>JAWWNF010000290.1:0-2400000 GCA_034641395.1 Darevskia armeniaca | reverse complement strand
TCGCAAAGATTCGAACTGCCGACCTTCTGATCAGCAAGCCCTAGGCTCTGTGGTTTAACCCACAGCGCCACCTGGGTCCCATTGTTACGAGACCGCTATTCCCCTCCCAGAGCTACAATTCTCAGAGGGTTTTCTCTCCTCGCAGGGATATCTGGGGATTGTAGCTCTTGAGAGGGGACTAGTATTACCCAACAACTCTCATCGCCCTTAGCAAACTACAGCTCCCAGAATTCTTTGGGGGAAGCCATGGCTGCTTAAAGTGGTATCATAGTGTTTTAAACGTATATAGTGTGGGTGTGACCATTGCCAGTGTTGGAAGGCATCCGATAAAGGGCTCAGAAACAGTATCTGCGTTGCATGTTGAATGTCCCCGCTTCAGTCCCTGGGATCTCCAGGTAGGGCTCAGAAAGACTTCCTGTCTGAGATCCCGGAGAAATGCTGCCAGTCAGTGTAAACAGCACTGAGTTAAATGGTCTGACTCAGAATAAGGCAGTGGTTCTCAAACTCTTCTCTCTGGGCCAGACTTTCAGAATAAAACTCTGCTCATGCCACACCAATTTTTTCTTTATTCAAAGTACTGGAAGACAAAAGATCTACCGACCTTGGAAGAATGGCAGATGAAAGTGATGGAATACATGGAGCTGGCCGAACTGACCGCGAGGCTTCGCGACCGGAGGGAGGAAGCAGTGGAAGAAGAATGGAAAAAAATTATGGATTACCTTAAGAATTATTGTAAAATTTAGATATTAAAGTTTGACGGAAAGTTAGTAATTTGTAGCATAGAAGTAGGAATATATGTTAAGTTTGAAATTTGAGGAAAGATAAGGGAGAAGTGGAAATTAAGTTAATGTCTAGAATATATAATTAAAAGTAGAAATATGATGTAAGTTTGCATTATTAGGTAAGATAAGGGATAAGTGTTAAGTGAGATCTGAAAAATGCCAATAGAAATAAGTATTTAAAATAAGAAACACAGAGAAAGGGACTGGAGGAAGTCAACTAAAATGTAAAGGAAAGAAGAGAGGATTATATTTTTGGTGTGTATGTGAATATGTAGTATTGTTTTTATTTGTTTATTTGTTTGTGTTTGTTTATTTGTTTGTTTTAATAATTTTGTGTGAAAAATCCAATAAATACTATTCTAAAAAAAAATTTCTTTATTGGTCAGAAATAAATTGGAAAACAAATGGGATATGATATATAATGAGTTAAAGGAAATGTATAAAAATACCATTGTTAAAAAACCAGAAGTGTTTTTGAGTTTTATAAGGATGTATTTAGCATTATAAAATGGAAAACTTAATCAGTATATTATTTTTAAAAAAGAAATAAATTGGAAAACAAAAAGAAACCACTCCTGGCAATGCTTGTTTTATAGCACAGAACACAACTACTTTATAATATGATCATGGGGCATCCAGAAAGTATAGAACTATGCAGCTACATAAGAACATGAAGTATCCCCCAAAATATAATCAACAGTCCTCAGTATCACCTGACACTCTTGCAAAATAGCTGAGCTGCTTCACTGATGACATTTCATTTTTTTAGCTAGATAAAAATGGCTAAAAATTCTGATGGGGCATAAGAATGCAAATATATTAATATTGCATGGTCAGGGCTGCTTCCTATTAATATGCCATTAATATAATAATCCTTGGACTGCATTTAAAGATCATGGAGATCAATATGTATTCAGAGGTCAGGAGGAAATCGATTCTGCAGTAAAAGTGAGTCATATTTAATATATTCCCCATCACAATAATTAAGTTATTATAATTATTATATATATAAATAGAAAGAGTGAGAGAGAGAGTAGCTCTGATATATGAATAATGAACAGTGTGACCGATGAGTTCTCCATAACCAAGCAACATATAGCGATGGTGTAAGGTATTTAAAAAGATTTAGATGAACTTGGCTGAACTCTTGCCGGTCAGAGATAGGGAACCCAACCTGTTAGGTTTGACCCTCCATCCCAAACAGAATCAGATAGAACATGTATCTCACCCACCTGAGTTCAATGGCATATTTATTTATTTATTTGAACACCTCCCGTCTACCAATGCAGCCAATGCAATTAAAAAAAAATATTTTTTTTTAAATGGCTTACAATTTTGTGCATGATCAGAAGGAGAAAATAAGCAAATTTAGGTAGCAGAGGCAATGCGTGAGATACATCAGGCTCCCTCAAACTCGGCCCTCCAGATGTTTTGAGACTACAATTCCCATCATCCCTGACCACTGGTCCTGCTAGCTAGGGATCATGGGAGTTGTAGTCCAAAAACATCTGGAGGGCCGTGTTTGAGGAAGCCTGAGATACATGGGGGTGGGGTGGGGGAGTGTCAAATGGCAGTTGGCCAGTCCCAGGCCGGATTTAGGTTCGATGAGGCCCTAAGCTACTGAAGGTAATGGGGCCCTTTATATATCCAGCTGTCCTTTGTCAACAACAAATTTTTGCTGTTTTTTTGGGGTTGAATATATGCTATATGGTAATTTATGGACCTAAGAGGTATCTAAAGCCATTTGCACATAACAAAATATGTATTTTATCAAAGTCATTGTTGAACTGAAATACAATTAAGAAGTATATTAATAGTGAAATAATTATTAAGCTTTAACTTAAAATGATTGGGGCCCCATTGCTTACATCATAGGAGCCTACACAACACAAAACACAGTTGCTGTATGTAGGTTTTATTCTATTTGTTTTTATCTTATATTTTGGAAATGTGCATCCAGTTTTTCCCCCCTTTAATTTTTTTGGGGGCCCCCAAGAGAGTGGGGCCCCAAGCTATAGCTTATTTAGCTTATACAGTGGTACCTCGGGTTAAGAACTTAATTCGTTCTGGAGGTCCGTTCTTAACCTGAAACTGTTCTTAACCTGAGGTACCACTTTAGCTAATGGGGCCTCTCGCTGCCGCTGCCGCCGCCGCCGCGCGATTTCTGTTCTCATCCTGAAGCAAAGTTTTTTACCCGATGTACTATTTCTGGGTTAGCGGAGTCTGTAACCTGAAGCGTCTGTAACCCGAGGTACCACTGTACATAAATCTGGCACTGGCCAATCCACTCCCTGCTAGACTGAGAAGGTGGACCTAGCGGTCTCAGCTATCTCTTATTAAGCAAGGTGGAATGACCAGTAACAAAAGCACGGCAGCAGAGCTTTCCAAACTTTTCATGTCGGTGCCAACTTTTTAGACATGGATCATTTCATGACATGGTAATTCAGTTTTACTAGCAAACCGGAGGTTCAACTCACCCCTTTCCAGCCCCAGAAGGAGTGCGGCGGGCATTTGCACAACACATCTACACACTGCAGCTTGACAGACTAACACAGTGGTTTTCAACCAGAGTGCCATGGCACCCTGGGGTGCCTTGAATGACAGTAAGAGCTGTTCAACAGTGGAATTTGCTGCCCAGGAGTGTGGTGGAGTCTCCTTCTTTGGAGGTCTTTAAGCAGAGGCTTGACAGCCACCTGTCAGGGATGCTCTGATGGTGCTTCCTGCTTGGCAGGGGGTTGGACTGGATGGCCCTTGTGGTCTCTTCCAACTCTGTGATTCTATGATTCAGAATGGGGAGACCTGGCCATATGAGCAGGGAAGAAGAAGAAGAAGAAGAAGAAGAAGAAGAAGAAGAAGAATGTATGGTTCCCAAGATCTGCCCTGGAGAGCTGCTGCGCATCAAAGCAAGCAATGAAAATTTAATAAAATAAAATATGTGTTGTGGAAGGGGGAATTATTGGGTTGTCTTTGTTTCTATTTTTATTATGTAGTTTGTTAGTTTTTAATATTGTGATTATATGTTGTGAATCGCCTTGAAGTCAACGGGTATGGGGCAGTTGTAGTTTGTGTTTCTTATATTGTGCTTTTATGTTGTATGTATACAAATTTAATAAATAAAAATAAAATAAAACAATAAATACTGGGCTATATGGTCAAACGAAGCCTGGTCTAGTATGAGGCAGCCTTCTACGCGAAAACCCGATGGCCCGTCTTATTTTGACAGTGGCTTTGCTCTCTGGAGAACCACGTGATGTAAACAGAAACATTCCCCTCGTCTCTTTCTGCTGGATATTACATCTTGATGCTGAACAAAAGACAGGGCATGTTTATTTGCTTTCGTGGGCTTTGGTTCACTGATCTCTTCGGTGGTCTGAGGGGAATCAGCCCAAAGACAACAAATCACTCTTTCTGAGGCCTTTGAGGAAGCAAAGTTCATTGTCTGACTGGTCCAGGCCATGGGGCAGTGAGGAGAGACCATGTTGCCCGTAATCCTTTGTTATCCAAGTTTACATTTTGTAGGTCTGCCAAATGCATCTACCAACATGCAATTTTGCTTTATTTGCTTCCTTGTTGTAGAGATCTGTGCTGACAGCAGAAGCAAAGTGAACTACCAGCTCCGGCCAGACCTGGAGAACTGCAGGTTATCCACTGAGTGCGTTTAGGATTGCAGTATAATTTCATAACGTCTCCCCATCTTACAAACCTTTTCCCCGCTAAACGAAGATCCAAAAATCCCCACGCTTTTACTATTTTTATTTTTGCAAATGGCCAAAGCTTTGCTTACAGTTCTGTATCTACCTTCCTCGCCACTTTATCTAACAATCTACTCTCTATACCCCCCCCCCCTCATTAAGTCATTTGTCCACGGGAAGTGGTTCTCCAGAGCCCTGATTCTTTTAGCATTTTGCTGTGGCCTGTTGAGTGGAGATATTGTACCTAACTCAAAGTTCACATCCCTGATTGGCCATCATATCCACCGAAGAAGAAGAAGAAGAGTTTGGATTTGATATCCCGCATTATCACTACTCGAAGGAGTCTCATAGAATCCTAGAGTTGGAAGAGACCACAAGGGCCATCCAGTCCAACCCCCTGCCAAGCAGGAAACACCATCAAAGCATTCCTGACAGGTGGCTGTCAAGCCTCTGCTTAAAGACCTCCAAAGAAGGAGACTCCACCACACTCCTGGGCAGCAAATTCCACTGTCGAACAGCTCTTACTGTCAGGAAGTTCTTTCTAATGTTGAGGTGGAATCTTCTTTCTTGTAGTTTGAATCCATTGCTCCGTGTCCGCTTCTCTGGAGCAGCAGAAAACAACCTTTCTCCCTCCTCTATATGACATCCTTTTATATATTTGAACATGGCTATCATATCACCCCTTAACCTTCTCTTCTCCAGGCTAAACATACCCAGCTCCCTAAGCCGTTCCTCATAAGGCATCGTTTCCAGGCCTTTGACCATTTTAGGTGCCCTCCTCTGGACACGTTCCAGCTTGTCAGTATCCTTCTTGAACTGTAGTGCCTAGAACTGGACACAGTATTCCAGGTGAGGTCTGACCAGAGCGGAATACAGTGGAACTATTACTTCCCTTGATCTAGATGCTATACTCCTATACTGTACTCTCAAAGCGGCTAACATTCTCCTTTCCCTTCCTCCCCCACAACAAACACTCTGTGAGGTGATTGGGGCTGAGAGACTTCAGAGAAGTGTGACTAGCCCAAGGTCACCCAGCAGCTGCATGTGGAGGAGCGGGGAAGCGAACCCGGTTCACCAGATTATGAGTCTACCGCTCTTAACCACTACACCACACTGGCTCTGCAAAGCCACAACCTCTCCTTTGGAAGGGCCGCTGTGAGATGAGCAAAATAAAAACACCTCACTCTGTATGTAGAGCACATTGCATGTTTTCTGAATAACTTTTGATTGCACGAAAGGTCTGTGTAGATACTGGGAAGGGCCAGCTTCTTTCTGTTCAGTGCTAGTTGCCATCCATTTTTGTGTGGATGTATTTTTTTTAAAGCAATTCATGACAATTTCACAGTGTTTGCATATTTTTGTATATACACCCTTCCCCTAATATAGAACATTTTTGGGGGGAGGGCATGCATATCCATCAATTTCTCCATAAACAATGCCTTTTGGCACACATTCCCTCTGTTAAATTTGTATTTCAGTGCATGTTTCTAAAGAGTGGGCTTCTGCTACAAAATTCAGAGATGTGTGTCAACCCAGTGATAGCTGTGTTCTGATTCTCATGTAAGCCTGGGAGCAGCTAATTAGCTCACGATGCCTCTGGGTACCAGTTGCTGGAGAGCACAAATGGGGTGTGTTAAGCCCACTTCCGTCTTCAACCCAGGAGGTGGAATTGCAGGCGTCACGACCGACCACGCGTACAGGGGCTGGGAATCAGCCCTGTACGATTGGAGGATTTCCCGCCCGCATCACTCTCAGGCCGACCAATCAGGTCGACCTGGGGGCGTGCCTTGCTGCCTTTAAGCAAGAAGCGGGTGGGAAAACCCTCCATTTTCGCCCCGCATTGGGGCTCGTGTGGCGGTTAGGCATTGGAAGAATTCGTCATAGAGCTGAGGAGGGGAGGTAGCGCCATCACCTGCCCCTATCTTGAAGGGTATTCCGGTAAAGGATTCCGGGGGCGTGGCCATGTCCGAAGCCTAGGGAGGTTAGGGCCCAAGGCACGCCCCAACGGTGATCACAGGGGGAGTTCCATTCAATGTACATCAATGGGGCCCCTCACTGGGGATTAACCCTTCCCAGACTTCCAACAAATGAGTTGGGGTTGGATATAGCCTGTTAGGGTCCAGTGCCTAAGCCAATACCACTCTACATCCGTAACCAATAAAGTTGTGGCCTTCACGCCCATTAAAATTTATACAACGTGTCTGTATCTTTACTTCAGAGGGAGGGGAGGGACATCACCATGCAATGCTGTTGCACTCAGGCCCTGCTTCCAGGCTTCCGCCACAGGCATCCAGCTGACCCTGGTGAGAACTGGATGCTGGCCTACGTGGGTCTTTGATTTGAGCCTGCAGGATTCAATGATTTGGGGTCCCAAATCACTTAAAAAAAAAAACTCACACAAACACACACACACGGTTTATGAATGACCAATTTCATAGGGGCAGAGAGTCTCATGAGTGAGCATGCTACATCTCACCCTTAAAAGCTGGAGGGTGGGAGAAGCCAGTGTGGTGTAGTGGTTAAGAGCGGTAGACTCGTAATCTGGTGAACCGGGTTCGCGTCCCCGCTCCTCCACATGCAGCTGCTGGGTGACCTTGGGCTAGTCACACTTCTCTGAAGTCTCTCAGCCCCACTCACCTCACAGAGGGTTTGTTGTGGGGGAGGAAGGGAAAGGAGAATGTGAGCCGCTTTGAGACTCCTTCGGGTAGTGATAAAGCGGGATATCAAATCCAAACTCCTCTTCTTCTTCTTCTTCATTCATCAATACGTCTTCGTAGCTTTCATCCTGACTCAGACCCCGATGCCATTCTTTAAAATAAATTTAAAAATAGTTGATTTTACAAGTGTAGAGTTATAACAATGCCAAATAAATATCCACATTTAGAGATTTCTCTGAATATAGACTCCCCCCCCATCCCCTCATTGGGTCTTATTGCCAACATTTTCAACTGCATATTATTTCATAATCCATATTTTGAATCTGTCCATATTGTCCATAGTACTTGTTGCATTACAAGTGTTATTAAAACCCTGCTAATGTTTTCATCTGCTTATATATCATTTCCCAGAATGCTTTTATTACTTTACACAACCACTACATATTGTCAAAGGTGTCTTATACATTTTTGCTAACTTACTAGGAGTCAAATACCACCTGTACATCACCTGATGCTATTCTTGTCATGTCTATGGCAATCCGTACCTGTCGCCTGACCTGGGAGTGAGGATTATTTCATTACATTAAACAATTATATTTACATGTACATTAAACAATGATATTTAACAAGTAAGGCCCTATCCACAGTGGAGGAAGCAAGGAAAGTGCTCTCGGGGCATCAGCAGAAAACTACGTTGCCTGTTGCCTATAGCAAAAGCCCCTGAAGAGTCCCACATTTTAAAGCCTAAGACATATAGGCTCAGAAAATCAGACCTAAGCGCTTTAAACTGTTAATCTCCAGCTGCAATAGCGCTATGGACACCCAGAGCATTAGGATAGCCTCGTTCCTTAAGGACCCATTGACAAAACCTAATCCTAATAGCCAGTAATAATAATAATAATAATAATAATAATAATAATAATAATAATAATTTATTATTTATACCCCGCCCATCTGGCTGGGTTTCCCCAGCCACTCTGGGTGGCTTCCAACAGAACATTAAAATGCAGTAATCTATTAAACGTTAAAAGCCTCCCTAAACAGGGCTGCCTTCAGATGTCTTCTAAAAGTCTGGTAGTTTTTTTTTGTTTGACATCTGGTGGGAGGGCGTTCCATGGGGCTGGTGCCACTACCGAGAAGGCCCTCTGCCTGGTTCCCTGTAACTTGGCTTTTCATAGTGAAGGATCTCAGTGTCCGGGCTGAACGATGGGAGTGGAGACACTCTTTCAGGTATACAGGACCGAGGCCGTTTAGGGCTTTAAAGGTCAGCACCAACACTTTGAATTGTGCTCGGAAACGTACTGGGAGCCAATGTAGATCTCTCAGGACCGGTGTTATGTGGTCCCGGCTGCCACTCCCAGTCACCAGTCTAGCTGCCGCATTCTGGATTAATTGCAGTTTCCGGGTCACCTTCAAAGGTAGCCCCACATAGAGAGCATTGCAGTAATCCAAGCGAGAGATAACTAGAGCATGCACCACTAGAGCATGCCAGGTCAACAGTGTGGGAAAGTTAGGGGCCTGCGGATGTCTTGCGAGACGTGGGAGAACTTTGAAAATCACAGGCTACTCCTTGGTTCTGAGTCCTTTCTTCTTCTTCTTCTTTTACTCCAGAGATTTGCAGCAATTTCATCGCATTCTTGCCGTTATTACTCGTAACAGGAGTTGTTGATATTGTTATGATCGTTGCCAGGCCTGAGTCTAAATAGTTGTGTGCTCAATAAATTCTCAGCGAGGGATCGGCAGACACACGCGCCGTGCGCACGCAGAGAGTCACGCAAGTTGGACAATAATCGTAACATTAGAGACAAAAGGACAGGGGAGAACAAAGATCTCCCTCCCCTCCCCCTCCTCCTTCCCACCCCTGTAAAGATTCTAAAATCACACACAAAACATTTGTTCTGCTCCAGCTCTTTGTGAACTAATTGGCTCTCCTGGAGGGACAGGTAATTGTAGTTGACTACACAAGCTGTCCTCGAGCTTCCATGGAAAACTCCAGTAAGCGTGCAGCCTTTTCTGCCATCAAGGATTTTACAGGTCAGGCATCCGATCGATACAGCTAAAAGCAGCAGGGACTGTAATGTCGACAGCAGGTTTCAGAAAACGCTGCAAGTGCCAGTTTGTCCCCCCCGCTTCATGCAGAAGCTCGAGACAGCTTAATTAACCCTTGGAAAATACAATTTATCCACAGGCTCTTTTGGGTCCGGACTAGGCCTTATTGAGGAAACTGATAGCGAAGATAACAGCGCTGGCAGCTCGGAATACCACACGCTCCCGAGCAAATGCCCCCCACCCCGGCCCCCATTTAACGCCACCCCAGTTAGGATGCAGAGCAAATGTGGCTTTTAGGCGGAGACTGTCCGCGCGGTCGCGAAATGCGTAGGACACCGGGGAGAGAGCTTTCTTTGCTCTCTGATGTGATTTTGCGCAAGGGGGGGCATTGACCACTCACTTCCTGGAGACAGAGAACGAGGGAGGGTACGCAAATAATAATAATAATAATAATAATAATAATAATAATAATAATAATAATAATAATTTATTATTTATACCACGCCCATCTGGCTGGGCTTCCCCAGCCACTCTGGGCGGCTTCCAACAAAATATTAAAATACAATAATTAAAAATTATAATTTAAACATTAAAAGCTTCCCTAAACAGGGCTGCCTTCAGATGTCTTCTAAAAGTCTGGTAGTTGTTTTTCTCTTTGACATCTGGTGGGAGGGCGTTCCACAGGGCGGGTGCCACTACCAAGGAGGCCCTCTGCCTGGTTCCCTGTAACTTCGCTACTCACAGTGAGGGAATCAGCAGAAGACCCTCAGAGGAGGACCTCAGTGTCCGGGCTGAACGATGGGGGTGGAGATGCTCCTTCAGGTATACTGGGTTGAGGCTGTTTCCGATCGGCTAGCCCTAGGCTCAGTGGTTTAGACCACAGCACCACCCGCCATCCTAATAATGGAATAGGACGTCTCTATTTTCATCAGACCCAGGTGGCGCTGTGGGTTAAACCACAGAGCATAGGGCTTGCTGATCAGAAGGTCGGCGGTTCAAATCCCTGCGACGGGGTGAGCTCCCGTTGCTCGGTCCCTGCTCCTGCCTACCTAGCAGTTCGAAAGCATGTCAAAGTGCAAATAGATAAATAGGAACCGCTCTGGCGGGAAGGTAAACAGTGTTTCCGTGCGCTGCTGTGGTTCGCCAGAAGCGGCTTTGTCATGCTGGCCACATGACCTGGAAGCTGTACGCCGGCTCTCGGCCAATAAAGCGAGATGAGCGCCGCAACCCCAGAGTCGGACACGACTGGACCAAATGGTCAGGGGTCCCTTTACCTTTACCTTTATTTTCATCAGAGAAATGTTGGAAGGTATGTAAGAATCTAAGCTTTATTCCGGGGGACAGACAGCGCAAATTCAGTGGCAAAAGAAGAGCAAGGATTAGTCTGGACACCCTTAGGTGCCAGAGATGGGGCCAAGACCAAACTGACTTAGAAGAGGATCTTCAAGGTTCCCCGAAGCTCTGTTCATGGATACAGCCAGGGAGGTCAAGATTCCAGGATCAAGAGCCATGCGTTGAGACTGCACAGGTGTAGGTACTGTAGTTATTCCAACCACCTGCCCTGGCTATTCGCTGTGCTTTTAAGCATAGGCAGGGAAAGCCCGGCTACCCATTTGCATACCTGTCTCACCAAGAAGTGGCCTGCAGCTAGGTGCTTCTTCTAGGGCTGCTCTTTCCCTTCACTCCCACATAAACATTCCCTGCACAGTTGGAATGCTTGTGAATGTTCCGTGCCACCACACTCCCTCCAGCAGGCCAACAGACTGTAGAATAATACGGAATTCAAAACAAAAGCCCTGATACTCAAACAGTGGATTTGCAGCAAAGAGCCTTACTGGATGCTGGTGATAGCAGCATGCCCAGGAGTAAAGAAACTCCCAGACTCTTATTAAGTGAGACCTTGGCTTGGTACTAGGAACGTTGGACAGTTTTGACCAAAATGCGAGCAGATAGAGCCAATGTTCACAGATTTGTATTATGTCTGGAATGAAAATAAATCCAGCAAACACAATTTATTACATTTGTATGCCACTCCCCATCTGTAGATTTCAGGGATCTCAGTTCACAGCATAAAAATGCAACATGAAAAACACAAAATGCATAAATGCATTTGCTGTTGTTGTTTCTTTCGGTAGGCAAATGATATGCAAATTGATTACACCCCCCTATTTGCATTGGGTTTTCCTTGGCACTGAAATGGAAAAGGTGAAATAGCAATGTAATTTACACGATCAGTTGCGTAGGGTACATAATTTTGCCGCAGTGAGACGAGCAACGTAGTTTTTGGCGGAAGGCAAACTGCAGCAGAACGGAAGCAGCACTGTGTGCAAGGAACACAGAGGACGGAATGGAAAGTGATGCTTGCCTGTATCCCTACTTGATTTCCTCCTGGGGGGGAAATATGCCCCACAATTTGGGTCTAGGTAGAAGAGAGACTGCACTGTGCACTGACATCCCTGTGTCCTCCACGAAAACTCAATCTTTACATAGGTTTGTTGTTGTTTGATTTGCAATATAAACCAGCATAAAAATACTCAAAAATGCAGCCTCTTACAGTTCTGTCAGAAGTGCTGTGTTCCACTTTATGAACTCTGCAGTAATAACTCTGCACGAGGTGCTTGTAGCAGCCGGTTATTGACTGTGAAGGCATTCTGTACCGATTGACTGAGAAAGAGAGCCTTGGTTTCTGCACTCATCCCCGCACCTGGATAATAACCCATTTCTGAACCTTTGATTTGATTGATATATCTTAGCAGCAGGACACTGAAGTATTTATGCCATCAAAAGGAGGAGCGGGGGTGGGAGATGGAATATTTTATGTGCCCCCCCCATCTGCAACAAGACAGCAAGCAGGATTTACAATCAAATAAGAGTTCAAATAGTTTCATTCGTTATTAAACATTGGGAACTTTAAAAAGCTCAAATTAGTGGAGGCTTTTTCTTTTAATGCGCCTTCAGGAAAGCACCGTAAAATTCAAGGGACGGTCAATGGAAACAGCCATCTTTAATGCTTCGCAGTGACTGTCTGCAAAACTGGACTGTTGACAGGGCTGGGAAATAAAACTCAGAAGATTTAATGAAGCAACTTGATGATGGATTATGAGGGCCGATTCTCGCACCGCGGCAACCAGTGGCTGATCCAATCCAATGTCATGATGCTGACCAAGTTTGCAGTGATCTGGTTCAGAATTCAAATTTAACAGGATCAAAACGCCTGGAGGCAGGAAGCTCCGTCACACTGAGTCAGAACAGTTGGCCCAATATTGTCCTACACCAGAGGTGGAGAACCTTTTCGGCTCCACAGACTGGATCTCCATCAGATCCTAGCCTTATCAGATAGGGCAGCCCATCTGTCAGTCACCTGACACCACAATGGCACCAGGTGATTGGGCTTCAGAGCACCACAAAGGACTCATAAATAGTGCTGTTTGGTGATTTCCCTTGCCAGTGCTCCAATGGAAGCACATTTTAAAGGCTGCCAGCTGTGCATTGGCACCCCTGCCTGCCCCACATATGACATCAGGTGTGGGGTGGCTGGGCGCGGTTTGGGGAAAACCTTGCAGGCCCCATTTGAACCCCTGGAGGGACTGGGGAGGAAGGCACTGTTGGATACCACCTGAAGTCACATGAAGCCTATGCAGAACTGGACAAAATGACGGGGAGAATCCGAGAACAGCGGGACCAGAAGTTCGTCAAAGACTGGACTAAATTTACAGACTACTTAAAGGAAAGTACTCAATTGAATACGTTAGTGGGACTACAAGAGGCTTTGTAGATCAAGGAAGAAATATTGTTGTTAAATATGATTTTACAGTGATTAAGATAGAGAGAGATATAATAAAACAATGGTAGAATTAAGAAATATAAATTAAAATATAATAATTAGAAAGTCACTTGGAAGGTCTGAAGAAAGTCAAGGCTATAAAAAGCCGAAAAGGTAATAGATGTGAAAAAGTATGTGAATGTTATTATTGTAAAAAATTTTTTTGAAAATGAATAAAAAATGATATTTAAAAAAAAGAAGAAGAAGTCACATGAAGCCACCAGCTTGCTGAAGTTAAGCAGATCTGGATCTGGTCAGTGCCTAGATAATATAGAGAGAGCTTGTGGGAAGACCATTGCACTGTGACTCCAGAGTAAAACTGGATTGGCGTATGCACTGGAGATGTGGTTCTGAAGGGAGAGAGAAATAAAAAAAAATACCAGCCACCAGGAAGATCAGTGATGCCATGTGCATGGGTAAGAGGGCAATTAACTCATCAACCATAGGCTTTGGAACAACAACAACAACAACAACAACAATTTATTATTTATACCCCGCCCATCTGGCTGGGTTTCCCCAGCCACTCTGGGCTGCTTCCAACAAAATATTAAAATACAGTAGTCCATCAAACATTAAAAGCTTCCCTAAACAGGAAAAGGTGAGATCATGTTGATGGAGAGTAGAATGGTTCTGACCTAACGCAGGGGTCAGCAAACTTTTTCAGCAGGAGGCCGTTCCACTGTCCCTCAGACCTTGTGGGGGGGCAGATTATATTTTGAAGGGAAAATATTAATGAATTCCTATGCCCCACAAATAACCCAGAGATGCATTTTAAATAAAGGTGCACATTCTGCTCTCTAAAAACACGCTGATTCCCAGACCGTCCGTGGGCCGGATTTAGAAGGCTATTGGGCTGGATCCAGGCCCCGGGCCTTAGTTTGCCTACCCATGAACTAGAGGCCTTGGGTGGGCGGGGGGAGGAAGTGAGATTGTGGTGCAACCTCAAATTATGGACGTGGTACTAGGGACAGAGGGCCTTATATGCAAGGGTTGATGATTTCACCTGATATGATCAATAAATAACCAGGTATAGAAAGCACAGTCATGACAACAAGAAATATATCAGATAATGTCTGCATGTGCACCACCTTGACTTTCATGATGGGGGGTCAAAATGCAAGAAAACAATTAGACTCTGCTAGGAGGTATCGGTGCCAGGCAGTGCTTCCATTCATTTTTCAAAAGCAAGGATTGGGAGACATATACTCCAGTGCCCATCAGCCTCAGCCAGTTGACACTCAGGAATGATGGGAGTTGTAGTTCAGAAACATCAGGAGGCCCATAGACTCTTCGACCCTGTTCTAAAGGAACACCTGTTCTTTCAGCTTGCAATAGCACAGGAGGATATAAGTGACGCCCCGTCTCTCTGAGGCAGAATGCACCAGAGAACTCGTCAAAAAGGACACCATGGCTCCATAATGTTGCTTATCTTTGAAATTTTGACCTGGCAGCCCTCACCGCAGATCCAAAGCATCTAGTTATCCAAATTCACTGTGTGTCACCCACGTAGCCTAGGGTCAGCGCAACCCCTGTGTAAATAGCACTTACCTTTATTGGAGCATTTGATTACCTGAACATTTTGGATGTCCTCCAAGCCCATTTGGACAAATGAAGTCATGCTGTATCCATTGTTTCTTTCACATTGTCCTGGGGTGTCTCAGAAGTGTCTTTCCCGATGACTTTCCTTCTTATCTCTGCAATGGCAGAGGCAGTATCCTTAACTAACTGATCAGAGAGACAAATCCTTAAATAGTGGGGTGGGGTGGGGTTCCAAATCAAAGTTGCCCTGGTAATGTGCTTGGAGGGTTGGGCATGAACCTGGCATCAGGACCATAGGGCAGGTGTGAGAAACCTTTGGCCCTCCCAATGTAACTGAACTCCAACTTCCATAATTCTTGACCATTGTCCATGTTTCCTAGGGTTGATGGGATATGTAGGGTTGATGAGATTTGTTACCACTGTATTCCGCTCTGGTCAGACCTCACCTGGAATACTGTGTCCAGTTCTGGGCCCCACAGTTCAAGAAGGATACTGACAAGCTGGAACGTGTCCAGAGGAGGACAACCAAAATGGTCAAAGGCCTGGAAACGATGCCTTATGAGGAACGGCTTAGGGAGCTGGGTATGTTTAGCCTGGAGAAGAGAAGGTTAAGGGGTGATATGATAGCCATGTTCAAATATATAAAAGGGTGTCATATAGAGGAGGGAGAAAGGTTGTTTTCTGCTGCTCCTGAGAAGAGGACACGGAGCAATGGATTCAAACTACAAGAAAGAAGATTCCACCTAAACATTAGGAAGAACTTCCTGACAGTAAGAGCTGTTCGGCAGTGGAATTTGCTGCCAAGGAGTGTGGTGGAGTCTCCTCCTTTGGAGGTCTTTAAGCAGAGGCTTGACAGCCACCTGTCAGGAATGCTTTGATGGTGTTTCCTGCTTGGCAGGGGGTTGGACTGGATGGCCCTTGTGGTCTCTTCCAACTCTATGATTCTATGATTCCATGATTGTACTGGATGGTCAAAGGTTCTCCAGAGCTGCCATGGAGCTATCAGGATCTGGGGGCAAAGCAGGAAGTAGGACAAAAGAAGAAGCCCAAAGGCAGGAGCCAAGAGTGAGACCAGACCATAAGAAGAGCCTTCTTGGATTAGGCCAAAGGCCCATCTAGTCCAGCATCCTGCTCTCACAGGGAGCAACTCATGGGAAGCCCATAAGAAGGACCTGAGTCAACAGCACTCTTCCCACTTGTGATTCCAAGCAACTGGTACTCAGAGGCACAATGTGTCTGACAGTGGACATAGAACATGGCCAATGCAGCTAGTACAAACAACATAAAGTATCGTCGTGGTGCTAATAAGCCAAAGGCAACAACAAGAATCACCACACTCTGGCCGATGCTCAAATAACAATTGCAAAAAAATTATAATAAAGAACTGATAATATTACAACCATATAAATATCGCATGTATAACAAAAATGATAGAACCATTCAGCAACCAATAAAATGAACAAAACTCAGTGCCAACAAAGTTCCTACAAGGTAGGTGGTTGATGAACCGCAGCAAATAAAAGTCAATTGTAGGATGTGATGATAGGTGAAATCACCATTAGTCCATTCAATAAGGAGGCAACTGAGAGGAGAGAAGACCTGTCTTCCGGATTTTTACAGGTTTCGCACTTGGTGCTTCATCAGTTCATCATGATGTAATAGATTAACCAAACATGCAGATATCACAGGTACAATGCAGCTAGTAGCCACTTCACCCTCCAGACATGCAACTCAATAATTCTATGACATTAGAGCTCAGGTAGACCGTGGTGCTCATTTGGAAAAGGAAGTCCTTTATACTGCTTCCTGCCATGAAGGGCAAGTGTTTAGCCCAGGAGGTTGGATCTGGGAAGTTCTTTCCCAAGAGGTTGCAGTTACATGGCTTACCACATAGGGCAGCAGTTCCTGACACAGAGGCATCAAGCCAACCATCATATGGACGGCCATCTGTCATGGATGCTTTAGCTGAGATTCCTGCATTGCCGGGGATTGGACTTTTGGGATCCCTTCCAACTCTGTGATTCTATAATAGCATGGACAATGCATCCTGTGACCCTTTGGCCTTCTGGGCAGTCCACAGCTATGGACAACAAGGCATGGCTAAGTTTGCCCTGGAACACCCCTCTTGCTCTTCAACCAGCATTCCAAAAAAGTGGGTTGGGAAGAAGCTGGGGGGGGGGGAGAAGAAGGGGAGGAGGAGGAGTTTGGATTTGATATCTGTTATGTACTGATCTGAATCCTAGAACAATAGGATCCAGAATTCAGCAGTCTGATTGGTCCGCAGGAGCCACCCAATCCAGCTCCAGGTGGAAGTGAATCAGCCCAATCAGGCTCCTGGATGAAGTGAATCCGCAACCTGATTGGCCTACAGGAGTAGCCCGGAATTAGCTAATCACGTGGGGCCCATTGTGTAAATAATGTATATATAGCAGATGTGGGGGGGGGGAGATTCATTCCTTGCTACTATGAGCTGAATAAAGAGCATGAAATTCACACTTGACTCCGAGTATATTTCAATATCCCTCTTTATCACTACCCGAAGGAGTCTCAAAGCGGCTCACATTCTCCTTTCCCTTCCTCCCCCACAAGAAACACTCTCTGAGGTGAGTGAGGCTGAGAGACTTCAGAGAAGTGTGACTAGCCCAAGGTCACCCAGCAGCTGCATGTGGAGGAGCAGGGAAGCGAACCCGGCTCACCAGATTACGGGAGGCAGTGGAAGACAGGAGTGCCTGGCGTGCTCTGGTCCATGGGGTCACAAAGAGTCGGGCACGACTAAACAACAACAAAGTAGCTGTTGGTGAGGCATTAGCCTGACCTCCCATTACCAGTGTTGCTGTGCTTTATTCGGAAGGGAAAGTGAAATATACTAGGAATTGAGTGTTGATTTCATGCTCTTTATTTCAGCTCATGGTAAACAGTGAGTGGCTATATATACATTATTTACACAATGGGTTCCGTGTGATTGGCTGATTCAACTCCCCACCTGGAGCCTGATTGGACTGTTCCTGCAGGCCAATCAGGTTGCTGATTCACTTCCTTCTGGAGCCTGATTGGGCTGCTCCTGTCGGCCAACCAGGTTGCCGATTCACTTCCCCCTGGAGCAGGATTGGACGGCTCCTGCAGACCAAACAGCTTGCTGCCTTCTAGGATCCTACCTGTCTGTTGTTCTAGGATCCAAGCTCAGTACATAACAGGAAGGGTGAGCTAGTGCACTACCAACATACCCGTCAGGCCAATCCAGTGCTCCTTTTGGTTTTTTTGGACAGTGTTGACCTGATGCTAAAGATGGGAGGTCAGGGAAACACCCTACCCCCCCCCCCCCGATGGCCAAGTTGTCCAAATCCACCCAACATGGGGCTATTGGGGTCCATGTCTTGTCTGAGGCTTCCTGCACAGCCCTAACAATAATCTAATTGTGGAGCTTTCTCGTACTTCGGTGCTCTCGTATCTGTTTGTTGATCTTTGCTTGCTTGTTTCAAAAGATGCATCTTCCTCCAGACTTCAGGGGGAAAGGGAGACAAACATCCAACTCAATGTGAGATGTCCCCTTGAACCATTCCAAGTCAGCATAGCCATTTCCCTTTCTGCCTATTAACTCGGAAAGCCTTCAATTCGCTCAGAGAATTCTCTATTTCCGGAGTAATAATGTATTGGTTTAAGAAAGAAAGAAAGAAAGAAAGAAAGAAAGAAAGAAAGAAAGAAAGAGAAGAGAATCAGTTTAAGACACTTACTCCAACTTCTAATGCAATGATCTACCCATCTTGACAAGTTTTGAACTTCAGGATACTCCGGTTCATTACTCAATTAAAACCCAGCGCAGCTAAGCTGTAACTTGCTTCTCTATTAGTTCAACCTTAAGCCCCATCAGAAGTGGATTATCCAATGTCTTGGGAACAATTAAGGCGTCCTTTCCCTACAAAACAGTGTTTTTCTTGGGGTTTTTTTTAAGCGAGAGTGAAAGAGAGAGACATTAAATGGACAAAAAACGTATTTAATAGTTGAGTTTGCAGTGCACCAATTGAAAACTCAATGAAAACCATTGGGGATAAGCATTTATCCTAACAAGCAACAAGTTCCTAATAACTCGTCCAAACATCTTGGGAATATAGTATCAGATATGTATTCCTGAAATGCTCTCAGCGATAGGTTTAGTGCTGTGGGGTGGGGGGAGAGGGGGAGAAGTTATAGGGAACGGCCAGCTAAAGGAGTAAATTGAACAGCAACGCTAATGCAGATTTAATATGCATATGAATATTGATCTTTTTTAGCGGAGGGGGAGAGGGAGTGTGAGAGGAGAGAAGCCTTCATGAATAACAGCCACACTTTGCTGTTAGATGCTGGAGGAGCCTGGGAATTAGACTTCAGCCGAAGAGCAATTGATAGATTTCGACAGGTCAGACAATGTCATTCCAAAAGCATCTAATCAATATGGACAAATGTGTCAGAAAGGTGATATGAAAAAAAAAATATGACTTTATAATAAAGGAAAGAGGGCGGGGTGGGGAGACGCAGGATAACTTCAAGCTCCCTTGCCTATCTCACATATTTTCTGCCTTAACCATTTCACATTTTCACAGCTGACAAGAAAAAAACCCAAAAGTTGCTGTGAGATCTAAAACTTTTGGAAAGGCTAAATGAATATGTACCACATACATCGGAGCAGTGAGTCCTCTTTGCCTCATGGCCCCCAGGAGCCCCCAGGAGTGTGGTGTAGTGGTTAAGAGCGGTAGACTCGTAATCTGGGGAACCGGGTTCGCTTCCCCGCTCCTCCACATGCAGCTGCTGGGTGACCTTGGGCTAGTCACACTTCTTTGAAGTCTCTCAGCCCCACTCACCTCACAGAGTGTTTGTTGTGGGGGATGAAGGGAAGGGAGATTGTTAGCCGCTTTGGGACTCCTTCGGGTAGTGATAAAGCGGGATATCAAATCCAAACTCTTCTTCTTCTTCTCCTCGCTGGAGCTAAGGAGGTTTGGGTCTGGTCAGTGATGGGACGGGTGACTTCCTGGGACCCCCATTGTTCCACTGGCAGGCTAAGGCTGCTGCCCAGGACTGACCTGCTGGGGACCTGAACGGACCGGGCTTGGGGCAGGACCTGACAGGCTTCACAAAGGAGTGCTGCTGCTGCTGCTGGGCAGAGAGGGCTCCATTTTTGTTTTCTTTTTCTTTTTAAACTGCTTTTAGTTTTTATCTATGTCATTTTAAATTGTGATTGATATTAATGCTGTATTCTTCGTTTTAGATTTTATGATTTATGTGGAAATTGTTTTCCATTTGGTTGTGTATTTTTGATGTGTTTTATTTATTGTTTATGACTTTTGTTATGTTGTTAATTATGTCAATCTTGTCGTGTTGTAAGACGCCTTGAGCACTGTTTGAACTATGGAAAGGCGGCATCCAAATAAAATGATGATGAAACAGGCATTTGAAAAATAGGTGCAGAGAATGACTGCTGTTTTATTGTATTTTAATAATAATTTCAAATTTGTAACGGTGTTTATAAAGTGTTGCAAGGTGCCTTGAATCCCAAAGAGGTGGGATATAAATACATTAAGATAATAAGGATGATTAGAATTGCAATAATAAACATGTATGCCTCCTGGCATTTTGCACTGAAAAATATGGAGAAGTCTCAATTCTGAAGGATCGTAGACTGTGGCATTGGAAGAGACTAGAAGGGTCCAAACCCTCCAACATTTTTCCAATGAGAATAGAGTTGTCCTATTCAATAATGATAATAATAATAATAATAATAATAATAATAATAATAATAATAATATATAACTGCCCACCTAGCAGTTCAAAAGCACGTCAAAGTGCAAGTAGATAAATAGGTACCGCTCTGGCGGGAAGGTAAACGGCGTTTCTGTGCGTTGCTCTGGTTCACCAGAAGCGGCTTAGTCATGCTGGCGACTGGACCTAATGGTCAGGGGTTCCTTTACCTTTACCTATAAGGAAAAGTGGGGCATTCCGGGATCAAATCAGAAACTTGGATGGCTTCTGTAAATCCAGGACTGTCCCCCCAAAATCTTGGCGGGTCTGAGGGTCATCTGGTTCAACAATGCAGAAGGACTGGGTTTCAGTTCACATATTGTTTCAGGAAAGGTAAAAAGGTAAAGGGACCCCTGACCGTTAAGTCCAGTCACGGACGACTCTGCGGTTGCAGCTCTCATCTTGCTTTATTGACTGAAGGAGCCGGCTTACAGCTTCTAGGTCATGTGGCCAGCATGACTAAGCCGCTTCTGGCGAACCAGAGCAGCGCACGGAAATGCCATTTACCTTCCCGCCAGAGCGGTTCCTATTTATCTACTTGCACTTTGATGTGATTTCGAACTGCTGGGTGGGCAGGAGCTGGGACTGAGCAACGGGAGCTCACCCCGTCGCGGGGATTCAGACCACCGACCTTCTGATCGGCAAGCCCAAGGCTCAGTGGTTTAGACCACAGCGCCACCCGCGTCCCTTTGGGAAAGGTAGATTGAGCTATATAAGTGCAAGCTGAACCTAATTCCACCCCCTCTTCCCTAATGATGCCCTAATTGTGTTGGAAACGAACACAAGAGCCAGGCTTTGAATCTGGTTGCTGATTAGCCTGGCAGGTGTGCTGCTGTTGATCAAGCAACTTGTTGTACTCTGTGCAGATAACAAAAGGGGAGGAAGTGCTAAACTTTTGCGACTGCCTCATGGGGGAAATAGAAGGGCCCAATATTGCCATTAATTTGGGTTCATCTTCCCCCCCCCTTCCTCCAGAAGAGCGAATGAACGCATTGTTCCTTTGCACCATCTGGAAACAATGGGAAGCATAATAAATAATGGCGAACAATGGGGTCTGTTTCAAAAGATTCAGATTGTAAATATAGGTATTAGATCAGTGGATGGCAAATGCGGCATAGAGGAGCAAAATTGTTTGGAACAAGAAGGCGAGCTGGGGAATATTTTTCCTAAACAAAACAATTACACGGCGCGCTGATTAGGGGTGGGTGGGAGGGGAAGTGATGCGAGGTTTTGTTGCGAGGCCACCGCTCAAACAATGGGCCAAGTGTTTTAAAAAACGCTCATGGAAATTGGGATGCCATTTGTATGGTTCACGTCAGGTTATTCTCCCAAAGAGACAAATACAAGATAAATGCCTAATAACAATGACTTTTAATAGATGGAGGCCATGATAAAAGAAAACAAACAATGGCTTTAAATTATAGGGAGGTAGATTTAGGTGGAAGATTAGGAGGGGGAGGAAGACAACTCGGCTTCCAGTTGAGAGACCTCCCTCTTAATATCAGTTTCAGCAAGGGCAGTTGATATCTAAGGGGGTGGTAAAACTGGTTCACCATCCATGGAAAATTTTAAGGAGCCGTTAGATCGGGGATAGCCAAAGTTGTGCCTTCAAGGTGCTATTGGAAGAAGAAGAAGAAGAAGAAGAAGAAGAAGAAGAAGAAGAAGAAGAGTTTGGATTTGATATCCCGCTTTATCACTCCCCGAAGGAGTCTCAAAGTGGCTGACATTCTCCTTTCCCTTCCTCCCCCACAACAAACGCTCTGTGAGGTGAGTGGGGCTGAGAGACCAGAGAAGTGTGACTAGCCCAAGGTCAACCAGCAGCTGCATGTGGAGGAGCGGAGACGCGAACCCGGTTCACCAGATTAGGAGTCTACCGCTCTTAACCACTACACCACACTGGGACTCTGTTATGTACTGAGCTGAATCCTAGAACAATAGGACCCAAAATGCAGCAGTCTGATTGGTCCGCAGGAGCCACCCAATCCAGCTCCAGGTGGAAGTGAATCAGCAACCTGATTGGCCTGCAAGAGCAGCCAATCAGGCTCCTGGAGGAAGTGAATCTGCAACCTGATTGGCCTACAGGAGTAGCCCGGAATTAGCCAATCACGTGGGGCCCATTGTGTAAATAATGTATATATAGCAGACGTTTTGGGGGAAGATTCATTCCTTGCTACTCTGAGTTGAATAAAGAGCATGAAATTCACACTTGACTCCGAGTATATTTCAGACTCCAACTCCCATCATCCCCAACCAGCATGGCCAATGGTAATTTGGAAAGCAGCATGTTTGCTCCCTGTAACTTGGGTCAAACTTTGTCACTGCCTGTCGTCATGCAGGCAACAAAATAATCCTTGTCCTGGGTGCCTAACTGGAAAGTCAGGGAAGAAAAATTGGAATCGCTTCCTGTTTTCCCTCCCCTAAGGCCTTGATATCTGCGCTCACGGAAAGTTCTTAATGGACTAATGTTTATTCAAACACGACTGCAGTCGCCACAACCTACAACTCACGTCCTTCTTGTTTCTGCAAAAAGGGGGAGAAAGTCACCTCCAATTCTGTCCTTTCCCACAAAGAGTTAAAAGTTCTAAAAATTCCCCAGTGTCTAACAGAAGGACATCCCCAGCCCTGGACTTCTTCGCTGAAAAAACAAATGAAAGCACACCCTTCATGACATCACATACACAACACATTAACCTTGGCATCTCCCTGGATGCTCTTTAGAAAAGAAAGGGTTTTTTAAAAACCCAAATGTGCTTGTAGGAAACACTTTACTTGTCTGATATTGGGGTCAAAGAGTGCCCAATTAAGTTATAGTTTTAGGGGGAAACAGGAGATACGTTTAACAATGAGTGGTTTACATTTTTCTTTAAAAAAGAAGAAAAAAAGAAATTGCATTAAGAATGATTGTTCATAGTGCAAGGATATAATTATACCAGAATGGTATCTAGTATCTGTAATGAGCCCATAGGGGCTTCGTGGACCTCAGATTCTTCTTTTCCTACCTTTTACATGCACTTTCCACTTTCCACTAAAAACAACAACAAAGAACTAAAATACATCAACACACAGAACCCTCCCTAAAATAACCACAGATGTCTTGTGGATGTGATGGCCTGGGACTCGGGCTCAGACTCAGAACCTGGAGGAGGCTCAGTCCGCGTTGGATCCTCTGCCGCAAGTATCAGCTGAGCCTAGTCTGGGGCTTGATCCTGAAGAGCCTCAGTCTGCTCAGGTTCCCCTGCAACAAGCACCAGCTGGGCCAAGTCAGGGGCCTGAGCCTGTCCTGGCTCCAGGTACTGAGGATACCTCATTGCCGTCAGCTGGGCCATCAGAGGCTGAGGCAGCCCCTGGGTCTAGTAACCCTCCAGCGTCTCCTGAGCTGCAGAGACTCAGGGTTGAGAGAAGGAGGGACCTGAGTACTCGCAGGAGGAGTGCTCGCCTTCAGGCGAGGCAGGGTGGTGAGTCATTGGGGGATCAGGACTGGCCATTACCTCGGCAGAGATAAAAGGGCAGCCAGGTCCCGCCCCAGGTTGCGGGAGTAACATTGCTGCTTTCCAGATCTTGCCTGTGTGCCTGTTCCTGACCCTGCCTGGATTCTTGCCCTGCATCCTGCCTCGACCATCGCTGTCAACCCTCCCTTTTTTGGGCGGGAAACTCCCTTATTCCAATGCCGTTTCCCGCTGCTATCCCGGATTGTTGATATCTCTTAAATTTCCCGGATTTCAAAGGAAGCAGCTCCTCTCCCTCCCTGCCGGCCAGGGAGGCTCCTCAGCTGCGTTGCTCGGCTGCCAATAAGGAGTCTGAGACCGACTGGGGGCAGAGCTTGCATGCCTTGTGCATCCAGACCCTCACGCCCAACCAGACAGACAGCTTGCGTGCCGTCTACGCACTCGCTCTTTCGCTCACCCGTTTGCGCACAGCCTCTGGAGCGCAGGGTGGCGAGGCTACTTGGTGCCATTGCACCACCCTCATGGCATCCCTTATTTTCAAATCCAAAAGTTTGGAAAAATCCCTTATTTTCAAATCCGAAAGTTGACAGCTATGGCCTCGACGTCATTGGACTGACCCCTCGTTGACTCCTAGAACTTTGGACCGGACTTGGACCTCACGTCTTGCATTACCCTCAGGACCAGCACAGTGGAAACTTGAAGCTGCACATGAGTGAGTGCAACAGAAACTCGTATTCAGAGCCCATATTGCCTGCAACCATGGAGGTAGTAGAGCATAGCTAGCAGCCATGACAGAAGGCAGGGAGGCCAACAGTAGGTGGCGCCAGAGCTAACAAGAGGCAAAGCCAACTCATTCTACTCTCCCCTCCTCCCAATTCTCCATGCGTTTGGGAGCATTACTGCCTCTGACCATGAAGGCAGAGCATAGCCATTGTGGTTGCTAGCAGTCAATAGCCCTCTCCTCCATGAATTTGCCCAGTCCTTTTCTAAAGCCATCTAGCTTGGTGGCCATCACTGCTTCCTATGGGCGCCAAGTCCTATACTTTAACTATGCGCTGACTCTTCCGGCATTCCGCTTCATTGGATGCTGACACACTCCAGTGTTACGAGAGAGGCAGTGACTTCTCCCTTCCTAAGCCGGGCAGAAGCTTCCCAGGCCTTGGGGGAGGAGGTACCAGGCTTTAATACTCTAATACTCTCATTTGCCAGGAACTAGCGTAGTCCCCCAAGTCCACTGGTTGCATGCCACCGGCTCCATCCCTTTGATAGGGTGTTGAACTGTTCTGGAAGCTTTGCTAACGCCATCTTGGTAGTCACGATAACCCCACCGTTAACTGGTAGTCGTTGTAGCAATGTGAGCTCATATATGTTTGCATTCACTTGCTTCAATATAAGCTAATGGGCTTGCTTTGGCGTTATCCTTATCTGTGGGCTTAAGAGTGCTGGGCTCTGAGTCCAGAAAGGGGAGCTATCTGTAAGACGGGTATTTACCACCTATGCCCTCATCTGGGCAGGTGAAGCGATGGGAAGTCCTAAACAAAGAGGCGTATGGTGCTTGCTTGGGTGTGAACAAGCCATCTTCTTGCTGCAGAATCCGTCCCGCGACTGCAAAGGCTAGGAGAACTGGCAGGCTGATTTGCTGTAAGTCTACACATGGATCACCCTGGTGGTTTGGGGCATCCTTCTTCGGTATAACCAACCACTCCTACAAGCCTTCCATCGGACCTTTGGCTCAGAACAGATACCATAATTCAACGCATAATCGTTGCCACCGCATAATACAGTCATACCTCGGGTTGCGCTCGCTGCGGGTTGCGCGTTTTCAGGATACAAACGCGCCGAACCCGGAAGTACCAGGACAGGTTACTTCCGGGTTTCAGCGCTCGCAGAAGCACTAAATTGCGCTTTGCACATGAGCAGAAGTGCTGAATGTGCATCATGTGCAGCGGCGCGGGTTACGAATGCTGCGGGTTGCGAACGCGCCTCCCGCACGGACCGCGTCCGCAACCCGAGCATCCACTGTAGTTGCACCCTGTTTTTGCAGCCCTAAAATCGGTTCCGATGTTTTCGCAGCATAATAGTTGCATGGTGTTTGGGAATGGTCTGAAGATGAGGACTGGGGAATGCATTCTATGGCAGACCAGCTTCTCTCCGTTGGAGAGCTGGACCAGGAAGAGTCCCCCCCCCCTTGTCCACAGCTTGTTCAGAAGCAGAGAGAGAGAGACAGAAGCTGAACAGCTTAGGGAGGAGTTAATCAGTTACGAGATAATGATGACAGAACCAGAAGGGAGGGGGCAGCTAGTTGAGACGTCACTTGAGAGCCCCTCACCTGGGACTCGGAGGTCCAAACGTATCAGAGAGCAAAGGAGTCAGAGGGAGGGAGGAATTTCCCGTTGGCGCCCAAAATGCTGCGGAAGTCCTAATGGAGAGCTGGGTATTTGTGCTTGCAACATGATGTGGTAATAAAAGGACTATAAATCAACTGCTTGCTAAGTCTTATCTGTGAAGTTACTGAAAGGAGGGGAGCGCTCTCCATGACTGACACATGGCAACTTCTGAGATTCCGCCAAGCCTCAGACCCCTTCCTTTCCTCCTCCAGCCACACTTTTAAAAAGATAAACATAAGGGATCCCTCGTACCTTGCTGTCTTGGCCATGAGGACCCAGGCTGGCTTGGCCGCTTCCTGGAAGCACGGAATGGGGGGGGGGGTCGAGTGCAACTGCCTCTCCTAGAGCCAGGCGAGCTGGGGGTCGGCACGGAGGGCTCCTGGTGGCTCCTGAAGCAGCAAGGGCCTGAGTCCAGGCCACCAATGGCTTGCCAGTCCTGAGCTGCTGCTGTTGCCGCCTTGGACTCACAGCCCAGGACATCCCAGCCAAGAAGGAGCAGCAGCAGGCGAGTCACCATCTCCGCCATCTGCCCACGGCCCCTTCCTCCACCTCCAGCCCCGTAATTCACCGCATAATGGTCGCAACCCCTTTTTTTCTGAAAAGAAAGGCATAAAATCTGCGGACATTATGCGGTGAATTACGGTATAGTCAAACCTCGGTTCACGAACGCCTCCATTTTGGAATGTTTCAGCTCCCAAACGCCGAAAACCCCGAAGTAACTGCTCCGTTTTTCGAATGATTTTCAGAAGCCAAACGTGCTACGCTGCTTTGGTTTTGAGCATGGGTAGGCAAACTAAGGTCCGGGGGCCGGATCCGGCCCAATCGCCTTCTAAATCCAGCCCGTGGATGGTTCGGGAATTAGCATGCTTTTACATGAGTAGAATGTGTGCTTTTATTTAAAATGCATCTCTGGGTTATTTGTGGGGCATAGGAATTCGTTCATTGTTTTTTTTCAAAACATAGTCCAGCCCCCCACAAGGTCTGAGAGACAGTGGACCGGTCCCCTGCTGGAAAAGTTTGCTGACCCCTGGTTTTGAGTTTCCCTATTGTATTGAGGCTTCCGCTTTCAGTTTTTGGTTGCTGAACGTTTCAGAAGTCGAACGGCCGTCTGGAACGGATTACATTCGACAGCCGAGGTTTGACTGTAGTTTGCGTTTTGGACCCCACCCAAGAAAGAAACTATGCTTGTCCCCCCTCCCTGGCATACAATAAGATGTGGGGCTGGAATTCATTTCCATTCATGGTACCAAAATGGCTTGAGCTGCCTGGATCCTCACGAGCGATACAGGAATCCATGGGAGCCACAGACGTCCACGGCCATGCCAGCGTGTGCAAATTCCCTTTATGCCGAGGGAGATTGCTCAGCGAGATGTAAAAGAAAACTCAGCTCTCTGATGAAATGTAGGACAGGCTAGGAAGGATGTTACGCCCGCATTCTTTTTGCCCATAGGCCTGCCTTTGAAATAAACTGCGAACATGGTTACCATGTAATTAGCTGAGCAATAAGTTAGGTGTTTAAAAATATTTTTTTTTCAGGTGCTTTTTTGTATGCACGCTGGCTTCTCAGCCTCAATCAAAGCTGCAACCGAGTTTATCATAAATTATCATGAAAAGGTTTTCTACTGAGTAGATGGTTAATTACTGCCTCATTTGAATAATTTTGCATATTAATGAGAAATCATTTTCAGATTTTTAACTTCAGCCGAGAAACCCGTAGAGATAATGGGCCCCTTTTTTCAGATGTGTGTGTTCCTGTTTCTATAAAAAAAGAAAAAGAAAATTAAAATAAAATAAAGCATATGCACGCACGCACAAAAAACCCAAAACCTTTTCCTTCCTTTTACCAACTTGTTTTTCAATTGATTAATAGATTAGTGCTTTGTGTCATTAATAAACTATATTCAAATGAAATGCTAGTTCATTATACCGTTTTCTGCTGGAGGAAAAAGAGAACGATGGGAGGAGGGGAGGGAAAAGAGAAATGGGTAGAAAACAGATTAAAGGCTCCATCTACTGGGATGCTCTCCAGGGTATGACCCACTGAAATGGACGGGGACTGTTCAGGAGCACACTTGCTTCTGAGGAGGCATGAACAGAATTGTACTGCGAGCCCCACTGAGTTCCGCAAGCCAGGCAAATGTGTCTGTGATAGCAGTTCCTATGAATCTCAGTGGGATTTGTGGGGCAGAAGGTTTCAGTGAAATTCACATCTGGCACAAGCACTGTTTTGCGGGTGGGGCAGACCGTTTTTTGCATAAAAGCGACCCCTAAGTTATGGGTTAGGTACGCGGGTGGTGCTGTGGTCTAAACCACTGAGCCTCTCGGGCTTGCCAATCAGCAGGCCGGCGGTTCGAATCCCCGCAACGGGGTGAACTCCCATTGCTCTGTCCCAGCTCCTGCCAACCTAGCAGTTCGAAAGCACGCCAGTGCAAGTAGATAAATAGGTACCGCACAGGCAGGAAGGTAAACGCCGTTTCTGTGCACTGCTCTGGTTTCGGTGTTCCGTTGTGCCAGAAGCGGCTTAGTCATGCTGGCCACATGACCCAGAAAAACTGTCTTCGGAGCGGAAAAACGCTGGCTTCCTCGGCCTGTAAAACGAGATGAGCGCCGCAACCCCAGAGTTGTTCGTGACGGGACTTAACTGTCAGGGGTCCTTTGTTGTTGTTGTTCAGTCGTTCAGTCGTGTCCGACTCTTCGTGACCCCATGGACCAGAGCATGCCAGGCACGCCTATCCTTCACTGCCTCTCGCAGTTTGGCCAAACTCATGTTAGTAGCTTCGAGAACACTGTCCAACCATCTCATCCTCTGTCGTCCCCTTCTCCTTGTGCCCTCCATCTTTCCCAACATCAGGGTCTTTTCTAGGGAGTCTTCTCTTCTCATGAGGTGGCCAAAGTACTGGAGCCTCAACTTCAGGATCTGTCCTTCCAGTGAGCCCTCAGGGCTGATTTCTTTAAGAATGGATAGGTTTGATCTTCTTGCAGTCCATGGGACTCTCAAGAGTCTCCTCCAGCACCATAATTCAAAAGCATCAATTCTTCAGCGATCAGCCATAACTTAGGGGTCCATAACCTTTAAGTTATGGGTGGCGGTTGAAGCATTAAAGGGGAGGTGGATGCTCACAACTCGGAAGGGGTTCTGGGATGCAGGTTTACTTTGTGTGTGTAGCTCCAACCACATTTGGAGGGCCACAGGCTCCTCATCCCTAATGCACAGATAACAGTGAAACTTTGGGGACATTACAGCCCCAGTATATAGGAATTTCAGGTGTCTCCATAATTCCCTCCCTAGGATGATGCAAGGGCCCATATTTAAGTAGAAAAGGGTTGGGTGAAGACCTTTCTGGTGGGCAAAGTGTTTGATGCATGGGACATGATGGCTTTTTGTTTTTTAAGGCACACATGAGTGCATATTTTGGAAGTAACTGTTCTGAAACTTCTGTTCATACAAAAAGACAATATGGATGACCCCATATAAACGTCGTAATGGACTGCTGTTTGGAAAATTCCTTATAGTATCTATTTCTAATTTGTACTCTTTTAAGTTTTACTGGTTCAAATTTTTTAAATCAAATTGTACTGTGTATTTGTTCTAGTTCTGTTGCTCTTATGAGCTTAAAGCTGAAATAAAGTGATTGATTGATGACCCCATATTGGCCATTCCTGCCCATGACAGGACAGGTCAAAGGCCTGGAAACGATGCCTTATGAGGAACGGCTTAGGGAGCTGGGTATGTTTAGCCTGGAGAAGAGAAGGTTAAGGGGTGATATGATAGCCATGTTCAAATATATAAAAGGATGTCATATAGAGGAGGGAGAAAGGTTGTTTTCTGCTGCTCCAGAGAAGCGGACACGGAGCAATGGATTCAAACTACAAGAAAGAAGATTCCACCTAAACTTTAGGAAGAACTTTCTGACAGTAAGAGCTGTTCGACAGTGGAATTTACTGCCAAGGAGTGTGGTGGAGTCTCCTTCTTTGGAGGTCTTTAAGCAGAGGCTTGACAGCCACCTGTCAGGAATGCTTTGATGGTGTTTCCTGCTTGGCAGGGGGTTGGACTGGATGGCCCTTGTGGTCTCTTCCAACTCTATGATTCTATGATTCTATGACTGTGGTCTTAAATAAAGTGTTGCTTGCACTGAATCAGCTAGGGTTGGGATGTTTATGGTTTTCTCAAATGTGAGGTCTAGTTAGTTTGTAGTCCGACAAAGGTCCTCTAAATCACCCTGTATGTTTAGGTAGAGCTATTGGGTTCCTGCCAAAAGTGGTAGAAGCACTCCGGTAATTGTTTGTAGGTTATACCCCTGATGTCATCCAAACATGGAGGTGGTCTCCTTGGCTTTTCAGATCCTACTGAGGAGACACACATTAATAAGCATAATGCATCTGCCTTTGTTTCACACAAACTTCAGGAGAAGGTCAGACATTCTGCACCGTGCGAGTGCCTAAGATCCAAATCTCACGTTGAAAAAGTATACTTTCCAAATTTATCTCTGCTGTTGCCAAGGCAGCGACTTGCTTGTGTTTGCCTTTTCTGACCATGCAATAACCTTTCGAAGCCCGTCGCAGAAGGCTTCGAGCAGCGTTCTTCGTTGGACTACAAGGCCCATCGTCCCCAATAGTCATGGATGGTGGGGGTTGTAGTCCGACAACATTTGGAGACCCAAGATGGAAGAACACAAGCTTATAGGGGCGCTCCTTTTGAGAAGGAAGGAACACTGCCACCAGAGGCGTAGCAAGGTCAGGTGGTACCCAGTGCGGAATTTTTTTTGTCGCCCACTCACATTGCCCACCCACATTGTTTTCACATTGGCCTTTCCTTGCACCCTAGGATTCTCTCATGGACCCCTCCACCTGCTGAAATTAGATCTGAAAGAAACACTTCATTGTAGCCAAGGAATAGACTGTATGCCCTTGGTTCTATTACGTGTGCTGCGTCCATGGGAATTTCTGATTTGATGTTTGCTACCCTGGACATCTCTGGGAGGAAGGGCAGGAAATGAATGTTATCATCCTCTTCGTTCATGTTACAGAGTTCTCACCTTCTTGGGTGCTCTGTGCAAAGCAAGAATGGCTGTTTTGTTGGGGGTAAAGGTAAAGGTAAAGGGACCCCTGACCATTAGGTCCAGTTGTGACCGACTCTGGGGTTGCAGCGCTCATCTCGCTTTATTGGCCGAGGAAGCCGGCGTACAGCGTACACAACGTCATGTGGCCAGCATAATAATAAATAATAACAATTTTTTTATTTGTACCCCGCCCATCTGGCTGGGTCTCCCCAGCCACTCTGGGCGGCTTCCAACAGACACAAATACATTAAAATATCACAGGTTAAAAGCTTCCCTAAATAGGGCTGCCTTGAGGTATCTTCTGAATGTCAGATAGTTGTGACAAAGCATGACAAAGCCGCTTCTGGCGAACCAGAGCAGCGCACTGAAACGCCGTTTACCTTCCTGCTGCAGTGGTACCTATTTATCTACTTGCACTTTGACGTGCTTTCGGACTGCTAGGTTGGCAGGAGCAGGGACCAAGCAACGGGAGCTCACCCCGTCGCGGGGATTCGAACCGCCGACCTTCTGATCAGCAAGTCCTAGGCTCAGTGGTTTAAGGAATACTTTTTTGGCCTTGGAGGTTCTGGCCCTGCCATTAAGTAGCTGATTCTTCCTTCTCCATTTATTTTAGCAGTATACAGTAGTAGCAAAAAGTCTGCATTTTCACAGCAGAAGAAGAAGAAGAAGAGGAAAAAGAAGGGGGGGAGAGACAGATGAGAGTTAAGTGTTGGCCAGGTACCCTTACCTGGCGCTCCTTTCTGGAGCCTGGAGTCAACATATTTTCTTAAAATAAAAATAAAAATGAAGGAATAGCAGCAGCCAAATGTTAAGAGCTTTGTTGGCATTCCCCTTTTCTCCCTTTCTTTAACCGGGTGAGAGATTTGCCCTTTTTGCCACGTAAATGAGATTTATATCTAATTTTCTGATGGGATCCTTTCATGCGTGGCCCAAACCTCTGTTTAAAACCTAGCCAAATCAAAGATTTCTTTTCCTGGAAGCTGACAGAACATTGAAGAGCACAAAAGAGCACAATTCACCGAGAACGAGACACGTGCCAAATAATTTGCAAGGCGTAATGACTGGCAAATTCCTGGAATCCACACAGAGGGATTTGGAGAAAGTTCTGTAGCTGGTGTTTATTTTATTTTATTGTTATTAAACTTAGACCCACCTCTTTGACTCTTGGCGCTCAGGCTACCTGGTAGCCACTTATGGATCACCAAAAAAAGAGGATGTAGATGTGCATAAATCCATGTATGCTATTATATATGCATAGATGCACTTCTAGAAACCATAATTTTATACTTCTCACCAAGGGGGAAAGGGTGACCAGCTGACCTGCATGCCTGCTGTCTAGATGCTAACTTCTGATGCAGAAGGCTCTTATTAATCTCCCTTCTTTAGATTGGTCTTGGACCAGAGTGTCCTTCATTTAAAGTAGAGGTAACAAAAATGGCTTCCACCAGATCTTCTGGACTACAACTCCTATCAGCACCAGCCATCATGGCCAATGGTTAGGGAGAAGGGGAATTGTAGGTCAATGATAGCATGACATTGAGAGAGCATGACATTGACTACTCTTGAAATGGAGCACGTCTTCAATAGAGAACTGTCCTCTGTCCATTAGGGCATGTGGCCATTAGGACTTGTTATTCCTTTGATGTTTGCTCTACATATATCTGAAGGAGCGTCTCCACCCCCATCGTTCAGCCTGGACACTGAGGTCCAGCGCCGAAGGCCTTCTGGCGGTTCCCTCACTGCGAGAAGCCAAGTTACAGGGAACCAGGCAGAGGGCCTTCTTGGTACCTCTTGGAACGCCCTCCCACCAGATGTCAAAGAGAACAACAACTACCAGACTTTTAGAAGACATCTGAAGGCAGCCCTGTTTAGGGAAGCTTTTAATGTTTGAATGATTATTGTTTTGTAGTGTTTTGTTGGAAGCCGCCCAGAGTGGCTGGGGAAACCCAGCCAGATGGGTGGGGTATAAATAATAACTTATTATTATTACTATTATTATTATTATTATTATTACATGCATCTTAAAGGGCCAGCTCTGCTTGGCTTTAGGTATGCTTGTGGAATTGGATCTTCATGAATTCTGATATAAGTGGACCTCTTAGACTAATATGTGGGCTTAGTCTTGCTGGATCAAGCCAATGTCCCATCTAGTCCAACATCCTACTCTCCCAGTGGCTGGTCCATGGAGAGCCTAAAAAGCAGGACCTGAACGCAACAGCACTCTCCCTACTTGTGATTCTCAGCAACAGAGGTGGCAGTGGAAGGAGACCCTAGCCATCATGGTCAATAGCCATTCAAAGCCTTATTTGTCCAGTTCATCAATTTGTCCAATTCTCTTTCAAGGTCATCCAAGTTGGTGGCCATCCTTAGATCTTGTGAGTGCAGATTCCTGTTGACTTGACCCTCACAGAGATGCTATTGGTTCGATTAACAAACTAATTAGTTGCACATCAAAAACATTTCTTTATTTTAATAATTTTTATTGGGTTTTTGATAATTTTATACTTATAAAACATAGCCATTTCAGACATTAAAATACAAGGTTCTTTTGAACCTTCAGGCCTCCCTCCCTCCCTCCATGGGTTCCATATTTAAGTTTAAATTTGCTGCATCTTTTACCATTATCCGTCTATTAAAGGTAAAGGTAAAGGGACCCCTGACCATTAGGTCCAGTTGCGGACGACTCTGGGGTTGCGGCGCTCATCTTGCTTTATTGGCCAAGGGAGCCGGAGTACTAAGCCGCTTCTGGTGAACCAGAGCAGCGCATGGAAACACCGTTTACCTTCCCATTGGAGGGTTACCTATTTATCTACTAGCACTTTGACATGCTTTAGAACTGCTGGGTTGGCAGGAGCAGGGACCGAGCAACAGGAGCTCACCCCATCGCGGGGATTCGAACTGCCGACCTTCTGATTGGCAAGCCCTAGGCTCTGTGGTTTAACCCACAGCGCCACCCGCGTCCCATAAAGAAAGTGATACATTGGAATAAAAGAAATATAGGGAGGGGTTATCCACCCCAGCAAAGTATTCAAGTAACTCAAAGGAGACTGGGAAAAAACATTGATCTTCATGGCCACTTTGAATTTCCCCGTCTGTTTTCCACACAACACCTCTCCTCTCTCTCTCTCTCTCTCTCTCTCTCTCTCTCTCTCTCTCTCTCCATCCCCCCCCCCCGCCTTTGTATGTGCTGTAAATTAAAAGTCAATATCATAGACTTTAATATGTCAGGCAGTTGGATATATATTTATATTCAAATGAGATAACTAGTAAACTTAGGAAAGATGCTCCAGAAATCAAAATAGCCAATATTAAACACTGCAAGTACAGCTGCAGTTTTTAAATATTTTATAATCCAATCAAATTGTTTGAGTAGTAATGCATTTAAATGTTGTTACGGAATCCCCTCTAGACTTTTTAAAATGGTTACTTCGTTCCTGGCTTTGCTATTTATGAAATTCATACAGGATGACATTTTTAATAATAGAGCATTTAACTTACAGAGTAGCTTCCCCCCCCTCCTTCCTCTTCCCCTGCAGTCTCAGATATAATCTATAATTTTCTGGCTTCTCTCAGAGAGGGGGGGGGCAGGCGCGTATTATACTTTTATTAATGAGTGCACGCATCTGTTGTTGCTATAATTTTGTAATGACCTTAAGTTAAAAGAGTTGTATGTTTCATATATATGTATATATATGAAAAGCTGTAGCTTGGGTGGATGAATGAATTTCAAAGATAACATGCTGTCAGATGAGCGTGAGGTGGGGGGGGTGCATTGCAAATATTGCAGATCAATTACTCAATAGCTGGTGACAACATTGGGGGGGAATGCTCCCCCCTCCCTGGTGTTTTAGACATCATGTAGGTCTTCCACTGACTGGTTTTGTACTTCTGCACAAACCCTCTTATAGGAAGGTGCTTGCCTGAGCATGTTAAAAGGGGCCAGAGGGGTGGAGAGGCACACAGGCAACATTTAATGTTTGATGCTTCCCTCTCCATCTGTGTGGCTGGGGTACCCAGTCAGATGGGCAGGGTATAAGAAAATTATATATATTTAACATTCCTGTATATATATATAACATTCCTGTATGCAATATTTATTATTATTGCATTTATTTATTATTGCAAATATTTATCATCATTATTGCAAATGTTGTTGTTAAAATATGCACGCCAGCCTTCATCTGTTGATCTCAGATGAAAAGCACAACATACACAATCAAAAATAAAGGCAATAGCCCCACCCCCTCCTACATTTAAATCAAGTATTAATCAGTGGAAGACCTGGTTGAAGAGGAATTGCTCTCAGGTCTTAGCGCGTTGAGGCTTGAAGGGGGCGACAGAGAGCCAAGCTGGCTTCCCCTTGTGAGTCTTGGGAAATGTAGTTTGTTCAGGGGGCTGGGAATAGGAGCTCTCTGAGGATGAAACTATGGTTCCCAGGTTTCTTTGGGGGAAGTAATGCGACTTGAACGTGCTTTGAATGTGTGGAGTGGTTCTGTCCTAACCCACGTGAGAAAAAAATATTTATTACTTAATCTTTTTTTTTTTACTTATTTCATAAAATTCATGCACTGCTTGACTGCAAAAATAAAAACAGCTTCTCAAAGTAGTTTACCAAAAAAAAGCACCCTCTTCTCCTTAGCATGATACCTATACATGGAGCTTTTCATAGCGGAGTTCTCTGAATTGAATCAGGTAATACCAGAATTTTCTATGATCAAATTTTGGAAGGATCTCTAGCCCGTAGGAGCCAACTCCTAGGGGCCGATGGGCATTGCCATTCAAATGGTGTGTGCCCACCATGTCATGTGATCGTTTATGTGGGGCGGGGCACACCTGCCTCCCTCCCCGCCCCCACCAATGTTTTATTCAAATTGGCACCTCTGCTCTAGCACCTAAACCTACTTCTTATGTATTTCCAGAATGGATTTGGAAGCAGAACTGGAAAGTGAATCTCGACTCCCCATCAGAAATATTCCCACCCCACCTGGAAACCATAGTTTTGTCTCATACGTACCTAAGGACAGCTTGGCTGGTGATGTGGCAGGCCAAACAGAGAATACCCAACTGGAAATCACTTGCAAAGGCCAAAAACCGATCGAAACTGATGCAAGTGAAACTCAAAGCACTACTTCTCCTCAGATTTATTCTACACTATGATTAATTTGGGTAAGTGAGAGCTGATTCTGGTTAAGGGAGAATAAGTCACACTTAATAATAATTAGAGAGGGAAAGATATTAGTTGTGATACATTGGCTTAATGTGCTAAAGAGACAGGTCAGTAAAAAATTGAACTGATAATTTTACAAATTGGCAAAACATTTTCTTCAAGAAACGTTGCTAATTGAGCCTTTAAAAAGTTTTGCACAGCACGGGGAGGCCAGCAAACCCCTTCCAGAGTTTTTAGTCTTTAACTGCTGAATCTCCAGCTAGAACAATGCACTGTTGCTTTCACGTCTATTGTGGCAAGACGGAAGCCACAAGAAGTTTGGAGCAGGTGGTGGGAGACCTGTATCTCTCCAGATTTTGTTGGACTACAGTTCCCATCATCCCTGACCATTTGCCATGCCTGCTGGTGCTGATGGGAGTCGGAGTCCAACAACACCCATGATTCAAAAATATGTCACAAAGCTCAGAACATTTCAGCCTCAGAACATGTCCGCAGATGATTCCAGGGGCTAAAACTCCAGTCATCTATATCCCATCCTTGGAACCGCCCCTTTTCAGATGCCTCCTCTCACTGCCTCAGCCCCTCAGATACTTTTGTGCAGCTGGAATCATAAAATCATAGAATTGTCCAACCCCCAGCAATGCAAGAATCTTAACTAAAGCATCAATGACAGATGGCCATCCAACCTCTCGTGGGAGTCTGTTCCACTGTCAAACAGCTATTTTCTTCCTGAGGTCTGAATATCCTTTTCTAGTAAGCCATTGGTTTGGGTCCTAGCCTCTGGAGCAGGCAGAAAAAAGTTTCCATGTCACAGCCCTTTCGATGTTTGAAGATAGCTATCATATCTCCTCTCCAAGAGCTGGACCATAAAGAAGGCTGATCATTGAAGAATTGATGCTTTTGAACTATGGTGCTGGAGGAGACTCTTCAGATTCCCATGGACTGCAAGAAGATCAAACCTATCCATTCTTAAGGAAATCAGCCCTGAGTGCTCTCTGGAAGGACAGATCCTGAAGCTGAGGCTCCAATACTTTGACCACCTCATGAGAAGAGAAGACTCCCTAGAAAAGACCCTGATGTTGGGAAAGATTGAGGGCACAAGGAGAAGGGGACGGCAGAGGATGAGATGGTTGGACAGTGTTCTCAAAGCTACCAACATGAGTCTGCGGGAGGCAGTGGAAGACAGGAGTGCCTGGCGTGCTCTGGTCCATGGGGTCACGAAGAGTCGGACATGACTAAACAACAACAATAATATCTTCTTTCCAAGTTAAACATACCCAGCTCTCTCAATTGGTCCTCATAAGGCTTGGTTTCCAGATCCTTGATCATCTTGGTTACCTTCTTCTGCCCATTTTCTATCTTGTCAATATCCTTCTTAAATTGTGGCACCAAGAACTGGAAACAATACTCCAGGTGTGGTCTTTTCCTTGACCTGGGCTCTAGATTTCTGCTGATGCAGCCTAGAATAGCATTAGCCTTTGTTGCTGCTGCATCATACTGTTGATTTGTGTTAAACTTGTGGTCTACTAAGGCCCCTAGATCCTTTTCACCTGTACTACTGGCAAGCCTGGTGTTCCCCATCTTATATTTGTGTAGCTGGTTTTTCCTACCTAAGTGCAGACCTTTACATTTGTTGCTATTAAAATTCATTTAGTTAGTTTTGGCTCAGTTCTCTAATCTGTTAAGGCCACACTGAATCCCAATTCTGTCTTCTGCGGCATTAGCTACCCCTCCCAGTTTGGTGTCATCTTCAAAGTGGATGAGCACCCCCTCAATTCCTTCATCCAATTCATTTATAAAGACACCTACAGGACTGAGCCATGTGGCACCCCATTTGTCACTTTTTTCCAGGATAGTGAGGGAGCCATTAGTGAGCTTTTTTGGGGGTTGGTCAGTCAGCCTCATCCAACCCACATTTTGCCAGCTTCTCCGCAGAATATAAAGGAGGACTTTGTCAAAAGCCTTGCTGAAATCAAGATACACTACGTCCACAGCATTCCCCTGATCCACCAACCTTGTAACTCTATCAGAAAAAGATATGTGTCCTTGAACTTTGATTATGTCTTTTGCTTACCTGATATGTGTGTAGAAACCTCTGACTTCCTCATGGTATGGATGTAGTATATGCCAGGAGGCGTCCTACTCACAAGTAGGACTTTGGCAGAGACACATACCCGACTGGCATGTTCCCTCCCTCCTGGGTGATCGTTCGGGAGCTTCTTAAGCATTCTTCAGCCCAAACATCACAGTGACTGGTGTCAGAAGACATTACCACACTAATGGATCCTCAGAGGTTTGCGCAGTTGCATGACAGAACTCAGCAACTCAGCTTTTTGGCTAAATCTACTTTATTTACATATAAACACATATGGAGCATCATGGCTCCCTCTCTATCATCAGACAGCAAAGAGAAAGATCAAAAGGACAATAGTCCCACTTCAGGAACACAGTAAGACAAACATCCTGTCTTCGTCACATCCCATTCTTGTGGAATCAAAACACATACCCAGTCATGTGATAGACAACAAACCCATGACTGCACACGGGGAATGAATCTCCAACCAGGGCCGGCGCGTCCATTTAGGCGAACTAGGCAGTTGCCTAGGGCGCCAAAATGGAGGGGGCGCTGGCCAGCCTGCCCCCCGCCGCCCGCCCCAACCAGCGGCGGAGCAAGCAGCTTGGGGCGAAAACCACGGTGGCGGGGGCACCAAAATGGAGGGGGCGCTGGCCAGCCTGCCCCTCACCCTCCGCCACCGCCCGGTGCCTCCCCAACCAGCGGCAAAAACCGCGGGGGCGCCCGGCGGACAGGGGGCGGGGCACCGTACGTCATGCGCAATGATGTCACGTGACCCGCCCCCTCGCCTAGGGCGCCAAAATCCCCAGCACCGGTCCTGTCTCCAACAGTATACTGTACAAAGGTAAGAGTCACACCCACTGCTCCACCCGCTTTGCCTCTGCCTCCGCCCATCACTGGCTTGCAGACCCTGGAAATTTTTCAACCTGTCAAGCTGAAAATAGTTCTCTGTCCATGCCATGAGAGGTCTTGACATGGAGTGTGATGCCAATCTACCAGGTGATGTGCTATCATGGCAGGGGGCAGGACTGGAGGTTGACCAATCATAGCAGCTGAGGAAATACCCTTGCCCCAGTAGGCTGGAACAGGTCAGGCGATACTCCTTGACTCCCTCCAGGAAAAGCTTCTAGGTTAGACTTGCTCACTAATTTGATCAACTAGAAAACCTATTTCTGCTAAGCGACAAAGAGCCTAAGGCTCAGCTCTCTTGCACTGGATCAAAGTCTTTACAACTAGTGGAAATTTGGGTTTGTTCTCCGAAGGAACAGATAAAAGGGCTCATATTCTGGATTTTATTACCTTTGGAATGGAGGTGGGGGTTTATGTGATTCAGTACAGACACAATTCCAGTCCAGATGTCAAGGAGTTTTAAATCGGGCATAGGCAAACTCCGGCCCTCCAGAAGCTTGGGACTACAATTCCCATCATCCCTGATCACTGGTCCTGTTAGCTAGGGATGATGGGAATTGTAGTCCCAAACATAATAATAATAATAATAATAATAATAATAATAATTTATTATTTCTACCCCGCCCATCTGGCCGGGTCTCCCCAGCCACTCTGGGTGGCTTCCAGTAAGCATTAAAATACATCAACACATCACTTCAGGTATTTTCTAAAGGTCATATAGTTGTTGATCCCTTTGACCTCTGATGGGAGGGCGCTCCACAGGGCGGGCGCCACCACCGAGAAGGCCCTCTGCCTGGTTCCCTGTAGGGCTGGAGTTTGCCTATGCCTGCTTTAAACTATTCATCTCTTTGAAATGCTACTTTAAAAAGAAAATTCTTTAGAGAGTAATGAAAAGAAAAAAGACTATGTATGGAGGAACGATCAACTATGTGAGCTGCCACAGCCTGAAGTGGTACAGCCCATAATGTGGCACAGCCCTCAGTGAGAGCTAGGCTAAAAAAAAATTGCAGACACAGTAGTGTTATTTCTAAATAAGAAAGGAAAAAATCAATTTAGACACTCTCATAAGCAACTGCACAACAGCAAAACAGCATGTGTTCATGGTTGGGGGAAAGGCACATTTGATAAGAAAAGAGATTCCTTTTTAGTTCAACCATCCGGTGGGTCCCTGGGGGGGAAGGAAAAAGAAACAATACAGAGAAAATTATTTTAACCGTTGAGTGGTAAGAGAAGGTGTTTTGTTGTTGTTTGCCTGAAGATCTTTTGACGCTGTTTCAGCCAACAGATGTTCATCGAACCATCCATGCAGTTGCTTAGGCTGATATAAATAGATGGGTAATGACAATATTTCACTCTGGGAAGAGTAAGACGAGAGCAAGACATCCCATGCAATGAAGGGAAAATTCATTTCACTCGAGTAAAATGGGAACATAGGAACTTTTGAAGAGCCCTGCTGGATCAGGCCAAAGGTCCATTGGGTCCAGCATCCTGTTGCGTGTGTAGACCTTTTAACCCTACCCAAATAAATTCAGACAAGACTCAAATTTTTGGTTTGGTTTTTGGCAAAATTTAGGCCACAACGTTATTGATTACAGCAAGTGAGTGGTTGCATAGGCTCTGGTTTGACTAGCTCCCTGCACCGTGGCAGGTAGCGCTGACCCAGGGCACCAGTATAGGTCAGCCTAGGGTGAACACTTGGAACAGCAGAAAGCCGGAGTCAGGCTAGTCCGCCACCCAGATGTCCCCCTGGACTCGGGCACGGGCACAACGCCTCTCAGGGTTGGCCAAACCATTGAGTCCCTGGATTCCTTTAACGGAATACCCTTCGCTAGAGCCTTCTGCCACCCTTATCACCTGAACCAGAGCCTATCCGCAACCTTACAAGTTGTGATGATTTGCTACGCGGCAGGCAAAACCCAAATGGCAACAGCCAGTCAGCCAAGTGGGGAAAATTCCTGTCCCAATGACAGATGACACACGACGGTATAGCAAGGTCAAGTGCAAGCCCAATAATAATAATAATAATAATAATAATAATAATAATAGGTGGGCGGGTGTTCCGATGCACTGGCCCAAAGAGGAAGCTCAGGGACATGTGCAGGGGCCTTAAGTAGGTCCCTCGTTCCGAATTTGCTAGCGTCCCATTGGTCAGAATACACCCCAGCAATGAGGAACCTACCAATAGGGTGTTGTGGCTATCCAATAGACCCCACCCACAACACAGGGTTTGGTTGCCAGGTCACACCGCAACACGTGCCCTCTTTGTAGGTATTTCTCACAAGCCAAATACCTATGGGAAGCTGTGAGGAGGCATGAGGACTTGTGGTTCCCAGCAACTGCTATTCAGAAGCACAAAACCTTGACGGGATTAGCCTCTATTTGTCAAATCCTCTTCTAAAGCCAAGTTGATGGTCATTGGCCAAGGGTTCCGCTTCTTTTTTCAGCCGGAACTCGCCGGAACTCAGTTTTGGCACCTCTCAACTAGGCGCCATTGCCATTGCAAGAGCGGGTGGCGCCAGTGCTGGATTTACGTATACGCTAAACAAGCTGTAGCTTAGGGGCCCACTCTCTTGGGGGCCCCCCAAAAATTTAAAGGAAAAAAACACTGGATGTACATTTCCAAAATATAAGATAAAAAACAAATAAAATAAAACCTACACACAGCAACAGTGTTTTGTGTTGTGTAGGCTGCTATGGTGTAAGTAATGGGCCCCGCCTGCTAGCCTGCTCCCTAAAATATCACTGGTTTGCTCATTTCTATATATAGGGTGCCTACATTCTGCATGGACTGGTTGTAACTGTTACTTTGATAAAATACATTATTTTGTTATGTGCAAATGGCTTTAGATACCTATTAGGTCCATAAATTACCATCTAGCATATATTCAACACAAAAAACAGTGACAATTGGTTGTTGACAAAGGACAGCTGGACATAAAATGGGCTTGAGGGTATCCTGATCAAGTTTGCAGATGACACCAAATTGGGAGGGCTGGCTAATACCCCAGAGCAGTGTTTTTCAACCACTGTTCCGTGGCACACTAGTGTGCCGCGAGATGTTGCCTGGTGTGCCGTGGGAAAAATTCCCCCAATTGAAAGCCGGGCCAATCGCGCGCCAGCAGGGAGGGAGGGAGGGCGAAAGACAGACACGCGCATTTGCGTTCTCTCTTTCCCCCTCAGCATACACAAAAGGAATAGGCAGGCGGCGCGCGCAACGCCAGCCAATCAGAGCCGGGGCACTCGCGACGTCGCCGGGCCCTGATTGGCGGAGGGGTGAGGAAAGAGAACGGGACTCAGAACAGAAGCCGAGTGGAGAAGAACATAATGAGGAGGGGAGGGGAGGGAGAGAGAAGGGAGCCTGCAAGTTCCATCCGCCCCCAACGCTCGTCAGTGTCCCTCGGAGCGCATCCTTGGGAAGTGAATGAGCGCGGCCGCCTCGGGCAGTGGGATTACTCGGAGTTAAAGAACCAAGCTCTCCGGTGCGAACCTGTTGCGCTCTTGGCTTCTGTCTGGACACGACCAGGGCTGCGCTGAGAGAGAGAGAGGCAAGTCCAACCCCCTTGGCGGCGGGCGAGATGAATCTTGTTTGTCCGCCTTATAGAAATATTTATATGCCGCTGCTGCCGCGGATAAATTTACAAGCTATAGCTTAGGCTGGGGGACCCCTCAAATAATTTAAAGGGGAAAAAACTGGATGTACATTTCCAAAATATAAGATAAAAAACAAATAAAATAAAACCTACATACAGCAACATTGGCAAATGGCTTTAGATACCTATTAAAGCATCTCTATGCCCAGCTGAATGACTGTTTCAAGGGAAACCATTGAAATATTTTCGAGCATTCATAATAAAGTAATTATAAAATACTTTCTTTGTGTTTCTTTGATTCCTATTCAAGAGAATTACTTTATATATAGTCAATATAGGCACAGAGTTAAATTTTTTAACATTTTCTAATGGTGGTGTGCCTCGTGATTTTTTTCATGAAACAAGTGTGCCTTTGCCCAAAAAAGGTTGAAAAACACTGCCCCAGAGGACAGGATCACACTTCAAAATGACCTTAACAGATTAGAGAATTGGGCCAAAGCAAACAAGATAAATTTTAACAGGGAGAAATATAAAGTACTACACTTGGGCAAAAAAAAAAAAATGAAAGGCACAAATACAGGATGGGTGACACCTGGCTTGAGAGCAGTACAAGTGAAAAGGATCTAGGAGTCTTGGTAGACGACAAACTTGACATGAGTCAACAGTGTGATGCAGCAGCTAAAAAAGCCAATGCAATTCTGGGCTGCATCAATAGGAGTATGGCATCTAGATCAAGGGAAGTAATAGTACCACTGTATTCCGCTCTGGTCAGACCTCGCCTGGAATACTGTGTCCAGTTCTGGGCACCACAGTTCAAGAAGGATACTGACAAGCTGGAACGTGTCCAGAGGAGGGCAACCAAAATGGTCAAAGGCCTGGAAACGATGCCTTATGAGGAACGGCTTAGGGAGCTGGGTATGTTTAGCCTGGAGAAGAGAAGGTTAAGGGGTGATATGATAGCCATGTTCAAATATATAAAAGGATGTCATATGGAGGAAGGAGAAAGGTTGTTTTCTGCTGCTCCTGAGAGCACAGAGCCCCTTGAGCAGGAATCTTTTGCCCAGCGTGGTGCTCGAACCCACAACCCTGAGATTAAGAGCCTCATGCTCTACCAACTGAGCTATCCCAGCAAGATATGCCCACTTGACTGCTTCTATCTTAGGGCTGCCATACGTCTGGGAATCAGACTGCCAAAATGGCGTCAGGGCGGATTTTTGCTGAATCGGCAAATTATGGGGAAACCCAGATGTATGGCAGGTAGGGCGATTTATTTACTTATTTATTTTTAAAGCTTTAAAAATACAAAAAAGGTCCCAAAATCTTTTTTGGGGCGGGGGGGAGGGAGGGAGATGTCCCCCCAAAATGTTCAACAACGTTTACCAAAAAAGCGAGAACAGCTCAACAGCTTTTCATCACAGGTTTCATTACAGTCAAGCAATATATCAATCTTGTGAAACAAACGACTAAGTCAAAACAAAATATCCACACCATCTCTCCATCGCCGCCCCTTTCAAATTTGGGTTAGAACAAAAGTGTGTGTGTGTGTGTGTGTGTGTGTGTGTGTGTGTGAGAGAGAGAGAGAGAGAGAGAGAGAGAGAGAGAGAGAGAAAGGGAGAGAGGATGTGCAGTTTCATTTGACAGCCAAGACCACATAGTTCTTGATCTGATTTGGGACACATTGGTACCTTAATACAAGCTGAATCAGGAATGTGAGAAACTTTCCAGAATCACTCAGTTTTCCTGCTCATTTGGGGTTTACACAGAGCCAATGCATACCCTTAGTATGCTCCTTAGGTTACCAAGAAATGGTAATGATAATCGTTTGAAAAATAGGTTGGATTTTCTATGTTGTTGTTGATCATGCTCTGCAGCAAGAAACATCATGGCAAGAAGCATATTTAGCAATTAATAAGGTCACGCAACAAATAATTCCTTTAGCTTCCGAGACTTATTTATTATCTTATTTGAAAGGAGCAGTAGTGAGGGACAAAGAAAAATTATTATTTTTTCCACGTGGTTGTAGCAATGTGATTCCTCTATATGCCGAATATTGGAAAGAGAAGGAAATACCTTGATTAAGGGAGTTGTATATCAAAGTATGGGAATTAGCAGCTCTGAGTAAAATCACACAATCTTTTTTAGGTGAAACAAGATAGATAAAAAGTGATTAAATTTAAACCACAATGGAAAGCTTTTAAGAGGTTCTAGAACGCTATGCAAATAATAATAATAATAATAATAATAATAATAATAATAATTTTTATTTGTACCCCGCCCTCCCCGGCAAAGCCGGGCTCAGGGCGGCTCACACAATCAAAATCACAATAAAACATAAACACAAAAACGATCAATTAAAATACAGATTACAAAATTTAAAATGATTTAAAAATGATTTAAAAATGATTTAAAAAGCCGCCTTAATGATATAAAAAGCCGCCTTAATAAGAGGTAATCTATTTCCTTTATTGTAATTTAAAAGATGTTAAATTAGTAGATCGGAAGGGTTTAAATTGGGAAAGGCCTAGAATTAGTTTGTTGATGTCTTTTGTATTATGTAAAGCTGTCCTAATGGTGTCCTATAATTCAATCCTAAGTGCATCTTCTCGGAATCAAGTCCCATTGAGTCCAGTGGCACTTACTCCCAGGTAAGTGGGTACAGAATTGCAGTCTTTCAGAGGTATCACATTCCCATCAGCTCAGACATATGTCCCATTCCATCTGGCCGAAGTGTTCTGTTCTGCAAACTTTTTCAGCAGGGGGCCGGTCCACTGTCCCTCAGACCTTGTGGGGGGCCGGACTATATTTTGAAAAAATAATAATGAACAGATTCCTATGCCCCACAAATAACCCAGAGATGCATTTTAAATAAAAGGACACATTCTACTCATGTAAAAACACGCTGATTCCCGGACTGTCTGCGGGCCGGATTTAGAAGGCGATTGGGTTGACACAGGATTTACCAACGGTAGAAAAATGGCAGATGAAAATGATGGACTATATGGAACTCGCGGAACTGACCGGAAAACTCCGCGACCAGAGGGAAGAGATGGTGGAAAAAGACTGGGGAAAAAATTAAAGTATATTTAAAGAACTATTGTAAGATTTAAAGACTGAAAAAAGTTGGAAGAAATGACAGCTTACAGAGTAGAAAAATAGGTTTAAGTAATATAGATTTATGATTTTAGGTTAAGACTAATACAAGAAAAGGATATAAGTGATAATAACAAATAATATTTAAAGATGTCAAGAAATTACTAAAGATGATTGACAATGAAATGCAGTAGGGGAGACGTGAGGAAGTCACCCCAACATGATTAGACATAATGAAAGGGAAATTATGATGTATGTTTGTGTTTTTGTATTTTGTATTATGCATTATGCATGTTGTTAAGTTTCTTTGTTTTTTGCTAAAAACCCAATAAATATAATTTTTTTAAAAAAATAGAAGGCGATTGGGTTGGATCTGGCCCCCAGGCCTTAGTTTGCCTACCCATGGCCTTGCGCTTACCTGGGAGTAAGCCTCACTGACGTTAAGGGGGCTGACGTCTGAGCAGGCAGGATGCAGGCGTGCAAAAGTGTTTTTGACATGCTGAAAGATTTGTGATGATAACCTCGATGGTTCATGCCTTAAACTTAAATTCCCCTGGTGAAATTTCTGTTTCTCATGGTAAAATAATGTAGCAATTATGCGACTAATAATAATAATAATAATAATAATACATTGCCCATATTGTTAAAAAAAACAACAGTTGAGGGATGTTCTGTATTGAAAGGCTGTATATTTCCAAGGAACAAGTGGTGGAGGATGTGGGATAGATAGCAGTGCCATTCTTGTGAACCACATCTGGATAAAACAATGCTGATTGACCTTTGGTCTGATCCTGCAGAGTTCGGCCTGCCTTCTTAACAGAACAATACACCAAAGCAGAACAGAGAAGAGTCTCCGACAAGAAAAGGATCAAACCGGCATTTGCCATGAGATGCACAGAGAGAAACCAGAACTTTATACAACAGCATAGACTAGTGGCAACAGGAAGGAATGAAGAGCAGCTTAGCTTGCAGGCTCTCTGTCCGATAGTGCAACTTGCATTTAAGCTACAATTAAAGCACACTTACCTGTAGCTTTTGGACGGAATTTTTGGGGAATAAGGTGGCATCGGTCTAAATGATAACTATTTTAATTACCTTTGATCGTACTTATCGTTGAAGAGGTGAGGATTTTTTCTCAAAATAATAATATAAAAACCACACTCTCTTTTCCCTCCTCCTCTTCTGACTGCTACAATGAGGAATGTGATAATGATCGCACAGACACCAAATATGGAGACTGAAAGGTGTGACTTATTAAATAGGAAGCCACTTACATTTTTTTTTAAAAAAAAGCAACACAGCAGGTAGCCTGCCCCCCCCCCCAAACCGGCATCCTTGTTAAATGAAAGAGATGGAAATTCATCCGAAGGACGAATCCCACTGAAATCCCTTAAAAGGCATTTTCGCAAATGACCCAGGGAAAGCAATGGCCCCCTCATTAAAACACCTGTTTTTGAACTCCCAACGAAGTTTCTGATTTGAGAAACTGCACTTTGAAACGAGAAGGCCACACATAACAGTGTTCATTTACGCTCAACCCAAAGGAGCAAGCAGATGTGTGTTCCAATCTTGGTTTTTGCAAATGGATCTGGTGCTGTAGTTAAAATAACTGGGCTTGCCTCCTAGGGCCAGGGGTGGGGAACATTATTCATCCTCAGAGCGGCATTCCCTTCTGGGGGCCACTGTATAGGCCTAGAGGTAAAAGTGGATAGAGAAGGGATAATTATTATTATTATTATTATTATTATTAATCATTTATACCCTGCCCATCTGGATTGGTTCCCCAGCCACTCTGGGCGGCTCCCAACAGAATATTAAAAACTCTATAAAACATCAAACAGTAAAAACTTCCCAAAACAGGGCTGCCTTCAGATGTCATCTAAATGTCAGGTAGTTGTTTATTTCCTTGACCTCTGATGGGAGGGCATTCCACAGGGCGGGCGCCACTACCGAGAAGGCCCTCTGCCTGGTTCCCTGTAACCTCACTTCTCGCAGTGATGGAACCACCAGAATGCCCTCGGCGATGGACCTCAGTGTCCAGGTTGAACGATGGGGGTGGAGACGCTCCTTCAGGTATACTGGACCGAGGCCATTTAGGACTTTAAAGGTCAGCACCAACACTTTGAATTGTGCTGGGGAACATACTGGGAGCCAATGTGGGCCTTTCGGGATCGGTGTTATGTGGTCTTGGTGGCCACTCCCAGTCACCAGTCTTCCTTATGGTTACCAGATTTTTTTCAATGAATCCGGGGAAACTTTTTTTTTTTTTTGGAAGCTGAGTAGCAACAGGGAGTCAGTAGTGGGGATGGTGAGGCAAAAGACCCTGGACCCAAGCACACATGCATATTGTATAAAGGTGCAAAGCTCTTCTTTCACACCCTGTGAAACATAAATGCGCAGAGTTTTTAAAAATCTGGGCAACGGCATGCCACCCGCCCGTGGCTCCCGAGCCTTCCCCGATCTCCTGCCCCCTTTGTTTTGACAGATCGGGGGAGGCTTGGGAGTCGTGGGTGGGCGGCCGTTGCCCAGGAGGAGCACAAGTCGTGTGGTTTCTCTGCCAGGCAAGGTGCAAAGCCCTTTTTTCGCACCTTGTGAAACATAAATCCGCAGAGTTTTTTAAAAACTGGGCAATGGTCGCCCGTCCGCAACTCCCGGGCCTCCCCCAATCAGTCAAAACAAAGGGGGCAGGGGGCAGGAGATCTGTAGTGCCAGACATCCCCGGTTCCCCTTCGGCAGTGGCAGGGGCAGTCAGCAGCCCAGAGCCAGCCTGGTACTGCAGTTGGCTCTGGCTGGCTTCAGGAGCTGCTTGCTGCCGTGGCGCCTGCCATTTTTCCTCGCCAGAAGTCCCCATGTGATGTGTTGCGCACCAGACACATCATATGGGGACTTCCGGCGAGGAAAAATAGCGGGCGCCATGGCAGCGAGCAGTGAGCAGCTCCTGAAGTCAGCCAGAGCCAGCTGCGCTACCAGGCTGGCTGCTGAGGCCGCCGCTGCCACGTTTCCCGGAGATGGAATTTGTCCGGGGACAGATTTGCAAATCCGGGGACTGTCCCCGGGAACTGGGGACGTCTGGTAACCCTAGTCTAGCTGCCGCATTCTGGATTAGTTGTAGCTTCCGGGTCACCTTCAAAGGTAGCCCCACATAGAGCTCGTTGGAGTAGTCCAAGCGGGAGATAACCAGAGCATGCAGCACTCTGGCGAGACAGTCCGCAGGCAGGTAAATTTCACCTGTGGCCTAGTTTCCCTTCACAATCTCACACCCCTCCTTATACTGCATCTGCACAAGCGAGAAACATCACCAGAGTTCAAGGACACATTCCACCCAGGCAAAAACACTCGAAGGAGAGAAAGGGCTGTGCAGAGCCACTGTTTTTCCTCTTGGCATGAGGTTTCCTGCCCACATTCTATGGGCACAGCATCTCCTTCATGCAAACGTAAGTATGGGGTTCATGATGACATCCCTCCTTCGGAACCAGTTGGAGGGCTGCAATACTGTGGTGCAAACCCCTCGTTTGTCAGGCTGCGGATCGGCAAAGTATCTGCACCGATCTTCAGATACCTTTCATTTCCTCTCAAGGATCCCACTGATTTCTTTCCTGCACTTATCGATCGCTAACGTGAGGCAGGTATGTTTGAATTTGACCCTGGGGGCTTGAGGTTTTTGGTCACTAGCATTTCCAGAGGGCATTCAAATGTTAAAGTTTGGGCCTCCAGTCCAAAATGACTGAGTCCGATGACTCCTCCAAGTTCCCTAGCAGTGTGGCGATCAGTTGGAGGGTCCTGCTCCTCTTGCTACTTGTCTGAGGAAACTTCAGGTTCAAAGTCTGGGTTGGACCTTGACATTTATCTAGGCAGTATTGTATTGCATGTTTACTCAACCAAGTATTCAACCATGTTGTTCCACTGGGGCAATGACATACACCTGAGCAACAGAACATCCCTCTCCTCTCCCATGCCCCCAATCTGGGAAGTTTTCCCCAACCCTCCAGGGGGGTGGGGGCTCCCAGAGAAAGTCCTATTGCACAAGAGGAAGTCCTTGTGCTAATTTTGGTGCATGCAATAGTCAGAAATAAGCCCCACCTAACACAGACTTCAATGGGCTACTAGACCATTACTACTAAGATTGGAAGGTCAGCGATTCGAATCCCCGCGACGGGGTGAGCTCCTGTTGCTCTGTCCCAGCTTCTGCCAACCTAGCAGTTTGAAAGCATACCAGTGCAAGTAGTTGAATAGGTGGGAATGTAAACAGTGTTTCCGTGCGCTCTGGTTTCTGTCACTGTCCTCCATGCGCCAGAAATGGTTTAGTCATGCTGGCCACATGACCCGGAAAACTGTCTGTGGACAAACGCCGGCTTCCTCAGCCTGAAATACGAGATGAGCACAGCACCCCATAGTCGCCTTTGACTGGACTTAACCATCCAGGGGTCCTTTACCTTTACCTCTTTTTTTACTACTAGTACTCTACTGCTAGGGATGCGGGTGGCGCTGTGGGTTAAACCACAGAGCCTAGGGCTTGCCGATCAGAAGGTTGGCGGTTCGAATCTCCGCGACAGGGTGAGCTCCCGTTGCTTGGTCCCTGCTCCTGCCAACCTAGCAGTTCGAAAGCACATCAAAGTGCAAGTAGATAAATAGGTACCGCTGCAGTGGGAAGGTAAACGGTGTTTCCGTGCGCTGCTCTGGTTCACCAGAAGCGGCTTAGTCATGCTGGCCACATGACCTGGAAGCTGTACGCCGGCTCCCTCTGCCAATAATGCGAGATGAGCACCACAACCCCAGAGTTGGTCACAACTGGACCTAATGGTCAGGGGTCCCTTTACTGCTATACTGCTAGTACTGCCTTGTGTAAGTCACAAACAGAAGATGACTTTCTACAGGGAGGAAAGGACTTGGTTCATTTGAACAGGATGATAACATCAGGTGTTAAGGATTTCGTTGTATTGGGGAAGGGGCTAAACAGAGATTTGAAGGCCAAAATGCATGTGTGATTACAAAGTATACCTCCAAGACATTTTCTGTTTCTTCTTTGATGCTGACTCAGGACCAAGATAGCAGTCGGCTGAAGAGGTAATAATACCAGGTTGATAAGCTTATCTCTTGATAAGCTTGGCTCTTCAGACAGGTACTGCTCTTGTGCGATAAGGAATCTTTATCTCTGATAGGTGATCTGTGATAGGGCCGCAGAAACACTCCTCCCAAACAGCGTCATGGAAACCTTGGCCATGGCTGACCGCTGTATTGAAACTATATATTTATAAGCAACATTTCTGCTTATGGTTCCTTTGTTGGCAATCTGCCTTTGTGTACAGCCTTAATGTTCGAAGCAAACTTGGCAAGTGAGCATTTCTTAGCCTGCCTTGGGACTGGAGAGGTCACTGATGTTTGCAGCTACCGGGCTCAGCATATGAATATTCCTAACGTCTTAGATCTTGATGTATTATGAATCAAGCATAAGCTTTCTTCCCGGGCTTGGAAGGCAACATGTAAGAAGAGCCTTGTAGCAGGATCAGGCCAAAGTGGTGTAGTGGTTAAGAGCGGTAGACTCGTAATCTGGTGAACCGGGTTCGCGTCTCCGCTCCTCCACATGCAGCTGCTGGGTGACCTTGGGCTAGTCACACTTCTCTGAAGTCTCTCAGCCCCACTCACCTCACAGAGTGTTTGTTGTGGGGCAGGAAGGGAAAGGAGAATGTTAGCCGCTTTGAGACTCCTTCGGGTAGTGATAAAGCGGGATATCAAATCCAAACTCTTCTTCTTCTTCTTCTAAAATGCAGTGGTGGAATTACACTACAAGCCAGGGGAGAACTCTCAACAAACGGATGAACTTTTTCTGAGAATGCTCAAAGAAAACTTTATTTCAGCTATTTCTAGTGTACATAAAAATTACAAAAAAAAGCAGAGTGGGTAAAAATAAGACAAGTTCCATAAGACGCCTGCTGGAATAGAAAGGTTATTTTCAAGCACCAGGATTTCAACAGGGAGGGGACCTTTTCTGATCTCAATTGAGAGGGAGTTCAACAAAGTCACTCACATTACTGAACACTTGACTCCTGGTGGATACAAGCCATGCACCTGAGCCATGGAAGACTACAAACAGCGACTCCCTTGAAGATCTCAGTGACTGGGCAGGGACATAAGGAATCAGGGAACCCTTACGGTATCCCAGATTCATGTTGTTAAAGGCCTTATATATTAATATAAGAAGCTTGAACAACCTGCCTCCCAGCTTCTAGGACGTATCTGCCTCCCAGCGTCCCAGGACGTATGTTAGCAAAGAAACAGCAATTTGAATGCGTTATAGACATGCAACACCAGATGGCGCCAGAGAGAAGGAAATTTTTAAACGCAATTTTCCATAGGGACTTTTTCCTTTTGTTTAAACAATCTAATTTCTGACTTAATTATAGCATTTTTTCTATAGCAGGTAGTGATAATGCGGGATATCAAATCCAAACTCTTCTTCTTCTTCTTCTTCTTCTTCTTCTTCTTCCTCCTCCTCCTCCTCCTTCTCCAGTGTGGGATCCAGCCACACAGAAGAAGACATCTTGCCCCCGAGTCAGCTCTATAAGTCTGTGAAGATGATCCGAGCTGTACATGGAAAGAAGCCATGGTTCTTGAAAGACCTACATTGGCTCCCAGTACATTTCCAAGCACAATTCAAAGTGTTGGTGCTGATCTTTAAAGCCCTAAATGGCCTCGGCCCAGTACACCCAAAGGAGCGCCTCCACCCCCATTGTTCAACCCGGACACTGAGGTCCAGTTCCTATCTGGCGGTTCCCTCCCTGCGAGAAGCAAAGTTACAGGGAACCAGGCAGAGGGCCTTCTCGGTAGTGACGCCTGCCCTGTGGAACGCCCTCCCATCAGATGTCAAAGAAATAAACAACTATCTGCCATTTAGAAGACATCTGAAGGCAGCCCTGTTTAGGGAAGTTTTTAATGACTGATGTTTTAATGTATTTTTAATCTTTTGTTGGAAGCCTCCCAGTGTGGCTGGGGGAAACCCAGCCAGATGGGTGGGGTAGAAATAATAAATAATTCTTCTTCTTCTTCTTCTTCTTCTTCTTCTTCTTCTTCTTCTTCTTCTTCTTCTTCTTCTTCTCCTTCTACTTCACAGACTGGCTCCTCCAGTAGAATTCCCATTCCAGATCTCTCTCTCTCTCTCTCTCTCTCTCTCTCTCTCTCTCTCTCTCTCTCTCTCTCTCCCTCTCCCTCTCCCTCTCCCTCTCCCTCTCTCTCCCTCTCTCCCTCTCTAATTGCTGGCCCTTCTCTAGCCTTTTGATCAGCACTCAGCAACTGTTGGCACAATGCCTAAAGAGAACCCTATAGAAGGAACAATCTACTCTCCTCTTTTTAGAAAGGAAGCCAGCGATAGAGAAAGGTGACTGTGGCAATATTCTGCCTTCATGTCGCTGAGCATTTACCTTCTGGTGCCTCACCTTTTGCCCTCTGTTGAAATTTCAACTGTGTTGAGATATTTGCAGTGCTTAGTCAATTTTTGTTGTTGTTTCTTTTTAGGAAAATAGGAAGCTGCCTGAGTCAGACCAATGGTCCATCTCTAACGCAATATTGTCTGCACCAGAGGTAGTCAACAGGTTGCCCTCCAGATGCTGCTGAACTACAACTCCCAGCATCCCTGGCTGTGCTGACTGCGGCTGGTGGGAACTGGAGCCCATCAAGATTGGGAGAGCACCATACAATGATTGGCAGTAGCTCTCCAGGGTTTCAAACAGCCCTATCTGGAGATGCTGACGATTGAATCTGGGACTTTCTGCATGTGCATTAGAAGCTTTACCGCTGAGTGTACTGGTGGTATTTAACTCCTAGTAAATTAAGAAAAAAATGTACAAAACATGCTCAAATGTATGCTGGAAATGTAAGGAAAAAGAAGGCACCTTCTATCATATGTGGTGGAATTGTAAGGTAGTAAAAGGATTTTGGGAAATGATATATAATGAGTTGAAAAAAAATGTTTAAAACCTGAAGCCTTCCTTTTAGGAATTCTAGGTGCCGAAATCCCAAGGGAGCAGAAAAGACTATTTATGTATGTGACCACGGCTGCACGGATGTTATTTGCCCAGCAATGGAAAGAAGATAAAGTTCCTACCAGAGAAGAATGGCAGATGAAGTTGATGGATTATGCCGAAATGGCTAAAATGACTGGAAGAATCAGAAATCAGGAAGACCAAAATTTTAATAAGGAATGGGGAAAATGTATAACTTATCTTAAATACCATTGTAAATAGTCAAAATCGTGAGTAGGATTGGAAGATCACTTGTAGTTTAATGGTGAATTCTGGATACAATGTAAAAGATTTGGATCATCATAAAAGATGCGGGAGGAAATGATTAACAATAGGACCCACAAAGGGGAGGATGGAAGTCCAGGAGATTCCTTGGTATCTCGTTATTAGGATTTATGTTTGATATATCTCTGTAAAACTTTAATTTGAAAAACCAAATAAACAAATTTATATGTTAAAAAAGAAACTTTGCCACTGGGCATCTCCCTTGCCCCCAGCCAAGCCTGACCGAAGGTGTAAGATCAGTAACCAAGGTGGGAGCTGCTCCTGGGTTCAAAGTGGCTTCCACAGTAAAAAAGGAAAAGAAAAAAACAAGTCTCTTCATTATATCCCTTATCTGGGTTTACTCACATCAGATCATGTGACTAGGGATGGACTGATTGGTCAGTTTCAATTTCTCTCTGTTTTGCATTTCTGAAGCCTTAAGCTCGGTTCATCCCATTTCTGCAACCATTGGCATTAAAATAAAATGTCTGCCTGAAAACTTATCCTAATATATGAAATGTTATTTGCTGTTTCCCTTAAGATAGGTAAACAGTTTATTGCTATGAGAATTATCATTTTCGCAGTATTGTGCTTGGATTTCCCCTGATATACACATTTTTGAAAGCAATTCCACCAACACAGTGCATTTTAATGTCATTTTCATTAATACGAGCCTTTTTGTGTACTTTCCCCTAATTTATGTTATTTTGTTTAGCGTTTTTGGGATGGAGAACTGCGTTGGAAAATATGGGGAAGTCTGTGAATTTGGGGGCTGGCTGTGTTTCGGTTCATCTGTTGATTTGGGAAGTGGGAACTGGGCATGATTCAAATGTATTTTTACCCCATCCCTATGTAGGCCTTTTCAGTTATTCTATGAACCTATGGACTCGGGCTTGTGGAAGGAGATTATAGAATTATTATGAAGTTTTAAAATATATATTCCACCTTTTCATCCTGATCACAATGCTCAGGGCAACCTTTGTCAAATAAAGCTATTAGAATCATAGAATCATAGAGTTGGAAGAGACCACAAGGGCCATCCAGTCCAACTCCCTGCAAAGCAGGAAACACCATCAAAGCATTCCTGACAGGTGGCTGTCAAGCCTCTGCTTAAAGACCTCCAAAGAAGGAGACTCCACCACACTCCTTGGCAGCAAATTCCACTGTCAAACAGCTCTTACTGTCAGGAAGTTCTTTCTAATGTTTAGGTGGAATCTTCTTTCTTGTAGTTGGAATCCATTGCTCCGTGTCCGCTTATCTGGAGTAGCAGAAAACAATCTTTTCCCCTCCTCTATATGACATCCTTTTATATATTTGAACATGGCTGTCATATCACCCCTTAACCTTCTCTTCTCCAGGCTAAACATACCCAGCTCCCTAAGCCGTTCCTCATAAGGCATCATTTCCAGGCCTTTGACCATTTTGGTTGCCCTCCTCTGGACACGTTCCAGCTTGTCAGTATCCTTCTTGAACTGTGGTGCCCAGAACTGGACACAGTATTCCAATGGTACTACAGTGGTACTATTACAGATGGCCAAAACAATAAAAAGAAGAGGTACCGGTAAGTATTACTAGTGGGAACACCTTGAAAGATGCCATCAACTTGCTAATTGTATGCATATGTAACTGACCACCTTCCATTAACTGTAAGGTCTGAAAGAGCCCCTGCACACAGGAGTCTCACGGTTTGACTGGAAACTCAGAATAGAAAACAGCCCCACCCAGTTGTGCATAGGATAAAGACAGGAGGAGAAATTCAATTCACTTTGCATTTGAAAGCAAAACTTACCCAATTTGCGTCAACTAAGGAAATTTAAATTGCCCCAGGAAGTGTTGATCCAATTTTACAGAGGCATCATTGAAACTGTTCTCTGTAATTCTATTACTGCTTGGTACAGCACAGCCTCCAAGATGGGCAAGAAAAGGCTCCAACGAGCAATAAGAATTGCAGAGAGGGTAATTGGTGCTAGCTTGCCTTCACTAGAGACACTCTATGCTACCCGAGTTAGGAAGAGAGCAGAGGGAATTGTTGCAGATCCTTTGCATCCCGGTCATCATCTGTTTGATTTACTTCCATCTGGACGTCGCTACAGGACTTTATACACAAAAGCGGCCAGGCACAGGAACAGTTTTTTCCCTTGTGCCATTAAATTGTTAAATTCGTAGTTGTGTAGTGGAAGGCGAGGCCAGTTATGGGTGGGGTTTCTTTGCTGTGTCATTGTATTGTGAGTGGAACAGTGTTTGTATAAGGCAGGGGTGGCCAACTCCCAAAAGACTCTGATCTACTCACAAAGACTGGCAGTGATCTACCCCCTTTTTGGAAGGTTCAGGTCAAAGTTTTTGAGCTTTTTTTTTAGGAAGGAAAGCCCTGTTTTTTGGGGTGAAGTACAAAAATGTTGAGGTTTTTTTAGGGGAGCCAAACTTGTTGAGCTTCTTTGGGGGGAGCCAGTGATCTACCAGTGATCTACTGGTAGATCACGATCTACCTGTTGGACGTGCCTGGTATAAGGTATGTTTACATTGCAATGTAGCCGAAGCAAAACTCCAAGTATGTTGGAAAATGTACTTGGCCAATAAATTATTCCTATTCCTACCGGTATTTGCACTTTTGGAACCAATATGGGACCTGCTACAAGGAATCCTTTGAAATTCTCCAAATTTTGCAATGCAGTTCTGCAGCCAAGTAAATAACAAAAATGCAAATGGTTATCATATTAGTAGTTTAAGCCAATGTTAAATGACTAGTTACTAACAGCAGCAATTTATTACCCATCTGACTGGGTTGCCCCAGCCACTCAAACAGGAATGCATTGTTCGAGGGGCAACTGCATTTCAAAACATGTCTACGTGCAAAATTGCATGCAAACATGTATACAGTGGACCCTCGGCTTACGTTACCCTCGGGTAATGTTAACTTTGGGTTGCGAAAGTAGCAAACCCGGAAGTATTTTTCTGGGTTTCGCCGCTCGCGCATGCACAGAAGTGCTCTATGCACCGCAGAAGCTCTAAACCGTGCTGTGCGCATGCGCAGAAGCGGTTCTCCAGTTGCGAATTCCTTGGGATGCGGCCGGACCTCCGGAACGGATCCCGTTCACAACCCGGAGGTACCACTGTATTGGGATCAATTTGCATTAAAACACCGATGAAGTCCCACGAGGGCTTGTGAAAACAGAATCCGCAAACTTGATGTGGAAATGTGGAGAAGCAGAGAAACCGGAATCGAGAGAGTCGCCCATCCCTAGTGGAAAGCCTCCTCTACATCGACAGTTTCCAATCATACGATGAATGGGATATATGTTGGAGGTTGTGATCCTGTCCCTCTCCCTCTATTCCCACACATTTTTATAATATCTGCAATGATCTACACTCACTCAAAGGGAGAATAAAGTGTAAGAGAAAGCTTGGAATGCAAACTCTAGGCTAGCACACAACTTTCCTTCACAACTAATTTTAAGATGTGTTGCACGTTGCCTTTTTTCTGGGTGCAGTTGACCAGGATCAGAACGAAGGGGGGCTTGCACAAATTGGTGCCAGGGTGGGTAGCGGTGGCAATTAAGGGAAGGCGGCGAGGGGGTGGAAGGGGGAGAGGGAAGGACAGCAGGGGAGGCAACCAACTTGGCTGCTCGCCCAGGGGAGCTGCTGCTCCCTTCGTGTGAGTAGGTAAAGGGCAAGATTGTATGGCTGTTTTTAAGCAATTTTAATTGGTTCAGTTTTGAGAACTTTGACTTCAAACACGGCGCTTGGGAAGTTTGGGTTTCTTTAATTTGCTGCTGCAATTTTAGCGTGACTTAATTTGCATCAAATAGCTCAACTACACTTAATTTGCTGCCATAACTTTGATTGTGAAATGCTGTGTGTGTTTCCCCCGCCCCCCACCAAACCCACTTTCTTCTTGAGCTGCTTAGCTCTCCAAAACGCTCCTCCCATGCCCCCACAAAGGTCAGTACTAACTGATGCAGAAGAAGATAATTTCAAACAAACAAACAAAGCCAGTGTGGTGTAGTGGTTAAGAGCGGTAGACTCATAATCTGGTGAACCGGGTTCGCTTCCCCGCTCCTCCACATGCAGCTGCTGGGTGACCTTGGGCTAGACACACTTCTCTGAAGTCTCTCAGCCTCACTCACCTCACAGAGTGTTTGTTGTGGGGGAGGAAGGGAAAGGAGAATGTTAGCCGCTTTGAGGACTCCTTCGGGTAGTGATAAAGTGGGATATCAAATCCAAACTCCTCTTCTTCTTCTTCTTCTTCTTCTTCTTCTTCTTCTTCATTCTACTTCTACTTCTTCTTCTTCTTCACTCCAGAGAGTTCTGTGTAATAATTAGTGCTGTTAAATTCTCAAGAATAATCTTTTGGAGAATATTCTTGAGAATATTCTCGATTAATGAGGTGTGTGCATTTAAAGCAGCTGTGTAGACGACACATATATTTAACTTATATGCAGAATTCATCATGCGAAAGGCTGGACTGGAAGAATCCCAAGTTGGAATTAAGATTGCCGGAAGAAATATCAACAACCTCAGATATGCTGATGACACAACCTTGATGGCAGAAAGTGAGGAGGAATTAAAGAACCTTTTAATGAGGGTGAAAGAGGAGAGCGCAAAATATGGTCTGAAGCTCAACAGCAAAAAAACTAAGACATGGCCACTGGTCCCATCACCTCCTGGCAAATAGAAGGGGAAGAAATGGAGGCAATGAGAGATTTTACTTTCTTGGGCCTTTGAATTATGAGCTGGAGGAGACTCTTGAGAGATCCATGGACTGCAAGAAGATCAAACCTATCCATTCTGAAGGAAATCAGCCCTGAGTGCTCACTAGAAGGACAGATCCTGAAGCTGAGGCTCCAATACTTTGGCCACCTCATGAGAAGAGAAGACTCCCTGGAAAAGACCCTGATGCTGGAAAGATTGAGGGCATAAGGAGAAGGGGACGACAGAAGATGAGATGGTTGGACAGTGTTCTCGAAGCTACCAACATGAATTGACCAAACTGTGGGAGGCAGTGGAAGACAGGAGTGCCTGGCATGCTCTGGTCCATGGGGTCACGAAGAGTCGGACATGACTAGACGACTAAACAACAACAACAACAAAGGACGACACAGAATTTACAGTTTGTGGAGAATCTTCTCTGAGGAATTTTCTAGCAGAGATGCTCTCGAGAATGTTCTCCAGAGAATCTTCTCACCTCACCTCACTAGTAACAACAGAGCATTCCTTCTCAGAATGCAAGTCCTGGAAAATATGGACACATGGGAAAGTTTGTGACCCTTGCTTGATTATCACTAGATTTGGGTAGGTTCCCAGAATCTGAATGTGGTTCTGGATATCACTTGCTGAGTATCATAAGCAGGGAGAGCGCTGTTTCATTCAAGAACTGCTTACCCAAAGCACCTGATAGACCATTGTAGGCAATATAATGCTGCAACAGATGAACCTTTGACCAGATCCAGCAGGCCTCAGGTTTTTACGTCCTAAACCCCATTGGGAGCACAGAACTAGACCTCAAAATCTTTGCTATCCTGGTCATTATTTCTGGAAAATTCTCCGAAGAGGGCGAGAGAGGTATCTTTTAAAAACAACAACAACCAAAAACACCTTCTTCTTTTTTTTAAGGAACAAAAGGAAAGATTCTGACTGCTGAGGCAATTTAATTAGATTTAAGGCTAATTAAATTCATTTCTCCCCCCTTCATATTAACCATGTTCACAAATATTACTGCGTCTCATTAGATTTCGTTCTTCCATCCTTACCGAACAATATTCACTGGTAGTTTCAGCTTGCAATAAGTTCATTATGAAGATAAGGTGGAATTAGTGTAGGAAGCTCAGCTGGTTGAAGGGGTCTGTGCTTTAATTACTGCAGAGGGTGTGCATATTAATTACAACACAAGTGATATTTACTGTACCTCAGGAACATATGACAGGGTAAAGATACTGACAGCACTAGCTAATAAACTCGGTATGATAATGAGGGAGGAAAGACCATAAAAATAGAAGGAAATAAAATTATTCATAAAGTATATTGATCCCAAAGTAAAGACATTAAGCTCTGGTGAAGGGCAACAACAGAAAGGCTCCTCACTTTATCAAACAAATAACCAAAGGAGAAAAATGTTAGCAGAGAGACAGATTGTCATTATACCGGTCACGTGAGCTCGCTCCAGAGAACGCGAAAGAAGCAGTAAAAATAAGTTTCGGTTAAAAGAAAAAAGCAACCCTTAAAAATCCAGCCGTAAATAGAGACATCTCCCATGCTAATGTGGGTCAGAGGAATTGCTCTAAATCAGACTCCCCCTACCGGATCCCCTTAAAGTGCTCTACACTACATTTCCCAGTCAGCGGCACCCAATATGGCCCATGTCCTAGGGTGGCACTCTGGTCTTAAACCACCGCGCCTCTTTGCCTTGCCGATTGTAAAGGCTGGCAGTTTGAATTCGCGCAATGGGGTGAGCTCCGCCCCAGCTCCTGCCAACCTAGCAGCACACCAGCGCAAGTAGATAAATATGAGCAGTACATGTGAAAAGGATCTAGGAGTCTTGGTAGACCACAAACTTGACATGAGTCAACAGTGTGATGCAGCAGCTAAAAAAGCCAATGCAATTCTGGACTGCATCAATAGGAGTATAGCATCTAGATCAAGGGAAGTAATAGTACCACTGTATTCCGCTCTGGTCAGACCTCACCTGGAATACTGTGTCCAGTTCTGGGCACCACAGTTCAAGAAGGATACGGACAAGCTGGAACGTGTCCAGAGGAGGGCAACCAAAATGGTCAAAGGCCTGGAAACGATGCCTTATGAGGAACGGCTTAGGGAGCTGGGTATGTTTAGCCTGGGGAAGAGAAGGTTAAGGGGTGATATGATAGCCATGTTCAAATATATAAAAGGATGTCATATAGAGGAGGGAGAAAAGTTGTTTTCCTGCTGCTCCTGAGAAGAGGACACAGGGCAATGGATTCAAACTACAAGAAAGAAGATTCCACCTAAACATTAGGAAGAACTTCCGACAGTAAGAGCTGTTCGACAGTGGAATTTGCTGCCAAGGAGTGTGGTGGAGTCTCCTTCTTTGGAGGTCTTTAAGCAGAGGCTTGACAGCCACCTGTCAGGAATGCTTTGATGGTGTTTCCTGCTTGGCAGGGGGTTGGACTGGATGGCCCTTGTGGTCTCTTCCAACTCGATGATTCTATGATTCTATGAAATAGGTACCACTGCAGCAGGAAGTTAGACAGTGTTTTCATGCGCTCTGGCACTCGTCACAGTGCTGTGTGCACCAGAAGCCATTTAGTCCTGCTGGCCACACGACCTGGAAAAGCTGTCTGCAGACAAATGCCAACTCCCTTGGCCTGAAAGTGAAAATGAGCGCCGCACCCTATAGTCAAATTTGACTGGACTTAAACATCATGGGGTTCTTTACCTTTACCTTACTTAGGGTGATGGGAAATATAGTTCAAAAACTTCAAAGACTGTCTCAAGGCAAATCTTTAAAAATGTAGTATAAACACCAACAATTGGGAAACACTTGCCTGCGAGCGCTCCAATTGGAGAACAATATATATTTTTCTTATACATCCTTTGACCTGTGTATGTGTGGATTGGAGCTATTTAGTGGGGATTCGTGATGTATAGATTGATAACCAAACTTCTTTTAAAATCAGATGATGGAGCAACTATTTTTTTTTTTTTAAAAAAATAATCAATTGATGGACCTAATTAAAGGACGAGGGACCCAGGTGGCGCTGTGGGTTAAACCACAGAGCCTAGGGCTTGCTGATCAGAAGGTTGGCGGTTCGAATCCCTGCGACGGGGTGAGCTCCCGTTGCACGGTCCCAGCTCCTGCCCACCTAGCAGTTCAAAAGCACGTCAAAGTGCAAGTAGATAAATAAGAACCGCTCTGGCGGGAAGGTAAACAGTGTTTCCGAGCACTGCCCTGGTTCGCCAGAAGCGGCTTTGTCATGCTGGCCACATGACCCGGAAGCTGTACACCGGCTCTCGGCCAATAAAGCGAGATGAGCGCCGCAACCCTACAGTCGTACACGACTGGACCTAATGGCCAGGGCCCCCCTTTACCTTTACCTTTAATTAAAGGACATTTTTTAAAAATGAGGGGAAATAATTAAGTAATTATCACATTCTTCTCATCTCCGTATTTTCTTCATTTATTCCAAAAGTAGTCAACCTGGTGTTCAGCCATCTCTGATCATTGGCCCTGCTGATTGGGATTATTATTATTATTGCTTGCTTGTTACAACATTTTAAATACATACAGAATAATATAAAACTAGAAAAAGAAAACGTTACAATAAGAACTGTACATAAATTTGTCGAACAAATCAGTAAATCAGCACCAAAAACACTCTGGCCAGAGTTGCAAATTCAGGCTCAGTTTGGAGAAAACATGAGATATTATATTTAATTTTTTAAAAAAAAATAGCAGAAAAAATATACAAAAATCTAGAGGAGAGATAGCCACTTAAGGTGAGAAAGGTAAATAAACAGCCAAATAAATTTGTGGTCCCTGCAAGAACAAAGACAAGGGATTGCACCGAAGTCCAATAAGACTTCTGCATACTGGAAGGGCTGCAGAGAAAATGGAATTCAATATTAGCATTCAAACTCTTTTGATGTTAATTAATTATAACCTCTCAGGAACAAGGTCTAGGAAGTGGGATGGTCAACTCAATTAAAATTCCTGCTAGATGTGCACCAGTGGACAGATGCAATGTGTGTGCGTGAGAGGGTATTATATATTTGAAATGCATTGTAATGGCATTATACAAATCGGAATCAATGGCACACCCTCAACCTTGAAAACCGCGTGCGTTCTCTCGTAGTCACGTTGTGTCAAAGACGCAAGCAGAGATAGAAATAGTCCGGCAAAGGGCAAAAGGAATTTATTATAGGCATGGAAAGGTCTTTCACTCAAGGAGACATTCAGCATGGTTGGCATGCTATTGAAGGGAAAGCAGGAGAAGAGAAAAGGGAACACAGTATCACAGGTAGAGACATCACCTTGCCGACTAAGGTCATATAGCTAAAGCTATGGTTTTCCCAGTAGTGATGTATGGAAAGTGAGAGCTGGACCATAAAGAAGGCTGATCTTAAGGGGTGATATGATAGCCATGTTCAAATATATAAAAGGATGTCGTATAGAGGAGGAAGAAAAGTTGTTTTCTGCTGCTCCAGAGAAGAGGACACGGAGCAATGGATTCAAACTACAAGAAAGAAGATTCCACCGAAACATTAGGAAGAACTTCCTGACAGTAAGAGCTGTTCGACAGTGGAATTTGCTGCCAAGGAGTGTGGTGGAGTCTCCTTCTTTGGAGGTCTTTCAGCAGAGGCTTGACAGCCACCTGTCAGGAATGCTTTGATGGTGTTCCTGCTTGGCAGGGGGTTGGACTGGATGGCCCTTGTGGTCTCTTCAATTCTATGATTCTATGATCGTTGAAGAATTGATGCTTTTGAACTATGGTGCTGAGGAGACTCTTGAGTGTCCCATGGACTGCAAGAAGATCAAACCTATCCATTTTTAAGGAAATCAGCCCTGAGTGCTCACTGAAGGACAGATCCTGAAGCTGAGGCTCCAGTACTTTGGCCACCTCATGAGAAGAGGAGACTCCCTGGAAAAGACCCTGATGTTGGGATAGATGGAGGGCACAAGAGAAGGGGATGACAGAGGACGAGATGGTTGGACAGTGTTCTCGAAGCCACCAACTTAAGTCTGACCAAACTGTGGGAGGCAGTGGAAGACAGGAGTGCCTGGCATGCTCTGGTCCATGGGGTCACAAAGAGTTGAACGCAACAACAAGAATCACCACACTCTGGCTGATGCTCAAATAACAATTGCAAAAAAATTATAATAAAGAACTGATAATATTACAACCATATAAATATCGCATGTATAACAAAAATGATAGAACCATTCAGCAACCAATAAAATGAACAAAACTCAGTGCCAACAAAAGTTCCTACAAGGTAGGTGGTTGATGAACCGCAGCAAATAAAAGTCAATTGTAGGATGTGATGATAGGTGAAATCACCATTAGTCCCATTCAATAAGGAGGCAACTGAGAGGAGAGAAGACCTGTCTTCCGGATTTTTACAGGTTTCGCACTTGGTGCTTCATCAGTTCTGTGTAAATAATATTCAAATTACAATGTAACAAACAATATACAAAGAATATACAAACTATAATATACAAAATGTATACAAAATGTTAAACATACCATCATGATGTAATAGATTAACCAACATGCAGATATCGCAGGTACAGCTTAGTGAGGCAAATGAAATGGAGACTTAAATAGAACAAACAAACCATGATATCCAATTAACATCTAGTAGCTCTTAAAGGTACAGCGATTTCAAACATAACATTGTAGATCAAACTCAGTGTTAAGGCCTTTAGGGTGTAGGGTGTTAAGTTCAAATATTAATTTGTATTCCTTCTGTTTGGCTTGCGTTTGGCTTATTAGCACCACGACGATACTTTATGTTGTTTGTGGTCACAAAGAGTTGGACACGACTAAACAACTAAACAACAACAACATCACAGGCAGACTTACGTGGTATGGCCTTGGACGGGAAGTACCATTTCAGGTTGAACCATCTAATCTATGGTGGAGGAAAGTTAATAAATAATAATAATAATAATAATAATAATATAATTTATTTTATACCCCCGGCCATCTGGCTGGGTTTCCCCAGCCACTCTGGGTGGCTTCCAGCAGAATATTAAAATACAATGATTCATCCAATATTAAAAGCTTCCCTAAAAAGGGCTGCCTTCAGATGTCTTCTAAAAGTCTGATAGTTGTTTATTTCTTTGTATCTTTGTGCGAAGACCCCTTAGAGAGCCAGTGTGGTGTAGTGGTTAAGAGCAGTGGACTTGTAATCTGGTGAACCGGGTTCGCATCTCCGCTCCTCCACATGCAGCTGCTGGGTGACTTTGGGCTAGTCCACACTTCTTTGAAGTCTCTCAGCCCCCACTCATCTCACCGAGTGTTTGTTGCGGGGGGACGAAGGGGAAAGCAGAATGTTAGCCACTTTGAGACTCCTTCGGGGAGTGATAAAGCGGGATATCAAATCCAAACTCTTCTTCTTCTTCTTCTTAGCCTTTAGGAGTTTGCTCCTATGCTTGGCAAGGTCTCAGCCCATTGGCAGTGCCCAGTTGTGTCCCGCCCTGTCCTTCCTAATTAATTAATAAAGAAACAAACACCGAAGTTGTTCTTCCCGCTTTTCCTCATGCTGCCTTTCCTCGTCCCCATGGGTGGTTGGCCTGATCCAGCAGGCCTTGTCTTACATTAGGAAGCTAACCTTGGAAACATTTTCCTTACCAGGCAGAGGGTTTTTCTCGGCTGTGGCACCCTCCCTGTGGAACGCCCATCTCAGATGTTAAGGAGAATGTTTCTCCACAAACTTACTAAACTGAAAACAGATAACCGAAATATGTATTATTAGGACCGTTTAGGGGTGGAGGGAAGTCAAGATATCAATCAGGGAGTCAGGCCAGAAGTAGCAAAAGGAGATATTATTAAAACAGAAAATTTGTGAGGGTTGGGGTGGGATAAAGAGGTTATACTTGATTTGTTTTTCCCGTCTAAGTGGCTAAAATGTTTGGACCTGGATACTGGCGTTAATGATTATATGTTAAAAATTAGGAGGTTAGTGGTGGGAAATATAGCTAAAAAATTTCGAGACCGGAGGGAGGTAAGGGTGTAAAAAGAAGAAAATTAGGAGTTTTAAATTAGGTTGGGGTAAGGGAATTTGATTAAGGCTTGAGGAAAGGATCAGAAGTAATGAGGTGCTGAGGTAGGGAAAAAAGGCGTTAACTTAAGTAAAATGATTCTGGTATTCTATGTTATTGTGAAGTTGATGAATTTGGAAAACTGATAAAGAGGATAGATAATGAATTCAACAGAGGGGGGCTTGAGGAAGTCAACCGAAATATGAAATTGAGGAAAGGAGGAATACCTGGCCCACAGGAATGGGCCAGGCCTAAGCAATGATATTTAATATGTTAGCTACGTTAAATGTATAATGTTTATATGTTTTCCCGGCGAGAGAGGGGGGATGGAAATTTGCTTCCCTCAGTGAGAGGGGGGAAGGTTGAAAATTAACGGTATTGTTAAGTGCTTAAAAATTGTTAAAATCAAAATCAATTTAAAAAATTTGAAAAAAAAACCCTGAAGATGTCCATAAAATGGCTTGTATTCCTTATAATAAGATGTGTATTTGAGAGTATTTTTCTTTTAGTTTTCTTTTCTCTCTTTCTCTTTCCTTCCTTCCTTCCTTCCTTCCTTCCTTCCTTCCTTCCTTCCTTTTTTGTTTGTATATGTAATATGGATATGGATGTAATAAGTATATGGCTAAATTAATAAAATGCAAAAAGTAGAAAAAGCAAAGCAAAACAAAACAAAACCACAGATGTTAAGGAGATAAAGAACTACACAACTTTTAGAAGACAGCACTGTTTGAGGAAGTTTTTAATGTTTGACATCTTATGTTTCTATATGTGCTGGAACCCGCCCAGAGTGGCTGGGGGAACCCAGCCAGATGGGTGGGGTATAAATATATTATTATTATTATTATTATTATCATTATTATTATTATTTTGTCAACACCCTCTGACTTCACCAGGCTTGAGGATCAGAGCTTCGGCCTGGACTTCTCAGGTTGGTTACAGGCGATTCGGTTCCTTGAGACTTGTGGGGTTTCTCTGAGTAAAATGGCTTGGGAAGATCACAGCTCCGCTGTGGGCACGCCAGCTTCCAGAGGCACCATTCGCCCTCGCTGAAATGCTAAGTGCTATCATTACTTTGCAGGCTGCACATTAGAAGCCATTCAGCAGCTGGGGTGCGGAAATGCATCCCCCCCCCAGCATTCTATTGCACAATTAGGTACATTATGGGGGTTGTTGTGGGGGAAGGGAGCTGCTGCGTTTTTTGCTGAAACATCCAGCATTGGCTACAGCCGCAAACAAGACACTGCTCAACATGAATCATTCATAGGTTTCTTGTGTGGCAATTTCTATGTTAATTGCATATTGATAATATTATTTTTTTTAAAAAAAAATCGGCTAATGATTCCCTATGCAAAGAAATTCTGCTTAATTTTCTTTGGTGCCTGGGCTTCAATTAGTTTAAGATTGTGCCCTTTGTTTTCATATTTGGCATTCTGACAGCCTGGGAGCCGCTCATCATAATTTGAAGACTGAACCAGAACTACTACTAATATTCCTTTTTATGCTCACAGCGCAGGGACTACAGGAAGATCAGAATCAATACAGAATGTTGCTATTAAAACGTGCACACAAATCAATGTCCTCCCCACCCCCTCTGCTCCAAAAAATATTGTGGTATTGTTTTAATATAAGTATTCCTGCGAAGCTGGAAATTAGACTTGCCACTGGAAATCATTTTCCTAGTGCATGTGGATTGAACGAGATGAACTGAACTTGTCTTATAAAATTCTCCTCTGACAATTTGGGTTGTGGCTATTCTCCAGATAGCCTCCACATTCTGATATCGGTACCATCCTTGTTTATCTTGTCTATCTTGGAAGGTTGTATGTATGCCCTGATGAGTTAAGGGCAAAGGAGAAGCAGTAATGGTTAGAGTGTTGGACCAGGACCTGGGAGACCCGAGTTCGAATCCCCACTCAGCCATGAAGCTCGCTGGGTGACTTTGGCCAGTCACCGTCTCTTAGTCTAAGCTACTCACGGAGTTGTTGTGAAGATGAAGTGGAGAGAAGGAAAACTATGTACACCACCTTGGGATCCTTGGTAGTTAAAGGTGGTATATAAAATAAATAAAATAAAATAAAATAAAAATAAAATAAAATAAAATAAAATAAAATAAAAACGCAGCCAATGGATTTTCAGTCCCGTCTGGATGCTCTCCAACCCAAACAGAAGGTACTGAAGATCTAGAAACGCTGTAGCAAATTGTCGTTAAGCTGACCTGTAACCTAAAATTTAAAAGTTTTCTTTATTTTTATTTTTAAGGTTTTGGAATTATATGTTTCTCTTTATCACAAAACGTTAATTTAATAAGAGACCCCATATTCTGTTGAGACTGGGGTATGGATCTGAAGTCAGCATTTTATTTCATTTTACTTGAGCTGCTAACATTTGTATCTAGCCATCTAGTCTAAATATTGGCACCCTGTAACACCAGCCTAGAATGACAACCTCCATGCTGGATATTATGGTAGATCTCTCTCTCTCTCTCTCTCTCTCTCTCTCTCTCTCTCTCTCTCTCTCTCTCTCTCTCTCTCTCTCACACACACACACACACACACACACACACACACTCTCTCTTTTGTTTTGATGTCTAAATTCTTCAAATCTTTCCCAGAAAGGTGGGCTTTGTTTATTAATTAATGGAATGGGAAAATTAAGCACAATATATACTTCTTTTAATAAGTCCCCCCCCCCCGTAAGTTTAAGTAATTAATCTCCACCTCTCAATGGAAAAGACGCAAGTATTTAAGAGGTTGTATAACTGAGCGACATTTTTCTCTGCTTTATCTTTTTGTTCTCTGCTGTAATGATCATAAATAAAAATAAACAAAGTTACTGGAATCTTAAACGGCAGGCTTTTCTGCTTGTTCTAATATGTATCTAGAGAAGGTCAAATGCCACGGTTTGTAAGATGATTTCGTGCAAAATGTATCTGGGAGAGAGCCTCTCCACCCGCCACTGCCGGTCACGGAGTCTTATCTCCCTCCTGCCTATGGCTTGCAGAAGATGTTACATTGTTCGGAACATCAGTGTTTGGCACTTGTCTGGTCCAATGCTTGCTCGTCACCATCCTGCTGTCAACACGACACTGTGTACATGTTAGCAGCAGTATATTACTGTTGTCAAAAGGGGGGCCATGCTGTCATGTTGCCGTTTAGACGTCAAAGATCTGGGTGGTGATGTTTGGCTAGAGCAATTCCGCTCAACGCTGGGAACTGGAATATTGAAAAGTTAAGTCAGGCTTACAGTAAGATTAAATACCAGAAAGCAAGCTGGTAATGGCCAGAGTCTCAGGGCCTAATATTAGAAATTAGAAATACTTTATTGTCACTGTACCACATGTTTGGGTGTCGAGGTCCCCAAACCACCCCTCAAATAATTCACACATCAGTCATAATTTTAGTTTTGGTTTTTTGGCATGATTTTGGCCACAACATTATTAAAATACAAACAATGTGAGTGGTTGCTTAGGCATTGGTTAAGACTATCTGACCCACAGGGAAAACAAAATAAAAAAATTCCTTCCAGTAGCACCTTAGAGACCAACTAAGTTTGTTCTTGGTATGAGCTTTCGTGTGCATGCACACTTCTTCAGGGGACAGAACTGACGACCGTCGGTAAGGGGAAAACCCTCTGGAGAGATAAAGGGGGCCGGGTGGTCTGACCCTCCCCTCTCCCCTCAGGCTCCCAGGGCTCTTGCATGGCCCTAGCCCCCCGACCGGGGGTTCGGACAAAAGCATATCGAGCCGCTGGATTCCTTTAACGGAATTCCCCTAACATCAGCAACAATTGGAGGGGCAGACACAGTCAATCATAACCCCTCCTCCAACCAACATAATAACCAATGCCTAACCGCCAACCTTAGAAGTTGTGACTATTTGCCACGCAGTAGGCGAAAACCAGATGGCACCAGCCAATCAGCTGTCCATCAACAAATTGCAACATACAATTCTCCCCAACAACACCTAGGGTCCAATCACAACAGTGGCCATCCATATGATCCCGCCCAGCACCAGAGGGGTGACTTGCTGGCCCCCACCGCAACACGTGCTCTCCATGAAGGAGAACACGCTTTACAGTGAGATTAAACGAGCCCCCCAATCTCTCAGTCCTTGTTACACTCTGTGTGCTGTCGTACAACCACCAACCCCGAACGTCAGCTGCAATGTTGCTGTCTTCCATTCAGCAGCCTCACCGCCCACGGGTAGAAACTGTTCTTTAACCTGTTGGTTCGGCTTATTATCATGCTACTATATCTCCTGCCCGAGGGCAGGAGATTAAAAAGGTGCTGGCCAGGGTGTGAGTCACCCCTGAGAATGTTCCTCACTCTTCTGAGGTCTTCTGCGATAACATCTAGCGGACTCAGGGGACAGTTCATGATGTCTTGTGCTGTCTTCCCCACCCTCTGTAGGGACTTTCTGTCCATGGCTGTCAAACCAGCGTACCACACCGTGATACAGTATGAAAGAACACTTTCTATCATGGACCGATAGAAGGAAATCATTAGTTGTTGTCTAACATTGTTTGTTCACAAGACCCTAAGGAAATGAAGTCTCTGTTGGGCCTTCCTGACCACCTGGGCTATATTGACCTTCCAAGTAAGGTCTTCATTAAGATCGCACCCTTCAACAACCTAGGTGCTGTGGTTTCAACACACATGTATGGTATGCTTATGGGAGTTCCCATAAAGCATAATTGTTTAATTGACACTGAAATGGAGAATGCCTAAATGTGTATTACTGAAGGTTTTAACATGGGGAGATTATCCACTTCTTGGCTGCCACCCTGGGAGGGATTGGATTCTCTGAAGCCTGACAGCGCCTCCACTTAAAATATATCAGGCAGCAGGTAGAATCATAGAGAGTTGGAAGGGACCATGAGGATCATTTAGTTCAACCCCTTGCAATGCAGGAATCTTTCACCCAATGCAGGGCTCGAACTCATAACCCTGAGATGAAGAGTCTCGTGCTCTACCAACTGAGTTATCCCTCAGGGCAAGGTGGTGGGAAAGAGCACTGATCAAGGACCTGGAGAGCTGCTGGCAAAATACTTCCCTCCACAACATACGTAAGCTGCCTATGCTCCTCTAAATTTTCAGGAGAGCCAGTGTGGTGTAGTGGTTAAGAGCCACTAATAATCTGTGGGACCGGGTTCGCTTCCCCGCTCCTCCCATAGCTGTCAACCCTCCCTTTTTTGGCGGGAAACTCCCTTATTCCAATGCCGTTTCCCGCTGCTATCCCGGATTGTTGATATCCCTTAAATTTCCTGGATTTCAAAGGAAGCAGCTCCTCTCCCTCCCTGCTGGCCAGGGAGGCTCCTCAGCTGCGTTGCTTGGCTGCCAATACGGAGTCTGAGACCGACTGGGGGCGGAGCTTGCATGCCTTGTGCAGCCAGACCCTCACGCCCAACCAGACAGACAGCCTGCCTGCCGTCTATGCGCTCGCTCTTTCGCTCACCCGTTGGCGCGCAGCCTCTGGAGCACAGGGTGGCGAGGCTACTTGGTGCCATTGCACCGCCCTTGTGGCATCCCTTATTTTCAAATCCAAAAGTTCGGGAAAATCCCTTATTTTCAAATCCGAAAGTTGACAGCTATGGCTCCTCCACATGCAGCTGCTGGGTGACCTTGGGCTAGTCACACTTCTCTGAAGTCTCTCAGCCCCACTCACCCCACAGAGTGTTTGTTGTGGGGGAGGAAGGGAAAGGAGAATGTCAGCCGCTTTGAGACTCCTTCGGGTAGTGATAAAGCGGGATATCAAATCCAAACTCTTCTTCTTCTTCTTCTTCTTCTTCTTCTTCTTCTTCTTCTTCTTCTTCTAAACTCTTCTTCTTCAGGATTGTTTTTGTTTTGTTTGCCATCTCAGACAGGTGGCCAAGCAAAGTTAACCAAACTTTGACAGGGCTGCTATTCATGGTCGATTGCTTTCGTAGCTTGGCAGGTCGCAGGTTCTCAAGACCTGCTGTAAATCTTCACTACATCCATGTATTAATAAACAAACCCTGATGCTCCCAATTAGTCATTAGTTTTGGCATTGTTTTGGCATCAGCACCTACAATCTGTCAGTTTGTTATGGATCCTTCCATGGAACCTGCACATTAAATTCTTGAAAGGAGCCAATAATAATGCTTGCCAGCTTCTCTCCCTCCTCCAAGGAGAAATAAGTTATCGTTTCAACACATCATTTAGGTTAGTCCTGCAATGCCACAATGTGAATGTTGTGTTATACTATTTTGGGGTTAAAAAAAAAAAGCTGGTTCTTTCTATTGGCCTCTAACTTCTATCCCTCCCCACCCTGTCTTCTGTTCTAGAGGTCAGTGTGATGACATCTTCCAGATCTTTGACAAATAATAATAATAATAATAATAATAATAATAATAATAATAATTTGCATCCTGCCCATCTGGCTGGTTTTCCCCAGCTACTCTGGGCGGCTTCCAACAAAAGATTAAAAATACATTAAAATGTCAGACATTAAAAACTTCCCTAAAGAGGGCTGCCTTCAGATGTCTTCCAAACATCAGATAGTTGTTTATCTCTTTGACATCTGGTGGGAGGGGGTTCCACAGGGACTTATCTGACTCATCGAAAGTGTGTGGGGGTAATGAGGACAGATCTACCTGTAAGGAGGAGTTGCTCAGAGTAGTGTCCTGATCATCAAGATGTGGACCTAAATATATTTATTTATTATTATTATTATATCATCATCTCTGAGGTTTAATCAAGATCCTTGGACAATCCTTTGTCACTCTGAGACCAGGAGTCAGATGGAAGATGGAGACCACTTGTTTTCTCCTGCTCTGGAGGGTAGGACCTGAACCAATGGCTTCAAATTACAAGAAAGGAGATTCCAAACAAACATTATGAAAGGAGATTCCAAACAAACTCTTCTGATGGTAAGAGCTGTTCAATTGTGGAATGGACTTCCTTGGGTGGTGGTGGACTCTCCTTCATGGGAGGTTTTAAAGCAGAGGTTGGCTGGCCATCTGTCATGGATGTTTCAGTTCAGATTCTTGCATAGCAGGAAGGAATATCAGAAACTGCCTTACATTGACTCAGACCATTGGGCCATCTGGTTCAGTATTGTCAGACTGGTTGTGGTGCTCCAGGATTCCAGGCAGCGACACAGCTTGGGGGTGTCAGGGCTTCAACCTGGGACCTTTTGCCCACCAAGCATGTGCTCCACCGCACTGTGCGATGACCCTAATAGGAGGGTGAGCTTTGGCTGTGTGTTTGCTTGGCTGCTGCTCCCACAAATACCTGGCAAGTTGAAAGCGAAATTTAAGATTATCCACAATCTTGTAAAGCCAATTTTGCAAATACAGAAGGTAGAAGTGGGAGGGAAAGGGAAGGGCAACTAGCAACAAATGTGAGCAAATGCACACATGCATTCCTTGTACACATGCATGTGTGGACAGTATTTTGTTTGGAATACTTCTCATGCACTTCTGCTGATCATACAAAGCCTTCCCTTTCAACCTTTCAGCCAGTGTGGTGTAGTGGTTAAGAGTGGTAGACTCGTAATCTGGTGAACCGGGTTCGCTTCCCCGCTCCTCCACATGCAGCTGCTGGGTGACCTTGGGCTAGTCACACTTCTTTGAAGTCTCTCAGCCCCACTCACCTCACAGAGTGTTTGTTGTGGGGCAGGAAGGGAAAGGAGAATGTTAGCCGCTTTGGGTAGTGATAAAGCGGGATATCAAATCCAAACTCCTCCTCCTCCTCCTCCTCCTCCTCCTGTTCTTCTTCTTCTTCTTCTTCTTCTTCTTCTTCTTCTTCTTCTTCTTCTTCTTCTTCATCTCCTGAAAATAATACCCCAGCTTGTATTGCAACTTTCAATTGGTTATGCTCTTTCCGAGTCCATCGTGGTTTAAGAGACAGTTCTATGGATGCCTTTCAGCCTGGTCTTTCAGAAAACTCTGTGCCATTTGCTATGTCAGGAAATCTGCCCTAAATCTTCTCCCTCCTCCCACATGAGACTGGGAAGCGTTCCGTGACTTTGAGATTCTTTAAACTGTCAAAGGTGATCGCCATTGTGTGCCTTTGCAGCAATGATTAATAAAAATAGCATTAATGGCCAGCCAAAGAAGGACCGAGCCATTTCTCTCTCCTGTTATCTTTCTGTTGCCTTTTGTCACCTGACTTCCGAAGACCACCTTCTGTTACAAAAGAGCACCGTGACATTTTCAAAACATGCGGTCCCTTGAGCCTGGAACCTAACTCAGACAAGAAAGCTCAGCTTGGTGCCAACGTGGCTTTGTAAATTGCAGGCTTCTATTTCTTATTTTTATTTAAAAGGCGAGAAAGAAAGAAAGAAAGCAGGACTACAAGAGCAGCTCAAGGCACCCTTCAGAATGTTCCCCCTACACTTAAGGATTCAGTAATGCAAAGGTTTTATGTGGGTTCTCTGTCTCGGGCTCTTTGGTTCCCCAGCATTCAAAAGGGCACCTGTCTTCTGATTTGGAGCTAGTTGATCCTCTCCTCCAAAAATAACCTTTAACTGACATTTTAGTAACCACCCAGATTCGGAGCAATTGCTGAATGCCTTGTAGGACTGGGACTGCCAAAGTGCCTTAGGTTCCTAAGGGGGAGGAGCCTGTGAGTGAAAGGGAGGTGCCTGGAAAACCAGGAGGCAGAGCCTACTGTCACCTGGTGAAAGCCTCAGTGCACTTGTTGTTGTTTACCTTTTGGGGATCACTCCGTTAGACATTCCTAATAAGGCCAAGAACTTTTTCCAATATGCTGTGGCAGCTGCAAGAATTTTGGTCGCTCTATACTGGAAACAGGAGAAACCATCGAATAAAAAAGAATGGTTAAACAAGACAATAGAATATATAGAACTGGCTGTTCTATCAGAAAAAATTAGGGGACAACCCAAGAAGCAGGGTAACAGAAGAGTGGGATAATTTTATAAAGCACATAATGGAAAGATGTGATTTGAACAGGAGGTATGCTTTGTAATCAGCTCCTGCAAATAAAAGATATGGTATGACAGGAAAATGTTAAAAACAAGAAAAGTAATAGTTAACGAAATAAATAAAAGTAGAATGTGTAATTTGTAATAAAAAATAGAAAAAGTGAAGAAGGGCGGGGTAACAAAAGGGGGAAGTCAAAAGAACATGTGGAAAAAATGTAAAAATATACAATGGAGATGAATTGGGATGAGTGGAGGGTGTGTGAGGTGGGAGCGCATGGGAATATATGTGAATAATGTATGGGTATGTAATAATATTTGTTGCATTTTGTGCTGGAAAAAATTGTTAAACAATGTAAAGGTGGGGGTGAATTGTATGCAAGTTAAAAGGAAAAACCCAATTAAAAAAAGAAAAAAGAAAAAGAAAACCAGGAGGCAGAGCCTACTGTCACCTGGTGAAAGCCTCATTGGACTTGTTGTTGTTTAGTCGTTTAGTTGTGTCCAACTCTTCATGACCCCATGGACCAGAGCACACCAGGCACTCTTGTCTTCCACTGCCTCCCGCAGTTTGGTCAGACTCACGTTGGTAGCTTCGAGAACACTGTCCAACCATCTCGTCCTCTGTCGTCCCCTTCTCCTTGTGCCTTCAATCTTTCCCAACATCAGGGTCTTTTCCAGGGAGTCTTCTCTTCTCATGAGGTGGCCAAAGTAATGGAGCCTCAGCTTCAGGATCTGTCCTTCCAGTGAGCACTCAGGGCTGATTTCCTTCAGAATGGATAGGGTTGATCTTCTTGCAGTCCATGGGACTCTCAAGAGTCTCCTCCAGCACCAGAATTCAAAAGCATCAATTCTTTGGCAATCAGCCTTCTTTATGGTCCAGCTTTCACTTCCGTACATCACTACTGGGAAATCCTCATTGGACTAGAGTTGCCAAATTGCCGGAGTCTCAAACTCTGATACCATGTCTGCCAGCTGTCTTGCTTTGAGTGGGACATCCTGGATCTACAGAAGCCGTCCCAGCTTTTGTTTTAAATCCTGGATGCCTCGCTTCTGTTTCTGCCACCTCCTCTGCACCCACTGCAGTGTGGCCTCCTGCTCTGGGGAGGGTATGTGATAATCAGGGGGATGGAGGCCGAGACTGGCAAATCAAGTGGGAGCCAAGTCCAGCCTTGAGAAACCAGATTAGGCCTTTCGTGTGATGGCACCTATCCTTGGGAACGTCCTTCCCTTGAATGTGAGACAGGCACCATCTCTGTTATGTTTTTGGCACCTACTGAAGAACTTCCTCTCTTTTAAAAAAATATATGTTTATTAATTTCTGAGAATACACCTGTAAAAAGTCAACAGAATGTACAACTCAATCAAAGGGGGGGGGGACACCCATAACTGTAACCATGATTGTATCTGAGCGAAGTAGAGAGATTCCCTCCTCTGGACACGTTCCAGCTTGTCAGTATCCTTCTTGAACTGTGGTGCCCAGAACTGGACACAGTTTTCCAGGTGAGGTCTGTAAAGACTTTTACATTGAGAACTTTCCCAGTCTACATCTGTGTTAGAATTATTTTAAAGCTGTTTTTATTGTTTTATCCAGGCCTTTTCCCCCCCAGCCAGAACTCACTGGAACACCATTCCGGCACCTCTCAGGTGGGCGCCATTGCCATTCTAAGAGAACGAGGGAGGTGTCCATGGTGAATTCCAGCACCTCTTTTTCTAGAAAGATAGCACTGGTTTAATCCCCTGTTGTTGGGGTGTTCAGGGCATTAGGGGAGGGGTAGTACCCCCGGTGGGGGACATGTCCTGCTCCTTCTATGGTAGTTTGGCCACCTTTCCTCACCCTGTACTCAGCTCTAACCTGCGGCTCTTAGAAGGTGCCAACATGCAACAAAGGCCACACCCCAGGAAACATCTTCGACTGGTTGGCTAAAAAAGGTGAGGATAGCCAATGGGTCTCAACTCCTCAGTGAGTTAGGGACTTTGCTGCATGCGAAGACAGGCTCCGACAGATTGAGTAGACAAGACCAAGAGTGGGTCCAACGGTCAAGAAGTTTCTGCACATGCTGTGGAGCAGGGATGTCCAACTTCCAAGAGACTGTGATCAACTCCCACTATAAAAACACTGGCAGTGATCTACCCATTGGATTGACCAAAGTTGCTGAGCTTTTGGGAGGGAGTCAGACCCAAAGTTGTTGAGCTTTTTTTGGGGGGGGGATCCGCCAGGATCAAGCAGGAATGCCCAGCGATCGACCGGTAGATCACAATCGACTGGTTGGACATCCCTGCTGTAGAGGGAAGTGAGGGGCTGGTGGGGCTTGTCAACCTTGTAAGGCGACAAGGTGACCCATCTTGGAGAAGGAAAACTCTGATTTCTAGGCAAGGGTCTGAGAGGTTCAATAGGAGTATAGCATCTAGATCAAGGGAAGTAATAGTACCACTGTATTCCGCTCTGGTCAGACCTCACCTGGAATACTGTGTCCAGTTCTGGGCACCACAGTTCAAGAAGGATACTGACAAGTTGGAACGTGTCCAGAGGAGGGCAACCAAAATGGTCAAAGGCCTGGAAATGATGCCTTATGAGGAACGGCTTAGGGAGCTGGGTATGTTTAGCATGGAGAAGAGAAGGTTAAGGGTGATATGATAGCCATGTTCAAATATATAAAAGGATGTCATATGGAGGAGGGAGAAAGGTTGTTTTCTGCTGCTCCAGAGAAGCGGACACGGAGCAATGGATTCAAACTACAAGAAAGAAGATTCCACCTAAACATTAGAAAGAACTTCCTGACAGTAAGAGCTGTACGACAGTGGAATTTGCTGCCAAGGAGTGTGGTGGAGTCTCCTTCTTTGGAGGTCTTTTAAGCAGAGGCTTGACAGCCACCTGTCAGGAATGCTTTGATGGTGTTTCCTGCTTGGCAGGGGGTTGGACTGGATGGCCCTTGTGGTCTCTTCCAACTCTATGATTCTATGATTCTAGGTTTCTTGCTTTGTCCTGGCTGCTTTGCACAGGAAAACCCCTTGTGTATTGCTGTATCGAAACAAATGTCCACCCACAGAAAACCCAACTGACATTTGTTCCGATTCAGTGGTTTTTTCTGATTCACAGGTTTTCCTGGAGAAAGTGGCAGGACAAAAGGAAGCTTCTCAGATCTATACCTAGACAGGACAAACAGAATTGTGGCTGAGCCGTTGGTTGGTTAAGATGCAATTCTGCTTTGGGGGCCCTAAATGGCAACACACAGAACTCACTTGATAGGACTTACGTTTTGGTTAAAAGGAGTTGATTCAACTCCAGACATTCCTTTCTTACCTTTTCGGGGGGGAATAGCTCTCCATCGGTTTCAATCCTTCTTGTGCAAATTATTTGTTCATCCATTTAAACAATTTATAAATCACTGAACCCCATTGCTTTCAAGCAGTATGCAATAAGGTTACAGAAGAGATGCAAAGGAGAAAATCAGTTGAAATTAACCATAAGATGAAAAAAAGCTTACCTGAAATGTCTGATGAAATAAAAATAAAAATGTTACAGAGAGGTCACTGGGGGTGCTATTTTAGCCATGTGGATGTTGGCTTGTGGTGTTTCACAAAGGTCACAGATCCTACATCTGAAGCCACTGGGAGAGATCAGTTGTCTTAGTTCTGGAACAATGTTCCATCTTCACTCAAGTCTATTTTTCGGTTACTAAGCATTTGGGAGCTGCTGTCTGTGCCCTGAATCAAAGACTAGAGGCTCTGGTCAGGTGGACGACGCCAAGCAGATTGAACTTGAATCCAGGCAAGTCAGAGGTGATACGTGCGACTTCAAATTGACATCTTTTGAACAAGTGGAATTTGATTCAAGGCGCCAAGCTCTTGCTCACTGTCACAAAGTCTATCGTTCACTGGGATGAAGTCGAGCAAAATGCTTACAGTTCTCCGGGCTGTTGCATTTTCACTCCGGCTTCCTTCCTATTGCAACTCAGCAAACGAATAATAGCCAGTTAAGAACATTGGAAGGGCCTGCTGGATCAGTCCAAAGGTCCACCTGGTCCAATATCCTGTGGTAAGCACACAAGCAGGACCTGAGTGCAAAACAGCTCTGCTCCTGTGGTTCCCAGCAATTGGGATTCAGAAACACACTGCTTCCAACCAACTGAATCCATCATAATAACCAAGTTTTAAAAAATGGACTGTGCAGAGAGATTGGGCCAGCATTAGCCAGTGACGTAGGGTGGAAAGTGGTAAACGGCTAGAGCCATGGAGATGGCTATGTTCTTTGTTTTGGGAAACACAAATGGGAGAGCAATGTCGTGCTCAGATCATTCTCATGGGCTTCCTATAGTCAGCTGGCTGGTGATGAACACAGAATGATGGACTAGATGGGTCTTTGACCTGATCCTGAAGGGCTGTTATTCAGGGTAACCTTAAAACCAGTTAAAACACACCAAACGCAACACAGCAGAATAAAGCAATGGGCTCCGATTTCCAATTTCCAAAGGCTCAGGTGAATAAACATGTTGTTAACTGTCATGTCCGGTTTGTAGACTTCTCATAGGCATCTGGAGAGCCAGTGTGGTGTGGTGGTCAAGAGCGGTAGACTCGTAATCTGGGGAACCGGGTTCGCGTCTCCGCTCCTCCACATGCAGCTGCTGGGTGACCTTGGGCTAGCCACACTTCTCTGAAGTCTCTCAGCCCCACTCACCTCACAGAGTGTTTGTTGTGGGGGAGGAAGGGAAAGGAGAATGTTAGCCGCTTTGCTTCGGGTAGTGATAAAGTGAAATATCAAATCCAAACTCTTCTTCTTCATCATCATCTGGTTGGCCATTGTGAGAACAAAATGCCCCACTTGCCGAGTGTCCTGGGGAAAAACGGGACAGCCTGTATTTTTTCGTGTGAGATCGCAGTGGCCGTTTTGGGCACTACAATCTTGTGGTCTTGGCCCCCGAAAAACACGGGAGGGGGGCAAGATTATGGCATGGGTCACGTGACTAGCCTGGGAATGTGTCCAGGAAGACATGGGTCCTGGTTTTTTATCTGAAAAAGATGGACGGTATGGTATGCCAATCAGACTTGGGCCTGATCCAGCAGATTCTTCTTGCGTTGAGAGCATTTGACACATCCCTTATAGCTGCAGTTCTGCCCTACATACAGGTCACTGCTGCCTCTCCTCTTCCTCCTTTTGTGTTAAATCTGCCCTTGCCATAGCTGTCAACTTTTGGATTTGAAAATAAGGGATCAGCAGCCTCACCTGTCCCGGGGACAGCCTACGGTTCTCGAGGACAGTCCATGCCGCGCTAAGCCCCCCAGGCTACAAATTAATTTACACCAGGCTACGACCCAGGTGGCGCTGTGGGTTAAACCACAGAGCCTAGGGCTTGCTGATCAGAAGGTTGGTGGTTCGAATCCCCATGACGGGGTGAGCTCCCGTTGCTCGGTCCCAGCTCCTGCCAACCTAGCAGTTCGAAAGCACGTCAAAGTGCAAGTAGATAAATAGGAACCGCTCTGGCGGGAAGGTAAACGGTGTTTCTGTGCACTGCTCTGGTTCTCCAGAAGTGGCTTAGTCATGCTGGCCACATGACCCGGAAGCTGTACACCGGCTCTTGGCCTATAGAACGAGATGAGCGCTGCAACCCCAGAGTCGGACATGACTGGACCAAATGGTCAGGGGTCCCTTTACACACCATCATCTTTCCCCACCTCAGGGTCTCTTTTCCAGGGAGTCTTCTCTTCTCATGAGATGCTTCAGGATCTGTCCTTCCGGGGAGCAGCCAGGGCTGATGTCCTTCAGAATGGATCGGGTTGATCTTCTTGCAGTCCACGGGACTCCAGCACCACAATTCAAAAGCGTCAATTCTTCATGGGGGGATTGATCAGGTTCACTCTTTTGGCTCTCTGGCATCCATTAATGACTTCTTATACAAACGTGTTGCAGACTTTGCATCCTTTAACACTCTTTTGGAAGGAGTGTATTTGTGGGCTGGGCCAGAGTGGTTGATTTTACATGCAAGCAAAGCACAAACAGTGCTGTTGTCTAATGACATCCTATTCTCTGTAACTATTGGTGAGCAACGCAGGCGAGCAACGCAGCTGAGGAGCCTCCCTGGCCGGCAGGGAGGGAGAGGACCTGCTTCCTTTGAAATCCGGGAAATTTACAGGATATCTAACAATGCGGGATAGCAGGGGGAAACGGCGCTGGAATAAGGGAATTTCCCGCCAAAAAAGGGAAGGTTGACAGCTATGGCCCTTGCTCAGTTGGTTAGGGTATGGTGCTCATAATAACACCAAGGTTGCAGGGTCTTTCCCCATAGGGGAGAGCTGCATATTCCTGCATTGCAGGGGGCTGGACTAGATGACCCGCAGGGTCCCTTTCCAACTCTAGAATTCTATGATTCTCTAGCCGCTGCTAGTCCCTGCTCTCATTAGATGGGCAGGCAAGCTGCGTCCTCAAGCACCAAAGCCAGCTGTTGGAACAGACTGGCAAGCCTCCCACTTCCCTTCCAAAATGCTGTCTTCAAGATTGACTCTATTATCTCGATGGCTCCATGACATGCCCCAGGGTGGCACAGGCCAAGGGGCAAACAAATCACTATCCTGCAGCCGCTCGTCCCTTATTGCTCCTCCGTTGCTGCGCTGCTTGGGGCGTACCCATAACCTCGAAAACCTGGTGGCCAAAAAGGGGGGAGAAGGGGAGGGGAAAGGAGAAGCAAAGGGGTTATCTGCTCCTCGTGCTGGAAGCCCAGCAATAATGCTCCATGCAGTCAAATGAAAATATGACTTTTTGGCAGGGAATGGGCATTATAATGTAAAACCCCATATGCCGTTATACAGTGTGCTGCAATCTGTTTTACTGCCGCCTCTATTCTAACGAGTGAATACTGCCAATAAAGCAATTGAAGATAACACTAATTGCTTATTTCTGTGATCCATAATTTTTATGGTCTCCTTATAGCTCTTCAGTCAAATAGTTGTGGGGATTGCTTTTTTGGCTCCCCCCCCCTTTGCCGTTTTAAGACCTAGAACTTGGCAGTTTTGCAACGGTGGTGGCTCACAATCTGCCCTGAGTTGAAGAGGTTGCCTTTCCCCTGTTTGTTTAAGGCTGCAGCTCAGAAGTTGAGCCATCTGCCTTTTGCATAGAGAGCCCCGGGTTCAATCTCCGATATATTTATATGCCACAATGAACAGTCCTCAGTCTCACGGTGTAAGTTTTGCATGATCTTGAGTCCACTTGGTCAGATACAGGACTGGTTCCAGATTTCATGCACTTAGCTTCCAACTCACGCCCACCCACCCCCAGCTGCCATGTTCCTGCATCATCGCGAGTGTCAACACGGGATTTTATTTTTTAGAGGGGGAGACGAAAGAAAGTAAAACACCGAAAGGCTAGCTTCTCACAAAACAGTGAGAGCAACAGCAGCCGATACGTTCTTTGCTTACGACAATATTTTATTCTCTTGCTAATTATGCTGTTTTTAAATGTGCATTTTATATTTGACTTCATTTAGTAACGTTTCCTTTTGAAACGTTTCAGATAATTCCTTTCGTTAGCTTTAATGTGTCAAATGCGCCTTCCATAGTTGACTTCCTTTGCGATGCTCTATTTTGAAATCTTTAAGATAATATTTAGTTCCCTGTCAATCACCTTCCTTTGAATGTATATGCTAGATTTTACTTTATTCAGTAATGCTATATTCCGGATGGTTTTATTTGATGGTTTTAATGTGTTGTTAACTGCTTTGAGATCTTTCTCCTTAAACATAGAAAGCGGTATAGAAATGCAATGAATACTACTAATATTAATAATAGAAACTGAACCATTTTTTTTTAAAAAAAATGAAAGCTGAGGATCTGGGGGTGATGGTGCACTTGGGCAGTGGGGCTGCACACCATTGCTCTCCTTGTGGGGGGGGACATGCAGGCAAGGCTGTTAATCAGCTCCAGATGAATATTGGGACTAATCTACAATGGTGAGCTATAATGTTAAAAGTGTGTTATAAAAATATTTAACTTATATGCAGAATTCATCATGCGAAAGGCTGGACTGGATGAATCCCAAACCGGAATTAAGATTGCTGGAAGAAATATCAACAATCTCAGATATGCTGATGATACAACCTTGATGGCAGAAAGTGAGAAGGAATTAAAGAACCTTTTACTGAGGGTGAAAGAGGAGAGCGCAAAATATGGTCTGAAGCTCAACAGCAAAAAAACTAAGATCATGGCCACTGGTCCCATCACCTCCTGGCAAAGAGAAGGGGAAGAAATGGAGGCAGTGAGAGATTTTACGTTCTTGGGTTCCATGATCACTGCAGATGGTGACAGCAGTCATGAAATTAGAAGACGCCTGCTTCTTGGGAGAAAAGCAATGACAAACCTAGACAGCACCTTAAAAAGCAGAGACATCACCTTGCCAACAAAGGTCCGTATAGTTAAAGCTATGGTTTTCCCAGTAGTGATGTATGGAAGTGAGAGCTGGACCATAAAGAAGGCTGATCACCGAAGAATTTATGCCTTTGAATTATGGTGCTGGAGGAGACTCTTGAGAGTCCCATGGACTGCAAGAAGATCAAACCTCCATTCTGAAGGAAATCAGCCCTGAGTGCTCACTGGAAGGACAGATCCTGAAGCTGAGGCTACAATACTTTGGCCACCTCATGAGAAGAGAAGACTCCCTGGAAAAGACCCTGATGTTGGGAAAGATGGAGGGCACAAGGAGAAGGGGACGACAGAGGATGAGATGGTTGGACAGTGTTCTCGAAGCTACTAACATGAGTTTGGCCAAACTGCGGGAGGCAGTGGAAGACAGGAGTGCCTGGCGTGCTCTGGTCCTTGGGGGCACGAAGAGTCAGACACGACAAAATGTCTAAACAACAACAACAACAACAATGTGACACCAGAGGGCGCTGTAGATTGCTATCTTTTGCCAATGGGAATTTGCATTGGGACCGATCATTTTTTATATAGCACTTTCTTAAAACAGCACTTTCTAGATCAGTGTAGATCGAACCCTGGGTTGCGCACCATTTCAGTCTGATTCAGGTTAGCCCTGGATTTGGTTCTGGCAGCTATTACTATTACATTTTTTTTTACTCAGCAGAACAATCCTTATTTTCTTTGAATTTTGAAGCTGTGAGTCTAAATTAATTCCATGAAAACATGTTCATTTAGGATTTACGTTCTGTATAGCTTCCTAAGGAGTTACCCAAAGGAGTCTGCATCCTGTGAGATAGCTCAGTCAGTAGAGCATGAGACTCTTAATCTCAAGGTTGTGGGTTTGAGCCTCACATTGGACAAAAAAATTCCTGCATTCTTCTTCTTTGGCGATCACTCGTAGCTGAGTAAGATTGTCTTCCATAAACACGGTTTTCACAATGAGTCCGTAAGTGACTGTGGAGGCCAATTCTGGATCCACACGTCCTTCCACAGTGGGGACATTGGTTTCCGGGCGGGAGTTGATCACGGTGTGGATTTGCCAAGCGTGCCTTCCTCTTAGCACATTTCTCCCTTGCGTCCTGAGGGGGGTTGGACTAGATGACCCTCCTGGTCCCTCCCAAGCATTCTATGAATCACGTGGAGTCTTGCAGCGGTCCCATCAATTTTCTTAGGACAGCTACCCCCAACCCACTATATATTGTCAAGTCCAATGCAATGTTTTCCTTCCACGTATAGGAAACACTCCAATGCTACTCCTATGGCTGGGGGAGAACGTTGCATCAGTAAGTCTAAGGTCTCCTTTATTTCACACTAGATTTTATCTGTATTTTTATTATTATTGTGAAGAAGAGAGGGGGGCGGGATGAGATCACCGCTTTGTGAATTGTTACGTTTTCAAGGTTACTTAGGCAATTGCCGTTTTAATATGGGAGAAAGTTTTCTGACCTCTTCTTCCAAAGAGCAAGAGAAAGTGACAGACAGATAGAGATCTAATGTGGCATTATATTACGACAACATAAAACCACACATTTCGAAAGCGAAGAAAGGCCAAAGCACAGATGGTTAAATCCAAGCAAATGATGAGAGAGAGAGATGGAATAAGAGAGAGGGGGAGAGATTGCGTTGCAGTTATTGCTCTGCCGTATCAGCTTTTGTAGGTCTGCATCTGAATTTGAAATTCAAATAAGGCTTCTTTAGATACACATAAGACAAGACTTTTTCTTTTTCTTTTAATGAACAAGAGTGTTGAGAACAGGATGTACAAGCCGAATGAGGAAGTCTGAACTCCTCATTTGATTGCTGCGCAAATGATCTTCAGAGAAAATCGAAAAGAGAGCATCTTTCCACAGTTTGTTCTAGAAGAGCCTTAGGAAAGGGTGTCCCAACGCTGGATTTATAAGTCTGTACAATAAGCATCAGGGTAAAGGGGGGGGGTCAATATGGAGGCTTACACCGACTTCCCAACTGGTCAGACTTTACTCAGTAATGCATTACAGAGCGGTGTTCAAAGAGTCTGTGAGAGCTTCCATTAGGTTGCAAGCTATATAGGAAAAATATGTCCTCTTGGCTGTTTCCTCCTCTCCCCAACCACCTTCTGCCACTCCATCACCCCACCATACAATCACAGTCCTTGAAAACAGTCACTCAACCTATTTCTTTCTTTTTTACTGTACATGCAGAGCCCTCCTTGCACCTTATCTGCACTGTAGCAGTCAGTGTTGTGTGTATAGAAACTAGGAGCCAGTGTGGTGTAGTGGTTAAAAGCAGTAGTCCCATAATCTGGGGAACCGGGTTCGCGTCTCCGCTCCTCCACATGCAGCTGCTGGGTGACCTTGGGCTAGTCACACTTCTTTGAAGTCTCTCAGCCTCACTCACCTCACAGAGTGTTTGTTGTGGGGGAGGAAGGGAAAGGATAATGTGAGCCGCTTTGAGACTCCTTAGGGTAGTGATAAAGTGAGATATCAAATCCAAACTCTTCTCCTTCCTCCTCCTCCTAAACCCATCTTACCAGTTTTGTGGTCAGGCTGGACTCTTGTGTATGTGAGACTGGCCTGGCCGAGAATGGTTTTCACAGAAGTAGCCAATGTGATGCCATTCAGATGTTGTTGAATTCCCCTCTCCCGTGGGCCAATGATCAGGAAAGATGGAAGCTGCAGAGGATGGAAGTGAGCCACATTGGCTACCCTGATCTTCTAAGCATTTTCTTCTGCCGACCCACCAAAGGAAGAGGGGATCCAGTAGAGAGGTGCTTATGGCTGCTGAAGGATCTTCAAATTTGTTTTGGGTGACCAAAAGTGTGTGTGTGGGGGGGGGGGGAAGCTTGCTAACCTATCAGCTGTACTTACGGATGAAGGCCACCACCACCAAATCTTCCCCTAGGGGCAGCAGTCAACCAATGATACTTGGGGAAAGGGGTTTCAGCTTGGATGTTATGGAACATAAGAAAGCGTGTTCTCCTTCATGGAGAGCACATGTTGTGCTGGGGGCCGGCAAGTCACCCCTCTGGTGCTGGGCGGGATCGTATGGATGGCCACTGCTGTGATTGGACCCAGGGTGTTGTTGGGGAGATTTGTATGTTGCAATTTGTTGATGGACAGCCCAGCGTATATATATTGGTGGGTATGCAACGTGATCTCCCTCTTGGCTGCGTGCTTCGGATCACCCTCCCTCCCTATATTTTAGGCCTCTGCGTTGACCTTGCTATGCCTGTCATGGGGTCGTCTGCTGTTGGGGCAGGGGCCTGGTAGGAATTTTCCATTTGGCTGATTGGCTGGTGCCATCTGGTTTCGCCTACTGCGTAGCAAATAGTCACAACTTGTAAGGTTGGCAGTTAGGCATTGGTTATTATGTTGGTTGGAGGAGGGGTTATGATGGACTGTGTCTGCCCCTCCAATTGATGCTGGTGTTAGGGGAATTCCATTAAAGGAATCCAAGGGCTCGATATGCTTTTGTCCGAACCCCCGGTTGGGGGCCAAGGCCTTGCAAAGAGCCCTGGGAGCTTGTGGGGAGAGGGGAGGGTCAGATCACCCGGCTCCCTTTATCTCTCCAGAGGGTTTCCCCCTTACTGACGGTCGTCAGTTCTGTCCCCTGTGGAACAGATAGTCTTAACCAATGCCTAAGCAACCACTCACATTATTTGTAATTTTAATAAAGGTGTGGCCAAAATCATGCCAAAAACCAAAACTAAAATTCTGTCTGATGTGTGAGTTATTTGAGGGGTGGTTTGGGAACCTCGACACGCAACACCAAAAGAGCTCTGCTGGGTGAGGTCAAAGGCCTGTTGAGTCCAGCATCCTGTTCTCACAGTGGCCAGAGAGATGCTTCTCGAAATCCTCTGGCAGCAGAGGTAGAGCATAGCTTTGTGGATTTGTCAAAAGCTGTAGTCCTTATCCCATTTACCAGGCAGTCAGCCCCATTCCTTTCCGTCTGCAGTTGTCCGGGGCTGTCAAAAGGGAAGGGGTGGAGTCGGAAAAGCAATGAGCAGAAGAAGACATTCCATCAGTGTTTCTTGTTCCTCGCTCCTGACCATGTGCTTAGTTAGGTTTTAATATTGTTGTTAAACATAGAACAAGGTCTGAAGGAGCAACATAGACCCCAAATCATCATAATCATCATCGCAATAATATATTTATACCCTGCCCATCTGGCTGGGTTTCCCCAGCCACTCTGGGCGGCTTCCAACAAAATATTAAATGATAAAACATTAAAAACTTCCCTAAACAGGACTGCCTTCAGATGTCTTCTAAAAGTCAGATAGTTTCTTATTTCCTTGACATCTGATGGGAGGGTGTTCCACAGGGCTGGAGCCACTACCAAGAAGGCCCTCTGCCTTGTTCCCTGTAACTTCACTTCTCGCAGGGAGGGAACTGCCAGAAGGCCCTCGGAGCTGGAGCTCAGTGTCCAGGCTGAACGGTGGGAGTGGAGACGCTCCTTCAGGTATACTGGGCCGAGGCCGTTTAGGGCTTTAAAGGTCAGCACCAACACTTTGAATTGTGCTCGGAAACGTACTGAGAGCCATTGTAGGTCTTTCAACGTATGAAAGATGGCCTCCTTCCCTACATATGGTGATGGATCTGAGGAAGAGACTGACACCTTTCACTAGGATTTCTCCTCCTGATGCTCTTGCAGCAACAGTAAATAGATGGATTGTCAGCGTCTATTTAACACTGCTGATTCGCCAAGTTTGTGGTAGGGTTCCTATTTTATTTCCACCCACACTGAGGTCAGTGGGGCAGGGCCCCATTTGCCCAGCTTTCATTTCCAAAGCCATCTAGCGTTTTAGCCAACACTTTGGATTGTGGGAGGTTGAGTTTGGAAGCGAAACTCCAAAGCCGAATCACAAAAGGGGTGCTCACTTTTCTCATTTGAAGAATCGGGTTACAGTCGCTTCAGGTTACAGACGCTTCAGGTTACAGACGCTTCAGGTTACAGACTCCACTAACCCAGAAATAGTACCTCGGGTTAAGAACTTTGCTTTAGGATGAGAACAGAAATTGTGCGGCGGCGGCAGCAGGAGGCCCCATTAGCTAAAGTGGTACCTCAGGTTAAGAACAGTTTCAGGTTAAGAATGGACCTCCAGAACGAATTAAGTTCTTAACCCGAGGTACCACTGTACAATCTGTCTACCTATACAATCGTACCTTGGTTTTCAAACAACTTTGTTCTTGAATGTTTTGGCTCCCGAACACCGCAAACCCGGAAGTAAGTGTTCCAGTTTGCAAACTATTTTTGGAAGCCAAACTTTCCAGCAGCCAATCAGAAGCCGTGCTTTGGTTTCCAAATGTTTTGGAAGCCGAACGGACTTCTGGAGTGGATTCCGTTCGACTTCCGAGGTACGGCTGTATACAAAAACAGTTAAGCTGGACCCACATGCAGCAATTCACACATAATATTTAACGAATGATCCGTGAACAAAGGTTCAGCTGTACAAATAAACCAGGGTACACCCTTTCACACAAACACTTGCGCTTGGATAAAGACAAGCTGTACCTGCATTTAGGGTAATGTGCAGACAACCTTAATGTCACCCCTCTGTTGCTTTCCTACCTTTCCGTGGAGCCGCAGTTGAATTTGCAACACAGGGCGCAAAACTATATAAGTATGGATGTTTTTTCGCAAATTTCCTGCGGCTCCGCTTGGCTCCTTGAACCTTGTTTTGCAGAGCGGAACAAAACAGATCACCCAAAATGTAACCTTTTGTTTAAAAAAGGAGAGCCTTAATGGTGTTTGAATTTGTGTCTCCAGAGAATACTTGGAGGAGAGGAGCAGTATGAAAACCCTTTTTCAATCTGTTGATGGAAGACGAAAAGCAACTCCGAAATGTAATTTAGGGATGACCTCCCCAGTGGCTGCACGTACAGAAATCAGCCTGGTGTTGTTTTCGCCCTCTTTTTTTTTTCCTGGCAGAAACGCCGGTGCGCTTGACTTTACCGAACTGAGAGGATTGCTTGGCATCTAGCAGTGATAGCCCGTGTCCTTGTCAGAACACCTGCTGTATCCTCGCAGCAAACAGTGGGGCCGGGGCGTCTCTCCTCTAATGACACCTCATCAATCCGCTCCTATCAACGTGCCAGCCACGGGGGCGACTCGGAGGGCTCCGAAGCTATAGAAAATGTCACCGTTTTGGGAGAAAAGGTCAGCCACCGCTTCCCTCCCACACCTCCCCTGCCAAGCCACAGTGGGCCTGCCGTTCATTATCCTAATTAAACCCAGCAGCTGAACATCTTCTTATCTGTAGGGGAGGAGAGCAGGGGCATGATGCAATAGGATTGATTTGCATATCCAAAGTTAATTAGTGCGGAGGAGCAGGTGTACAGTAATAATAATTATCACACATGACAATCACCTGTGACCACTTCCCAGAGCCCCTTCCGGGACTTAGTGCTGTGATTGCTAGATGAATCTCTCTCTCTCTCCCTCTCTCTCTCTCCCTTTCTCTCTCTCTGGTACTGTCCCAGTCTTGGGCTGTTAATGTCCTTTCAACTGTGTTCCAAACCCTTAGTGAGTCGCCTCGTTGTTCTTTAACATCTATGGTATTCTCCTTCTTATTTGTTACCTTGCCTTCGCACACCGTCGCTTTGTTTTATTTATTTGGGCTAGTTTTTCCAGCTTTGTTCGGAAGAAGCGGGAAGCTTTTCGACAAAGCTGCGTCTTGAAAGAATAAAATCACCTCTCCTTAAAAAAAAGAAAAGAAAAAAGCAATTAAAGCCTTGTCGGCCACACTCACTCGCGTGTTGCGCACCCACCTCCCGCCGTTCCGCATTTGAAACCTTTTGTCAGCTCCGCCTTGGGAAAAGCGTCAGATTATGAATGTGACATTATTAAGCAATCTGCGCACGGGACACATTTCTGGATGTTTCTTGTGAGGCAGTTCCTGCCAGTTGCATTTGGGTGTCTTTTTTCTTTCTTTCTTTCTTTCCCCTGGCCAAGCATGTTCCAGAAAGTCACAAAGTGTGCACAGCCGAACTGGGCATCACTTGCTCTGAAAAACTGCCTGAGCGTTTGGAGAGTCTGTTTATTTGCAGTCGTAAATGGGCTCAGAGGACGGCAGAGTGGAGAACGCAGGAGCTCTCTGGCTGTGAAGTGTTCAGAGCGTTGTCTTCAGGCTGGGCTTCCTCGCTGCCTCAGCTTGCCATCAAAATTCTCCCTGAAAGTGGAAATCTCTCTTTCAAAAACCCCTCAGAGGTTTCGCCTGAGTAGAAATGTGTCTTCAGCTCCAGCTTTAGTTGAAACTTAGCATGGATATGACACATCCTTAAGAACGTAACATACAGTGTGGTGTAGTGGTTAAGAGCGGTGGACTCATAATCTGGTGAACCGGGTTTGCGTCTCCTCTCCTCCACATGCAGCTGCTGGGTGACCTTGGGCTAGTCACACTTCTCTGAAGTCTCTCAGCCCCACTCACCTCACAGAGTGTTTGTTGTGGGGGAGGAAGGGAAAAGGAGATTGTTAGCCGCTTTGAGACTCCTTAGGGCAGTGATAAAGCGGGATATCAAATCCAAATTCTTCTTCTTCATCATCATCCTGTTCTCGCAGAGGTTAGTGGGAAGCCTGCACTGACCCTTGAGGGAAAAATTGTCTGCTACTAATCATGGCAGAAACAAAAAATGAGCAACACAACAGCTAATGAAAGTCGTATATATTTTTTTCTTGTATAATAACAGAAAGACAACGGACAGTGATCCGGTATTGACACTGTTTCGTGTACGTCTTCTTCACAAAAAATATATATACAACTTTCATTGGCTGTCATGTTGCTCGTTTTTGGTTTCTGTTTCAAGATTGCAACTCAGAGGTGTTTTATTATCCTACTAATCATGGCAGAGACAGCTGAAGATATATTTTATACCAGGCATAGGCAAACTTCTGCCCTCCAGATGTTTGGGACTACAATTCCCATCATCCCTGACCACCGGTCCCGTTAGCTAGGGATGATGGGAATTGTAGTCCCAAACATCTGGAGGGCCGGAGTTTGCCTATGCCTGTTTTATACACTGAGAGGATTGAGGGATCGTTTCATAGATCAGCATTGGTCTTCCAGCATGTTTCTGTCTTGGGAGACAATGGAAGTGTGCACCTTCAGGGGTGAAGTCAAAGTATTGGAGAGTTGCATCACCTGCTGCGGCTGTAGGAACCGATACAGGAGAGACATGTTTTGTTGCAGCTGGGGCAGATGACGGCGGCTGGTTTTGTTGCTACAGGAGCACCATGATGTTACTTCTCCCTGCACTCGTTCCAGAGGTCATTCGCCTGCTGGTCAACCTGAATGATTTTTTCCAGGAACTGTGGTTGTCTTAAAAGTGAAGAATTCAAGTAACGTTATCTATGAAGCTGTTCACCCCATTCCACATGTTTTCTCATATGTCTTTTTCACTGTGTGTGTGTGTGGGGGGGGGGAGAGAATGTGTTTGCCAGTCAGGCCAGGTATAACTGGTATTTCATTCTTTCCAAGCACAGTCTTAATGATAAGCGAAGGAACAGGCAGAAAGGCACTTGAGAACCCACCGAATGCATTAAAAATGCAAAACTTTATGTATAAGTCTTTTATTAAAACTTTCCATAATTGGGTAAAATTATTTCCCCCACTGGGTTAGCTTTCAGTGTGGCATGCAATTAGGTTGCTGTCACAAACATAATTATAGGTTGATGGTTTGAGTTTCTTTCTCCCCCTTTTTTTTAAGTCCTAAAAAAAGTGAAAATATAGTATTTTAAAAAACATAAAACCCCACAAATCTATCCATTTGCATCTATGAAATGCTACCACAATGAAAAATTAAGCAATTATCAAGCAGAGAGCAGGAAAAAAAAGGGGGGGGAAGAGAGAAGCAGTTTGTGTTAATTTCACACACAGATATAGAAATTGCAAGATAGCCTGGAGAAATGTTAGGAGTTGCTGAACGCAAAAGACTCTGTGTTTCTTTTCGATGACAAACAAAATATTTTAGTGGAATGCAGTGTTATAAATTGTACAGATGGGCAAAACACTCTGACACCCCCCCCCTTCCCAAAGGAATTTTACTAGTCTTATTGGAGTTCTTTTGCTGCACAGCCAGCCTCCCCAGGTATTCTGCCTGAGGGATGGCGGAGGCTCCAAATTATATCCCGTTTCACTTGAGGAAAAATCTGGTGATGATTAAGATATATATGGACACTTCATAAGGAAGAACTGCAGCTTTAAAAGGTAAAGGGACCTCTGACCATTAGGTCCAGTCGTGGACGACTCTGGGGTTGCGGCGCTCATCTCGCTTTATTGAGATAGGCTGAGACCCTACCTGCCCGCGGACTGTCTCGCCAGAGTGGTGCATGCTCTGGTTATCTCCTGCTTGGACTACTGCAATGCGCTCTACGTGGGGCTACCTTTGAAGGTGACCCAGAAACTGCAATCAATCCAGAATGCGGCAGCTAGACTGGTGACTGGGAGTGGCCGCCGGGACCACATCACACCGGTCCTGAGAGATCTACATTGGCTCCCAGTACGTTTCCGAGCACAATTCAAAGTGTTGGTGCTGACCTTTAAAGCCCTAAACGGACTCGGTCCTGTATACCTGAAGGAGCGTCTCCACTCCCATTATTCAGCACGGACACTGAGGTCCAGCGCCGAGGGCCTTCTGGCGGTTCCCTCACTGCGAGAAGCAAAACTACAGGGAACCAGACAGAGGGCCTTTTCGGTAGTGGCGCCCGCCCTGTGGAACACCCTCCCAGCAGAGGTTAAGGAGATGAACAACTATCTGACATTCAGAAGATACCTCAAGGCAGCCCTATTTAGGGAAGTTTTTAACCTGTGATATTTTAATGTATTTTTATATCTGTTGGAGGCTGCCCAGAGTGGCTGGGGAGACCCGGCCAGATGGGCGGGGTACAAATAAAATAATAATAATTATTATTATTATTATTGGCTGAGGGAGCTGCCGTACAGCTTCCGGGTCATGTGGCCAACATGACTAAGCCGCTTCTGGCGAACCAAAGCAGCGCATGGAAACGCTGTTTACCTTCCTGCCAGAGCGGTACCTATTTATCTACTTGCGCTTTGACATGTTTTCGACCTGCTAGGTGGACAGGAGCTGGGACCGAGCAACGGGAGCTCACCCCGTCGCGGGGATTCGAACCGCCAACCTTCTGATGGACAAGCCCTAGGCTCTGTGGTTTAACCCACAGCGCCACCCGCTATTTAAGTGAAGCTATTTAAGCTATTTAAGTCCCTTGGAGTGTCGCCGAAGCTTCACTTACTGTTGTGGGGTGAAATAGCGACTTTGGGGAAATATTTGGTGGCAACCCTTTTACGGCTGAGCGAAATTCCAAATTAATTGCTCAATTTGCAGGTCAATAATTTGGAGGCAGATGTTGTTTTTTAAATAAAAAAATGGTATGTGAGGTTGGAGCTTACCATTGATAACAGCTGTGGGGACAGTATAAAACCTTCTTTATACTGTTTTTATTTATTTTTTGCTCCCCTGCCTCAGGAGGTAGCAGCAAAACTTCTGTATTCCTGAGATGTATCCTTGTTCCAGAACATTCTGTAGAAAAACATTTCTCTCTCTCTCTCTCTCTCTCTCTCTCTCTCTCTCTCTCTCTCTCTCTCTCTCTCACACACACACACACACACACACACACACACACACACACACACACAAAAGCTCATACCAAGAACAAACTTAGTTGGTCTCTAAGGTGCTACTGGAAGGAATTTTTTTATTTTTTATTTTGTTTTGACTATGACAGACCAACAACACGGCTACCTACCTGTAACTGGTGTACACACACACACACACACACACACACACACACACACGGTGGCCGCTAGTTGAGAATGCCTTTTCCAACCCCAAATGTCCCAGAGATCGGCTGTGTAAACACTAAACCATTAAAGCACAACTGGCATATCAGGATTTGAGGATTGCTGCCTGTTTTATACAGTTATCAGCTCAGTGGTAGAGCACACTGTATCACTCTGCCTTCATTTGGACCACATCAGCAAGGTCTAGAGCAGAGTCTTGTCATCTGGGTAGCCCAGGACTTCCATACACGCTGCCCAGGCTTGAGCCCCACAGAAGTGGGAGGCAGCAGTTGCGATTTACCAGTCTCGGCAGCCACAGCAGGCGCTGTGATTCTCCAGCGCTTTGACTCACCCCCGGAGGCGGACTCCACTGTCTCCAGACAGAAGAAGAAGAAGAGTTTGGATTTGATATCCTGCTTTATCACTCCCCGAAGGAGTCTCAAAGCGACTAACAATCTCCTTTCCCTTCCTCCCCCACAACAAACACTCTGTGAGGTGAGTGGGGCTGAGAGACTTCAAAGAAGTGTGACTAGCCCAAGGTCACCCAGCAGCTGCATGTGGAGGAGCGGGGAAGCGAACCCGGTTCACCAGATTACGAGTCTACCACTCTTAACCACTACACCACACAGATGGATGCCACCAAGGCAGAGCATGTGTCATGCATGCAGAAAATTGCAGGTAAAGCCCCTAGCTTCTGCAGTTAAGGAAGACCTCCCCTTTGCCTAGAAATATTCTGCTGCACAGAGTAGTCTTTTCTAGGCTGGCTGAGCCAAATGGTCCAAATCAGGATAAGACAGTCATATGTCGCCTTCCATCCCATTGCCTCGGGTCAACGGGAGATGGATAGTGAAGGAAGGGGGTGAGAGGAGGAGCAATTCTCCTGAGATTCTGAAGAGCAGAAGGTCTTGGGTTAGAAGAACCAAGGGCCTGATTTTGACTCAGTAGGAGAAGGCTTCTGCTCCAAGCCATGCTGAAACATGCAAGTCACATAAATTGTGCAAAAAACAACAGTTATTTGCTTATTTTTGCGTGCTCTAGTCTACTTTGACGGGAAGAGCGAAGAGTTATGCACACAGGACACAGAATCTCAGCCCATTGACCCATCAAAATATTTATCAGCAGCCACTCACTGAGATTTCCCAAAACAATTGCTCATATGCGACCTTAAGGCCTAGAAACGATCACTTTATTCCCTAAAACAATGAAAACAGAGACTCTCAGGATGCCAAATAATGTGCCCGTTGCTGCAATGTTTTCTGTGATATGACAATGGATTTGCAGAACGCACATAGCCCAAGATATACCATCCTGCATTGCGTCTCCCAGGTTGCTACTTAGGAGACTTTGCATCCCAGATTGAAAAAGTGTAGGCTGGAGATGTACTGTATGATGAACAGCTAAACTGCGGCATTTCATTTTTCATACATAGAAAATGCCCTTCCCCCCTCATGTTCACAGAAGCAGGTTAAACACCTGTGCGGAGTAGGGGCGTCAGGGGGTGCTCACGGCTGCAATTTGATCGTGGGTAGCAGGGAGATGGCACTCCACTCCTTGTGGAGTGATTAGTTGCCTCTTCAGAGCTGGAGAAGCACGCTGGGGGGAATGAGCTTTGCCTTCACCTGCAGGTGTTGCTATGGCAAGAGATTGAGGCGCACAAGCAGCAAGGAGAGCGGATGTAAAAGGAGAGACCGTCAAAGAAGGCAAAGAAGGAAAGAAGAGAACAGGGCCAAGGCTGTAGCTGTCACAGTGGGCATCTGTCAACTCAAAGGAGGCAACAGAAAGTAGAAGGCTACGGTAAAAAACAGGTTTCGCATGGTCAGGCTTTTGCTCTTAAAATGGCACCTTTTAATGCAAACTCTGCGGCAATAATCCTGAGTTCCAAATATGGTTTCTAGACTAGACCAGGGACTTGTATTCCTCCAGAAGCTGCTAGACTATAACTCCTGACCATTGGCCATGCTGGCTGCGGCTGATGGGAGTTGGAGTCAAAAAACATCTGGAGGGCCATGGGTTCCTCAACTCTGGCCTAGTGTCTAGTTTCACGGTCAGATACATCATCCACAGCTAGGTAAAGCTAGTTTTGGAGAACCACGTGACAGAGGCAGGTAGACAAAGGCACCAGCATCACCCGCCAGTACGTTTCTGAGCACAATTCAAAGTGTTGGTGCTGACCTTTAAATCCCTAAACGGCCTCGGCCCAGTATACCTGAAGGAGCGTCTCCACCCCCACCCCCACCGTTCAGCCCGGACACTGAGATCCAGCGCCGAGGGCCTTCTGGTAGTTCCCTCCCTGCAAGAAGTGAGGTTACAGGGAACCAGGCAGAGGGCCTTCTGGGCAGTGGCGCCCGTCCTGTGGAACGCCCTCCCATCAGATGTCAAGGAAATAAACAACTGTCAACTTTTAGAAGACATCTGAAGGCAGCCCTGTTTAGGGAAGCTTTTAATACTGGATGAATCATTTTATTTTAATATTCTGCTGGAAGCCGCCCAGAGTGGCTGGGGAAACCCATCCAGATGGGCGGGGTATAAATAAATTATTATTATTATTATTATTATTATTATTATTATTATTATTATTGCCTGCTCCTGGTTCAGCCTCAATGTACTCACACCTCTACAGTGGTCACAACAGATCGACAGCCCTGCAGGAAAAGTTTTCAATTAGCAATAATGGTGCTTCGGATTACCCTCATTGGCTATGATGTTGCCACTGTGCAAAGCAAGTGGGAAAAGGGAAGCGAGTAGAGGGCTTCATCCCCCTCAATATTTTGTGGAAGGAGGTGAGCCCCTCCCCCAATATTGAGGGAGCCACCACTCCCCGCCTCCGCCAGGCAAGCGCTTGCATGCCACGTGGGGGCATTACGCACATGAGTGTGGCCAAACTGCGGAGGCAGTGGAAGACGGGAGTCCCTGGCATGCTCTGGTCCATGGGGTCACAAAGAGCCGGACACGACTAAACAACAAATCACAGCGTTAGCACCACTATGGATCTTGCTTCTCCATTAAGTTTCAGAGAAGCCTCAAACTTCAGCTTAGGTTTAGAATGGAACAAGGCATGGCTCTGTGTCTGCTGTTTCCAGCTTTCACAGCACAATTCTGGCAATTCTTCTTCTACCTAGGATCACATGTCATCCAGCTAGATGATGGGACTGCAGAAAATGCCTACTGCCACTTTTCTGGAGAGCACCATCACTTAGCTGTAGCTTTTGCAGCCTAGTAGATTTTTTGAGATGCCAATTAGGGCACTTAACTGGCCAGCCAAAGCCATTACCTTAACAAAGTAACTGGTCTGGCAGGCTCCCCAGCCTCTTCTCCTGGATTCTGACCCTTACTAGAGACAGGATCACAAGCCTGGAAGGGTATCTAAGGATACCATCCAGATTAGCCCCCCCCTATAACTCCTGACAATATAGATACAGAGTTGCCAGGACTTCTTCAAGAGGGCAAAGAGAGGGTGCAGAAGGCTACGAATGAGCCCGTGCCAAAGTTGTATGTGCTACAGCCGCTGCCATCTAATTAAAATGATGTTCTGCCAATTGCTTTTGTTGGGTGAGATCCACACATAATATAATTTTAATCCTGTTCCTATGCCTTGCTGGGAGAGATCTCAGATCAGCCATTGCCGTGTAGGCGAAGTTTGGCAAGTCAGCCGCGTGCTTCTCTGTGGTGGGCGAAAAGGTGACCGGCCTGCTGATTCACTGCTCTCACTGGAAACTTCCTTGCTCACAGAGTGTCTGGCTTTTGGCCTAACCTTGTCCCTACCCCACCCTGTTATCGCACGTTCTGCCAGCTCCTGCAACTGCACAGCTGTTTCCCACTGCAGAGGAGCAAGGTGAGCTTCTCCTGACAATGACGCTTGACACAGGCGAGGGAGGAAAGGCTAGGAACCACGAGAAAAATAAATATCCTTTCTGTAAAAACAAAAACAAAACCAAATACCTTTTTGTGTTGTGTTTCTGGAGGGGCTTTTATGTACATACAAAGTACATTACAGCGGAATGAGAGAGGCCGCCGTAAAAAAAAATCCTTCTTGAAAAGTATTGTTGCTGACAGGAGTGACCTCTGCGAGTCGGCATGTTTACCCATAATTCATAATTAACAAAGACATTAGAACTGCCACTAGAGGATTCTGGGCTTTATTTCTTCCTAACTGGGCAGTACTAATGTTGGAAGTGCTCCCAATCCAGCGATTTAACATTTCAGGGAATCTCGGAGAGGCAGCAGAAGCCTCCTTATATAGTTCATACTTTGGGGGTTTGGTTCGGCAGAATATGGCTGGGATAATTATTCAGCACTTGTTATTGCCATAGCTCCGCACCTGATCCCTGAGCCATTAGAACACTCGGTAGGTTATTACAACTATCAAACATCAAGGTCTCTTTTTTTCCCTCCCCTCCCCAAGTCTCTTGACTGCGGCGTTATCGTTTTTACCTCATTTAAATCCTCCATCTGCATTAGGAGAATGATTCTGGGCTCAAATTCAGAGATCAACTGCTTTAATAAGCCACTGCCATCACCCTCCCATCAATCCAGGTCCTTCCTTAGCTTACAAATGGGAACTTGACTTGGAACCCACCTTGACCACTTTATTCTGTTGCCGGCAGTTCTTAGAAACATAGTATTGTAGAGTTGGAAGGGACCTTAAGGACCATCTAGTTCAACCCCCTGCAAAGCAGGTGTCGCTGCTAAAACATCCACCTAACAGTTACCTCGTTCAGCCCACATTTTGCCAGCTTCTCTGCAAGAATATCATGGGAGACTTTGTCAAAAGCCTTACTGTAATCAAGATATGCTACGTCCACAGCATTCCCCTGATCCACCAAGCTTGTAACTCTATCAAAAAAAGAAAAAAGAAATTACTTGTTTTAGAGAAACCCATGCTGAGTCTTAGTAATCATATCATCCTTTCCAGTCACAGACCAACCATCTGTTCTAGGAGCTTTCTGAATATTGACATCAAGCTGACCGGTCAGTAGTTAACTGGGTCTACTCCCACCATTTCTGAAGATAGGGACAACATTTTCCCACCTCCAGTCTACAGGGACCACACTTACTCTCCAAGAATTCTCAAAGATTATAGACAGGTGCTCTGAGATTACTCCCACAAGTGCCTTTTGTGCTCTTGGGTGCAGCTCATCAGGCCCTGGAAATTTGAATTCATTTAAAGTAGTTCAGTGTTCCCTTACAACCTCTTTTCCTGTCTTGGGCTGCAGCTCCCTCCTTGCATTGTTAATTCTGTTATCACCAGGTTGGGCACTGCTTTCCTGTTGGGTGAAGACAGTAAGATCATTGTTGTTTCCCTCACCTACAATTTGTACCCAAATACTTTCAATCTTCCTTCCATGCTCCAGGTCATGGATCTCTTCACAAGTGTACATATCCTTTACATATAATGCTACTCCTCATCTCTTCCTTTTTGGTCTATTCCTTCTGAAAGGAATATACGCCTCAATTTCTACATTCCAGTCATGAGCCTCATCCCACCTGGTTTCAACAATGCCTATTAGATACTATTTACCATCCATTATCAAGAGCTCAAATTTGTCTTGCTTGTTTCCCATACATACTCTGTGCATTAGTATAGAGACAACTGAATTCAATGCACTTGCCCCACTCATGAATGGCAAATGTGGCCCCCAGAAGGTAGCCCAGAAGGCAATGTAGCTCTTAGACAGAAGCAGGTACCCCATCAGTGCTGTTACATGATACCATAAATAAAGATAATGAAGTGGCTTGTGGTACCTAGAATACTAAGAGGTCTATTACGTATTATGTCCAACTCCTAGAGATGGTGGACTCTAGTACATGAAATAGGAAATAGGGCACCACAGCTCCCATGAATACCACACTGTTGACCTCCAGAGTAGTGAAAATCATCCTGTCACTTTCCTAAGCAGAAAAAAATCTAAAGAGGAAAGTGATGGGAAGTGGCGCAGGAAGGCTCAACTGGCACCTACATTAGACATTGCTATACACATTTAGGTACTGGGCAAAAACGTTCCTCTTCAACCAGGCCTTTGGCTAACATCCTATTTCCTTTTAAATGTGTTTGTGGGAAGGGGAGGTATTGATCTGCTTTGTTTTTGTTTTTTATTATGGATTTTGTATTTTTCTCTTGTATTTTTATACTGCATAAAACCGCCCTGAGATCTTTGGATGAAGGGCGGTATTCAAATCAAATCAATCAATCAATCAATCAGTTCAGGATAACATCCAAAGGCTAGCAATGCCATATACCACCCTGGAATGTGTGCCAAATAATGCCATATAACCTATGCTCAGGTTTTGCACAAACAGATTGGCGCGAAAGCTCAGTAAAAGCTGACCAAGGAACTCCTGTTATTTTTGCACCGACCAACTAACACGGCCACTGTTGCTGCAACTGTAAATTAAGAAACCAATCCCTACCTCCATGGACTGTAGCCAAAGAGAGAGGAAATCATGGATACTCTTGTGCACACCAGAGCTTAGCATTCTGGAAGCTGTGTTTTACAATAGGATCTTGCAAAACACCTGTGTGTTTTTAATTTTTTTTTTTAAAGAACCCACTTCAGCAGCAGCACAATGCTAGCTGAGAGAGCTGGTCCACCAGGAGAGACGGGTAGTCACAAGAAGCATGGCAGGAGTATGAGGAACCATATGGCTGCCTTGTTCAGAAGTGCCGGAAGGTTGTCCCAAAGCACATTCTCCTAAATGGGCATTAACTCTGCTGGCAAATTAGGAAGATGCGCAACACAAGCAAACACACACACACACACACACACACACCCTGAAAACACCATTTATAATTTATTTTTATTTTATTTTTCCAAAACGGGAGGAATGATAAAACTGAGGATGCAATCTGCATTCACTGTGCAATGCACAGTTTGTTATTTTTTTAAATGATGGATACAAATGGCCTGCTGAGCTGGCAGCAGTTTTGTCAAAGGAAAGCAAAGGGTAATTAAACGTTGCACTTATTGTGCATTTAAAAGGGGAATAATAGTAGCCTTACCAGAACCATCAGGGGAAGGAGCTTTAGCTCGCTGGTAGAGCATATACTTTCAGTGCAGAAGTCTTGGGTTCAATCTTCAGTAGCTGCAGGTAGGACTGGGAAAACTTCTTCCGGGATGGCTGTCAGTCAGTGTTGACAATACTGGGAGAAATGGAACAATGGTCTAACTTAGGTCTCATCTTTGAAAGAGCAGCATATATATTCAGTGCAGAAAGATTGTGTCAAGAATTGTGTTAAGATTGTGTTTATTTGAATGATATTTTAAGTGTTTTGTTGTAATATGCAGAAAATAAAATAAAAATATATTGCAAAAGAAGAAGAAGAAGAAGAGTTTTGATTTGATATCCCACTTTATCACTACCCGAAGGAGTCTCAAAGCGGCTAACATTCTCCTTTCCCTTCTTCCCCCACAACAAACACTCTGTGAGGTGAGTGGGGCTGAGAGACTTCAAAGAAGTGTGACTAGCCCAAGGTCACCCAGCAGATGCATGTGGAGGAGTGGAGACGTGAACCCGGTTCCCCAGATTACGAGTCTACCGCTCCTAACCACTACACCACACTGACTCTATAAGGAAGGACTTCCCATTAAAAAGAGACCAAAAAAACAAATTCAGTAAGCACACCAGTTTCAGGCACTGGGTAGCCAAGTTCCTCAGCTTTCTGGGCTGCAAGATTAAACCCTTGATCAACGTTTAGCAGTCATGGAAAAACAGGAGAGGTCCTATTGTGTAGTATGGAAGTGAAAGCTGGACCATGAAAGAAGGCTGATCACCAAAAAATTGATGCCTTTGAATTGTGGTGCTGGAGGAGACTCTTGAGAGTCCCATGGACTGCAAGAAGATCAAACCTATCCATTCTGAAGGAAATCAGCCCTGAGTGCTCACTGGAAGGACAAATCCTGAAGCTGAGGCTCCAACACTTTGGCCACCTCATGAGAAGAGAAGATTCCCTGGAAAAGACCCTGATGATGGGAAAGATTGAGGGCACAAGGAGAAGGGGACGACAGAGGACAAGATGGTGGGACAGTGTTCTCAAAGCTACTAACATGAGTTTGACCAAACTGTGGGAGGCAGTGGAGTGCTTGGCGTGCTCTGGTCCATGGGATCACAAAGAGTCGGACACGACTAAACGACTAAACAACAGCAACCGGTTAAGAAATAGGAAGCAGAAAGTAGGAATCAATGCAGAGTTCTCCCAGTGGAGGAATGTAGAAAGTGGAGTCCCTTGAGGGCACATGTCCATGAATGATTTCAGGGGGCAGGGGGTTGGACTGGATGGCCCTTGTGGTCTCTTCCAACTCTATGATTCTATGATTCTATGATTTAGAGTCAAGGGGTGAGGTAGCCACGTTTGCTGACGATACCAAACTGTCCGGCGTTGCTCAAACACTGCTAACTTTGATAATCATGAAGATCTACACATCCTGATACACAGGCTCGTAAGCTTTCAAGATGGCAACGCATATCATGTAGACACTCTAGGGAGCAACTCGAGTGCTTCCCAATGTGTCTTCATTCTTGTTAACACTGTTGCCGCTTGTCATGCTGATTCCGGAAGCAAACTTTCTGTAAAAGGACGCACACTTTAGTGACAGGAATGAGGAGTGTGGCAATTCAGGGAAACATCCACATTTCTGCCTTGAATGTCCATGCTATACACAACAACATCTTCAAGACAGGAGGTGTGAATCTGTCAGAGTTGCTTTCCCTTGTTTTCTGCCCCCCCCCAATCTTAAATTCAGTTCTCTACATTTTTGGATCAGTTCATTATTATTATTATTATTTAATTCCTCATTGAAAACTCAATGCTGCTGTGATAACTTGCACCACATACACATTTTTATAAAGCGGATTTGCCTAATAAATTGCATTTTTGCAGGTCCCCGTTACCCCCAATATATACATTTTATTGCACGCTTTACTATAGCCTATGTATTTTTTTGTACACTATGCTTGGCTTTAGAACCACATTGCTCAATTTGGAGGGCTACAAATTGTGACAGACGGCTGTGCTTCGGTTTTCATGTTCTGGAAAGCGTGCCTGCCAAGTGCCTTTAAAGGTGAACGGAACCACATTTCCCCCACAGATTTATCTTGGAGGTCCACATAGACGATTAGCCGTGTAGGACCATGCAACCATCAGATCTTAGGACACAGGGTCAGCAACCTTTTTCAGCCGTGGGCGTCCACCGTCCCTCAGACCATGTGGTGGGCCGTATATATATATATATATATATATATATATATATATATATATATATATATATATATATGTATAATATATTGGGGGGGGAATGAATGAATTCCTATGCCCCACAAATAACCCAGAGATGCATTTTAAATAAAAGGACACATTCTACTCATGTAAAAACACCAGGCAGGCCCCACAAATAACCCAGAGATGCATTTTAAATAAAAGGACACATTCTAATGTAAAAACACACTGATTCCCGGACCATCTGCGGGCCGGATTGAGAAGGCGATTGGGCCGCATCTGGCCCACAGGCCTTAGGTTGCCTACCCCTGGCCAAAAAGAACAACAGAAATGGTATTAGGGGGAAATGACAAAAAAACAAAAACAAAATTGCATTGACACCCTACCCTCAAGAGACTTGAGTACAGTTTGTGAAGCGATATCTCTTCAGCCTCAGTGTGTATTCCAAGGTGGGAAAGAAAGAAAAAGTGAATATTCATCCCCAGCCCTTTGCCGGGTTGACACTGGCCCTCCTACACATATTAATTAGCCGCCAGCGTCACTTGTGAAAGACGCCTCTTTGGAGCCTCTGGTTGTAATCGGTTCGTGACACCTTCCCACCCCCGTGCCCTGTTCGTTCTTCATAATTAAAACTGGGGGAAGCAGATGGAGTGAATAATTATAATCAGAGCCTCTTTTTTTAATATTACATCTGAGAAACTCTTTCGTACAAAAGAGCCTTATAGCGAGGGCAGTGCTGTGCATTTTGTGCCTCATGCATATTTAAGTACGATGAGAAGGCGATGAAGAAATCTCTCCCCCCCCCCTTAATTCTGGCAACTTTGCTTGTGAGCCCGAAAGAGTTCTATCCAGCTTCGGAAGGAAAACAGAACCGTACGCACATTAATCTTCTCCCTTGTATTCCTTTAATAAATCTTCACACAGCCCTGCCCCATCTCCCACCCTTGTCCTGAAGGGCTCGCCTTCCCCCGTTGCCTTGCGATGGCTGCTGCCAGCACATGGAAACTCGCTGGCACAGCCTTGCAAAGTGACACCGCGGGGCCTGGATGACTTCCAAGCGACAGAGAGCCACAGCCAAGAAATGCCAATATGGATAATGCAAACAAGGGAGATTTGGGGGCACATTTCGATTTCGCCATCTGATTTAATTGACAGAATAAATGCACCTGTCAACGGGTAATATTCCTGTGATTAGTTTTGGCTGCCGCGACGAGGCGGCGTTAAAAGAATGTCAGGACAACCTGTCCTGAGACATCAGCAGAGGCAATTTCAAGGTAGGGAAGGTCAACGAGGATGCAGCTAGTTACGTCGGTCTGTTGAAGCAAGAACTGCACCTTTGCTAGATCATGCCAATGTCTACTTGGAACTTAGTGCTCCCTCCAACTGCTTGTCCGTGGGTAGGGTAGCCAAGTTGTTGCTACAGAGAAGGCAGTTAAAGGAGCCCTGGACGGTTAAGTCCAGTCAAAGGCGACTATGGGGTTGCGGCACTCATCTCGCTTTCAGGCCAAGGGAGCCAGTATTTGTCCACAGACAGCTTTCCGGGTCATGTGGCCAGAACGACTAAACTGCTTCTGGCACAATGGAACACAGTGACGGAAGCCAGAGCTCACGGAAACACCATGTACCTTCCCGCCACAGTGGTACCTATTTATCTACTTGCACGGGCATGCTTTCGAACTGCTAGGTTGGCAGGAGCTGGGACAGAGCAACGGGAGCTCACTCTGTTGTGGGGATTCATAGAATCATAGAGTTGGAAGAGACCACAAGGGCCATCCAGTCCAACCCCCTGCCAAGCAGGAAACACCATCAAAGCATTCCTGACAGGTGGCTGTCAAGCCTCTGCTTAAAGACCTCCAAAGAAGGAGACTCCACCACACTCCTTGGCAGCAAATTCCACTGTCGAACAGCTCTTACTGTCAGGAAGTTCTTTCTAATGTTTAGGTGGAATCTTCTTTCTTGTAGTTTGAATCCATTGCTCCGTGTCCTCTTCTCAGGAGCAGCAGACAGCAACTTTTCTCCCTCCTCTATATGACATCCTTTTATATATTTGAACATGGCTATCATATCACCCCTTAACCTTCTCTTCTCCAGGCTAAACATACCCAGCTCCCTAAGCCGTTCCTCATAAGGCAGTGATGGCTAACCTTGACACTCCAGATGTTTTGGGACTACAACTCCCATCATCCCTGACCACTGGTCCTCTTAGCTAGGGATGATGGGAATTGTAGTTCCAAAACATCTGGAGTGTCAAGGTTAGCCATAAGGCATCGTTTCCAGGCCTTTGACCATTTTGGTTGCCCTCCTCTGGACACGTTCCAGCTTGTCAGTATCCTTCTTGAACTGTGGTGCCCAGAACTGGACACAGTTGAACCGCTGATCTTCCAATCAGCAAGCCCAAGAGGCTCAGTGGTTTAGACCACAGCGCCACCCGCGTCCTGATCAACTCCCACCCGGAAACCAATGTCCCCACTTTGGAAGGACGTGTGGGCTTCCACAGTGACCTATGGACTCAATGTTAAAACCGTGTTTATGGAAGACAATCTTACTTGGCTACGAGGAATCGCCAAAGAAGAAGACAGAGAAGGCAAATGAACCGAGTAAGGAGTTGTGCTCAGCGCGGTCAAATGAGAATCTCAGGGAAAGAGGGAGACTGAGATCATTCAGTCATTCATTTGCTTCTTCCATTTTTATCTTGCACTTTTTCTAAAGACATACTTAGAGTGGGCAAATATGTCAATTTCAGTTTCTCTTAGTTTCTCATCTTTTCCAATCATAAGCTCAGTTCTTCAATTTGCGGGTTGTTGTTGTTGTTTTGTAAAAAAAAAAAAACATTTATTAATTAAAAGTTACAATACAGCTTTGTCCACTGCATGTTTAAATTTAACATTTATTTTAAAAAGAGGTCTTCATCAAAATCCATCAGCAACTTTCTCCTAATGTACACATTTTTCTATGCAATTTTGCATAGCATGCACGTTTCTGCAGAGCAATCTCCCCAAGTCTAAAGCGTTTTTGTGTGTCACTAAAACATGAACATTACCACACTGCAAGATTTGGAGACGTGCAAGTTTTAAAGGATGGCTGAGGTTAAGTTCAGGTATTTTGGGAAGAGTGAATTAGGTGGGATCACAATTTGAGTGAGCGAGTGATTTTATTTGTATGCCACTTTCCCTCCCCTCCTAAAAAAAACATGCTCAAAGCAGCTTACAACAGAAAAGGAATACATTTCAAGCAAACACTACAAAAGCAATTTCATAACAAAGCAAAATAACAGAGTAACAGTTGCACAATAACATAGCAAAGCAATAGCATAGTAGCAGGTGCATAGCAAAAAAAGGTAATACAATGTAGAAAACCCCATATTGCAGTACTATGAATATAACAAGATTACTTAAGCAATGTGTGACATCCAATAGCAAAAATAACAAGGGAGCTTCACAGTTTCACCTTAGTCCTAGAAACATCGCTCCCATAATATTTTTCATGTATTTTAATATTTGTTGGAAGCCGCCCAGAGTGGCTGGGGAGACCCAGCCAGATGGGCGGGGTACAAATAATAAATTATTATTATTATTATTATTATTATTATTATTATTATTATTATTATTATATCACAGTCACTCCTGCAGCAGCTTCTTATAAGGCTTCCAAGGACAAAGAATGGGACAGTTGGAAACGTCCCTTCGATTATGTTAAATGCAAACCGGATCAAATTTCTCCCCCATCCCTACTAATGATTCAATCTAATAGCAAAACAAAACAGCAAGAACACTCCAGTAAAAATGACAATGAAATAACAACACCTTCCAGCGAGTGGGAAGAACGAAACTATAACCCATTATTACCCTTCCCCGAAAGCTTGGGGGGGAAAGTGCGTGTTTTGATGGACAGTGGGGGGGAAACGCCAGTGTGAGGGACAAATGCAGCTCTATAGGTTCCATAACTGAGGGGCAACCACAGAGAAGGCTCTGCCAGGTGGGGTGAAGGAAACAGACAGTGGTGGCTGGTGCTTATTGAGAATGGTAGAGTGGAAGAAAGGTAGGAGTTGTTTTTGGGCAGACCAAGATTGGTGAGACAGTGCCCCCATGTGTCCCTATCTCCAGCCTCCTTGTTGGAGATAGGCAAGTGGACTAGCAAGACTAGGGAAGCTCAATAGATGACTTGCAGGCCTGAGAGGTGAGAGCAGGTTCAGGACATCTGAAAAAAACCACCATGTTCTCCATTGAGAAGCCAGTGTGGTGTAGTGGTTAAGAGCGGTGGACTCGTAATCTGGGGAACCGGGTTCGCATCCCCGCTCCTCCACATACAGCGGCTGGGTGACCTTGGGCTAGTCACACTTCTTTGAAGTCTCTCAGCTTCACTCACGTCAAAGAGTGTTTGTTGTGAGGGAGGAAGGGAAAGGAGATTGTGAGCCGCTTTGAGACTCCTTAGGGGAGTGATAAAGCAGGATATCAAATCCAAACTCTTCTTCTTCTTCTTCTTCTTCTTCTTCTTCTTCTTCTTCTTCTTCTTCTTCTTCTTCTTCTCCTCCTCCTCCTCCTTCTTCTTCTTCTTCTTCTTCTTCTCCTTCTCCTTCTCCTTCTCCTTCTCCTTCTCCTTCTCCTTCTCCTTCTCCTTCTCCTTCTTCCTCTTGAAGGCCCATCCTGGAGGCTGAGCCCTCATCGACCACAGCGGCAACCCATCAACTACTTTCAAAGTCAGCTTTGTTAAGTAGGCCTGTGACTTCCAGTAGTTTAGGGAGTCGACAGGGAGCACCAGGGTTGGCATGGCAACAAGAACTCCAAGGGGATTCAAAGCAGGGAGGCCCAATGTGTAGTGAGAGCATCCTTCTACAGAAGGCAGGAAAAAGCAGGTTTTTCAGAGACCCCAGAGATTGGAAGAGGTTTTCTATTGTACTCTCAAGAGCGTCAGGGGAAATATAAAGAGATGGGTTAAAAATCTATTCTCTAGGTACAGAGCAGAAAAGGCAAATGCACCCACCTGTATTTCCTGAGAAATGAATAAAGGGAAAGAATATGAAAATGTATTTTTTTAAAAAGATAGAAAGAAAGAAACCTACTTAACTCAAAGAGTTACATGCCTCCTTTCAGCCTAGATTTTAATCTTATTGTGCATATCTTCAGCGTGAATCCATTTCCCATTTGCCCATACATCTGTCCTTTTGCATCATTAAATCTAAGAGCAAGCACAGAAACATATAGCTCGAGATTTATCAATGGGAATGTTGTTTTACATTTCAAGTGTATACACAAGCCATTACAGAACTCACTGGTGCGTGCTCGGAAGCAATATGTATTACTGTAGATATCAGTAGATAACTAGTTATAATTAATCCTGGAGGAATAGCAGTCTGAAAATGAAGACGCAGCCAAAGCGAGTTAGTGGAGGAGAAAAGAATCTCATCTAGTCTATCTGTTTCCATGGAAGTTGAGGCGTTTGGCTTGGTCAGCGCAGGTTCAAGCCATGCCTGTTGATGAAGGATTCTGTGCCCAGGTTGAAATTAGCAGCTGCAGACTCATATGCATTTCCTCTGTCTCTCGTTCGTGGAATCCATCTCACAAGGCTGTTGGTGGTAGATGGCCCTGTGAGCTAAGGGCAAGTCCCTGTTGGAGCAGGCTCTGAACTGGTTTTTGTCTCCTTCTCTCTCTCATGGAATCTGTCCCAGAAGGCGCATGGTGATAGATGATTCTGTGGATGGAGGGGAAGGTTTGGCTGGAGCAGCTTGCGTTGTCTTCGTTGCTTGCCTCCATCTTCCAGAATCCTTCCTAGAGGAGCAAGGTGGCGACAAAGTTGGCATGGTGCAAATGCATGAGTAGAGCTGATCTGGCACACCTGTGGGTGTGTTTGCACCACACCAATGTCCCTGCCACCTCCCCTCCCCCTGGACCTTCCGGTAAGAAGCAGCAATGTGATTGAACGGAGAGAAGGTGGGCACCACCAGACTACCATGCTGTTATGTACTGAGTTGAATAGGATCCAAAAGGCAGCAGTCTGATTGGTCCTAGAACAATAGGATTCAGAATGCAGCAGTCTGATTGGTCCTAGAACAATAGGATCCAGAATGCAGCAGTCTGATTGGTCCGCAGGAGCCACCCAATCCAGCTCCAGGTGGAACCCATTGTGTAATGTGGAGCCCATTGTGTAAATAATGTATATAAAGCATACGTTTTGGGGAAACTTGCATTCCTCGCTACTATGAGCTGAATAAAGAGCATGAAATCCACACTCGACTCCGAGTATATTTCACTAGCGACGAAGGTGCCATTCACAACTGATGGCCCTGTGGGGTGAGAGGAAAGGCAAACTGGAGCAGGCTGTGGAGTGGTCTCCCCCCCACCCCTCTGTCTCAGCCCTTCTCAGTGGGCAGTTAGTGATACATGACCCTGCAGATAGTGGCAAGTCCAGTTGGAAAGGGCTTTGCACTGGCAATCCCATATACAATTGTACCTTGGTTTTTGAACAACTTAGTTCTCAAATGATTTTGATCCCAAACGCCGCAAACCTGGAAGTGATTGTTCCCGTTTACGAACTATTTTGGGAAGCCGAACGTCTGATGGGGGCTTCTGCAGCTTCCGACTGGATGCAGGAGCTTCCTGCAGCCAATCAGAAGCCACGCTTTGGTTTCCGAATGTTTTGGAAGTTGAACAGACTTCCAGAATGGATTCTATTCGACTTCCAAGGTATGACTGAACAGATTTAGGGAACTTTATACATGATGAGCAATATGGACAAATTTTATCTACTTTTTGTGCTGCTGCTATTGCTGAGGGTTAATTTGGTTCAAGTTATGAATTAAAGGAGATTATATATATATATATATATATATATATATATATATATATATATATGGGATGCGGGTGGCACTGTGGTCTAAACCACTGAGCCTCTTGGGCTTGCCAATCAGAAGGTTGGAAGTTCGAATCCCTGCGATTGGGTGAGCTCCCGTTGCTCTGTCCCAGCTCCTGCCAACCTAGCAGTTTGAAAGCACACCAGTGCAAGTAGATACTGCTGCAGTGGGAAGGTAAATGGTGCTTCCGTGCGCTCTGGCTTCCGTCACAGTGTCCCGCTGTGCCAGAAGCGGTTTCGTCATACTGGCCACATGACCCGGAAAAGCCGTCTGTGGACAAATGCTGACTCCCTCGACCTGAAAGCGAGATGAGCTCCGCAACCCCATAGTCACCTTTGACTGGACTTAACCATCCAGGGCTCCTTTACCTTACACACACACACACACACACACACACACACACACACACACGGGTTGATTCAAAGGTGACTTTACCCATTTTGCAACCATGAGGCCCGTTACAGTTTACAACATCTCAAAGCCCAATTTTTGCCATGTGACACAAAGTCTCCACATTTTTTAATCAGTCTCCAAAGGACGGGGTGAAGTTCAGTGGTGAAGCATCTGTTTTGGATGCAGAGGGTCTCAGGTTTAATCTACAGCATCTCCAGGGGATATACCCCCTGTCGGAAATCGTGGAGGGCTGCTGCCAGTCAGTGCAGACATTACTGAGCTAGATGGATCAAGGGTTTGACTTGGTATAGACCTACTTCCTATGTTCCTATGAAGGCAAAAAAAACGGGCGAAAGAATTATGAAATACAAGTTTCTCTCACACTTAAATCTTTTCTTTTTTTTCCCCAAGTAGGAAATACTTCCTAATAATAGAAAGCTCCGTCAAGGTCACTGTGCCTTTTGTACCTTATCTTCTTCTGCCTCTTATTTTATACATCCTGCAACTAGATTTAAGTGCTGAACCTCTTCACACTAGGAGCTGTATGTAGGACAAGAAAATTGACATAAGAAAATGTAGGTTTTAGAGCAGGAGATTATGAGGGCAATCTGAAATCTATACAGGGAAGGGGGGTAAACGTATCGGCAAACGATGTCACTTTGCTTAGAATGGTCAATAAAAGGACTTCATAGTTATACTTTGTGGTCAGCTTGTATTACTGCAAACGGGTTTCACAAAGCTTATGTTTCAAGCATGCAATTGAAGCCACAGTCGGGGCCATATTTTCCAAAGCGGCCACAAGTAGTTCCCAAATTTCTCGCAAGTAGAAGTTGCCAAGCACGTTTTCAAAACCTTCCTCCTTAAAGGTCCCCCTTGCATTGCGCAATTTGCACCCGGGAGCTGCTTCTGTGTCATAACAGAACACAAAATAGTGTGAACATCAAGGCAAATTTGTATGTGTGGGGTTTTTGTTGTGCTTGCATATAGGTGGAAGGCATGCCTTAGCCCTCCAGACGTTGCTGAGCTACAATTCCCATAATCTGTGGCCACTGGCCATGCTTGCTGGAGCCAGTGGAAGTGGTCATTTACCAGCATCCGGGGAGCCAAAGGTTCCCCACATCCAGGGGAGGGGCCCCCTTGTTCGCTTTGTAGCCTATAGAACAGCACAACATTCTTCTTCTTCTTCTTCTTCTTCTTCTTCTTCTTCTTCTTCTTCTTCTTCTTCGATCACTCATAGCCAAGTATGATTGTCTTCCATAAACACGGTTTTAACAATGAGTCCGTACGTGACTGTGGAGGCCAATTCTGGATCCACACATCCTTCCACAGTGGGGACATAGGTTTCCGGGTGGGAGTTGATCACGGTGAGGGTTGGCCAATCGTGCCTTCCTCTTAGCACGTTTCTCCCTTTCGTCCTGAGTTTAAGCATCTTCAACGCCCATGACACCTTTGGTAAAGACTGTTCTCCAATTGGGGCGCTCGCAGGCCAGTGTTTCCCAATTGTCAGTGTTTATACTACATTTTTAAAAAAGATTTGCTCTGAGAGTCTTTAAACCTCTTTTGTTGACCACCAGCATTACGCTTTCCATTTTTAAGTTCATAATAAAGTAGTTGCTTTGGAAGATGATAACCAGGCATCCGCACAACATGACCCGTCCAACCAAGTTGATGTTGAAGAATCATTGCTTCAACACTGGTGATCTTTGCTTCTTCCAGTACAAAATTTTTCAGCACAACATACACCCAGACACACACAGAGCAAATCTAGTTACATTTGAGGTGGGAGGATATATTATTTGTTCCTTATTTTAAGAATACATATGCTGCTTATATACCGCATTGGCCTGAATATAAGCCTCACTCCCCCCCCCCCAAATTCCGACTGTGAAAAGTTAAAGTGCGACTTAAATTCGCGACCTTACAGAAATTGGCTTTTACGATATCGCTGCTGAAACAGACATACAGTAAAACAGAACGAGTGTGAGTGCCTGTGGAATTTTAAGGGAGCGGCTTATATTCGGGTATTGTCTTTTTCTCTCTCCCCCCCCTTGAATTTTAAAGGTGCAGCTTATATTCGGGTGTGGCTTATATTCAGGCCAATACGGTAGAAACATAACTCTAAGTGTTTTTACCATGTCGAATAGGCAAAATGTTTCAGGGAGAGCACACCGCTTAGTATCCTACCCTAAAGAAGTTTATTTTAGTTGTCCTTGATTGTATGATTGCATATCACCTTGAAATGCATATGGAAGGCAATTGTTGTTGTTGTTGTTGTTGTTGTTCCAGATTCAATTAAGCAGTTGTGCTACCTGTAGCTAGCCCTCTTTCTCCCATGTGCCCATTGAAATCACCTTGGGGGTTGACAGAACCCTCAAAAATGCATTGTGGGGGGAGAAGGGAGATTGCTTTTGCCTGGCAAACAAAAATGCTTTTGTTGATGAAACTATCATAATAGTGCAATGCTGAACATATTTTATTTTATTTTATTTTATTTTATTTTAGTTTAGTTTAGTTTAGTTTAGTTCGTTTGGAAGAAATGCTTTGAACTATTTCAGCCTAGAGGCATGTTGAACTGGATATTATGGGAGGAATGGGTACTGCTGAAAATGACATTCCTATGAGTAGTTCTCCCATTCTTCACCATAAAGTAATAATAATAGTGTACTGGGTTAAACCCTTTTAATTTGCCCAGACATTTAAAGTGTTGGTCAATAGCTGCTCTGTTTTATTTTCTTTAACTGCATTGCTTTGGTACGATTAGTTGCCATTTTCTTTGTATACTGCTCTGATTCTCACGACGATGAATGGTGGCTTAAAAGAGCTCTATTAATTATAGTATAATATTATAATATAATATAATTATTGTCACCTTGCCATCATTGTACAAGAGTTGCATAGAAGGACCTCACCCCAAGATAAAGTCAAGGAATTATTTTCTGGCTTCAATGTGGCTGATTCCGCTACACCTAAAACTCCCCCTCACCCTGCATAGGAAGAAGTGCTCAGATGATTTAATTGTTCTCATCTGAGGCAAATCTCATGATTTGTCTGGAGAGATGAAAACTGCAAGCTTGGGTATGGAGAGCAGATCAGCATAACTGAACGATGATGGGAGTATCAAAGCAGTCCCACCATTGGGAAAACACATACTTGCTTGTTCATGCTAAGCCATGGCTTGTCTTAGTGCTATGCATGTGTCAGGAGATTATGACCCTTCAATTCCATGTTGAAAATATTCAAGAGACCTAGTAGGACCTATGTAGCCGCATCCAAACTAGGCATGATAGTGTAGATCTAGATGTGGAAATCAAGGTACATGGAATGGAGAGCATTGGACTGAGGTGTTCTGGTCTGAATTCCCTGCTTGACCATGAAGCTCTCTGGGCACCATGAAGTCCTCTGATCTCCTTCACAAGGGGCAAAATGCTGTGGCTGGAGTTTTGGCACAGACAGGTTCCTGCCAGCGCTTTACTCCAGAACTTCAAACCTTGCACCGGCTGCTCATCTGCTGCCAGGCCAAGCTCATGGTTTTTATATTCATTTGCAAGGCCCTTAACAGCGCTGTGGGTTAAACCACAGAGCCTAGGGCTTGCTGATCAGAAGGTCGGCGGTTCGAATCCCCGCGACGGGGTGAGCTCCCGTTGCTCGGTCCCTGCTCCTGCCAACCTAGCAGTTCGAAACCACATCAAAGTGCAAGTAGATAAATAGGTACCGCTCCAGCGGGAAGGTAAACGGCGTTTCCGTGCGCTGCTCTGGTTCGTCAGAAGCGGCTTAGTCATGCTGGCCACATGACCTGGAAGCTGTACGCCGGCTCTCGGCCAATAAAGCGAGATAAGCGCCGCAACCCCAGAGTCGGACACGACTGGACCTAATGGTCAGGGGTCCCTGTGAAAAATGTGAGTGCGGCCCTGTATTGGAGTCTTTGATCCACATTGGACTGCTGCCCGGAGCAGTCATAAATCTTCTTAACGAGCCCTCGGCTCAGCAATGGCGTCCAGCCATGTTTCCTCTGTGCAGGCTGCTCCCTCAGCTGTGCTGGACTCAGCAGAATCACGCAGCGTCAGTATGGCAAAATAAGGTTTGCTTCTCCAGTGTCTCAAATAACTCAGCTCCACACTGTTGCTTCTAAACTAGCATAATTTTATTAAAGCATAAACAAAAACTGGAGGAGTCAAACTCCATTCTCTCTACGATACGATCTCTAGCACTACAGAACACACACTCTCTCGGCAAGAAGGGAAAGTGAAACTGAAACTCCCCTTTGCCTCAGACAAAGGAAAATGCCCGGATACAGTGGGCAGAGCTCCCAGAATCAGAACGCCTGGTGTATAGTTAACTCCATGCTGTGCAGAAAACATAACAGTCCCTTTACCTTTACTTTAACAGCTTGGGTCCAGGATACCTTGAGGACTGTTTTATGCCTGTCTGAAGTCTTACTGGAGGGAAGTCACTGTTAGTGGCTCATAGGCATGCTCACATCTACCAGGAGCCATGAATTTATAATAATAATAATAATAATAATTTATTATTTATACCCCACCCATCTGGCTGGGTTCCCCCAGCCACTCTGGGCGGCTTCCAACAAAATATTAGTTCTGTTCTGTAGAACTCCCTTCTGGTTGAAATCAGACAGGCTCCCTCCCTGCTGAACTTGTTAAATACATTTAAAAAAGAGAGCGAGAGTGAGCAGGCATTTCAAGTAAACTTTTCTGATTTTATGGTTACTTTTAACAGATTTTATCTTTCGCCTCTCTTTCATCACATTATTGTGCACTGTATAGAAACGGCAGTGTTAAGCAATATACCAGGGGTGGCCAACTCTCAAGGGACTGCGATCTACTCACAGTTAAAAACTTGCAGTGATCTACCCCCTTTTTGGGGATTCAGGTCAAAATTATTGAGCTTCTTTTAGGAAGGAGGAAGGCCCATTTTTTAGGGTTTCAGGTCAAAGATGCTGAGCTTGTTTGACAGAGGAGGAAAGCCCCGCTTTTTTGGGGTGCAAGCAGGAGCGGTGCTAGGGCTTTTTGCGCCCTAGGCGAGGGGGCGGGCCACGTGACGTTATTGCGCATGACGTACGGTGCCCCGTCCCCTTCCTGGCTGGGCGCCCCGCACCACTGCGCTTTTCGCCGCTTGTTGGGGCGGCACCAGGCGGCGGCAGGGGGCAGGGGGCAGGCTGGCCAGCGCCCCCTCCGTTTTGGCGCCCCCGCCGTGGTTTTTGCCCAAGCAGCTTGCTCCGCCGCTGGTTGGGGTGGCGGCGGGTGGCGGCGGTGGGCTGGCTGGCCAGCGCCCCCTCCATTCTGGCGCTCTAGGCAGCTGCCTAGTCCGCCTAAATGGAGGTGCCGGCCCTGGGTGCAAGGCAAAAATGTTGAGTTTTTTTAAAGGAGCCAATGTTGTTGAGCTTCTTTGGGGGGGAACCAGTGATCTACCAGTGATCTACCACAGACGTCCAGTAATCTACTGGTAGAACATGATCTACCTGCTGGACATGCCTGCAATATACAAACCGTTGAAATAAAACAAATAAATAAGGTTGTACAGAAACAGCAAGCACATCTGTAAGGATGTTTTGCCACAGAGGGGAGGAAAAGATGTGTGCTTGTTTTTGATTGCACCCAATGCTCTAACTTTGGACTGACCTGCTAATAGTAAATCTGTGTAAAACAGCTCTGGATGCCCTCTATCTTATACTATAGCCTTGTTCAGTATCGACTTGGACTCCACAACATTGATCGAGCAAGTCACATACTTAAAAAAATAAACTTTTGCTATTATCTGCCTACCTGGAGACCCAAGCTATAGACATTCAACCTGGCCTCTTGTCAGAGGATAAGATTAGCCAGGCTAAGACCACTTATCACTGGGAATCACTATCAGAAAATACTCATTCAGTTAACCATCCCATGTAGTGATTTTTAAAGCACCCAAACTCTGAACTTACTTAATTTTCTTTCTCGACCACAACCCCTTCCTTGGGCATTATTTCTTCTAGATTCTGTGCCGTGCTGTCTATATATGATTATTTATACTGTGCTTACTAGAATCTAAGCATAAGAATAATGGATGGTGTGGCTGCAAATTAAGGAAGAATGCACAACTAGTAACTAGTGCTTAAATTTAATCTTGCTTTGTAAGATTGTTTGTATTTTAATAAAGTTGTGGCCAAAATCATGCCAAAAACCAAAACTAAAATTCTGACTGATGTGTGAATTATTTGAGGGGTGGTTTGGGGACCTCGATGCGCAATACCCCTTGTATTGCAATTTAAAGTTCTCTTGTTTTGCAATGTGGGGAGAGGGTACCTAACAGTTCATTTCACCCAACAGGGACGGATTCCTGCAGATGCCATCTTATCAGGAAGTCCATTCCCTACAATATAGGAATTGGGCCTTTAGCATGGTGGTGGTGCCAATCCCTTGAAACTCCCTCCTGGTACATATCAGAGAGTCCCCACCTCTGTTGCCATCTCTCTTGTTTTTTTGCCACCTACTGAAGGCTGTTCTTTTTCAATGAGGCTTTTAAGTGGTGGTCTTTTTCTATATATGCAATTTATTGATTTTATAATAACAAAGAAAAAAAAGGGGGGGAACCATGAATAAAAAATTAAACCATATTCTTTTAAGTCGACTTCCCTCCCCTCCCCCACTTGGTTCCATTATGTCAGTGGTGTCCAAACCTTTTCCAAAGAGGGCCAGATTTGATGAAGTGAAGGGCCGTGAGGGCCGACCAAAGGGCCGACCAAAGTTATTTACCTTTTTTTTAGGATTGAAGTTGTTGACCTTTTTAATGATTTTACTCCAAAGTTGTTGACCAGGAAATAAACTGCCACAGGGGCCGGATTAAAGCGGCTGGCCGCATTAGGCCCCAGAAATGGACTTTGGACATGCCTACTGATTATGTTGCGCTTGTTCCTGCACGTCCATAAAACTTTATATTCTTAACAATCCAATTTTAAAAGCTGCTTCGTCTTATTACAAGTCACTTTTAAAAGTTACACTAATGTAGAAATCTATGCACGAAGCTTAAGAGATATGCTATACACAAAGCTTAAGAGATTCTTCATCACATATGTTGTTGTTGTTTAGTCATTTAGTCGTGTCCGACTCTTCGTGACCCCATGGACCAGAGCATGCCAGGCACTCCTGTCTTCCACTGCCTCCCGCAGTTTGGTCAGACTCATGTTGGTAGCTTCGAGAACCCTGTCCAACCATCTCGTCCTCTGTCGTCCCCTTCTCCTTGCGCCCTCCATCTTTTCCAACATCAGGGCCTTTTCCAGGGAGTCTTCTCTTCTCATGAGGTGGCCAAAGTATTGGAGCCTCAGCTTCAGGATCTGTCCTTCCAGTGAGTACTCAGGGCTGATTTCCTTCAGAATGGATAGGTTTGATCTTCTTGCAGTCCATGGGACTCTCAAGAGTCTCCTCCAGCACCAGAATTCAAAAGCATCAATTCTTCGGCAATCAGCCTTCTTTATGGTCCAGCTCTCACTTCCATACATCACTACTGGGAAAACCATAGCTTTAACTATACGGACCTTTGTCGGCAAGATGATGACTCTGCTTTTTAAGATGCTGTCTAGGTTTGTCATTGCTTTTCTCCTAAGAAGCAGGCGTCTTTTAATTTCATGACTTTTAATTTCATCACATATATCTTTGCTCAAATTGAGCTTTGACTTCCTCCTATCCCCCTCCCTGACTTCCACATGTAATCACTTTTATCCTCGCATTTCTAAATCACCATATTTACCTCATCTCCATACTTAAAAGACTTACTTCTAATATTTATAAACAGGTATCAAATCATAACCTAACAAAATCTTTTAAATCAATCCTGCAAATGTTTTCAAATGTTTGCAATGTTCCTTCATGTACTGTACAAATTTACTCCAGTCCTTTTCAAACAGTTCGTCTCGCTGGTTTCAGATTTTCCCCGTCAGCCTTGCCAGTTCTGCATATTCAATCATTTTTTTCTGCCATTCTTCCAACGTTGGAAGTTCCTGCTGCTTCCATTTCTGGGCTAAAAGTATCCTTGCTGCCGTGATAGCATACATAAATATATTTATGTCTTTCTTTTTGAATTTTTATTGCATTTTTAATTCAGACTTTTTTTTTTAAAGCACATTTTTATACATGAAATTGTGCGGTGGTTCTTATCACAGGCTTTAAAAAATATTATTGTAAAATCACTTTGAAATATTTTATGGGGAGCGATTCATAAATGAAATTAATTTATTTGTTCAGTTCTCGTGCAGCTGCTGTTCTCGACACGTTGCAGCAAGGATAAGCCCACAAGAAAAATGGGGCTCCTGCCACACAATTCAGGGTTTACATTTAAAGGGTACTGGATGTAACTTAAATTCTGTTGCTGGGAATATGAATGCATTCTCAAATAATAATAATAATAATAATAATAATAATAATTTATTATTTGTACTTCGCCCATCTGGCTGGGTTTCCCCAGCCACTCTGGGCGGCTTCCATCAAAGATTAAAATACATTAAAATGTCACACATTAAAAACTTCCCTAAACAGGGCTGCCTTCATATGTTTAAATAATAGTTATGCAAGCCCATCGGAACTCATAGAGCAAGATGTTTAGCAGAAGTTTAGCTGGGTTTGTGAGACTATCATCCAATCCCATCCCTTACTTGAAATCCCTTTGGGAAGCAAGACATAAATGGAATAATAATAATAATAATAATAATAATAATAATAATAAATATTTATTGCAGTCCAAAGTCCCATCGAACAATTTCAGTACAAAATACAATTAAGACAGCCAACCAGAAAAGAGAGAGGAACCGAGGTGGTCATTTTGTTTTGTCTCAAACATGATGATCCTTGTTTCTTTTCACTTCCGAGAGAAACTTTGCCACGGACAATGTAATATCATTAGACCTGTCATCCAAAAGATATTTAATATGGGAGACTTCATATTCCCCCGGCAGATTTTCCAGTAGGGGTTTGGTCAGTTGGTTCCTTGCTTGCTCGTACTGCCCACAATGCAATAAAATATGCTTCGTGCAATCGACATCCTGAGAACATAAACAGAGGCTCTTCTGATAAGGGATGCCTCTCAATCTACCATTTAGCACTTCCGATGGAAATACATTTAGTCTGGCTTTGGTAAATAAACGCCGATATCACTGAAGCATTTTGAGGTGTGTCCGAACCTTCTGCTTCTCTGTTGAATACGTGTGAGAAATGAAGGGAACAAAAATCTACTTGCAGGGTGTGTTTGTGAGGAGGGGAGGACAGAATGCAACGTAATGGGTGCTTGGGAAGACATTTAAAAAATCAGGTCTACAGGAATGTTTTAATATTATCGATCGCAAGAAGTCATCCCATCACCCTAAAGCCATGTTCACAGTGATGGGAGTTGCTCTTTTAATGCTGTCTACAACATGGTCGCTGGGTTCTCCGCCATGTTCATTTTCAGATAAACGTGACCTCTCCAACATTGTGCATTGCCTCACCTGTCTCGCAAAGCACAAATGAATTAAAATATTTAGAATCTACCAACGCACACCTCTAGAAATCCAAACACTGGTCTGACATTTCCCCACTTACTCTTTGTTTCCTTTTGTTGAGTGGGCTTTCTGTTCTATATCTCTGCAGGAATTCTGGATTTTGTTTACCTTGTGTTTATCTGGGGGGGAAAGGCCATTTAACATCTGACAGCTTCAATTTCATTGTCGATCTTCGAATATCAATCATAGCACAGTATATATTTTTTTTGTTAAAAAAAAAATCACTGCATGAAATATAGGCCATGGCGAGACACAATAGCGAGTCTGGGCAAGCTATAAAAAGAGCTCTACTATAGACGTCTTAGCAAGACCACGTGGTTCCACAGCATTGCCATGACAATTCCAATTATTACACCCTCATTCTTGTTATAGTCTTACAACGGATTTTACATGTTGCGACATCAGATGCAAATAATCATTATAAGAACCGGGGCCGTGCTATACAGAATATGCAACTGAATCTTCTCCTTCTGGTTGAAGTTACAAAGTACGTGGTCAATTGGGGCCTAATTTGAATGAAGTTTCGTTGGCACTCAGAGGTTGGTACAAGGAAGGAATTGTCAACGTTGACCTCTGGTAGCCTCTCTATAGAGATCTTAATAGAAATATGTTTTAAATTACAGTATGTTCCAATTACTGTACATTTGTGGGACGGTGTGAGCTCCCTCTATGGGCTAATTTAACGTCGACAAATTCCAATAATTCTTTTCTTGTAACAAAGACTCTGTGTAGCCTAGTGGATAAGGTGCCTGCCTAAGGTGTCTAAGGTTGTGCTCTTTTGAGCGCGAGCAAAATGGCTGCCGTAAGGATGTTTGAAGCTTCCGCATTTGAAGCTGGCGCGGGTGTTTGAAGCTCCCGGGTTTGAAGCCGGCACGTTTGAAGCCGGCGCGTGTGTTTGAAGCCACCACGTTTGATGTGGCTGAGTACGTTTGTAAATTTGAGGCAGACTTTAATATTGTTAGACGGTAGGGGAGTCCTTTCAACCTTTTCCCCATTTCTCACTTGAACTTTTTGAAAAGTTTCATTTCAACTTTTTTTTCACTGAAAAAAAAAGAAAAAAATTTCCACCCTATTTTAACTACTTATGTCTGGCGAGGAATGCTGTGATTCACAGCCATTATTGTAAGGAAGCTGTTATGTATTTTTAGTGCTGCTGGGAGCCTAAGATTTTTTCGAGCGACTTTGACTGCAGACAACAATGTGGAGAATAATCCTGACTGTGAAAAGTGCTGGTGGGGCTGCACGAAAAAAAAATACAGAACAATTCTGACCAGGGGCAATCGTGGCAGCTTTATAGAAGGAGGAAAAAAAATACACACATGCATGAACACTCCACACACCTGAGTTGCGCCTGGGTGTCAAATCTGTGACTTGCTGGGACCGGAAGGAACCAATTGCTGGCACAAGAAGGTGGAAGATCATAAGAAGTTTGACACAGTGTGACTTAGCCAGGAACCTGAGTTTTATTCTTTCCTTCTTTAATATATATATATAAATCTGATGGAACTACCATGAAGACACTTCAGTAATGACGGGAGTGGAGAACATTAACTCTTTGGACTTGTAGAGAGAAAGTGTGAGTTGATGGTGTCTGCTGAAAAACTCTTGAAATACTGGAAACCCCCAAAGGAGGCGACAGCTAACTCTAGAAGTGGGTTAGACAGATAATGACCTTCTTTCTAGAGGAGAAGTCAGCCATCACATTCTGTCTTTGAGATCTCCTGGAGCGCGCAAAGTGAAAGATGACACGAGATGGCTGGGGACCAGGACGTTGGCTAAACTTTAGCCTCTGTGGGAAATACACTGGGGGAGGAAGGTTCCAAAATCTGGATATGTCAAAAGAAGGAAAGATAAGCAATGTTGCCTGCCACACGTGTGGTTGGAGCAGCTGGTTGGAATATAATGTGCTTGGATTTACGAATGCAATTGAATGGAATAGAATGGAGATGACCAATACTAATTGTGTACTCTTTCAAATAGTTCTGCTATTGTTCCTTCCTTTCTTTAGTTAGACATGAATCTTGGTTCTCTGAGCTGAGCCAGAACAAGAATTGTGTTCTTGAAGAGTTGCCGTTAGAATTCCCATATAGAATTAGAACTCTTTAAGGCTGAAATTCTTTAATGGTTCTTATCCCATTTCTCATTGAAGATCTGGAAACTTTTAAAATAACCATTAACCAAATCCCAGTTCCATCATCCTTAAACTAGATTAAACTGGATCTTTAGACCAGAGGGTCCCTTATTTACCCTGATTATTTCAGATCCTTCCCCTAGCATAAAGCAAGGGCAATTGTCTTAAGGTATCACTCTGTTCCCCAAGCAAGTACTTAGAACTTCACAACTTGGTTTGCATGCGCTCATCGAATCTTTGCTCTCGTCCGATTCTTATATTGTCTTTCAATTATTATTTTTTTGCCAGATCACACGAACCGTGCTTCTGTAGTCTGCCGATTCTCAGATCAAATGTTCATTATTTTCACAGCGGTTGTATTATATGATGCGGTGGTTGAAAATGCCTCCTTGTATTTTACATTACAAAGAACGGATGAACAATGCTGTATTGTGTCGACGGTGGACTGTTTCTAGTTCGTATAACAGCGAAGTGTTTTCTGCTGGTAGTTGGCTTAGCTCATTATAATTTAACATCCTCAGAACTTTCTCCACCTCTGTGCTCCTGTTCCCGATATCGCATTCTTATTTATTACTGCATTATACCTTGTTCTGTTTTGCTCAACTCTCAGTTCCTATTTTGCTCACCAACAAAAATAACACTGACGAGTTTGGGGCTTCATTTGTTTGTTTGCTTGCTTGTTTTTAATAAAAAAAACTAGGCAGCCCCTTTTATTGAGATCCTTTAAAAGTGAAGCACCTACAGTTTCGACTGTGGCATACCTTCAAAATATAGCACAGACTCTCTGGGTTTCTTATACTTCCCTTTCAGCTCGATATCCAAAGCAGTAGGAGCCTGAAACCTCGACACAGCTTTTCCCTTTGCTTATTCAGAACATTTATTTGCCCTCTGTTGGGTTGCTAAACTCGCAGTAACTTCAACGGCCACTCAAACGGCAAACTGTCTTTTAAATAAAAATAATAGGAAAAAATTAATAAAATCACATATAATTTCACCTTTCCCTCTGCCTCCATGTATATTTTCGTGCCCCTTAGAGCTGATTTTTAAAATTGTTTTACAAGTAGCATTTTAATTATTTTACAATTATTTATAAGAGCTGGCTTGTGTCCGTTAATCTCGACAGATTCCTTGGTGCTTGTTGAGAAGGTCACACTCCTTGAATCAAACCAGACATCTCTGTCTCTCTGTCTCTCTCTCTCTCTCGTTTCACTACTAACATTTGTTATACTTTTTGAGGCAAAGAAGGAAAGAAGCAACAGTTGAGAAAGCAACAACAGTGCGCTGCCTGTTTTACCCAAGCCACCTAACCTTAAATCTATACCCAATTCATCAGTGTGCAATTGACTGGCAAAAGGCAGAATAGTCAGGAGTGTGACATGAATCCCTGCAGAGGAAAGAATTATTATTATTATTATTATTATTATTATTATTATTATTATTATTTCAAAGTGGAGGAAGAGAGAGCAAGGGAGAGGGGAAAGGAGAGAGGAAGGGAAGATGATGCAGCTAACAAATAATAAGCATTACTAGTAGCATAAATAAAATAAAATAAAATAAAATAAAAAGGGGGCTAAAATAGGTGCTAAAGGGAAAGAGAAAATCAGTAGGGAAAGTCTGGTAACAAGGTCTTATAGCCACTAGTCCCCAAAACGAATTAAGACAGTCTTATCCTTGTTCGGTCGACATTTTAAAGCTCCACTTTCTTCCATGAGGTTATCATACCTTTCCTCAATTTGCTAAACCATGCTTAATTTTGATGCTTGAATCATAATAAAAAACAGCTTTGCTGGGAAACACATTTTTTTAAATTATTATTTAGTACCATTAACATTCTAGTGTACAGGTCAGCGGCCCACCACCGTTTTTTAGCATGTGCAAACAAATGGTAATGTTACGTATCTTAAAAGGAGCTTCCAAAAACCAATCTATCCCACTCCCCACGAAAAAAAAATTGCATTGCATTTTGCCACAGCCAAATGTTAATTGCTCATTTGTGTCCTGAAATACAACGCAATGTCAGAGATTCTGCGTCCGTTCAAAAGCCTTGCCTCAATTTACCCTCACCATTTTCAAATCTTTGTTAGATCACCTTCTTCTCTATATTTCTAAATCTAATTTCCACAAGTTATAGGGGCTTATGAAAGAGTTTAGTTTCAATCACCAAAGGCTGAAAAACACATTTATTTTGCAGGATTAATTTTTTTAAGAAACAGGTTAAAATAAGAAATATTGTGTGATTGTCCAATTTGATTTATATCTTTCTTTTCCGGCTACTCAGCTCGGCTCACAATAGCAGTTTTCTCCTGCACCAATTTCTGCATTTCTATCATCCTGTCTTTAGATTTTATATCACCAGTCTGTCACCTAAGGAAATGACAGTAGAAACAATATAATAATAATAATAATAATAATAATAATAATAATAATAATAATAATTATTATTATTATTATTTGTTTTCCTCCAAAGATCTCAGGGCTGTTCACAGCATAAAAGTACAAAATACAGAAGTACAAAATACAAAATACATAATAAAATCAAGAACAAAATAAACCAAAAATTCCACTATCACAGACATTTTTAAAGGAGAAAAATACAAATGTTTTGACATGCACTTTTTATTATTTTACATAAAATATTTAAGTTGAACACTAAGTCACACATACATGCCCCCACCATCTTGCGGCAACTTTTGTGGGATGTAAGAACCTGAGAAAACCAACACAGAAGCCCCATATATATATAGACCATTGATCCATAAATTGAAAGCAATAATCAATGTACTGTACTATAAAACAAATAAGACTGTATTGTAGATGACAAAAAATATTTTTCTCTCTCTTTCTTATCTGCACTAGTCATTGTTTGGATGGGGGGCTTTTATCCATTTCCGCAGTCACACAATCAATCAATCAGTAGCTGAACTGGGTTCCACACAGTCACAAGAACAAATTAACCAAAAAAGCCTCAAAAACAAAAACGCAAAATAAATAGCAAAAACAAAAGCGCCAAACTTAATCCGTTCTGGAAGTCTGTTTGACTTCTGAAATGTTCAAAAACCAAGGCGCAGCTTCTGATTGGTGCAGTCGCCCCGGAAACAATAGCCGACAGCCGCACCGGACGCTTGGCTTCCGAAAAACATTCAAAAACCAGAACACTTTCTTCCGGGTTTTCGACGTTTGGGAACCAAGGCGTTTGAGAACCAAGGTACCACTGTATTATTATTATTATTATTATTATTATTATTACAATTTATATACCGCCCTTTATCCGAAGATCCCAGGGCAGTGTACAACATTAAAAACAGAATTTACATAGCATAATAATAATTAAAAAATAAAACAATCGCAGAAAATTAATAATAATAATAATAATAATAATAATAATTCATGAAATTTATATACTGTCCAAAGATCATCCAAAGAACAACTTTGGACAGTTTACAGCATAAAGAATTCAAAATGGAAAACACAAAATACTTCGCTATCTCCACCACCACTAACTAACCCCCACTCCCTGGAACAAAAACCAAGATCCCCCTTGTGGATGGTAGTTGGAAATAAAACGGTGAATAAACCGAGACCCAGTCCAGACAAAATAAAGGCACTTGGATAGGTCACTGGAGGTGCTCAACCTTTTTCTGGAAAGGGTTTGGCGAGCTTAGCCCCAGAGCTACCAGTTCTCTCTCTGGTCCTCAGTGAGCGGCCACAGCCTTCACTGCCCCTGCTGTAAGGAATCCCCAGGTGCTTTTGCTTGGCTGGAAGAAGAAGAAGAGTTTGGATTTGATATCCCGCTTTATCACTACCCGAAGGAGTCTCAAAGCGGCTAACAATCTCCTTTCCCTTCCTCCCCCACAACAAACACTCTGTGAGGTGAGTGAGGCTGAGAGACTTCAGAGAAGTGTGACTAGCCCAAGGTCACCCAGCAGTTGCATGTGGAGGAGCGGGAATGCGAACCCGGTTCCCCAGATTACAAGTCTACCACTCTTAACCACTACACCACAGTGGCTCTCATGTCCCTGAACCACAACAATACATGCTGCTTGTCTGAACGAAGAGATGTGCACCCGTGTGCAAACCTCTGGTTTTTGTGTGGCTAGAATGTACTGTAGCCTGTTGCTTAAAACCCTACTAGGGTATTAACCTGTATACAACACTTCTGTGTACATGCAATAAACACCTTCCATTCTTCCTTAACTTCGTTGTGGTCTCTTCCTCTCAGTTTCATTGTCGATTTTGCCATTTCAGCATGTTCCATTAATTTAACTTGCCAGTCTTCTTCAGCTGGGACACCTTCTTCGTTCCAATGTTGTGCTAATAATGTCCGTGCGGCCGTAGTTTTAAGATTACTTGTAATTCTATTATGAACGGACAATAGGTGATTCAAATGTGCTATAAAACTGTAGTATCTTGATAATGCAGTACCTTGATAAATAATGGAACCAGGGAAGAGTTTAGAGGGAAGTCATTGCTCACTAGAAGGACAGATCCTGAGGTTAAGGCTCCAGTACTTTGGCTACCTCATGAGAAGAGAAGACTCCCTAGAAAAGACCCTGATGTTGGGAAAGATTGAGAGCACAAGGAGAAGGGGACGACAGAGGATGAGATGGTTGGACAGTGTTCTCGAAGCTACTAACATGAGTTTGGCCAAACTGCGAGAGGCAGTGAAGGATAGGCGTGCCTGGCGTGCTCTAGTCGATGGGGTCACGAAGAGTCGGACACGACTGAACGACTGAACAACAACAAAAAAGAAGAAGAAAAGGATGTAGGTTGCCTTGCCTGCTATTGCCCATGGCCCTATCAAGCACCATGCTGCTTTTCAAAGGTTGCCGATGGGATTATATGGGCCTGGGGCTGAACCAAAGACTCTCCCCCCAACCTCACCAAGCCCTGCTCTCTAGAGCAAAGGGTCCATTTTCTGGGGTGTTTATTGACCCGGCGTTGTCCATATATATATATGTATGGAGGTGAGAGCTGGACCATAAAGAAGGCTGATTGCCGAAGAATTGATGCTTTTGAATTATGGTGCTGGAGGAGACTCTTGAGAGTCCCATGGACTGCAAGAAGATCACACCTATCCATTCTGAAGGAAATCAGCCCTGAGTGCTCACTGGAATGACAGATCCTGAAGCTGAGGCTCCAATACTTTGGTCACCTCGTGAGAAGAGAAGACTCCCTGGAAAAGACCCTGATGTTGGGAAAGATGGAGGGCACAAGGAGAAGGGGACGACAGAGGACAAGATGGTTGGGCAGTGTTCTCGAAGCTACCAACATGAGTCTGACCAAACTGTGGGAGGCAGTGGAAGACAGGAGTGCCTGGCGTGCTCTGGTCCATGGGGTCACGAAGAGTCGGACACGACTAAACGACTAAACAACAACAAATATATATATATATATATATATATATATATATATATATATATATATATATATGAATGAATTCTTTTGGAGTAAAGCAAATTGCAAATACATATAAACAATTAGATTCCCCCCCTTTATGTCACCGCAATGGTGGCAAAATTCTGTCCAATGCTATTAAAATCCGGTCCGCACATATTGGAGGCACTCAAATCAACTCTTGAATTGAGCTAGGAAAGATCCTGAGATATCGAATGTTTTTAATTTAAGTAGCATAGTAAATAATCTATTATATTGCATTCAATGGTTTAATGATGGCTAATCCTTTTTAGATTATTTATTTCAGTTTATATTTAAAAATTTTATTCCAACGATGTTATGATTATTTGTTGTGCTGGTCGCTGACCATAATAAAGAATGATGATGACTGTACATATCATTACATTATCTGTCAGCATGTTCTATTAATAAAGTTGTAAATGTTTATTCAAATCCTGCCAATGAGTCCAAATCCTTTTGTTGCTTCTGTAGATAAATTGTAAAGAATTCCCATTCTTCTTTCAAGTCATGATTGTCCTTCTCACGTAATTTATATGTTAACTTTGCCAGCTCCGCATAGTTCATCAATTTTTCTTGCCATTGCTCTTTCGTAGGGATTTATTCATTCTTCCATCCTTGTGCTAGTAAAACTCTCGCCGCTGTTCTTGCATACATGAATAGATTCTTTATTTTCTTTGGCAAATCTTGTTCTAAAATCCCTAACAAGAATGCTTCTGTTTTTTGTTTTTTTTACAAATGTCATTTTAAACATTTTTTTCAATTCGTTATATATCATCTCCCAGAACTTTTTTTACTTCTCTACATTCCCACCACATATGATAAAAGATACCTTCTTTTTCTTTACATTTCCAACATACATTTGATCAAAGGACCTGGCGTTGTTCTAAGAGGCTCAGGGTTATCACCTTTGGCTGATACACAGGCTGCAGACCCCCCTCCACCCCAACAGCCCCTGGGCATATCGACTTGTAAACTGCTTTTAGAGCCCTATTTTGACAAAAAGCGATATATAAATAGCAGCAACAACAGCTTCGCCACAGCGACTCACCCTCTGGTAACATCACAATGCATTGCCTTTTAAAACAGCTTGGGAACAGCAGCTGCTTCAGTATAGGATAAACAACTGGGACTGGGGCATTTTGATGTGGTCTAAACAACTGAGCCTCTTGGGCTTGCTGATTGGAAGGTCGGCGGTTCGAATCCCCGTGATGGGGTGAGCTCCCGTTGTTCGGTCCCAGCTCCTGCTAACCTAGCAGTTCGAAAGCACGTCAAAGTGCAAGTAGATAAATAGGTACCACTCTGGCGGGAAGGGAAACGGCATTTCCATGCGCTGCTCTGGTTTCGCCAGAAACGGCTTAGTCATGCTGGCCACATGACCTGGAAGCTGTACGCTGGCTCCCTCGGCCTAACGGTCAGGGGTCCCTTTACCTTTACCTTTACACTTCCTCAGCCGCACTGGCTCCCAGTTCATATCTGAGACTGGTTTTCTTCTTGATCTTCAAAGCGTTTCACATATTGGGACCACATTACCTAAAAGAGCACCTTTTCCTGAACATTCACAGTCTCTTTAAGTCGGGTTGCCATATTTCAAAAAGTGAAAATCCAGACACAAAAGTTGTTGAGTTTTCCAGTTGTTGACACCGGAGCCTCTTCCATTCCAGCTTCAACACCTTTCAAACTAGTCATTTCAGGCTTTTGAAATGTATCTTTTATTCTTTTATTTTACGTAACAGAATTAATATGCCGCTTGATCATCATCAAAACCGCTAAGCAGTTTACATAAAATATGCATTGTACATTAAAACTATGAATGAAATCATACGCCCAAAAGCATGTTAAGGAAGGAGGAAATAAAATATAAACTCAGCAGTATAAAAATATACTTCTAAAATAAAATTATGTCTTAAATACACATCAAATTTACATCTCTGGGGAGGTTTGTTGAAACAAAAACAAAAAAAAAAAACATTGAGCAGCTGCTTTTTATAGCAGTTTTTTTAAAATCTGAAAATTTATTGCATTGCTTGTATATTGTGTGATTTCAGTTATTTTGTGCACTTGATCTTTGACCTTTCTACTGGGTATCATTTTATGCTGCCCCTGTTATTACGGTATTTTTTAACATTGTGTATTATCATTTTATCTTTGCGAAACAGACTGAGAACTATGCTCCTGGTTGGCTGGTATAACTACTGCAAATCAATCAATCAACCAACATAAAATCTTTTGACTTTCAACGAATTTCGGCAGACTACAGTAATAGTATAGTATAACCTGTCTGTCTGTCTCTCTATCTACCTATTGCACTTTTAGTTTTCAGAGTAATAGAGAAATAGCCAAACTGCATGCAAACCTTTCATGTAGAAATGCACCCGTGTTTTCAGACCCTAAACCTCATTTCCTTTCTTCTTCCTGAACACACAGAGCAATTCCCTGTTACATCTTGTGCGTTGCATGACTTGGAAAGCTGGGATCTGCCTGGAATGTGAAAAAGGGAATAATTTATATTTAATTGGTCTAAACTTACCTTTCCTAGGTCAATAAGAAGAAGGAAAGCAGCCGCATTAATCAAGATAAAATTATCAGCTGATTAATCAGTGTTCTAATTACTGCATAGTTCTTTCCCTTTTCAGTTTTAATTACCAAACTTCATTGTCTTTTCCATATGGCCATCCTGCATTTGCAATACCCTTCTCCCCCCCTCCCCTCTCTCTCCTCCTGGTGAGATCATTAATATAAAAAATGTACATTCAAAGGCCTATTGAAAGCATAAGTGATTGCCACGGCCGGCTAATGCATAGGCAAAAAAGTGACACGTAACCTAACAGCTACAGGAGATGCTAGCTCAAATCTGTTCGTCCTTTTAAAAAGAAAGAGGCAGAAAAATGGGAGCCTATGTTTTTTGTTTTTGTTTTGCAGGGCAAGAAAACCTATGGGAGTCATGGGCTACCTAATTATTCATTAAATTTATATATAGCCATTCATCCAGAGATTACAAGGCAGTTTACAACATAAAAACACAAAATGCATAACGTAATTAAGCGGGTGCTCCTTCATGGAGAGCATGTGTTGCGGTGGGGGCCAGCAAGTCACCCCTCTGTTGCTGGGCGGGATTGTATAGATGACCACTGCAGTGATTGGGCCTTGGGTGTTGTTGGGGAGATTTATATGTTGCAATTTGTTGATGGACAGCCCAGTGACTATATACCGATACTGCTTGCCTCGCAGCGTGATATTCCTCTTTGCTGCGTGCATCGGATCTCCCACCCCGCACTTCTCTTTATTAGGCCTCTGTGTTTGACCTTGCTATGCCTGTCATGGGGTCGTCTGCATTTGGGGCAGGGGCCTGGTAGGAATTTTTTCCATTTGGCTGATTGGCTGGTGCCTTCTGGTTTTCGCCTACTGCGTAGCAATTAGTCACAACTTGTAAGATTGGGGTTAGGCATTGCTTATGAATTTGGTTGGTGGAGGGGTCAGGATTGACTGTGGCTGCCCCTCCAATGCTAAAGGGCCACGCAAGAGCCCCTGGGAGCATTTGGGGAGAGGCGAGGGTCAGACCCCCGGCTCCCATTCTCTCCCCAGAGTGTTTTCCCCTTTACTGACAAATGTCAGTTCTGTCCCCAGGGGGACAGATAGTCTGAACCAATGCCTAAGCAACCACTCACATATTTTGTATTTTAATAAAGTTGTGGCCAAAATCATGCCAAAAACCTTAAACTTACATTTCTGTCTGAAGTGTGTTTCATTTGAGAGGTGGTTTGGGACCTCGACACACACACACACACACACACACACACACACACACACACACACACACGCCCTGGACACATTTAAAAGGCCGTAGATTGTTTCACAGCTGAAGGCCTGGCTGAAGAGGAATGTTTTTGCCTGGCTCCTAAAGACGTGTAATGAAGGTGCCAGGCAAGCCTTCCTGGGGAGAACATTTCACACAGTGAGCCACTGCAGAAAAGACTCATTCTCATGCTGCCACCCTCTGGACCTCTTGTGGAGGTGGCACACAAAGAAGGGCCTCAAATGGTGATCACAAGGTTTGAGTTGGGTCAGCAAACTTTTCCAGCAGGGGGCCGGTCCACTGTCCCTCAGACGTTGTGGGGGGCCCGGACTATATTTTGGAAAAAATAATAATGAACGGATTCCTATGCCCCACAAATAACCCAGAGGTGCACTTTAAATAAAAGCACACATTCTACTCATGTAAAACACCAGGCAGGCCCCACAAATAACCCAGAGATGCATTTTAAATAAAAGCACACATTCTACTCATGTAAAAACACCAGGCAGGCCCCACAAATAACCCAGAGGTGCATTTTAAATAAAAGGACACATTCTACTCATGTAAAAACACCAGGCAGGCCCCACAAATAACCCAGAGATGCACTTTAAATAAAAGGACACATGCTACTCATGTAAAAACACCAGGCAGGCCCCACAAATAACCCAGAGATGCTTTTTAAATAAAAGGACACATTCTACTCTTTAAAAACACACTGATTCCCAGACTGTCCGTGGGCTGCATTTAGAAGGCGATTGGGCCAGATCTGGTCCCCGGGCCTTAGGTTGCCTACACATGATATAAGGAGAGGCAGTCCTTGAGGTATTGCGGTCCTCAGCCGTTAAAGGCTCTATAGGTCAAAACCATCACTTTGAATTGGGCCCAGAAACTAAGTTGTATCCAGTGCAGTCAGGCTATGTAATATGCTCAAATTCTGCGCCAGCTGAAGTTTCCGAACTGTCTTCAGAAGGCAGCCCTACATATATCACTTTGCAGTAGTCTAACCTAGAGGTTACTAGAGCATAGACAACAGAAGTTAAGCTATCTGTCTCCAGATAGGGGCGCAGCTGGGCCGCCAGCCAAAGCTAATGGAAAGCACTATGTTAGGGTTGCCATATTTCAAAAAGTGAAAGTTTACCCAAAGTTTTTGAAATTCTACACTTCTGACATGGGTTGCCATACGTCCAGATTTTCCCAGACGTTGAAGCGATTTCTGCCCAGAAACTGTTCCAGAGTATTTTTCATTTTCATGTATATTATATCTATTCGAAAAAACATTTGGTATGTAACTTCTTTATATTACAGTTTATAATTTCTACACTATTTGAAGTTGTTGTTATGCATGTGCAGGTCATCGTATGAAAATTTTATTTTCAGTTAATGAAGAAATTACATCTCTTTCTTCTAACAAGTGTTGAACTAATTCGCTGATGAAGAATTCAACGGAACAGTAGTTGTTATCTGGAAACACTGTTCAGAGTTGGACATAACAATTGGACAATTGCTGATTATACAAAGCTTCACAGCTTGTTCTTCGCCGGGTAAAGTCTGGCATCTTGATTCATTTAAAGACTTTCAGATACTTCAGTTTGTTAGTTTTGATGTTTTGAATCATTTCATAAAGTTTTTCATATTGTATTTGTATCTGGTCATCGTGTTGCTTTTGATATTGCAGAAACTGTTTCTGACAGCTGGTGGTGTCCAGGAAATTCTGGACGTATGGCAACCCTACACCCCATGAAACCAGAGCCAACAACTGTGAATCCAGAAAAACCCAAGCTATGTACCTGCTCCTTCACCCACCCCATCAAGAGAGGGCTCTTTCCATTCATCCAGTCTAGGGCAGAGGCGTAGCAAGCTCAGGTGGTACCTGGGGCGGAATTTTTTTTGTCATCCCCCACCACTTTAATTAAAAAAAAATTAAAAAGTGTCACCCCCCTCTGATGGTGCCACTTTGCAAGGTGTGGGGGTTTTGTGTGTGTGTGTGTGTGTGTGTGTGTGTGTGTGTGTGTGTGTGTGTCTATTATCTCTTTTTTTCAATAAAGTTAAAATAAATAAAAAATAATAAAAATGTAAAAAAATAAATAAAAATAAAAAGTGTCACCCCCCTCTGATGGTGCCACTTTGTGAGGTGTTGGGGTTTTGTGTGTGTGTGTCTATTATATCTTTTTTTCAATGAAGTTAAAATTAAAAAAAAAATGTAAAACTTTTTTTTTAAAAAAATTGTTTTTTTAAAAAAGTGTCACCCCCCCTCTGGGGTGGAACCCAGGGTGACCCGCCCCCCGCCCCCCCGTTGCTACGCCCCTGGTCTAGGGTACTTGCCTCTGCCTTATCTGGGTTGAACTGGATTGTTATCTGAAGAAGTGTGCATGCACACAAAAGCTCACACCAATAACAAACTTAGTTGGTCTCTAAGGTGCTACTGGAAGGAATTTTCTATTTTGTTTGCCACAGGCAGGAAGACTGCAACTAGCTATGCCCCCTAATTAAAAATATATATATGAATGATTGAATAGAAGATCTCTATCATAACCTCACTTCCAGATGAAAATAATGAATTTTTGGAGGGGGGTGGGTAGGATACTCATGAGAAGGCCTGGGTAAATCTGTCAGTTTCAGTTACTCTAATTCTTCCAGTCGTAAACTCAGTTCACCAGGTTTCCACATAAAGTTTGCGATATATAATTACGTATATAATGTCATGAAAATTCACAGCCATTTTACTGTGGATTTCTTCAAATGGAGATATTTAGCATGCAGTTTCCCATTATAGCACATTTTTGCGTGCTATTTTCATGAATATGTGCATTTTAATGTACACTTTCCCCTCATATATGCCTTTCTGTACATCATACTTGGCTGGCGAACTACACAGCAAAATTCAGAAAAGTCTGAATTTTTAAAGGTGGCCGAATTTCTGCTCGTATACTGTTTTGGAGAGCGAAGAATCTGTAGATTTGCTTTTGAGCGCAAACTGAATGGATATCTCCTTTGTCTCTACTTGAACACTCTCAGATTGATGCTCCATCGTGACACAGCATTTTAAAGGAGTCTTCTGGGTAAAAAAAATGGTGGTCGTCACTAGGAAGAACACTATGATGCTGGTGAGTTTCAGTCAGATTCTCCCCCCCAGCAATTTCACACACCCCAAATCCAAGAATTGACCTACCTGTGAATGGCATCACAAACCTGTAAGGAGCATTTTGGTTCCGTTCTCTCTACACTTTCTGTCCCAGTAATAGGACCTCCATGGTGACTATTTCACTGATCTTCCTGAAATTATTAAACCTTTCCTCAGAAGTCCTATAGATGACTTGCTTGAAGAAGCAGCTCCAAATTCTTCTCATAGGTGCCAGCTACAATGGTGATGTATTCTACCTTACAGAAGGCAGTCTTCATTTTGAAGAACTGCTTTGCCTAAGTCTGGCTTCATTTAACCACTAACAAAACTATATCCAAGTTTATATTTCCTGAACAACATTAACAGTCATAGTTTCCCGCAAAGAATCCCGAGAACTGTTTGTTAAGGGTGCCATATTCTCCTCACAGAGCTACATACATTACTGAATAATGTGACCGGCTGGGAATTTGGTGTGATCATGAAGGAGGCTTTCCCAGGGTGAGCGTGAGGCTCATCCATTACACTGCAGGCGTCCTGACCCCTGTGATTTCCCCAAATGTGAGAAATAACAATAACAATAACAATAACAATAACAATAACAATAACAATAACAATAACAATAACAATAATTTATTATTTCTACCCTGCCCATCTGGCTGGGTTTCCCCAGCCACTCTGGGCAGCTTCCAACAAAAGATTAAAAATACATTAAAACATCAGTCATTAAAAACCTCCCTAAACAGGGCTGTCTTCTAAATGTCATATAGTTGTTTATTTGTTTGACATCTGATGGGAGAGCGTTCCACAGGGCGGGCGCCACTACGTAGAAGGCCCTCTGCCTGGTTCCCTGTAACTTGGCTTCTCACAGTGAGGGAACCACCAGAAGGCCCTCGGAGCTGGACCTCCGTGTCCGGGCTGAACGACGGGGGTGGAGACGCTCCTTCAGGTATACTGGGCCAAGGCATTTATGGCTTTAAATGTCAGCAACAACACTTTGAATTGTGCTCGGAAACGTACTGGGAGCCAATGTAGGTCTTTCAAGACCGGTGTTATGTGGTCTCGGTGGCCACTCCCAGGGAAACTCAACTGCATAATTTGTGGTATGAATTTTCCCAACAGTGCCCCCCCACCAATTGGCTTCAAAGGGTCATCGTAACCCTCAGAAGAGATATGCAAACTGTACAGAGGAGGAGGGGAAGTTCAATTGCACAAGTGGAAGTCTTCATGTAAATGGAAGGATTTTGTTGAGTACAACCCATTATTTCTAAATTTGCATCTACAGATATAAATTAGCCCACCCCATTGCCCACTCCAGTTAAGCACGTGATTAAGCAGTGCATCAGTCTGAAGCGTCCTTGCTTGTTTTTGTGGCAACTGTTTCCCCTGCCAAAGAGGCAAGCCACTGTTTAGTCTATCAAATGGCTTGTCTCTTCAGCTATGAGGAATTCTGCAGTAGAAACCACAAATAAGATTTCAGATGCAATGCCCTCCTTTGTACATGTGTGAAACTTCTTTGGATCCCATCCTCCATAAGGGGGGAAAACGCTATAGAAAAGCAATTTGTTACAAACATGGCTGGTGCTTTTTCTCCTTTAGCTTAATTATATTTCTTTTCTGTGTGTTTTCTTTCTTACCCGCTTTGAATGGCCTATTGCATCTTTTAAGCCCTTTCCTCCTGAGGAAAAGATAGGCGTGTGAGTTATTTAGTGAACTGATTAGTAATTGAAGGGCCTAGTTTGGAAACTGTACAAGTTTTTCAATGAATATTCATAAAAAAAATAATTAACTTGCCTCCTGATTTAGAACCCAACAACAGTTTGCTTCTATTTGATTTTTTGTTTTTTTGTTTTTTTGATAGATGAGTTAATTATATGCTGTGGTTTAGTTGCTGGGGGTTTCACTCCTAAGTGGCGATTGACTAACTGCTTCTGGTGACAATAACCCTGTGTGGGGTTTTTATGCTCTCATAATAGGGCTCTGCAGCTGGAGGGAGGGACTCAGCCATTTGCCCAGGAGACGCAATGGCTCCCTAATGCAAAGGCCTCTTACCCCTTTCCCAACAGCATTCCTCTCTGGCTCTTACGGACGCCATTCTTCCTCTCTGCAGACTTGTAATTAACTCTCTTTGATGCCAACGGGAAGTTGCTAAGAGCTATCCTATGGGAGAATATGGCTCCCTATTAGCCTCATTGGTGTGTGTGTGTGTGTGTCACATTTTCAAAATGGCCGACATGCCCACCAGTTTTTGGAGAATCAACACGGGTTGCTGCAAATTTGAGCACCTTTGACACACAAAACAACAGCCAGGCCTCTATTCTGAGGCTCAAGTGAAGAAGAAGAAGAGTTTGGATTTGATATCCCGCTTTATCACTACCCGAAGGAGTCTCAAAGCGGCTAACATTCTCCTTTCCCTTCCTCTCCCACAACAAACACTCTGTGAGGTGAGTGAGGCTGAGAGACTTCAAAGAAGTGTGACTAGCCCAAGGTCACCCAGCAGCTGCATGTGGAGGAGCGGAGACGCGAACCCCGTTCACCAGATTACGAGTCTACCACTCTTAACCACTACACCACTCTGTGAGCACAGAAAGACAACAATACATCTGACTGAGAATAGAGAGTTCAAAAAGCACGTTTGGGTATGAAAGTCCTGCAGGCAGAGACCATGGCGCCGTCCACACGAGAGTGGCTGGTGGATCTTTTGAATAAAGATGGAGGGAGAGGAATAAGGAAGAGCTCAGTCGTAGGTGATGGGCAGTGGTAACTGGTGCCCAATGAACTGGTAGGGTGAAAGGTTGGAGGACCAGCACTAGGGGGAGCCAGAGCCAGGCAGAGTTACCCCTGACTTGTTGTTAGAAGGTAGGCAGGTGAGGACTGTCTGAAGGTGCACTGAGGTTGCTAAGGCACTGCCCCATTGACCCAAATGGGACCAGACTCTGACTGGACAATTCTGAAGGGAAAGGGATTAGAGATAATGCTCAAATCTTCCTCTTTGGAATTTCTCATTGGACTGTGTAGTTATGAATCCCCTTGTCTTGGTTCCAGCTTGGCATCCAAGTACGTTAGGAATTTCTCCGTTGTTCTGTTTCCCGCCTTTTACTCTGAAATGTTGTTCCAAGCACATGTTGCACCCCAGGGGACAGGTTTCAGTTCCACCTTCCTTCAATATAATTGTGTGATACCTTCCTTTACAGAGCCAACTCGCACATTGGAAAAACGAATGCATTTTTAAAGTTATTGTTGGTGGAGCTGACTTATGATCCTTCTTGCCAGGATTTCAACGTAGATTGGTGTTTTTGAAAGCTTCAAGACAAAACTGTTTTTGCCATCCTATTTGGGGACTTTAGCAGAGAATTTCAACTGTTTAATGTCGTTTTCACAAATATATGCTCCTTTTTTTTTTGCATGCTTTACTGCAGTATATGGATCTTTGTACAAATCACTTGGCTGGAGAACAGCGCTGTAAAATTCAGAAAAGTGTGAATATTGAAGGACTGTTTTCCAATTCTCGTATTGTTCTGGAAAGCGCAGATTAGGTAGGCTTGCCTTTAAATGTGAACGGAACTTATTCCTTCTGCCCATCACAACGCAGTGTCGTTATGAGGGGAGAAATAGCAACAGCGAGTGCATTCCACTATTTCCCCCCGGAATATGAACAAAGGAGAATTAGGTAGACTCCTGCCCGCTTCGCAGACACACACCTGAAGCATACGGACACCTATGGAAAGAAGGCTGAGAACCAGAATTGTACATGCAAACCAATCATTTTAATCTGTTTTGGGGTTTTAACTTTTGTATGTTTTAAAGTAGGCTTGTGAATTTCCCCTGATTTTGCTGTTTTATCTTTTTCAAACTGCTTTGAGGTTTGCTACCATCAAGTGGTGTATAAACCTTATGAAATAAATAAGAATAAAGTACATTTCTGCAAACCCATTGGACAACTCCTCTATTTCTCTGGTTATCTTCTTCTCTGCCTCGATCCTAACTGTGAAAATAAGTGGGATGATGTAGGATTATTTGTCTGTCAGGAACATAAGAAGTAGGCGTATGACGAATCGGGATCAGTTGTCCATCTACCTCAGTACTGTCTACACTGGCTGGCCGCATCTCTCCAGGGTTTCAGGCAGGGAGTCTTTCCCAGCCCTACCAAGAAATAATAATAATAATAATAATAATAATAATAATAATAATAATACCCCCCCCCCATCTGACTAGGTTGCCACAGCCACTCTGGGCTGCTTCCAACATAATATAAAAACACAATGAGACATCAAACATTAAAAACTTCATGATATAGGGCTGCCTTCAGATGTCTTCAGAAATGCCAGGAATTGAACCTGGGAACTAGCACATGCACAGCAGTTGGCTCAAAGTTTTTGTTTTATAGGTGGCATTCATCGATACTGATGGTAAAAACTGGGACACAGTAAAATGAAGCATCATTCTCAAAAAGCTGAGATTATCTTAGCCTTTGTGCTATTCAACCTCTGTGAAAATTGATATGCAACTGTCCTCTCTTACCACGTGGGGCTTGATCCCCACAACCCTGAGATTGAGAGCCCTCATGACAGACTGACTGAGCTGTCCCTGCTGTAGGAAAGGAGGCGAAAGCCTATGGCACCCGGCATTCCCAGGCAGTCTCCCACCCAAGTATTAACCAGGTCTGACCCTGCTTAGCTTCCAAGATCAGACAAGATCGGGCATGTTCTCAGTTTGGAGGAAAGAGGTGACACGACAGGAGTGTATAAAACTATGCATGGCTGGGGCAGCCCAGTCAGATGGTTGCAGTATAAATAACAAAATTGTTGTTATGGAAAAGGACACCCCTATTTTCATCAGAGAAATGTTGGTGGATATGTAATTCTTGGGAGCCACTGTGAGACGACGATACTGGACCAAACCCATCAGTGTCCTTCATATGTTCTTATGAGTGGGGCCAGCCCAAAAAAACCCTTTAAAGCAATGTTTATTTCTTACAGCGTTTAGTCATTTTAAGCCTCTTCCTTGTGGTGAAGTGGGCACTCTAGTATAAGCTGACTTCCCCGCCTCAGACTACAGTATTGAGAAATGATCTACATTCCGTTGAGCAGGGAATTTTATTTTTTTTTAAATCGCGAAATCTTCAGGTGACCACTTTCTGCTTTATTTACACGCCACTTCTCCCAGGCCCAACATCTCCCTGCCCTCCTTGGAGAGACCAAATTCATTTTTTTCCCTCAGATGGCAGAGCAAGTCTGCCACCTAGCGTCCCTCTCTCTTTCCAACTCTCGTCTTTTTCCTCTCCCTCCCTCTCTCCTCTCTCTCCCCCCTCAACCCTTGCTTCCTTGCCATTTTTTCCCCTTTAAAAAAAAAAAAAGGTTTTTATCCCGTCAAGGAAAACCCAGCTCTTGGAAAACAACCAACTCTGTTGGAACTCGGAGATAATAATCAGTTTCTCTGGGCTTGTGAAATTGGCTCATTAAGCGTGCTTTTTAACAGAAAATATTGGAAGCGATTAAGTCTGCTTTACTGAGTGGGCATGAAATGGCTAACCTTCGGCCACCCACCGCTCCTAGGTGCCTGCCGTCGTTTTATGCATGCCGCGTAATGTCTTTACTTGAAGTGCTGTTTATTCACCGCCTGCTTATTTATCTCTTTGCGTTTGGCAGGCCCATCGATCAGTGTTAAACTGTCACACAAGGTTATTTTTCTTTTACATAACTGTATGGGCGAGAGGTAGCGGCGTATTAAAAGTAATAACTTTCTAACTTTGCAGCCCCCGTTTTTTGCGGGAATGCGTCGCGGCTCAGCGTTTCCAAAGTGTGTGCATTTGTGTGCGTGTGAGAACATAGATATGTACTTGCGAGCACACTTTTAACACGGCACGAAGATCAAGGACTGAATTAGGGTTCATTCAAAATATATTGCATTAGTTTTCCAGATTATAATGCTGTCTTGTTTTCTAGCATGTCTTTCGCACCACACTGCCTGCTGCGTTAGGGAAATCTTTCTGACCGATATTCCGGTGTTATTTATCGTTTGCTTATTGCATTTGTATCCCACCTTTTCCTCCAAGGACCTCAAGGTGGTGTGCACACCCAGGGCCGGCTTACCTATAGGTGCTAGGGGTGCGGGGCACCTGGGCGCCGAGCTCTCAGGGGAGCCAGGCTGAGAGTCCGGGGCCAAGATTTGGAGTCTGGGGATGGAAGAGCCAGGCTGGCCGACAGCTGCTGCCAAGCGGAGCAGAGCACTGCAGGCTTTTCTGGGATTGACGGGCCGTCAAGAGGCCTTCCCAGCACGTGCGTGCTGCTCACATGAGGCGCACAGCTTCCCTCCCAAGCCTCTGTGGGGATTGCTCTCCTCCCTCCACCTGCAGCGGCATGGGAGAGAGTTGCATACCCTCCAAAAAAGCTAGCTCAACAACTCTGAGCTGCCCCCTAAAAAAGCTCAAAAACTTTGGCAGCCCCCCCCCCAAATTGGGGGCGCTGGTCTATGCTAAAGATGGCAGCTAGACTGGTGACTGGGAGTGGCCGCTGGGACCACATAACACCAGTCCTGAGAGATCTACATTGGCTCCCAGTACGTTTCCGAGCACAATTCAAAGTGTTGGTGCTGACCTTTAAAGCCCTAAACGGCCTCGGTCCAGTATAACTGAAGGAGCGTCTCTGCCCCCACCGTTCAGCCCGGACACTGAGGTCCAGCACTGAGGGCCTTCTGGCGGTTCCCTCACTGCGAGAAGTAAAGCTACAGGGAACCAGGCAGAGGGCCTTCTCGGTAGTGGCACCCGCCCTGTGGAACGCCCTCCCATCAGAGGTTAGAATGATCAACAACTACATGACATTTAGAAAACACCTGAAGGCAGCCCTGCTCAGGGAAGTTTTTAATCTGTGATGTGTTAATGTATTTTAATGTTGCTGGAAGCCGCCCAGAGTGGCTGGGGAGACCCAGCCAGATGGGCGGGGTACAAATAATAAATTATTATTATTATTATTATAAATTATTATTATAATTATTATTATTATGGCCCTGTGCTCACCTCTCCCCTTCCTTGTTAAATGCCCACAACAACCCTGTGAGGTAGGGTAGGCTGAGAGGCAGTCTCAGTGATCTTAATGGCCAAGTGGGGATTTGAACCCTGGTCTCCCAGGTCCTAGTCCGGCACTCTAACCACTGCGCTACACTGGCGTGTCATGCTAAATCTCATCCATGGGTGTCTGGTTGCTGCTCCACCATCCTTTCCACACAATGTGAGCTTCTGTTCCCACGTGAAAACAGCCGGAAGGATTCGCCCATCAGTAAACCACCCCTAATTTTGTCACTTCAGTCTTGTGATTTTCTAGGTTAAGGGCCATTGGGCAGACCACTGGGGTTATCTGGCCCAATAAATGCTGCCTTTTGAGCTGGCTTCTACCTGGCAGTGGGGAAATTAGTCTTTCAAATTGGGTTGGGCTTATACCACCCCTTTGGGGACTTGATAGTTCAGAAACAAGGCATGTAAGGAAGAACATGATTCTCCCCAATACACAATACTAGAACCTGGAACCACCCCTAAATTCCACTGACTGACTGAGCTAAAAGAGGTTTGGAGCAGGTCTATGTGTCTCCTTGTCCTGTCCTGTCCTGCCGCTCACCAGTGCCAGATTTAAAGGTAAAGGTAAAGGACGCCTGACAGTTAAGTCCAGTCGCGAATGACTCTGGGGTTGCGACACTCATCTCGCTTTACTGGCCAAGGCAGCCGACGTTTGTCCGCAGACAGTTTTTCCAGGTCATGTGGCCAGCATGACTAAGCCGCTTCTGGCGAACTAGAGCAGTGCACGGAAACGCCGTTTACCTTCCCACCAGAGTGGTACCTATTTATCTACTTGCACTTTGACATGCTTTTGAACTGCTAGGTTGGCAGGAGCAGGGACAGAGCAACGGGAGCTCACCTCGTCACGGGGATTTGAACCGCCGACTTTCCCATCTGCAAGCTCTAGGCTCAGTGGTTTAGACCACAGCACCACCCACATCCCATTTACGTATAAGCTAAACAAGCTATAACTTAGGGCCCAACTGTCTTGGGGGCCCCAAAAAAAATTAAAGAAAAAACAAACCTGGATGTACATTTCCAAAATATAAGATAAAAAACAAATAAAATAAAACCTGCATACAGCAGCAGTGTTTTGTGTTGTGTAGGCTCCTATGATGTAAGTAATGGGCCCCGCCTGCTAGCCTGCTCCCTAAAATATCACTGGTTTGCTCATTTCTATATATAGGGTACCTACATTCTGCATGGACTGCTTGCATGGCAACATGTGCAAATGACTTTAGATACCTATTAGGTCCATAAATATATTCAACATATATTCAACACACAAAAAAGCAACAATTTGTTGTTGACAAAGGACAGCTGGACATATAAAGGACCCCATTACCTTCAGTAGCTTAGGACCTCATCCAACCTAAACCCAGCCCTGCCCACCACCACACCCCAGAGGGCCCCTCTTTGGGGACTTGGCACAAGTTCCGCAATCTTAAGTTTCTCTGGCTAAAACCCAGCTCAGCCAGCAGAGACTCGGCTCAGGACTGGCCAAGACAACCCAAGATCTCCCTATTCCAAACTCACTCGTCCCAGTGGGTCTTGGGTTTAGGATTACACTGCAAATGTATGAATCAGTTCAAGTCTGCATGAATTGGCCTATGACTGAAACAAGAGTTTTAAAAGAGACAAAGGCATTATTCATATTTGGACGGTGTGCATTTGGGCCACAACCATTTTGGTTTCCTCCTGAGTACGGAAGAAAGGGAGGTTTTTTTCCTAAGTGGTGCCTGGAGCCTGCAGTTTAAAAAAAATACTTACATTAAAAAATAATTTACATCTTCCTTTTAAATATATATATATGCGTGTGTGTTGCCTGATTAATGAGGGATGCCTATTAAAAGGCTTTTAATTAGTTAATTTAACTGACTTAATTGGTTAAACTTTAATCCTAAATTTTGCAGCACTCTCTTTCTCTCTCTTAAATGTCTACTTCCTTTCTGGGCTGGGGAGGGGAAGCCAGCCAGATATTGGAGTCTTGCCCAGCTCAGATACGAATATGGTACCCTCTTCTCTAACCCTTTGTTGCTGCGCCAAGGCTGCATGATGCTTAAACACTGCAGATGGCTTGGTTCTCTATAAAACCACCACAGAAAGGAAGCAGGCAACACTCTTGGCTGTGGACTTTTCATACTGTAAGGTCTAAAGTCTCCATTGCAATAGACTCTATTGAGCCATGTGAAACCCCAATTCCATACATATGGGGGCTTAACAACAACAACAATAGCAACAACAACAACAACATACCCTCAAACATTTCTCCGATCAAAATAGCTATGCCCTATTCCCTAATAATAATAATAATAATAATAATAATAATTTATATGCTACCCATTAAACATTAAAAAACATCCCTATACAGGGCAGCCTTCAGATGTCTTCTAAAGGTAATATAGTTACTTATTTCCTTGGCTCAGGAGTTGCATAACTCCATACCCTCCAACATATCTTCGATGAAAATAATAATAATAATAATATGTATGACCAAGCGTTCAGTTATGTCAATCGCTCAATGCTCAGAAGTTAATTGTGAACCAATCTGAATATGCTAATAATAATAATAATAATAATAATAATAATAATAATTATTATTATTATTATTTATACCCCTCCCATCTGGCTGGGCTTCCCCAGCCACTCTGGGTGGCTTCCAACAAAATATTAAAATACAATAATCCATCAAACATTAAAAGCCTCCCTAAACAGGGCTGCCTTCTGATGTCTTCTAAAAGTCTGGTAGTAGTTTTTCTCTTTGACATCTGGTGGGAGGGCATTCCACAGGGCAGACAACCTGTGGAGAAGCGGGCATTCCAGCATCAAATCAGAAACCGGAACGGCTTCTGTAAATCCAGGACTGTCCTTGGAAAATAGGAACACTTGGAGGGTCTGTAATAATAATAATAATAATAATAATAATAATAATAATAATAATTTATTAGTATGCTGCACATCTGACTGGGTTACCCCAACCACTCTGAGCGGCTTCTAACAAATTAAAACACAGTAAGACATCAAACATTAAAAACTTCCCTATACAGGGCTGACTTCAGATGTCTTCTAAAAGACAGATAGTTGTTTGTTTCCTTGACATCTGATGGTCCAGTGCGACTACCGAGAAGGCCCTCTGCCTGGTTCACTCTTCTTAAAACTTAGTCAGCAGTGGACACTCTGCTAAGCCATCAGCAGTCTTGCCTTCCTCAACCAAATCAGATCTGACAAGCTCGAACCCTGCCCACCCTTGCTCTAGTCAGTGATGGCTAACCTTGACACTCCAGATGTTTTGGGACTACAACTCCCATCATCCCTGACCACTGATCCTGTTAGCTAGGGATGATGGGAGTTGTAGTTCCAAAACATCTGGGGTGTCAAGGTTAGCCATCACTGGTCTAGATTGCATAGGCTGATCTCTGATGAGCTCGTGATGCACAGAGTTGGCCTCTCTGGCTGTTGGGGAACGCCCAACTCTATGATTCTCCTCCTCCTTTTGCCTAAGGGATCCTGGAGTTGTGTCTGACGGGTGTGGCGGATGAATAAATAGGCTAGCAACCACCAGTCTAGAAGGAGTAAAGGAAAAGCCTCCTTCTGATATGGAAACTATTCGTTTAATATCTTTTTTCATCCCCTCTCCCCCTTCAGTGTTGTAGCAGCATTTCGTTGCTTTCAAACATCCCCTCAGCTTTGATAGACTTCCTGTCTTGGCTTAAAGCCAGGCGAGCGTTACTCTGAACAAACAGGTTTTTTTCTTTTTATTTTCCAGCCCAACCTAAAAATGCCTACAGATAGAAAGCATGTCAGATCTTTTTTAGCGTTGAATTTCAAAGCGGTCCTTACAATTCCTTCCCTTCCCTTGATCTCCTCTTTGGGTTGCAGCTTGGGCTAACACGCTTGCTTCTAAATATACACCACGGACAGAGGCTTTCTATTAATAAAACAGAAGTAAAGCTTTGATAGCCTTGTATACGTGGGAATTAAACACAGAGCTGTTTCTGGTCAGGCTCTGCCAGTACAAGTCACTCTTCCTGTCTTGCCGCGAAAGGGCACTTTCGTGCATCTGCTCACCGAGCTGAAGCAGAATTTCACCGTGTACTACAGTCGTGGAATGGCTTGGTGGCTATCTGTCCAATCCTTGGCATGTCTACTCGGGAGGAAGTCCCACAGAGCCAGCGTGGTGTAGTGGTTAAGAGCGGTAGACTCGTAATCTGGGGAACCGGGTTCGCGACTCCACTCCTCCACATGCAGCTGCTGGGTGAGCTTGGGCTAGTCACACTTCTCTGAAGTCTCTCAGCCCCACTCACCTCACAGAGTGTTTGTTGTGGGGGAGGAAGGGAAAGGAGAATGATAGTTGCTTTGAGACTCCTTCGGGTAGTGATAAAGCCGGATATCAAATCCAAACTCTTCTTCTTCTACTCTCAGGTAAGAATGTGGCAGCTAGACTGGTGACTGGGAGCAGCCGCCGAGACCATATAACACCGGTCCTGAAAGGCCGTCATTGACTCCCAGGATGTTTCCGAGCACAATTCAAAGTGTTGGTGCTGACCTTTAAAGCCCCAAATGGCCTCGGTCCTGTATACCTGAAGGAGCATCTTCACCCCCATTGTTCAGCCTGGACACTGAGGTCCAGCTCCGAGGGCCTTCTGGAGGTTCCCTCACTGCGAGAAGAGAAGTTACAGGGAACCAGGCAGAGGGCGTTCTCAGTGGTGGCACCCGCCCTGTGGAACGCCCTCCCATCAGATGTCAAGGAAATAAACAACTACTTGACTTTTAGAAGACACCTGAAGGCAGCCCTGTTTAGGGAAGTTTTTAATGTCTGATGTTTTATCCCTTTTTTTTATTCTGTTGCGAGCCGCCCAGTGTGGCTGGGGAAACCCAGCCAGATGGGCGGGGTATAAATAATAAATTATTATTATTATTATTATTATTATTATTATTATTATTATTATTGGATCGCAGCCTACTTTGTGAACCAAGATGAGCTTGGGGTGAATCTTGCCTCTACCAAAAACATGTTGCTATTATCACCTTCACCTGAAAAGGTTCAGAAAAGGGCAAGTGAAATGTCCAAGGAGGCTGAGCAAGTCTCTGAAACACTTACAACATTGGGGAATTTTTAGTTTTTGGTTGGTTTGTTTTTTAAAAGCCAAGTAAGGAAGAACATGATAGATGTTTTTGCCACGACATACAGTAGATAAGGAGAAATCACATGGAAGAGGGAACAAGCTTGTTTTGGAGGGTAGGACCCGAACCAATGGCTTCAAGTTACAAGAAAGGAGATTCCAACTAAAGATACAGAAAAACTTTCTGATGGTAAGAGCTGTTCTTCAACAGTCTCACCCGGGAGGTAGTAAATCTCCTTCCTGGGAGGTTTTTAAGCAAACGTTGGATGGCCATCTGTCGTGGGTGCTTTAGTTGAGATTCCTGCATCGCGGGGGGTGGGGGTGGGGTAGACTAGATGACCCTTGGAGCCCCTTCCAACTCTACAATTCCATGATTCTATGATTCTAAGTCTCCCTGCCTCCACTCATAATACTAGAGCCTGGAACCATCCAATGAACTTGAATGCTGGAAGCTTCGGGAGAGACAAAAGACACGGCATGTTTGGAATTCGCTTAGACAAGATGTAGCGAGGGCCACTAACATGGAAAACTTTGAAAGAGGATTAGATAAGTTCCTGACACGGACAGCTACCAATGACCATTAGCCATGATGACTATGTTCTCCCTCCATTGTTGGAGGCAGTATGCCACTGAAGACCAGGACCTTGGAATTGCAAGTGAGGACCATTGATGTTGCACTCAGCTCCTGCTTCCAGGCTTCCTGTAGGCATCTGGTTGCAGTGGTAGACCATAGGGGTCTCAAATTTCAACGGTGTCCTGTGCAACGCCAACATTTGGCAATCTCTGTCTCTCTCCATTCTGAATCATAGTTGCGGTCCCTCCAAGGCTCTGTGCCCAGTGTGACCTAACCTCTGCTCGTTGGCCACCCTCAGAACAAGATGCTCAACTAAATGGATCTTTGTCCTGGTCCAGCAGGAATCTTCTTATGATCTTCCTTAAGTCAGCTTCAGGAAAGAGACCACAACTCAGCTGCAGAGCATACGTGAAAGGATGCATGGCAGGCAATGGGGAAGGACCTCTTGCCTGAGTCTTTGGATACAGTAATCCACACAGCCTCAGGCCCAGGGAAGCCTATACCCCACTGCTGGGACTCTCCCAAGGCCGCCAGCCGTCTTTTGCACACCACTTGGGTGTTTTCCCTGGGTGGAATGTGTCCCACTGGAGAGCCAGTGTGGTGTAGTGGTTAAGAGCGGTAGACTCGTCATCTGGTGAACTGGGTTTGCTTCCCCGCTCCTCCACATGCAGCTGCTGGGTGACCTTGGGCTAGTCACACTTCTCTGAAGTCTCTCAGCCCCACTCACCTCACAGAGTGTTTGTTGTGGGGGAGGAAGGGAAAGGAGAATGTGAGCCGCTTTGAGACTCCTTCCGGTAGTGATAAAGCGGGATATCAAATCCAAACTCTTCTTCTTCTTCTTCTTCTTCTCCTTATGCTAGAGTATCCCAAACTAGGATCTCCAGCTGTTTTTGAACTGCAACTCCCATTATCCTTAGCTAGCAGGACCAGTGGTCAGGGATGATGGGAACTGTAGTTCAAAAGCAGCTGGAGACCCAAGTTTGCTAGAGAATAGAGAGGGGTGGATGGGGTGTGTGTGTACAAATATCCTACCTTGGTTGCCCCACCCACTTCCCCCTCTGGCCCTGCCTACCATTGGCATGTGGCTTCTGGAATATTGACCAGAAGGGAATGTGGCCCTGAGGCAGAGAATGATTCCCCAGCTCTGCTCTTAGGGCTTGCAGAAGGATAGACCAGTGGGATGGGGATGTTCTTTGTTTATCTGTCCTATCCCTTATTTATTGCAAATTCTGGGCTGGGGCAGGGGAGATCGTGGCAACCTAGTTGCTGGCCTGTAGTTGTGTGTTGGCTGCTGGGATAACGGAACTTCAAAAGCTCATGCATATCCTCAAATTCATGAACAACCCCCCCCCCCCCCAGCAGACCTGAATTATTCTCATGCTTGACCCCGACTGCTTAGCCTCTGGTACATGCTGATATATTTAGCCACACAAAGTAAATACTGAGAGGAAGAGCAGCTGTTGAAGGAGATGGTGTGTGTGAGAGAGAGAGAAGAAGTGGAGGAGGAGGAGGAGGAGGAGGAGGAGGAGGAGGAGGAGGAGGAGGAGGAAGGCAGGAGGTTGGGAGAGAATGGCCATTAGGAAAACTGGCACACCCTGCTTGCACCTGCTCTTTTGATCGATAATTTGCATCAAAGTGGTGTAAGCGTGTGCAGCTCTCAGCCTGGCTGTTCTTTCAACCTGACCTGTGGCATTGATTAGCACAGGGAGAGACGGGAAGGGAAGATGCGCCTTTGGTTAACGTGAAATTAAACACACGCAGAGAGGAGGGAGGAAGTGATCTAGAGTTTTCTCTCTGGCTCCTTAGAAAGGTCTGGCACATTGAAAGGTCCCCCTGGCTGGATGGATTAGAGTGGCAATGAAGGAGCCTCAGCCTAAAAGTGGGCCACCAAGTCTCCCTACATGGCCCTCAGGGTGCTTCCCAGGCCTTCTCCCCAGGTCACGCCCCATTGCTGGTCCTGCTTCACAACTTCCTTGATGGCTTTTGTGGGGACATAGGTTTCCGGACGGGAGTTGATCATGGTGAGGGTTTGCCAAGCATGCCTTCCTCTTAGCACGTTTCTCCCTTTCGTCCTGAGTTCAAAGCCCATGACACCTTTGGTAAAGACTGTTCTCCAACTGGAGCGCTCACAGGCCAGTGTTTCCCAGTTGTCTGTGTTTATACTACATTTTTTAGATTTGCTTTGAGACAGTCTTTAAACCTCTTTTGTTGACCACCAGTGTTACGCTTTCCATTTTTAAGTTCAGAATAGAGTGGTTGCTTTGGAAGATGATAACCAGGCATCTGCACAACATGACCAGTCCAACGAAGTTGATGTTGAAGAATCATTGCTTCGACACTGGTGATCTTTGCTTCTTCCAGTACACTGGTATTAATACCTAATACCAGCCTACTATACAAAGGTATAGCAGCATTTGCCTATGGCATGCAATACATTTTGCAACATCCTGGCTGCAGGATTTGCCAGTTCAAGGCACCATCCAACTGTCTTAGGGACTCCACTCTGGATTTGCCCGCTCCTAGTCTAAACCGCTGTGGTCTAAACCACTGAGCCTAGGGCTTGCCGATCAGAAGGTCGGCGGTTCGAATCCCCGCGAGCGACGGGGTGAGCTCCCGTTGCTCAGTCCCTGCTCCTGCCAACCTTGCAGTTCGAAAGCACGTCAAAGTGCAAGTAGATAAATAGGTACTGCACCGACAGGAAGGTAAACGGCGTTTCCGTGCGCTGCTCTGGTTTGCCAGAAGCGGCTTAGTCATGCTGGCCACATAACCCGGAAGCTGTACGCCGGCTCCCTCGGCCAGTAAAGCGAGATGAGTGCCACAACCCCAGAGTCGTCTGCGACTGGACCTAATTAGGTCTGCGACTTGATCTAACGGTCAGGGGTCCCTTTACCTTTACCTTAGACTTTTCTTATAATGCAAGGCAGTGGGTGTTTAGGATCAGAGTTTTCCTTAACCTACAACATTTCTCCATGCCATGCATAAGTTTACAAGCTACTATCATGTTACTGCTTACTCTCATTTTCTGTAACCTAAAAAGTCTGTAACCTAAAAACTACAAGAAAGAAGATTCCACCTAAACATTAGAAAGAACTTCCTGACAGTAAGAGCTGTTAGGCAGTGGAATTTGCTGCCAAGGAGTGTGGTGGAGTCTTCTTCTTTGGAGGGCTTTCAGCAGAGGCTTGACAGCCACCTGTCAGGAATGCTTTGATGGTGCTTCCTGCTTGGCAGAGGGTTGGACTGGATGGCCCTTGTGGTCTCTTCCAACTCTACGATTCTATGATTCTAAGTCCCAAACGCTGTAACCTTTCTTCATACAGGAGTCTCTCCACCTACTTGTTCCTTTTATTGTCCCTTTAATGAACTTTTGAGATGAGGTTACCAGAACTGTACACAGTCCACTCCTCACTCAAATTTAGAATCGTATCCTAAACATGGTAGAAAACAACTGGGCTGGTCAACTGTGGGGCACCTCTTTTGTTCCAAGGTTTCAGATTTGATTCTCGATATCTTCCGAAACTATGGAAAGCTGCATGTAAGAGAGAACTATTACATGGATGGGCAGCAGGGAGGAGAAGAGGAGGCAGAATAAAAAACAGTTCTGCACTGGCCCTTTCAGACCCGAGTGAAAAATTTGGCTCAATGAAGTTCCTAGGGCTTCATACATTCCTGGGAATATTTCCATGTCCAGAGAATGTCATGAGCTGATCCATCATCTTCGCCATGGTGTGCTGGAGGTAATCAGAGTTTGGCATTCTGCTGGATCCATTTGTAACAGCAAAAGGAGCCGAGCAAAGGTATATTTTGGCACAGAATCTCCTTGGACCATTTCAGATAGGCATGATTGATGATGCCACTAGAGGCTGGGTTGCCAGAAATATTCATTCAGTTTCAAACATCTGGCAAGCTCTTTAACTAAAGAAGATCGAAAAGCATTGCCAAAGGAAATAAGAAGGTTATTTGGGAACGCTTGCAAACAGCGGTGGGGTTTACTCTGCGAAGGCCTGGTTAGTTCACACCTGGTAGATTCGCTGCAGGAGGGAGCGTCCAATGGACTGTGAACCAGTTCTAGTGTTAAATTTGGCATTTGAGGGATGACTTTGGGATTGGTGGTTGTCTCTCTGCATGAGAGGATCTTTTGTTGCAGCAGGTCATCCCTTCAGCAAGATGTTCCAGGGAAGCCTTTCTATATTATGCCCATTCAGTGCATTGCTTGCATGTAATAGAGGAGAAGCAATGCTGGAGCGTAGGAAGAAGGCTTCTACTAAGGACTCAGCTACATTAGTCAAAAAGCAGTGATTTGAATGTGTTATAAACATGCAACACCAGATGGCGCTGGAGAGCAAAAAAAAAAATCTTGCGATTTTCAGTAGCGGTTTTTTTCCTTTTGTTATAATGATCTGATTTCTGACTTATTTATAGCATGTGTGTTTTTTCTCCTGTGTGTAGATCCACCCAAAGGCTGCCTTCACATGTCAGTTTTCTTCCACCTTGCGGACATAGGTTTCCAGGCGACAGTTGATCACGGTGAGTTTGCCAAACCTGCCTTCCTCTTAGCACGTTTCTCCCTTTCGTCCTGAGTTTGAGCATCTTCAAAACCCATGGCACCTTTGGTAAAGGCTGTTCTCCAACTGGAGCGCTCGCAGGCCAGTGTTTCCCAGTTGTCAGTGTTTATACTACATTTTTAAAGATTTGCCTTGAGAGGGTCTTTGAACCTCTTTTGTTGACCACCAACATTACGCTTTCCATTTTTAAGTTCGGAATAGAGTAGTTGCTTTGGAAGACGATCATCAGGCATCCGCACAACATGACCAGTCCAACAAAGTTGATGTTGAAGAATCATTGCTTCGACACTGGTGGTCTTTGCTTCTTCCAGTACACTGGCATTAGTTCACCTGTCTTCCCAAGTGATTTTTCGGAGACACCAGCGATTCCGAGTCACTCTAGATATTTCTGCCTACTCCTTTCTGAACTCTGTTTTTCTTTCCTTAGAGAAGTCCAACACTTCTCCTACCCATTGCTCTGCCATTATTATTGGAGGACAGAAAAAAGGGGAAAGCAAAGGGGAAGGGACTTTCCAGAGGCATGAAGAGTTTGCCAATGAAATAAGCTTCCATTGAATGGGCACTGGAGATGTACCAGGAAGCATTTTGAATAGAATGTTTGATGCTCAGGAAGCAGATCTCCAGCATTCCACTGTGTCCTTCATGGGCAATAATGGACTTGCTGCCTATCACAGTGCTCTGCACACCCATTGCTGGGTGGATGGCTTAGAATGTCAGCGACATCCTACCTAGGAGTCAGGAAAAAAATATTTATTTATGCCACTACAGCAGCTTGGATCTTGTTAGCCCCCAAATGACGGGTGAGTGAGGTCCCTAAAAAGGAGGATTGGCAATGAAAAATGATAGAATATGCAGAGTTAGCAGGTCGAACAAGTAAAATAAGAGAGCAAGAAGATCAAGTATATAAAGAGGAGCGGGAAAACTTTGTGGAGTATTTGGAAACTCATTGTAAACAATGTAAACAAGTAAAAACATTAAGGTAAATTCAACAGTATCTATATATATATAATCGTTCAAGTTGGATGTTTGTGCTTTACCACCTTTCTCCATAACCGCTTGACCGATTTACTTCAAATTTGGACACAATGTTTCCTGACCATGGGGAAGTGTACCTATAACAAAAGAATTCACAGAAACCACACATAAAGCATCTAAAAATGTGAATTTCGGTCAAAAAATTTGGCGCCCTCCAGTGGACATCAGCTGTAGAACAACAAAATTCAGAAGAGTGAGGGAGGGGGAGCGGAACTTGAGGTTTGCTCCACCAATAGGCTGCTGGCGAGCAAGGGGACGGTTCCAGCTTCAACCGCCACCGCCGCCATGGTAACTTGCCTCAGGCTGGGCCAATTCCCATTTTAAAACAGTGAGCAACAGAGTTGAGAGTGCGGGGGTGGCGAAACAAATCACACCATAGGAGTTCAACAGAAGAAACTGTGGAGAGGCAGGCGAAAACGGGGGCAAACACGAAGAGAAGGGAGGTAGATCAACACAGTTTCGGGGTGACCAGGGAGAATGCGGGGGAGGGAAACAAATCACGCCACGTGAGTGGGAGGAAGGCAAAAACGGGGGGGGGGGGTCTGAAAGGAGGCAGGCGGAAGTTCATCAGGATAAGCTGTGGGAAACCAGGCAAAAACGGGAGGGAAAGGCTGAGAGGAGGCAGGCTGAAATTCATCAGGATAAGCTGTGGGAAACCAGGCGAAAATGGGAGGGGTGGGGAAAAGTGGCCAAAAAAAGGCACATTTAACACTCATTCACCAAAAAAGCCACAGCAACGCGTGGCCGGGTCAGCTAGCTATATATATTAAAGGAAGAATGAGGGGAGAAAGTGATCTAAATGGGTATATGAGAATATGCAGGAATGATGGGAAATTTAAAGGAACCAAAGAAGGGGAAGGAGGGAAGTCACTGAATGTTTTTATTAAAAGAATGATATTAACGGAAATGTATATTTGAATGTGGTTTTGGAAATGGCAATAATGACAAACAACAACAACAACAACAACAACAACAGCTTAATAATGACTGTTTTATGGAAGAATGGAAGCCTTTTTTGGACCATTTAAAGAAATACTATAATGAGATAAATTCACGAGCAGGATTTAAACTATGAACAACAGAAATAATTAGATATTATTGTATTATGGAGTATGAACAGAGGAGAGAAAAGTGGAAGGGGGCAGATAAGCGTTTAGGATGAGAATCATGCACCAACTCTTGAATTATATCTTCTTTCAGGTGACGGATATTCCATCAATAAAGCACCTCATCCATTGCCTCAAGTTTATTTAGCAGGGAAGGGAATCCCACTTGTCATCTCTGCCTAGTTTGTCAAATGCGCCATGGCAGAATGTTCTTTTCTTTTCCTTAAAAAAAAAAAAAAAGCAATACTTTGTGTCTTCTCAGGGACCCTGATAGGTCATGGCTCACACTCTCCTGTACTGTTAGTCCTCTTATCTAAAACGACACGCCGGGATTTATACAGAGATCGTTTTTTTTAGAATGTCCATATTTTACATCACAATGAAGAAAATATAAATATGCTTCTCGAGGCCTATGTACACACAGCCAGTCTATTCAGAGGTAACAGGCAGATGGATGTGTTTGAAGGCCATTATTATGTGTACAATGATATTATCTCTTCCATGAAAAATTCAGCAGGTTGGAATGTCTCCTGATCAAGGCAAAAGAGGAGCGGCGGGGGGGGGGGGGACGGGTGGTGAGAAAAACACAATCCCTGGGAGAGAGATAGTGTGCTTGTGTCTGGTGTGTGTGTGTGTGTGTGTGTGTGTGTGTGTGTGTGTGTGTGTGTCGTATTGCATCTTTTTAAGGCAGGATAAAAATCCCACCTCCTCATCTTCCCTAAAAATCCCCCCCCTGTGAAAATGGGGCCTGATTTTCTGTTTCTTTATTGGATGGGGCGGGGGGAATTCACTGATTTGGGGGGGCAGGGGTGTGCCAATTAGCTTACTTAACTTTATGTAGCTAAGGTTTTCCACCCCACCTTATTTTTAAAATATTATTATTATTATTATTATTATTATTATTATTATTATTAAAAAGAAGAACCTTCACATTACACACAAGACTCTCTTCCCAGCTTCCCAGGAGCCTTTACTCCCTGGAATGCCTTGGGATTGATGTGGCATGGAATATATATATATATATATATGTGGCATGGAATATATATATATATATATATATATATATATATATATATACATACATATATACATATATATATACCGGTACACACACACACACAAGAAAACACACTGTGGCTTATTTTGAGGGGATGTCTTATTTTTATTACGTAAGCACGCCTTGGCAAGGCAACGCTCGAGTTCTGGGGCTGCGAAGGACGGGACGGGCGCGGAGCTCTTTCTTTGCTTGCTGGCAGCGGGGGGAGAATCCAAGCTGAGCTTTGAGGAAACGGGCACCAGAGAGACCCGCTTTCGCTGGGCGCTCTCTCCTGCTCCTCCTCCGCCGCCTTCCCTCCTCGAAACACGACAAAAGCCTTGTTTTCCAAGGGGCCTCTTGGGTGACGCGCGGGGCGGCTCGGGGGATTTCGTCGTGGCGGCAAGCTGGAGTTGGGTGAGCGCGCGGGCAAAGAGACCTTCGGAGTGCCTTTGTCATGCCCGCTGCCCCTTCCTGTGCGCCCTGTTCTGCAGAGTTCCTGAGCGCTGCTTCTGGGGCTGACTGGTTTTGGTGGCGGGACTGGACGCCCAGCCCCGCTTTTTCCTTGGCGCCCTCCAGAACTGCGCCTATCACTATGGCTTATTTTAGGGGTATGGCTTATATTTCGCAAATGTGAAAAAATCCCGCTGTGGCTTATTTTATGACTACATCTTAAAATAGGGGGAACAGGGGGGAGAGAGAGAGAGAGAGAGAGAGAGCGCGCATCAGGCCAATGTGAGCAGCAAGGGGTGTTTTATGTTTGTTTTTTTAAAAGTATTATTCAAAAAAACCGGGGGTGGGTCACAAAGCTCTCACCCACCTTGTAAGGTTAATTAAGATGAATGGAACCTCACCCACTCAATGTTTGGGGAATTTAGGAATATGAGCTTATGAGGATTCCAACTAAACATCAGGAAGAACATTCTGACAGTGAGAGCTTTTCGACAGTGGAACACGGTTGTGGGCTCTCCTTCCTTGGAGGTTTCTAAGCAGAGGTTGGATGGTCATCTGTCAAGGATGCTTCAGTTGAGATTCCTGCCTTGCAGGGGGTTGGACTTGATGACCCTTGGCGGTGGGGTGGGGTGTCTTTTCCAGCTCTGCGATGTTATGGTTCTATTCTATGATTCTACGAGAAGAGTCTTCTGGAACAGGCCAAGGGCCCAGCATCCTATTCCCATGCATGCTTTTGGGAAGCTCACAAGCGAGAAGAGCCTACTGGATCAGGCCCAGTAGTCCACCCAACTAGTCCAGCATCTGGTTCTCACCGTGGCTAACCAGGTGCCCGTGGGAAACCTGCAAGCAGGACCCGAGGGCAAGAGGACTCTCCGTCCACCCTATGGCTTCCAGAAACTGGTACAGTGGTACCTTGGTACTCAAACAACTTGGAACCCAAACACTGCAAACCCGGAAGTAAGTCTTCCAGATTGCGAACTTTTTTCGGGAGCCGAACGTGCTCCGTTTTGAGTGTTACGCTTCCAATTTGAGCGCCACACTTCCGTTTTGAGTGTTACGCTGAGGTCTGTCTGTTTTTGCTATTTATTTTGCGTTTTTGTTTCTGCGGCTCTTTTCGTTTTGCTTTTGTGACTGTGCGGAACCCAGTTCAGCTACTGACCGATAGATTGTGTGACTGCAGTACATTGTTGATTGCTTTCATTTTATGGATCAGTGGTCTCGTTAGAGAGTAAAACTCACGTTAAATTGCTGTTTTAGGGGTTGTTTTTAAAAGTCTGGAATGGATTAATCCATTTTGCATTACTGTATATGGGAAAGCGTGCCTTGGTTTTGGAACGCTTTGGTTTTGGAACGGACTTCTGGAACAGATTAAATTTGAGAACCAAGGTACCACTGTATTCAGAAACATTACTTCCTCCAGCCATGGAGGCAGACCATAGCCATCATGGTGAGTAGAGATCGATAGCTTTTCCCCCCCTCCCCAGGGAGAAAGAGGAGACTTCATTTTACCTCCTTGCACCCGATGGATACTTGTCAAAGAGCTAAGCAGACTTCTCAACTCAGCTTTTAGGTCGTTCTGCAAGAGGAGTAGCATTGCAGGAGAAGTCAAGTCAGCAGGGCCGCAGTCTGTTTTCCTTATGGAACTCTTGGCTCCGGGTCAGTTCCAAGCCCTGAAGGTGGGCAGCGCTTTGGCCTGCTGGAGCATCACATCATGACAATTTTTTCATCCGTCTCAGGGAAGAAAATAAATATGCTTGCCGACCGAAGTTGACAGGCTCGCTGCTACCTTGTCACTTTCCAGACATCTCCAGGTCTTGTTGGAGTAGTAGAAAACAGGATTGTGAGCCAGGAATCATCTGATAGACATGCTGTTACATGAAGAACACAGATGAGTGAGATTTATTTTTGGGGAGAGAGAGAGAGAGAGAGAGAGAGAGAGAGAGAGAGAGAGAGAGAGAGAGAGAGAGAGAGAGAGAAAGGGAGCCTGGTGAAAACAAGGTTTTACTGGGACAGAAATGACGATTTGCTAAAAGAGCTTATATAGGCCACCATTTCAATTTGATAAAATTCTCAATGTGCCTTAGAAATTCATTTTTAAAAAGAAAACTAGAGGGGTTCTAATCCTTTTTCTGCTTAGGAGAAACTGTGCAGATGGTTTGTACACCAGCATCTTCCTCAAACAAGACAGCTTCCGGGAGCTTTGCATGATTTTTCAAGACTTTATGTGATTTGCTTCCTTTGTGTTTTTGTTGCAAGTCAGAGCAGCCCTGATCCTCTGGGGTTTATGTACAGTGGTACCTATGTTCTCAAACGCCTTGGTACTCAAACAACTTGGAACCCAAACACTGCAAACCCGGAAGTAAGTGTTCCAGTTTGCAAACCTTTTTCGGAAGCCAAACGTGCTCCGTTTTGAGTGTTACGCTTCCAATTTGAGTGCCACGCTACCGTTTTGAGTGTTATGCTTCCGATTTGAGTGTTACGCTGAGGTCTGTTTTTGCTATTTATTTTGCGTTTTTGTTTTTGCGGCTCTTTTTGTTTTGTTTTTCCGACTGTGCGGAACCCAGTTCAGCTACCGATCGATTGATTGTGTGACTGCTGTACATTGTTGATTTCTTTCATTTTACGGATCAATGGTCTCGTTAGATAGTAAAATTCATGTCGAATTGCCGTTTTAGGGGTTGTTTTTAAAAGTCTGGAAAGGATTAATCCGTTTTGCATTACTTTCTATGGGAAAGCGCGCCTTGGTTTTGGAACGCTTTGGTTTTGGAACGGACTTCCGGAACGGATTCAGTTTGAGAACCAAGGTACCACTGTATCTATTTTCGCATTCCGAGGCACTTAAAATTCCAGCTTGCAGGCTTGTAGACCCGGGCGTAATAGCCATTTTTAACAGGGTAATCTCTAACTGGGACCGGTGTATAAGGATGGTGCACTCTCTCCCCCCGATTCTCCCGGGCAATGTTCTCTTTAAAATATAGGGCTTTTGGTCAGAACAACAGCTGTCTGGCGTTAAAACGAAAGCCCTCCTTGCCTATTGGCATTGCTGCGAGGTTGCTGGGGAATTTTCACCGAGGGCTCAGGGAAGGTTACTGAAGAGGCAAAAGTAGGTCTGGAAGAAAAAATAAATTAATCTAACTTGTAAAGGAGCTTGGAACCATACCACAAGCATCATAATTAACTTTAATAATTATAAATGTAAATGCAGACAAGCCACAAGGTTTTAATGGTGTGCCACATGCTTCCGCTAATTATTTTAGAGTTTGGACACATTCAGTGCCAACTAATTATAAAACCCTGCTATGGAAATCATCTGTTTATATTAGACTTATTGATCTCTAGTGTTTAAGCAATATGAAAGGGGAAATCTACAATGCAGCACCATCTGCTTTGTATTCCTAATTGCTTTTAAAGAATCAAATATATAAATAGTCAGCTTTTTACAGGGTAGGCTTCAAAACCCATTCGGAGAGCAGGTTTTTGCAGCGCTAAGCAAAGCGGAAAGAGATGAAGTATTAAAAGCTGTACAAAAAAAAAGAAGGAAAAAAAGTTGCCTTATTAATATTTTTAACAGTGCTGTTAAAAGAACCACCACGGGCGGGGGAGAAAGAGAGAGAAAAAGAAGAGAAAGGAAGGAAGGCAAGAAGTCTTAGATCTCTTAGACTATTGTCAAATAAGCCATGAATGTATATTATTATTATTATTATTATTATTAGAAAAATGTTTATTAAATTTTATTTACTTATCAAATTATTTTTTATAAATTTATTACCAGCATTCACCACCATATTATTATTATTATTATTCACTATATTATTATTATTTGCCATTTATTATTACTATTAATATGTTATTTATTGAATTTGTCCACTGCTTTATGTTATTGTTATCATCTTGCTTATTGCATTTATTTGTCACTGCGTACAAAAGGAATCTCAAAGCGACTTGCAACAGCGAAAAGCAGAAACCAGCTAAGATTTGTGTGTGTTGTTGTTGTTGTTTTTAAAAAAAACAACAACAGTTAACGGGAAGAAACAAAATACAATCGAAACACTCATCCTTTATTATTTATATATCCTCATCATTAAGGTAGCATCCTCAACTCACGAAAGCTTTTAGAAAGCCAGAGGTCTCAGCCCAAAGGAGCTTACAATCACAATTTTGGCGAGAGGGAATGACCAAGGGCCATACATGATGGGGGTGAAGCCAGCCTGCCAACACTGGGGTCACTGCAGCTTACCTGGACTGGGGTGAGGCAGTGCAGGATGGAGACAAGGTAAGAACGCTGGAAATGGCTCTGATGGTGTGACCCAAAAGCCCCACTTTCACCTTAGCCCCATCTAGAAAAGCTGAATTGACGTTTGTGTTGAGAAGGCAAGCTCTGCCTCATCGCCAGAGTGCCCTCACAATTCTCAACACCCTGAACAAATTAAGTTTGTTTTTGGCATGAGCTTTCGTATACATGCACACTTCTTCACAAAAGCTCATACCAAGAACAAACTTAGTTGGTCTCTAAGGTGCTACTGGAAGGAATTTTTTTATTTTTTATTTTGTTTTGACTACGGCAGACCAACACGGCTACCTACCTGTAAATGTATACATGAGTTTCACTGTTAGTTCTGTAACTGCCTTTCCCGCTCCAGGGTGATTCAAACGGGTGCGGGGACAGTTGCTATTGGTTACCATATTTTTCGCTCTATAAGGCGCACCTGACCATAGGACGCACCTAGTTTTTAGAGGGGAAAAGCCCCATTTTTTGAGGATCAGCTCAAATTTCTGCAGCTTCTTTTGGAAAGGAGAAAAGCCCCATTTTTTAAGGATCAGCTCAAAGTTGTTGAGCTTACTTTGAAAAGGGAAAAAAACCCTGTTTTATGGGGTTTAACTCACAGTTCTGCAGCTTCAGGAAGCCATTTCTACAGTTTCCAGACAGATAATCGAATCAGCCAGTCACATGTCGCTGGGGAAACAGCCTCCCTCTGCAAGGGAGCGGGGCTGGAATCTCTCTCCCTTATCTCTCTCCCCCAGCTGCTCAGCGGGCTTCCTTTCAACACCCCCTTCTCTCTCTCTCTCTCTCTCTCTCTCTCTCTCTCTCTCTTTTTTTTTTTTTTTAAAAAAACACGATCTGCTTTTGCCCCATGGCAGTTCAGCTCCAGGGACCACACATTCGCTCCATAAGACGCATAGACATTTCCCCTTACTTTTTAGGAGGAAAAAAGTGTGTCTTATGGAGCAAAAAAATACAGTAACTTGTTAGCACAATTTGGATCCTTACTCTGATTGGGTCCCGCCAAAATCTGAATGTATCCTTTCCCCAACTCCTGTTCCTGAGAGTATAAAAGGAGCTCGCCCTTTCCCTCCAGTAGTCAAGTTCCTACGGCAATAAAGGAGATTGTTCTTGTTAGACTTGACTCCCGGCATATCCTTGCTAGCATGCTGATTCACTACTCAGAGCTGATTACACGAAGAGCTGAAATCATATAGACACTGCACCCACGACAGAACACTTAGATTGCCATCTCCTAGGCTTCTGAGGGCGAGGAACTCCAAGAGGGAACCCCTTGCCAGCCTTAACACCTTAACACACTCTGTAATGAAGGAGGTGTTCCTTCAAGTATTTGGGGCCTAAGATATTTGGGAATTTAAACACCAATGATAGGATCTTGCATGGAACCCTTACACCCTGCTGTCAAGGGGGCATTGTAGGCAAATGTGTTGGGGGGTGTTATTGGGTTGTTATTTTGATTTTGATTATGTACTTTGTGGTTTTATATTCTGATTTTATCCTGTGAACTGCCCTGAGATCTGTGGCTATAGGGCGGTATAATAATAATAATAATAATAATAATTAATAATAATGTGGCATATTCCCCCATCCTGTCATCTCCTGCGCTGTTGTTGTGTGACTTGGGCTAGGCAGCCCAGGGGATCAATCTGACTGACATTTGTACACAAAAACGATGTCTGTCTCAGAAAACGCAACTGCATCTCTTGCAGCGAAGCACTTTGAAATGGCAAAGGTACCGAAAGTCCTTCAAGATCGGCATGCCTGCAGTACAAGCACAGACCGTGGGGGCTTTAAACAGGGTGATGAAGATGAAGCCAGGTGCGTCGATGTTAACATTTCATTAAGACAGCCCCTTATGAAAGATGTGGTGGGGAAAGACCCTGAACGTATTTTCTTTTTTCTTTTTAATTTCCACGTTCGCAAAGCGAATCATGCCAAACTTTCAAACCGCTGGGTCCTTCTGATTGAGTGCAGAGAAAGAGTTAACCATATATATATATATATATATATATATATATATATATATATGTATATATATATATGCGCGCTGGGTTAGATCACTGAAGCTTTTCCCTTCCAGAAGATGACCTTAGGAACTGTCATCCCCCCTTGAATTTATACAAAGAATTCAAAGTAAAGGCTTTCTGGTTACACTTCTCTCTCTTTTTTCCACAAACCCTTTGTCCTGTCAGCTCAGTCCTTGATATCTTCATCTACCGACATGCCCAGATGTACCATGAATGTTGATTTGCACTGGCCTCACTCTGCCTCCCTGCTGGTGTCATTAAAACCAGGGAGGTAGCTGCTCCCCTGGCATCTTTGGCGCGGCTTGGCGCTACACCGCTGGCTAAATTATTGATGAAGAGCACTTTTCTCGCCGTGTGTATTTCCCACCTTTAAATGAAACAGTGGAGAGAGAGAGAGAGAGAGAGAAGGAGGGAGGGAGGGAGGGTGAGTGCTGACATTGCTCCCTTGATCCGCGCAATTTCGACGTGACATTTATGATGCCGTTCAGATTGCATCCAAGCAATTATTTCCAAGGTAGCCTCCCTCTGAAACGAAGATCCCCACATCCCCAGAAAAACACCATCCGGGGCATGCTTTTCCATCGAGCCTTCAGTGGGACTGAGGAGGCCCGATCCTATAAAATGTCCCTTTCACACAATGTCCCTGATGTATTATGGAACTGTGATTTTTTTTTACCACTAAGGAAGGCAAAGGACCCCTGGATGCACTGGTGGAGGAAGGGGGTGTGGTCAGCCCTGGGTGTAATCCCTGGGGGGGGGGGTTGACGTCGCCGCAGGCGGCGCCCCCTGGAACGCTCACTGTGGGCCATGCCGCCCCCATGGGTGGCTCATCGCACCCCTGGGTGCACAGCATGTGTGCCGCTCCAGGTGCCGGAGCAGCTAGCTCTGCCTCTGCCTGGAAAGTTAAGTCCAGTCAAAGGTGACTATGGGGTGCGGTGGTCATCTTGCTTTTCAGACCAAAGGACCCGGCATTTGTCCACAGACAGCTTTCCAGGTCATGTGGCCAGCAGGACTAAATCGCTTCTGGTGCAAGGGACACCGTGATGGAAACCAGAGCACACGAAAACGCCATTTACCTTCCTGCCGCACTGGTACCTTTTTATCTACTTGCACTGGTGTGCTTTGGAACTGCTAGGTTGGCAGAAGCTGGGACAGAGCAATAGGATCTCACTCCATCATAGGGATTTGAACCACCGGGCTTCTGATCAGCAAGCCCAAGAGGCTCAGTGGTTTAGACTACAGAGCCACCCATATGATGACTTTATCTGAATGTCACGCTTAATATGTGCTTCTGTTTCCCCATACTTCCTCCATGAAAACATATAGGGGGAAACTGTATGCCAGTATACCACCCCAAATTCTATCATAAAATCATAGAGTTGGAAGAGACCACAAGGGCCATCCAGTCCACCCCCTACCAAGCAGAAACACCATCAGAGCATTCCTGACAGGTGACTGTCAAGCCTCTGCTTAAAGACCTCCAAAGAAGGAGACTCCACCACACTCCTTGGCAGCAAATTCCACTGTCGAACAGCTCTTACTGTCAGGAAGTTCTTTCTAATGTTTAGGTGAATCTTCTTTCTTGTAGTTTGAATCCATTGCTCCGTGTCCTCTCTCAGGAGCAGCAGAAAACAACCTTTCTCCCTCCTCTATATGACATCCTTTTATATATTTGAACATGGCTATCATATCATCCTTAACCTTCTCTTCTCCAGGCTAAACATACCCAGCTCCCTAAGCCGTTCCTCATAAGGCCTTGTTTCCAGGCCTTTGACCATTTTGGTTGCCCTCCTCTGGACACGTTCCAGCTTGTCAGTATCCTTCTTGAACTGTGGTGCCCAGAACTGGACACAGTATTCCAGGTGAGGTCTGACCAGAGCGGAATACAGTGGTACTATTACTTCTCTTGATCTAGATGCTATACTCCTATTGATGCAGCCCAGAATTGCATTGGCTTTTTTAGCTGCTGCATCACACTGTTGACTCATGTCAAGTTTGTGGTCTACCAGGACTCCTAGATCCTTTTCACATGTACTGCTCTCAAGCCAGGTGTCACTTTACTTCAGTGATTTTGAGGGGCTAAGAGGCCCCCAGGTAGATTTATTTTTCCTAGAATCAAATAACACAGAAATGGGTACTAAAGCTGATGTATATTCCAGTAAATTTCCAGAAGCGGCTTCTACATCATCTGCAAGCTTGAATATAGTGCGGAAATCAACAGTTAAGGAAACGTCGGGGAAATGGAACAAACTGCTGTGTGAATGCAGCCAGTGACAATTAAACTCCCCTTCTGGCCTGCGGCCAAGTCAAGTTACCTTGATGTGCTGGTAATTGCATGAGGATACCTGTGAAATATGACCAAAGAGGGAAGCATTATCATTCTTTTTAAAGAAAGAGATCTCTATTGTTTCGCAGAGTGCAAACACAAGGGAGAAATAAGGGTCATGTGGCATCTATTCATATCCAGAGTACAGAAGATTTATGGCTTAGCGAATATGTAGATGGCCACTTTTCTTGACCAAACACCTCAGGCTGAGGTTTCTGCTCTTTTCTTTCTTTTCTTTTCTTTTCTTTTCTTTTCTTTTCTTTTCTTTTCTTTTCTTTTCTTTTCAAGTCTCCACACTTTAAATGCAGGAAGAGACAATTACACACCTTTAAGCACCCTTCTGGGGGATGGGAGTCTGCTTGCCCTACATGCCAGGGGTGGGGGAGGGCACAAAGGACGATTTTCACATTTTTGCTCTCAAAGCCATTTTGCTACCATCACTCATACACTGCTGTGTGGGGAAGGATCGGCAACTGAGAAGCCACGTAGCAGATCTGTTGCTTTAAGGAAGGAAAGAAGCTGATTAGTGATTAGGCTGATTAATGGAGGGTAAGGCTATCAGAGGAGGATATAGCTAGGATGGCTATGCTGAGCCTCTGTGGTCAACGGCTGATATGCTACTGAATGCCGGTTGCTGGAAACTGCAGGTGGGGAGAGGGCTCTTGGGTCTTTCTTGAGGGTTTCTCAAAAGCCTCTGGTCATAGCTGTCAACCTCCCTTTTTTGGCGGGAAACTCCTTATTCCAATGCCGTTTCCCTCTGCTATCCCGGATTGTTGATATCCTTAAATTTCCTGGATTCCAAGGAAGCAGCTCCTCTCCCTCCCTGCCGGCCAGGGAGGCTCCTCAGCTGCGTTGCTCAGCTGCCAATAAGGAGTCTGAGACCGACTGCCAATAAGGAGTCTGAGGCTACTTGGTGCCATTGCACCGCCCTCGCGGCATCCCTTATTTTCAAATCCGAAAGTTGACAGCTATGCCTCTGGTTGGTGACTGCGATGATAATAATAATAATAATAATAATAATAATAATAATAATAATAATAATAATAATTTATTATTTGTACCCCACCCATCTGGCCGGGTCCCCCAGCCACTCTGGGCAGCTTCCAACAAACATTAAAATACATCAAAATGTCATGTAGTTGTTGATCCCTTTGAACTCTGATGGGAGGGTGCTCCACAGGGCGGGTGCCACTACCGAGAAGGCCCTCTGCCTGGTTCCCTGTAGCTTTGCTTCTCGCAGTGAGGGAACCGCCAGAAGGCCTCGGAGCTGGACCTCAGTGTCCAGGCTGAACGGTGGGGGTGGAGACGCTCCTTCAGGTATACAGGACCGAGGCCGTTGGACAAGATGGGCCATGGCCTGATCCAGCCAGCTCTTCTTAAGCATGCATTTTGCCATTGCACCACTGCCTATGGTCACGTTCGGCCCTCGGAGGCAGGATGTTTTTGTTCTGCCTTCCAGCCCATTGGCATCACATCTTTGGGACAATTACCTGCGAATGCCTCTCATATTGGGGGCACTTATGTGTGAATGCCTATACTGAATATTTGAAAAGCGGCACTTTGCTTCCCTTGCGCCTTACGAGCTGCAACCGCAGAGACAGCATACAAATCTGAGTCATTGTTGTGCGTTGCCTACACACAAGCGATTTAATTGAACGTTCACGTTCCCTGCTCGGGAGCACAAACCACAGTATAAATTACGGCAGATCTGAGTCATTGTTTCTCGTTGCGTGTGTGCTATTATCTACAACGGTGCACCGGGTTCCCTGTTCGAAAGCAAGAGAGATCGGAATCGCTGTTGTTCATTGCAAGTGCATTTAAAAGGGGATTAGAGGATAAGACTACTGAATAGGTGTGTACAGGGCTGCAGAAATGACTCTTCTGTGAACACAATAAATTTTGTTCCAGTGGACAGTCCCGCCAGTGGGTGACATTTCTTTGCAGCTTGTCCTTTCCTCTGCAGACACCTCCATTATTACCAAGGATCCCCTCGACTCTCTAGAGTAGATTTGCGGGAGCAAAGGCTGCTACAGAGGGAAGGAGAATCAGAAGATATCACCCTTGTACTGGTAGCGCTGCAATCTAAGCCTCTTGGGCTTGCCGATCGGAAGGTTGGCAGTTCAAATCCCTGCAACTGAGTGAGCTCCCTTGCTTTGTCCAGTTCCTGCCAACCTAGCAGTTCGAAAGCACACCAATGCAAGTAGATAAATAGGTACCGCAGTGGTGGGAAGGTAAACGGCGTTTCTGTGCGCTCTGGTTTCTGTCACATTGTCCCGTTGTGCCAGAAGCGGTTTAGTCCTGCTGGCCACATGACCCAGAAAGCTGTCTGTGGACAAACGCCGGGTCCCTTGGTGTGAAAGCGAGATGAGCATTGCAACCCCAGAGTTGTCTTTGACTGGACTTAATCATTCAGGGGTCCTTTACCTTTACCTTTACCTCGGTCCAGTATACCTGAAGGAGCGTCTCCACCCATCGTTCTGCCCGGACACTGAGGTCCAGTGCCAAGGGCCTTCTGGCGGTTCCCTTGCTGCGAGAAGCCAAGTTACAGGGAACCAGGCAGAGGGCCTTCTCGGTAGTGGCGCCCGCCCTGTGGAACGCCCTCGCACCAGATGTCAAAGAGAAAAACAACTACCAGACCTTTAGAAGACATCTGAAGGCAGCCCAGTTTAGGGAAGGTTTTAATGTTTAACAGACTATTGTATTTTAATATTTTGTTGGAAGCTGCCCAGAGTGGATGGGGAAGCCCTGTCAGATGGGCGGGGTATAAATAATAAATTATTATTATTATTATTATTATTATTATTATTATTATTATTAGCTTTACCTTTACTGTTGGGGGTATCAAATTAGGGCCATTAGGGCAGTTCCAACCCTGGTGGATGAGGTCAAAGGCCCATCTGTTCCATCATCCTGTTCTCATAGTGGTCAACCAGATCCCCATAGGATGCCAGCAGGCAAGATCTGAGCACGACAGCATCCTCCCCACTTGTAGATCATGGTAATTGCGGCTAGTAGTCATTGATAGCCTTAGCCAGCGTGGTGTAGTGGTTAAGAGCGGTGGACTCATAATCTGGTGAACCGGGTTCACTTCCCTGCTCCTCCACATGCAGCTGCTGGGTTACCTTGGACTAGTCACACTTCTCTGAAGTCTCTCAGTCTCACTCACTTCACAGAGTGTTTGTTGTGGGGGAGGAAGGGAAAGGAGATTGTTAGCCGCTTTGAGACTCCTTAAGGGGAGTGAAAGGCGGGATGTCAAGTCCAAACTCTTCTTTTTCTTCTTAAAGGGTAAAGGAACCCCTGACCGTTAGGTCCAGTCGCAGACGACTCTGGGGTTGTGGCGCTCATCTCGCTTTATGGCTGAGGGAGCCGGCGTACAGTTTCTGGGTCATGTGGCCAGCATGACTAAGCCGCTTCTGGCGAACCAGAGCAGTGCACAGAAATGCATTTACCTTCCCACCAGAGCAGTACCTATTTATCTACTTGCACTTGCCGTGCTTTCGAAATGGTAGGTTGGCAGGAGCAGGGACCGAGCAATGGGAGCTCACCCCGTCGCGGGGATTCAAACCACCGACCTTCTGATCGCCAAGCCCTAGGCTCTGTGGTTTAGACCACAGCGCCACCCGCGTCCCCTTCTTCTTCTTCTTAGCCTCCATGTATTGTCCAATCCTCTTTTAGAGCCATCCAAGTTGGCGGCCATCACTATATCTTATGGAAAGACGTCCTCTTGTGAAAGCACAGGATTCAACACACTATTGGTAAACTTCCTCAAAGACTATGTGTCTCTGCAATAGTCATGCTACTTGGAATCATAGAAGGGACCCTGAAGATCATCTAGTTCCCGCATTGTAGGCGGTCAGAGGGTCTTCTAGTCCAACCCCCTCCAATTATACTTTCCCCAAGAAAGTCTGCTACTTGAGTTCTTTCTTCAGGCTTCATTATCTCAAGGCTCTCCTGTCCTTCTTGCGGAATCGCAGCCCTGTTTAAGTTTCAAGACAATGGATGGAGCACAGCACACAATGGAATTCACCTTTTACTCTTCTTTGAAAGGGAAGAGAGGGAGAATGAACATGTTTATTTCACTATGATTGTACTCCCACCAGCTAATTACATTTCAGGTAGAAAGTCCATGAACTCCCCTGATCTTTATTGATAAAGGTAAGTGCAATAGCCACCAACATTCATGTGTTATTTCTGGAAACCTTCATTCTACAGCAAGCAAGCGTTACTGTTTTAAATTCTTAACTTCTAAAAAAAAAAACCCTCTTAAAATATTTACTATAAGTGGGGATCATGATCAAGGTGAGATTAATTGGAGCCTTTTGTTTTAGTTGTGTGTTCCCATTTCCTTTAACAAAGAACTTCTCAGCAGAAGTTTTCGTATCAGGTTGATTGACAAGATGGTCAGGAAATGCAAAACAACAGACAGATCAACCCCCGTTCTGAGCAGCACTTTATGTAAGACTTAGATGTGCAGAGTCAGTAGTGAGATGTTCCTACGCTGTAGAGGCATAGTTTTCTATGGCTGAATGATAGTTAGGAGATAGAGTGGGCTGGCCCTAAACAGGGTAGTCTCACATCTCTTTCTTCTCTTTGCATAATTCGTAGTTCGAATTGCGCCACGTCTTGACACAGAACGACACAAATTGGGCCCAACCACTTGCTCAGTAAAGGATATCTAAAGCAGGGAAACTTTTTCCATTGGAGAGCCACCTTCTTTTCTCTCTTTTTTATATTTTATTTATGATTTTCAGGTTTTTACATTTCAATAATTTCACAGTCATTTTAGCATTTCAAAACTTGACTTCCTTCCCCCCTCTTCCTGCAGTTCTTTAAATTTATTTTCAATATTTTCTGCATATCCAAATTAATTTGTTCATTTATTCATCTACTTTAAATCCATACTCTAACGAAACTGCAGGTTATTGCAATAATCCTGCCAATGTTATTATCTGTTAACAATTGGTTTGTAAATATTCAATAAACCATTTCCATTCTTTGATAAAAGTTTGCTATCTTGATTTCTTATTTTCTGATAAGTTTCGCCACATTCCTTTCTCGGCAACTTTCTGGGGGCCGGATGCTGATTGTGATAAGGGCCAGAGGCAGACATGAGCAGAGCCACAAATGGGTTACCTTTGTACAATTGGTTAGTTTCTTTACATATCCCCAAATCTCCAGACCCTACAGACCCTCTCGGGTGTTAAGAGCAACAGAGTGGGGTGGACCTCTTGGTAGTTCCATCACCCTGGAAGTTGGGGTTGGCCCAGTAGACTTTTAGGGACCCTCATTATGTATGGAGTTTTTTTTCTTTCTTTTCCCCTAAACCACTTGGTTTATAAATATATATATATATATATATATATATATATATATATATATATATATGGTTTTTAACATAAAAAAACAGCAACTTAACATCATTACATTAATCATGGTAAAAAATACAAAATGCAAAATAGACAAAACACAAACATACATCTTATTTTCCCATTCATCATGTCTGATCATATTGGGGTGACTTCCTCACGTCCCCCCCACTGCGTTTCATTATCAATCATCTTTAGTAATTTCTTGACATCTTTAAACATTATTTATTATTATCAAATATGTCCTTTTCTTATATAAGTCTTAACCTAAATCATAATTCTATATTACTTAACCTATTTTTCTATTCTGTAAGCTGTCATTTCTTCCAACTTTTTTCAATCTTTAAATCTTACAATAGTTTTTTAAATAAACTTTAAATTTCTTCCAATCTTGTTCCACCGTCTCCTCCCTCTGGTTGCGTAGTTTCCCGGTCAGTTCCCTAAACCACTTGGAAGGCAAATGGTGAGATCTCTTAGGCTGCGGCTTACCTTCATGGATGTCCTGTGGCAAAGTGGAAGTGTTAACACTGTTGGGGTGAAGAAGAAGAAGAGTTTGGATTTGATATCCCACTTTATCGGTACCAACATTAGAGGATTGGCAGCTAAAAATGATGGATTATGCCGAACTGGCAAAGATGATGGGCAAGGTCAGGAACCAAGACCACTGGAAGTTCGTGAATGATTGGAGTAAATTTATAGACTATTTAAAAGAAAATTGTACAAGTTTAAAGACACTAACAGGACTGTTGTAATTTCTATGTTGTGAGATGTGAATAATCTCTGACTGAAATCAGAGGAGGAGATAAAAAAAAAGGTCAGAGATAGATAAAAAACAAAAGCGTTAGAGACTAAATAATATTTACAAACCGTTGAAAAGAGGGAGGGAAGTCATAGCTCGGCGGAGCTTTAAACCTATTGTATGTAATATAATATGATGAAAATTTGAGTGTCAATGTAATATTAAATCAATAAAAATCATATGACAAAAAAAAGAGATATCCCACTTTATCACTACCCTAAGGAGTCTCGAAGAGTCGGACATGACTGAAAAACTAAACAAGGAGTCTCAAAGTGGCTAACATTCTCCTTTCCCTTCCTCCCCACAACAAACACCCTGTGAGGTGAGTGGGGCTGAGAGACTTCAGAGAAGTGTGACTAGCCCAAGGTCACCCAGCAGCTGCATGTGGAGGAGCGGAGATGCGAACCCGGTTCACCAGATTACGAGTCTACCGCTCTTAACCGCTATACCACACTGGCTCCCACTGGGTGGTGGTGATGGGCCCATTGCTGGTCTTGGGGCCTTGGAAATGCCCAACCTTGACACCCTTAAGAACTCAAGTTTCATGAGATGTGCATGAGCTATGTTACTGGAAGTCTTTCACTTGTTGATCTTAGGCTGGCAAGATTTCTTCAGTGCAGAGCCAAGAATAGTATTTTAGCGCTCTCTCTCTCTCTCTCTGTGTGTGTGTGTGTGTGTGTGTGTGTGTGTGTGAGAGAGAGAGAGAGAGAGAGAGAGAGAGAGAGATGTGATTTAAGATATATAGCTTATATGTGATTTAAGCGCTTTGTGTGTGTGTGTGTGTGTGTGTGTGTGTGTGTACCTGCACATGCTCATGCCTTGATAATTCAAGATTTAAATGGTTAGAAAGCACTGCATTCATTTGTTGTGGTTATTTATTGATCCCTGCAACCATTTTCTTTCTTTTTCATTTTTCAACATAAGGAGGATTTGAAACCCCCATTCAGTCATCAAGATCACTTGGGCCCAAGAGGCATTAAAAAAGAAAGTTAGGCAGCCCTGATCTCCACACCGAACTTGCTTTTCTCACCACTGCAGCACTTAGGGAACCATCAGCAGCTCGATTTCCTGGTATTTCTTTACAGAGTAGCTAATAATAATAATAATAATAATAATAATAATAATAATAATAATTGTTTATACCCCGCCCATCTGCTGGGTTTCCTCAGCCACTCTGGGCGGCTCCTAACAGAATATTAAAAACACGATAAAACATCAGACATTAAAAACTTCCCTAAACTTCCCTAATTATTTATCAGCTAGTTGTTTGTTTGTTTAAGTGTGCATTGTCTTTTGCATTTTTTTAAATTTCAAATTAATGTCATTTCCTTGAACTTTTAAAGTGTGTATTAGTTACCTGAGAGACCATCTTTTTCTATTCCCGTGGGTAAATCTGCAATTAGTTAATTTCCCAAAATGCATTTTGTTGACTCGACAGGGCCATGTACTGCTGGGGGGGGGTATTAAAAACAAACCCCATTTGCGGGCCCCTTCAATTTCTCACACATCGGACTATTCCAGCTCATTGGCTAAGGTACCACTTGTTATTTTGCATAGCCCACTATTTAAGCATTTGACCAGAAAATGCACACTATTTTAAGATATGGGGTTCTGCACAGACACCTGAATTTTTGTAATAGCAACACTTCAGATTACGTATTTCACATCCAACAAGGGCTGAGCTGAAAGTTTTTCTGGAACTATTCGTAATTGTTTGCAGTCCCCCCACCCCCACCCCGCCCACAGTGATTTCACTGTAACGTAAAATGATATTTGTTTGGTTTTTCTTTTCTCATAAGCAACCTTGGCCAGGAAAGTATAAAGGCAAGGAAAGTTTCTTACCGTCCTTTTTTTATTTCAATCTTTACAGAGAGAGGCTATAGAACCCAGCCTCATGGATAATGTCGTCCCGAAGTGAATCTCCAACCCCCGTCTCTCCCACTTCCTCATTCGTCACTTCTACAGGTGCTGCTACGTGCCCTCTGTCTTTGAGCTCTTTGCTCTCCTACTTTTAAGGCTCGCCGGGTTCTGGGAGATGGAGGGTCTGGAATGCTTTCTAATGACAACATGTCAGTTGGGTGTTGTTCTGGCTCTCCCACGATTTCCAAACTCCTCCCCATCTGCCTCTGAGCTGTGACCTCTCGCAAACCACTGTTGTAAATCTATACAGTGGTACCTCGGGTTACAAACACTTTGAGTTACAGACTCCGCTAACCCGGAAGTAGTACCTCGGGTTAAGAACTTTACCTCAGGATGAGAACAGAAATCACGCGCCGGCTTAACCTCAGGTTAAGAATGGTTTCAGGTTAAGAAAGGACCTCTGAATGAATTAAGTTCGTAACCAAAGGTACCACTGTAAAGGTAAAGGGACCCCTGACAATTAGGTCCAGTCGCGGACGACTCTGGGGTTGCAGCGCTCATCTCGCTTTACTGGCCGAGGGAGCCGGCGTACAGCTTCTAGGTTATGTGGCCAGCAGCGCACGGAAACGCCGTTTACTGTCCCATCGGAGGGGTACCTATTTATCTACTTGCACTTTGACGTGCTTTCAAACTGCTAGGTGGCAAGAGCAGGGACTGAGCAACGGGAGCTCACCCCGCCGCAGGGATTCGAACCGCTGACCTTCTGATCGGCAAGCCTAGGCTCTGTGGTTTAACCCACAGCGCCACCTGCGTCCCTGACCACTGTACTCTCTTCCTTTTCCTCCTCCCTGGAAGGGTCAGGGTGGGGAGGCGGTGTCCACCACTCCTCCTGTGCCCTGTCCCAAGTCTCCTTGACTTCTGAGCTTTTTCCTATGGAAATGCCTCCCTCTGGAGACTCTCCAAGTGTCGGCAGCTGCGCTGGCCATTCCTGTCACCTTTGAGAGAGATGATGTGCTCACCTTTCCATTACACTCATCTGGCTGCCGGTGACAGCTATGCATGTCTGAGCTGGCAGCAAGGGCTCAGGGCAGGGGGAGACGGGAGGTGTGTTCCTTTGTGAGCAGACTTGCTTGAGTTCCCAGGGATTTGAAGAATCTGACACACACAAAAACCTGCATTTTCTTTGAGCTCTTCTATTAATTAAATTAGTCCCCTTTCCAATAGCTGGCGGAAAGGGGATGTCAAGGAGGTGAGAGGCACCTTCTGCAACTTTTCCTGTGAAGCTGCTGGCAAGGCACCAGCTTTTTCATTTCAATCTGTAGCAGGCGCAGGGAGAGAGCATGGATGAAAAATAGCTTGACAAATAGGAGATTCTTGCGGGGGTCAGAAGGAGGATGTGACCGATGTCTTCTATGTTTTAATTATTCCACCAAAAAGGCAGCACACAGCACTTGGCAACCTTTTCGCTGCTTTGATTTGCAGGTAAGCTCTCCAGATTTCAGTGGAAGTTACTTTCAAGGCCCCAAGGCTTACCTAGCTTAGACTTGCTCCACAGGTTTCCAAATAACGATGATGATGATGATGATCATTGGATGGACATGGCTAGGGGTGTCCAAAACCTTCAGTGTGGTGTAGTGGTTAAGAGCGGTAGACTCGTAATCTGGTGAACTGGGTTCGCTTCCCCGCTCCTCCACATGCAGCTGCTGGGTGACCTTGGGCTAGTCACACTTCTTTGAAGTCTCTCAGCCCCACTCCCCTCACAGAGTGTTTGTTGTGGGAGAGGGAGGGAAAGGAGAATGTTAGCCGCTTTGAGACTCCTTCGGGTAGTGATAAAGTGGGATATCAAATCCAGACTCCTCCTCCTCCTCTTCTTCATTGAATATTTTCATGGATACTTTTTTATGTCAAAAAGTGGCATCAGGACACTTATCTAGAACAAAAATATTTTTGATGTGATTTGATTTAATATTTCTATTCCGCTTGACCAACAACAAATGTTGACCTCAAAGTGCCTCACACTAATCACACAAGCTATGTGGTTTAGGTAAAGAAGGACTAGTTCATAAGCTTGTGTTGCCTTCTGTTCAAATGCTAGCCTGTCTTCTATTTTCCCATAGTGATGCAATGCGGTTTATCATCCCACCCCCACCCTCAAATGCTGACCACCAGCTTGCTGTTGCTTAGAATTGTCCTCTACCAAAACACCTTACTTACAATCCTGCTGATCCACTAGGTGCAGGACTCTTTTGTCAAAAAGACTATTGCATTTCCTGGACGAGGGTATTTCTGCCCCATTCTGTGGAGCCAGTTTAAATATGCAGTATCTTGCACAGGGACTCTGCTGTTGATTTCCTTCTCCCTTCCATATCCTATAATACAAGGGTAGGGAAACTGGCCCATAGGCCTACTTAGTTGCACTAGGCCTGCCCATTTGACCCACAAGGCCATTTTGGCCAAGCCACTCCCTACATCTGGCTTCATATATGCGGTGCGGAGTGGGTAAAACCTGGCTTGGCAAAAGGGGCTTGCAGGCACTTAGGGAAAGCGCTGCGGAAAAGGCATTTTGAAAGGGGCTTTGCAAACCAAACCATCAGCGGTGCTACTTGCAAGAGAGCACAGTAACTATTTGAAAACAGGTTGCTTTACTCAAAGGGCTGGGATTCTGTGGACCTCCTGGTGCTGTCAGACTCCACCAGCCCCAGCCAGTACAGCCGATGGGGTTAGTGATTATGATGATAATAATAATAATAATAATAATAATTTATACCCCGCCCATCTGACTGGGCTTCCCCAGCCACTCTGGGCGTCTTCAACAGAACATTAAAATGCAATAATCTATTAAACATTAAAAGCCTCCCTAAACAGGGCTGCCTTCAGATGTCTTCTAAAGGTCTGGTAGTTGTTGTTCTCTTTGACATCTGGTGAGAGGGCGTTCCACAGGGCGGGTGCCACTACCGAGAAGGTCCTCTTCCTGGTTCCCTGTAACCTCACTTCTCGCAGCGAGGGAACCGCCAGAAGGCCCTCGGCACTGGACCTCAGTGTCCGGGGCTGAACGATGGGGATGGAGACGCTCCTTCAGGTATACAGGACTGAAGCCATTTAGGGCTTTAAAGGTCAGCACCAACACTTTGAATTGTGCTCGGAAATGTACTGGGAGCCAATGTAGGTCTTTCAAGACCGGTGTTATGTGGTCTTGGTCTCGGTGTTATGCGATAATAATAATAATAATAATAATAATAATAATAATAATAACAATAATAAATTTTTATTTATACCCTGTCCTCCCCGGCCAGGGCGGCTAACACCAAATATGAATTACAATAAAACGTAATAGGGAAACAACAAACAAACAAACAAACAAACAGGTAATTAAAATACAGCTTTAAGATACAGCTTAAAATACAGCTTCATTTTAGTAGTAGCCATAAATCAAGACCATAAAGGGAGGATTCGAACCACCGACCTTCAGATCTGCAAGCCCTAGACTCTGTGGTTTAACCCACAGCACCACCCGTGTCCCTTTTGGACAGTATGGTAGGACGTCCCTATTTCCATCGGAGAAAAGTTGGAGGATATGAAGTTCTGCGAGCCAATGAGATAAGTTACTGTACAACCTTTAGAAGAAGATCTGAAGGCAGCCCCATGTAGTTTTGCTATCTTTTTATATATTTTGGAGGCCGCTCAGAGTGGCTGGGGCAACCCAGTCAGATGGGAGGGGTATAAATAAAATTCTTCTTATTAATTCTATTATTGAACAGGACACCCCTATTTTCATCGGCAAAATGTTGGTGGGTATGTGAGCCTCAGATGATGCTTGCCGGGTTCATACGGGGAGAGGCAGTCCTTCAGGTATTGTGGTTCTAAGCTGTTTAAGGCATTATAGGTCAAAACTTTGAATTTGGGCTCTGAAACTATGTCTTGCCTGTTGAGCAACTTGGCTGCTGGATTCTGTACCAGCTGAAGATTCTCATAGTAGTCCAGAAAGAGCAGATCAGGTTGATTCACTTAAAAATGTGGACTGATCAGAATCCTGAAAGCATCATTAAATGTACACTAGTCCAGGTGGCGCTGTGGGTTAAACCACAGAGCCTAGGGCTTGCTGATCAGAAGGTCGGTGGTTCGAATCCCTGCGGCGGGGTGAGCTCCCATTTCTCGGTCCCAGCTCCTGTCCACCTAGCAGTTCGAAAGCACGTCAAAGTGCAAGTAGATAAATAGGAACTGCTCTGGCGGGAAGGTAAACGGTGTTTCTGTGCGCTGCTCTGGTTCGCCAGAAGCAGCTTTGTCATGCTGGCCACATGACCCGGAAGCTGTACGCCGGCTCTCGGCCAATAAAGCGAGATGAGCGCCGCAACCCCAGAGTCGGTCACGACTGGACCTAATGGTCAGGGGTCCCTTTACTTACTAAGCACAGCTTGTGGCAGCAAATTCCATAAATCCACGCTGGCTTGCGTGAAGAAGCTCTTCCATTTGTCTGACGGCCGTGCTGAAATCTGCCATCATTCTGAGAAAGCCATAATTCTTCACCTTACGCCCAATACATCTTGTGATATTTTAACTTGTTTTATGCCAAACCCACATTTGGGAAGTCTTAAAGCTGAACTTTCAACCTGATATGGGGAAGGCACGTTAGAATAATTCATAAATACCCGTGGGTATCCGCTGTCTTGCGGCGATGGAAAGAAGTCACCTTCTGGTGGGACGGGAAATGTCCCGCAAGAATCTGCTATAAGAAATAGGGTATTCGAATATAATTATTTCGGCTTTTTAGGGGGGAAAGGTGATGCTTTCTGCTTGACCAGGGTTTGACAGCTCTTGACAGAGCAGCCGAAAAATCCAGAGTGTTGCAGTTCAGCCTGGACTGTCTACCACAGTGTATGAGTGCCCTCTGCTGTTTTTACATACAGCACACATCTTTGAAACGATCCACAATGTTGCATGCTTTTTCAATGAAAAAATGCCAGCAAAATACAGCATATACTGGGCTTTGTCGACCTTCTTGCCTGAATTCTTTAGGGTATCAGTAACTTTTGTGGGTTTATTTGCAAGGCCATATTCCTGGTGGTCTCATATCTAGGCAGTCCTGGCCCACTCCAACAGTATCTTTATATCACATGGCTTCAGAAATTGATATGTCTTAGGCAAGATTAGTAGATTGGTACCAATTTCTTGCACAGTTCCCTGGCAGAGATTCTCTCCTCCCTTTATGCACACCCTTTAGCGAGAGTGGTGTCTTACTTGACGGAAAGTTGCAAACCGATCAGAAGCCAATTTGCGCATCAAGTGGTGTATTATTATTATTATTATTATTATTATTATTATTATTAAAAACAGCAATCAAGCATAGTAGGGATTGTAATGCAGTATGATATGGTTCAAATAAAGAAGGCTGATCGCTGAAGAATTGATGCTTTTGAATTATGGTGCTGGAGGAGACTCTTGAGAGTCCCATGGACTGCAAGAAGATCAAACATATCCATTCTTAAAGAAATCAGCCCTGAGTGCTCACTAGAAGGACAGATCCTGAAGTTGAGGCTCCAGTACTTTGGCCACCTCATGAGAAGAGAAGACTCCCTAGAAAAGACCCTGATGTTGGGAAAGATTGAGGGCACAAGGAGAAGGGGACGGCAGAGGATGAGATGGTTGGACAGTGTTCTCGAAGCTACTAACATGAGTTTGGCCAAACTGCGAGAGGCAGTGAAGGATAGGCGTGCCTGGCGTGCTCTGGTCCATGGGGTCACGAAGAGTCGGACACGACTGAACGACTGAACAACAACAACAAATGGTTCAAATATACAGAAGCCCTTGGCTGTGAGCCTTCTCTGACAGTTGTCCAGAAGGTGGCAATGTTTACAGAATGCTTCCCCAAAAGAGAACCACCAACATTGACATCGTTTTGGTCCCAGGCAAAGATGTTTCTCTTATCCCTTGCACTTGAGTGTTATTGCTTTTTAATTTCAGCAATCCCATCCCATCTCACCTCTGTGTTGTTGATAATTTCCTTATGTATACTTATGAGATCTCCTGTCCAGGCTGTCTTGAAGTCAAGGTTCAAGTCAGGCTAATGTCTGAGCAAGACGCAGACCGATGATCAACCTTTGTTTCTGACTTGCTCCTCATCTGCCTTTCCTCTCCCCAGCCACTAAACTACACTGGACTTGGGTCTGACATCCACGCTCAGCACATAAGACGAGGCCTGCTGGATCAGACCAAAGGCCACCAGCCGAGTACTATAGCTTGTCTCGCAAGCAAAAAAGGTAAAGGTAAAGGGACCCCTGACCGTTAGGTCCAGTCGTGACCCACTCTGGGGTTGCGGCGCTCATCTCGCATTATTGGCCGAGGGAGCCGGCGTACAGCTTCCAGGTCATGTGGCCAGCATGACTAAGCTGCTTCTGGAGAACTAGAGCAGCGCACGGAAACGCCGTTTACCTTCCCGCCGGAGCGGTACTTATTTATCTACTTGCACTTTGACGTGCTTTCGAACTGCTAGGTGGGCAGGAGCAGGGACCGAGCAACGAGAGCTCACCCTGTCGCGGGGATTCGAACCGCCGACCTACTGATCAGCAAGCCCTAGGCCCTGTGGTTTAACCCACAGCGCCACCCGCGTCCCTTCCCAAGCAAAAACACACAGCCAAAGTGCTTGATTTAATGCATTAGTGATTTAAACAGTCTTCTCAGTTTCCTCCTACCTCAATCTCTGTGGTCTCCATCAGGTGCACCCTTTAGCGTTCGTTTCACTTTTATTTCAGTTCATTTTTATTTAGAGCTCGTTTCACTTTTGCAGTGCCATGCCTCTGATACTGGAGAATGAGCATAGCCATCCTTGCTAGTAGCTACTGATAGCCCCATCCCTCCAGACTGCCCAAATTGTCCAATCTTCTTTGAAAGCCATCCTAGTTGCCAACCATCTTGTGAGATTTTAAAAATTTTATTTTTATGAACACCGATCTGTGCATTAGCCCCAGACGTTGAGTAATCAAGTGTCGTGATTCCAAACTTTTAAATTGCGATATTATTTTGTAAACTGTCATGGGGGACCATCTGGTGATGTTCAAGCTTTGAGTTTAAGTAATAAATTAATTAAAATAAAAAAGTTCAAGCGATGTACAAGACACAGGTGAACTGGCCCCTCGGTAGCCGGCTTGCATTCCAGGTGAAGTTCTGCTGTGGATATGAAGTAGATAATCCTTAAGGACTCTCTGCCAGGTCTATGATTTCTGCATAAAACTGCAACTCAGGAAGAGATGGCTCTCCTTTAGAATTTTAATTAGTCCTCATGAACATGAAGCCCAAGAGGGCAGTGAAGTCTCATTTCACCAAGCAGCTGCAAAGAATGGGTTGGGTAGATCAGAGCCCTTGAACCTTTCTTTTAGACTAACAATGTAAAATCCAAGGATGATTCCGTATAATTTTATTTTTTTAATATGGGCAGGGGAGGGGCTTTCAAGCAAGGAGGAAACCTGCAGAAATTAAACCTCCTTAAGTATCTCAGAAGCAATTATAAAAAAACGAGTCGATTAGAGCCGGGTAATACTGTAAATGGAAATGCGCTCAAATGCCAAGGCACTTGTCGTAAAAAATATGGCAATAACACGACACTAAACACAATGCAGAGTTAATACCTTTTTATTATTTTCACTATTAATAACAATAAAGTTCAAACAACCGTCACCAAATTGATTGGGAGGGAATAATAATATCGTTATGATCAGCTGTTCCGGGTGCCTCTAATGGCTCCGCAGGAAAGATCGCTGGTGAGACGAGTAAGGATTTACAGGTAAATGACGGGAGCGTTCCAAGGCTCGGAGCATGATTGTAAATGTGCCAAATCATGATTTAGTGCTGCAAGAATCCCAATTATAGTGAGGAAAGATTATATATATATATATATATATATATATATATATATATATATATATACGCATACAAGAAGGAAAAGGCTATCAATAGCCACTAATCACAGTGGCTGCGTTCAGTCTACACTTTCAGGGGTGCCATGTCTCTGAACACCAGTTTCTGGGGATCAGAGGTGAGCAGGGTGCTATTGCACCCATGTCCAGCTTGCAGTCTTCCCACAGGCAACTGGTCACCTACTGTGGCTGGACTAGATGGGGCACTGGCCTGATCAGTGCCGGATTTACATATAAGCTAAACACGCTATAGCTTGGGGCCAGGACCGGTGCTGGCAATTTTGGCGCCCTAGGCGAGGGGGCAGGCCACATGACGTCATTAAGTATGACGCACGTTGCGGAGCGGTGCCCCGTCCCCCTGCCGGGCGCCCCTCGCCGCCGCGGTTTGCTTGCTCCGCCGCTGGTTGGGGCGGCGGCGGGGGGGGGCAGGCTGGCCAGCGCCCCCTCCATTTTGGCGCCCTTGCCGCCGCGGTTTTCGCCCCAACCTGCTTGCTCCACCGCTGGTTGGGGCGGCACAGGGCGGCGGGCGGGGGCGGAGGGCAGGCTGGCCAGCGCCCCCCTCCATTTTGGCGCCCTAGGCAATTGCCTAGTTCGCCTAAATGGACGCGCCGGCCTGCTTGGGGCCCCCCCAAAAAATGTAAAGGGAAGAAAAAACTGGATGTACATTTCCAAAATATAAGATAAAAAACAAATAAAATAAAATCTACATACAGCAACAGTGTTTTGTGGCTTTAGATACCTATTAGGTCCATAAATTACCATGTAGCATATAGTCAACACAAAAAACAGTGACAATTTGTTGTTGACAAAGGACAGCTGGACATATAAAGGGCCCCATTACCTTCAGTAGCTTAGGGTCTCATCAAACCTAAGTCTGGCCCTGGGCCTGATCCAGCAGGCTCATCTCTAGCTTTCAGACTGGGCTCCTCAGAACTCTGAGGTCCCTGAAGGAATCATAGGTCTTCACAGGACTATTTTTCTAGAAAAAGAGGTGCCAGAATTCACCATGAACACCTCCCTCGTTCTCTTAGAATGGCAATGGTGCCCACCTGAGAGATGTTGGAACTGAGTTCCGGTGAGTTCCAGCTGAAAAAATAAGGCCTGGGTCCTCAAGAAGATCAGAAATTCCCCTTCTACTTCAATGGACAATCATGGGTGTGTTGAGATGAATTCTATGACACTGTGTGTGGTGTCATGTTTGATGACAGATCTCTCTTAAGCCATAGATCTTATGAATTGATTTGATTTGATTTATTATATTTCTATACTGCTTTTCATTCCAATGAATCCCAAAGCGGCTTAAAAGGTAAAGGTAAAGGGACCCCTGACCATTAGGTTCAGTCATGGACGACTCTGGGGTTGCGGTGCTCATCTCGCTTTATTGGTTGAGGGAGCCGGCGTACAGTTTCTGGGTCATGTGGCCAGCATGACTAAGCTGCTTCTGGTGAACCAGAGCAATGCACGGAAACGCCGTTTACCTTCCCATCGGAGCGGTTCCTATTTATCTACTTGCACTTTGACGTGCTTTCGAACTGCTAGGTGGGCAGGAGCAGGGAACCGAGCAACGGGAGCTCACCCCGTCACGGGGATTCAAACCACCGACCTTCTGATCTGCAAGCCCTAGGCTCTGTGGTTTAACCCACAGCGCCACCCGCGTCCCCCCAAAGCGGCTTATAAACAATAAATAACAATAACATGATAGAACGTAATGGAACATCACAAATACAGCATCAATCCTATAGGACAATTGACAAATCTTCAGCAAAACAATGACAATCGATGAAACACTGTTAACAAAGCGACAACTAAAAAATAAGCTAAACGTTTAACCACAGCGCCACCCGCGTCCCCCCAAAGCGGCTTATAAACAATAAATAACAATAACATGATAGAACGTAATGGAACATCACAAATACAGCATCAATCCTATAGGACAATTGACAAATCTTCAGCAAAACAATGACAATCGATGAAACACTGTTAACAAAGCGACAACTAAAAAATAAGCTAAACGTCACAATTAAAGCAAAAGTCATATGACATGATTAACAAATCAATATAGCATTCATAAACTATAAAACAACATTAGCAATATTAACAAAATAGCAACCAAAAATATAAATGAAGCATTGCTAAGTTCACACTCTCCACACCCCTAGGACTAATAAATAATCTTTCACTGTATTCAGTTCATTAAAATGCAGGTACACCTAATGTCCATGGCAGCAACTCCCTTCTGAAGGTGAAGGGTGAAACCACAGTTGAAACCAACCACCCTGTGATGGCTAACAGAATCTCTCTCCCCTCACAGTTCATCCTCTGGAAACATCTCTCTTCTGAAGGCTCCTAGGGCTGGAGGGTGGGGCAAGGCAGGTGGGATAAGTCATTGCCTTCTGGCCAACACAGAGTCTCTTCCATGTCATGTTGTGTGGGATCAACCAGATGCCTAGGAGATACCCACCAGCAGAATCTGAATATGAGAGCACTCTCTCCACTTATGGTGCCCAGCAACCAGGATTCAGAAGCATCCTACAGAGATTATGGGAATCCAGCACTGTCTGGAGGTCCGCAGGTTTGCCACATTTGCTCTAAGATCAGAGTCAGTATGCTCCATAATTTCAGTTGCTAGGTAGCAAACAGTGGGGGAGATCTACTGCCGTCATGTCTCACTTATGGAGGCACCTGATGTGTCATTGTGGAAAACTGGCTGTTGGCCTTTGGCTTGATCTAGTAGGACTTCAGTAATAGTAATAATAATAATAATAATAATAATAATAATAATAATAATAATTTATTATTTGTACCCCGCCCATCTGGCTGAGTTTCCTCAGCCACTCTGTGAGGCTCCCAATCAAGTGTTAAAAACAATACAGCATTAAATGTTAAAAACTTCCCTGAATAGGGCTGCCTTCAGATGTCTTTTAAAAATAGGATAGCTGCTTATTTCCTTGACCTCTTCTGGAAAGGCGTTCCACAGGGCGGGCGCCACTACCGAGAAGGCCCTCTGCCCGGTTCCCTGTAACCTCTCTTCTCGCAGTGAGGGAACCGCCAGAAGGCCCTCAGTGCTGGATCTCAGTGTCCGGGGTGAACGATGGGGGTGGAGACGCTCCTTCAGGTATACTGGACCGAGGCCTTTTAGGGCTTTAAAGGTCAGCACCAACACTTTGAATTGTGCTCGGAAACGTACTGGGAGCCAATGTAGATCTCTCAGTTCTTGTCATCATTTGTGTGAGACTTCCACCATCCCAGCCAGATAAATTCCAGCTTTTGTACAGAGCTAGGCTGAACCGCAATCACAATGGCTGATCTCTAATACAGATGTACCTGCTTTTGGGATCCTATCAATACGAAGGTGACCATAAGTGAACTTCTGTGGATAATGAAGGTTGCCACAAGGTGATTCTTCCATGGCATTCGGCCTAAGGATAATTGTGATCTTAAATGAGGGGTTATGTTGAAAGCTGAAGCATTCGCAGAAGAAGAGTCTAGTAACACTGGGGGGGGGGGGGGAGAGAGAGAGACCCAGAAGGAAAGATGGTACATCAGTCAAAGCTGTAAGTCCCATTCCTTAACGGATGTTAAAACTTTAGGGTGTTTTGTGGATAGTTCTGTCCCCCCACCATGTACTTCACTGACATACTTCTGAATATGATTTCCATTTAAGAAACCAAGTTTGATATGCATGGGAGCAATCTGCACAATTAATTATTACACTGAATATTAATTAACCAAGCACATCAAAAACCCATGGCTGGCTGCTGTATAATTAGGTACCTACACCCATCAGATCAAAGTATGCAAACGAGCAACATTCTAAGAAGCCCTGCTCACTATTTAGCCAGAGAATGGTAATGATTCTAATTTGCCTTCATAAAGTTGGCCAAAGCTACTAACTACGTGGCTCCCCCTTCTTTGTACCTTTTTTATGAGTTGGTACAAAAAAAGTGATAATCAACAATAGAGAAAGAGTCCCTTGAGTGACACCTGTTATTGCTAACGAGAGCTAATTGCTTGGATTTAGAGGAGATAGTGGAATTCATTAACAGTTTCAATGCACGGATCCCATTTACACCCCCAGCATCTCTGAATGATAGGTGGGATTTAGAGACAGTGGTTTCCCAATGCTTTGAGTTTTGTGGAGTAAAAGGAGGGGGGCGTTTCTGATTCAAACCCAACAAACAACCCATTGCAGCAAATTGGCCTTCAACCAAAGAATTTCAATGGAAACTCACTGTTAATATAAACTATTAGAAGCCACAGATACATGGATTCTCATTTCTAGGATTCAGAGTGATATATGAATGAAGCAGATGAACTCCGAAGAGGGCGATGATGAGTTAAATTGAAATAGTGGGTGCTGGGGAAAACATATGGGTGCTCTCTTTCAACCCTCACCTCTCCTTATGACACAGTGATTTCCTAGAATGGTGTTGAGACTATGAGAAGAGGGGACGGTATGTGTGTGCACACAGTATCAACCTAATCTCTCTACCGAATTCAAAATTTGTTATTTGATACCTGATCTTTGACATGTTATACCTAGCACCTGACATCTGAAATACAATTTGATTCTTGGCATTCAATATTTGGTACTTATTATGGATTTTGCTTTTTTATTTTATTTTTAATTTTTTTATTATTAAAAATTTAATCTTTATTACAGCACAAAGATCAATACAAAAAGAAAAAGAATAAAAGAGATAAGAACAAAGAACAAACAATGCATAACATTGTACACAATGCTGTAAATAAACTTGTATACATGTTTTCACACTGATTTCTAAAAGAGAAAAAAAATATAATAATAAAAAAGAATAGAATGATGAATTGCTTCACTTTCTCACTTCGAACAACTCAACAAATGGATTTTATTTAAAAAATCTTTTGTTGTTTTTCATTTGGTTAATAGCTGTATACAACTCACCCAGATTTGGAGATACTGCAAGCTCATCTTACAGCAGAGCTTGGGGTGGGGGGGTGGGGGCTGCAGCAAGTGCTACCACTATTACATCCAATGGAAGGCGAGAGGTGGGGAGGGGGCACCACATTTTGGCGTCACACAGGAATTCGAGGTGCCAAGGTCTGCCACTGCTCGGTGAATGCCTGGAGCCCCTAGAATTTTGCTACCTCTCAGCAGAGATTGGAATGGCGTTGAAGAACACTAACACCTGAACTCTGCTCTTCTGTTTGCCTTGAAAAGGGTTAAACCTGGGAGGATCAGGGTGAACCAATGCTTGCAAAAGTCTGGGGCAAAGCATCCTCTGCAACGTGTCACTCACATTCAAAGGGGGTCGAATAAGAGCCTCCTTGCAGACCTTTCCAACTTAACATGTGAAGGTCAGAGGATGGCCTTCGAAGCTGAGCTTGCATGCACTCATCACAACTTTTAAACATGGTGAATTTCTTCTTCTATTTTTTGAAAAGTAGAGCTTTCCCTTTTGCTGCCATACACCAGTCAACCAATCAGGAAACACATAACTGTCCAAACTGGTGACAATAAACATGCAGTCAAGAGACTACTTCCTCACCTGTCTATTCATGCACAGTCTATGAGCACTGTTCCGCAAGTATATATTTATCTGTATTTATGATGTGTTTATGAAATACGTCTATGTTCTATTGCTGCGCTGAAGAAGTTCTCACGAAACAGTGGATTATATCCGGGAACACTGTACATCCTCAACAAGTTCGTAGACTACAGTGGACCCTCGACTTACGAAGGTAATGCGTTCCGAAGGGGACCGTCGTAGGTCGAAAAAATCGTAAGTCGAGTCCCCATAGGAATGCATTGGGAGAAAAAAATCCGTACGTCGAAAAAAAAACCCATCTAAACTTCGGAAGTCGAGGAAACCCTATCTAAAACGGCCGCTACTTCCTTTCGGAAGTTGAAAAAATTCGTAGGCGCGCGGCCGCTTTGATCCCTCGTAACTCGAAAAATACAGAAGTCGGGACACTCATAAGTCGAGGGACCACTGTACTTCAGCCATGTTGGCACTTCACATAACAAAGCAGTTCAGTTTGCTTGTTATATCATGACAGTTTGTTTGCTACTTCAGCTACTTTGAAGCTTTGCAATACAAAGCTTTTCAGCTTGTTCTTATTGGATGTTTTTCTGCTATTTGGTTCTATTCATGTCAGCAGTGACTTTCAGAGACCTGATATATTTTTGTTTCATGTGTATCACTTTGGATATGCTTGGTTTCAAGTCTTGTTGTTGATATTACATTAATTGTAAATACATTCTGTTCGGTTAATATTGGTCACGTGTTGCCCAGTTTTTGTTTCACTTCAGTGCTTGCAACACAGGGGTTTGGTTTGATACTTACTTGTATTTTAGACCAAGCCAGCTTCCTCAAAGAAGTGAAAGTGTTAGTTTGTGGTGTTGGAGGCGGGGGATAGCTTAGTGAAGGAGTTAGATATTTCTGTCCCTGAGGTCTGGTTTGCCTAAGGCAATGATGGCTAAATACTGAAATAATTATTGTCAACATTAAAGGGAAAAAAAAGGTCTGAGTTATTTACATAAGGAAAATGAGATTAGACTTCACCTCTTGATATACGTGTATGGGTGGGATGCTTTAAATTGGTATCGGACATAATGGACGGTTGTACAGTGGTAATTTGCAAAGCCCCATTGATTTCAATGAAAGGGCTATAAAATGTTTTAAAGGTATTGGGAGGAGGAGAGGTTTCAGATGAGAGGGGGGGGGGAAGAAGCAGGCCATAGCTGGGAAATAAAACACAAGGAAATTGGACTGAGGGGGCACGTGATAAAAATAATAAATGTATGAATTTTGCATTATTTTTTTTTTGAAATATGGCAGTTAACCAAATGTTTAGAGCTCTGAAGGACTCAAAAAGCATTGCAGATTAATGTTTGTGGTGGAATTTTCATCAAGCTGTTGTAACTTTTTTCTTCTAATGAAAGAAGAAGGCTAAGAATATTTTTATCATTATTCAATTCACTTCATAATGTGGTAGGAATTTTGAGGCCAGGATTTCAGATCTTGAATGCGGTCCTCCAAGACCACTGAGACTCTCTCTAAGCCATACCCCATTCTCATCCCCATCCCCTCCTTGCACTTCTTCTCACACTCCTTGAGTGCATTTGCCTGGCTTGAATGTGCCCTTGAACTCTGATAATGCCTCTTGCACGCTTGTGGGCAGGATAGAGGGGAGTGTTTGAGTGTCTGCAGAAACTAGCCTACCATGTAAAGTTAAAATTAAAAGTTATTGCCCATCCACTTCAGCCTCTGCTCCACCAACTACTAGGATGTGGCTTCCAGACATTTGCTGACAGGGAATGCAACGTTCAGGCTTGAAAGAACCCTCCCCTCCCCTCTTCTAGGTGCAGTGGTAAGCCTACTCTTAGGACCAAGGTTAGCAACATTTGTCTTTCAAAAAGTAAATTCCAGGCATGTCCCCATCCCTGGAGACATCCTAGAGAGTTACTATCCATAGTACTGAGTGTTTTGGCCCAACCATCTGTTAGCAGACCTTGCAGCTTGGGTGAATGAGATTGAAGTAATCACATACAGTTTCTGCAGTTCAAAGGCTTTATTCATGCAGGAACTACTTGCCGGGTGAGTGGTGACAGAGAGAGAGAAATAGCAGACATACAATGGTACCTCTGGATGCGAACGGGGTCCGTTCCGGAGCCCCGTTCGCATCATGAGCAGCGCGTATCCTGAAGTGTCGTGTCTGTGCATGTGCGCGACACGATTCGGCGCTTCCACATGACGTCATTTTGCGTGTCTGTGCATGTGCGGACCCGCCGAACCTGGAAGTAACCCCGTTCCGGTACTTCCAGGTTCTGCGCATTCGTAACCCATGACGAACACACAGTGTTCGTAACGCGAGGTACGACTGTATTGTCTAAAGAGAACAGTAAACAAAAATGGCTCAGCTTTTAGCGGGGCATTAACTTAGAGAGCTGCAAACAATTCTGGCTAGATTGCTAGACAAACGTTGCCCTCTAGTGGTTTAAAGTAACACATGCATTAACTACAAACTCAAGATAGAAGTTACTTTGGTCTGGATAGAAGCTCTTTGAAAGGTTGCTTTCAGGAACAATTGCTGCTCACTACAGAAATGCCCACCTCTTGACACAAGTGTCTCCATTAGAGTGCATAGTGGCACCTCCAGTCTTCTTCAGAACCCTCTGTCAAAGTGAGGAAGGGAGGGGTACCCAGAAGAGAACTGGGGTGCTGGTTAGCTGATGACCAGCTCAAGATAGGCTAAGGATGCTTCATTCCAGATCACAACAGTGTTGTAGAATGCCTTCCCCTGCTGTAGTTAGCATTCCACAGCTTTGAAAGACACAGCCTTTCCCTTGAACTTCCTGACCTAATTGTTTGAACTGCTCTTTTACTTTAATTTAATGGTTCTGCTTTTTAATTGGGCTTGTTTTACATCTTGAGTACGGATGACTTTAATATTTTGATGGAATTGTTTTATTGCATATTTTAATTGTGTGGATTTTATACTTGGAAGCTGCTTAAAAGCCATTTTGGCATGTCAGTGATAATAATAATAATAATAATAATAATAATAATAATAATAATAATAACCTCTAGTAGTGATCTAAGGGTGTATATAACACACACACTGAGAGACATGTATAGTCTTACTGAAATACATTTGGTTTCCCTTGAAATTCTCCATAGATTTTGCCTGCATAAGAACTTCCAAATATGCTTCAAATTTGACCTTTGGGAGAAAATACTGCAACAATGAAATAATGTCCACACATATGCAAAGACTTTACAAAGCTTTGGTTTAAGAACTGTTGAGAAACCCTTCCTTCTTATAGGATCACTTTTTGAAGGGGATTCAGTAATCCACTGGGTGGGTGTAGAAGAAGCATGCAGAATTAAGTGCCCAAACTCTTATATTAAAACCTGGATTTCTTAATGTCCCTTTCCCTGCTTTGGGAGTTCTTAAACCTTGGACATCCTTGGGGAAATTAGGAAGCCTCTAGACAAGATGACATATTGAAACCGTCATTTAAATGCTTCTCTCTCTCTCTCCCTTTCTCAACCGCCCCTCTTTTTCTTAAAGTAACTTGGCATATTTTAAAAAGGAGATTGTAATAATAATTATGGATATATTGACCTCTTTGTTCTCCAAGGGTGGTCACTCAAGTGAAGTAGATTTTAACCAGCTCCCCAAAGGCCTCTCTCTCTTCTGCCAGTCAGCATATTTCTTTTGGTGTGTGTGTGTGTGTGTTGGTTCTGGAAATTCCTCATCTTATCCTAAGGATCGTGACTCTTGCTCATAGACTTGAATCCATCAAATGAATGGCCATTTTCAAACATTTATTACATACAAGAGAGAGGGTGGGGGGAGAGAAGGATTTACTTCAGCTTGATTCATAACATGTTTCTGTTATGTTTCTGTCATCCATATTTATTAATTTGCCAAAATAGGCTTCTAAGCAGTTTACAAATATAAAACACCTGTACAACATTGTTGGGGACGTGGGTGGTGCTGTGGTCTAAACCACGAGCTAGGGCTTGCCGAACAGAAGGTAGTCGGTTCGAATCCCGCAACGGGGTGAGCTCCCATTGCTTGGTCCCTGCTCCTGCCAACCTAGCCGTTCAAAAGCACAAAGTGCAAGTAGATAAATAGGTACCACTCCAGTGGGAAGGTAACGGCGTTTCCGTGCGCTGCTCTGGTTCGCCAGTAAAGAGAGATGAGCGCCGCGACCCCAGAGTTGTTCACGACTGGACCTAACGGTCAGGGGTCCCTTTACCTTTACCTTTACAACATTGTTAAAATACACAATACAGTCATTAAAAATGAACTTATTAAAATAAGCAGTAAGGAATCCCGTTAGAATGCAGCAATGAAAACAAGATATGCAAGTCCAAGGATCAATATGATGCTTGCATAAACAGGTGCTTCTTCAAGAGCTGGTAGAATGCCAGTATAGATCAGGGTCTCTCATATTATTATCATGCTGTGTATTATTTTGCTCCGTATTATTATTTTGCTGTGTAAATTATGTTCTTAAAGGTTTCACCGCCCTGGGTGAATAGATAATAGGTGATAGATAGATAGATGATAGATAGATAGATAGATAGAGATAGATCGATAGATCGATAGATGATAGATAAGATAGATAGATAGATAGATAGATAGATAGATAGATAGATAGATGATAGATGATAGATGATAGATAGTGATAGATAGATGAGATAGATAGATAGATAGATAGATAGATAGATAGATAGATGATAGATAGATAGATAGATAGATAGAGATGAGATAGATAGAGATGAGATAGATAGAAGATAGATAGATAGATAGATAGACAGATAGATAGATAGATAGTATAGATAGAGATAGATAGATTGATAGATGATAGATGATAGACAGACTAGACAGACAGACAGACAGACAGACAGACACGACACGACAGACAGACAAGATAGATAGATGTAGATAAAAATTCAGCAGGGAGAACATTCACAACACCATGCCATCAATGGAAAATCTTCATTTGCACCACACAAACAGAGTCTTATTGGTTTCTGCAACTTAGTTTATGGTTGATCATTTGTTCCCAAATCTCTAAGCATGTGCTTTGGATGCGTTGGCTTGGATCATAACTTTACTTTTGGGAACAGAGCACTGTTTAGGAACATAGGAAGATGTTGTATACAAGTCAGGCCATTGGTCATCTAGCTCAGCATTCAACACTGATTGGCAGTGGCTCTGCAGAATTTCAGATGGCGGACATTCATCCTTACCAGGCTGGGGATGAGCCTGGACTTCTGCGTGAAGCACATGCTCTCTCATCATACTCTCTATAGCCTCCAATCATGTTGTACACACACCTTCTTGCAACCCCACCCTCTTCCACAGGAAATCTGCCTGATTCAGTACAAAGACATTCTAAGTCCACTTATGCAGGAGGCTGCTGATGGAAGTAGTATGTTGGAGGAGAGTCCTTTACTTATGCCAATAGAAGAGCAATGCATGAGTCAAGACACTGTGTCTTCACATGCTGTCACTGCTGGAATTTTTTCATAGCTGGTAGTTGACCCCAGAATGTGAGTCTACAGCATCAGTCTTTCACATATTGTTAGTTGTTGATGATCTAGTCGTTCAGTCGTGTCCGACTCTTCGTGACCCATGGACAGAGCATGTCAGGCACTCCTGTCATCCACTGCCTCGCAGTTTGGTCAGATCTTGGTAGCTTCGAGAACACTGCCCAACCATCCTCCTCTGTCATCCATCTCCTTGTGCCCGCCATCTTTCCAACATCAGGGTTCTTTTCAGGGAGTCTTACTCATCTATGAGGTGGCCAAGTTATTGAGCATCAGCACTTCAGGATCTGTCCTTCAAGTGAGCACTCGGCTGATTCCTTCAGAATGGATAGCTTTGATCTTCTAGTCAGCTCCCATGGGACTCCTCAAAGAGTCTCCTCCAGCACCATAATTCAAATACATATATGGAAGTATATTCCATGACTTAACTACGATGCATGAAGAAGTACTTTCCTTTGTCTGCCCTTCAACCAATCAACCTTCCACAACCGGAACCTTGGTTCTCAAACATAATCGTTCCAGGAGTCCGTTCTTCGACTCCCGAAACCGTAAAAAACCCACAGGCTTCTGATTGGCTGCAGTAGCTTCCTGCACACTCAAGTGGAAGCCGTGTCGGATGTCAGCTCGCAATAAACGTTCAAAACTGGAACACTTCTCGGGTTTCGGCGTTCGGGGAGCCGAAATGTACCAAGGATTGAGAACCAAGGTACAACTGTACTATGAATTGCCGGAATGGACCACAGAAGGAATTGCATAATGACCTTCTAAGCATACAACTCCTAAATTAGCACAAGTATGTGTGTTTCCCACTTCTCAGGTTCACAGCATCTTCAGGGGTTATTCAAAATAAAATTATATACAGTTTAGTATATAAAATTCTTAATAGTTGCATATAATGTAAGATTTTTTTTAAAAAAAAAAATGGTTCCAGATGACGCAATATTCGAATGTTGATGAAAACATAAGAGAGGGTCGAGCATTCCCATGGAAACAAAGGAAAACAAAATGTTGATTTAACACAATAGCTGGCCCTGGATTCTTGTAATAAAATGACTATTAAGAGATTTTACGTGACTGGAACATTTGCTGTAAGCTGTAGGAACAATGTTTTCATTACCTCAATATTATACCCAAGAACACACTGTTCCCCATTAATTGAAACATTAAGCTAAAAATTGCAGCTATGTGTAAATTCCCTGCATAAGTCATCATGCAACTGTTACTATCAACTTCAGAAGTGTCCCCACTTCAGAATTAGTAAAGGAACAAGTTAAGAAGTTTTGAGAAAATTATTTAGAAATAAAACTATCCTAGTTGTGTAGACATCCATAACAGTAAATAGAACAGAAACACATTGAGCTATATTTACTGTAGACCTATCACCCCTAACCAAGTCAATACTTATCAATTTGAGTTATTGATAAGTCAATACTTATCAATTCAGTGAGCTTCAGGAATCACCTTTGGTTTTCTTACCTCTCCATATCTGCTGTAGTGCCCAGACGTGTTCCAGCTGTCTTAAAGTGTCGGCCCTATTCTCACTTGCAAGTCTAAGCTCCAGCTGAAGTTGAAGTTTCTGACTGCACACTTCTGACTTCAACTCTTTCTACCTTGGCTTACATAGAACATCTTCACTCCAATCCCAATGTTTAGCCAATCGTGAGGAGAGGACTTGCTTAAAATTTTATTTCCCCTTAATTTCCAGGTTCCAAGGATAAGCTTTTGACCTTCTTGTGCAAAACTTCCTGAGCAAAACATTCCAGTTACACTTTTGACCCTCCCGTGAACAAGTTTTTTGAGCAAAAATGTGCCTTGCACTTTTAACCTCCCTGTGAACTCCTGGCTCTCCTCTGCACAAGAGACTTTAACACAAAAGCAACCATGTTGCAATTAAAGTTTTACATCCAAAAATTCCAACACCAAATGCCTGAAAGTTATATTTATCTACAGGGGAGTTGTGATCTATCAGTTTAATTTACTTCAGTGCCCCTGACGTACCACCACTCCAGGGCATTGTGGGAAATTAAAACGGCAGCTCCCGGACTCATACTGAGAGCCACTTGACTGATCAGAGGAGTGCTATTGTCTGACACTTTGAGTAAGCTCACCTGGAAGGGTCATTAATATAGGAGTGGGGTCTAGCAGAATGGCATTTCAAGGGCCTCACAAACCTTGAGCTTAAATCAGAGTGAACTTCAAATTATGGGCTGGAAGCATTGTGGAATAATGCCATTTTCATCTTATCAATGATAATAGTAATAGTAATAGTAATAGTAATAATAATAATAATAATAATAATAATAATAATAATAATAATAATTTATTTGTACCCCGCCCATCTGGCTGGGTCTCCCCAGCCACTCTGGGTGGCCTCCAACAGATATTAAAATACATCAAAGTATCACAAGTTAAAAACTTCCCTAAACAGGACTGCCTTCAGGTATTTTCTGAATGTAGGATAGTTGAATGAAAGGGCCAAACAAAAATCTGGAAGGGGGGAACCCCCACTCCCAAGATCCCCACGAGGGCTAAGCATATTTAGTTGTCCAGAAATGCTGTCATTCAGGGGTGGGGGTAGAAAACCAGGGAAGGGAATGATTGAATGAATGGAGTATGCTGGGAAAGAGGCAGAACTGGCTGGCGATGGCCCTGAATAGGAGCAACAATGCAACATTTTGTTGCAGTTCCCACTTGCTGTATAGACTGATCAGTCATATGAATGCTGCAGACACTTGTACACCTTTTGTCATCCACTACAACAAAAGGTTTCATCGCAGTGCTTCTGCCTAGTCACCTTTCCTCTGAACTGGAATCAAATCAAATTCAGCAGCTCAAATTCAGGTTGTCCTTCTGTATTCAGAGAAGAAAATATTTGCAGCAAGACACTTCCTAACTCTAAAGTGGCAGAAAGAGAAACCAAGGATAACCATGAGGGGTGTGTGTGTGTGTGTGTGTGTGTGTGTGTGTGTGTGTGTGTGTGTGTAATCTTCAAGGATAAATCTTAGCATCCCCTCGTGGAAATGTTAACTATTTTTTAATGATGTGATCTGATATTATAACAATGCGGCAGGGTTCGGGGTTTTGTTGTTTAAATATCTTCGACAGCATGTCATAACAAATTAGTTTCTCGGGCTTGCCAATTTGGCATACAAACCTGATTATTTCCTGCAATTGTGTGGCATATGTGCACGAGATTATAATTAATGACCAGGGATGCTGAGCTCACTTTAATAATGATCCCTCAGCATTTAGGGGACTGTTTAGAGTTATTGGCATTTGCGCCTTGTGGTGCAGAGGGAAAGGGGAATTGAATACTGATAGATCTATCAGTGTCATGGAATCAGATGGCTCCCTGATCTTCCTTCTAAACAGGGTGATTCTTTGGGACTTTTTGACAAAATAGATGCAGTAGCTATTGACTGTGTTTACGCTGTTTCCGTTGATGCGCTTTGGATTCCAGATGTCGCGGGAATTGCATTGACGGGAACATTTTTGGGTGTTAATTTTAATTGATTTTATCCGCTGGATGCTCTTTGTAATCATATTGTACACCGTTCGGACATGTTGGTGATTAAGCGGTGTATAAATAGCTGGAATGATTAGCCGCCTTAGTATTAGAAGTATTTATTTGTTTATGAACTGTTTCCCATGAAGCACCCCAAAGCGATTAACGATAAAACGCACAATAAAAACATACAGAAATACTGTTTCTCATTCAATGCAGAAAGAGAGCGGGATAGAAAGAAATCTCCACTTAAAAAGCTTGTTGGAAGAAAAAGTCTTCAATGGGTACCAGATAAAGATAACAGAGATTGTGCCTGTGTGATATGTAACAAGATAGAGTTTCAAAAGTTATGTGTCACCACACTAAAGGTCTGATTCCTACATTGTATGGAACAGACCTCCTGATAAGATGGTCTTCTCTGGAACACAGTGGTCTACTGAATATATGAGGTCTCCCTCTGTTTCATTTTTTGAGAACCATTTGGAGTGGAATCTGGCTGTGTACACGACATACATTTAAAGCACATAACTTCTCCCCAAAGAATCCTGGGAACTGTAGTTTTTGGAGGGTGCTGGGAATTGTAGCTCTGTAGGGCATAATTTACAGTCTTTGGGGAAGGTGTACTTTAAATGCATGGTGTGTACACAGCCTCAGACTGCAGAGATCTGGGTTTCATCCCTGCGCAGTGGACGAAAGCCGACTTTTAAACTGATTGAGGTGGAGGCGGGGAGCTGACAGGCGCTGAGGAGCCACCTTATTTAATCTCAGTGAAAACCACCAGCACACTTTTCCTCGACGTCTGCTTGGCTTTCCACATGGCATTATCCCCCCTATTCAAATTTAGCAAACATAAAGGTGACGGGCATGAAATATTCACAAAGTGTAATAGATATTTGCCTGTGATCTTTGGCCATGGCCCCATTAACTTTGAGTTGACACTTCGCTTACGAATTCACCTTCCCCAATTAAGGAGACTTGGCTCGCAAACCTTTTTTTAAAGCTGATGTTTGATTTGTGCACGGAACCTGGCCCACCTTTCCTGCAGTCACACTACCAGCATTGCTTAAGCTAGATTCTTCCATGTCAATAGCATCCTTACTCCGATAGCATGAGCTTTCCCTCTGCAGCCGAGATGAAAGCTTGAATCCACAAACCTAGTGTGATATGTCCCATCCCCCTTCAGGACCTGCATAGCTTAGAGACTCTATTATATCCCATCATCTCTTAAATTTAAGTGATTAATATATGAGTTTTTGAATGGCATCTTTCAGTATACAGTATGATGAGCTGGCAGGTACTGGTGTGGTGGCTTTAGGCAGGGGTGGTGAAACAGGGCTCTCCAGAGGTGGAAGTAGCAGCTGTCAGAGTTACTATCAACTACAGTCACCCAGAGGCTTCTGATCACAGCTATCTGCTACAGTCACCCAGAGGCTTCTGATCACAGCTATCTGCTACAGTCACCCAGAGGTGTCTGATCACCTCTATCTGCTACAGTCACCCAGAGGCATCTGATCACAGCTATCTGCCACAGTCATTCAGAGGCTTCCGATCACAGCTATCTGCTACAGTCACCCAGAGGCGTCTGATCACAGCTATCTGCTACAGTCACCCAGAGGCATCTGATCACCTCTATCTCCTACAGTCACCCAGAGGCATCTGATCACAGCTATCTGCTACAGTCACCCAGAGGCATCTGATCACCTCTATCTCCTACAGTCATCTAGAGGCGTCTGATCACAGCTACAGTATCTGCTACAGTCACCCAGAGGCATCTGATCACAGCTATCTGCTACAGTCACCCAGAGGCATCTGATCACCTCTATCTCCTACAGTCATCCAGAGGCTTCCAATCACAGCTATCTGCTACAGTCACCCAGAGGCATCTGGTTACAGCTATCTGCTACAGTCACCCAGAGGCTTCTCATCACAAAGGGCTTTGATGAGTGCATCACCAGGATGGATTTAAAAGTCATCCCCTCCCATGTGGATCACCCATGCAGGCGCTGTTTTAGCCCTGAAAGTTTCAGGAAGGTGGGGGGACCTTTGCTGCTTTCTTGTGTATAGGTCTTAGGGCGAAATCAGCAGCTTCCCAGCTCAAATCCTTGGATGCTAAACTCCACTGATGACTGCAAGCAAATTTTGGCTTGCGGTCAAGAAAGAACAATATGACTTTTTTCCTTTGGCTTTTTCTTCCTCCACCCGGGGAAAAAACCCCACATGCCAACCAAAATAAAATCTGTAGCACAGTAGCTATTTTTCATGCCATGGCAGGCAAAATTTATAGGCCCAATAATTTCTCGCCAGCCACTTGAAAAATGTGTCTTTACCCAAAGGTTAACTCCTTTAGGAGTACAAACCTCTAAATTTTCCTCCCTCGCTCTATTAGTTGGTACAACTAGACTCACCGAGGCTGTAAATCTGTCCATTTCCTAGTCTACAGCAGAATAATCCCTGAAATCTCATAGTTATAAATGGAATTGCTAATTTTCAATAAATCTGCCCTAACGGACAATAATGTCAAGAGCACCAGTTCCAATCATTTTTGCAATAATAAATGAGCCTGTGGATCACTTGTATTTGGCCATAAAATTTACAGTTCGGGACACCAATTTTAACCCCCAAAGTACTTAACCAATTCCCCTTGCTTTGCTCTCATGGATATTTCGTTTTAAGACCAACTCTTCTTCTTTTTTCCCGGTGGGCGGGGGAAGTGGCAGACTTTTCATGATGATTTACCTTTACTTATGGGAATGAAGTTTTTTCATCTCTAATGCATGGCAGCAGGTTAACGCAATGCATTGTTTTGAGGCAAATCCCCAATGGAAATGATGACCCAGTGAACTGTTAAGAAGAAAAAGAGGCACCTTAAGCTGTCCACACTTACTCGGGAGTAAATTCTGTGGTGCTTAATGCTGAGTAGACATGAACAGAATTGCACGGTTAGAGTTTTATGGCAAATCTTATATTTCCCCAATGGGGTTTGCTTCCAGGGAGGGTCTATAGCAGGAGTGGGGAACCTCCAGTCAAGTAGAATGTGGCCCTCCAAGCCTTTCTATCTGGCCCTTAGGACTGTCCCCACACCCTACCCCAGCCACACCCTCTCCTCCCAGGCCACACCCCTCACTGGTCTTTGCCTGGGTGTTTTTGCCTGGCTGGAATTTGCAACTCTGTTAATGACTTTTGCTTACCTGGATGTAGGCAGAAGCACATGTAGAGACCATTCTTCTGCACATAATGTGCATTTGTTGCTACACCAACATTTGCTTCTGGTGATCCCACTGGCCACAGGCATGTGGCCCTCAGATGGTTCGACAGAAGCTTATTATTAACATGCCCTTCACTTTGAGGTCCCAGAGCAGGTTACAGCAATTGAAAAAGTCAATATTCAAACCAGTGGAAACAGATTGCAGCCAAGAGAATAAGGTGGGTGCTGAAATATATGGGGTTTAACCAAGGAAATTGGTCATAACTCAGTCATAGCTGTCAACTTTCGGATTTGAAAATAAAGGATGCCGCGAGTGCAATGGCACCAAGTAGCCTCGCCACCCTGCGCTCCAGAGGCTGCGCGCGAATGGGTGAGCGAAAGAGTGAGGGCATAGATTGCAGGCAGGCTGTCTGTCTGGTTGGGCGTGAGGATCTGGCTGCACAAGGCATGCAAACTCCGCCCCCAGTCGGTCTCAGACTCCTTATTGGCAGCCGAGCAATGCAGCTGGCCGGCAGGGAGGGAGAGGAGCTGCTTCCTTTGAAATCCGGGAAATTTAAGGGATATCAACTATCCGGGATAGCAGCGGGAAACGGCATTGGAATAAGGGAGTTTCCTGCAAAAAAGGGAGGGTTGACAGCTATGAACTCAGTCTGAATTCTGACTGAGTTACGACCAATTTCATTGGTTCATGATGACCAATTTCATTCCAGGGACAGTCCCGGATTTATAGAAACCCTCCTGGTTTCTGATTTGATCCTGGAATGTCCCACTTTTCCTTAGGACGTCCCCACGTTTATAGGATAAATGTTGGAGTGTATGGCGTTATCTGACCTCTGAGCCAAGGAGATAAGTAACTATACAACCGTTAGAATACATCTGAAGGCAGCCCTGTATAGGGAAGTTTTGTAATGTTTTATGTTTTATTGTGTTCTTATTTATATTGTAAGCTGCCCAGAGTGGCTTGGGCAACCCTGTCAGATGGGCAGGATATAAATAGTAAATTATGATTATGGAATAGGACATCCCTGTTTTCATCGGAGAAATGTTGGAGGGTTTGTGACTCACTGAAACTTCTGAGCTACTGGCTTGAATGGAGTCACTGAATAACTGGCTATAATAATTTATCATAATAATTTTATTATTTCTTCCCCACCCATCTGGCTGGGTTTCCCCAGCCACTCTGGGCGGCTTTCAACAGAACATTAAAAACAGAATAAAACTTCAAACATTAAAAACTTCCCTAAACAGGGCTGTCTTCAGATGTCTTCTAAAAGTCAGATAGTTGTTTATTTCCTTGACATCTGGTGGGAGGGCATTCCACAGGGCGGGTGCCACTACCGAGAAGGCCCTCTGCCTGGTTCCCTGTAACCTCACTTCTCTCAGTGAGGGAACCGTCAGAAGGTTACTGTGTCCAGTTCTGGGCACCACAGTTCAAGAAGGATACTGACAAGCTGGAACGTGTCCAGAGGAGGGCAACCAAAATGGTCAAAGGCCTGGAAACGATGCCTTATGAGGAACGGCTTAGGGAGCTGGGTATGTTTAGCCTGGAGAAGAGAAGGTTAAGGGGTGATATGATAGCCATGTTCAAATATATAGGATGTCATATAGAGGAGGGAGAAAGGTTGTTTTCTGCTACTACAGAGAAGCGGACACGGAGCAATGGATTCAAACTACAAGAAAGAAGATTCCACCTAAACATTAGAAAGAACTTCCTGACAGTAAGAGCTGTTCGACAGTGGAATTTGCTGCCAAGGAGTGTGGTGGAGTCTCCTTCTTTGGAGGTCTTTAAGCAGAGGCTTGACAGCCACCTGTCAGGAATGCTTTGATGGTGTTTCCTGCTTGGCAGGGGGTTGGACTGGATGGCCCTTGTGGTCTCTTCCAACTCTAGGATTCTATGATTCTTCTAAAAGTCAGATAGTTGTTTATTTCCTTGACATCTGATGGGAGGGCGTTGCACGGGGCGGGTGCCACTACCGAGAAGGCCCTCTGCCTGGCTCCCTGTAACCTCACTTCTCTCAGTGAGGGAACCGCCAGAAGGCCCTCGGAGCTGGACCTCAGTGTAGGATGGCGGTGGAGATGCTCCTTCAGGTATACTAGGCCAAGGCCATTTAGGGATACCATTTCTGGGTCTCCCTAAAAGGCAGCAGCTTCCACCAGGGAGTGTGGCCTTGCTAGCTTAAAGGATCACCCACAGTACCCAGCATGAGAAAATATAGTAAAACAAAAAACAAAAAACAGCCTTTAGAGTTTTTATTCTCGTCCTTCTCGATTGGGACTATTAGAAACCTATTTAGGAGCATTGGATGTTCAAAACGCAGCACAAACAACAACAGACAGTCACGGTAACTATACAAAGGATAATATACAAAACCGTGAACAGCTATAGATGAAAATGTATTGAATCATGAACTAAACTGACAATGTCATACAAAAAGCATACATAGGTATTTCCTCAGAGGCAAAAGCCTGTATATACTTTCAAACATTAAAGTGCTAATTCAAAGTGCAATAGATAGTGTTGGAGATGGTTAATGCAACGTCCATCAGATGTATGCTTTTTGTATGACATTGTCTGTTTAGTTCATTATACTAAATATACTGTTTAGTATATTATCCTTTAACCATTCAATGGCTTCTCCACGTGCTGAAAAATGGGTGGAAAAATTTGCAGCCTCGTTCGCTCGGCCCATCGTGTTCCCATTGCCTTTGCACCAGTGTGAAGTTTCGCTGCAAGAATTTGCCTGCTAATATTATTAATGAGGAGTGTGTTGTTGGGTTTTGTGTTTTTTTACTCCACTGACGAAACACCAAGTTCCTCCTAAGCTGCTGCTGTAGGAAAAATTTCCCCCTGGTTCACTTTTTCTCTCTGCTCTCCTCTCCCCCCCCCCCCCGCCCGCCCCACTCCCACTTCGATCAACCTGCTAAATCAACTTGTCATTCCTGGAGCCGACTCAGGAAAAGAGTTATCAGACCCTCTCCTCAGAGACCTGAAGCATAACCCAGGAGGTCTCTGGGGTCAACCTCATCCCTCCTCAAAAGAGCTTATTGCATGATTTGATAGTCACCGCAGTCATTATCAGCCGGCCCAGGAAGGGCCTCTGGGGTGTTTCGTTGAGCAAGGGTCGCCACTGGGCTGCCCATAGGTTCCTCTTACCAATTATGAGCTGCGTGTGCTTTGTGGAAAAAGCCGGCAATAACATATCAACATCATTCCCTTCTCCTTGTAATGAGGAAGCAATTTCTCCTTATTATACCTGACTCGGTATGCATGGATTGACCCACCAGGACCCCAACTCACCCTTCTTCTTCCCCTCTGGAAATCATATTCCAGCCTCATCGCTTCCATTTCAATTTTGCCTTTCCTCCTCCGATCCCCCCTCTGTCATCTTCCTTGATCCTTCCCTCATCCCATCTCTAGCTTTCTTTCCCGAGTCAACTTCTTCACTAGCCCCCTTTTCTCTTGTTAGAGTTCTCTTCGCGTTGTGCGCCCTCCCCGCTCAATCCCTCTTCTTGTTGCCGAGCGAGAGACTGCGCAGGAGTTTGCCTTTGGGAGTGAAGCCGAACCGTTGGAGAGTTACAGCGCCTGCTGTGGCCGTAGAGACCGATAGGGGAGAGACATGTTGCGTTGCAGCTGGGGCAGATGAAGGCATCCGGTTGTGCTGCTGCAGATGTACCATGGCGTTCCTTCTGCACTCCTCCCAGCGGCCATTCCTCTTCTGGACACCGCTGTGGACACACAACCTCACTGTGTCCAGACACTGCGGTTGTCAGCAAGGGATTCCCATATGGCGGGGTTGAGGCAGCCAGCCTTCATGCCTCATTTGCAGACATCTCTGTAACGCAGAGTTGGTCGGCCAACGGGCCTGGTGCCTGAAGCCAGCCCCCCCCCCCATAGAGCACACCCTTGGGGATCCTGCCATCTTCCCTTCTGTGCACATGACCAAGCCAGCATAGACGTTACTGAGACAGAAGCGTGAATATGCTGGAAATGTGGGCTTGGGAGAGGACGTCTTTGTCTTGCTCAAAATCTAAGAAACTTAGAGTATCTTAGTTGAATTTGCACACTTCTCGGGGGCAATCAATTGAATCCCTGGACAGCTATCAACGGCACAGGTTGCATTTTTTTAGCATGGCCACATATTTGGCTGCTTAGGTCAAATCAAAATATGAAATCCAGCCTTTTTTCCAACTGCATTTGGTTTTCCTCTTCCCTCCACAGGTCTCTGTCATCTTACGCTTCCTCCTCTTCTCCTGCAGTACTTCCAGAGAGCCAGTGTGGTGTAGTGATTAAGAGAGGTAGACTCGTAATCTGGTGAACCGGGTTCGTGTCTCCGCTCCTCCACATGCAGCTGCTGGGTGACCTTGGGCTAGTCACATTTCTTTGAAGTCTCTCAGCCCCACTCACCTCACAGAGTGTTTGTTGTGGGGGAGGAAGGGAAAGGAGAATGTGAACCGCTTTGAGACTCCTTCGGGTAGTGATAAAGCGGGATATCAAATCCAAACTCTTCTTCTTCTTCTTCCTCTTCCTGGGCCCTTTTCCCACCTGTTTCTTGGCCCAGGCAGTCCACTCCCATAACAGGCCCTAGTGATTTGAGTGAATGCCTCCCTTGCCAAGAGATCTTAAATTCAAGTGTTAGAGAACTGATGGTGGCTTATCCCCATTGGGACTGATAGAGTGGAAGGCAGGGAAGTCAACAGTAGGTGGAGCCAGAGCCAATGATCAGACAGAGCCAAGTAATTTGCCTTCATCTGCCTCTCTCCTAAATTCTCTATGGACTCAGCTACATTAGTAAAGAAACAGCAATTTGAATGCACTACATACATGCAACATCAGATGGCACCAGAGAGCAGGAAATTTTAAAACACAATTTTCAATAGAGATTTTTTTTCTTTTGTTATAACGATCTAATTTCTGACTTACTTATAGTGTCTTTTTCCTGTGTTTAGATCCACCCCAAGGGCAAAACGGAAATTAAGTAGGAGGCAGCTGGCAGGAGCAGTGCAAGCCCCTGGTTGGGCCTTAAATAAACAATTAAATAAAAAGCTTCACTATATTTGATAGTGACACATGAAGGCTTGTATTTGTCCATCAAAGCATATCATCTAAGGAAAAACAGTCATGCATGATAAAAAAAAATACTTCCTTGGGATTAAGGGATTTGACCTGGGTGGTAATGATGCGGCAGTTTTGAGTAAATCTCAAAACATAATGTCATGGACTGGCTAGATGAAGAGTGCTGGAAGGCACAAGCTGGGGAGCCTCAAAGAGAACCCCCAGGAAAGGAAGGCACAGGGCCAGGGGGTTGGTGGTGGGATGACAATGAGTGGTCAGAGGGAGAAGACTGGGAGGAGGAGGTGTCAGAAGTTGAAGAGGCAACAAGGTTTAGTGAGCAGGAAGAGGCTGTGGCAGAGAGCAGTCCAGAATCAGAAGCAGGAGCGGAGGCTGGAGAGGGGTGGGGTTCAAGAGGCATTGTGACCAGCTCCTCTCCCCCCTGGTCTCCCAGATCATGAAGAGGAATGCAGAGGGCCAAGCAAAGAGAGGCAAGGAAAAGGAGCTTAGGCTGCTGGGGAAGGAACTGGCGGAGGAGCCTTAGAGAGTGATGGGAACCTTCAGTCCTCACAACTGCTTCATTGTGGCAAGACCTCCTGGGAAGAGTTGCTGTAATCCAGGGGTCCCCAGACTTACCCTGCTTCGGACCTGTTCCTCCGGTGCCGATCGTGCGGTGGGCCGGAGGGTGGGGGAGCGCGCACCAATACACGCATGCACTCGCTTTTTCCGGCGCACGTCTGGCGTGGCGCCGGAAATAGCTTGTGCGCATGCACAAGCGTCATTTCTGGCGCACTCTGGGTCGGTGCGGCGCCGGAAATAGCTTGCGCACGGGTCTCCGCAGACCCGGAAGTGCACCGGAAATGACGCTTGCGCATGTGCACAAGCTATTTCCGGCGCCGCACCGACCTGGAGATGGGCGGCCGCGCTGCGCCGGTAAAAGCGGGCAGCGGGGGGCAGCGGGGGTCATCGGAGGCCAGATAATTGTCTTGCGCGGGCCGTATTCGGCCCGCGGACCTTAGTCTGGGGACCCCTGCTGTAATCAGTAGGCTTGCACTGTTTTCGTTTCTTTGAATAAAGAGTTAGCTTCACTGCTACCGGGTGCCTTAAGTGTTTTATTGCTGACTTCCACTCCTGACGCATAGCTACTTGGGGTTATCTTAAGGGAAAAGGGCCAATTGTGGGGGAGATGATTAAATACTAGGTAAGTCCAGATATAATTGGCGGCACCTGCCATTCAGAGCCTGGCATCTGGTCAGAAGACACATGAGGCCACCACTTTGCTGAAGCTAAGCAGGTCCGGGTCTGGTCACTTCCTGGATGGGTGACTGCCCTGGGAACTACATGCCCCATGATGAAAGAAAGGCTGGATATAAATGAAATAAATGCCATAAAGGAAGAAAACAAGAGGACTGCATTGCTTTCCTCACTGTCACTTCGGCAAATTATTCCCCGACTCAGTTTTCTCCAGATTCTAATAGCCTAATAAAGGGATTCTCAGCACCCAAGCTAAGTACAGTCAGATGTAATTGCTGTGACTCTCACATTAAGCCATAAGGAAGTGGCACAGCCAATTAGATCAAATCCTACACTGCCTCTTTGGGATTTGTGGGAGACATTTAAACGGAGAGACGTGTCACTTCCATAGACCAATTTGCTTGTACCTGTCGGCATAGATTTATTGTGATCTTTCCTTATGCCGCACACACAAACCACTCTCCACGTGTTTGCAGAAGCAAGCTGGTTCCGGAATGAGACGAGATGTGAAGTATTCGTTTTAATTAGCCGGGTGCAGATTTGGGGATCATGCATGAGCTGCTTCTAGGCTGCTAATGGAGTGTGGAAAACAAATATAGTTCCTATTGGCTTGCTGATTTTCCCTCTCGCAGGCAAAGAGAGACCATGTGTTCTAGTTAGAGGCGCCCAGCTTTCCTTTCTCGTGCCACATCTAAACTTGGCCCTGTCTTCTGCTCTGCCTAAATTCCAGTTTAACTAGCAGAAGTTCCAAAATTGATGTTGGGATTGGAACATTTTTGCAGCGAGTTTCCAGTTGTTCCATTGCATTGCCCCCCTCGCCTCCTCCTCCTTCGGAGTTAAAAATACGAAATCTAAGAGAGAGCCCTGCCAGATCTGGCCAGAGCCCCATCTAAGTCCAGAATCCTGTTTGGTCGACCCCTGAGAGGGAGTTGTGCCCGTGCCTGAGTCCAGGGGGACATTTGGGTGGCAGATAGAAGAAGAAGAGAAGAGTTTGGATTTGATATCCCGCTTTATCACTACCCAAAGGAGTCTCAAAGCGGCTAACATTCTCCTTCCCCTTCCTCCCCCACAACAAACACTCTGTGAGGTGAGTGGGGCTGAGAGACTCCAAAGAAGTGTGACTAGCCCAAGGTCACCCAGCAGCTGCATCTGGAGGAGCGGAGACGCGAACCCGGTTCACCAGATTACGAGTCTACCACTCTTAACCACTACACCACACTGGCTCTCTAGATAGATAGAGCAATGTCCCCGGCTTTCCGCTTATCCAGGTGTTTGCCCTTGGCTGACCTATGCTGGAACCCTGGGTCAGCACTACCTGCAAAGCAGGGAGCTAGTCGAACCAGAGCCTATGGAACCAATCACTTGCTATAATCAATAAAGTTGTGGCCTAAATTCTGCCAAAAACCAAACCAAAATTTGAGTCATTTCTGAATTCATTTGGGGTAACGTTAAAAGGTCTGAACATGCAAACACATTTCTATCTCAGCAGGCGTTTTAAGGAAGTTTTCTATTTTCATATTTAATTCATTTTAGCCACTGTATATGCTTTTTAAAGTATTTTTATGCACACAGCTGCTTAGAAACTTTTTTAATGAAGCGAGATGTAACTACTGTACAGTAAATAAGTAATTTTTAAATATAGAAGATGTAAAGAGATATAGGAGATAAGGTATTATAAGAAACATTAGCAATAAGAACATAACATTAGATGATGAGAAGAAATTGCTTAAGATGATATATAATGAAACGCAGAGGGAAAGACAGGAGGAAGTCAAACCAAAATGTTAAGGAAAGAAGAAAGGGAAATTAAGAGAATTGTGTATATTTTGTGTTTGTGTATTTTTTGTTGTATGTGTGTTATTGTGTTGTATGTGTGTTATTGTGTTGTATGTGTGTTATTGTGTTGTATGTGTGTTATTGTAATGTGATAAGATGTTATCACATGTTTGTATTGTGTAAAACCCAATAAAAATTACTTAAATTTAAAAAGTAAATAAGTAATTTTTAAAAATGAGAAATTATGCAACGTCAAAGCTTCAGCCTAAGACCACCCCACTCCTAAGAGAAGTGTGCAATGTGTAGATTATACTTTAGTCCCTGGACTGGGAGAATAGCATTGAGGGACCTACAGATTGGGTGTTGTGGCTGTCAATCACTCCCACCCACAACACAGGGTTTGGTTGCCAGGTCTCACTGCAATACGTGTCCTCTTTAAGGGATGCCGCAAGGAAGGGCGGCAGTTTCTGGATGAAGCAGAGGCATCATGAATGGTATTTGGAGTATTTGAAGTGAAAGATGTTGCAGAGCCTTCTTACATCCATGCAGATTACAGGATCAAAATGAGTCCAGTGCTTCCACCTGGTGGGCATGAATAGTAATGCAGAGAAATGGGTGAATAGCATTGACCTTTTTTAAAAAGCGGGGATGAAAGGAAAGGAAATGTCAAGTTTAAAGATAAGGCCGCTTTTAACAAAAAGATGCGCTGTGCCGCTGCTTCAGGTGGCAGCCTGGATCTACTAGCAGCTTGGAGGTTTTCTCTTTGAAATGTGGGATTCAATGCCAAGTGACAGGCATGGGGGAGCATCTCTGGCCATTGGGCCCCTCCCAAATTTGACAAGTGGAAGAGGTTGTACCTTCCTGCCCCCCCCATGAGGAAACAGTTTGTGCTGCTCTTTGAACTTGCAGTTTTTGGAAGTTCAAAGGGCAGCACTAAATTGTTTGAAAGCCATTTCGCAAACAAGTTATCCTTCTGGGGCAAACAGAGGGAGGCTCACCCCTTGCTAGAAGCCAGTAGAAAGGAGGGTCATCTGCTATTATTATGCACCGGCGGTAACTCTGCCCTGCCTGCTGTATGCTGTGTTCATCTGCTCTGCAAGAGCCTGCCCTCTAGCATTTTCAAAGCTAAGACAATGTCTGCCTCCCCCCCCCCCCTTTCAGGACATGTTTGAAAGAGATGGTATCAAGGTTGGGGGAGGCCATAGCTGAATGGCCCTGCCATCTCCAGTTAAAATAGCCTGGGATCGCTCTGCCTTAGATTCTGGAGTTCAACTAAACACACACACACACACACACACACACACACACACACACACACACAGAGAGAGAGAGAGAGAGAGAGAGAGAGAGAGAGAGAGAGACCACTCTACTTTATTGTAGTTCATAGACCCAAAATACACAGTACAACAATAGTGTGTGTGTGTGTGTGTGTGTGTGTGTGTGTGTGTATAACCAGATGTGACGCAGGTGGCGCTGTGGTCTAAACCACAGAGCCTAGGGCTTGCCGATCAGAAGGTCGGCAGTTCGAATCCCCACGACGGGGTAAGCTCCCATTGCTCGGTCCCTGCTCCTGCCCACCTAGCAGTTCGAAAGCACGTCAAAGTGCAAGTAGATAAATAGGTACCGCTCCGGCGGGAAGGTAAACGGTGTTTCCGTGCGCTGCTCTGGTTTGCCAGAAGCCGCTTAGTCATGCTGGCCACATGACCTGGAAGCTGTACGCCGGCTCTCGGCCAATAAAGCGAGATAAGCGCCGCAACCCCAGAGTCGGACACGACTGGACCTAATGGTCAGGGGTACCTTTACCTTTACCAGATATTAAGGTATAAGATTGGCCTTGCTAGCCAAGAGAGGAGCTTTAGCCTGTACATACTGATTTCTGATTTTTACTGCCTCTGAGGGGAATTTTGCTATAGCTGGTGTCATAGTATCAATCTTATCTTCAAGGAAAACCTTGACATGCAAAGAGTCAGCAATTCCAGGTTGTTCTGTTAATATTGGATTGATTAGATGCTGTCTAACCTGTTCATACAGACTGCAGTGTAATAAAATGTGTTTGGTACATTCAACATCCCAGGAACATGGGCACAGCCTATCTTGGTATGGGACATCAGCCAATCTTCCCCATAGCACTTCAGATGGGAAAACATTTAATCTGGCTTTAGACAACAGATAGTTAGATATGCTGGTCCCATCACCTCCTGGCAAATAGAAGGGGAAGAAATGGAGGCAGTGAGAGATTTTATTGTCTTGGGCTCCATGATCACTGCAGATGGTGACAGCAGTCACGAAATTAGAAGACGCCTGCTTCTTGGGTGAAAAGCAATGACAAACCTAGACAGCATCTTAAAAAGCAGAGACATCTCCTTGCCGACAAAGGTCCGTATAGTTAAAGCTATGGTTTCCCCAGTAGTGATGTATGGAAGTGAGAGCTGGACCATAAAGAAGGCTGATCACTGAAGAATTGATGCTTTTGAATTATGGTGCTGGAGGAGACTCTTGAGAGTCCCATGGACTGCAAGAAGATCAAACCTCTCCATTCTGAAGGAAATCAGCCCAGAGTGCTCACTGGAAGGACAGATCCTGAAGCTGAGGCTCCAATACTTTGGCCACCTCATGAGAAGAGAAGACTCCCTGGAAAAGACCCTGATGTTGGGAAAGATGGAGGGCACAAGGAGAAGGGGACGACAAAGGACGAGATGGTTGGACAGTGTTCTCGAAGCTACCAATGTGAGTCTGACCAAACTGCGGGAGGCAGTGGAAGACAGGAGTGCCTGGTGTGCTCTGGTCCATGGGGTCACGAAGAGTCGGACACAACTAAATGACTAAACAACAACAAAGTTAGATATGGTCCAATTCTTAAGGTAGGGAGATAACAGAAAACCCCCTAGCGCTGGAGAAGATGGACCAACTGCCTCACACCTCTTAAATTTCCTTCTATAACCGTGTGCACTGCTCTCAGAGTCAAAATATATCCCAGCATCTGCAGTATGTGACATGCCAGGAATTGAACCTGCAACCTTCCACACGCAAAGCTGACGAATCTACCATTGTGCTTTGTCCTTCCCCAGGAGTGACCCAGGACATTTTGTCACTGTAGGCAAAACACCCCTCTGATGCCACCGACATTTCCCCCTGGCCCCACTACCCCACAGATCCAGGCCCCCCACCAATGCGCCCATACTGCCGCCAGCCCCACCATCACAACTGCACCCTCGCCCGTGGCTGCTGCGACAATGCAGTGGCAAGGGTGCAGCGGCAGTTTTGAGGCCAAGGGCACTGCGGTGGCAGCTGGGTGTCGCAGGTGGAGCAGTGGGTCAACGGTGGGGTTGGGGGTCGGAATTGCTGTCTGGGATGTAGAAATTGAGGGGTATAACCCATCCAGTGTCTATATCAAGGTAAGTAATAGTACCAATCTATTCTGCCTTCATCAGACCACAACTGGAATACTGTGTCCAGTTCTAGGCACCACAATTTATGAAGGATGTTGACAAGCTGGAATGTGTGCAGAGGAGGGCAACCAAGATGATCAAGGGTCTGGAAACCAAGCCTTATGAGGAATGGTTGAAGGAGCTGGGTATGTTTAGCCTGGAAAAGAGGAGATGGAGAGGAGATATGATAGCCATCTTCAAATATCTCAAGGGCTGTCACATGGAAGAGGGCTCCAACAAAAGATTGTGGGCTCCAACAAAAGATTAAAAATACATTAAAATGTCAGACATTAAAAACTTCCCTAAAGAGGGCTGCCTTCAGATGTCTTCCAAACATCAGATAGTTGTTTATCTCTTTGACATCTGGTGGGAGGTGGTTCCACAGGGACTTATCTGACTTATCAAAAGTGTGTGGGGGTAATGAGGACAGATTTACCTGTAAGGAGGACTTGCTCAGAGTAGTGTCCTGATCATCGAGATGTGGACCTAAATATATTTATTATTATTATTTTATCATCTCTGAGGTTTAATCAGTATCCTTGGACAATCCTTTGTCACTCTGAGACCAGGAGTCAGATGGAAGATGGAGCCCACTTGTTTTCTCCTGCTCTGGAGGGTAGGATTCGAATCGATGGCTTCAAGTTACAATAAAGGAGATTCCGACTAAACATCAGGAAGAACTTTCTGACTGTAAAAGTTGTTCAACAGTAGAACAGACTCCCTCAGGAGGATGTGAACTCTCCTTCCTTGGAGGATTGTAAGCAGACATTTGATGGCCATCTGCCATGGATACTTTAGTTGAGATTCCTGCATTAGAGGGGGTTGGACTAGATGACCATTGGGTCCCTTCCAACTCTACAATTCTATGATTCTAAGCACCAGCTTTGACCCTTCCCATGACTGCTTGGCAGGTGGGGGGGGGGAGAACAGCTGCCACAGCCACCTTCCAATTGACACAAGACAATATCACCAAGGCGACTATCTGTAAACAAACAATAAATTCCCATACAACTGGCAAAAGTAGTTTCTTTCCAAAATAGATTTTATTTTAACCAATTGCAAACGTAGTAAATAAGGAGTCCTGCAGCCAAGCTGGTGCCAAACGTCTTGCTCTGCTTTCCTTTGGGCCACTTCAGTGAAGCTGAGGGGGGGGGGGGTCTTGTCGTCTTGGCAGCCCAGGACCTCCAGATACACTGCCTAGGGGTCAGGAGCTGGCCAGCTGCCAGCTTGAGAAAACAGCACGCAAGTGGTAATTAACAGAAGATTTATTGCATACAAGCAATTAACCTTCGACCGCTCTCTCCGAGCGACCATTCCGTCACAATCAAGTTGACCCTTCTGAAGAATCCTTCCGGCTACTGCGGAATATCCTGAACCTCCTATACCCTTACGTTTCGGGGGTGGTCTTCTGTCTTGGACTTTCCCCATTCGTCTAGTCCTGGGACTGATGGGGTCAGCTACCTCCTTTTCCAGTGAGGAAATGCTCTCCCTCCCTTGTGCTGTGAGTGATTGTGATTCCTCAGAGAGCTGGCTCCCCTCCAGCCCGCCTTTCCTGAGCTGATAAGCCACATTCCTGCCAGCTTCAAAGGGAAGAGGAGACATCAGCCCACTAGTTCAAGCTGTCTGAGAAATCTGCAAGTCTCTCTGTTCTCCTTCTGCCTGCCTGCCTGCCTTCTATCTCAGGCTGTCCTTCTTGGTTTGGGGCTGTCATGTTCATGACACTAGGCTTACACCCCAGAGAGGTCACATCGGTGCTATAAATGCACCAAAAACAATGCGGGAGGGGTAAGTTACAAGTTATAAGCTAATGTGATGGTCTGGGATTCAGACTCAGATGTTGAACCTGAGGGATCCCAGCCTGCACAGGATTCCCCGCCTCCAGAATCAGCAGAGCTGGGGCTAGGGCTTGAGTCTAAAGGGTCCCTGTGCTGGATCCTCAGGTGCAGGCATCGGCTGAGTCTGCTCTGGCTCCTGCTGGGATGGAGGACCCATTGCCTGCAGGTGCTCCACTCCCAGCCCTGTCAGGGAAAGCTGAGGTTGACTCTGGGTCCGGTAACCCTCCAGCCTCTCCTGAGCTGCAGAGGCTCAGGGCAGAGAGGCGAAGGGAACTAAGTTCCCGCAGGAGGAGTGCTTGCCTCCAGGCCAGGAGAGGCAAGTCAGCAGAGGATCAGGGCCGCCCTATGCCTCGGGGCAGATAAAAGCCGGCCAGCCCCAGCCCCAAGTTGCAGGAGCAAAATTGTTGGTTGCCAGTTCCTGCCAGTGTTCCTGCTTGAAACCTGTCCTGCTTTCCTGCCTGAGCTCCTGACCCGCCCTGGTTCCCTGCTTGCCTACCTGTTCCTGACTTCGCCTGCCTCCCTGCCCTGCACCTAGCTTCAATTATTATGGACTGCCTTTACGTTGCAACTCTGACCACGGACCGGACTTCGACCTCGCCTTACGGGTAACCCACGGGACCAGCACTCTCAATGTGATTGGCATAAGATGCAAGCATTACAGGTCGCCTTGGGTGGTGGGGAAGATCATTGTGTCTCACTGGTTAGCTACTGCCCTCCAGGGCCATCTTAAGCATATCCGGCACCGTGGTGCAAAGCTCCCTCCAGCGCCCCCCCCCCCCCATTTCCCAGAGTTGTTCACCATTTTTTAGGGAGGGCGGCGCTGCTGGCTGGGCTGGAGGAGGCGGGCAGCGGCTGGAGGGCGGCTCCTCTGGCGTGGAAGAGGCGGAGGCTGGACACGGTGCCTCCCAGCTCAGCTGGCCACTTCGTGCCATGGTGGCCATGGCAGACGGAGGCTCCGGGCGCAGCGCTGCTTCGGTGCGGCATGGTGGAGGCGGGCAAGGGCAGCGAGCTGATGCCGGGAGGCGCCACGTCCAGCCTCCCCCTCTTCCCTGGCGCCCTCCAGAACTTGGCTCCCTGGCTCCCCGCGCCACTAGCCTCTATGGGTAAGATGCCCCTGCTGCCCTCCTTAAGCTGGGCGGCCCCCGGATATTAAAGTGCTGACCACCTGCTTCAATAGGTGCCTGGATCTCAGAGTATCACTCGACAAGTGGACTGAAATTCTGCACCAAGCTGGGAAAAACAACAACACTTTGACTTCACCTGCTAAGGCACATTCCTCCATTGTCTACCGGGACAGATGGATGCCAACAAGTGTCACAGAAACACAGAAACACTTCAGGTATCGGAGGTGTTTGATAGAGCTGGTATTTTGGCTGAACTGATGCAATGACTTCCCATCTCTCCCACTGAGGCATCCTGCTTTTCTGCATTCAGACTCTTGTTCTCTCTCTGTCCTCTCCTCTTCATTGCAACATTTCATGAATTGCAGCATATTTAAGCAAAATTATCCTATCATCATCACCACCACCAACAACATTATGGAAATTTCTGTACTGCTCTCCGCCCAGAGTGGCTGGGGAAACTCAGCCAGATGGGCGGGGTACAAATAATAAATTATTATTATTATTATTTATTATTATTAAAATAGTATTCGTAAAGTTTGCAATGATAAGTATTAGCAATGTCCCTCAAAATAGTGTATGCGAAAAGGATATCCAAATACTTCCATAATACTTCCATAATCACTAGGAAGAAGTATGGTGCCCATGTAATTCCAGAGTCAAGATCAAGACACAAACTGCAAAAGGCTATAGCTCCCTGCATATTTATTTGAAAATAAATTTCGCAAACAGTATAAAAACAGACAGAAATAACCCCCCAAACAGACGCCATCCTGCTGTGTTGTTGTTGTTGTTTGTGTAAATGAGAACATGTATGACTATTAATAATTACTATGTCAGTGCGAATAATCACACAAACACAAATTCCCCACCCTGTGTTGACGCTCACAACTGCATTTATATATAAAGCCCACTAGAGGGCTGTATCTCCCACACCTTAACATTAAGTCCCCGAAAGATAACTATGCGTTGTAAGTTATTCTTGAATAAGGAAGCATTGCACAAGGTTCACATTACATAATGTTTCTATGCCATTTAACTTTTTCATGCTTTCAAAACCGTTCATATACAGGTGTAAAATAATACAAAATAGTCAGAAGGCAATGTTCATATCACTAAGATAAACACTTAGCGAATGAGCAGACACCATAACGCTATCAAATCATGGATGGATTTGTATATATTGCTGCATGCCACCCCAGTCTCCGAGCAATGAGAGATTCCAGGGGTTCCAATTGTCTTTATTTCCCGGGGATGTCCCTGATTTAGAGAAGCCGCCCCAGTTTCTGATTTTATCCCAGAATGTCCCGCTTTTCCTTAGGGTGTCCCTATTTTCTTTGGAGAAATGTTGGAGGTTATGGAGTTATCCAACCCCCGAGGTGTCTGAAGGCAATCCTGTATAGGTAAGTGGGTTTTTTAAAAAAATGTTTTATTATGTTTTTATATATGTTGGAAGCTGCCCAGAGTGGCTGGGGCAACCCAGTCAGATGGGCAGGGTATAAATAGTACAATTATCATTGTGGAATGGGAGGTCCCTATTTTCATCGGAGAAATGTAGGCGGGTATGTGGGGGTGGAAATGCTTCTTCAGGTATACAGGGCCAAGGCTGTTTACCTTCACATGAGGGACAGTAATACAACAACAACAACAACAACAACAACAACAACAACAACAACAACTTATTTATTATTATTATTATTATTATTATTATTATTATTTATTATAATTTATTATTTGTACCCCGCCCATCTGGCTGAGTTTCCCCAGCCACTCTGGGTAGATCCCAATCGAGTGTTAAAAACAATACAGCATTAAGTATTAAAAACTTCCCTAAATAGGGCTGCCTTCAGATGTCTTTTAAAAGTCAGATAGCTGCTTATTTCCTTGACTTCTGCTGGAAGGGCGTTCCACAGGGCAGGCGCCACTACCGAGAAGGCCCTCTGTCTGGTTCCCTGTAACCTCACTTCTCGCAATGAGGGAGCCGCCAGAAGGCCCTCGGCGCTGGATCTCAGTAAAGACTGTGGTGCCTTTAGGATTCAGGTAGAGAGCATTTGGGGCATGTTCAATTGATGTGTGACTGCCAACGCATGGGTCGTTTTGGACCCAGAAGAGGGCAGAACGAGGGTGGACCAGGGGCATAATAGGACAGGACAGGCCTCTCTGAGCATCCCTCATGTGCACAGTACTCAAGAGCATCGACACTATTGTGTTGTTGTGTGTGCGTGGTTCAGATGCACAGCAGGTTGCAACCCATGGCTGGATCAGTTTTTAGGAGTGTTTCAAAAACTACTAAGGGCATTTGTGTTTCCAGATGCAAATGAACTCCCAACTCTAGTGAGGTGTAGGTTTCCCCTCCCCCCCATATCCAGGAAACAGCATGACAGTTCTTTTACCGCTGTGAAGAAAACTTTCATGCGCGTGATCTTGATTGACAAACTTTGGGGATTTGAAGTTAAGCTCCTGAAATTAAAATAGTCTGGCAGCAGAAGCTTAGCTCCTTGTCAAAGCACAGGCAAGATTTCTAAATATTTCCTATGCTATTTGTTGGGCTGGGCTGGTTGATTTAACTTGCCCTGCCTCCACCTCCAGTCCCTGAAAAGACTCAATGCCAGAAACAACATTTTAAAACAAGACTTTATTAACGACTGAAATAGGAGAGCCCGGGCGATTTCGAATGTCTCCTCTCCGCAGACGCTGAAGAATATCGCCCTCTTCTTGGCATTGTTGGTGACCCCTTTAGCTTCTAGGAGGAAGGTGAAACGGCTGGCGTACCCTTCCCAGTCTCCTGATGCTGGTTTGAATGGTGAGAAGCTGCTGTTGGGTGCCATTCTGAGTTCCTTGGGTCCCGGAGCTGAAGCCTGGATACACGGTGCGAGGCAGCGGTGCGGCAGGTGGCGGTGCTGCGGTGCTGTGTGTGGCGGTCAGCTCAGCGGAATCCCATCTTCGTCGCCAGTGAAATATACTCGGAGTTGAGTGTGGATTTCATACTCTTTATTCAGCTCATAGTAGCGAGGAATGAAAGGTCCCACAGAACGTCTGCTTTATATACATTATTTACACAATGGGCCCCATGTGATTGGCCACTTCCAGGATACTCCTGTAGGCCAATCAGGTTGCGGATTCACTTCCACCTGGAGCTGGATTGGGTGGCTCCTGCAGACCAATCAGACTGCTGCATTCTGGATCCTATTGTTCTAGGACCAATCAGACTGCTGCACTTTGGATCCTATTCAACTCAGTACATAACAAATAGCAACAGTAAAATTAGCTGGCTTTGTTCGGGCTTCAGGCAGGCCACCTCATGAGAAGAGAAGACTCCCTGGAAAAGACCCTGATGTTGGGAAAGATGGAGGGCACAAGGAGAAGGGGACGACAGAGGATGAGATGGTTGGACAGTGTTCTCGAAGCTACTAACATGAGTTTGACCAAACTGCGAGAGGCAGTGAAGGATAGGCGTGCCTGGCGTGCTCTGGTCCATGGGGTCACGAAGAGTCGGACACGACTAAATGACTAAACAACAAAAACAACAACTGGCATACAGTTGTATACTTTTTGACATGAATATTTACTTCCGGGTTTACCGCGGCCACGACTTGGATCGGGCCCAAGTAGAGGCGGTCGTAAGTAGAGGTTCTACTGTAGTTTCTTTGGAAAATTATAATCAGGCATCTGCACAACAAGACCAGTCCAACGAAGTTGATATTGAAAGATCATTTCTTCGACACTGGTGATATTTGCTTCTTCCAGTACGCTGGCATTAGTTCACCTGTCTTCCCAAGTGATGTGTAACATTTTTCAGACACCGTTGATGGAATCTTTCAAGGAGTTGGGGATGGCGTTTATAAGTGGTCCACACACAAAATTTCATTTCCAGTGTAATAATGTGCTTCGTGTAGTGAAGTATGGTACTGCTAGTGTCAACTGAGCCAAAATGGGTTTGACTGTCCTTTGAGGTATCCTTTCTCCCAGCGCAATAGGTGATGTGTTAAGTATACATTATGCATTCATGTTTATTCATAAAGAAAGAACAAGCCAAACCACTAGGGACAGACTTGGCTCTAAAACTTTGTGCCCTTGAAAAATGTTTTCAGAGAGAGGCAGTAAACTGGCTGAAACCCACCAGAAACCAGCAGATTTGCAAAAACGAAACAGCCACCTCGGCACACCCATAATTCAATTTGAGGTCATGGCACAAACTCCTCGTTCTTTGCCATTTTCTCCCCTCAGATATGCATTCGACAGCAGTGGGATATTGGTAGAGCAGAAGGCCTTGCAGCTCAAAGTCACTATGTGACTATGCTTCCCCAGAGATGGAAAATCCGAGTAGAGCCTAGTAATTTGGTTACTAACTGGCTGGCAGACGGGGCAGTTTAGCTGGGATAAGTCTATGATTTTATGTCACATTGAGGGAGTCTCCAGGAGAACTGGTGCAGCCTAAGAGGTTCAAATTATATAAAGAGGGTTCCAGAATTTTCTTTAGTGTGTAGGAGTGGCACTCTAGGCTTGATTGGTGTCAGCTGGAGGTGCAAATAAAGGGAGGAAGTTTCAGGCTGCAATTTACGCACGAGGAAACCACACACACACATGCTTTACCTTTACATTGATTATTGCTTTCATTTTATGGCTCAATGGTCTCGTTAGATAGTAAAGTCCATGTTAATTGATGTTTAAGGTGTTGTTTTTAAAAGCCTGGAATGGATTAATCCATTTTGCATTACTTTCTATGGGAAAGCACGCCTTGGTTTTGGAACGTTTCGGTTTTGGAACGGACTTCCGGAACGGATTAAGTTTGAGAACCAAGGAACCACTGTAGTCAACAGTTGAAGGGAGAAGGTCAGGCAGCCCAAAGCTCAGAATTAGCACAGACTTGCAAGAGATGTTAAGAACAATAAAAAGGGTTTCTTCAGCTATATTTGAAGCAAGTAGTAGGTATTCTTCATGGAGAAGACAGAGAAATGCTGTTGGGTGACAGAGAGAAGGTGGAACTGCTCAAGGACTTGAGGGGATGGTCAACCAATTTGCAGATGACACCAAATTGGGAAGGATAGCTAATGCCACAGAAGAGAGAATTGGGATTCACATTGACCTTAACAGATTTGAGAACTGGGCCCAAACTAATGAAATGAATTTCAATAGGGACAAATGTCAGGTTCCACACTTATCAGTAAACAGACCCTTGTTTTGCAATATAGACAAGCTGAACAAAATAACACAACACGATGGCCAATAACAATGGCACTAAACACTATTTATTGTTGTTGTTGTTTAGTCGTTTAGTCGTGTCCGAGTCTTCGTGATCCCATGGACCAGAGCACGCCAGGCACTCCTGTCTTCCACTGCCTTCCGCAGTTTGGTCAGACTCATGTTGGTAGCTTCAAGAACACTTATTAGTCTATAAACACTATTTATAGACTAATACAAATGAACAGAAATTGCAACCAAAGTCTCTAAATCTTCTTCACCAGTCATGGTAGAATAATTCAAAAGTTCGATATATGGATAATCTGTCACCAAATATCGTCAGAACAGAGTTTCCGGATAATCAATCTGTTTCGTTCAATGCTTCATCAGCCAATCTTGATCAATTCTTCATCAGCCAGACTTGTAAGAATTAATACGAGAAGGATACAGTTCAATTTCTTAACAAGCCAATCTTACATGTAAGTAAATATAAACACCGTAGAAAATATGCTCTGGATCAGTGCTCATATGATACTGTAGTGACTAGATTTAGAGACTTTGGTTGCAATTTCTGTTCATTTGTATTAGTCTTTAAATAGTGTTTAAAGGTAAAGGTAATGGGACCCCTGACCATTAGGTCCAGTCGCGAACGGCTCTGGGGTTGCGGCACTCATCTCACATTACTGGCCGAGGGAGCCAGCGTACAGCTTCCGGGTCATGTGGCCAGCATGACTAAGCCGCTTCTGGCGAACCAGAGCAGCGCATGGAAATGCCGTTTACCTTCCCGCCGGAGCGGTACCTATTTATCTCCTGGCACTTTGACGTGTTTAGTGCCATTGTTATTGGCCATCGTGTTGTGTTATTTTGTTCAGCAGGCTCCATACTTAGGCAGGAAGAACCAGCTGGAGAAAAATAAGATGCGGGGACACCTGGTTTACCAGTACTATATATTAAAATGTTCTAAGAGTCTTAGTAGACCACCAGCTTAACATGACGCAGCAGCGTGATGCAGCAGCCAAAAAAACTAATGCTATTCTACGCTGCATCAACAGAAGTATAGTGTCCAGATCAGGGGTCAGCAACCTACGGCCCATGGGCCAGATCCGGCCCACGGAGACCGTTTTACCGGCCCACGAGCAGCCCCTGAACCGAGCCGCCAGCTTGGTGAGTCCCCCATGCTCTGCGCTAAACCGGCACAGCGCGGCGCACGGACTCGCCGACCAGGGCCAGAAATTGCGTCTGCACAAGCGCAGATACTGGAAATCGCGTCTGCGCATGTCCAGACGCCGAAAATCGCTTCTGCGCAGGTGCGATTTTCGGCATCTGGGCATGTGCAGAAGCAATTTCCGGCACTGTGGACATGCACAGATGTGACTTCCAGTGTCTCACTGCGCCGGTCCGGCCCACGGACAATCTCTGTGGGAGTGATCCGGCCCATGGATGGTAAAGCTTGCCGATGCCTGGTCCAGATCAAGGGAAGTAATAGAACCACTCTATTTTGCCTTAGTCAGACCACACCTGGAATACTGTGTCCAATTCTGGGTGCCGTGATTTAAGAAGGATATTGACAAGCTGGAACATGTGCAGAGGACGGCGACCAAGATGGTCAAAGGTCTGGAAATCAAGCCGTATGAGGAATGGTTGAAGGACAAGGTGACCCACGGGGTCCTTTCCAACTACAGTTCTATGATTCTATCATTGGAAACATCGTAACTCAGAGATGGAGTATCTGCTTTTCATACAGAATGTCCCAGGTTCAAGTCTAAGGCTCCACCCACTTTAACCTGTGGCCCTACTCACCCCTGGCATGTGGCCCCTGGAAGGTTGCCCAAGAGAGAATGAGGCATGCAGTCCTCAGGGTGAAACAGGTTTCCTTCACTAAATCATCATTGTCATAATCATCATCATCATCTCAGTGAACTGCATGCCCGTATCAACCTTCCTTTCGATTTTTAATGTTCTATCATGATTCAATTATTGCGTGTCGAGGTCCCCGAACCACCCGTCAAATAATTCACACATCAGTCAGAATTTTTGTTTTGGTTTTTGGCATGATTTTGGCCACAACTTTATTAAAATACAAACAATGTGAGTGGTTGCTTAGGCATTGGTTAAGACTATCTGTCCCACAGGGGACAGAACTGACTACTGTCAGTAAGGGGAAAGCCCTCTGGAGAGATAAAGGGGGCCGGGTGGTCTGACCCTCCCCTCTCCCCTCAGGCTCCCAGGGCTCTTGCATGGCCCTAGCCCCGATCGGGGGTTCGGACAAAAAGCATCGAGCCCCTGGATTCCTTTAACAGAATTCCCCTAACACCAGCAACAATAGGAGGGGCAGAAGCAATCAATCTTAACCCCTCCTCCAACCAACAAATAACCAATGCCTAACCGCCAACCTTACAAGTTGTGACTATTTGCTACGCAGCAGGCGAAAACCAAATGGCACCAGCCAATCAGCCAACTGGAAAAAATTCCTACCAGGCCCCTGCCCCAACAGCAGACGACCCCATGACGGGCATAAAAAGGTCAACGCAGAGGCCTAAAATATAGGGAGGGAGGGCGGGTGATCAGAAGCACGCAGCCAAGAGGGGGATCACGTTGCATACCCACCAATATATATCCGCTGGGCTGTCCATCAATAAATTGCAACATACAATTCTCCCCGGCAACACCCAGGGTCCAATCACAACAGTGGCCATCCATACGATCCCGCCCAGCAACAGAGGGGTGACTTGCTGGCCCCCACCGCAACACGTGCTCTCCATGAAGTGCAAGTAGATAAATAGGTACCGCTCCGGCGGGAAGGTAAATGGTGTTTCCGTGCGCTGCTCTGGTTCGCCAGAAGCGTCTTAGTCTTGCTTGCCACATGACCCGGAAGCTGTACGCAGGCTCCCTCGGCCAGTAAGCGAGATGAGCGCCACAACCCCAGAGTCGTCTGCGACTGGACCTAATGGTCAGGGGTCCCTTTACCTTTTAAGCATGCTCAACCCTTTGGCTCAGGTGCTTTGCTCTTACACCTTCGATACACAATAAAAAATGCCTCCCGCTTTTTCTCCTGCTTACAGAAGAGGGAGCTGGTGTCTCATTTTAGACCTCGGCTTTCTCGGCTAACAAAGGCTTCCGTACTGATTAATAAGGCAAGAGAAGGCAAACTCTATAATTTGCACTTCCATTCTTGCTAGCTCATGAAATCTGACGCTTCCCCCCCACCCTCCCCAGAACAAGAAAAATAAAATAAAAACACGGAAGCCCCATCTTGTTGAAAAACAGTAACAATAATGGATGGCTGAGATGGCTTGTGTCAAATGCCAAAGACCTTTGCAACTTGAAGGACAAATACTTAGTGTTATTTCAAGCTATCCATAAAATAATACTGCTTCATGCTTTTTAAAAGTCACTTCAGCAACGTTTGCTGAAAACCTTTAGACCCTTAATATCTGTCAAATTTTCTGACAGCACAGCTACACTATATACTGGTATCTATTTCATACCTGTTATTATTATTATTATTATTATTATTATTATTATTAATCCAATCCACTAATTGTTTTGGCACAATGATTTACACTTGTGTAACAGTGTCTCCCCTTTCTTGCTCTGAGTGTGCCGTGTCTTCCCCAAATCTGCTCTGGAAGATTGCTGGGGGGTGACCCAGAAAATGTTTAGGAGACACACAGAGAGGGGAAGGGGCAAATTCCACTGTGCAATTGCAAATCCTTGGGTTCCTTTGAACCACGTTAGATACAACTTGCTGCCATTGGAATCCTTATCATCTGCAGCAGGAGGCAGGTGGGCAAAACGCCAACTTTGGGTCTCCACTTGCCCTACCCCATGTTGTCAGGATTTTAACTGCCTACAAACAGCATGAAACACTCATGTATTGCTCAGCCTTTTCCAATTTGCAACTGACCCTCCTGGAGAGAGAAAGAGAGAGAGAGAGAGAGAGAGAGAGAGAGAGAGAGAGAGAGAGAGAGAGAGAGGGGCTGTTAAACCAGTTTAAGTCTCTCGACACATATCCATCCCTAGAAATGTCAGACAGCTCCCAAACCAACCTAAATCAGCAAATTATTTCTCCAGTCACACTCCTATTCTGGAGGAAGGAGTAACCTGCCAGGCAGTCCGATTCGTCTGATAAGCATCTATGGTCAGAGCCGTAGCTAGGTGATCTTGCACCCCTGGCAGAACCGTCCAGATTGCGCCCCCTAGCCACCTACAAATTAGCTCTTCCTCCCAAGTAGACCCGGCAGCCCGGTGGCAGGTCCAGCCCCTCCGGCAAGTAGACTTGGTGCTTTCCTCTCCTCCAACGGGTAGACCAGGGGCACCTTGGACATTGCGAGTACTCTGGGCAACAGGAGGTCCTCCACATGGCAGGACGGGTAGCTCCAGTTGTGTAGATAGACCACAGAGCTGTTGCCCTCCACAGCTAGTAGACCAGTAGGCTCTGGTAGACCCGGCGGCGCGGACAGAACTGGTGCTACCACTTTCCAGGGGATGACCGGGCAACCGCAAGATCGGCTTTGATCTGTGGGGGTCCCGGCGGACATGCTTTTTGTAACCCCTCCCTCACCTGCACCCCTGGCAGGGGTCTTCCTCACCAGCCCCTAGCTAGGGCCCTGTCTATGGCATAGCTGTCAACTTTCGGATTTGAAAATAAGGGATTTTTTTCAAAATAAGTTCAAATCCCCATGACGGGGTGAGCTCCCGTTGCTCGGTCCCTGCTCCTGCCAACCTAGTAGTTCGTAAGCACGTCAAAGTGCAAGTAGATAAATAGGTACCGCTCTGGCGGGAAGGTAAACGGCATTTCCGTGTGCTGCTCTGGTTTGCCAGAAGCGGCTTAGTCATGCTGGCCACATGACCCGGAAGCTGTACGCCGGCTCCCTCGGCCAATAATGCGAGATGAGCGCCGCAACCCCAGAGTCAGTCACGACTGGACCTAATGGTCAGGGGTCCCTTTACCTTTACCTTTATTGTACAGTGGTACCTCGGGTTAAGTACGCTTCAGGTTAAGTACGCTTCAGGTTAAGAACTCCGCTAAGAACAGAAATCGTGCTCTGGCGGCGCAGCGGCAGCAGGAGGTCCCATTAGCTAAAGTGGTGCTTCAGGTTAAGTATGCTTCAGGTTAAGAACGGACCTCTGGAACGAATTAAGTACTTAACCCGGGGTACCACTGTACAGTGGTCCCTCGACTTACGTAGTACTCGACATCCGTATTTTTCGACTTACGAATGAAAAAAAGTGGCCGCACGCCTACGAATTTTTCGACATCCGAATGGAAATCGTTGCCGGTTTAGATGCGGTTTCCTCGACTTACGAATTTTAGATGTGGGTTTTTTCGACTTAAGAATTTTTCTGAATATTTTTCTCCCAATGCATTCCTATGTGAAATCGACTTACGATTTTTTTCGACCTACGAATGTCCATTCGGAACGGATTAAATTCGTAAGTCGAGGGACCATTGTATAGCTTATTCCCAGCAGTTCTTGCATTGCATCCAACACTCCCAGACACAGGCATGTCGCGGAGGATGAGCCGATGATAAGAGCCCCATTTCATCTTTCCTTCTCTGAAATGCTAATAGTCCATTTCACAGCCACCGACTCAAATGAGATTCCTACAAATGTAAATCGGCGCCTGACCCCCTTCGCACTGGAACACCTCCACCGAGGCAGCTCATTTCGTATGAACCAGGATTCAAATGAACGGGGAGAAATGCCTTCTGTAGCGAGGAACAGATCTTCAAAGTGTATTAAGAGGGCTGAAGAAAATGTTATCATTCACTTCGACGAGCATTAAGAAAATCAATAGCGATGAAAATGAAGTTCTAAACGAGCAAGTAAATCCACTGACTATCATCTCTGCATAGCAGAGCCCCAGGTGCCCAGTGGTGGAGTCTGTTGTTGTTGTTTAGTCGTTTAGTCGTGTCCGACTATTTGTGACCCCATGGACCAGAGCACGCCAGGCACTCCTGTCTTCCACTGCCTCCCGCAGTTTGGTCAGGCTCATGTTGGTAGCTTCGAGAACCCTGTCCAACCATCTCGTCCTCTGTCATCCCCTTCTCCTTGTGCCCTCAATCTTTCCCAACATCAGGGTCTTTTCCAGGGAGTCTTCTCTTCTCATGAGGTGGCCAAAGTATTGGAGCCTCAGCTTCAGGATCTGTCCTTCCAGTGAGCACTCAGGGCTGATTTCCTTAAGAATGGATAGGTTTGATCTTCTTGCAGTCCATGGGATTCTCAAGAGTCTCCTCCAGCACCAGAATTCAAAAGCATCAATTCTTCATGCTTCTTTATGGTCCAGCTCTCACTTTCATACATCACTCCTGGGAAAACCAGAGCTTTAACTATATGGACCATTGTCGGCAAGGTGATGTCTTTGCTTTTTAAGATGCTGTCTAGGTTTGTCATTGCTTTTCTCCCAAGAAGCAGGTGTCTTTTAATTTCGTGACTGCTGTCACCATCTGCAGTGATCATGGAGCCCAAGACAGTAAAATCTCTCACTGCCTCCATTTCTTCCCCTTCTATTTGCCAGGAGGTAATGGGACCAGTGGTAGAGTATAGTTAGACAATAATAGTTCATGGTTCATGGTTCGTTTAAACCAGGCATCCCCAAACTTCGGCCCTCCAGATGTTTTGGCCTACAACTCCCATGATCTCTAGCTAACAGGACCAGTGGTCAGGGATGATGGGAATAGTAGTCCAAAACATCTGGAGGGCTGAAGTTTGGGGATGCCTGGTTTAAAAGGACCAAATCATGTGGAAGAGATAGCTAAGTGCATCACAGTAGAGACCAGGTTTGGGGAACCTCAAGACCAGAGGCCAAATCTGGTCCCCTGGGCTCTTTTATCTGGCCTCAGGACTCTACCTAGGCTGTCTTTTTTCTTCTTTGGTGATCACTCGTAGCTGAGTAAGATTGTCTTCCATGAACACGGTCTTAACAATGAGTCTGCAAGTGACTGTGGAGGCCAATTCTGGGTCTACATGTCCTTCCACAGTGGGGACATAGATTTCAAGGCAAGAGTTGATCATGGTGAGGGTTTGCCAAGCGTGCCTTCCTCTTAGCACGTTTCTCCCTTTCGTCCTGAATTCGAGCACCTTCAAAGCCCATGACACCTTTGGGTTGTTCTCCAACTGGAGCGCCCGCAGGCCAGTGTTTCCCAGTTGTCGGTGTTTATAGAACATTTTTTAAAGATTTGCCTTGAGAGGGCCTTTAAACCTCTTTTGTTGACCACCAGCATAACACTTTCCATTTTTAGGTTTGGAATAGAGTAGTTGCTTTGGAAGATGATAATCAGGCAACCGTACAACATGACAAGTTCATGACCTGGGCTGTATACCTTTCCTAGTCACAGCTGGGGATGAAGGTGAAATTCAAGATATTTTTTTTAATTAAAAGTAGCCCTAAGACCAGAGGTCGGCAACCTAAGGCCTATGGGCTGTTCTGGCCCATGAGCTTCCTGGAACCGGCCCACAGCGTTCCGTGGATCAGTGTTGGGATTCCATGCTTTTTTCCTTTTCGCGGCACCATTTTTTTTTCTCACTGCGGGGACCGACTTCCAGGTCGGAAGAGCGCAGAAAATAGCGTGTGCATGGGCGCTTCTTGCGCAGAAGAGCTCCTGTAGGTGTGCGTACATGCTATTTCCAATGCTCTTTTGACCCGGAAGAGCACTGGAAATAGCTTGAGCACAGGTGCTCACTTTCTTTCCGGCTCACCGAGAAGTCTGCTGGGGAGTGGACTGGACCGGCCTCAAAAAACGTTGCCGACCCCTGCCTAAGACAATTGGATTGCACCTTGTACACCTCCTTCCTGATCAGGTTTGCAGATGACACCAAATTGGGAGGGGTGGCTAATACCCCAGAGGACAGGATTACACTTCAAAATGATCTTAACAGATTAGAGAATTGGGTCAAAGCAAACAAGATGAATTTTAACAGGGAGAAATGTAAAGTACTACACTTGAGCAAAAAAAATGAAAGGCACAAATACAGGATGGGTGACACCTGGCTTGAGAGCAGTACATGTGAAAAGGATCTAGGAGTCTTGGTAGACCACAAACTTGGCATAAGTCAACAGTGTGATGCAGCAGCTTAAAAAGCCAATGCAATTCTGGGCTGCATCAATAGGAGTATAGCATCTAGATCAAGGGAAGTAATAGTACCACTGTATTCCGCTCTGGTCAGACCTCACCTGGAATACTGTGTCCAGTTCTGGGCACCACAGTTCAAGAAGGATACTGACAAGCTGGAACGTGTCCAGAGGAGGGCAACCAAAATGGTCAACGGCCTGGAAACGATGCCTTATGAGGAACGGCTTAGGGAGCTGGGTATGTTTAGCCTGGAGAAGAGAAGGTTAAGGGGTGATATGATAGCCATGTTCAAATATATAAAAGGATGTCATATAGAGGAGGGAGAAAGGTTGTTTTCTGCTGCTCCAGAGAAGCGGACACGGAGCAATGGATTCAAACTACAAGAAAGAAGATTCCACCTAAACATTAGGAAGAATTTCTTGACAGTAAGAGCTGTTCGACAGTGGAATTTGCTGCCAAGGAGTGTGGTGGAGTCTCCTTCTTTGGAGGTCTTTAAGCAGAGGATTGACAGCCACCTGTCAGGAATGCTTTGATGGTGTTTCCTGCTTGGCAGGGGGTTGGACTGGATGGCCCTTGTTGTCTCTTTCAACTCTGATTCTATGATTCTGTGATTCTGGCAACTCCTGCAGCCAAGCTGGTGCCAAACGTATTGCTCTGCTTTCTTTTGGACCACATCAGCAAGGCTGGGGTGTGTGTGTCTTGTCGTCTGGGCAACCCAGGACCTTTAAACATACTGCCCAGGCTTGCACCCCAAGGAGGTTACTTCAGTGCGTCTAATGCAGAGGTTTGACTTCACCCCCAGAGGCGCACTCCATTGTCTCTGGAGACAGACGGATGCCAGCAACAAGACTTGTTATGAATTACTAGGACATTTGTTATGAATTACGAGTTAGTAGTGTTGTGTACATCCATTTCTTAAAGGCAATGGAGCGAAAATGATATACCTCACCGGGAATCTGGATCAAAGTAACCTAACAATGGCAAGTGAAAGGATCTGCAGGTACTTTCTCCAGCCTCGCTTTAATAACACAGGATTTATGGTCCCATAGAGAAATTATCTAGCCATGGAAGAGATCCATAAATAATACAAACCCCCTCGATTCATGGATGTTGAGGGATAGTTTTGGAAGTTATTGCAGAGCTGCAGGCTGCACAGATGAATGATTATGCTAATGAACCCCATGCTCTATTATGATGGATGAAAAAGAGTCGCTGCAAGTTCTCTTCTCATCCAGGAATTAGGAAGCTTTTGTTGGGTATTCATGGACGTTCTGTCTTCCCGAGGTTATGCTAATGAACCCAAATCAATGGCTGAGTGCAGGGGAAAAAATGAGTGGGTGGGTAGGAGGAATCGTAGCAAATTAAAAAATGATCCAGCCAAAGTTAAGCACTTTTAAGTTACATTGATTTAAAGTGCGTGAATATAGCCTATAAAGTGGAATTCAGCGTTGCTCTGCTTTGATCAGTGCAATATTTTTGCTTGCCAAATAGGGCAACCTCCTCTCTTGCCCTCTGCCGCCCCGTACACTATTCTGGGGGTCCCCCGACCCTCCCAAGTGGATTTGGGGGAGGTGTGGGGGATGCATAGAAGGAGGAGAGAAGGGAAAGTCCTGTTGCACTAGCAGGAGTTTTTGTGCTGGTCTCTGCTATTGTGCCAGGTTAGTTTAATCTGCCCTAACTTAACTTTTTGCTTCATTCTATTAAATAGCTTTAAGGAGGTGTTGGAAGTATAGTGGTACCTTGGTTTTCAAACCCCTTGGTTCTCAAACTCCGAAAACCCGGAAGTCAGTGTTCCGGTTTTCAAACGTTTTTCAGAAGCCAAACGTCCAATGCGGCTGTGGGCTATTGTTTCCGGGGTGCCTGCACCAATCAGAAGCCGCAGCTTGGTTTTTGAACATTTCGGAAGTCAAATCTGGAATGGATTGAGTTTGGCGCTTTTGATTTTGCTATTTATTTTGCGTTTCTGTTTTTGAGGCTTTTTCGGTTAATTTGTTTTTGTGACTGTGTGGAACCCAGTTCAGCTACTGATGGATTGTGTGACTGCGGAAATGGATACCTTCCCCCCCCCTATCCAAACAATGACTATCATCAGTGCAGGTAAGAAATAAATTTAATTTTAATTTTTATCATCTACAATACTGTCTTATTTATTTTATAGTACAGTACATTGATTATTGAATTCATTTTTTGGATCAATGGTCTCGCTAGATAGTAAAATTCATGTTAAATTGCTGCTTTAGGGGTTATTTTAAAAAGTCTGGAACGGATTAATCTGTTTTGCATTACTTTCTATGGGAAAGCGCGCCTTGGTTTTGGAACGCTTTGGTTTTGGAACGGACTTTCGAAGTTTCCTGGTGTTTTTAATTGGTTTAAATATGTTTTAACAGCAGTTTAAATAGCATTTTTTTACTGCTTAGGTACAAGTTACAGGAAAGTAGAGTCAGACTAAACATCAGGAAGAACTTTCTGGTTGTGAGAGTTGCTTGACAGTGGAACAAACTCCCTTAGGAGGTGGTGGGCTCTCTGTCCTTTAAGCAGTTGGCCACCTGACATGTATGCCTTAACTGAGATTCCTGCATTGCAGGCCGTTGAACAAGATGACCCTTGGGAAACCCAGCCAGATGGGAGGGGTATAAATAATAAATTATTATTATTATTATTATTATTATTATTATTATTATTATTATCTCCCTTACAATTCTATGATTCTATGAATTGTTTTTGAACCTGAGGGCCACATTTCCTTCTGAGCAACCTTCTGGGGGCCACACGCCAGCAAGGGGACAGGGTAAATTCAAACCTGACCAGAAAATTGCATGTAGCATTTACCTTGGTAGTTCCTGCACACACTTGGTTCTATCCAGACTAGCAAGTGTTCAGGGATACATTCCACCCAATCAAGACATACTCAAGGAGATTGTGAAGGGCCAATGAGGGGTGTGGTCAAAGGAGGGCGTGTGTGGCTTGTTGATAGTTCTGGGGGCCAGATAGAGAGTCCTTGAGGGCCACATTTGACCTCTGCCCTGAGGTTCCCCAGCCCTGTTTTAATTCTTTTAGCAATGAAGTCTAGTGCCTTGTGCGCAAGAACTTCTCTTGGAAAGGAAACATACCTTCTTCTTAGATATTGGTATTCAAGGCATACATCCCCGTTAATTTTGGGACTGCTGCCTAACTCTGGGTTGCTGATAAGAGGAATTATATCCTATTTATTCTGATGATTGGAGGCATCACACCAGCTAATACTACAGCTAATAAACCAATTAGTATTAAGTAACAATATCAAGCAAGCCTAATTAGTAAATAATTGCAATCAGCCAATGGATTTTCTAATTGTTTATATTGAATTAGTGATGCTTAAAATCTCAGCAATACGGAATTTAAGTATCTGCACCCGTTTGCCAAATGTTCAGATTCAAGCCATGAATTATATTTTTCAGACCTATGCTGCAGTTGCGTAAATAAATAGGAGAGGCAGGGAGTCAAGGCTATCCAACAGTTTGGGGAAAAGCTCTCTGCCCATGTTCAGAGGCACTGCTTTCTTTATTGTAACTTCAAGTCCTTAAGGACAGACTTCATTTGAATTAAACATGGTGGGTTATGATTTCTTGGAGGGACAGTTATTTGGAGACAATAATGACGGTGAAAATGTGACCCAACAGTAAGACTGTAACCCTAAGGACACTTACCTGGGAGTAACCCCACTGAATTTAATAGGATTTACTACTTCTTCTTTTTGAAATCATTTTTATTTGATTTTACAAATACAAACTTATAATAGTCCAAATACATATCCATATATCGAGATTACTCTGAATCCCACAACTTCTCACAACTTTCCCCAACCCCCTCCATGGAGTCATATTCTCAACATTTACAACTGCATATTCTTCCATACTCTAAGTTTTATATCAATCCATATTATCCATGGCATTCGTTACATCACAAGTGGAGTTAAAGGTAAAGGGTAAAGGGACCCCTGACCATTAGGTCCAGTCGTGTCCGACTCTGGGGTTGCGGCGCTCATCTCGCTTTATTGGCCAAGGGAGCCGGCGTACAGCTTCCAGGTCATGTGGCCAGCATGACTAAGCTGCTTCTGGCAAACCAGAGCAGCGTACGGAAATGCCGTTTACCTTCCCGCTGCAGCGGTACCTATTTATCTACTTGCACTTTGATGTGCTTTTGAACTGCTAGGTTGGCAGGAGCAGGGACCGAGCAACGGGAGCTCACCCCATTGCGGGGATTCGAACTGCCGACCTTCTGATCGGCAAGCCCTAGGCTCTGTGGTTTAACCCACAGCGCCACCTGCAAGTGGAATTACATGCCTGCTAATGTTTCCATCTGCTTATAGTGGTCTTCTAGATAACTTGGTTCCTCTGTTTTCCAGTCAGCTTTGCAATTTCAGCATATTCCATCAGCTTAGCTTGCCATTAATAGGACTTACTTCAGAGTAGATGATATTATAATGATGAGGATAATGATGATTGATGGATGGTGGTTTATTACCCTCCCTTCACCAGGGTGGGTCACAACATTTCAAACTACATCATCAGAAACAGTTTAAACAAATTACAATCACAAGTACAGGGTAGTCTGCAAAAACATCTTTCTCTCTCTTTGGTGATCACTCATAGCCAAATAAGATTGTCTTCCATAAATATGGTCTTATCAGTGAGTCCGTAGGTGACTGTGGAGGCGAATTCTGGATCCACACGTCCTTCCACAGTGGGGACATAGATTTCTGGGTGGGAGTTGATCACGGTGAGGGTTTGCCAAACATTTCTCATTTCTCCCTTTCGTCCTGAGTTCGTGCTACTTCAAAGTCCATGATGCCTTTGGTAGAAGCTATTCTCCAATTGGAGTGCTCACGGGATAGTGTTTTCCACTCGTGTCAAAGGCCAGGGTAAAGATTGTGCTGTGAATTGATTATCTCAGAATCTGAAGCTGTTTCAGCCCCTTCTCACTCCCAAAATGTTTCATTTGGGGGATTTCTATGGGCTGCTACTGATACCATAGGGGAGTGATACCAGCATCACTGTGTGGACAGAGGCTGGACTGGGCAGAGGGACAACTCCATTAGGGTTGGGTGAACCTGACAATTACAGCTTTTCTCGGTTTCTCAGTTTCCAACACTTGGTTCATTTTTATTTTATTTTAATTCTTGTATTCCACTTTTCCAGCAACAAGCATTGAGCTCAAGGAGGCTCACAATGACAAAAGCATTAAAAGTTAACAATCAGTAAATACTATCAAAAACACAGTGCCATATAAATTGTTGGAGATTCATTCCCCGTGTCTACAGTAATGGGATTGTTGTCTATCACATGACTGTGTGTGTTTACATTCCACAGAGTGGGAAGTGATGGAGACAGGATGTTTGTGTTACTGTGTTCCATGAAGTGGGACTATTGTCCTTTGTTCATTTTCTTTGCTGTCTGATGCTAGAGAGAGAGAGGGAGCCATGTTGCAGCGCTCTGTGTGTGTTTATATGTAAATAAAGTAGATTAGCCACAATGCTGAGTTGCTGAGGTCTGTTTACGCATGCTGCAAAGACTCTACGGATCCCTTAGTGTGCTGATGCTTCTTGGTATCAGTCGCTGTGATGTTTGGGCAGAAGAAAGCTTTTGAAGCTCCCGAACGACTGACCAGGAGGGAGAGAACATGCCAGCCGGGCATGTGTCTCTGCCAGTGTCCTACTCGAGAGTAGGACGATCCTGCTAACGAGAGTAGGACAATCCATTAAATAATTAATATAATTCAGAACAAACGCATAGCGATACAAAGTATCAGTTTAGTGAGCACCAGTTTAGTGAGTCTTACCACTTCGGTAAGTGTGTATAACACTGCAGCTATAGTCACCTTTCTAGTTATAAAATAATTGTTATGCATTATTATTATTTTGTACGCACGACTTGGCAGGAGAGCTGCATTGCAAAGTTCAGGAAAGTATGAATATCAAAGGGTGCCTGTGTTTTGATTTGTGTACATTGGCTCCCAGTACGTTTCCGAGCACAATTCAAAGTGTTGGTGCTGAACTTTAAAGCCCTAAGTGGCCTCGGTCCTGTATACCTGAAGGAGCGTCTCCACCCCCACCGTTCAGCCCGGACACTGAGATCCAGCTCTGAGGGCCTTCTCAGTAGTGGCGCCCACCCTGTGGAACGCCCTCCCATCAGAGGTCAAAGGGATCAACAACTACATGACATTTAGAAAATACCTGAAGGCAGCCCTGTTTAGGAAAGTTTTTAATCTGTGATGTGTTAATGTATTTTAAGGTTCGCTGGAAGCCCCCCAGAGTGGCTGGGGAGACCCAGCCAGATGGGCGGGGTACAAGTAATAAATTATTTATTATTATTATTATTATTATTATTATTATTATTATTTTATTATAGTTTTGGAAGGTGCAAATTAGGTAGGTTTGCCTTTAAATTTGAACTGAATCAGATTCCACACCTCATTCCTACATTAACCCTATGAAGACGGTTAGGTTGTGAGCTTACAGTGGGGTGGCTTAAGGTTTCTTCTTCAGTGGCTGAGCAGTAAACCCAGGGCTCTCCAATCTTAATTCAGCACTCTATCCACTACAACACACCTGCTCTCAGAGCAAACTTTTAGGTTTTATAAATCTTCCTTCCTTCTCGAGATACCTAATAGTCCCGGCGAAATGATCCTCCACTTTTGAAGGACAGATAAATCAAAGGCTTAGCGAGAGCAATTTGGGAAAGACAGGCATTTGTATCCAGAGCATCTCATCTCCACGCAGAGCCTGGAGCAAACACATTCTCCAGCCTTTAATATTGATAGCCACCACCTCATCCAACAGGGTGTGTGTGTGTGTGTGTGTGTGTTGGTAAGACCGACATAAAATGGAAGGAAGGGTGCTATGCATCAAAATTCATTAGGGAAAAAACTTGGAAGATTTCTCTGAGTTAGGGAAGAGTAAAGAATATAACTTTAATAGATTTCCTTTTCTCCTCTCTCATCCCCGCCCTCTCCCATTGCTTATCTTGATTTAAAACTGATTCATTTATAGAGCCGATAAAACTGCAGACTCCCAAAGGACAGAGCTATGTGAGGACATGGTTGGCAAACCGTGGTGATAATATCTTAGAATGTTAGCTGGGTGTGCTGGGTGTGTGTATGTGGGTGGGGAAGGTTGGATAAATTTTATTCAGTTCGCATTTAAAGGTGAATCTAACCAATTAGCACTTCCTGAAAGGATGTGCAAACAGAAACACAGCAAATCCTCTGAAATCAGCGCTTTCTGCATTTTGCAGTACAGTCGTACCTTGGAAGTCAAACGGAATCTGTTCCGGAAGTCCGTTCGACCTCCAAAAGGTTCGGAAACCAAGGGGCGGCTTCCAATTGGAGCCAACCAGAAGCTGTGGAAGCCCCATCGGACTTTCTGCTTGCAAAAATAGTTCGCAAACCGGAACAGTCACTTCCGGATTTACGGCGTTCGGGAGCCGAAACCTTTGAGAACTAAGCTGTTCGAAAACCAAGGTAAAAATGTTCATTTCTCCTGCCAAGTTAATGGGCATATACTTGGGTAAAGTGTGTAAGAAGATGCATATAATAAGGAAGATAACATACAAATGTGTATTCTGTTATGGAAAACTGCTTGCAGAAATGTGTGTCTGCATATAAAATGCTATCAGTGTTTAAAAAGCAATTAAATTATTGTCTGTCCACCCCCCTCCATGTTTTTAGGTGTTCTTATTTTTATCTGTAAGCCGCCTTGACTCCCCATCAGGGAAAATGGTGGGATGTAAATTATTATTATATCTGCCATGGCCATCTGTCATGGATGCTTTAGCTGAGATTCCTGCATTGCAGAGGGTTGGACTAGATGACCCTTGGGTCCCTTCCAACTCTAAGACTATTATTATTACAGTGGTACCTCAGGTTACATACGCTTCAGGTTAAGAACTCCGCTAACCCAGAAATAATGCTTCAGGTTAAGAACTTTGCTTCAGGATAAGAACAAAAATTGTGCTCTGCCGGTGCAGCGGGAGGCCCCATTAGCTAAAGTGGTACCTCAGGTTAAGAACAGTTTCAGGTTAAGAACGGACCTCCGGAACGAATTAAGTTCTTAACCCGAGGTAACACTGTATTATTATTATTATTAATTATTATTATTATTAAGCAAGGCTGTATAGCCAGAATGTGTATATTAGGAAAAGTTCACACTAAAATGCTGTTGCAGTTTCATGAGGATAAGTTTAAAAAATATATTTAAAAATTCAAACTGATCTGGAAATGCGGAGAACTGAACTTACAGTAAGCTTGGGAAAGCAATGAGAAGCAGAGAGAAATCCAAACTGACAGATTTGTCCGTCCTCTGTGAGTGATGTCTGCTAACACAGGAAGGCCAAGATAACCCTGGAAAATACTTTGTTACTGATTTAACTCAGTGCTTCTCTTCTGGAGACATTCCCCCATAGTCCCGTTTCATTCCCAGCACCTGGCGGCCTGCTCTCTCTTCTCTTTCTGCGCCTGCCAGGCCTGGTAGTGAACATTTAAAAAGCCACAACACGATTGCTGATCCTGTAATTCACATCAGGTGCAGCCAGGCCCTGCAACTCTCTCCTTTTCCCTCTCTGCCTCCCTCCTTTTCACTCGAAGAAGAAGAGGAGGAGGAGTTTGGATTTAATATCCTGCTTTATCACTACCCGAAGGAGTCTCGAAGCCTCTTTGAAGGCTGACTGTCAGCTGATTGGCGCTGAGAGCTTTCTTTTAGTGCCTATCAGCTGATAGGCAATGAGAGCCATTCCCTTTGAAATATGTTTGCAAGAGGTTTGTGTTGTGATTTTTGTCCAAGCCGAGCGGCAACAGCTGCAGCGAGGGCTGGTCTGACTTTTGCCTGTCTCACTGAACCGTGAGAAAGCTGCCTTATCTTTTCCTACATGGAATGTTTATGTATTACTGTACTATTGTAATCCTAGCCTTTGTGCTCTCTCTTCTGGCTAGACCAAGATGCCGGACAGACGGCTTTATGGCAGCTCTGTCTATATGGAGCCCCTCTTTGGATATCAGGGGACCTTAAGAAGCTGGATAAATTCCATGCATCTCTCCTGAGATCATTATTTGGACTCCCAAATTCCGTAAAATATGAGTCAGCTCTTACTGTCGAACAGCTCTTACTGTCAGGAAGTTCTTTCTAATGTTGAGGTGGAATCTTCTTTCTTGTACTTTGAATTCATTGCTCCGTGTCCTCTTCTCAGGAGCAGCAGAAAACAGCCTTTCTCCCTCCTCTATATGACATCCTTTTATATATTTGAACATGGCTATCATATCACCCCTTAACCTTCTCTTCTTCAGGCTAAACATACCCAGCTCCCTAAGCCGTTCCTCATAAGGCATCGTTTCCAGGCCTTTGACCATTTTGGTTGCCCTCCTCTGGACACGTCCCAGCTTGTCAGTATCCTTCTTGAACTGTGGTGCCCAGAACTGGACACAGTATTCCAGGTGAGGTCTGACCAGAGCGGAATACAGTGGTACTATCACTTCTCTTGATCTAGATGCTATACTCCTATTGATGCAGCCCAGAATTGCATTGGCTTTTTTAGCTGCTGCATCACACTGTTGACTCATGTCAAGTTTGTGGTCTACCAAGACTCCTAGTGTAGTACTTTACATTTATCCCTGTTAAAATTCATCTTGTTTGCTTTAGCCCAATTCTTTAATCTGTTAACTTGGTGCTATCTCTGAATTCAGTGATTTGTCCAGTGCAAATTCTGAAATAGAAACAAGTGAGCTGATGTTCTTGGAAGACAAAGTGGCGTGATTCCCTGAAATTTGGCTGTGTGGGCGTCTTTATGACTCCGAGAACGTACCCCTCCCTTAATGGCCATGTTTGATTGCAAAGCTAGTACCAAAACATTTTAATAGCCTGTACAGGAGACAGTGCTCTCCTATGGCCAATAACAGGGAGAGAACATTGCAGTGTGTTGCCAGGAAACATTCTTTTCTGACCAGCTGAAGCACTAAAAGTGTGCTTCGGAGATTTTCACACAATTTCCTGCCTTCATAACAACTGCATGTTTGATTTAGTGACATTATGGCTGCGATCCTTTACACGCTTGCCCAGGAGTATGGTCAGCTAAAGTCAGTGGGCCTTCCTTCAGTGTACAGACACATACTACGTCAGTTAATTACTGAGATTTATAACATACCACCTTCCTGGTAGGTTAAAAGCAGGCATCAATAGCCTACAAAATATAAGGAATGCATTGCTACAGCTCATCTCGGGTGGGGTGGAACACAATGCTTTTTAATTTTTATGTAGACCACATCGAATTCCAGGAATTAAGTGGTATATAAATAGTAGGCATACAGAAATAAATGTTCAATGGAGACTTCATCCCTCCTTCCCACAAACAAGACAGGTTGGATTGTGTCCCATACTTTTCATCATTTTCTACTTTCCACTTTCCAGGCTCTGAGGATCCTAGTGTCAGGATGCTGTCAGCGGCTCTCAGCTGGGCTGCCCAGGAAAGTATAAAGACAAGGAAAAGTTTCTTACTGTCATTTTTTATTTCAATCTTTACAGAGAGAGGCTATTAGAACCCTGCCCCTTGGATAATGGAATTGTCTCGAGTGAATCTCCACCCCACCCCCCATCTCTACCACTTCCTCATTCATCATTCTCATCACCTCCTCTACGGTGCTGCTACTTGCCCTCTGTCTTTGAGCTCTTTGCTCTCCTACTTTTAAGGCTCGCCGGGGTCTGGGAGATGGAGGGTCTGGAATGCTTTCCAGTGACACCGTGTCAGTCAGTTGCTCTGGTTCTGCCTGCTCCCCCTCTCCCATTATTTCCCAAATTTTCCCCTCATCTGACTCTGAGCTGTGACTTCCCGCAGACCACTGTTGTAAATCTATACTGTCTTCCTCTTCTACCTCCCTGGGAGGTGGTCTCAGTCATTCCTCCTCTGCCCACTCCCTGGACAAGACCTGGGAGAAGCTCAGAAACTTTGGGCAAAAGTTAAAAAAAAACAAAACAAACGTTGGTAGCTCAACAACTTTGCTACCCCCACCCCCCAAATGCTCAACAGCTTTTTTGTCCAGATTTTCACTTTTAGAACCATAGAATCATAGAATAGAATCATAGAATCATAGAGTTGGAAGAGACCACAAGGGCTATCCAGTCCAACCCCCTGCCAAGCAGGAAACACCATCAAAGCATTCCTAACAGGTGGCTGTCAAGCCTCTGCTTAAAGACCTCCAAAGAAGGAGACTCCACCACACTCCTTGGCGGCAAATTCCACTGTCAAACAGCTCTTACTGTCAGGAAGTTCTTCCTAATGTTTAGGTGGAATCTTCTTTCTTGTAGTTTGAATCCATTGCTCCGTGTCCGCTTCTCTGGAGCAGCAGAAAACAACCTTTCTCCCTCCTCTATATGACATCCTTTTATATATTTGAACATGGCTATCATATCACCCCTTAACCTTCTCTTCTCCAGGCTAAACATATCCAGCTCCCTAAGCCGTTCCTCATAAGGCATCGTTTCCAGGCCTTTGACCATTTTGGTTGCCCTCCTCTGGACACGTTCCAGCTTGTCCGTATCCTTCATGAACTGTGGTGCCCAGAACTGGACACAGTATTCCAGGTGAGGTCTGACCAGAGCGGAATACAGTGGTACTATTACTTCCCTTGATCTAGATGCTATACTCCTATTGATGCAGCCCAGAATTGCATTGGCTTTTTTAGCTGCTGCATCACACTGTTGACTCATGTCAAGTTTGTGGTCTACCAAGACTCCTAGATCCTTTTCACATGTACTGCTCTCAAGCCAGGTGTCACCCATCCTGTATTTGTGCCTTTCATTTTTTTTGCCCAAGTGTAGTACTTTACATTTCTCCCTGTTAAAATTCATCCTGTTTGCCTTGGCCCAGTTCTCTAATCTGTTAAGGTCATTTTGAAGTGTGATCCTGTCCTCTGGGGTATTAGCCACCCCTCCCAATTTGGTGTCATCTGCAAACTTGATCAGGATGCCCTCAAGCCCATCATCCAAGTCATTGATAAAGATGTTGAATAAGACTGGGCCCAAGACAGAACCCTGTGGCACCCCACTAGTCACTTCTCTCCAGGATGAAGAGGAGCCATTGATGAGCACCCTTTGGGTTCGGTCAGTCAGCCAGTTACAAATCCACTGAATGGTAGCATTGTCTAGCCCGCATTTTACCAGCTTCTTTACAAGAATATCATGGGGCACCTTGTCAAAGGCCTTGCTGAAATCAAGATAGGCTACATCCACAGTGTTCCCTTCGTCTACCAGGCTTGTAATTCTGTCAAAAAATGAGATCAGATTAGTCTGACATGACTTATTTTTCAGAAACCCATGCTGACTTTTAGTGATCACAGCGTTCCTTTCTAGGTGCTCACAGACCGTTTGCTTAATGATCTGCTCTAGAATCTTTCCTGGTATTGATGTCAGGCTGACTGAGCGGTAATTGTTTGGGTCCTCTCTTTTCCCCTTTTTGAAAATAGGGACAACATTTGCCCTCCTCCAGTCTGCTGGGACTTCACCTGTTTTCCAGGAATTCTCAAAGATTACTGCCAGTGGTTCTGAAATCACCTCTGCCAGTTCTTTTAATACTCTGGGATGTAGTTCATCTGGCCCTGGAGACTTGAATACATCTAAACTAGCCAAGTGTTCTTGTACTACCTCCTTACTTATTCTGGGCTGTGTTTCCCCTGCTGAATCATCTGCTCCATATTCTTCAGGTCGGGCAATGTTTTCTTTTTTGGAGAAGACTGAGGCAAAGAAGGTATTGAGGAGTTCTGCCCTTTCTGCGTCCCCTGTTCGCATTTCACCTTCTTCTCCTCTAAGTGACCCCACTGCTTCCTTGTTCTTCCTTTTGCTACGGACATACCCATAAAAACCCTTTTTATTGCTTTTAACCTCTCTAGCAAGCCTGAGTTCATTCTGTGCTTTAGCTTTTCTGACTTTGTCTCTACATGTGCTGGCTATTTGTTTGAATTCCTCTCTGGTGGTTTCCCCCTTTTTCCATTTCTTGTACATATCCCTTTTAAATCTTAACTCAGTTAAAAGTTCTTTAGATAGCCACCCTGGATTCTTTAGGCACCTTCCATGTTTTCGTCTCATTGGTACTGCTTGAAGTTGTGCTTTTAATATCTCCCTTTTAACAAACTCCCATCCATCATGAACTCCCTTCCCTTTTAGTATTACTGACCATGGGATCACACCCAGCATTTCCCTAAGTTTTCTGAAGTCGGCTTTCTTAAAGTCTAGAATTTGAGTCTTAGTATGCTTGGTTGCTCCTTTCTGATGTATAATAAACTCCAGAAGAGCATGATCACTCCCACCTAATGATCCTGCCACTTCTACCCCACTAACCAGGTCATCACTATTGGTTAGGACCAGATCTAAAATGGCTGATCCTCTTGTTGCTTCTCCCACTTTCTGGACAATGAAATTGTCTGCAAGGCCAGTGGGGAATCTGTTCGACCTTATGCTCTTGGCTGAGTTTGACATCCAACAAATATCAGGATAGTTGAAATCCCCCATTACTACTATCTCATTTCCTTTTGAATGCTTGGTCATCTGTTCCAGGAAGGCATCATCTATGTCCTCAGTTTGGCTTGGGGATCTATAGTAAACCCCCACAATGAGATCACTGTTATTTTTCTCTCCCTTAATTTTGACCCAGATACTCTCAATTTGGCTTTGAAGTTTTAAATCATGGATCTCTTCACAGGTATACACATCCCTGACATATAACGCCACTCCTCCTCCTTTCCTGTTTGGTCTATTTCTCTGAAATAGATTGTATCCCTCTATTACTACATTCCAATCATGAGACTCATCCCACCAGGTTTCAGTGATGCCTATTATGTCGTATTTAGTTTGCTGTACCAAGAGCTCAAGTTCATCTTGTTTATTTCCCATGCTCTGTGCATTTGTATACAGACATTGAAAACCATTGATCATTCCCCCTAGTCTCCTACTTAAGGATTTTTTCCTCCCACCACTATGTCTGTGTGCTGTTTGCTCCATTTGGTCCTTGACTTTTGGATGATCATCTTCAGCATTTGATAGACTCCTACCTTCAGGACCACTGTCTCCCTCCCCCACATAAGTCAGTTTAAAGCCCTCCTGATGAGGTTTTTGAGATTGTTGGCAAAAACATTCCTCCCAACCCTTGTGAGGTGCAGCCCATCACTTGCCAGAAGTCCATCTTCAAGAAACTGCAGACCGTGATCTAAGAATCCAAACCGTTCCTGCCGGCACCATTTGCGAAGCCAGTTGTTCACTTCTCCTATTTTTCCCTCTCTTCCTGGGCCACGGCGTTCAACTGGGAGGACAGATGAGATGACAATTTGTGCATTTAATTGCTTCAACTTCCTGCCCAGAGCCTCATAATCACTTTTGATCTTCTGGAGGCTATGGCTTGCGGTGTCATTGGTTCCCACATGGACTAAAAGGAAGGGGTTTTTATCCGTGGGTTTTATGATTCCTTGCAGCCGTTCTGTTACATCATGGATCTTGGCCCCGGGGAGACAGCACACCTCTCGAGACATCTTGTCAGGCCCACAGATCACTGCTTCTGTACCCCTCAGTAGGGAATCCCCTATCACCACAACACGCCTCCTCTTTGGCTTGGTTGGGATTCTTACATGTGCTGTCCCTTCCAAGGTCGCCTGCACATTCCCGGAGGGCTGACTTTGCTGCTCGTCTTCATATACCTCATCAACTGTGATGAGGGAGAGATCTTCCAATGGAGTTTGTTCTTCATCTTCCATGTTAAGGGAGAGCACTTCAAATCGATTTTGTAGTTCTAAACACTCAGAGCGATCCCTGGGCATTCTACTTCTGTGGGTCACGTGCCTCCAAACATCTGGCTCCTGAGTTGGAGAACTGATCTCCTCAGGGATGTACCCTACATCTATAAATCATATAATCAGGCTCTTCTTATTTTCTTGAGTAAACCTCCAACAGGAGGGGACTCCTAGCTGTGCTGGTCCCGTGGGTTACCCGAAAGGCGAGGTCCAAGTCTGGTTTGTGGTCAGAGGTGCAACGTAAAGGCAGTCCGTAGTCACTGAAGCTGGGTGCAGGGCAGGGAGTCAGGCAAAGTCGGGAACAGGTAGGCAAGCAGGGAACCAGGGCGGGTCAGGAGCTCAGGCAGGGAAGCAGGACAGGTTTCAAGCAGAAACACTGGCAGGAACTGGTCACCGACAATGTTGCTCCTGCAACTTGGGGCTGGGGCTGGCCGGCTTTTATCTGCCCCGAGGCATAGGGTGGCCCCGATCCTCTGGTGACTCGCCTCTCCTGGCTTGGAGGCGAGCACTCCTCCTGCGGGAACTCCTGGCTTGGAGGTGAGCACTCCTCCTTCGCCTCTCTGCTCTGAGCCTCTGCAGCTCAGGAGAGGCGGGAGGGTTACTGGACCCAGAGGCAACCTCAGCTTCCCCTGACAGGGCTGGGAGTGGAGCACCTGCAGGCAATGGGTCCTCCATCCCATCAGGAGCCAGAGCAGACTCAGCCGATGCCTGCACCTGAGGATCCAGCACAGGTGAGGACCCTTCCGACTCAGGCCCTAGCCCCGGCTCTGCTGGTTCTGGAGGCAGGGAATCCTGTGCAGGCTGGGATCCCTCAGGTTCAGCATCTGAGTCTGAATCACACTAGCTGAGTGTGTAGAAGACTGCACATGCAGTGATGGCTATTAATTAATAGCCTATTTCTACTTCTCTGTCTACAATGTATTTTGTTATTGAAAAATGATCTACATGACCAACGCTGGTAAAAAAAAAAAATCTGTTTGCCACCTGGGTTGAAGGATCTCCCATTCAAGTCCTGACCAGTCCCAGATTCACTTAACTTCAGCAGGGCTGCCATATCACAGGTCTTCAGACCATGCCCTACACTTCATGCCTCTCTGACTCAGCCATTAGCAGCGCGAGCTGTTCAAGTACCAATTCTGAAATGCTGTGTCATTAATTTGAGCACGGAGGAGTAAAAGAGCATTTGGCAATGGGGGTGGCAATGGATCACGACCCTTTGGATTAACGATCTCATTAAGTCCGGCTTCATGGATATTAGGGAAATTGGAAACAAGTCTCTTCCAGTCATTATTTAACAATTATGATAATACACAGAAAGGTGACATTTGTTCTTAAAGCCCTTCTGCATTTTTAATAAGGATTCATTAAAAAAAAAATGTCCCTTGAACATTGATGATAGGTTCCTAATAGACTAGGATGCCCTAGTCATTCGGAGTCAATTTTCTCATGAAATGATGTGAAAATTGAGTCTGCTCAGAAATGGGAGCTGAAAAAATGGCCCCTCATCTTTATCTAACCCAAATGTAATGCAGAGTTGGCATGTTGGGTTATTATTATCATTTATTAAATTTGTATACCACCCTTCTTCGGTAGATCTCAGGGCGGTTCACAACATAAATGGTCATTTCTGGTCCCAGGGCACACTGGTTTTAAACTGAGAGCATTGGGTTAGTGGTTAGAGCAGATCTGGAGGGGGGGGAACCGAGTCTGCATCTATATTAGAATTGTTTTTAATTGCTCTTATATATGGAATTGTTTTAGATTTTGTGGTTGCATTGTTTAATCCCCAATGTGTTTTCCCACTGTGAGCTCCTTTGGGAGGTAGGGGTCTTCAGATGCTGTTTATTTATACATTTATTACATATATATCCCATTTTTCCTCTGAGCTCAAGACAGCATGCATGGTTCACTCCTTTTTTAATCTTCACAACAATCCTGTGAGGTAGGTAAGGCTGAGAGAGAGAGAGTGACTGGCTCATGGTTATCCACTGAGCTTCATGGCTGAGTGGAGATTTGAACCCTGGTCCTAGCATAACACAATTCCCACCACTCCTGACCATTGGCCATATTACCGGTAGCTGGAGCTGATGGGAGCTCCAATAACATCTTAGAGGAGTGCCGATTCTCTACCCCTAGGTCAGAGTGTTGGGACTGGAGTTCAAATCCCTACTCAGCATGAAGTCCTGTGGATCATCTTGTGCCAATAACTATCTCTCAGCCTAAGACAGAACAAGGTGAGAAGAAAATATGCACTGCTACTTGACAAAGGAATCAAGCTATTTGTGGGGGAATAAAAGCACAACAAATGAACTGCAGCGTGCTACCAAGTGTACGATGGTTGCTAGCATTCGTTGGAACTGGTAGGGTGGGAGGTTGGGAGGCCACCAGCAGGTGGAGCTATAGCAAATGGTAGAGCCAACAGTTTCACCCTCCCATCCTATTCCCTGCTGAGACAAAGGAGGAGGAAAGTGACAGGCAGTGAGAACAGACTTTGGTTGTGTGGGATGTGATCCATGAGAGTCAGTCAAGTACAACATTCCTTGTAATGCTAGAGAAGACGAGGGAATGTTTGGTCCAGCCAGTTGAAACTTCCTGTTCCTCCTGGCTGGAGCATCCTTCCTTTTGCATGTGATAGAAGGTGGGCGTGACCTAACCTGTCCTGGTAACAAAAGGACACGTCATGCAGCACTCTCTCTTTTTCACTTCCTTCTTCGTTTGACCAGCTTTTAGCTAGGACTGCTCTGCTAACTCTTTCAGATAGCAGAGGCACTGGGGACCCCCCCCCCACTTCCCATATGGGGTAGACCCACATGTACATATTTGTAACTTTAAACCTAAAGCCTGCCTTCAGGGATCACACTGTGTTCTGCCTGATCATGAGTAAATTTTCTTTTTATTGCTTATGAATAAGACTGTGGTGTCTTTATTCTTTTTAAGAGGGACTCAAGGGAATTTACCAGGGATGTACAATTCAATCTGAGACAGTCTGAATTGTATAATAGTGAGAGGCTCACACGAGCCTGCAACCAGCTACCGTGTTTCCCCGAAAATAAGACATACCCATAAAATAAGCTGTAGCAGGATTTCTGTGCATTTGCGCAATATAAGCCATACCCCGAAAATAAGCCAAACCCTTAAAATAAGACATAGTGATGTGACGCCTCCCTTAAGACGGCCTGGATAGGTGTGGCTATGCAGCGTACCGACGCGGAGCGGTTAAAATAAGACATCCCCCAAAAATAAGCCATAGTGTGTTTTCTTGAGGGGAAAAAATATATAAGACGGTGTCTTATTTTCGGTGAAACACAGTATCTGCAGTGCATGTAAAAAAAGGGAACGTAAACTCTGCTAAGTAAAGGAACTTGCTAGCACAAGTTAGGAAGGATATTAATAAACAATATATCCTCTCCTGCCACCCTGAACATTCCCACAGGTTGGTAGTGTGGTGCATAACTGTCAACCCTCCCTTTTTTTGGCGGGTAACTCCCTTATTCCAATGCCGTTTCCCGCTGCTATCCCGGATTGTTGATATCCCTTAAATTTCCTGGATTTCAAAGGAAGCAGCTCCTCTCCCTCCCTGCCGGCCAGGGAGGCTCCTCAGCTGCGTTGCTTGGCTGCCAATAAGGAGTCTGAGACCGACTGGGGGCGGAGCTTGCATGCCTTGTGCAGCCAGACCCTCACGCCCAACCAGACAGCCAGCCTGCCTGCCGTCTACGCGCTCGCTCTTTCGCTCACCCGTTTGCGTGCAGCCTCTGGAACGCAGGGTGGCGAGGCTACTTGGTGCCATTGCGCCGCCCTCGCGGCATCCATTATTTTCAAATCCGAAAGTTTGAAAAAATCCCTTATTTTCAAATCCGAAAGTTTGAAAAAATCCCTTATTTTCAAATCCGAAAGTTGACAGCTATGGTGTGGTGTCCCATTCATCCTAATGGAACAGCCTCCATTGTCCCACATTGGTAGGTGCATAATTTGATTCTTTAAAGCTAAGCAGCCATTAAAATCTCTGGGAGCAATCGATTAGCCCTATGCCCTTCTCAAGCCATATTTAATGTCCACCGATGCTGCTGATGGATGAAGGCAGCACCAGTGATGGACTAAGTGGGCAGCTGTTTTGTGTGATATCCATTCCCCCATTGTATTTCCCTCTCCTTACACTCCCTGTTCCAGCCTCTCTTCCAAATGACACCTGAACAGGTGGTGTCTGCTTAACTTCACATCATCAGTGATAATATTCTTCAACTCTGCCCTACCTGGTTAACGTGGAGCCAAATGGCAGCGGCGTATCTCCCACGACGAGATCTTCCGAGCTGCATCTCCCAGGACTGTAATCAAAACCACCCGATTGTTTCCCCTTAATAGATTTGCACAGCCGGAGAAAGGTAATTTCTTTCAGTGATTCACCAAATAGCTGGATGGGTAATTTATGTAGAGTGGACATTGGAGACCTCATCATCTTAAAGCTGTGTGGCACATTCCAGTGGATCAGATGCTAGGAAATAATTAAAAGGAATGGATGGTTTCCAAGGCAATTAATAGAACGAAATTGACACTTCATTCGCATTTTGTGTTAGGTTTTCAAATGAAGGCGAGAAGGGCCAAAAGCAAATGAGTTGATGAGCATTAAGGAAATGGCCAAAGAGGTGGAAATGTAGTTCTAACAAAGCCTCTGGGTCCTTGGATAAATTTTGTGGTGCATGATCAGGGCTGCAACGTGAGTTGCAAAGGAAAGGAGGAAAAATAGGACCAATTAAATATTATTTAGCTGATTAACCACTTACCTTTTAACTGATTAATTGCTTCATCAATTGATTAAACTGAAATACATTTGCATATTAGCAGCCCTTATGTGTGCTTCCAAGTGTAAGCTAACTTATCATTTAATAAGCGAAACCTACCAGTCAAGGCCAAACAATATATTATGCTAACAGTGCAACCCTGTAAATATCTACTATTGCCCCAATGAATTCACTGGGACTTACTCCCAGGTAACTGCATAGTAATTCAACTACATTAGTAAAGAAACAGCAATTTGAATGCACTATAAACATGGAACACCAGATGGTGCCAGAGAGCAGGAAATTATAAAACTTGGTTTTCCATAGGGATTTCTTTCTTTTGTTATAACAATCTAATTTCTGACTTAATTATAGAGGGTTTTCCCCCTGTGTCTAGATCCAACCTAGGATTGGAGTCTTTGACACTCTACTCCATTGTCAACCAGCTTGTACTGTCAGGAAGTCCTTCATAAAGTTTAGCCAAAAAACCCATTCCTGTAATTCAACTTCTTCACTGCTTTGAGTCCTACCCTAGAGTAAACGAGAACCCTAAAGTCATCTATGACACAGCCATTACAGTATTTCTAAAGAGAAAACTTTTTCTCCCTCTCTCATATCACCGGAACTCATGGAAGATTCAGGACAGATGAAAGAAAATACTTTTTCACTCCATCAGGCAACTTGGTTGTTGTTGTTTTTTCTTGGAAGACCATTTATAGTACACAGCTGGTTGCCTAAAGGCTGTACTTGCCCATAGTCAACTGCCAACTGGTCCATCACTTACTGCATAAGGGTTTAATGTCTAACCTTATGTAGTTTGAACAGTTTGCCAGGCAGTAGATAACTACAACCTTCCTTCAAGAACCCCCAATTAGTGACAAAACAACAACTGAACCAGCTACATCAAACAAATTTCTAGCTTCTGAGCCAGAAGGAGGAACACAGTGTCTCTGACCCATATCTTTAAAAGAAAAACACACCCTCAACGTCTGATTTAGCCAGAAATTTCACATCTCTCTCTCTTTCTCTTTTCTAATTGATGAGGAAAATTACACACTTTAGAAGTCGGCCTTGGCAGGCGAAGCAGAAACACACCGTTTTTCTCATGCCCTTCAATTCAGTTACATCAGTTCTCTTTTCACTGCAGGTTTAGGGGTGGAAAACAGATGCATATAATTTGTTTCAGGTGGGGTCCATAGATGAAGCACAACGGACATCTGTGGTAGGTAGGAGACAGAATGTTTGCTATTTGGAGCAAGTCTTGCTTATTTATTTACTTTTGGCTGAGCAAAGCGGTCCACCTCTCCGGCTTGGCATTCACCATTTATAAGAGACTATGTCTCCTGTTGTAGGACCCAGATGGCGCTGTGGGTTAAACCACAGAGCCTAGGGCTTGCTGATCAGAAGGTCAGCGGTTCGAATCCCTGCGATGGGGTGAGCTCCGGTTGCTCGGTTCCAGCTCCTGCCCACCTAGCAGTTCGAAAGCACATCAAAGTGCAAGTAGATAAATAGGAACCACTCTGACGGGAAGGTAAATGGCATTTCCATGCGCTGCTCTGGTTCGCCAGAAGTGGCTTTTTCATGCTGGCCACATGACCTGGAAGCTGTACACTGGCTCCCTCGGCCAGTAAAGCGAGATGAGCACCGCAACCCCAGAGTCGGACACGACTGGACCTAATGGTCAGGGGTCCCTTTACCTTTTACCTTTTATGTCTCCTGTTGCCAAAGAGAACCGTTCTGCCTTCAGTTTGGTTCATCACACAATAAACCTTGGCTCATAAGTCAACGGCTCCGAGCCTCAGTGGGTATGTTCTACCTCCACTGCCGTGTGCAGTATGTGTCTGAACACTGTGTGCATGCTCCCATTTACTCTGCATTCAGAGCACCCGGACTGCTGGTTTGGGAAGTGTTGTACACACAACTAGTCACAATCCATAGCTAACCAGCATCTATCCTGTAGTTTCTTAGGATATAATGCATTTTGAAACCAAGCCTGATGAGGAATGGTTGAAGGAGCTGGGTTTTTTTTTTAGCCTGGGAAAGAGGAGCTGGAGAGGAGATATGACAGTCATCTTCAAACATCTCAATGGCTGCCACATGGAAGAGGGAGCAAGCTTGTTTTCTCCTGCTCTGGAGGGTAGGTCTCGAACCAATGGCTTCAAATCGCAAGAAATGAGATTCTGACTAAACATCAGGAAGAGCTTTCTGACAGTAAGAGCTGTTCAGCAGTGGAACGGTCTCCTTTGGGAGGTTGTGCAACTTCCTTGCAGTTATTTAAGTAGAGGTTGGGTGGCCATCTGCCATGGATGCTTTAGCTGAGATTCCTACATTGCAGGGGGTTAGACCAGATGATTCTTGGGATCGTTTCCAACGCTACAATTCTATGATTCTATGATGTGTTTGATCCTCAAGCCAGCTCTGATCTGAATTGAGAAAAAGAACAGCCTTGTTGTGTTTTAAGCTGGTAATGTGTACTCAGGCTCCGCTGAATGAGTATCACAAATTACACTCCTGTCCTCCTCATGGGCTTCCCAGATGGATCTGGTTGGCCACTGTAAGAACAGGATGGCAGACTAGATGGGTCTTTGGCCTGATCCAGTAGGACTCTCCTTATATCCTTGATGTTGCCCATCAAGGGCGCCGACTTGCCCCTCACATTGTGGGAGCGCATCACGTGACGTGTCATGTCACCTGGTGTGCCGGACCAGGACATGCGGGCAATCCACTGCCGTGATGCCAGCGCTCACGCGCCAGGTGGGGGGATGGGAGAGGACAGGGAGGAGGAGAGGTCTGCCATGCTCTGCACAATTCCTCCTCTTGCCCGTGCGACATTGGGCAAGGAGGAGGAGATGGAGAGGGGCCACAGGATTTGGAGGGAGACCAGCCCTCTCCTTGAAAAAAATTGGGGGGGGGGACTGAAGACCCCTAAGCCCATACCACTTGGCACACCTGATGCCCATTGGCCACAGATGAACTGAGTGTTAATTCAAAGAAGTTGGGATATTTTATAGCCTCTTTCCCAGTACCTTGGAAGGAAGAGGAGATGTTTCTATGAGTGCCCAGTATTTTTTTTTTTTTGCAGCCATGCAGGAGTGAAGATGCCAAGTCTTATTTACTTAAGGTAAAGGTAAAGGGACCCCTGACCATTAGGTCCAGTCGTGGACTACTCTGGGGTTGCGGCGCTCATCTCGCTTTACTGGCCTAGGGAGCCGGCGTACAGCTTCTGGGTCATGTGACCAGCATGACTAAGCCGCTTCTGGCGAACCAGAGCAGCACATGGAAATGCCGTTTACCTTCCCGCCGGAGTGGTACCTATTTATCTACTTGCACTTTGACGTGCTTTCAAACTGCGAGGTTGGCAGGAGCAGGGACCAAGCAACGGGAGCTCATCCCGTCGCGGGGATTCAAACCGCCGACCTTCTGATTGGCAAGCCCTAGGCTCTGTGGTTTAACCCACTGCGCCACCCTTTTGCAGAGTACCGCGGCGAGGCTCCTTACGGAGTCTTTGCCATGGGATCATATTCATCCAGTACTTTACCAGCTGCACTGGCTCCCGGTGGAGTACAGGATCAGGTTTAAGGTGCTGGTTTTGACCTTTAAAGCCCTACGCGGCCTAGGACCCTCGTACCTATGGGACCGCCTCTCCTGGTATGCCCCGCGGAGGACCTTAAGGTCCACAAATAATAACACGTTGGAGGTCCCAACCCATAAGGTGGCTAGACTGGTCTCAACCAGGGCCAGGGCCTTTTCAGTTTTGGCCCCAATTTGGTGGAACGCACTGTCTCAAGAGACCAGGGCCCTGCGGGATCTGACATCTTTCCGCAGGGCCTGCAAGACGGAGCTGTTCCGCCTAGCCTTTGAGTTCGATTCAGTCTGACCCTTGTGTTATAATATAACATTGTAATATAAGATCCTCCTCTATTGTTATAAATTCATGGGCTGTTGCATTAAGGCGGCTTTTTAAATCTTTCTAAATCTTTTAATCTGTATTTTAATTAATTGTTTTTTCTTTTGTGTTTTATGTTTTATTGTGATTTAATGGTGTGAGCCGCCCTGAGCCCGGCTTAGCCGGGGAGGGCGGGGTACAAATAAAAATAAAAATTATTATTATTATTAGCCCTATACAAATGTAACTGATGGGTGAAAGGTCTTCTCCTTCTTATTTGGCGATCACTCATAGCCGAGTAAGATTGTCTTCCATAAACACAGTTTTAACAATGAGTCCGTAAGTGACTGTGGAGGCCAATTCTGGATCCACACATGCTGAAATCCCCAAAGAGGAGAAAAATGGGTTCCAGGCCAGCTATTATATAGTCAGTTGAGAAGGACGAAAACAAAAATAAATGGGCTTGATATCCAAAAGCCACTGAGGGAGAAGCCATTGTTGCTCTTTTATTTTTCCAGGATTGCTACAGCCAGTCTGTGCACCGATTCCCACATGGCTTGACATCAAAGGCTGTTCAGCTCATTCTTCTGGAACGATATTCTAGGCTGACTAAGCTAATGAGTTCTTTGGATTGGAAGAGAGAGAGGTGCTACTTCTACAGAGGCTTGTAAATACTGTTCATGAATCACTGTGACTAAGTAGTTGCACGCTTCCTTTCTCATCTTGGACCTAAGGCAAATCACTTCCACTTGCGCTATGCCAAAATCTATCTCCAAGTTTTCCAAAGTTTTCTCCTGCAAAAGAGGCTTCCATTTTCCTGCCTCAACCTCAGGACACTGTGGAGTTTCTTCCCAATGCCTGCAGTTGTGGGGTTTTGAGTTTACTTTATGATTGCAGTTGTAGGTGGATATATAATGTACACAGCTGATAAATTGTGTCTGTCTAATGTACTAGGGCGGTTCTAATCCTAAAGGAATGTAAACTTTAGTGCTTTTTTGTGGGTATAGGTTTGTTTTACAGAATTACTCCCACTGGATTTATGTTGAAGAAGTTCCAACCGCCCTCCCTTCTGGTATGTAACCTTTTGGCCCCTTCTGTTAGTTATGGCTTCAGGGCACAGAAAGAGGTAAAAATCCATATTTATGCTATACACAGTTGGCTCTGAAAAGGAGAATCTTTTACTCCTACTCGTTGATGTATGTGGCTTCTCCTGATCAGGCAGCATGCTGAGGAATAACTCCGAATCCATGCCATCAAAACAATATTAACTCCCAGTGAAATCCACACGGTTATCTTACCTAAGTGTTACCAATACTGTGTCCAGTTGTGGGCACCACAGTTCAAGAAGGATACTGACAAGCTGGAACGTGTCCAGAGGAGGGCAACCAAAATGGTCAAAGGCCTGGAAACAATGCCTTATGAGGAACGGCTTAGGGAGCTGGGTATGTTTAGCCTGGAGAAGAGAAGGTTAAGGGGTGATATGATAGCCATGTTCAAATATATAAAAGGATGTCATATAGAGGAGGGAGAAAGGTTGTTTTCTGCAGCTCCAGAGAAGCGGACACGGAGCAATGGATTCAAACTACAAGAAAGAAGATTCCACCTAAACATTAGAAAGAATTTCCTGACAGTAAGAGCTGTTCGACAGTGGAATTTGCTGCCAAGGAGTGTGATGGAGTCTCCTTCTTTGGAGGTCTTTAAGCAGAGGCTTGACAGCCACCTGTCAGGAATGCTTTGATGGTGTTTCCTGCTTGGCAGGGGGTTGGACTGGATGGCCCTTGTGGTCTCTTCCAACTCTATGATTCTATGAAGTGAATAGTCGTACATTAAACCTTGGTGTTTGCTTAGTTGGAGCTGCAGCAAAATGTTGCCTTCATATCTCACCTCTTTGCAAGACTGCTCCTCTTCAGGGATCCTTCCAATCAATCCATGCTTTCCTGCAGGATATTTTGAGCTGTCTGGAGCACAGGCCATCCTATACCCCTCACTTTCCCCCCTCTTTCTGACTGGCAGTGAATATTTCATGGGTTCTCAGCATGCGGAGCCCTCAGTCAGCTGTTTTGGGGGTGGGTTCACCCTAATAATAATAATAATAATAATAATAATAATATTTTTTTATTTATACCCCACCCTCCCTAGCCAGGGCTGGGCTGGGCTCAGGGTGGCTAACACCAAATATAAATTACAATACAACGTAATAGACAAAAAAGAAAAAAAAGTTAATTAAAATATGGCTTAAAATACATCTTAAAATGCAGCTTCATTTTAGTAGTAGCCCATAAATCAAGACCATAAAGGGAAGAAACATCAGATATTCACCTGAGCCAGCTATCCATGCTGGTCCTACATGGGCCAGCAAAAAAGCCAAGGGAAAATTTATATACCAAATCCCATATAAGGGGTCAGAGTGAGTCCAAACCAAAGGCCAGGCGGAACAGCTCCATCTTGCAGGCCCTGCGGAAAGATGCCAAATCCTGCAGGGCCCTGGTCTCTTGTGACAGAGCGTTCCACCAAGTTGGGGCCAGTGCTGAAAAGGCCCTGGCTCAAGTTGAGACCAATTATTATTTATTATTATTTATGGACCTTAAGGTCCTCCTCGGGGCATACCAGGAGAGGCAGTCCCTTAGCTTAAAATAAGACCCTTCTATAAACCTCAGGGTTACAAACGTGCTAATCATAGAACTGTAGAATTGCAGGGTTGGAAGGCACCCCAAGAGTCATCTAGTCCAACCCCCTGCAATGCAGGAATCTCAGCTAAAGCATCCATGATAGATGCCCATCTGACCTCTGCTGAAAAACCTCCAAGGGGGAAGTGTCCCCAATCTTCACCACTTTTTTTCCAGAATGATGAGGAACCGTGTGTGAGAAGTCTTTGGGTTTGCTCAGTCAACCAGCTACATATCCACATAACAGTTACCTCATCCAGCCCACATTTTATCAGCTTCTCAATGCTTTTCAATGGCATTGTTTTGGCTACAACCCTATTGGCAGCTAGGCGTGGAGGAGACATTTGATTAACTTTGCATTTAAGGACAGATCTCTCAAATTCACGCTTTTTGGAACAATATGAGAACCAAGCATAGCAATCTTTCAAGAAGTGCACTTATCTGAATTTTGCAATGAAGTTCTCCAACCATACAACACTCACCAAGAAATGCATATACTAGGGGAAAGTGCGTTAAAACAACTAATATATTCGTGAAAATAACATGCAAAACCTCATTATATTAGGAATAATGCGGAGAATTGCATTTAATACTGAAAACTTGAGAAACTGAGACCTTTCCATTCCTAACGAACACTCGCTCTTAGAATGAACAGCTCGCTCTTAGAAAGAATGGTGATATATGACTCTTCCCCAACCCCTGAGAAAGGCTTTGCAATTGAAGGGTAATATACAACAGATAGCTGCCAATATTTTCACTCTTCTTCCCCATTTGTCAGTGAATATGCCTTAGTTTCGGTGCCACTCAGCTTCGAGCACACTTTACGGGGATTTTCTCATGCCTCAATACAGTGACCAGGAATGTGCAAAACATTCCTGATTGTTTTGTAGAAGTTTCTGCCTTGCTGAAAAGTGATGTTGTAAATTTGTGGCGTTGATTTACAGAAGCAGGTTTGTCCTTTTCTTGAGGGTGGAGTTTTTCATGTAGCTAGTTCCCTTGTTAGTTCACAGCCAGCAGAAGTGAACATTGCCTGTTGTTTGCCACTGCTTGCTATTGTTCCTCATGGAAGTGCTGTGTGACTTACTATCTCATAAACTCCCCTCCTCAAGTCCTCCCCAGCTTTGCTACTGGGTGGGCTATGGTTCATTCTTCTTCAAATCTGTGAAATTGCACACGATTTCACCCTGATCTGGCCACAGTGATCCAGTCACCTTCAGGCTTGATTATTGTAACTCGCTCTACGTGGGGCTGCCCTTGAAGCTGACCCAGAAACTCCAGCGGGTTTCGGAATGCCATGGCGAGGCTCCTTACGGGGTCCTTGCCGTGGGACCACATTCATCCAGTGCATTACCAGCTGCACTGGCTCCCGGTGGAGTACAGGATCAGGTTTAAGGTGCTGGTTTTGACCTTTAAAGACCTATGCGGCCTAGGACCCTCGTACCTACAGGACCGCCTCTCCTGGTATGTCCTGCAGAGGACCTTAAGGTCCACAAATAGCAACAGTTTGGAGGTCCCAAGCCACAAAGTTGTTAGACTGGTTTCAACCAGGGCCAGGTCCTTTTCAGTACTGGCCCCAACTTGGTGGAACACTCTGTCACAAGAGACTAGGGCCCTGCTGGATTTGACATCTTTCCGCAGGGCCTGCAAGACAGAGCTGTTCCGCCTGGCCTTCGGGTTGGACTCAGTCTGATGTTTCCTCCCCTTATGGTTTTGATTATGGGCGATAAATGAAGCGGCTTTTTAAATTTTAAACTGTATTTTAATCTGTATTTTAATTAACGTTTTTTCTTTCTTTTATACTTTATTGTAATTTTATTGATGTTAGCCGCCCTGAGCCCGGTTTCGGCTGGGAAGGGCGGGGTATAAATAAAATTTATTATTATTAATTTATTATAATAATAGGGATGCGGGTGGCACTGTGGGTAAAACCACAGAGCCTAGGGCTTGCTGATCAGAAGGTCAGCGGTTCGAATCCCCACAACGCCGTGAGCTCCCGTTGCTCGGTCCCAGCTCCTGCCAACCTAGCAGTTCGAATGCATGTCAAAGTGCAAGTAGATAAATAAATGTGCTGCTGTGGTTCGCCAGAAGCGGCTTAGTCATGCTGGCCACATGACCGGAAACTGTATGCCAGCTCCCTCGACCAGTGAAGCGAGATGAGCGCCGCAACCCCAGAGTCGTCCGTGACTGGACCTAATGGTCAGGGATCCCTTTACCTTTACCTTTTTGCATAATAATGTCCCCTCTTCCTTTCACCCAATGTATGGCTTAGTACGGCTATGTACGGCTTAGGGAGCTGGGTATGTTTAGCCTGGAGAAGAGAAGGTTAAGGGGTGATATGATAGCCATGTTCAAATATATAAAAGGATGTCATATAGAGGAGGGAGAAAGGTTGTTTTCTGCTGCTCCAGAGAAGCGGACACGGAGCAATGGATTCAAACTACAAGAAAGAAGATTCCACCTAAACATTAGAAAGAACTTCCTGACAGTAAGAGCTGTTGGACAGTGGAATTTGCTGCCAAGGAGTGTGGTGGAGTCTCCTTCTTTGGCGGTCTTTAAGCAGAGGCTTGACAGCCACCTGTCAGTAATGCTCTGATGATGTTTCCTGCTTGGCAGGGGGTTGGACTGGATAGCCCTTGTGGTCTCTTCCAACTCTATGATTCTATGATTCTATGGTTACTGTTTCTTTGTCGCACTGATCTATAGATGTGAACATGCTTCTTTTGCATCGGGACTCAAAAACTCAGAGATGCTCATTGCATCCTTAATTGTTGGTTTCCCGAATAATGACTAAGTACTGGAGAATCAGCTTGGCTTAACGAATAAGAACTTGGCTTCCTGGTGGAGCAATCTGGTTTTAATCGCTGTGAAATTGAATAGCAGAAAGGACAGCAAACCAGTTAAAATTACTGATGTCCCTAAATGGGGCAGGAAGAAGGTGACGTAGAGGGAACAGCTGGCCAAACGCAGATGCACTTCAGTCTGGTGAGCAATAGTGTGGAGGTTGCTGCAAAGCTGCTGGGGTGGTGATAGCAAAACAGTCGTGTTGGGAAGAGAATTAGAAGCTGAATGTTCGACTGAATCAAAAGACAAATTTATTAATTTTACAGCGTAGTATACTTAAAGCAGGGGTAGGCAACCGCGGCTCAGCACCTTCTCAATCTGGCCCATGGACAGTCCGGGAATCAGCGTATTTTTACATGAGTAGAATGTGTCCTTTTATTTAAAATGCATCTCTGGGTTATTTGTGGGGCCTGCCTGGTGTTTTTACATGAGTAGAATGTGCACTTTTATTTAAAATGCATCTCTGGGTTATTTGTGGGGCATAGGAATTCGTTCATTTCCCCCCCCCCCCCAAAAAATAGTCCGGCCCACCACATGGTCTGAGGGACGGTGGACCGGCCCATGGCTGAAAAAGGTTGCTGACCCCTGACTTAAAGAATGGGACGCGGTTGGCGCTGTGGTCTAAACCACAGAGCCTAGGGCTTGCCGATCAGAAGGTCGGCGGTTCGAATCCCTGCGACGGGGTGAGCTCCCATTGTTTGGTCCCAGCTCCTGCCCACCTAGTAGTTCGAAATCATGTCAAGTGCAAATAGATAAATAGGTACCGCTCCGGCGGGAAGGTAAACGGCATTTCCATGCGCTGCTCTGGTTCGCCAGAAGCGGCTTTGTCATGCTGGCCACATGACCCAGAAGCTGTCTGCGGACAAATGCCGGCTCCCTCAGCCTATAGAGCTAGATGAGCGCCACAACCCCAGAGTCGTCCGTGACTGGACCTAATGGCCATGGGTACCTTTACCTTTATGCTTAAAGAAAATGTTATGAAAATGATGTATAGGTGGTATTTAACACCAGTTAAACTGGCCAAAATTTATAGAACAAAAAAGGAATGTTGGAAATGTAAAGAAAAGGAAGGTACTTTTTACCATATTTGGTGGACATGTAAAGAGGTAAAAGCTTTCTGGGAAATTATATATAATGAGTTAAAGAAAATGTTTAAAAACACTTTTGTTAAAAAAACCAGAAGCTTTTTTATTGGGTATAGTGGGTAGAGAGATACTGAGACAAGATAAAAAATTGTTCTTATATGCAACAACTGCGGCAAGAATTTTGTTAGCCCAAAGATGGAAACAACAGGAGTTGCCAACAAAAGAAGAGTGGCAGGTGAAAATGATGGACTTTACAGAACTGGCAGAACTGGTGGAAAGAATTTGGAACCAACGATACCAAGCATTCCAAAAGGACTGGAACAAATTTATATTATATTTGAAAGACAATTGTAAGCAATTAACATCATTAGCAGGGTTATCTGAAGACTTGTAGGATGAAACTGCTACATATTCAGGTTGAATAGTATAACATTTTAGGTAATGATATAGCAAGGATAGGAAATTAAGCAAATTGTAAAGATGTAAAGTTTAAATTTGTACACCATCAGATGGGAGGGAGGGAAGTCATTAGGCTCAGTTGAGCCAAAGAGATAAAACAAGATGTTACGTAATGTGATTACATGTAAAACCAATAAAAATTATAAACACACACACACACACACACACACACACACACACACACACACAAATAAATTTGAACTTTAACTGTCATTGGGTGGGAGGCAAGAATGCCACAATCTGAGAAATCACTGCCTTTGTAACGATGCATGGCTGAACTTGATGAACAGGAGATGTTTGGATGTCAACTTTTGATACTCGGGTTGTTGAACGAGGCTAAAAGAAAATTAATTAGTTCTGCGATAATTTCATTCATGAACTGGCTTTTTATATTAGCTCGTGAACTGATTAATCATAATTGGCCATGTGATTCTGATGATTGTTAAAAAGCATTAGAGCAGCCCAGGCATCTGCTAATCCAATTGTTCCATTTCCTCAAACTATTTTTTGCAAGACACCAGAGCGTGTGTACTCCACACTGAGGACTGCTACGTCGCTGCACAATTTAGCTATGTTAATGTTCAGTAGATTATCCACAAGGCTGGTCCCAATTTCAATTACATATATAGAGATACGAACTACAGTGCGTATGTTACTAATTAATACCTTATCGTTCAGTCAGTTTTATACAACATTTCTTTGACTAAGGGTTCTTAAATGTTGGTTATCACATTAGGTTAGAATTGAACTGAGCCAGGAATCAATCCATTCAGTCTGCTTGAATTCGAAATCCAGAATATCCCATTCCCCCCCCCCAAAGTGGAAAGAATCGGAAGTCCCAGTAAAGGAAGAATGGATACAAAAAACTTATCAACAGGCAGGAAAGAGAAAGAACAAAGTACAAAAGTCCCACTCCAGGGAACACAGTAAGACAAACATCCTGTATACGTCACATCCCATTCCTGTGGAATCAAAACACATACCGTCATGTGATAGACAACAATCGCATGACTGCACAAGGGGAATGAATCTCCAACAACTGGTTCCATGCTGCTCTTCCAGCCGAGAATCTGTTGGCATCCTTGGCAGGATAGCTTAGTTGGTTGAGCATGAGACTTTTAATCTCAGGGTCATGGCCCCATGTTGGGCCAAGTATTCCCCCCAATGCAGGGAGTTGGACTAGATGACCCATGTGGTCCCTTCAAACTCTACAATTCTATGATTTATTACTTTCATAACTTTCAGGTCTCCTGAAGATCATTTTAAGGCCGACGGACCTGTGAAGTCATTTGGTGTTTGAAGTTTTACTGTAAGGCTGTGTGTGTGTGTGTGTGTGTGTACATGTATGAATGCACATATTATAATGTATACTACATATTTAGTGAAGTAGGCACACCAGCCATTCTGTCACTCAAAACCAAGAAGCCAAAAAAAACCAAGAACACCCTGTGTCATTTTGATGATGACTGGCTGAATTGTGTTGTAGTGAGATTCAATCATAACTGCTATCACACAGAAAGTTCAATACCAGCCTACATTTTCTTTCTTTTTGGTCAATTATTTTTCTTCTCTATTGCCCTTTTCAAGCATTTTGCTGCAGACCTGCAGGATTTCTCCAAATGCTTTCCCCCCCTCTGTGCCCTTGAAGGGTCTGATTTATCTACCCATCATTTTCAATTTATTAAATTACTGACTTCAGGGTCACATGCTGGAATTTGCCCAGTCAGGCTGCACCTGCTAATATTCCATAAATGTTTGATTATAACAATGCCTTTCTCCCCTGTACTTACCCATGCCTCCTCTTCTCTCTCTGTCTCTCTGTCTTTCTCTAGCATATTTTTCATATCTGTAATTTTAGACTGAGGTTTGCAGTTCTTAATATACTGCAGCACGAGGTAACCATGGATTTTTCCTCTCCTTTCCCCCTTAATGCATTGCACATCAAAAGCTTCTAGAGATGAGAACAAGGTGAAATTCATCTCCCCTTTTTTGGGGTGGTGAGGAATCACATTACCCGCTAAGGGACTGAATGTGTTTTCGTCTGTTCATTGCCAGATGATATAGAAAACTCAAATTTATATAATCTAGAGATACACAATTCCTTTGTTTAGAGTAAAAAGATTTCCTGGCTCATAATGCTCAGATTAATCAAGCATATCATATCTCTTTTACACACATGCACACACACACACACACACACACACACACACACACACGAATGAATGTTAAAACAAAACAAAACTCACAATATCTTTTTTGTGGTGCACTGAATCTGTTTTGAATTTAACAATGCAACCCTATGCATGCTCACTCAAAAAGGAGCCCCAGTTTGTTCACTTTGTCCAATGTCCATCCTAAGTGTTTTAAGGATTGCAGTTGTTGTTGTTGTTGTTGTTGTTGTTGTTGTTGTTGTTGTTGTTACATGCCACCTTTTATCCAAGGAGCTCCAGGTGGCATGCATGGTTCTTGTGGGATGAATTTCCCTGTTATTCACGCGTGTTAGCAGAACGTTCAAAGTAATCAGCTTAGCGTTCAGACTTAATGCACTTAGTGGAGTTTCAAACAACCATCCCTTGCAGCATGAAAGTGGAAACTTGGGAGACTAGGCTGTGTAGCCTCTATTTTACTTATCCAGGTTGTGGGAGCAGACTGGATTTCCCCCTTTCCCTCTTAATAAAAGAAGCACGCAACAGGCTGTAAATTAAGCATAAAAATGGTGCTTACTCACAAAAAAGTATTGCACCCGATTCCAGCAGCAACTATAACAAGAGAGGGGGTTTCTGGGCCAGACAGCAAATGGGTGGGACCCCCTCCTCCAGCTTTTAGATAGTTCAAAGGACAAATTTCAGTTACAGGTAGGTAGCCGTGTTGGTCTGTCATAGTCAAAACAAAATAAAAAAATTCCTTCCAGTAGCACCTTAGAGACCAACTAAGTTTGTTCTTGGTATGAGCTTTCGTGTGCATGCACACTTCTTCAGATACACTGAAACAGAAGTCACCAGACCCTTATATATAGTGAGAGGGTGGGGAGGGGTATTACTCAGAAGGGTGGTGGGAATGGGTGATAGGCTGATAGCAACTTCTCTTTCCAGTCTATTTCTGAAATTCCTTTTCCTTTTCCTTTTCTCTTTTTTTCCTTTTTCTTATTGCAAAGGAATTTCAGAAATAGACTGGAAAGAGAAGTTGCTGAATTGCAACTCATTACCAAGCTTAAAAACATGGAGAGACCTGGTCTGAACAAAGACATTGGATTCTTATCTCATTATACATGACAAAGCTATTTTTAACCTTCTCACCCCTTGCTTTTTCCTGTAAGACTAATGGCAGTCGTTAACAGTCGTCAACAGGTTTACCACAGCTATCAGCCTATCACCCATTCCCACCACCCTTCTGAGTAATACTCCTCCCCACCCTCTCACTATATATAAGGGTCTGGTGACTTCTGTTTCAGTGTATCTGAAGAAGTGTGCATGCACATGAAAGCTCATACCAAGAACAAACTTAGTTGGTCTCTAAGGTGCTACTGGAAGGATTTTTTTTATTTTTTTATTTTGTTTCAAAGGACAAAGTTAGAGTTGAGAGTTGGCTGCAATGTAACTACAGGGGAAAGGCAGCTTGCAGGCTGGAAAAGGCACACAGAGAGAGAGCCATGTGTGAATTTTGCTTGAATCCAAGGCTGCGGCTGTGGGAGGAGCAAGACCCTCTTGGGGTTTTGGTGCTTTGTCAGGGACTGGACTGAAGGGGACGAGATTCTGGAGGAATGATGGAGATTGCGCACTCCCCCTTTCTCCTGAAGCTTCCAGAGAAGAGGAAAGCAGTACAGTCATACCTCTGAAGTCGAACGCCTTGCGAGTCGAATGCTTTGGCTCCGGAACGTGGCAAAACCGGAAGTGAGTGTTCCTGTTTGCGAACGTTCTTTGGAACCTGAACGTCCGATGCAGCTTACACGGCTTCCGATTGGCTGCAGGAGCTTCCTGCAGCCAATCAGAAGCCGCACCTTGGTTTCTGAACATCTTGGAAGTCGAACAGACTTCTGGAACGGATTCCGTTCGACTTCCGAGGCACGACTGTAGTAAGAACTCTTCCTTGCTTTTCTCTGCTTCTTGCTGCCACCAGAGGAGGGATAGAATTCCCCGAAACCTGACATGCTATGAACTCCTCAATTGTGGGCTCCGGTTGTAGATATGTGTAAATAAACCATATATCCTAAAGACACCAGAGGCACCTTTGTGCCTTATTTTCAAAAAGAAACACAAACTCTGGGTTAGCGCCTGGAACCCCTGAATTCTTGCACTGCTCAGAGATTGGGGTGTCATGCAACAATATGTTTTAAAGTGTGTTATTGTTTCATTACTCGTTGTTTGCCACCCTGGGCTCCTTTGGGAGGAATGTGTGGGAATAAACTGAATAAATAGATGAACTCCCATCTGCCCCTGCCAGCATGGCCAATGGTTGAGGATGATGGGATTTGTGATCCATCATGATCTGGGGCACACCCTGTTGGCTACCCCTATCATGACTTGAGTCCATTAATCTTCATAGGTTTTTGTTGTTGTTCAGTCGTTCAGTCGTGTCCGACTCTTCGTGACCCCATGGACCAGAGCACGCCAGGCACGCCTATCCTTCACTGCCTCTCGCAGTTTGGCCAAACTCATGTTAGTAGCTTCGAGAACACTGTCCAACCATCTCATCCTCTGCCATCCCCTTCTCCTTGTGCCCTCAATCTTTCCCAACATCAGGGTCTTTTCTAGGGAGTTTTCTCTTCTCATGAGGTGGCCAAAGTACTGGAGCCTTAACCTCAGGATCTGTCCTTCCAGTGAGCACTCAGGGCTGATTTCTTTAAGAATGGATAGGTTTGATCTTCTTGCAGTCCATGGGACTCTCAAGAGTCTCCTCCAGCACCATAATTCAAAAGCATCAATTCTTCGGCGATGAGCCTTCTTTATGGTCCAGCTCTCACTTCCGTACATTACTACTGGGAAAACCATAGCTTTAACTATACAGACCTTTGTTGGCAAGGTGATGTCTTTGCTTTTTAAGATGCTGTCTAGGTTTGTCATTGCTTTTCTCCCAAGAAGCAGGCGTCTTCTAATTTCGTGACTGCTGTCACCATCTGCAGTGATCATGGAACCCAAGAAAGTGAAATCTCTCACTGCCTCCATTTCTTCCCCTTCTATTTGCCAGGAGGTGATGGGACCAGTGGCCATGATCTTAGTTTTTTTGATGTTGAGCTTCAGACCATATTTTGCGCTCTCCTCTTTGTCCATGGAGTTTTCTTGGCAGGGATACTGGAGTGGCTTGCCAGTTCCTTCTCCAGGTGGATCACGTTTGGTCCAAACTCTCCACTACGACCTGTCCATCTTGACCTGTCCATAGCTTCCCTGAGTAATTCAAGCCCCTTTGCCACGACAAGGCAGTGATCCATGAAGGGGTTCATAGGTTTACTCTGACTTATTCAGACCCCAACCTATCAAGTTCTTTGGATGAAAGAATAAAAGTGCTTGTATTTACGCTCAAGGCATTTCCTATTTACCCTTCAAAGTCATATTTTACTCTTTTAAAGACTGCGTTGAACCATTAGTACCTGTCCTGGATCCATATTTCAGGCATCCAGATCACATAAATGTCACACAGAGAGCATAAAAAGGCCTTTTATTGCTTGTTGGAATGTGTCATAATTTTATAAGCTTCATTTACATCTCTCTCTTTCCCAGCCCAGATTTATTTGTGCTGTTCTTCCTAATGTCTTATTCTGCCCCCCTCTTTTCTCCACCTGTGTAAACAGATACAGGCAGATCAGCACCTGGATTTGGGCGTTCGTAATGGAACTTTGATGCAAGTTGCAATCTTCAAGCCGCATGATCAAATTGGAAAACACGGGCAATGCAGATGCTTTACTCCGGCAATTAAACTCTCGCCATTTTTATTTCTAAAGCGAAATGTTTTAGCTCTGAAAAACAAGAATGAAATAATAGCAGTCAGACAGGTAATTTCTGCGAACAGGAATTGGGTTTTTAGTGTTTGGGCACTTATCTTTCCCTTAAACATTTCCTCCTCTTAAATATTAGAAACCGCGCGAGACTAGTCAACATTCAATGGTATCGAATCATAAAATCATTGTAGAGTTGGAACGGCCCGCGATGGGTCATCCTTCTCCTGCTCTGGAGGGTAGGATTCGAACCAATGGCTTCATATTACAAGAAAGGAGATTCTGACTAAACATCAGGAAGAGCTTTCTGACAGTAAGAGCTGTTCGACAGTGGAAGAGTCTCCCTCTTGAGGTTGTGGACACTTCCTTGGAAATTTTTAAGCAAAGGCTGGATGGACATCTGTCACAGAGACTTTAGCTGAGATTCCTGCACTGCAGGGGACTGGGCTACAGTAGATGACCCTTGGGTCCTCGTCTAACTCATCAGACCTTCTTTGGAGGTCTTTAAGCAGAGGCTTGACAGCCATCTGTCAAGAATGCTTTGATGGTGTTCCTGCTTGGCAGGGGGTTGGACTGGATGGCCCTTGTGGTCTCTTCCAACTCTATGATTCTATGATTCTATGAATTCTTTGATTCTATGAATCTGTCACTTTTGATTTCTCTCAAAGAGCCAGTGTGGTGTAGTGGTTAAGAGCGGTAGACTCATAATCTGGGGAACTGGGTTTGCTTCCCCGCTCCTCCACATGCAGCTGCTGGGTGACCTTGGGCTAGTCACACTTCTTTGAAGTCTCTCAGCCCCACTCACTTCACAGAGTGTTTGTTGTGGGGCAGGAAGGGAAAGGAGAATGTTAGCCGCTTTGAGACTCCTTTGGGTAGTAATAAAGCGGGATATCAAATCCAAACTTCCTCCTCCTCTTCTCCACTCTTAACTCTAGTTTTCCACATTTCCACATATTTGTTCTTTTGGACTGGAGAGGCAGGTCTGCAAGGTCTGGGCAGGTAGCAATTTCTGGCTAGGCAAGAGCACGTCACAGAGCACATCCTTGATTATTTTGTTCTTCAAGAAGGATGGCCTACAGAAGTTCTCAGAGCTAAAGTAGCACACTCTGCTGTGCCCAGATGGGAGAGGAAGATAGCTGTCCAGTTGTGAAATCTGAATGGGTAGCAATTGCTGTCTCATAAAAAAATAATCATTTTTTGAAAAAGTGTTATGAATTTGCAGCACCCTCAGAATCCAGCTGTTCCTATCCTTCAGGGTAAGACTGATAGGTGTCTTTTTTCATCACTGTGCTTCCGAAAGGATACTTTATTTATTTATTTATTTATTTATTTATTTATACATACATACATACATACATACATACATACATACATACCCCAGCCACTCTGGGCAGCCTCCAACAAAAGATTAAAAATACATTAAAACACCGGTCATTAAAAACTTCCCTGCTTTCAGATGTCTTCTAAAAGTCAGACAGTTGTCTATTTCCTTAACATCTGATGGGAGGGTTTTTCACAGGGCGGGCGCCACTACCGATAAGGCCCTCTGCTTGGTACTATTTTTAAACAAATAGAATTCTGGTTTCTGACTCAAATTTCCAATCCACCTTCTAAATTACCCCCTCATGAAATCTCTCTAGTTATTTTCCACCACTCTCTCTCTCTCTCTCTCTCTCTCTCTCTCTCTCTCTCTCTCTCTCTCTCTCTCATTTCTTCTTTGTTTAAGCTCAAAAAGCTGCTTCAGTGCTCTGAAATCATGCTTATTTATTTCCCAGATAATCTTGGGAATACTAGTTTGTTTAGGGTGCTGAGAGTTCTGAGAGGACTCATATTACCACCATAGAGCAATATTTCCAGAGTTCCACAGGAGAAACTATTAAACCACCCTAGGAACTGTAGCTCTGTGAAAGGAATAGAGGCCTCCTAACAAACGCTTAGCAAACTATAGTTCCCAGAATTTGGGGGGGGGGTTTAAGCCATGACTGTTTAAAGAGATATGATACTGCTTTAAAAAAAATCAGTGTGGATGGGGTCTATATGAAGAAGAGGGGCCTGAAACACCATCCTGGGTGCAAACACAGAACATCCTCCACCCGGGCCAAGGCCATTTCAGTGATCGCTCTGACCTGGTGGAATGCTCTGTCCCATGAGACTAGAGCCCTACAGGACCTCCTTCCGCCGGGCCTGTAAGACAGAGCTATTCCGCCTGGCCTTTAATTTGAACTCAGCTTGATCTTTTATTTCCCTTCTCTCTCCTCTCCCCTTTCTATGAAGATTACCCGCTCTGGGACCCCACAGCTAATTCTCCCCTGGCCTCCTCACTGGCCCAAGTAGGACTAATTTAGCCAGCTAGCCCTGGTGACTATCTAATGTTTATTGGATGGATTTCCCCCAAATTGATTTTTGAACTTTGAATTTTATTGTTATTCATGCTTTTATACTGTATTTTAGGCTGCTGTTTTGTTGTATTACAATTAAGTGTATTAAATTTGTTGTTAGCTGCCCTGAGCCCGGGTTTCTGAACCGGGAAGGGCGGGGTATAAATAAAACAATTATTTATTATTATTAACGTGAAATGGCTCTTTGGGTCAGGTGGAGATCTGTTTTGGTGGTGCACATTTTTTTTTAATGCAGTTCTGCTTCATTGGTACTTTATTAGCTAAAGTGTTTGAATATAACATTCCTCTTGGGGCGAAAAGCTGTCAGCCCAATTCGTTTGGAGGAGAAACTTACCCAGTGAAGTGTGTCTGTATTAGCTATTATGAGCCTAGCCATGCCAAGAACTAAGTTGGTCATAGTCCCAAGGCTATAACACTCTGGAGGCTCCTAGAGTTCAGTACGTTATGGGCATACATTGAAGCGCTGGCAATAAAAGAAGAGGGATGTGTGGCAGTGCTGAACGTTATTTCAGGGCCAAACTGGGTGAGATGCCATTTGTGCAATTAAAAGTCAATTGCCATGTGTAAGGGCGGAATAGATTGGGATCCTGGAGCGGGAAATTTATCCTGCTGTGGCCCTGCTGCTTGCTTCCATTTGCTCTATAGCAAAGTCTGCTACCCCCAACTCCTGTGATGAGCCACTGCAGATCAGACAAACTGCACATGCAATTCACTTTTTAAAGAAGCCGTTCTCACAGTTGTTTATTGGATGAATGGGCATCCCAGCTAGTCTGGCTCTCAGAGAGAGGAGGGTCCCTACTGTGAGAATAGTCACTTTTTAATAATCCTGTTGAATGCCATTGTTTGCATGTCGAGGTCCCCCAAAACCACCCCTCAAATAACTCACACATCAGAGAGAATTTTGTTTTGGTTTTTGGCATGATTTTGGCCACAACTTTATTAAAATACAAATAATGTGAGTGGTTGCTTAGGCATTGGTTAAGACTATCTGTCCCACAGAGGACAGAACTGACGACCATCAGTAAGGGGAAAACACTCTGGGGAGATAAAGGGAGCCGGATGATTTGACCCTCCTCTCTCCCCACAGGCTCCCAGGGCTCTTGCACGGCCCTGTCCCCCGACCAGAGGTTCAGACAAAAGCATATCGAGTCCCTGGATTCCTTTAATGGAATTCCCCGTACACCAGCATCAATAGGAGGGGCATACACAGTCAATCATAACCCCTCCTCCAACCAACATAATAACCAATGCCTACCCGCCAACCTTACAAGTTGTGACTATTTCCTACACAGTAGGCGAAAACCAGGTGGCACCAGCCAATCAGCCACATGGAAAAATTCCTACCAGGCCCCTGCCCCAACAGCAGACGACCCCATGACAGGCATAGCAAGGTCAACACAGAGGCCTAAAATATAGGTAGGGAGGGAGGGTGCTCCGAAGCACTCAGCCAAGAGGGAGATCACGTTGCACACCAACCATTATATATACACTGGGCTGTCCATCATCAATTTGCAACATACAAATCTCCCCAACAACACCCTGGGTCCAATCACAGCAGTGGCCATCTAAATGTTCCCGCCCAGCACCAGAGGGGTGACTTGTTGGCCCCCACTGCAACACGTGCTCTCCATGAAGGAGAATACGCTTTCTCCCCAATGGTGCTGCTGAAGTATAATTCGCCCCTCTTATTGAGATTTCTTCTTGCTTCCTACCTGATTCAGATAGCTATCCCAATGTCAAGGCTTAGGGAAAGCTATTCCTCCCCCGGGTGCAGCAAGAGAAGAGAAAACAAGGTAGAGTCCTTTTCAATGAGTTTGTTCATTCAGGAAACAGCTACCTTTGAAGGTGACCCGGAAACCACAATTAATCCAGAATGCGGCAGCTAGACTGGTGACTGGGAGCGGCCGCTGAGACCATATAACACCGGTCCTGAAAGCCCGACATTGGCTCCCAGTACATTTCCGAGCACAATTCAAAGTGTTGGTGCTGATCTTTAAAGCCCCAAACGGCCTCGGCCCTGTATACCTGAAGGAGTGTCTCCACCCCCATCGTTCTGCCCAGACACTGAGGTCCAGCTCCAAGGGCCTTCTGGCAGTTCCCTTACTGTTAGAATTGAAGTTACAGGGAACCGTGCTGAGGACCTTTTGGGTTGTGGTGCCCGCCCTGTGGAACGTCCTCCCATTAGATGTCAAGGAGATAAGTAACTATTCAACCAAGCAACTCCAGGGGCTCCTATGCTTCTAAAGGTTTTCCTTCCTGAAAGTAAACGTCTCCAAAAATTATGGCATCCTAAGTGCTAACCATGTCATGTGGGGTGTTTCTTCCAATAAGTTTCTACTTAGGAGATGAAAAATAAAACATTGAGTAATCAAGTAAGAGAGTACTGGCTTGCTTCTGATCATTGGGGAAAGGCTGTGGCTCAGGGGAAAGGACATAGAGCTCAGTGGTAGGACATCTGCTTTGTGTGCAGAATGTCCTTGGTTTAACCCTTGGCATCCCAAGGAAGGGCTATAAGATCTGTCTGAAATCCTCAGCGAAACACTGACAGTCAGTGTAGCCAATACTGAAACATTTCATTTCACATTTAATTTGTATACCGCCTTTCTATTTTACCATACCCAAGGTGGTTTACAAGCTGAAGAAACAAAGAATGTACACCTAATAACAATCTAATCCAATACAAAAATGTGATAATAAAACATAACTTTAAAATAAGCAACATATCAGATACAGTAATATTCAACAATCCATTAGAATAGTATTGTGCTGGTCCCGTGGGTTATCCAAAAGGCGAGGTCCAAGTCCGGTCCGTGGTCAGAGGTGCAACATAGAGGCAGTCCGTAATAACTGAAGCTGGGTACAGGGCAGGGAGTCAGGCAAAGTCAGGAACAGGTAGGCAAGCAGGGAACCAGGGCAGGTCAGGAGCTCAGGCAGGAAAACAGGACAGGTTTCAAGCAGGAACACTGGCAGAAACTGGTCAGCAACAATGTTGCTCCTGCAACTTGGGGCTGGGGCTGGCCGGCTTTTATCTGCCCCAAGGCATAGGGCGGCCCCGATCCTCTGGTGACTCGCCTCTCCTGGCTTGGAGGAGAGCACTCCTCCTGCGGGAACTCAGTCCCTTCGCCTCTCTGCCCTGAGCCTCTGCAGCTCAGGAGAGGCTGGAGGGTTACCGGACCCAGAGGCAACCTCAGTTTCCCCTGACAGGGCAGGGAGTGGAGCACCTGCAGGCAATGGGTCCTCCATCCCATCAGGAGCCAGAGCAGACTCAGCCGATGCCTGCACCTGAGGATCCAGCACAGGTGAAGACCCTTCCGACTCAGGCCCTAGCCCCGGCTCTGCTGGTTCTGGAGGCGGGGAATCCTGCGCAGGCTGGGATCCCTCAGGTTCAGCATCTGAGTCTGAATCCCAGCCCATCACAAGTATAGAGTAATATTAAATATCAGCATATAAAAATTAAACAGAAATCCTCTCTTAACAATTAAAATAAATAATTTCTAAACTATAGTCAATAAAAACAAAGGCAAGTCACAGTGCCTAAAATAAGACAATACAAACTGAGAAGCAGAGACTGGAGGGTGGGGCAAGGCAGGTGGAAAAGGCCTTGCCTGATTGACAGCTAGAAGTCTCTCTCCCCTCACAGATGCACCAATGGTCTGGTTAAATATAAGGCAGCTTGCCCTGTTCCTATTGAATTGTCATTAAAATCCAACTCTTGCAAACTGTCAAACTCATCTGACACCAGGCAGCTTCCACTGACATCTTCTCCAGAAAGACTTGACTTGCATTCCTCGGCCCGCCCAGTGAGAACCCTTATCAGGCTTGTCGTTCTGAACATGCAAATTGGTATTCAGCATTTAAAGGCTGTTGACTTGGATGACACAACAGGGCCCATCAGCGTGACGTGCATGGATTGCTCTAGATAGCCGTGGGATAAAGGAGTCACTTTGGGTTTGTGCATTGCCGGCTGGCTGTAATTAATGGCTACATGCATATTCAAAGAGCGACACAGGTGAATGTCAGGATGACAGCGGGGATCTGCTCACGCGGTGCCGGCGGGGCTTCCTGCAAAAAAACCTGTGGATGGCTCTGCAAGTTAACTCAGCTATTGGAAATCTGACAAAATGACCAGCTACACATCAGTATGCTTCCCTTCCAACGGCCACTCGATAGCATCTTATGAAATTCTGCTTGGCAGGATGCCTGGAAGATCTAGTTGTGGGTGGGTGTGGGATACAGGGGATAGTGAAAGCCGCAGATCTGATGAAAGTCTCACTCTGCTATGTAAAAAGTCCCTTTGCTAAAGATAAGACCAACATAGTGTTCTGGCTTAGTGATAGCAGCTATCGGGTTTCCTTGTGTCTGCTATTTCTAACTCCGGCGCTGTCCAAATATTGCTGCTGAAGCTACCCAGGCACTGGTGACCATGTACATGAATAAAACTACCATGGATTCTGAGGCTAACCTCTCCCCACCCTGTTTGCTTGCTCTAGCCAGTGTGGTGTAGTGGTTAAGAGTGGTGGATTTGTAATCTGGGGAACCGGGTTCGCTTCCCCGCTCCTCCACATGCAGCTGCTAGGTGACCTTGGGCTAGTCACACTTCTCTGAAGTCTCTCAGCCCCACTCACCTCACAGAGTGTTTGTTGTGGGGGAGGAAGGGAAAGGAGATTGTTAGCCGCTATGAGATTCCTTTGGGTAGTGATAAAATAATAATAATAATAATAATAATAATAATAATTTTTATTTGTACCCCGCCCATCTGACCGGGTCTCCCCAGCCACTCTGGGCGGCCTCCAACAGACATTAAAATACATTAAAATATCACAAGTTAAAAACTTCCCTAAATAGGGCTGCCTTGAGGTATTTTCTAAATGTCAGATAGTTGTTTATCTTTTTGACCTCTGCTGGGAGAGTGTTCCACAGGGCGGGCGCCACTACCGAGAAGGCCCTCTGCCTGGTTCCCTGTAGCTTTGCTTCTCGCAGTGAGGGAACCACCAGAAGGCCCTCGGCGCTGGATCTCAGTGGACTGAACGGTGGGGGTGGAGACGCTCCTTCAGGTATACAGGACCGAGGCCGTTTAGGGCTTTAAAGGTCAGCACCAACACTTTGAATTGTGCTCGGAAACGTACTGGGATAAAGCGGGATATCAAATCCAGACTCTTCTTCTTCTTCTTCTTCTTCTTCTTCTTCATCATCATCATCATTCCCCAAATCCTGTCTTTAAACTGAGATGACAAAATGCATGATTGGAATCCAACTCTGGAAACCATGCTCAACGGGATTCCAATTTCTTACCATCTCACCATGTGTGAAAGGCAATTTTCATTCATTGGTTTTAAACCTGCCCTAAATAGAAGGAATAGTGGTTGATTATATTCTCAGGGTGATGTACATTTGCGTCATACCATACCTCACTTTTGGATGAGATAAGGAAATGCATTCTGACCTTCTGACCTTGCAAATCAGTGTCTATCTGTGTGTTGCCAAACCTTTTACAATCGATTCGCTCATCTGAGGTTGCAATATCCCATCTCTGATACGATCGTAATAAACAGTATCTTTCAGAAGCAGGCCCCTCACAAATAACATTTTTCACATGGAAGTAAGCTACCAATTTGCATTAGATTTTCAATCTTTTCATATTCGACATTGGAATATTCTGCTTGCTCCACACACACAGCCGGTAAAGGAAAAAAATGGAGGAATTATAAGGGAAACCGAAAAGAGTATCAGTCCAACTAGGAAAAACAAAAACTTGTTTTGACAACCCCTGGTTAGGAAAACATTTTTTTAAAAGTCCTCATGAAAATTCATCGGCATATTAGTTTGAAATTCTGCATTTATATATGCGTCTCCCCCTAATATATACATCTGTGCACCCCTGCTTTTGGAAGACTTTGCTCTAGGATTTTTTGTGTTCTGTTGTTTAGAGATTGACTGTGTGACTTTGTTCTGCCTATCAGGATTGAAGCCCACTTTCAGATCATTTTGAAAATTATTATTACAGTATTATTATTTAATGTTTTTATATCTCATATTTTTCCAAAGGTTCAAGGTTGCTTCCAACATTTAAGAAAATCATTATAAAACACAAAGTAAAAAAGAAAGAAAAGAAACTAGTTTAAAACAATAGCTAAGATTAATCGAAACACATTTAGAACCAGGGGTTAAAGTCCCATCCTCTCCAACATTTCTTTGGTGAAGATAGGGACTTCCTATTCCATCGCTGCCAACATTTTTCTGATGAAAAGAGGGCTGTTCTATTCTATCCCCTTCAACATATCTCTGATGAAAAGAAGGATGTCAAAAGGGAAAGCGGAACAGTCTGGGATTAAATCAGAAATTGGGATGGCTTCTGTAACTGCAGGACTGTCCCTGGGAAATAGGAACACTTTGCCCTGATAGCACCTTAATTTCCCAAAGCCTGTCCGAACAGGAAGGTCTAACCTCTATTGGGAGGAAATAGTGAAAAGCAGGTAAGAATATTTTCATGAATAATTACATCAATATCATAGATAGCCGTGTTGGTCTGTCATAGTCAAAACAAAATAAAAAAATTCCTTCCAGTAGCACCTTAGAGACCAACTAAGTTTGTTCTTGGTATGAGCTTTCGTGTGCATGCACACTGTGTATCTGAAGAAGTGTGCATGCACACGAAAGCTCATACCAAGAACAAACTTAGTTGGTCTCTAAGGTGCTACTGGAAGGAATTTTTTTTATTTTGTTTTATCAATATCATAGGCAGTGTACAGCCTATGGCATTGTGGGTTAAACCACAGAGCCTAGGGCTTGCCGATCAGAAGGTCGGCGGTTTGAATCCCTGCGACGGGGTGAGCTCCCGTTGCTCGGTCCCTGCACCTGCCAACCTAGCAGTTCAAAAGCACGTCAAAGTGCAAGTAGATAAATAGGTACCGTTCCGGCGAGAAGGTAAACGGCGTTTCCGTGCACTGCTCTGGTTCGCCAGAAGCGGCTTAGTCATGCTGGCCACATGACCCGGAAGCTGTACGCCGGCTCCCTCGGCCAATAAAGCGAGATGAGCACCGCAACCCCAGAGTCATCCGCGACTGGACCTAATGGTCAGGGGTCCCTTTACTTTTACCTTTACAGCCTATTTGCCCCCACACCTTTAGATAAGAGCCACAACTGATACAAATGACCAATCAATCAATCATATTACTTAATAACAAAGATATATCACCATGTACCCAGAAAGTTAGACTCTTGCAAGCTCTTAGCTGCTTCTCTAAAATCCTCAATTATTTGCTGTTGCTGCACCTTGTCATCACACAGCTCACTTATTTGATTAACTTCAGAGAGAAATAAGGGCAGCTGCTTTGCTTTATCAGATACGGCCTTGCTTTCTCAGTAACCATGACACCATGTTCTCCTCTGCTTCTCTCTTCACCTCATGCCTGCCTAATAATATATATATATAAAAGTCAACCTTCAAAATTGTCAAACACTACTCTTTTCTTGTAGGTACATTTCTGGGGGAGGGAGACGACACCTCTTACACCAGCTCAGGCTGCGTTCTGGCATATCAAGAGAAATATTTTCATATACGTAATTAACATCACAGTTATATACATTTATATAGACATAATTAACGGCACAACAATCCTAAGCAGGCTTACTCAGAGGCAGGGCCGGCGCGTCCATTTAGGCGAACTAGGCAATTGCCTAGGGCGCCCAAATGGAGGGGGCGCTGGCCAGCCTGCCCCCCGCCCCCCGCCACCCGGTGCCGCCCCAACCAGCGGCGGAGCAAGCAGGTTGGGGCGAAAACCACGGCGGTGAGGGCGCCAAAATGGAGGGGGTGCTGGCCAGCCTGCTCCCCGCCGCCCCAACCAGTGGCGGAGCAAGCAAACTGCGGCGGCGAGGGGCGCCCGGCAGGGCAGGGGGTGGGGCACCGCTCCGCAACGTGCGTCATACGTAATGATGTCACGTGGCCCGCCCCCTCGCCTAGGGCGCCAAAATTGCCAGCACCGGTCCTGCTCAGAGGTAGGTTCACTGTGTTGACTAGAAGCAGAAGGAAGTGGCATATGGACCACAGTCTAATCCTGCGATCCTATAAATACAAATTCTAGGAAACAACCCCCATACATTCCTGTATTTTATATCTGTGGCCCTTTCTAGGGGCCACCTCTACCATTAGGCAGAGTGAGGCAGCTGCCTCAGGCAACTGGTTTTGGATGTCATGAAAGGACAGCAAATTGTTAGCTATTTAGGGTGCAATTCAAACCCATTGGGTCTTAACAGAGTGGTGGGGGCACAGAAAAAAAATCAGAAAGCAGGGGGCAGGAGAATTGCCAGCCTGGTGTTGGTGCAGCAATCGTTCCTGGCTTGTGCCCGACAGCAGTGGGAGCCTCACTGAGTGCTCTGCATGGATGGTGTGATACTGGCAACACTCCATGGGCAGAGGCCAGCAGGGATCGACAGAGAGATGCCTCCATGGTAAACAGCTGAATCTGCCGATTTAGGTTTCTCACAGTTTCTCATTTTTCAGCTCTTAAATTCAGTTCACAAGACTAACTTGTGACTGTATTATTTTTTTAAGGCCTCGTGAAAATTTACCATCATTTTAGTATACTTTTTTGATGCAGTTTTGCCTAATACACGCATTTTTTTGTCAGCACTTTGTATGTTATTTTGACCGATATATGCATTGTATGCCTCCTTCCGGCAACTCCTGCAGCCAAGTTGGTGCCAAATGTATTGCTCTGCTTTCCTTTGGACCACATCAGCGAGGCCAAGAGTGGGGGGTCTTGTCATCTGGGCAGCCCAGGACCTCCATACACGCTGCCCAGGCTTGCACTCCAGGGAGGTCGCTTCAGTGCTGCTAACGCGGCAGTTTGACTTCACCCCTGGAGGCACACTCCATTGTATGTCAAGATAGACAGATGCCAACAACAACATGCATTTTTGCACACCCTTTGTTCTCATATATGCATTTTGTTGTACACATTACTTGGCCAGAGAACTGCCCTGCAGGATTCAGAGAAATGCAAAACTTGAAGGATGGCTGTGTTTCAGTTCCTGTATTGTTTCAGAAAGTGCAAATCAGTTGATTCACCTCTAAACATGAAGGGTATGAAACTCTACTCAGTAAAAAGGTAAAGGTAAAGGTAAAGGACCCCTGGACGGTTAAGTCCAATCAAAGGTGATTATGGGGTTGTGGCGCTCATCTCCACTTTCAGGCCAAGAGCATTTGTCCACAGACAGCTTTCCAGGACATGTGGTCAGCAGGACTAAACCACTTCTGGCGCAACGGAACACCGTGATGGAAACCAAAGCACACGGAAATGCTGTTTACCTTCCCGCTGCAGCAGTACCTATTTATCTACTTGCACTGGTGTGCTTTTGAACTGCTAGGTTGGCAGGAGCTGGGACAGAGCAATGGGAGCTCATTCCATCACAGGGATTCGAACCGCCAACCTTCCGATCAGCAAGCCCAAGAGGCTTAGTGGTTTAGACCACAGCACCACCCGCGTCCCTCTGCCCAGTCCACCCCCACAGCCTAGTGCAAAGGACATGTGGAATGTAGTGCCCAGTTAATTTGACTGTATTTCTTGCAGTAGTGAAGGGGAAGGTTCTTGTAGGATTTTATGCCCAAGCAACTTGGCTTGCCTTGGGTACTATGTGCATTGCCCCCCCCTTTCCTGGATTTGCTGCTCCACCTCAGGGACAAGAAGCAGAGCTTCAACTCAGCACACACACACCCAACTCAATGGTATTCCCAACCTGCTTCTCTACTTGGGGAATAGGTGCAGCAATGGGTGAGCTGGAGAAAAAGACTGGGCTTTTCCATGCACCTCTGCTCATGTTATCTAGTAATAATAATAATAATAATAATAATTTATTATTTATACCCCGCCCATCTGGCTGGGTTTCCCCAGCCACTCTGGGCGGCTTCCAACAGAACATTAAAATACAATAATCTATTAAACATTAAAAGCCTCCCTAAACAGGGCTGCCTTCAGATGTCTTCTAAAGGTCTGATAGTTGTTCTCTTTGACATCTGAAGGGAGGGCGTTCCACAGGGCGGGCGCCACTACCGAGAAGGCCCTCTGCCTGTTTCCCTGTAACTTTGCTTCTCGTAGTGAGGGAACCTGTGCTGGTCCCGTGGGGTATCCAAAAGGTGAGGTCCAAGTCCGGTCCCAGGTCAGAGGTACACGTAAAGGCAGCCCGCAATAACTGAAGCAGGGTACAGGGCAGGGAGTCAGGCGAAGTCAGAAACAGGTGGGCAAGCAGGGAACCAAGGCGGGTCAGGAGCTCTGGCAGGAAAGCAGGACAGGGGTCAAGCAGGAACACTAGCAGGAACTGGTCAGCAACGATGTTGCTCCTGCAACTTGGGGCTGGGGCTGGCCGGCTTTTATCTGCCCCAAGGCATAGGACAGCCCCGATCCTCTGGCGACTCGCCTCTCCTGGCTTGGAGGCGAGCACTCCTCCTGCGGGAACTCAGTTCCCTTCGCCTCTCTGCCCTGAGCCTTTGCAGCTCAGGAGAGGCTGGAGGGTTACCGGACCCAGAGGCAACCTCAGCTTCCCCTGACAGGGCAGGGAGTGGAGCATCTGCAGGCAATGGGTCCTCCATCCCATCAGGAGCCAGAGCAGACTCAGCCGATGCCTGCACCTGAGGATCCAGCACAGGTGAGGACCCTTCAGACTCAAGCCCTCGCCCCAGCTCTACTGGTTCTGGAGGCAGGGAATCCTGTGCAGGCTGGGATCCCTCAGGTTCAGTGTCTGAGTCTGAATCCCAGGCCATCACAGAACCGCCAGAAGGCCCTCGGCACTGGACCTCAGTGTCCGGGCAGAATGATGGGGGTGGAGACGCTCCTTCAGGAAATGTGCATTTTAAAAATGCATTTGTAAGTGGACAATTTCACCAGCCACCTTAGCATGAAACCCTAAGAGGGATTAAAAATGATGCCTTCGCTCGCTTAAATAACATTTCCTCCCCCTTCCTCTCCTGCTGAACCGAATGGGCTTTTTATGTTCTTCCCACCTTCGTGGCTAATGAGTGTGAAGAATTCATCTGTCCCGAGGTAATTGAGAACAAGAGTAATGGGCTCATGATTTAGAAATGCCTTGCTTGTGAGATCACTCGGTTACACGTCCAGAGATAAGAGGGCTTGTTCCGAGAAGACACAAGGAATGTGGGGTGGAAGGTGTACCTTGCAGTGACGGTTAGGAAGTAAATCTGTATCTTGGTTATATACGATCCCTGCTGCATCACCAGGGAGCTATGAAACCTGCATTATCAGGTCCTGTTTGTTCAAAGACTTAAGCAATTGTTTTAAAAAATTGCCTGCGATAATGTAAGGTGGTTTCTGGTTCCCTCCCTCCTCTGCCAAAGGCAGGACTGATGGTGGGGAGACACTGTTGAAACAGTTTCTCACTGTTTTAGTGCTGGATTGCTTTCTGCTTTGATCCACTAATACTTCATTACAGGAAAAGAAAGGGGGGGAGCCAGGGGGAAGCTGGTTCATCCATGCCTCTGGGGAATGTCTCTATTCCTTGTTAAGTTGGAAATTCTGAGTGATCTGCAGCACATAGTTGGACGATGGAACTCACAGTGATGGCCACCAACTTGGATGGCTTCAAAAGATAGTTAGATAAATTCATGCAGGAGGGGGCAATTCATGGCTGCTAGCCATGAGGACCATGCTCTGCCGCCACCACAGTTGGAGGCACCAATACTTCTGAATCTCAGTTGCTGGAAGCCGCAGGAGGGGAGAAGGCTCATGTGCTCAGGTTGTGCTTATACAGGCATCTGGTTGGTCACTGTGAGAACAGAATGCTGGACTAGATGGGCCATTGACCTAATCCACAAGCTTGTTTTATATTTTTATGCTTTAACACATGGGTAGGCAACCTAAGGCCTGTGGGCTGGATCCGGCCCAATCGCCTTCCCAATCCGGCCCGTGGATGGTCCGGGAATCAGCGTGTTTTTACATGAGTAGAATGTGTGCTTTTATTTAAAACACATCTCTGGGTTATTTGTGGGGCATAGAAATTCGTTCATATTTTTTTTTCAAAATATAGTCCAGCCCCCCCACAAGGTTTGAGGGACAGTGGACCAGCCCCCTGCTGAAAAAGTTTGTTGACCCCTGCTTTAATACAATGAAGTAAGGACACCCACATGCATGAATTTTCTCCTGGTTGTTGTTTTAATCCAAAAGCAGTCTCTTGAGAAGAGGGTGGGGTAGAAACACGGAGCTGGTAAAGGCTTTCATTTCTGGTCAGTTTCCTGCTCCTTCCCCTTGGGGATCTTTTGACTTGTAGGGGGCACATGGGGTGAAAAGCAGCTGGGGGAGGGTGTCAATGTGTGTGGAAGTGACTGGAGGTGAAAGGGTTAAGCAGCTCCCCATCCCCCAATTGATGATCCTGCTAAGATTGCACCATTGGTAGCAGAGGACATAGAAGAGTTCTGTTGGATGAGGCCAATGGCCAAGCTAGTCCACCATGGGAGGAAAAAAGATCACAGATTTGATGGGATTTGAGGCTAGGGATGGGGGGTCAGTCAGTCAGTCTATGGCCACATTCACACCATACGCTTAAAGTGCTATGATACCACTTTAAACTTGACATGAGTCCACAGTATGATGCAGCAGCTAAAAAAGCCAATGCAATTCTGGGCTGCATCAATAGGAGTATAGCATCTAGATCAAGGGAAGTAATAGTACCACTGTATTCCGCTCTGGTCAGACCTCACCTGGAATACTGTGTCCAGTTCTGGGCACCACAGTTCAAGAAGGATACTGACAAGCTGGAACATGTCCAGAAGAGGGCAACCAAAATGGTCAAAGGCCTGGAAACAATGCCTTATGAGGAACGGCTTAGGGAGCTGGGTATGTTTAGCCTGGAGAAGAGAAGGTTAAGGGGTGATATGATAGCCATGTTCAAATATATAAAAGGATGTCATATAGAGGAAGGAGAAAAGTTGTTTTCTGCTGCTCCTGAGAAGAGGACACGGAGCAATGGATTCAAACTACAAGAAAGAAGATTCCACCTAAACATTAGGAAGAACTTCAGTGGAATTTGCTGCCAAGGAGTGTGGTGGAGTCTCCTTCTTTGGAGGTCTTTAAGCAGAGGCTTGACAGCCACCTGTCAGGAATGCTCTGATGGTGTTTCCTGCTTGGCAGGGGGTTGGACTGGATGGCCCTTGTGGTCTCTTCCAACTCTATGATTCTATAATCAGCCATGACTTCCTCAAAAGTATCCTGGGAACTATAGTTTGTTAAGGATGCAGAGAGTTCTTAGGAGGTACCTATTCCATTCAAAGAGCTGCAATTCACAGAGCTCCCTGTGAAGAGGGAGGAAGCATAAAGAAAGAAGAGAAAAGAATAAAATTTCGAAAAACCATTCTGCTGTGTAATGACGCTTACTGATGCAATGTAGAGTTAAAGTCATAGTGATTACTTTCCAAATAAATGAATAAATGCACAAAATGCAAGTCAAGTCCACTGACAGAAGGTAGATTTCCAGGGGGGCACCGAGTTGTTGTTTTTTCCTGAAAGGGGGGGGTGGTAGGCCAAATAAGTTTGGGAATCTCTGGTTCATGCAAGTATTGCATGTGGTCACTACTTCCATCCTGCTTCTGGATTAATCTGCATTTTATATAAGTATATAAATAACCCACATTTTAACAGATATTTTCTGCCAAGCTCTGCATTTCTTAAATGTAAGTTGATATGCTCTTTCAGCCAAGTTCTGAGAACTGCAGGACATCCAGAATGTGTGAAATCTAGTGGATGACTAAAGCTTCCATCTGCACATTTGTCCAGGCATAGGGAATAGGATCAATTCATAGTCAAATCCACAGAAATCATATTCCTCAAGCATTCCTACTTTGGATTGAATTTTGCAGAGCTGCTTTTACATTCTTTTTGATATATTGAGCCATGCTTCAAGTAAATGTATTTGGGGACCAGGCCCTCAGCTGCGAATCAGGGAGGCACTGAACTTCTAGGTCTCAAATTGAGACTTGAAAGGCTAGCAGAACTGCCTCTGGAGAGGTTACCAGAAACGTACAAAACTAGCTTAATTGTCCCTCTTCTGATTTTGATGGCAGCGGCAGCAGAATTAGGCCAATTTTAACGTCTCCTGTCCCCCACCTTCACTCACATTCCCGTTCTGAATGATGATCATCAGCATCACATAAAACTGTAGTCAGCGGAATGTTAACCAGGTTAATATTATTCTAGCCCATAATTGTCAGCAAGCAAATCAGGAAGAGTGATGATATGTGGCAGGAAAAGTGATTCAGCTAGATTCTAACAGTTCTGACAGAGCTGTCATGGCTCCAGCAGCCTTAGATAGAATATATATATATTCCTTCTTTCTTTGGTGATCACTCGTAGCCGAGTAAGATTGTCTTCCATGAGCACGGTCTTAACAGTGAGTCCGTAAGTGACTGTGGAGGCCGATTCTGGATCCATACGTTCTTCCACAGTGGGGACATTGGTTTCCGGGCGGGAGTTGATCACGGTGAGGGTTTGGCAAACATGCCTTCCTCTTAGCATGTTTCTCCCTTTCGTCCTGAGTTTGAGCATCTTCAAAGCCCATGACACCTCGCAGGCCAGTGTTATTGTTCGTGTTTGCGAGTAGAGGTCCCCAAACCACCCCTCAAATAACTCACACATCAGACAGAATTTTGTTTTGGTTTTTGGCATGATTTTGGCCACAACTTTATTAAAATACAAATAATGTGAGTGGTTGCTTAGGCATTGCTTAAGACTATCTGTCCCACAGAGGACAGAACTGACGACCATCAGTAAGGGGAAAACACTCTGGGGAGATAAAGGGAGCCGGATGATCTGACTCTCCTCTCTCCCCACAGGCTCCCAGGGCTCTTGCACGGCCCTGTCCCCCGACCGGGGGTTCGGACAAAAGCATATTGAGTTCCTGGATTCCTTTAACGGAATTCCCCGTACACCAGCATCAATAGGAGGGGCAGACACAGTCAATCATAACCCCTCCTCCAACCAACATAATAACCAATGCCTAACCGCCAACCTTACAAGTCGTGACTATTTGCTACGCAGTAGGCGAAAACCAGGTGGCACCAGCCAATCAGCCACATGGGAAAATTCCTACCAGGCCCCTGCCCCAACAGCAGACGACCCCATGACAGGTATAGCAAGGTCAACACAGAGGCCTAAAATATAGGGAGGGAGGGAGGGAGGGAGGCAGGGTGCTCCAAAGCACGCAGCCAAGAGGAAGATCACGTTGCCTACCAACCCTTATATATACGCTGGGCTGTCCATCAACAATTTGCAACATACAAATCTCCCCAACAACACCCTGGGTCCAATCACAGCCGTGGCTATCTAAACGTTCCTGCCCAGCACCAGAGGGGTGACTTGTTGGCCCCCACCTCAACACGTGCTCTCCATGAAGGAGAACACGCTTTATATTACATTTTTTTAAAAAAAAACATTCTTGAGAGAGTCTTTAAACCTCTTTTGTTATCCACCAGCATTATGCTTTCCATTTTTACTTTCAGAATAGTTTCAGCTTGACAGATGGAATGATATCCGCCCCCGTGTGCTTTTCGGGGGGTTCTTCCAACCCCTAAACCAATTTTGGGGGTGCAGGAGGCACCCAATTGTGTGTGTAAAGACCACTGGACAAGCAGAAGTCCTCACATAGGGTTTCCACTGATGAGACTTATTAGTGGAATCCCACCTGCATTGGGGGGCTGTGATTTTATTTAATCCTTAAGTGTGCTATTCCTAACGCATAGTGCTAAGGCCCTTTTGTTCAATGGCTCAGTTCTCTGGGCCTTTTAAACTGCCCAAATTTTATGCTCAAGCTTGGCACCGCAGGCTGCTTTGGCCACTCAATATAATTTAGTTTCATTTTACTACCAGTTAAAGTTAACAACGCCTTACTAATAAGAGTTGTAAAATAATCCGCAGATAACATGTGTTGTGTTGCAAACGCGACTACGTCGATTAGTTCTGCTCTTTAATTTTTATAGCAACAGAGTCACCTCGCAAGTGAATTTGCAAGTCCGTGAAATGCAATGGTGGTGGGTTGGGGGGGGGGAAAGAGCAGCACAAATGACCTGCCAAAAATTTGTCTTCTGAAAGTTTGTTTTCTGAAGATGATCTGTCATCTCGGCAGATGTTAAATGCTATGCCTGGAATCGCTGCACTGTTCTGCTTATTCCCCGGGCTTTCGGTCCTCCACAGAATCAATCAAATGTCCCAATTCTGTGCAGAAATAAACGCCTTATTCCATGTGTGGTGCATTTATTTGTACACATGACAGGGCATCGCTAAGCAACAATAGGCAGCGACTGCACACGCTCAGCCCAGGTGACAAAAATCAGGATGCCGACTTTTTTCTAGTGTCTAAATAATTCAGTCTAAACATTGTTTCCTCCTGTTTTAACAGCCCCTTCCAGTGAGGAGGGATTTGCCGGCACGGGAGGAGGGGACCAAGGAGTGTGTTTAATGTGCAGTGATGTTTATCAGCTTATGGCAACACAGAGGTGGGCTTCTCCACTGGCTGCACAAGTGTTGTAGAATGATCTCCCTGCTGAAATATGAAAGGTCCCATCATTATTGGCATTCCGTCGGGGAATACTTTTGGGTCAAGTATCCCCCTGATCTCAGAACTGGAACCTTCTGTTCCAACCATTTTTAATTGCTGCTTTAGATACTGTGTAGCTTTAACAGGCTTGTTTTATTGCGCATTTTAACTGCGGGCATTTATTTTAATGCTTTGATGGAATTGTTTTATTGCATAATTGAACTAGTGCATCTTAGTTGTGAGCAGTGCTTTTTTTCTGGGAGGACTCAGGGGTACGCATACCCCTAAACATTTTGTGAATCTAAGTTTGACCTCATTGAGGGGCAGTATTTCAATATGAGTAGGAAAATGAGAGTACCCCTTGTGACGGTACCGGTATGTGATGCTAGCAAAGGGGAGTGCTGGAAGGGAAATAGTTAAACAGGTTACCCAATCAGAACCCAGAGGGAGGGGGAAGGTGGAGTCAGAGGGAATATAAAAGCCCACTCTGGGGAAGTTGTTGGGGTTGCTGTGGAGGTTTTGAGGGAGGTTCGAAGTGGGTGGGTGGTTGGCAGTTGGAAGTTCGTTGGTCAGTGTGGGTGTGAGTGGGGCAAGGTGTGGAAGGCCAGTTGAGTTAGTGAAGTAGGCTCAGCTGAGGCAGGAACAGTTAGGAACAAAGAAGACAAGCAAATAACTGTAATCAACTGTGAATGTTTATGAAACCCCATACTTGTTAAATGGCACTAAATAAACATAAGTTTCATGTTCAAGTTAACTCTGACTGGACTCTGTGTGTTACCAGGTAGGGGCCTGGTTGGTGGCAGCGAGAAATAAAGTGGTGGCGCAGGGATCAATAGACGGTGAAACGTCCGGGGACCCTATGTGATCGCCACACCCCTAAACCTTTTTTTTTTTTTTTTTAAAGCACTGGTTGTGAGTCCTGTTTTCTGCAATGACTTTTATACTTGTAAACTGCCTAGAAGCCAATTTTGGCAATTAAGAGGCTAATAATAATAATAATAATAATGCTTTTCATAACCACTCATTGTAAAGGAATGCAGTTAATGGGTTAATTTCCATTAGTGAGGAAGAGATGACTCATTCCCAAGATGCATGTGGCTGAATCTGCTGGCTTCCATATCAGTATTCTGGGCAGATTAGGCACACAACTCTGTATATAAAAGGGCTCAGATTCCAGTGTGGGTCATAAATCATGGTTGATTATCAGGAATGAGTGGATCATTGTGGAACTGTGGAGTTATCTGAACAGGTTGAGAAGAGCTCATCTGAGATGAAGACTTGGAAGGGTGTCAGACTTCAGATAACTCTAAACTGTTACAAGACTCTGTGCAAATTGACTCAGAACTTGTGTGTGGACTTTGTTCAGCAAGCACATTGTAGTACTGGAAGCCCCTCTGGGACCAGAGGGAGAAAAAGTTTTCTTGTGACCTGTATAAAATGTGTAAATGTAGAGTGTGTGTCTTGTGTGTGTCAAGTCAAACAACTGCTTAAAACAGCAAGCGTTTTGTGTTGTCCAGCTTAATAGCTTTGTTGAATTTTCCACAACACACACACACACACACACACACACACACACACACACACACACACACACGGAGAAAGATTTATAGGTGATAAAGATAAACACACATCCCAGCACTCCTCTCCTGGTAATGTAGTAGAAAAAACTTAAAGGTAAAGGGACCCCTGACCATTAGGTCCAGTCGTGACCGACTCTGGGGTTGCGGCTCTCATCTCGCTTTATTGGCTGAGGGAGCCAGCGTACAGCTTCCAGGTCATGTGGCCAGCATGACTAAGCCGCTTCTGGCGAACCAGAGCAGCGCACGGAAACACCGTTTACCTTCCCACCGGAGTGGTACCTATTTATCTACTTGCACTTTGACGTGCTTTCGAACTGCTAGGTTGGCAGGAGCAGGGACCGAGCAACGGGAGCTCACCCCGTCGCGGGGATTCGAACCGCTGACCTTCTGATCGGCAAGCCCTAGGCTCTGTGGTTTAACCTACAGCACCACCCGCATCCCAGAAAAAACTTAGACGATTACAAATGAGTTAAGACTATAAAATCAAAATTTAAGTTCCACAGAATTAGGGCCACAATACTCGGCGCAAGGCTATTGGATACCAGTCTTGCATCCAAGCCATGGCGGACCACCATGGCTCTCCTGAAGGTGGTGGTGGTGGTGGTGATCTGCCCATCTGACTGGGTTACCCCAGTCAGATGGGCAGCTTCCAGCAAATTAGAAAACCACGGTAAAACATCGCACATAAAACAATTCCCTATAAAGGGTTCAGATGTCTTCTAAAAGTCAGATAGTTGTTTATTTCCTTGACATCTGATGGGAGTTCCACAGGGTGGGCACCACTACCGAGAAGGCCCTCTGCCTAGTTCCCTGTAACCTCCCTTCTCAGGTATACAGGGCCAAAGCAGTAATCAACAGGAATAGAAGGGATCAGGCAGTCCCAGAGCTATACGGAACCCAAATCATTAAGGTCTATAAATTAATACAAGAAACTTGAACCTAAACCAGAAGCATAAAGGCAGCCGGTGCAAGATTTTGAGCACCAGAATGCAGGCGACAGTCTGTCCCCTTTAACAATCTAGCTGGATCAAGCTCACATAGACTATAATCAAACCTTGAGCTTGTCTGTGTCCATGTCAATATCTGAGGCAAATCTGTACAGTCATACCTCGTGTTGCATACGCTCCATGTTGCGTATGTTCGGAAGTGGATTCCGCCGCACGGACGCTTCTGCATATGTCTGTGCGATCCATGTGTGCGCAGAAGTCAAAATGTGCTCCAGAAGTCAAAACGTGAACCAAAGGCACAGTGCCAGCCAAGACTTCAGTTGGTAGCAATGCAAACATGACTTTCACCTCCCAGAACTAGGGCCTTTGGATGCAATCCAAATTTTGCATGTGGTGCCATTTGCAAGGATAATTATAAATGCAACCCAGTCAAGAGCATTTATTAGAAACAACAGGTTTAGGGGCAAAGCAGGCACTCCATTTTGTTCTGAGCAGATTTATCCTATATTCTCGTTACATCACAGTAAGTGCTCCTCTTAAAGGAAAAAAAGTGTGTGTGTGTGTTAAATTCCCCCTATTAAATCTAAATTAAATGCTTTCAAAAATGTGCTTGTATTTCTACAATTCTCTCGATTAAAGGCCACTTTAAAGGAATACTTGAAAATGGAGAGTTGGAAGGAAGCCTACGAGGCTTTCTAATACAAAGATGAAACGCAGAAAACTCCATCGCTGATCACTCCAGGTGTCCAGGGGTTTAATTGTTTGAAGAAGTTTATATCACAGACTTAAAACGACTCGATAAACTCACACAGGGCCAGGAAACAGCCGTATCCTTCAAGCGATGGAGACAAATGAGATCGGAATTGTGAAAGTCAATAGGGCCCCACAACTTGAGCAGAGAATTAGGCCCTCGGGTGGCAAATCACTTTCGAGAGTGCATTGCTTGAATGCTAGCTGGTCTCAGCATCTTGTATCAAGGTGTTCCTCTGTGGCTTGGTTGCGTTTGACGGAATGCTTTCTTTGGCTTTCATCCAGCCTGATGCCTCTTGAGTTTTGGGACGCAACCACCTTGTGGGCAAAGATGGGGAAACCCTTTTTATCTTGAGGGCCAGATTACTCTGGGCAAACTTACCTAAAGGCTGCATCCTAGTAGCAGGTGAAACCATCAGCAAAGATGAGCAAAACAATGCATGTTTATTCCAGCCTTGTACTATAGGATACTTTCCACCTGTCTCTGGTCTCCATCCTAGCAAGCAAGAGGCATTATCAGAGTTCAAGGACACAGTCCAGCTAGGCAAAGGTACACAAGGACAGGAAGGGGTGTGGCCTGGAGAGAAGGGGTGTGGCTGAGAAGAGGTGTGGCCTGGGGAGAGTCTGGCCACCCAGACACATGTGGAAAACCCTCAAACAGAGCACAAAGCACAAGAGCACTCTCTCATCCTGTGGTTTCCAGCAAATAGCATTAACAAACATTACTGCCTATATTCCTAGAGAGGGTACAGTGGTCCCTTGACTTACGAATTTAATACGTTCCGAAGGGACTTTCGTAGGTCGGAAAAAATCGTAAGTCGAGTCCCCATAGGAATGCATTGGGAGAAAAATATCCGGAAAAATTCGTAGGTCGAAAAAAACCGCATCTAAAACGGCAACGATTTCCATTTGGAATTCGAAAAAATTAGTTGCCGCGCAGCCACTTTTTTCACTCGTAACTCAAAAAATACGGAAGTCGGGTTATTCGTAATTTGAGGGACCACTGTATAGGCAATGTGTTTATTAGCCATTAAGAAGATGAAGTATGTAGCAAATGGACTCATGGAACATGCAAAATCTGGGTGAAAGGACTTCTCCCAATGACCAAATTGAAAAGAAACAGGAAAGTGTTATAAGAAAAAAAACTGCTCCTCTTCCCTTATGGGGTACCCAAGAGCCCATATAGAGTCATTACATAGGTTCTCTATCGATGGAGAAAATAACAGAGACCAACCAGAGAATATTGAGAAGCAAAGCAGCTAGTAAGTCTGATCGTTGTTAAACTGTTGCAACAGGGTGTTCACCCACCCACCCCACCACGCAGGAGGAAGGAGGAACCCAGAACAATGGTGTGCAAGCCTTTGTATAGACTTTTGAAATTGCTCAAGACCCCCCCCCCCCCAACACATCATGCATACATCACAGAAGGGGCAGTCCACAGCAGAATCCTGTCTGGCAGGAAACCTGTTAATGGGCTTTACCTGGACAGCCTGGCCATCCTTTTGTGATGATAAATACTTAATTCCTGAGTCCAGGTCATAGGCTCACCCTATTCATACACAAATGTGCCCTTACTGCAGGATTTGTGAGCACAGAGACAATGGGGAGGCATTTCCCATTTCCATCCAAACTTCAGAGGAATATTTGAGGTCACTGAAAGAGTCAAAATGGCTTTAGGATTGTTTTCCTATACTGTTTCAGACATGTGGTTTATATATTTATGTATGTGTTTGCGTGAGTGCTCACTGGAAGGACAGATCCTGAAGCTGAGGCTCCAATACTTTGGCCAGCTCATGAGAAGAGAGGACTCCCTGGAAAAGACCCTGATGTTGGGAAAGATGGAGGGCACAAGGAGAAGGGGACGACAGAGGACAAGATGGTTGGACAGTGTTCTCGAAGCTACCAACATGAGTCTGAGCAAACTGCGGGAGGTAGTAGAAGACAGGAGTGCCTGGCAGTGGCGTAGCAACGGGGGGGCGGGGGGGGCGGTCCGCCCCGGGTGCCACTCAGGGAGGGGGTGCCAGTTGGGCTGGCCCCACTCTGCGCGGGCCCTGCCCGCCGGCGCCGCCGCTGCTCCTGTGGCACCTTTGCAAGCCGCCGCGCCAAAAGCAGCAGCGGCGGGGCACCCCCCTAGCCGCCGCACACGATCGGCGGCTGGGGGGGGTGCCACCGCCGCCGCTGCTTTTGGTGCGGCGCCTCACAAGGGCGCCGCAGAAGCAGCAGTGCCGGTTTGGATGGAGTGCGCACGTGCGACTTCGCGCGTGCGCACTCCATCCAACCCGGCAAAGCAGCGGCGGGGCACCCCCTCCGCTCCAGCCGCCGATCGCGTGCGGCGGCTGGGGGGTGCCGCCGCCGCTGCTTTCGGCACGGCGCTTCCCAAGGGCGCCGCAAAAGCAGCAGCGGCGGCACCCCCCCAGCCGCCACACGCGATCGGCGGCTGGAGTGGAGGGGGTGCCGCCGCCGCTGCTTTGGTTGCAGAAGCAGCAGTGCCGGGTTGGATGGATCCAAACCGGCACTGCTGCTTCTGCGTCGCCCTTGTGTGCCGGGGCGGCGAGCGAGGAGGCAGCGGAGGGGTGTCAGCCTTGTGCTGCCCACCCCTCCCCTCGCCCCTACAGGCGGCTCCGCCCGGCAGCGGGGGGAAAGCGCTTAAAAAAAAGGGAAAGCCAAGGCTTTCCTTTTTTTTAAGCGCTTTTCTCTCCGCTGCCGGGCAGAGCCGGAGGGGCGAGGGGAGGGGCGGGCAGCACAAGGCTGACACCCCTCCGCTCCGCCGCCTCCTCGATCGCCGCCCTCGCAGCGGGGGGAAAGCCCTTTTTTTAAAAAAAGTGCCTTACTTTTTTTTAAAGGGCTTCCCCCCCGCGGGGGCGGGGCCGCAGTGGCAGAGCATCGTGACGTCACTACGTGACGTCACGATGCCCCGCCCCCAGGGGGTGCCCTCAGCCGCGCCGCCCCGGGTACCGCGGAGGCTTCCTCCGCCCCTGGTGCCTGGCGTGCTCTGGTCCACGGGGTCACGAAGAGTCAGACACGACTAAATGACTAAACAACAACAACAACATTGTCCTGTTTTTGTATTGCCCTGATTTTTTTTCTTGTTTACTTCATTAAAATGTTATCCAAATACATGGTTTGGTGCATATCCAACTAAGTTCCCCTCAGACTCAGGGCAGTAGCTAGGGGGTGGTGAGGCCGGCCCCCGCCAGGCGCACAGTGTTCTCGAAGCTGCTAACATGAGTTTGGCCAAACTGCGGGAGGCAGTGGAAGACAGGAGTGCCTGGCGTGCTCTGGTCCATGGGGTCACGAAGAGTCGGACACGACTAAACAACAACAACAACAACATGTGTTTGCCTGGTACATTTATGAACATTTATTTTATACCTTAGACCTTATAATTCTTATAACAAAAGGATTTGGAAAATTGCTCCACCATGGAAAACACATCTCCAAGTTGGATTGAGTAGGCCGGGGGTGAAATTTGAATCCATTTACATTTAAAGGTGAATCTACTGCGGGTGGTGCTGTGGGTTAAACCACAGAGCCTAGGGCTTGCCGATCAGAAGGTCGGTGGTTCGAATCCCCGCGACGGGTTGAGCTCCCGTTGTTCGGTCCCTGCTCCTGCCAACCCAGCAGTTCGAAAGCACGTCAAAGTGCAAGTAGATAAATAGGTACCGCTGCAGTGGGAAGGTAAACGGCGTTTCCGTGCGCTGCTCTGGTTCGCCAGAAGCGGCTTAGTCATGCTGGCCACATGACCTGGAAGCTGTACGCCGGCTCTTGGCCAATAAAGCGAGATGAGCGCTGCAACCCCAGAGTCGGTCACAACTGGACCTAATGGTCAGGGGTCTCTTTACCTTTACTGCTTAATTCACACTTGTACGAAGCACAGCCACCCTGGTGTGGCTCCCCTTTATGACATATTACAATGACCGACACCCCCCCGACAACATACAAATCAATCTGTCTAACTTAACCGAGCAACAGAAGTTTATTGTTACCCATGTCTATTTCCTCCCCTCTGCCCTCTCTTCTCTTCCCCCTGCAACTTCAAACTGCCCATAACAAAAATGTCTCAAACTAAAGGTAACTGATCTGCATGAAGGGCGCTACAATTTGAAAACAAAGAAACTGAACGTACTTTTGTTACTCGTGAAAATCTGTTCATTAAAAAAAAAAAACATTTAAAAGAACTAAGCTGAACTAAACAAAGCAATCCTTCAAAATTCATACTTTTCTGAATTTTGCAGCACAGCTCCCCAGCTAAGCAATGTGTACAAAAATGTACACAGTGGCGTAAAGTGTGCAAAGAAAGGCATATATTATTAAAATCATACATTTGAAAATGCATATTAGGAGAATATAGGTCTGACATAACAAAGGAAACATGCGAAAAAATAATAATTGAAGGGCGATGGGTAGTGAAAGCAAGAGTGGAAGTCGGGAAAAGGTATTATGTATTGAATATAATAAGTTTAAACTACTACCTATATGAATATATTACAACTATTGTTATTAACTTTTCGTTTGTAGTGGAGTGGAGTCATGTATGTAAGGGAAGTATTCAATGTGATGTACAACAATATATGTACTGTATGTATAAACCAATAAAAAATCATTGCAAAAAAAAAGAAAAAAGAAAATGCATATTAGGGGAAATTGATTGCCCAAATGTGTCTATGACAGGCATGGATGGCTTGGCAATTATGGGATTGCTTATGTTTTCCATCGACTTGTGCATTTAGTTGGTGGAGTCTTTTTATCTAACTATCAAAATCTTGTACCTCTGAGTTGGTAACAAGCCCACATCCTCATTAAACACTTGCTATTTCTCAATAACTCAACGTCACATAAAAGACAACAAGAAAAAAGATAGATTGTTTTAAATTCCCTTGTGGGTTCTTTTTCTATTAAAAAAAGTTGTTGCCTTCCCCCAGGTTATGTTCTGTATATTGTGGTATGACACAAAAGTTGAGACCAGATGTCAGCTACAGTGCGAGGCAGTTGTATCTGATGCTTTGAAGAAGGGAATTTTTCTCTCTCTCTTAAATCAATTTACAACCAGAGGAAGGAAAATCCCCCCCCCCCCCCAGTAAAGACTTCAGAATGTCTAGTTATGCCAAAAAGACATATTGGCTTAAACCAATAGCTATTATAATGGGGGAGAGGAAAGAATTTTAACAGAGTTAAATGTTAAGTTCTGCATTCAGGCCATGCTTTTAGGCAGGAAGAATGTGATGTGCAAATTCAGGAGAGATCTGGGGGATTTAGTAGAGCACAACTAAATCTGAGTCAGCAGCAGTGCGATACGGCAACTATAAAGGCTAATGCAATTCTGGATTGCACCAATGGAAGTGTAGTGTCCAGATCACAAGAAGTAAGGGTTCTGCTCTTTTCCGCTTTGGCCAGCCTCCCTAGGGCTGGATCTAGACACATCAAAGAAGCAATTCAGTTAAACACAGGGGAATCCCACTGGCGAAATACGGGACTCCACAGCGCCATCTAGTGTCACAGTGTTATAACACATATAAAGTGCTTTACGAATGTAGCAGAGTCCCTGGAATACTGTGGGCATTGCAGTTTAAGATATTGATGAACTGGGATGTGTTCAGAGAAGGGCAACAAAGATGGTGACCCCCCCCTTTCTTATTTTCACAGTAATTCCTTTTGGTACAGTTGTGTTTTTATGGATCTTCTCAGTAGGTACCAGTATGAACAGAAGGAGGAGGAGGAGGAGAAACACCCCCTTGACTCAGCTGTGTGGAGGAACTATGAAGAGGACTCCCTTTGCCCATCTTAACGAGGCATTCAGATATCTGGAACCTAAGTAATTTAGGACTTCAAACACACATGCGGAAACTTTGAATTGGACCTGGGCAGGGACTGACAACCAGTGCAGTTGTTAAACAAAAACCAAAAAACAACAGGCATTATTTGAGTCCTAAATGGAACTCTAGCCTGTAATCTGGTTGCTGCATTCAGTTGAAATGTCTGAGTTGTCTTCAACTCAGTGTGTTAGACAATAGTCCAAATCGATAGGGTCATCAGGCATTCTGCAGTGGCCCTGTCCCAGATATGCTACTGGTCATCTGAATCTCCTCTTGGCTTCAGCAAGAGCTGCTATGTCTTCCTCCCTCCCTTCTCAGGATGCAGTCCCTATCGAATGCCATGGAAAAGCAGGCTATTCTGGGCTGCCAGTAGAGACGACAGTGGAAATAAAAGGGGGAAGGGGTGCTCTCAGAGGGGATGTCAAGCAAAGCAGTTGACTGTTTCCTCCTTCTCTCTCGAGCCGTGCACAGAGCATAGCCTTGTAGTGTACAATGACATGTACATCAGGATTTCCTTGCAGGGGAGGTGGAGAGAAGAGGGAGGGGAGGAATCCAAACAAATAGCTCAGCGATTGTCATGCAGCAAAAGAACATATGTCACAAAAGATGTCATGTCGGCTAATTAGCAGCTGGATACATCAAATTTAATGGCCTGGGGAGAGGGAGCTGCCTTTTCTTTGATTAACCAGGTAGCTGGGTTTTCAGTGATCATCTGGAGTATGCAGTGATGTCATAAAAGAACAGCACAATCCCATTTTTCATGGGGAGGGGATTTTTCCAGACCCCTGGCACATATTTTATTATCATGTTTATGCTTTAATTAAATAAGGTAAAATGACAACTGGTATCACTGTGGAACATCTGTATGGTGGTATCAATTCATCTGAAGCACCAGAGGGACTATGTGAGATTGTAATAATAATAATAATAATAATAATAATAATAATAATAATAATAATAATTTATTACTTATACCCCACCCATCTAGCTGGGCCTCACCAGCAACTCTGTAGAAGCAGGAAGCACTAGCAAAACTTGTACTCTTGGGCAAAGTGGCCAAATAACCAGACACGTTGGAGAAAGCAGATTATGTTATCCATTTCAATCAAGCTCCATACCCAGGTTTAGCACTGAAACAGTGTGAGTCACCAAGATTGATCAGAATAGGTGGAGTAAACCCCATAGGCCATCCTTGACTTCTCAGACCCCATTTGCACTATATGTCTAAAGCAGTGTTGTACCACTTTAAACAATCAATTGACGTGCCTAAGATCCAGGACAAAGCATCGCCTTTCGAAAATTCCCTCCAGACGTCAATTCCGCCTTCGAAATCCCAGTAATGTCCAGGATATATGGCACCCCTAATTTTGGAAACACTAGTTTTCTACAGGTGGTTAAAAAGGTAAAGGACCCCTGACAGTTAAGTCTAGTCGCGAACGACTCTGGGGTTGCGGCGCTCATCTCGCTTTACTGGCCAAGGGAGCCAACGTTTGTCCGCAGACAGTTTTTCCGGGTCATGTGGCCAGCATGACTAAGCCGCTTCTGATGAAACTAGAGCAGCACACGGAAACGCCGTTTACCTTCTCGCCGGAGCGGTACCTATTTATCTACTTGCACTTTGACGTGCTTTCGAACTGCTAGGTGGGCAGGAGCAGGGATTGAACAACGGGAGCTCACCCCATCACGGGAATTCGAACCGCCGACCTTCCGATTGGCAAGCCCTAGGCTCAGTGGTTTAGACCACAGCGCCACCCACACCCCCAGGTTGTTAGGAGACCCCTATTACTCCCACAGAGATATAATTTTCAAAGTAGTTCAACAGGGAATTAGGAAGGGAATGGGGTTCTTCTGAAATCTCCCAGCGCCCTTAACAAAATACCATTCCCAGGATTCTTTGGGGGAAGCCATGGCTCTTTAAAATCATGGCTGTTTAAAGTTGTGTGAAAGATAGGGCAGATGGGTCTCATGATCATAAAATCATAGAATCATAGAATCATAGAGTTGGAAGAGACCACAAGGGCCATCCAGTCCAACCCCCTGCCAAGCAGGAAACACCATCAAAGCATTCCTGACAGGTGGCTGTCAAGCCTCTGCTTAAAGACCTCCAAAGGAGGAGACTCCACCAAACTCTTTGGCAGCAAATTCCACTGCCTAACAGCTCTTACTGTCAGGCAGTTCTTCCTAATGTTTGGTGGAATCTTCTTTCTTGTAGTTTGAATCCATTGCTCCGTGTCCTCTTCTCAGGAGCAGCAGAAAACAACTTTTCTCCCTCCTCTATATGACATCCTTTTATATATTTGAACATGGCTATCATAAAGGTAAAGGTAAAGGGACCCCTGACCATTAGGTCCAGTCGTGTCCGACTCTGGGGTTGCGGCGCTCATCTCGCTTTAAAGGCCGTTTCCAGGCCTTTGACCATTTTGGTTGCCCTCCTCTGGACACGTTCTTGAACTGTGGTGCCCAGAACTGGACACAGTATTCCAGGTGAGGTCTGACCAGAGCGGAATACAGTGGTACTATTACTTCCCTTGATCTAGATGCTATACTCCTATTGATGCAGCCCAGAATTGCATTGGCTTTTTTAGCTGCTGCATCACACTGTTGACTCATGTCAAGTTTGTGGTCCACCAAGACTCCTAGATCCTTTTCACATGTACTGCTCTCAAGCCAGGTGTCACCCATCCTGTATTTGTGCCTTTCATTTTTTTTGCCCAAGTGTAGTACTTTACATTTCTCCCTGTTAAGAGTCTCTTGTTAGGAGCAATGAGAGTTTTGGAGACTCCTCTTCCCCTCACTGAGCTTAAGTTCCCAGAGTTCCCGAGAAGAGGGATTGACTGGGAACTGTAGCTCTGTGAGGGGAGTAAGGGACTCCTAACAACTCTCAGCATCAGGAGAAGGTGGTAGATTCCTGGGCTGGAAAGGACCATATAATTTAAGGTTACAGGATACCATTTTTTGAGGTTCCCTTGCATTAACTAAGAACTCACTGCAAGTAAACTCACCCACTTGCAGGTCTAGTTGGTACAGTCCATTCAGGACTCTACCACCTCATTCAGCTCTAAGGGAGTTGAATGTATAAGGATGTTAGGGATACATGCTTCACGAAACAGAACAATAGTTCCTGGAAACTTTAAAAAGCCTTCCAGAAGTTTATTCAATGTGGGGGAGTGGCACTCCAGGCTTAATTGGTGTCAGCTGGAGATGCAATTAAAAGGAGAAAGTTGAGTTTGCAATGGGAGGCACGAGGAGAGCACACATACCATGTTAATTCCAGCTAGTTTGGATATATGGAGAAGTGTGCTGCTGATACTATGAGTTTGCTGTATCAGGACTGTTTATTACTAGACTGAAAGAGAGGAAGAAGGAGACTTCCGGTCGGCGCGCCGAAGGGGAAGGTCGGGGGGACATGTCGCTCCTGACATTCCCCGACCCGGCCGGACAAAGGGGAGCCCGCGACAGCGACGCGGCCCCCAAAACTCCCGGGAGGGTGTTCCCAGGACCTTAGATCCGGCGGCAGCTCGAAACGCCGCCCTACTCCCCGGTAGAACCACGCAGGGTCTGCCGAGAGTGAGTGGGGGTGGCAGAGCTCAGCGGATCGCAAACTCCCGTCGGGTGGAAGCTGCGGAAACCTTCCCCCCCCCCGAGCGCGCTGATTTCTCCTAAAAGATCAAGATTTGACCTACAAAGTGTGAGTAATAAAGGAATTTGGACTTAATTTGGACTTAATTGGAGCGGCATTGGGATGTAAATTACGGAGGTCCGTCCCTTGCCATTGTAGCACTAAATCAGGAACTTTGTTACCGATGCGGCTGAAATGTAACTGGAAATCTAATTTTGTAACAGAGATTCAATCCCTCTGACACCCCTGGTCGTGGGGGTAACTAGCTGATCAAGTGGATATAAAGAGGACTTGAATCGGAACTGTTGGACCTTGATTTTGAACTTGGATTTTGAACTTGGAAGTGGTTCTGTTTTTTAACTTTGCAAAGCTACGTTCTTGAACATGGCGGATGATTTGTGTACTGGCGGCTGGAGGAAGGTCCTTGAAAAAATATGGGAAATAAGGAAGGAACTCCGAGCCGAGACGGAGAGGATAAGAGGAACTGTAAACAAGAGTGATGTTCAGCCAGCTGCACCAAAGAAGGAAGGGGGAGCAGTCCCCCTCAAGGTCAAAGACAAACCTCGCTGCAGGAAAAACATCTTTCGACGCAAGAGACTTAGATTGGAGAAAAGGAAGAAGAGGAAAGTACCAACAATGAAGATATATTTTGAAAGAAAGGAGAAGGAGCTGCGGAGAAGACAAGAAGAAGAAAAAGTCCAAGTGCAAGCAAGCACTTGGACATGGACCTTAGAAAAGCGGGGTGAGGGGTGCAGAACGGTAGTTTGGGGATTGACTATGTATTTGGTTTTTTTATTTTTGACAATAATTTCGGACATGGCTTATGTTATGATTAAGTAAAGAATCTTTAAAAGCTGGGAGCCTGAAGACTACGGGGAGTCAGAGGGAAAACGTATAGATGATTTAGAAGATATAGGCTGAGGTGTGAATTAAATAAGATTTAATAGATATATGAACATGATGTGTAATTGTGAATTATGAGCCTGAAAGGGAAATATATTTTGATTTATGAAGCCAATGGAGAGGTGCGGAGGAGGTCATTGGAAATATGATGTATACTTAAGAATGGTCTACCCGGTAATAGGGTTAGATCTAAGCAAGAAGATGTACTGATTAAGGTCAGGGGAAATAAGATAAGATATTCCTCTGAGAAAGGGGGGGTAAGATTAAAGCCCTCCAAGGTGAGAGGTGGGGGGCAATGAAACCTGACCGAAATATAATGTGATGTGCTTATAAAATTGTAAAACCAATAAACATTATTTAAAAAAAGAAAAAGAAAAAAAAAGAAAGAGAGGAAGAAGGACTGTAAATAGTTTGTAGATAGTAGTAACTAAAAATGCTTATACAGTGGTACCTCCGGTTGTGGACGGGATCTGTTCCAGAGCTCCGGTTGGATCCCAAGGTTTCCACAACCTGAGGACTGCTTCTGCGCATGTGCACGTGGCAAAACCCAGTAAAATACTTCCGGGTTTGCTGTGCGCGCATCCCGAAGTTTACGTAACCAGAGGGTTACGTAAACAGAGGTACGACTGTATAACCAAAGGCTTGCATAAAGTAATTATTGACTGTGCATTCGAGTGCGACTACAGTTCTTGTCTGCCGCCAGGGAAACTCTGCTAGACACTTTGGAAAGCGGTTATGGACGCTAACCTCTAATAAAGGAGCCCATCGTTTCCTGGTCTCTGGGCCCTGGAACCCAGCTTGGTCTTGCTGCTGCATCCCCAACTCAGCTCCTAGCTTAGATGGCTCCCCATATGATGAGCAGGCACAAATGGAGGGAAATGGGCAAGGGATGACCCCAGGGCAGCCTGGCCTGGGGCTCCTCCCCACAGGTGTTGGTGGGGGGGACATGTTGGCTGCCTGGGCTCCCCCCTATGTGGGTAGGCAGATGGTGCAGCACAGCCCTGCTCCGGTGAGGGGGGGGTTTCTCTGGCAGCATCAGCAATGAAGGCTGGGCGCGGTGGACTCCGCTCATCCTCTGCTCCACCGCCAAGTGTGTGCACACCCAGCACTGGCAAACCACGCTACGCCACTGCTGGGAACTAATTTGCTAAGAGTGCTGAGAGCCAGAATGGTTTAACAAGCTTGCCAGGGAACTCTGGGAACTGTAGTTCTGGGAGGGGAATTGGTAAAGATAAAAGGACCTCTGACCATTAGGTCCAGTCGTGACCGACTCTGGGGTTGCGGCGCTCAACTCCCATTATTGGCCGAGGGGGCTGGCGTACAGCTTCCGGGTCATGTGGCCAGCATGAATAAGCCGCTTCTGGCGAACCAGAGCAGTGCACGGAAACGGCATTTACATTCCCGCCAGAGCAGTACCTATTTATCTACTTGCACTTTGAGGTGCTTTCGAACTGCTAGGTTGGCAGGAGCAGGGACCGAGCAACGGGAGCTCACCCCGTTGTGGGGATTCGAACTGCCAACCTTCCGATTGGCAAGCCCTAGGCTCTGTGGTTTAACCCACAGCGCCACCCGTGTCCCGGGGGGGGGGGAATAGGAGCCTCCTATTTGCTACCCCCCATCATTCTGCTCACTATCTTCTCTAACAGCACTAATTTTGCTAATTCATCCCTAGGAAACATTTCAAGAGCCTGAAAGTTTGATAGCGAGAAGTCAAATAACTACAAATGTGCCTTGAAGAAATAGTTTTAGCACTTTTCTCTCAGAAGGCGCCTGGGGAGATGGGGATCTGGAAATGAGAGCAAGCAGAGGACAAAGAAAGAGTAATGACAGATGAAAGGAAGGACTGAATAATGAGTGTGATTAACATGGGAGAAGTTCTCTAAACCAGCACCTGAAAATGATGCAAAAGCCTCCTCTGAGTTCTTATGATCTCCATCTAGGTAGCCAAGTGTAATTGGCTCTCTACGGGGCAAGTTCCCTACCAGAAGACTACGCAGTCACTTCTAAAGTCTTCCACTCATCTTAGGTCCTTTCCAAATGAACAGAAAATTAAAATGATTTAAAATTAAAAATGATTTAAAAGAAACAAAAAGAAAAAGACCACACACATACAAATTAGAAACCCAGCAAATTTTAGACTTTGAATATGAACTTCGAGTAGTTTTTTTTAAAATGAACAAAATCAGAAACTTCATTTATTTGGGATTTTGCATGCTTATAATGATAGCAGTGCCTTGCATACAAAAAGTCCCAGGTTCGATCCCTGACATCTCCAGGTAGCGACAGAAATGTTATTGTTATTCTTATTTATTCAATTTATATACCACCCTTTCTCAGGAGATCCCAGGGCAGTGTAAAACATTAAAATCACATTACAGAACATCACTGATAAAACCATAATAAAAATATAATTAAAAAAAATAATGGCACACAGCCTAACAGCAAAATCATCATCATAGTAAAGCGGGTTCTCCTTCATGGAGAGCACGTGTTGCGGTGGGGGCTAACAAGTCACCCCACTGTTGCTGGGCAGGTTAGGATAGATGACCATGGCAGATGATTGGGCCCTGCGGGTTGCTGGGGAGAATGTTATGTAGCAATTTTTGATGGACAGCTCAGAGGTTATATATTCCCAGTGCAGGCAGCATGCGGCCCTCTTTGCTGCGTGCATCGGATCACCCGCCCTTCCTCCCTTTATTTAGGCTTGTGCTATGCCTTGCTATGCCTGTCATGGGGTCGTCTGCTGTTGGGGCAGGGGCCTGGTAGGAATTTTTCCATCTGGCTGATTGGCTGGTGCCATTTGGTTTTCGCCTACTGCGTAGCAATTAGTCACAACTTGTAAGGTTGCGGTTAGGCATTGGTTATGAATTTGGTTGGTGGAGGGGATGTGGTTGGCTGTGCCTGCCCCTCCAATGCTGCTGCTCGGGGAATTCTGTTAAAGGAATCCAGGGGCTCATCATGCTTTTGTCTGAACCCCCGGTTGGGGGACAGGGCCATGCAAGAGCCCCTGGGAACATTTGGGGAGAGGCGAGGGCCTGGGACCCCGACCCCCATTCTCTCCCCAAAGCGTTTTCCCCTGTACTGACTTTGCTAACCGAGCGGATGTCAATCTGCCCCCAGGAGGGGGCAGCTAGTTGGAACCAATGCCTAAGCAACCACTCACATTTTGTATTTTAATAAAAGTTGTGGCCAAAATCATGCCAAAAACCTTAAACTTAAATTACTGTGTGTAGTGTGAGTTATTTAGGGGGGTGGCTTGGGGACCTCGACACGCAACAGCCAAATTCCCAACACTTTCCCATGTTCCATGTTTGAAACTCTGGAGAGCCGCTGAATATTTTCTTGATACCATAAAATAAAAGAAACCATTCTAGATACAAACTAAAAGAGAGAAAGAAAGAGAAAAGAAAATGCAGAGTCCGCTCTCAAAGGTTGCTCTTCACCCTTGTCTCACACAAAAAGTCATGGACCCCCCCTTTCTTCTTCCAGTTACTCACTCCTGGGGTGGAGGAGGTTTTCCCTTCCTTGCCACCACCCAGTTTCTTCCATCCACCCGCCACCTTCACAAATGTGTGCTTTGGATATTCTGAATACGTCTAAATTTGACACCTGAGTCATCGGGAGAAATTCAGTGTCACTCTGTTACAAACGTTTCATCAGCCAAGTTTTTTCTGCTAGACTGATAGAGCAATCTCCCTTCTCCTTGTTCCAAGGTGGTGGTGGTGGTGGTTGTTGTTGTTGTTGTTGTTGTTGTTTCCTTTGGCCTTGCTTTTCTCCAGCTTCTTCTTCTTCCTCTTCTTCTAAATTTTATTTTCAAAGTTTCAAAAAGAAAAGAAAAACTTCGTTTTACACACACACACACACACAAACACACACACACACACACACACACACACACACACACACACACACACACTTGTTTACATTAATCCATGGTCCCTTTATGGGGTCCCCTGAACCCCCAGACTTCCCCCCACCCCTCCCTTGGCTTCCAAAATTTACCTTCCTTTTTAAACTGCATCTAATTGCATTTGTATAAATCATTGTACTTCGTTTTTATCCTTTGTTGTTTTGACTTACAAGTGCTATGTCAATCCTGCTAACATTTTTTTAGATTTTTACAGTGTTCTTTAATATATTCTATAAATTTATGCCATTCTCTATTAAATTTGTTATCCTCTTGGCTTAGGCACCTGCAGGTTTGCGCTGCCTGAAATGACTCAGGCAGCAGAGAGGCTCCAAGCGTTGGAGAGGCTCGTCCCGCCCCCATGGACGGATTGCCCCACCCCCAGCTGCAGGACCCCCCCCCCCCCCGCACCAGGCACCATGCTACGCCGCTGGCTCTGTGATTCTGTGATTCTGTAATTCTTGACACACACACCCCAGAGTCAATTTGAAGAGGAGGAGAGGAGAGGAAAGCCCCATTTTGCTAGCAGAACTCCTTGCACAGAATTTCACTAACAGGACCAGTTCATAGTTGTCAACTTTCGGATTTGAAAATAAGGGATTTCCCCCAAACTTTCGGATCTAGTATAGCATCTAGATCAAGGGAAGTAATAGTACCACTGTATTCCGCTCTGGTCAGACCCCACCTGGAATACTGTGTCCAGTTCTGGGCACCACAGTTCAAGAAGGATACTGACAAGCTGGAACGTGTCCAGAGGAGGGCAACCGAAATGGTCAAAGGCCTGGAAACTATGCCTTATGAGGAACGGCTTAGGGAGCTGGGTATGTTTAGCCTGGAGAAGAGAAGGTTAAGGGGTGATATGATAGCCATGTTCAAATATATAAAAGGGTGTCATATAGAGGAGGGAGAAAGGTTGTTTTCTGCTGCTCCAGAGAAGTGGACACGGAGCAATGGATTCAAACTACAAGAAAGAAGATTCCACCTAAACATTAGGAAGAATTTCCTGACAGTAAGAGCTGTTCGACAGTGGAATTTGCTGCCAAGGAGTGTGGTGGAGTCTCCTTCTTTGGAGGTCTTTAAGCAGAGGCTTGACAGCCACCTGTCAGGAATGCTTTGATGGTGTTTCCTGCTTGGCAGGGGGTTGGACTGGATGGCCCTTGTGGTCTCTTCCAACTCTATGATTCTATGATTCTATGAAAATAAGGGATGCCGCGAGGGCGGTGCAATGGCACCAAGTAGCCTTGCCACCCTGCGCTCCAGAGGCTGCGCGCGAACGGGTGAGCAAAAGAGCGAGCGTGTAGATGGCAGGCAGGCTGTCTGTCTGGTTGGGCATGAGGGTCTGGCTGCACAAGGCATGCAAGCTCCGCCCCCAGTCGGTCTCAGACTCCTTATTGGCAGCTGAGCAACGCAGCTGAGGAGCCTCCCTGGCCAGCAGGGAGGGAGAGGAGCTGCTTCCTTTGAAATCCAGGAAATTTAAGGGATATCAACAATCTGGGATAGCAGCGGGAAACGGCATTGGAATAAGGGAGTTTCCCACAAAAAAAGGGAGGGTTGACAGCTATGGACCAGTTAGTTGAATCCAGCCCTTTGGGCTTTCTAGTTTCTCCCAATTGCTTTTTTGCTTTGTTTTGGCCAGCACTAAAGATAATGGAATAATAGAATTGTAGAAGTGGAAGGGATCCTAAGGATCATCTTCTAGTCCAGAAATCCCCAAATTGCGGCCCTCCAGATGTTTAGGCCTACAACTCCCATGATCCTTAGCTAACAGGAGCAGTGGTCAGGGATGATGGGAATTGTAGTCCAAAACATCTGGAGGGCCGAAGTTTGGGGATGCCTGTTCTAGTCCAACCCCCTGCAATGCAGGAATATGCAGCTGTCCCATACGGAGATCAAACCAGCAGTCTTGGCATTATCAGTACCATGCTCTAACCAACGGATCTATCCCAGATATGAAACTACATACGCTGTCAGCTTTCAAATACTGAATACCACTGCATGCCCACCCATGAATAGGATCAAATATAGCATACATCTATAAAAAAAAAAATAATCATCAATAATATTCATGGATGTCAGATATAGATATCAAATATTTGGATAACATATGAGCCTTCAGAAGAGGTTTGGAGAGATGGAGAATATTTTAAATCACTATCTCAAGCACTTTTTATCTTAAGGATCAATTTCCTTCCAGTTGTAGCCCAAGTTCTGCTGGCTGCAGAGATACACACACAGCACCCTAGCGAAGTTCTGAACCCCGAAGGCTTGATAATGAAAGACATGACACAGCCTTGAAATATTTATTATTCAATGAATTATCAATACCTTTTCGTGCAGGATCCCCCTGGATCTTTTTGTACATATCAAGCAATGATTTCAGAGAGAGAAGCAAGCTCTTCCGTGTACTGTATGTTTATTATTCCACTTTAACTTTGGGAGGGTCAGCTCTGTCGGTGCTTCTGGAAGCTGAAATGGAAGGATCAAGGAACACTGATCGCCTGTGCTGAGGTAAAGCCATGATAATAATAAATAATTCTTCTGATAGAGAGAACTACTCTTATGTGGGGGGCATTAAAAAAGAATGAGGCAAGGGGAGAGGAACAGGGAGCTAGAAGCGAAACCACTGACACTCCATGGAGTGGTGGTACTTATCCATATTCTCTTTCAAAAACCAAAATGATTCATTCGTAGGGTAAAGTTTCACAGTGTTGATTGCACCACTGGCTGTCGGAGATTAAGAGCTACGGAACCATGACATTTTTAAATTCAAAATAAAAACAGCTGGCGGCAATTGGAGTCCCAAGCACCCCAATTCCAATTAAATATCATTAAGTTTTTCTGCAACAATTGGAGCCATTTGCAAGCATGAAACCCATAGGGTAAACAGTGCACAGAAATTATTCCAGTGCAGACAATGAGCATTTAAAAGCAAACAAACAAACAAGTTGAACCATTAGGGGAAGACAACTGATCTCCCAAGCAAATAATGCCGTCCAACATGACATCCCATTTGTTATAGGGCTGTGACAGAGAGCAGGCAGGAAAGAAGCAGATGGGGGAAGAGGAATTTTTGAATTAAATCTGCTTTCCCCCCCCTGCCCCCACCCCCTCACCCATTATACATATGCAAAGTCTCATCATAGACTGAACATCAGAGATGGGATGTTCATACCACACGATTCTTCTGAATCTCAAGACTTCCCTCCTCCCCTCCATGGGTTTTTGGGGTAACTGTTTTGACTGTATATAATAATATATACAGCTTAGAGAGCTGGGTATGTTTAGCCTGGAGAAGAGAAGGTTAAGGGGTGATATGATAGCCATGTTCAAATATATAAAAGGATGTCATATAGAGGAGGGAGAAAGGTTGTTTTCTGCTGCTCCAGAGAAGCGGACACGGAGCAATGGATTCAAACTACAAGAAAGAAGATTCCACCTAAACATTAGGAAGAACTTCCTGACAGTAAGAGCTGTTCGACAGTGGAATTTGCTGCCAAGGAGTGTGGTGGAGTCTCCTTCTTTGGAGGTCTTTAAGCAGAGGCTTGACAGCCACCTGTCAGGAATGCTTTGATGGTGTTCCTGCTTGGCAGGGGGTTGGACTGGATGGCCCTTGTGGTCTCTTCCAACTCTATGATTCTATGATTCTATGATTATTTATACCCCGCCCATCTGGCTGGGTTTCCCCAGATTGTAAGTCTATCTAATTTATAGTCCTCCATTGTATCCAAAATCTGTATAACGTTCCAAGAGTTATTTAGGACCTGCTAAAGAGTTCAAGTGTTTCCAGTGGTCTTTCCAATATAATATAAACTTCTCCCATTCTTTATTGAAGTTTAGATCCTCCTGGTTTCTGATTTTCCCAGTCAATCTTGCCATTTCTGCATAATCCAATAATTTCATCTACCAGTCCACCCTGGTAGGAATCTTGTCCTCTTTCCAACGCTGGGCAAGCAGCATCCTTGCAGCTGCCCCTATCTGAATTCTTACCTCTCCCATGAATTCACTGGATGGCTCTGCAACTTTCTCCCCACCTGTCAGGTTCGCTTAATGGTTGCTCATGAGTAAAGACCAAGTCCTTCTTGTCTTTCAACCATTTTATTGTGCAAGTATGTACAGTGCAGAGCTAACCCTAAACATGACCGTCTAGTCACTAGCAGAATCCGGAAGTGCCCCCCTCCTGTTGCGGTGCCAACACCAGAGTCTCGGCATTCTAAAGTGCCACCGTCTCCTTCTGCGTAAAGCTGGCGCCGGAAACGGCGTCTCCCCCTCCGAGTGGGTCTGCTGAGTGGTGCTAGGTCTCTCTGCATCTTCCTGGAGACCTCTCCCCACCTGGCTCCCTGCCGGTAACTGCTCTTCCCCCGAGGAGGAGCTGGCAGACTCACTGGGAGACGAGTCAGTCAACAACAAAGGCTGAGGCTGCCGGTAGCCACTCAGTGCCGGACTGGCAGGGGTGGGCACATCCCTGACACCACACCACCCCCAACCTTGGCACACACTTGTGTCTCTAAAATGGAGATAATAATATTGGCCAGAATTACTGGACTTTTGTAAGGCTTATGGCAACACAGGATATGAAACCCTTTGAGCATGCCAGAGTTGTTTCTAAAATATCAAGTTACGAGGTCTCAAGCATGCTTATGAAGTCATGCACTGTAACCCTGGATCCCAATCCTAGAGAGGTGTGTATTAATTACTGAAGATAGTTGCTAAAATTCTTGATTGCATAGCTCAGAATATGAACTTGTCTAGCTTGTAAGACAGAGCTTTCCAAACTGTGTGTCGCGACATGTTAGTGTGCCGGCTGCAGTGTGTAGCTGTGTCGCACAAACTCTTCCCATGTTGGAAAGGGGTTAGTTTAACCTCTGGTTTGCTAGTAAAACTGAATTACCATGTCGCGAAATGATGCATGCCCCAAAAATGTGTCACCAACACAGAAAGTTTGGAAAGGTCTGTTGTAAGGAACTCTTGTATAATTCAATTGAGCAATATATTTATCGTAATATTCAAATCAGATTAAGGGACATCGAGTCAGCTGTAAATAAAATTTGCTCCCCCAGATTTTATGGTTTAAATACAAAAGATAACAGGGCCACTTACATTTCAAAATTAAAAATTCCAGTCCAACGCAAGGCCTTTAGCCCGACTGAATGTTTTCCCCTCAGCTTTTGTCAAGAGCAGATATTTAAATATCCCCAGAAACGATGGACATTGCAGATGTTTTCTGAATGTGCCGGACACAGTAGAACATATTCTTTTCTACTGTCCATTGTACAACCAGCTATGCAAACACGGGCTATCCCCTTTTTTTGGGTAGTCTAACATCATGGCAGAATGGAAATATCAGATTCTATCTGTCTAACATTAACTAGGAAGTAACTGCAAAGGTGGCTGAGTTTTTATCAATAGTATCTCTTAGAGTGGTGAATGGCACTACTTAGCGGGAGGAAACTCCAATGAAAATCCTCATTATTGCATATTTTTACATGACTGTTTATTTGTATATATTTTAAAATTTTATATACTGATGTTTTGTGATGGCCTACATTTGTAATGCCTAATAAAGGTTTGGCGGAGTAAGTAAGTAAGTAAGCAAGTAAGTAAGACTGCTGAGCATGCTTACGTCTATAGTCCAGAACATAGCTGTCAACCCTCCCTTTTTTTTGCGGGAAACTCCCTTATTCCAATGCAGTTTCCCACTGCCGTTATCCCTTAAATTTCCCAGATTTCAAAGGAAACAGCTCCTCTCCCTCCCTGCCGGCCAGGGAGGCTCCTCAGCTGCGTTGCTCGGCTGCCAATAAGGAGTCTGAGACCGACTGGGGTGGAGCTTGCATGCCTTGTGCAGCCAGACCCTCATGCCAAACCAGACAGACAGCCTGCCTGCCGTCTATGCGCTCGCTCTTTCGTTCACCCGTTCGCACACAGCCTCTGGAGCGCAGGGTGGCGAGGCTACTTGGTGCCATTGCACCGCCCTCGCGGCATCCCTTATTTTCAAATCCGAAAGTTTGGAAAAAATCCCTTATTTTCAAATCCGAAAGTTGACAGCTATGGTCCAGACGGACCTGGGAAATATAATTTCAAGGGTACCTGATGTCTATATTGAGATCTCATGTGCTCTGGAAAACTACATTACCCAGAGTCCCTGGCAGCTGTGCTATTCCTGTTATAGCACCCAAGGTGCCCGGGAGGGAACTCTCCAGTGATACCTCCTCTTTGCCACTGTCCAATAAGTAGCCAAAGGAGTTAGTGGGGTGACTCTCATGGAGGACTGCCTGGGATTTCAGCCCCCATCACCCTGCCAACAACAGGATGCAACAAAGTCTGAGTGTCAGAATTAGACTTTGTCTGTTTTCCAACTTTGTCGGGGAAAACAACTGTTTTCTGCTTCCAATTCTGAACCGAGTCAAGTGTTGCTACTGATTAGGCAGAGTAAAAGAAATCAATCTGCAGGTGCTCAGGGACACTTAACTTCACTTTATCCTTACTTTGAAAACAGGCTCTGGGATTAAGTTCTGACAGCAGGTACGGCAAAGCCCAGGCGATTCAAGAAAGCAGTTGGTTGCTTGTTTCTTTTTTTCTGCTGAAAAACTAAACGGTGAAAAGAGACCTGAAGAAGGATCAGACCACTGAATGCATCCATTCTCGAAGGTTTCTTGTGCGCTATTTACAAAAACCTGAAATATATCCTCTCTGTGGATATACATAATTCAGAGGGCCAAGTACCATAAGAGATTGCTTTTATCTATTTATTGTGAGCTCTGCCAAAGGTTATAAAACCATAAAGGCAAAAGGGGGCATGAAGGACATCTTTGCACGGAATGTATTCATAATTTAAAGGGATTGCAGCCGAGGTTTTCTCAACCCCTCGGAATAATTCTGACAGTTGGCTACGGAGAGTATTCATCGCCGCCTGCAGAACGACGACGTTCATTTAACATTCAAGCCAAGGCTTATTGTTCCTGTCGCCTAAGATTATGCACAGAATGCCACATCTTAAGCCTTATTTACATGTAAAGTGAAAGCCACCAGTGTTTGGCTTGCACTACCGCTTATTCAAAGGGATTCAGAAAATCAGTCCTGCCGATTTTAAGTTCCTTCTGAAGGGCTGCTTAGGAACATGGTGAGGGTGGCTGAGATAAGGCCTGTTCTCTGGTTCACGTGTGGGTGAGAGAGCAAGGTGTGGGGAGGGGTAAGAAGTGAAGCTGAGTTTTATCTTTAAAAACTTCATGTAAAACTGTTTCCTGGCCTTTCCCCTTCCCGCTCCATGGCCTTTGCTCAGGCTTGGGTACCCCTAAAAGACTGCGCTTCCTCAGAGCTGACCCCACGGCATTTTGGTGCTTGAGGCAAAGGACAAGATGGTGCCTCAAAACAGCTTGCCATCAATAAAAGGTCCAGGTCTGGGCCGTAGCGCGAGGAAAGCGTTATTGCAGATATTAATATTGTGCGGTTTGAAGCTACGGAATGCATGAAAACTGACTGCTTTTTTGAAATGAAAACATTGTCCAGGCCCATAAGTTCAATTCCAAAGTTTACCCGCAGAACTGTCCTGGAAAAACAGAACAAAAGCATCCATGGAACACCCAAAATATCCATACAATGTCTTGCGCTGTCCAGCACAGGCTCAGCATCTTAGAAATGCATGAGTCAACAGTGTGATGCAGCAGCTAAAAAAGCCAATGCAATTCTGGGCTGCATCAATAGGAGTATAGCATCTAGATCAAGGGAAGTAATAGTACCACTGTATTCCGCTCTGGTCAGACCTCACCTGGAATACTGTGTCCAGTTCTGGGCACCACAGTTCAAGAAGGATACTGACAAGCTGGAACGTGTCCAGAGGAGGGCAACCAAAATGGTCAAAGGCCTGGAAACGATGCCTTATGAGGAACGGCTTAGGGAGCTGGGTATGTTTAGCCTGGAGAAGAGAAGGTTAAGGGGTGATATGATAGCCATGTTCAAATATATAAAAGGATGTCATATAGAGGAAGGAGAAAGGTTGTTTTCTGCTGCTCCAGAGAAGCGGACACGGAGCAATGGATTCAAACTACAAGAAAGAAGATTCCACCTAAACATTAGGAAGAATTTCTTGACAGTAAGAGCTGTTCAACAGTGGAATTTGCTGCCAAGGAGTGTGGTGGAGTCTCCTTCTTTGGAGGTCTTTAAGCAGAGGCTTGACAGCCACCTGTCAGGAATGCTTTGATGGAGTTTCCTGCTTTGCAGGGGGTTGGACTGGATGGCCCTTGTGGTCTCTTCCAACTCTATGATTCTATGATTCTATGAAATAAAATAAACTTATAATCAGAGCTGAGAGGCATCGTTTTATCTCTCTCACACACAGGCTTCATTGCCTGCATTCCAGCCTGCAAGGCTGTGTTCTCCTGGGGAGCCATTTACACCCTCTCTCCACAGAACCTTGGGAGGAAGGGGAAAAAACCCCAGCCACCACCCTTCCAAGATGGTGAATTTGCGATTCAATAGCCTCTCGTGTGATCTAAGGTTAATCACTCACGTGTTAGGTACCAGGAGAACAACCACCAGTTAATTATCAACTAGTTAAAGCTGAGCAAAAGCTCTTCTTGCTTTTCTGAAGCTGCGATGGACTCTTCCCATTAATTCCTTTCACTAGGCATTCCCATTTCAGTCTGAATTAAATCAATTATACTCACAGCTGTCAACCCTCCCTTTTTTTTGGCGGGAAACTCCCTTATTCCAATGCCGTTTCCTGCTGCTATCCCGGATTGTTAATATCCCTTAATTTTCCTGGATTTCCAAGGAAGCAGCTCCTCCCCCTCCCTGCCGGCCAGGGAGGCTCCTCAGCTGCGTTGCTCGGCTGCCAATAAGGAGTCTGAGACCGACTGGGGGCGGAGCTTGCATGGCTTGTGCAGCCAGACCCTCACGGCCAACCAGACAGACAGCCTGCCTGCCGTCTATGCGCTCGCTCTTTCACTCACCTGTTCGCGCGCAGCCTCTGGAGCGCAGGGTGGCGAGGCTACTTGGTTCCATTGCACCGCCCTTGCGGCATCCCTTATTTTCAAATCCGAAAGTTTGAAAAAACCCCTTATTTTCAAATCCGAAAGTTGACAGCTATGATTATACTTAACAAGGGTATGCATCTCCAGACCCAAAGCCAGCATGCGACTAGAGAGTAAAGGTCTCCTAGAGAACATAGAACACAGGAAATCAGACCCATTTGTGCATCATCTAACTCTACATCAGGGACATCCAGCTCTCAAGAGACTGCGATCTACTCACAGAAAAATAAACTGGCAGTGATCTACCCCTTTTTTGGGGGGGGCGGTTTCAGGTCAAAGTTGTTGAGTTTTTTGGGGGAGCAAAGTCAAAGTTGTTGAACTTTGGGGGGGCGGTTCAGGTCACAGTTGTTGACCTTTTTTAAGAGGGGAAGGTCTAAAGTGCTGAGCTTTCTTTAGGGGAAAAAGGGGGAAGTAGCTCACCAAAAGATCGATCAGGAAACAAGCAGCCTCACAGAGAAAACTCTTCTATTTCTAGTGATCATGTGCGAATGGAGGGCAGGGTTAGGGGGCGGGGCCAGATCTTCTCCCCAGGGGCGTAGCGTGCCGCTTGGCTGCCGGGGGCAGCAGGCCAAGTGGCACCCCTGGGGGCGGGGCGTCTCTCCGTGCACATGACGTCACGACGCGCATGCGCACGGAGTGGCACCTCCGCCCCTTGCCTCCATGCTGCGGCGAAAAAAGCCGCTGAAAGGTGTCACCCCCTCCTGGCTGGCCCGCCCCTCTCCTCCATGCCACGGCTCCGCCCAGGGAGCCCAGCGGCGAAAAAAGCCGCTGAAAGGGGGGGAGGCTATTTTCGGCGCTGCCGGGGCGGAGCCGCAGGGGTGGCCAGCGAGGGGGTGTGTGTCACGTCAGCGACAAGCATGACACCCCTCCTTGCTGGCCGCCCCTGCGGCTCCATCCCAGCAGCACCGAAAATAGCCTTTTTTAAAAAAAGAAAAAGCCCAGGGAGGCCTACATTTGAAGGCGCGGGGGTGGGGCTCCCGCCCCAAGTGTCACCCCCACCAGGGCACTGCCCGGGGTGGCCCGCCCCCTTACTACGCCCCTGCTTCTCCCCACCCCCCTGCAAATGAAAAAGAGGCTGTGATCGAATCCAGCCTCCCAGGGATCGACCAGTCGATCGCGGTCGACTGGTTGGACATCTCTGCTCTACACTGACTATCAGAAGCTCTCTAGGGTTTAAGGAGGAGCCGCTCCCAGCCCTGCTTGGAGATACCAGGGATTGATCTTGGCACTTTCTGCATGCAAGGAAGGTGGTCTTCCACTGAGCTACAGCCCTTTATCTTGAGAGTAAAGGCCAAGAGTCTCCTTGAGGGTCAGGGGTGTAAAGTGCAATGAATCTGGTGCCCCTCTGCTCCTGCTGTACCCAAATCACTGCACAAAGGAACAGCAATAAATATTTTTTAAAACCCTAATAAGAAGGATTACAGATAGCCCATAAGTAGCCATAAGAAAACACATTATGAAAATATCAAGCAATCCATACAGCTTTGCATAAAACAGCGTATACACTGGCCTAATACAGCAGCTTTAGAAAAACTAAACAGGAGAGAGAATAAAGACTCTGCAGTTGTTTCTTTAATAATAACAATAAAAATCTGTCCCAGTCTGCGTATTTGCCGAGAGAGTGCAAATCAGGTCAGGTCGCTTAACAATGCGGACTGAACAAAATCCTCAGGCATTTCTTAATTAGGAATTATCCATTGTTCAATTCATTCCCTTTATTAAAAAAAGAAGAAGCAAAACTCTGCCTGCACAGTCTTCATTTCGTTCAGTTCATTTGTTTCTCTCCCCATCTCCCTCACAGATACGCACACACACATTGATAAAACACTGCATATAAAGAGATTTCCCCCCCTGATGTGATTGTTTGCAAGGCCAGAGTTAGCAAACGGTGCCCTTGTTGGGGAACTGCCAACCTGCCCTGACACCCGCCTTGGTTTCTGAACCTATGAGGTTCCGTTTTGAGTCTCCACAATGCCCCTAACATAGGGGCACCCCAGGGCATTGTGGGAAATTCCAATGTCCACTGGCTGCTCACCATCCCTGCCATGTAATCTCACTGATGTAGGAAGGCAGCCTACCAGAGGTCACTTTGCCAAAGGCCCTCTCAGAACTGGAGCCAGTCCTGATTAGGTATGGATGAATTAATCTATTTCTGGTCCTCATCAATTTTGCAGGAATTTATTTGTAAGTCTCTTGGTCCTGTTTGGGGAGAAAAGCAATGACAAACCTAGACAGCATCTTAAAAAGCAGAGACATCACCTTGCCGACAAAAGTCCGCATAGTTAAAGCTATGGTTTTCCCAGTAGAGATGTATGGAAGTGAGAGCTGGACTATAAAGAAGTCTGATCGCCGAAGAATTGATGCTTTTGAATTATGGTGCTGGAGGAGACTCTTGAGAGTCCCATGGACTGCAAGAAGATCAAACCTATCCATTCTGAAGGAAATCAGCCCTGAGTGCTCACTGGAAGGACAGATCCTGAAGCTGAGGCTCCAATACTTTGGCCAGCTCATGAGAAGAGAGGACTCCCTGGAAAAGACCCTGATGTTGGGAAAGATGGAGGGCACAAGGAGAAGGGGACGACAGAGGACAAGATGGTTGGACAGTGTTCTCCAAGCTACCAACATGAGTCTGACCAAACTGCGGGAGGCAGTGGAAGACAGGAGTGCCTAGCGTGCTCTGGTCCCCATGGTCACGAAGAGTCGGACACGACTAAACGACTAAACAACAACAACAACATTGTCCTGTTTTTGTATTGCCCTGATTTTTTTTTCTTGTTTACTTCATTAAAATGTTATTCAAATACATGGTTTGGTGCATATCCAACTAAGTTCCCCTCAGACTCAGGGCAGTAGCTAGGGGGTGGTGAGGCCGGCCCCCGCCAGGCGCACAGGCGAAGTGCAAAATCCAAAGAGTAACTTTTTTCCCCCTACAGGTTTTAGCCTATGAGGTGTGAGATAAGAAAGTTCCCTTTAAAAGATAATCCAAATTTGTCCTCCGTCCCTAGCCCAGATCACAATCAGGGAGGCATCAAGATTTGTTACTTGTGTGCATTAATAACACGTTGCAAAAAAGGAGGAAATTTGAATCACCTACAAACAGCAGTGGGTTTGTTTCTGCAATTCCTGTTGTAGAGATTTAGGGTTGGGGTTATTTGTTTGTTTTTTTAGGGGAGGCTAGTTGTGTTGTGTGAGTAGCTTGATCCCAAGACTATTTATTTCAGACAGATGCCTCTGCTGCCATGGAGCTCACACCTTGTCAGGCATGAAGTGAGGCTGCCACTGGAGGTGATTAAAAGGGATTAAGATTCACATGGGCTCTTCAAAGAGCACAGAAGTCTGGCCTGCTTTGAGCTTGGCTGTATTGACACTTTTACTTCTAAATCTTCTTTTTTTTCTCTATCCTTTGGCTTCCCAGCGACTACAGCTAAGCACTTTTTCTGTTGCTTAACACTTTTGCCCTTCTCCCTTAAAATCAACAAACCAAGTTTTGCACCTTTCAGCATTCGCTTTAGTCTGAGCTTAACCGCAATTAATCAGGCTTAACTTGCCACAGAGCTGGGTGGAGAAAATGGTCATTTCATATGGAAATGCCTCTGCTGGTCTTTCTGGACGCTCCTCTCCCGGCAGTTTAGCTTTATAGAGCCTGGGGGGGGGGCATAGCTGTCTTTTTTGGCAGGAAACTCCCTTATTCCAATGCCTCCCTTTTTTGGCAGGAAACTCCCTTATTCCAATGCCGTTTCCCGCTGCTATCCCGGATTGTTGATATCCCTTAAATTTCCCGGATTTCAAAGAAAGCAGCTCCTCTCCCTCCCTGCCGGCCAGGGAGGCTCCTCAGCTGCGTTGCTCGGCTGCCAATAAGGAGTCTGAGACCGACTGGGGGCGGAGCTTGCATGCCTTGTGCAGCCAGACCCTCATGCCCAACCAGACAGACAGCCTGCCTGCTGTCTATGCACTCGCTCTTTCGCTCACCCATTCACGCGCAGCCTCTGGAGCGCAGGGTGGCGAGGCTACTTGGTGCCATTGCACCGCCCTCGCGGCATCCCTTATTTTCAAATCCGAAAGTTTGAAAAAATCCCTTGTTTTCAAATCCAAAAGTTGACAGCTATTGGGGGGGAGGAATCAAAAGACACTCACCAGAGTGCTGGACTGGAAGGTGTGCCCCTCCTTATGCCCCAATTTTGGGGATGAACATCTTGGAGGCTATTGTGCTGGGCAAGGTTATGAGCTGGTGCATGGGCACCCAAGGACTATAGAAGACATGTGGCTGATTCATACTGCCAGCCGTAACAGTAGATAGCTGCATCTTCCATGGTTATCCCCTCCCCCCTTGTATCTATTGCCTTCCGTTGCCTTTTTGGAGGAAAAAACTATAGAGCCATAGATTGTTCATCTTTTGCCCATTTCAGTGTAACACTTCTCAGTTTTTATAATAGCATTTAATGATTTCGTGGTTGTCATAAAACACTTTACGATGCTAGTAAATAGCAAAGCATTGTTTGCCTACGTGTAATTAACATAATTGTTTGTAATCAAAGAGTCAGTGTAAAACCTGTAAATCTACTTAGCAGCAACGGAGTCAATTCCACCATATGTTCACAGCACACAAAAGTATGTAAAAGGAGAACATAAGAAGAGCCTGCTGGATCAGGTCCAATGGCTGATCTAACATCCTGTTCGCCACCAAAATGCCTGCAGAAAACCCACAAGCAGGACCTGAGCACACAACCACTCTCCCCTCTTGTGGTTTCCAGAAACTGGTATTCAGAAGGACAACTGTTTCAAATTGTGGAGGAAGAACATAGCCATCAAAGCTAACAGCCATCAATAGCTCCCTCTCCCATGTATTTAAAGCCATCTAGATTGGCGGTTATGTGGAGGCTTCAAAGCTCAGTTGTAGAATCTGAGTAACATCGTGGCAGAATTAAATGGCTCACCCTCTGCCTCCTCCTCCTCCTTTCATTTATTAGGAGATTGGCCCTAGCTCAACGGTAGACCACACGTTTCGCATGCAAAAGGTTGTGACTTCAATCCTCAGCGTCTCCAGGTAGAGCTAGCAAAGCTGTGGTCAGCCCGTGTCAACAATATTGCGACAGATCCCAGATGAATACTCGTATTTAGTCAATGATCAGAGATCCGGTCTTCAAGGACAGCCAAAGGAAAGCCATTCTGATGAACTAGTGAGAATGTCTGGAGTCTGACACACGTCTGTGTTATCCTGGTACCAGAGGTGAGAAGTGACCAGCTCAACTTGGCCTTGTTGAATAACTTGAGTTCCTAACTGAGATAGTAATTCTAAAGTCTGGAGGAGAATGAGAAGGGTTTAAATGTATGTGACTAGACAAAGCATTACAGACACGTGTGAGAGTGCTCTAAATCATAGGAGCCAACTCCTAGGGGGCTGAGGTGCCTTTGCCGCCACCCCCCAATAAAGCATTTGAGGGAACTGCCTTCCCCAAGTTGATCGGCATTGCTGTGTGTGCACCACGTCATGTGACTGATTATGCAAGGTGCAACTTAGGATGATGATGATTTTAGTATTTGCACTACAGTACAAGCATTACAGGGACGCAGGTGGCGCTGTGGGTTAAACCACAGAGCCTAGGGCTTGCTGATCAGAAGGTTGGCGGTTTGAATCCCCGCGATGGGGTGAGCTCCCGTTGCTCGGTCCCAGCTCCTGCCAACCTAGCAGTTTGAAAGCACGTCAAAGTGCAAGTAGATAAATAGGTACCACTGCAGCGGGAAGGTAAACGGCGTTTCCGTGCGCTGCTCTGGTTCGCCAGAAGCGGCTTAGTCATGCTGGCCACATGACCCGGAAGCTGTACGCTGGCTCCCTCGGCCAATAAAGTGAGATGAGCGCCGCAAGCCAGAGTCGTCGGCGACTGGACCTAATGTTCAGGGGTCCCTTTACCTTTACCTTTACAGGCATTACGAGATCAAGCATTGCCTACAAAGGTATTTGTTAGAACTGCCCCAGCCACTCTGGGAGGCTTCCAGCATGCACAAAAACATGACAAAGCATTAAAAACTATACAGGGCTGCCTTCAGATGTCTTCTAAACAGGGGCACCATCTCACCCTCAGGATTGTGGCTACCTGCTGCCGTACACGGATGTGCAACGACACACGATCACACCTGCACGTAGCGAATGAGACGTCACACAGCCAGTGAGGCACCTTTTTCCGTGGGGAGGGACTTGGACTTGAAGGCAGGGAGACTCTGCCTCCACGTCCAAGCCCCAAGCCCCAGAAAAGGATGCCTTGCTCACTGGCTGCGGAGGACAGAACACAACTGCTTCCCTCCTGGCTTGTTTCATTGACTTTGTGGGTGCCTGGTCCCACAATTATATTATTCTGGGTGCCCAAACGCCCACAACCCCCTGGAGTTGGTTCCTATGGTTCTAAAGGTTGAATAGTTCAACCTCCCCAGCTGATGGGAGGACGTTCCACAGGGCGGGCGCCACAACCCAAAAGGCCCTCAGCCCGGTTCCCTGTAACTTCACTTCTAACAGTGAGGGAACCGCCAGAAGGCTCTCGGCGCTGGACCTCAGTATCCGGGCTGAACAATGGGGATGGAGACGCTCCTTCAGGTATACAGGACCGAGGCCGTTTAGGTCTTTAAAGGTCAGCACCAACACTTTGAATTGTGCTCGGAAACGTACTGGGAGCCAATGTAGGTCTTTCATGACTGGTGTAACTGGTGTTATATGGTCCCTGCAGCCACTCTCAGCCACCAGTCTAGCTGCCGCATTAGCTAAACAACAATAACACCCACAACATTATTTATACCTCACCCATCTGGCTGGGTTTCCCCAGCCACTCTGGGCGGCTTCCAACAAAGATTAAAAATACATTAAAACATCTGTCATTAAAAACTTTCCTAAACAGGGCTGCCTTCAGATGTCTTCTAAACATCAGATAGTTGTCTATCTCTTTGACATCTGATGGGAGGGCGTTCCACAGGGCGGGCGCCACTACCGAGAAGGCCCTCTGCCTGGTTCCCTGTAACTTGGCTTCTCTCAGTGAGGGAACCACCAGAAGGCCCTCAGCGCTGGAGCTCAGTGTCTGGGCTGAATGATGGGGATGGAGACGCTCCTTCAGGTGTACTGGGCCGAGGCCGTTTAGGGCTTTAAAGGTCAACACCAACACTTTGAATTGTGCTCAGAAATGTACTGGGAGCCAATGTAGGTCTTTCAAGACCGGTGTTATGTGATCTAAAGGTTGGCTAGCCTGCTTTAATTGTAAAATGCTGGGACTTTGATAGAGAAATGGAATTAATGGTTTGTATAAGCAAGGATGATCCTTTTGATCCATCCTTTGTTATTTTACTGACCTTTGTTATCCATACTGTTTTAATAAAAGAAGAGACCTGCTGGATCAGGCCAATGGCCCATCTATCCCAGCATCCTGTTCTCACAGCGGCCAACCAGATGCCTGTGGAAAACCTGCAAGGAGGACCCAAGGGCAACAGTGCCCCCCCCTCCTGTGGCTTCCAGCAACTGGCATTCAGGAGTGTTACTGTCTCCAACTGGGGAAGCTCAGCAAGCCATCCTGGCCATAGCTGTCAACTTTCGCATTTGAAAATAAGGGATTTCCCCCAAACTTTTGGATTTGAAAATAAGGGATGCCGCGAGGGCAGTGCAATGATACCAAGTAGCCTCACCACCCTGCGCTCCAGAGGCTGCGCACGAACGGGTGAGCAAAAGAGCGAGCACATAGACGGCAGGTAGGCAGGCTGTCTGGTTGGGCGTGAGGGTCTGGCTGGACAAGGCATGCAAGCTCCGCCCCCAGTCGGTCTCAGACTCCTTATTGGCAGCCGAGCAACGCAGCTGAGGAGCCTCCCTGGCTGGCAGGGAGGGAGAGGAGCTGCTTCCTTTGAAATCCGGTAAATTTAAGGGATATCAACAATCCGGAATAGCAGCGGGAAACGGCATTGGAATAAGGGAGTTTCCCACAAAAAAGGGAGGGTTGACAGCTATGATCCTGGCTAGTAACCATCAATGGCTTTCTCCTCCATGAATTTGTCTAATCCTCTTTTAAAGCCATCTAGGTTGGCGGCCATCACTGCCTCCTGTGGGAGCATAGTTTGACTATGAGTTTTATTTATATACAAAAATATATGTTCATAATAAAAAGCTAAAACAAGGAGGTGAACCCTTTACTGAGTTTCTCGAAGCTTTTCTCAGTCTTCCCTTCTGCTGCAATGTTGAGAGCTGACGAAGGCAAGGTAAGATTGTGTTTTTAAAAAGGTTTACCCCTTTCTGGTGGAAACTGCCTAATTATCCTGAGAGCAGATATAGCATCATATTTTTATTTTTATTTTAGAACAATCGAGACATAACTGAGTTACATGTTGTGAGATTAATGCTTAAGTATAATTTAATGCTGAAGTATAATTTATCTCCAGATCTTACTAGATCAATTGGACAAGGGCTAAGCTGGAAAACAGGTTGGTGGGCTGCCAATTTACATCTGGCAGACATCCAAAAATACTACGGTACAAGCATTACAAGATGAAGCATTGGCTACAAAGGTATCTGTTAGAACTTCCATGTTTGAGATGCTTGAGATAAGAAGTGCAGAAACGGTCTGGGGAGGGAGCACCTTTGTATTTGAGGGGGAAATGAAGTAGACCTGATGCATTGTGTTCATACATTGCTGTACGGTACTCTGATGTTTTATGAGAGGGCAGTAAATAAATAAATTGAAATTATGGGAGGAATTCAGTGCTGCACTAAGGTGACCATTCCATCAGGGTTTCCCAAACTTGGGTGTCCAACTGTTTTTGGACTACAGTTCCCATCATTCCTGACCACTGGTCCTGCTGGCTAGGGATGATGGGAGTTGTAGTCCAAAAACAGCTAGAGACCCAAGTTTGAGAAACACTGCTCTAGATTAGGGGTCGGCAAGGCTTACTGGGCATGAGCCGGATCACTTCCGCGGAGATCCTCCGTGGGCTAGAGTGGCGCAGCACAATGCCGGAAATCGCATCTGCGCATGCCCAGACGCCGGAAATCGTGCCTGCGCAGAAGCGATTTCCGGCATCTGCGCATGTGCAGACGTGATTTCCGGAGCCACAGAAGAGAGTCCCCGCACCGCGCTGTGCCTGTTTTGTGCAGCGGGTGGGGACTCGACGAGCAGACGGCTCAGTTTGGGAGCAGCTCAAGGGCCGGTTAAGTGACCCTCATGGGCCGCTTCTGACCCATGAGCCTTAGGTTGCCGACCTCTGCTCTAGATGTTGCTGGACCTGGCATCCCTAACCATTGGCCATGATGGCTAGAGCTGAAAGCCAACAAGATCTGGAGGGGCACAGATCCCCCATCCATGGTTTAAAGTGGGGATAAACATGGACTTTTAAAGAAAAAGCTACAAATATAATTCTTTACATAAAAGCCTTCCATACAACCATGTTTATTAATCACCTTCTAATCCAGGCAGGATACTCTGCCCACAATAATCTGCACTGCAGGGGACGAACTCTGTAGATCAATTAAACACAAATTAGAAAACCCGGCAGCATCCATTAAAAATGGCAGCTGAAACCCTGAAAAGAGAAGGCAGTGTTTATATTTGGGTTATTTGCTTTCATATAATTCAATTATAAATTACAGGCAGTCGTTTCTCTTCCCATGCCGAAAAAGAGGCAGCGTGGGAGGGAGGGCGTGTTCAGGGGAATGGTGGAATCCTCAACACTTTCTAAGGAAACACTAATTAAAATTTGCATTTACTTATGATCGGGCTTATTTGATTGGTACACAATGAGCAGGCTCACCGGAGAGAGAGTGTGCGGCTTGTGAGGGAGAGAAGGAAGGGAAGGGTTGCCTTGCTTTGCTTTATTATTTTATTTTAAACAAAATGGCTCCTGTCAGACTCAAATCCAAAGGTCACTGCTATGGTGGCAAGATTTTGTGCCAAAGCGATCCGGAGTGCCTACACAGGAGATATTCAAAATAACTCCTGATCTGAGCCAGACTGATTTCGTTTTAATTTATAGTGAATAGTAAATAATTAATATAACCTAAGGATCCAAGGATGCTTGATCCCTCTTAGATAAGACATTTTAGCTATTTTAGATAAGATATACTAGTTTATACCAAATTTTAAATATTGAGGATGTAATGCTTTTTACTATGCTGGTCGGTGACCGTAATAAAGAATACTTACTTACTTACTATTTTATTTTATTATTTTATTATTTCATTTATTGAATTTATTTTAGCACCCTATACCCGCAAAATATACAATCAAGATATAAACAGAAACAGCCGAATAATCCCCCCAAAATACATTAATTTTTTTTAAATATTTACAAATGCAATTAAAAAGCAGTTTAAAAGAATGGAAACAGGACTCTCTGCTGGACAGCAGCAGTCCTTTTGTAGGACATCAGGCCCTGCCTTAGGCCTGGTGGAGAGAGGAGTCTTTTAGGATTTCTTGATGAGCTTATCAATTCCTGCCTGAGCAGCTAATGCTTTAGAACCTGTAATCCATGACCATTCACTAGAATGAACCAGTTTGGGCAAGATTCAGTGTAACCTATGGTTACCAGACGTCCCCGTTTCCCAGGGACAGTCCCCGGATTTAGAAATCTGTCCGCAGACAAAATGCGTCCCCGGAATGTCCCTGGATTTCATTTAATGTCCCCGGATTTATATTTTAAGTGTTGTAGATTTATTAGTAGGGAATGAATGTTGCATGATTGGTTCAACAGCACAAGGCGCATCATATGCGGACTTCCAGCAAGGCAAAATGGCAGGCGCCTTGGCAGCAAGTAGCTCCAGAGCTATCTGTGCTACCAGGCTGGTTATGGGCTGCTGAGACTGCCGCTGCCGAGGGGGAACTGGGGATGCCCGGAGCGTCAACTGGGTGAACCGCTGACACCCCCCTCCATGACCCAAATCGAGCTGGGAGTGAGAGCGCCCAGCCACCTGGCTGACTGCCCAGCGGCGCTCCGGGGCCAGTAAAAACCCCAGAGCTGATGCAGGGAGAAGGAGGAGAGGAGAAGGAGAAGGAAGAGAGAGAAAGAGGAAGGAGAAAAAAGAGGGGAGCCCCGACCTTGCTGTGCCGCCGCTGCCGCCACTGAGGAGGAGAGGTAGGAGAGCACCAGGAGGGCAAGGACACGTGGCCAAACCCATTCCCAAACTTAGATCTCCAGCTGTTTTTGGACTCCAGTTCCCATCATCCCTGACCACTGGTCCTGCTAGCAAGGGATGATGGGAGCTGTAGTCCCAAAACAGCTGGAGACCCACATTTGGGAAACCCTGACTAGAAGAGCAAATTTTGAAGGATGTCTGTGTTTTGCTTTGCACGTTGTTTCAGAAAGTGCAAATCAGGAGGCTTTGATTTGAATGGGAACTGTATCAAATTCTGTCCCAACTCCTGCTATGACCCAGCAAGCTAATCCCTGGTGTTCACTTATGGTGTCTCTTCCCATAAAAAGAAAAGGACAGTGATACGAAATCTCAGTGGGGTGTTAGGTATCTAATGGTCTCGGGGGAATAAAAAGCCCAAGAGATTTAGCCCTGCCAGCCCTAGGAATATGCCTGCTTAGCAAAAGAGAGAGTTTGAGGAATTCAGCTCTGAATAATTCATACCATTAAATTAATATAGGTTGGATAACTTTTCGTGGTCTCTTCTGCTTCCCTAAATTCACTTTATTAAATGTTCCTGACATCAAGCTAGGCAAGAATGATATAAGCAGCATAATCCACCGGGGGGGGGGGGAATAGGTTCATTAAAATAAATAAATCCCAATGACCTTGTCATAGGAAATATATATCTGCATTCTCATGGTGCTAAGCTAAGCCATATATTTTATGATTTTGTTTTTAAAGGGCTTGGCACCCAGGAAAGAGGAGCAGCTGAACTCCTTTGAATGTACACTTCCCTGCCTACACCCCCCCCCAAATAAAAGCATCTGAAAAGATTATTTATGCCCCAGGTGATTGCTCAGGAAATGACAACCCCAGTGGGATGGATCTATGTGAGAATTCATTCTCTTTTAATTTCATTACATTATGTTCATTCCTGCCTAGTGAATATCGTCTGCATTGGAAATATGCTTTTGGTGGGTACAATGGTTAGGTAAATTGATCAGTTAAATACAGCACTGAGCTGACAGAAATACATTTTAGCCTTATGCGGCCTAGGACCCTCGTACCTACAGGACCGCCTCTCCCGGTATGCCCCGCAAAGGACCTTAAGGTCCACAAATAACAACTTGTTGGAGGTCCCGAGCAACAAGGCTGTTAGACTGGTGTCAACTAGGGCCAGGGCCTTTTCTGTACTGGCCCCAACTTGGTGGAACACTCTGTCACAAGAGACTAGGGCCCTGCGGGATTTGACATCTTTCCGCAGGGCCTGCAAGACAGAGCTGTTCCACCTGGCCTTCGGGTCAGACTTAGTCTGATGGGCAACAAATGAAGCGGTATTTTAAATTTTAAATTGGCTTTTTAATGAAGCGGTCAACAAATGAAGCAGTATTTTAAATTTTAAATTGGCTTTTTAATCTGTATTTTAATTTAATGGTTTCTTTATACTTTGTTGTAATTTTTACTGGTGTTAGCCGCCCTGAGCCTGGTTTTGGCTGGGGAGGGCGGGGTATAAATAAAATTTATTATTATTATTATTATTATTATTATTATTATTATTATTATTATTTTGCATATACTTTTGGGAGAGCTGAAAAGAAGCAGCTACTGAGAGGATGTGTAAAGGTAAAGGTAAAGGTACCCCTGACCATTAGGTGCAGTCCCGAACGACTCTGGCATTGCGCACTCATCTCGCTCTATAGCTGTCAACCCTCCCTTTTTTTGCGGGAAACTCCCTTATTCCAATGCCGTTTCCCGCTGCTATCCTGGATTGTTGATATCCCTTAAATTTCCCAGATTTCAAAGGAAGCAGCTCCTCTCCCTCCCTGGTGGCCAGGGAGGCTCCTCAGCTGCGATGCTCGGCTGCCAATAAGGAGTCTGAGACTGACTGGGGGAGGAGCTTGCATGCCTTGTGCAGCCAGACCCTCATGCCCAACCAGACAGCCAGCCTGCCTGCCGTCTATGCGCTCGCTCTTTCGCTCACCTGTTCGTGCGCAGCCTCTGGAGCGCAGGGTGGCGAGGCTACTTGGTGCCATTGCACTGCCCTCGCGGCATCCCTTATTTTCAAATCCGAAAGTTTGAAAAAAATCTCTTATTTTCAAATCCGAAAGTTGACCAGGGAGGGAGCAGGCGTTTGTCCACAGACAGCTTCTGGGTCATGTGACCAGCATGACTAAGCCGCTTCTGGTGAACCAGAGCAGCACAAGGAAACACCGTTTACCTTCCTGCCTATTTATCTACTTGCACTTGACGTGCTTTCGAACTGCTAGGTGGGCAGGAGCTGGGACCGAACAACAGGAGCTCATCCCATTGTGGGGATTCGAACTGCCAACCTTCCGTTCGGCAAGCCCTAGGCTCTGTGGTTTAGACCACATAGCCACCTGCGTCCCCTGAGAGGATGTGTACCCTCCAACATTTCTCCCATGAAAATAGGGACGTCTCATTCCATAATGATAATTTTACTATTTATACCCCACACATCTTACTGGGTTGCACCAGCCACTCTGAGCGGCTTTCAACCTATATAAAAACAGGATTGCCTTCAGATGGCTCGGGGGTTGGATAACTCCATACCCTCCAACATTTCTCCAATGAAAATAGGGACATCCTAAGGAAAAGCAGGACATTCCGGGAGCAAATCAGAAACCGGGATGGCTTCTCTATATCAGGGACATCCCTGGAAAATAAGGACACTTGAAGGGTCTGGAGGATGGCCACAGCTGGGGAGAATTTATATCCATGTCCAGCTCAGCATTATCTTCTCCAGCCTGCTATAAACAAGTCCCTTCCAGATGTCGTGGACTACAACTTCCATCATCCTTGAAATTTGGTTGTGCTTACTGGCAGTGATGTGAATTGTAGGTCACAGTCCCACCATATGGCTAAAGCACTCTAAAGATCTGGTGGGTAAATACCTGCAGCATTATTGGGCTAAGGGCAATGTTTGTCACCCTACACTGCTTTGGTGTTGGACTCATTGGGGTGCTCTTTAGGTTTGACAGGGGCATCAAGGTGAACACCAACCTGTCAGGGCCACAGTGTGTGAGAGAGGTTCACATACCCAAGATTCTCAAAGCAAGGAGGAAGACTTCCTCCCAATCCATTGGTGTTGGAACACAGGTGGAGCCTGTAAATATGCCTCCCACCTTAGGGAACTTCAATGCCCAGACTATATTTTGATTCAGCTAATTATGTTTATCTTGTTGTTTGCAGATCCTCTATGTTGTTCTTGTTGAATAAACAGAATCTTTACCACTACAGTTATGGTGAATCTTCTTCTTCTTCTTCTTCTTCTATCACTCGTAGCCAAGTAAGATTATCTTCCATGAACACGGTCTCAACAATGAGTCCATAAGTGACTGTGGAGGCCAATTCTGGATCCACACGTCTTTCCACAGTGGGGACATAGGTTTCCGGGCGGGAGCTGATCACGGTGAGAGTTTGCCAAGCGTGCCTTTGTCCCTTTTGTCCTGAGTTTGAGCGTCTTCAAAGCCCTTGACACCTTTGGGTAAAGACTGTTCTCCAACTGGAGCGCTCGCAGGCCAGTGTTTCCCAGTTGTTGGTGTTTATACTACATTTTAAAAGATTTTCCTTGAGACAGTCTTTAAACCTCTTTTGTTGACCACCAGCATTACGCTTTCCATTTTTAAGTTCGGAATAGAGTAGTTGCTTTGGAAGACGATAATCAGGCATCCGCACAACATGACCAGTCCAACTGATGTTGAAGAATCATTGCTTCAACACTGGTGATCTTTGCTTCTTCCAGTACACTATAGAAATTGGAGTTCTTGGTGATGTACAGCAGTCCAAATTGTAGAATGCAAGAACTCTGGCCAGGCAGTAGATAGTACAAACAGTGTTAGCTAGTTAGGCACACACAGAAGACACATTGGTACACTTCGACCATGAAAATTTAGCTGATGAAGAATTAGCGAAACAGGGCCTTGTCCTGGAACAGGAATTTATTTCAACTGGAATTTGTTGCAATACTATAATATTAAAACTCTTCCAGTACACTGTCATTAGTTTGCCTGTCTTCCCAAGTGATGTGTAAAATTTTTCGGAGACACGGTTGATGGACTCTTTCGAAGGAGTTGGAGATGGTGTTTATAAGTGGTCCACGTTTGACAAGCATACAGTAAGGTTGGTAGTACAATAGCAATCTTTCCCACAAAGGTCATGGTGAATCTTCTTTAAGGGTGTGCAGGCAAACAGCACCTCTCCAGGGCTTTAGAGAAGTGTTTTTCTCAGCCAATCTGGAGGTGCTAGTGATTGAATCTAGCACCCCATCTTTGAGCAAACACACAGAAAGTGGTAGAGATGTGGCAAAATGTTGTGAGGTTTCTAATTAGGCTGAAAGATGCTAAGAGAGGTCTCAGACTGGGATTTCCACCGTTACTCTGTGCAACCCGCAAGCCTGATAAACTAGCTCCTGTGTCAGGCTGCAGTACTAGCATACGGAGCATTTGGTCAGTTGATCCCAAGGACCAATCCCTGTCCACCAGGCCCTATCAAGCAGGAACGTGGGCAGGGTGAGGGAAGAGAAGCACCCCAAATAATGAAAACAGAAATAAGAACTGACTCCAGTTCTTATTGATGTAAGACTTTAAGTTCTGTGCATCTTGGAGTGAAATACTCCTTCAGAAGTCTGAAAAGCTTGCAAGTTCTTAAAACGCCAAAGCACCTTGCTCTGAAAAAAATCTAAACTTAGGAATCACCTTTGAACAACTTCTGAGGCAAACTGTTCTTCTCTCGGCAGAGATACAGAGAGAAGAAAACTGTGCCTCATAACTTGTTCAAAGGTGATTTCTAAGCTTAGAAATTTTCAGAGCAAGGCATTTCAGAGAAGTGTGCATTTTGAAGGATAGGTGCCTTTCAACCCACAAATTGTTTGGCAGGTGCAAATTAAGCAGGTCCTCATTAAAACCCAAACAAGATTTCTCCTCCTTCCCCAAGCAAGGCGGGTATCATACGTTTCATCTACCATCTTGAAAACATTCCTAATTATTCCATTCTGAGCAGAGAATGATACATGATATAGTATTTTAAATAACTATCTCCAGCTGACATTTGACACCAATTTCAGTACTGCTGCCTTGTCTGTGCCATTGTTAGGCGTTACCCTCACTCTTTGCATCTGAACTCTCTGTATTTATTTTTAATATAGTCGAAGCATCAATCTTTTTACACCTTTTGGGTCATAGGACAAGCGTCATGTGCACTTTGAAAGGACAACCTGTTAAGGGCAAGTTGACTACAGCAATAATAATAAACAGAATCTGGAGGGCAGAAGTGAAATAATTGCCTCTGATTGCATTCATGTCTTCCCTGGGAGGAAAAAAATGACATGATGATTTGCAGTCTGATTGCAAACAGGGATTAAATCAGCGGTTATATAAAACGCTGACACTTTAATGGGCCCTTTTAACTCCTTCAAGGGTCCATTGTAAATCTGCAGGAAAACAATTGAAATGTTTTCATTTTGGCTAGTTGTGCTGCATCACCCATCTAACAAGCTCTTTGGCTTATCATAATCATGAAACCATTAGCTATACAAAGAGCACATTTGGACGTCATGAACTTGGCAGAACATAAAAAGTGGTCTGATTTCTCCAGGGCTAATTGTGTAATGGCGTGATTGCTATCTTTTCAATGTTTACTGTTTTTGCCTGCTGAAAGCTTTGTCGGAGTTGTCCCAGCCAAGGAACAATCCTCTGCAGAACTTCAGGCTGATTAGCGACTGTCATATTGATTAAAGCCTGCTTTGTTTACATTTAAACACATCTGCATGTTACCATGCAAATTGGGAAGGGCCGCTGTGAGCATAAGATAAAGGTAAAGGGACCCCTGACCATTAGGTCCAGTCGTGTCCGACTCTGGGGTTGCGGCGCTCATCTCGCTTTATTGGCCAAGAGCCGCCGTATAGCTTCCGGGTCATGTGGCCAGCATGACTAAGCCGCTTCTGGCAAACCAGAGCAGTGCACGGAAACGCCGTTTACCTTCCCGCCAGAGCGGTTCCTATTTATCTACTTGCACTTTGACATGCTTTCGAACTGCTAGGTAGGCAGGAGCTGGGACCGAGCAACAGGAGCTCACCCCGTCGCAGGGATTCGAACCGCCGACCTTCTGATCAGCAAGCCCTAGGCTCTGTGGTTTAACCCACAGCGCCACCTGGGTCTCTATAGCTGTGAGCATATAATTTGCAAAAAAATGTCCAGATTTACTCCCTGGCATGCCCAGGTTAAAGCTTCTCAGATAGCTGATCTTGAGAAACACTTGTCCAATATCTCCACGAGCCATTATACCAACCTCCTCCAACTGGATGCTCTCCATGGGTTTTAAACTCCCATTCCCATCAGCACCAGCCATAATGGCCAATAGTTAGGTACGATAGGAGTTGTGGTCTACACCCCGCTGTGTAATTTTGTTATGTCCCTGGGGGTGAATTCCGGGATTCAGATTGGGAGAGGGCATACTACCTAAGGACAGCCTAAGAAGCATCTAAACAACAGCAAACACTTTTTGCAGAAAGATCCAATGATACCAGTACCCTTTTGACCCAAGAATGTTAAATTGCCTTCCTCTGACTCAAAGGAATCTGGCTCAGAATACCTAGCTCAGGGATAGGGAGCCTCTGGTTCACCAGATGTTGCTTGACTACAGCTCCCATCATCCCTACTCACAGTCCAGGCTGGCTGGGGCTGATGGGAACCAGAGCCTATGATATCTGGAGAGCCACAAGTTCCCCACCATTGCCCTAGACTGGGCATCTTTAACAAAACAGGTTCCTCTTATCAAAGGTAGAGGTAGCTATTGAGACAGAGGTGCAACTCCTATTTAAGCTTCAATCTGAAGATGCTAAGGCAACATCTGAACTGTGGTCTCTTGAAGTTTCCAATTAGAGTTTTGCAGGAGCAGTCCAGGTATCAGGGACTGGGAAGAGGAGGAATGGTGGAGACCGCCTCCCCATTCTAATCCTTCCAGGGAGGAGGAGCAAGCGGAAGCAGAGCGACAGCTGATGGACACGGTGTCTTTAGAAAACATTCCAGACCCTCCATCTCCCAGAACACAGCGAGCCTTGAAAGTAGGAGAGCAAAGAGCTCAAAGACAGAGGGCACGTAGCAGCACCTGTAGAAGTGACGAATGAGGAAGTGGGAGAGACGGGGTGGTAGAGATTCACTTGGGACAATGCCATTATCCAAGAGGCTGGGTTCTATAGCCTCTCTCTGTAAAGATTGAATAAAAAGAGGATGGTAAGAAACCTTTCCTTGTCTTTATACTTTCCTGGGCAAGCAGCCGGGAGCCACTGGCAGCATCCTGACACCAGGGTAGCCTCCCAGTGAGATCAGCTCTCACTACAGAACAATTCCTCACTTTCTTTGTGCTGTCTTGCTGAATATGTGGTCTTCCTATTATTTAATAGTGCTGGTCCTGGTAGCTAGGGATGGTGGGAGTTGTAGTCCAAAAACAGCTGGAGGCCCAAGTTTGGGAAACACTGAGCCAGATGGACCAACAATCTGAATCGGTATAAGGCAGCTTCCTGTGTTCAGGAGAAGAACCACAGCTTAGGGTGGAACATCTGCTCTGCATGAAGAAGGTTTCTGGTTCAATCAATCCTAGATATCTCCAGCAGGGTTGGGAAAGGCATCAGGTCTGGATTCTTAGAAAGCCTCTGCTAGTCAACATAGACCAGGGCAGAGAAACCTGTGACTCTCCAGATGTTTCTGGAGACCAGTTCCCATCATCCTTGACCACTGGCATTGCTGACTGGAGCTAACGGGAATTGGAGTCCAACAAAACCAGAGTGCCAAACATTCCCCTGCCCTGGTGCAGAAAATGCTGAGCTAGATGATCGAAGGATCTGACTCAGTATAAGGCAGTTTCTTACATTCCTGAAAATGATAATAAAAACAAAAAATAGTTAATTGTTGGTTGTTAGTTTTTGCTCATTTTTAATTTAAGCTAGCCAAATATTTAGTTCGTGTACTGGTGTGTTGACATTCGTGGGATTGTGTTTTATTTATAGTGGTTCATATCTTATTTTTCATGCAACTCTACAGCTGCTACAGGGCAAAACAAACGAAAACAAAGAAGAAATATAATGGACTGGCAAGGCTTTGGATAGAAGCTAGGCATTAGGAGAGACACATGGCTCTGTCCAAAAATAGCAGCTTCACATCCCCCCTCCTCTGTCCCCTGGTAACCAACAAAATATGCGACATCATTGCAGTCCTTGCTTCTCTGCCCCATGCCACATCATTGGCTGCAGCTTGCAAGGGCGTGAACTCTCAGAAAGAATGTCCTGCTATGGTAATATCATGCCATCAAAGGAGAGATGAAGTTAGAATCATAGAATCATAGAGTTGGAAGAGGCCACAAGGGCCATCCAGTCCAACCCCCTGCCAAGCAGGAAACACCATCAAAGCATTCCTGACAGGTGGCTGTCAAGCCTCTGCTTAAAGACCTCCAAAGAAGGAGACTCCACCACACTCCTTGGCAGCAAATTCCACTGTCGAACAGCTCTTACTGTCAGGAGGTTCTTCCTAATGTTTAGGTGGAATCTTCTTTCTTGTAGTTTGAATCCATTGCTCCGTGTCCTCTTCTCAGGAGCAGCAGAAAACAACTTTTCTCCTTCCTCTATATGACATCCTTTTATATATTTGAACATGGCTATCATATCACCCCTTAACCTTCTCTTCTCCAGGCTAAACATACCCAGCTCCCTAAGCCGTTCCTCATAAGGCATCGTTTCCAGGCCTTTGACCATTTTGGTTGCCCTCCTCTGGACACATTCCAGCTTGTCAGTATCCTTCTTGAACTGTGGTGCCCAGAACTGGGCACAGTATTCCAGGTGAGGTTGCCTTGGATTGCCTTTTTCAGCTGCACCCACACATACGATTGCATTCAACTAATATTCAATCAAGACAATGGACTCTGAAATGAGTGAAACTCAACATGGCCATTAATTTCAGTGGGTCTACTCTGAATAAGGTCTAGAGCTGCAAGTCTACCCTCACTTACCTAGGAGTAAGGCACATCATATTTAATAGGGCTTACTACTAGGTAAACAAAGTTAGGATTGCACCATAATTTTGGCTCCAGTAACTGCCTGGGACCCAGGTGGCGTTGTGGGTTAAACCACAGAGCCTAGAGCTTGCTGATCAGAAGGTCGGCGGTTCGAATCCCTGCGACGGGGTGAGCTCCCATTGCTCGGTCCCAGCTCCTGCCCACCTAGCAGTTCGAAAGCACGTCAAAGTCCAATTAGATAAATAGGAACCGCTCTGGCGGGAAGGTAAACGGCGTTTCCGTGCGCTGCTCTGGTTCTCCAGAAGCGGCTTTGTCATGCTGGCCACATGACCTGGAAGCTGTACTCCGGCACTCTCAGCCAATAATGTGAGATGAGTGCGCAACCCCAGAGTCGGTCATGACTGCTCCTAATGGTCAGGGGTCCCTTTACCTTACTAGGTAAACAAAGTTAGGATTGCACCATAATTTTGTCTCCAGTAACTGCCTGCAAACATCTTTTTGTTTTATTGATATATGTATAAAGGCCCAGTTCTTTTCTCTACTATTAATCAAGTCACTCAAGATGTGATGGAGTCTTTTCTCAAACGCAGTCTTAAGTTCATTTGCCGTGCCTTCTTCCAACCATCTATCACACAGAGTGAGCCAAATTATGTATGGCTGTTACTCTATTATGCATTCAGCTGAATGTGTTACCTTAATTAGGGCATCTTGATTTAATACATGCAAATGCATTTGGTACAGGAGCCGTCCTTTATTTATAGAATGCAACTTTTTGGCTTTTGATATTAACCAAGGAGGAGCACTGCAGTCTGTCTTCTCTCCTGCTGAAAAACATCTCGGCTTTGCCCGCTCCCAAGTCTCAAAAGCAGCTGCTTCCTAGGTATGCAATTTAAGTAGACCGTTCAGCCCAATTTTCTGCATGTTTATTTAGAAGTAGATCTTATTGAGAACTCCCAAGTATGGGAGTGTAGGATTGCAGCCTAAATCACACTGAAACAAATGTGGCTTGCAGCACAATCTTCTGCATGCTCACTCAAGAGTAAATCCCACAGTCTTCATTGGGAGCCCCTCAATATGTCCTTTTTCATTGCACATTCATCACAATTTGTGCTCATGATGCTGTTTGGGGTAGTTATATGTGATTGTGCTGTCAATACAATTGCATGTCCTGTAGCTTCCTGCAATTAATAATAATAATATAAACATCCTGAAATATAATAATAATAATAATAATAATAATAATAATAATAATAATAATAATTTATTATTTGTACCCCGCCCATCTGGCTGGGTCTCCCCAGCCACTCTGGGCGGCTTCCAGCAAACATTAAAATACATTAACACATCACAGATTAAAAACTTCCCTAAACGGGGCTGCCTTCAGGTATTTTCTAAATGTCATGTAGTTGTTGATCCCTTTAACCTCTGATGGGAGGGCGTTCCACAGGGTGGGTGCCACTACCAAGAAGGCCCTCCGCCTGGTTTTCTTGCAGTGAGGGAACCACCAGAAGGCCCTCGGAGCTGGACCTCAGTGTCCGGGCTGAACAATGGGAGTGGAGACAACCCTTCAGGTATACTGGGCTGAGACCATTTAGAGCTTTAAAGGCCAGCACCAACACTTTGAATTTTGCTCGGAAACATACTGGGAGCCAATTTCGGTCTTCAGGACAGGTGTTATATGGTCTCGGCAGCCACTCCCAGTCACCAGTCAAGCTGCCACATTCTTTATTAATTGTGGTTTCCAGGTCACCTTCAAAGGTAGATGTTTCCTGTCCAGGAAGGCCTAGTCACACCCCTGGGAAAGCAGGCAAGTCCAGGGCCTGAGAGTCAGCCTGAAGGAAAGGACTATCTAGTTACAGATCTTTACAAGCTATCCTGGGAGTCTCCTTGGCTGAAGTGTGGGATAAACAAAAAATGCTTAAAATAAATCAAGCTGACTAGGCAGATGCTGCAATACTCAGTTCAGTGGCTTGTCACAAGGGAGCAGCCAACCCGAGTCCCAGAAGCTCTTGACACCCACCTTCTTCTTAATAGTTCAGCTTAACTCATGCCAGGTCATCGCTGCACAGAGCATTTCCTCGTTCCTGCCAGCAGCAGCCAGAGATACAGAGTGATGGGAACAGGGGAACACAATGCAATGGCATGAGAATTCGAGTCCCCTGAAGTGCACATTATAGAAGGAGATGACAGCACTCAACATGGGGCCATTGTTTTCCACTAGCAGGCCTGCGTATCTGATAATGGGTGGTTCTGCCCAGGAGGACACTGAGAATTTATGTGGATCGATCCATAAAGGTGCAATTCCGTCCTTCCTGATTCGCTGCATGAAATAAAAAAGGAGGTTGTGAGAGAACAGAGTATGTCTGGCAACAGGCCAGATGGCACTGGATTTCAGGTAAAAGCATGCTGAGGGTTTTGAGTTCCTATTAAAACGGAAAGGGATAAGATGGAGAGGAAATGAAAAGGACATGTTAAAAGGATCTAGGAGTCTTGGTAGACCACAAACTTGACATGAGTCAACAGTGTGATGCACCAACTAAAAAGGCCAATGCAATTCTGGGCTGCATCAATAGGAGTATAGCAAGGGAAGTAATAGTACCACTGTATTCCGCTCTGGTCAGACCTCACCTGGAATACTGTGCCCAGTTCTGGGCACCACAGTTCAAGAAGGATACTGACAAGCTGGAACGTGTCCAGAGGAGGGCAACCAAAATGGTCAAAGGCCTGGAAACGATGCCTTAAGAGGAATGGCTTAGGGAGCTGCGTATGTTTAGCCTGGAGAAGAGAAGGTTAAGGGGTGATATGATAGCCATGTTCAAATATATAAAAGGATGTCATATAGAGGAGGGAGAAATGATGTTTTCTGCTGCTCCAGAGAAGCGGACACGGAGCAATGGATTCAAACTACAAGAAAGAAGATTCCACCTAAACATTAGGAAGAACTTCCTGACAGTAAGAGCTGTTCGACAGTGGAATTTGCTGCCAAGGAGTGTGGTGGAGTCTCCTTCTTTGGAGGTCTTTAAGCAGAGGCTTGACAGCCACCTGTCAAGAGTGCTTTGATGGTGTTTCCTGCTTGGCAGGGGGTTGGACTGGATGGCCCTTGTGGTCTCTTCCAACTCTATGATTCTATGATTCTATCTATGAAATCATTCTCGGCCTAACATTGTAAACATCTGGCCCTCTTTTTGCCATAGCATTAGAAATGAAAGAACTGTATGTGGTTTGCTATCCCATGCCTTGCAGAGTGTCTTTAGTCCTCAAATGGAAAATGTGAGTCTGGGTAATGAGAGTGTTGACGTCATTTCAGAAAGTAAGGTGGGAGAATGAGAAGAATTGACACTGGGCGGGGGAAACGCATCACTTTGTGATTGATTGATCACAAACTAGACATCATGTTTGCTTTTATCTTGGATAAGCTGTCTGCTTGTGAAGATGAGTGTTTAGCAATATTAAGCCAATATGTAAATATTACCCATAGGAGATCTGGCATAATCTAATTCATTTCCTTGAATTATTCATGGGAGAGGGTGATGATAACTGGCTAACTCTGTACAGATTACTGCACAGGGACTACTATAAATCTCTGTTATTATTAGGGTAGATTAATCACACCCAGTTGTACAATTATATACATCTCTCCCTGCCAGGCTCAATCTTATCCATCAGTGATCAAGGTTGAAGTTCACAGATGCCTTGCATTCCGCTTGGAGTCATTCACAGGCCTGGTCCACCACAGAAGGCCATTTAGGAAGAAATCAGAAGGGGAAGAACCTAATGGTTTAATATAGGAATGACTAGATTTTCCATTGGTGAGGACCCCACTGGAAACGTAGCATCATGAGTTTCAGTGAAATGCCAAATTTGCATACTTAATAACATAAACATAATTTGCATAGTTATTGGTTACATTTGGATGCACTTGATGCAGGGAGCTCAGTAGCATTTTAGCTTCACAAAATCTAATCCTCTACAACACAGAGATCATAACATACACAAGCAAAACAACAACACACCCTCTATTGCCAGGGAGAGAAGGTCCTTGGGGTGGAGAGAAATTTAATTCAGTTCACATTTAAAGGCAAATCTACTAATTCGCACTTTCCAAAACCGTTCAAGAATCGAAACCAAAATTCACTCTACTCTGAAATTTGAGATGCAATTCTCCAGCCAAGTAATGTGTAGAAAACTGCATATATACTGAGGTAAAAATGTGCAAAAAAAGAATATATTTTGGAAAGTGGTTTGTCTGACTTTCTGTCTGTCCATCCATCTGTTCTCTATGGGTTCAGCCACCAATCAAGATATCGCCAAATGTGGCCCTCAGGTCTCCCTGATTGATCCTTGGGACTTTCCCTAAGCCATGTCCCATTCCCAGCCACACCACTCACTGCTCTTACTTCACACCCTCCTTGAGTGTTGTTTGCCTGGCTGGAATGCATCCTTGAACTCTCATAAAGTGTCGTGGGTGAGGGTGTGTAGAAACTAGCCTAATGCACAAAAGTAAAATGTCTGTTTGCTGCTCCCCACATTTTTTATTTGGGTCCTACCTACCACTGGCATGTACACACACACACAGAGAGAGAGAGAGAGAGAGAGAGAGAGAGAGAGAGAGAGAGAGAGGTTGCTGAGAAGGTAATGGAGCCTTTGGGCTGAAAGAAAAGTGTCCACTTCTAGTCTAAAGTTAAGGGTTTTGTACCATAAAGCTTGGTGGATGGGGACTGGCCTGGAGTCAGCTGACTTAATGTTCAGATGGGGTGGCACTGCAGAATAGATGGCACCCTTGAAGAAGGAAGCTTGCTTTTCTAAGTCTGCAGAGAAGACAAATGGCCAGCTGGTCAGGAGGCAATTGGCCAAAGCTTAACTTCAAGGAGTTCCTGTATGAGAACTCCCAGCACCCAACTCCATATGCATAGATCATTGACCCCTGCTTCCCTCTCTCCTGTACCCTCTCTCACACACACATTCACACTCACTCTATCTCATACACACACATTTCCAGTAGTGGGTGGTGCCCAATGGGACGGTTAGGACAGAAGGAATAGAGGTCAATGGTAGGTGGATCCAGAGCCACCCCCTGACTGCTTGTAAGTAAAGCAGGCAGGTGGGCACTACCTGAGGTTGGTGGGACTAGGCTCCATTTGCCCAAATTACTTCTTCCGCACTGTTCCCCATCTGTAAAATGCTATTTTTTCCTCCAGCCACCATTTATCACCCTTATGAAAGTTTATAATCCTGCAAAACAGACTCGCACTTTTTAACACGCCCACACATTCATTTTGCTCTAAACAAGATAACAGAATATACTCCAGCCCCGTAGAAACCTATGATTTGATACAATGAAATGAAATGAGATATATTTTACTCTTCAGTGTTTTGTGCGTTATACCTTAATTTAGTGGAAACCTTCGAGTCACAATGTGGAACGGTATGCACAATGCATCTTCCTTCAGCACTGCATAGCCAGATAATTCACAAATCATTCAACCATTTCCCTGAAAATGCACACACACAAGAGAGATTGCCTTCTTCTTCTTCTTCTTCTTCTTCTTCTTCTTCTTCTTCTTCTTCTTCTTCTTCACTACTTAGGGCCTTTGACTCTTTGCTCTGGTCACTTTTTAAATAATGATATCAATCCAAACACAATGCACGTACTTTTGTAACAAACCAAACCAAACCAAACCCTTTAATATAGATAGATAGAAGATAGACAGATGATAGATGATAGATAGATAGATAGATGATAGATAGATAGATAGATAGATAGATAGATAGATAGATAGATAGATAGATAGATAGATGATAGACAGACAGACAGACAGATAAGGAAATGGATCCAGGTCCTGGTCTGCCCTATCTAGGTTTTGGGGCATAGGAACCTGCCTTTGCTATCCTGAACCCCAAGGGGACATCTCTGATCTCCTACTCTGATGTACCCAGGAGATGTCCACAAACTCCTTGGGGGATCAAGAAAGCTATGAGGAGCCAATGGCTGCAGAAAAAAAGCACTAGTCTTTTATCTGGCCAGGAGGCAGCACTTAGATGGTGGGGCCTCCTGTCCAGGACTTCCTGACTGCTATAAAACTCAGCCCTTGCTGACATGGCAAGTCTCAGCTGTAAGAACTGTCCATGGTTCTGAACCCATAATTTGCTTTTCCTCTAAGATTGTGACTTTTAGGGCTGTGTATCGGATTTGGCCAAGACCTGGGCCAAATTATGCCTATTTGGAGGGACTTGGTCATCAGATGAGTCAGGTTCTGATAGTCACATATTGCTATGGGTTGGCTTGGATGGCCCAGAGCAATCTATGGCAGTCTGGCGGGCAGGGCATCAGGCAGGAAAGAGAGACAGCCAGAGTGGGAAAACCTGCCTGCCTATCTGATGCCTCAAAAATTTTTGAGTGGAGGCGACAATTCTGCGAAGTGCAGGACATGCTCTGCAAGTGGCTTTCCTTTAGGAAAGTCTGTTGCAATATGGCACACAGACACACCCAATCACCCCCTCTAATCAATAGCTGTCAGCAAAGGGAGCTATCTTGTGAGGGAGGCATCCTCAAACTCAGGAGAGAGAGAGGAGAGCACCCCAGCTACATGTCTAATTAGGGGAGTCATCGCCAACTTTGACTTTTTCCAGAGAATGCACACACTTCAATTTCTGCAATTTGCACCCCTTCTCTAGGGTCCCTAGTGCATGCATTCCATACTAGCTGTGTTAGGCACTGGTTCCTTTTTAGAGTCCAAACTTTTAACTGGCTTCTGCTATGCACCAAGATACATGAACACAACATTTCCACGGGAGAGACAGGCAGTGCATTAAAAGAGAGAAATATGGAGCGTATCAAAAGTAAAGTCAATACAATGTGATTTAAAGGCAAAATAGATTTTCCCAGCTAGAGCATAAGTAGAGATTGCATCAATTTGTGCGCAGCATTGCAATTCACTAAGTACACAAGATGCAGAGACAAAGTACATTAGTCACAAATAACGATAGATCATAACCACAATCAGGTGTCAAATTAATATTTATTTGCAAGTTCTGTGTCGGTGTCACCAAGCTTGAAACTAGATCAGTTGAGCATGGAATGGAATGGCAAATCAATTGATTCGGGCTCCTTTTTGCTGCAGCAGCACTCTGGGAGGGGGAAAGAAATTATAGCGCCATGTCCAGAGTGCCAATTCTGGCCTGAATAAATCTGCATTCAGTTTTCGCACAAAGTCCTTTGAAACAGTTGCTCCAGAACAATAGATTCCAGAGAGGCTGCTGTTTTCCTGTTGCCAACATTCAAGGGAGACATGGTGCACATTGTAACACTATGCATGGTGGAGAGGAAGTAGGAAGGAAGAGATTTTTCTTCCTCTCTTCATAATATTAGAAACAAGGGTCACCAACCAAGCCAAATGGAGATTCAGGGTAGACTGAATAGTGCTTCTTCACACATGCATCATTAACCCAAGGGACTCATTTGCACAAGACGTGGCAATGGTCACTAACTTAGATTGCTTAAAAGAGGGATTAGACAAACGAGTGGAGGATAAATCTATTCATGGCTTCTATTCATGATGGCTGTCTATGAGCTCCAGGATCAGAGGCAGCATATCTCTGAATACCAGTTGCTGAGCAACAAAAGCAGGAGATGGGTATTGCCTTTCATGTCCTGCTTCTGGGGTTCCTGAAGATGTCAACCCAGTGTGCGGCAGCTGTGAAAAAGGCAAATTTCATGCCAGGGATCATTAGGAAAGGAAGTGAAAACAATACTGCCAATGTCATAAAGACCATTATACACATCTACAGGGCAGCCACATTTGGAATAATCTGTTCTGCTCACTTTGCCTAAAGAAAGGATATTGTGGAGTTGGAAAAGATTCATAAAACGGCAAGGAAAATGATTAAGGGGATGAGATGACTCCCTGATGAAGATAATGCTGCAGCATTTGGGACCTTTTAATTTAGAGTAAAGGTGAGTAGGGCCATGATAGACATTTCTAAAGTTAAATATAGCATGGACAAAGCAGATAGAGAGAAGTTTTTGTCCCTCTCTCACATCACTAAAAGTAGACATCCAATGAATATTGGAAGATTTGGGACAGATAAAAGAAAATACAGTGGAACCTTGCTTCTCGAATCCCTTGGTACTCGAACATTTCGACTCCCGAACCCCGAAAACCCGGAAGTAAGTGTTCCGGTTTTCAAACATTTTTTGAAGCCAAATGTCCAGTGTGGCTGCCAGCTATTGTTTCTGGGGTGCATACGCCAATTGGAAGCCGTGTCTTGGTTTTCGAACGTTTTGGAAGTCAAACGGACTTCTGGAAGGGATTACATTTGAGAACTAAGGTACCATTCTACTTCCTCATGCAGGACATATAAACTATGGAACATGCCAGCACAGGAGGCAACAGTGGCCACCAACTTGGATGACTTTAAAAGAAGATTGGACAAATTCATGAAGGCTATCAATGGCTACTAGCCATGATTCCTATTCTTTGTCTTCACAGCTAGAAGCAGAGATGCTTCTGAATGCCAACTGCTGGAAACCGAAGGAGGAGACAGTGCTGCTGTGCTCAAATCCTGCTTGAGGGTTCGCCACAGGCATCTAGTTGGCCGCTGTGATAACAGGATGCTGGTCTAATTGGACCACTGGCAACTGGACACTGAGACACAAGATGCTGGATCAGATAAATCTTTGGTCTAACCTAGCAACATTCTTCTTAGGAGCTCTCAGTTTGACATATTGCTGCTTCTCCACCCCTGATGCTTGGATGACTTTAAAAGAGGGAGAGAGAGAGAGAGAGAGAGAGAGAGAGAGAGAGAGAGAGAGAGTATTAGGAATGAAAAGCCCACACATTCTTGGCATGCCTAATAAAGACCGAGAGGCACAAGGTGTGGATCCTCTCATAAAATCCATTCTGCATATAATCTTCTCTGTAATAGTCTTCATATCAATATCAATAAAAATTTATTCGACCATCAGTCAGAAAGCACATATTATCCATACAAAAGTTAAAACGTCTGGAAAAGCGTGACACTTAGAAACAGCGAAAGGTATATTATACATTTAGACCCGTGTCAATACAGTCAATTTTAGCCTTACAACACTTACAGGCCAAAAAAAGAAATTTGGCCACCGAGAAGGTTGTTGTTCCAGTGAACTTGTTCAGCAAATACAAAACCAGTCTTTCTCTATCTACAGGGCTATGTTGGCATAGGAGTGGAGCTATAAGTTTTTGTCTAAGATCTGCATAGAATGGGGAGATCAAAAGAATATGTTCAGTTGACTCAACCACTCCCAGAGCACAGGGGCAAAGTCTCTGGGTGTATGGGACTCCCCTGAACCTTCCCCACAAAACCGCCGATTCCAGAACGTTTAACTTAGCGGCTGTAAGGAGCCTACGGTATTCCACATAGTGGATTTCCGCCAGATAAGGGGCTGGTGAAATCTGAGATATCTGTTCCCCCAAATACATCCCAGGTTTCACAAGAGCAATGTCCTCTTGCCTAGCGATATCCCTCAGTCTTTGAGAGATCACAACTTTAGCTTGGCTAAATGTCATAGACTCCAGGAAGAGATGTGACAATCCGCAGATCTGCACTTCATTTATAATCTCCTTTTGTCTTCATAAGTGCACTGTTTCTCACTGAAGAGCATGTGCAATGCCGTAAACTTTAACAGTCCTTCCCCAATGAAACTGACACTTAATCATTCGTTACTGATGCGGTATAAACATGGCAAGCTGGCTGATCACCCATTGCATTAGTCACTGAAGAGAAAGAGACAATACTAATTATAACCCAAGGCAATTAGAGCAGTGCTTCATACATTTGCTCACGTTGACGTAGGCTATAAAACCACTGTCAAATCTTGATATCACTGTTGCAGCCGACAATTACCGCAGTCTCTTCTAATGCGCAACTTGTTGCTTTTTGAAGGCAAGGGACACAACATTGAATATTCTAATAGTCTGGTGCTCACTAGTAGGCAGTGACTCCCAATTATTTTTAATTGGTTGCCTTAGTCACATTGGAGCATGGAGGATCGTAAAACTGAAGAGGTCAAGGGACATTTCATTATTTTTGGTAAATACCTGGCAATTTGGCATAAATGTAGACCAATGGTGCTCAACATAAGGAGCTTGGATCAGACCAAGGTCAGAGGAAGCTTGCTTGACTCAAGTTAGACTAGCTGGCATCAAAGGTTGGCATGTTTGGGCACCTGTTGAGGATCCACACCCCACCAAGGGGCACACTAGCAAGAGCCCTTTGTACCTGCTTTTTCTCTTCACCCTTGCAACCTGCTTGCTTGTTCACCCACCACTCGCTCCAGCCCAGACAACAAGGGTGGTGAGAAGAAGGAACGGAATATGAAATTGCCTCCTTGCACAGTATGAACCTTAACCATGAAAGATGCTATCATCCCCCTGGTTCTCAGATTCTGCTGGTCATGGGTATGGCAGTAGTTTATACTAAGCTGAATAAATAAGGTTTCCTCTAAACAGTGAAATGGCAACAGCATCAGAGTTAAGCTTCATGAAGAGCTATCTAAAATATTTCCAAGAAGTGGGGAAGGAGGGGTGAGGGGAATTGGCCAAGTGCCTGAATTTCAGTGCTAGTCTAGAAATTAATAGACCAAGCACTGCCCGTTTAGTTTATTAAACTCCCAGCATATTCTGCCCAAGTTTAGTGAATTGCGCTCTGCTTATTAACTGGAGAAAATAACCTTTCTGCAGTTTTATTGTTTTTTAATGTCTCAACCTGATAACATTATTTCTCTAAAATGAATTACAGTGGTGTGTTAAAGGGGAATAATCTAGCTGGGTGTTTTATTAAGTGTTTGGTGAATGAAACGGACTTTTGGGGAGGTTCATCGGGCACTTATTTGACTTCTTGAAAAGTGAGCAAGTAGAGCCTAGCAAGAGGTCTACCTATGGTGCAGAGATACCTCCCACTTTGTCAATCAAAACAGTGCCATTTCTGGCAAAACAGTTCAACTGAGCTCTTTCTGCATTGCCCTAAAGCAGGCATCCCCAAACTTTGGCCCCCCAGATGTTTTGGATTACAATTCCCATCATCCCTGACCACTGGTCCTGTTAGCTAGGGATCATGGGAGTTGTAGGCAAAAACATCCACAAACAACAGTTTGTGGATGCCTGCCCTAAAGTATCAAGAACTACATCTGAGTCTTTAACATAGAACATAGAGATGGGCCAGCAGTGTTGTGTTCTCCCCAAAACACACCACCACAGTATTGGGAAATCAACACCACGGCTGGTGTGTTACTCCCTTCGAAAAATTAATTCTTCAGGTGATACTGCAAGGGTTAACAAGCCTCTTGGCTTTGATTCCGCCCTCTTCCAAGTGGTTGAAGGGTCTGCTGGGGTTGGCTCATCAACTGTATTCCAAACCCCCTCCTTCCTTAAAAATGCCTCCGCATAGACTGACCAGGTCTGATAATTTCCCTGTGTCAGCTTGGGGAAAGGAACCCCTTCCTGCACTGGGTGATCCATCCTGGCTCTTAACTGCTGCTGGGATCTTGCAAGCAGTCATTCATTTAAGCTGCATATGCTCCCACCAGCTTCCCGGCTCGGCTTTCAGACCTCAGAAAAGTATTTGGCCCCCACGTCTGGGCGTTGATCCAACATACCTCATTAGAGTCCAGCACAGTCTCTGCAAACAGCTCCGTCCGGAACAAAAGCCTCGCTGCTCTGGGCCCATAACCAGATATTGGGAATTCAACACCACGGCTGGTGTGTTACTCCCTTCGAAGTGCCACTTGGGTGATTAATGTTCCTCCCGAGCCACCGGTGCAACAGATATCTGTAAACATCTGCATGCAGTATCAGCAGATATCAGCAGACAGCGAAAGTGAGGCTTGAGGCATGGATACGAAGCACTACATTTATTATTTACAGGACAAAAGAAAACATGGTTCCTCTTACTTTCTTCATCAGCAAGAAGAAGAAGAAGAGTTTGGATTTGATATCACTACCCGAAGGAGTCTCAAAGCGGCTAACATTCTCCTTTCCCTTCCTCCCCCACAACAAACACTCTGTGAGGTGAGTGGGGCTGAGAGACTTCAAAGAAGTGTGACTAGCCCAAGGTCACCCAGCAGCTGCATGTGGAGGAGTGGAGATGCGAACCCGGTTCCCCAGATTACGAGTCTACAGCTCTTAACCATTACACCACACTGGTTCTCAAAAGAAGAGAAAAGCAAAAGCAATTATCACAGAAACAGCGTATCTGAACTTCCGTTCCCATGACATCCAACACTGTGGAATGTAAACACACAGACATGTGATGAAACAATCCCACATATCTGCAGCACGGGGGAAAGAATTCCAACACACAGTCACTGATTGCATGATGACTTCTACTCATATTGAACCAAACATGAGTAAAAGCCCCCTTGCAGGTCTTCCTTGTTTAAAACAGGGAAGGACAAGGACACAGCAGGTGGGGTGACACACACTGGGACATTGGGGGTAGAGAATAGGTGGATGTCCCTTTCCCCATGCATGGGCATGTTGTTTGCAGATGTCTCTATATATGCCCAGACATCTGCAAACAACGTTTGTGTGAGCTGCTTCAGAAGAATGAGCTTCAGCTCCAAAATGCATTGAACTTACAACAAACCTCAACAGTTGGCACTTTCAAAACTAGTTTCACCAAATATATCATTTAGGCCATCTCCACCCTGGCAATCTCCACCCTGGTTCTCAGTGAGGTGGATCAGGACAATGGCCTATCTCATCCCACATCCCACTTTCACAATGGCCAACCAGATGCCTATGGGAGGTCCACAAACAGGACATCAGCACAACAGTCCTCTCCGTGATTCCCAGCAACTGGTATTCAGAGACATGCTGCCTGTGAAGTGGACGGAGAACATAGCCACCATGGCTAGTAGCCATTGATAGCCTTATCGTCAACAAATGTTGAAGCCATCAAGTTGGTAGCCATGACTATCTCTTGTGGGAACGGATTCAATAGTTTAACCATGCTCTGTCACAGGGGAGTTGCTCCATCCCCTTTGATCATTTTGGTTGCCCTTTTCTGACCTTTTCCATCCAGCTTCATTCCATTTCAGACTACGGGTGAACATCTCCAGAGGAAGCCAACAAAGGGGTCTGGAGACCATGGAAAGCTCAAGGGACTGTACATATTTAGCCTGGAGAAGAGATGAGCAAGAGATGACATTATATCAAATATCTGAAAGATGTCACATAGATGATGGAGCAGATTGGTTTTTGCATCTCCAGTGGGGTAGGATAAGAACCAACAGGTTCAAATGGCAAGGTGAAAAAAAGATTTATATTTAAGATTAGGAAGAGCTTCCTGATGGCATGAATTGGCAATGGGACAGAGTGCCTGGAAGTTGATAGGCTCTCATTTCGTAGAAGTCTTTATGCAGGAGCTATCAGTGATCAGCTCTTTGATTCCGTGCTTCTCTGTGAGAACTACCTGATTATTTATCTTACATGGGGGGGGGATAGTCTGTGTGCATAGATAACTATGATGTCAGGGAGAAAGCTCTCTATGATATCTATGTTTTCTATGTGCAAGGGTTTGCTTTTTCATATATATTTTTTTCAAATTTTGAGCGGCAGCCTTTCAGTGACATGTCTCCTGCAGTCTCAAGGGGCATCACCCCGACATGGACTGACTGCCTGAGGAATAACTCATCTTCTGTCTCTCCTTAAGCCACTATGATCAATGAGATGATCTCCTAAAAGATACCTAGGGGAAACTACTTTAAAAAAAGAGAACAGACGAATCTCAACCTGCCGTGGACTTTAAGAGATCTTTGGATCTTTCGCTAGCAAAAGTGGATCTGGAAACAGCCAAAGAGCAAAAAGGAGAAGAAAAGGAAAAAGAAGGGGGGAAAAGGAGAGAAGAGGCAAAGAAAAGTAATTTCCAGAAGTCTGCTTCTGAAATTTATTAGAGTTCCTCTGATAACTAGGCTGCCAGCTGCGGCTCTCGCTGCCATGGAAACAGACACCACTGGCAATGGGGCAGGTTGTTCTAAACTAATCGCTGTTTTACAAAAGCTGGGTTTTTGTGGAATGATTAGCTTTAAAGGAACATGCATTTTTCACCTACAGCATCCTTGCTTGTTATAGCGGAAGCAGCAATTGGGTACCTCCGAATATGCCTTGGTCTCACTTGCATCATATTTACAAAGCCCCAAATTCAAGGTGGAGTCCGGGTCCCTGTCTATCAATTTTCCCTTACTGAAAGGGGAATTTCCCCCATGGAATGGGGGGGGGAGAGATTACCCTAGAGGAACAAAAAGAAGAGTTTTGGGATGGGGGAGCCCCTCTTCAGATCATCCAGGTGTGAAGCCATCATCCACAGAATTTGACCCTGTAGCCTCTTCCTATCTTTCTCTATAAATAGCAGTTCGGATCGATTGGTTTATACAGGGGTAAAGGGGTGTGTGTGTTCAGGATTATGTTGCAACTAGCCTACAAAATTCAAGCTTCTCTGAATTTTGCAGTGCAGTTCCTCACACAAACAATATCAACAAAACCGCAGGATTTAAGGGGAGATATACATAGACATGCTTATATTAGAATAAGTAACATGAAGAAGTGTTAGGGAGAAGTGACGGCAAAATTGTGTATGTTAGTCAAAATTGTATATAAAGTACATTTTTTTGGGAGGAAATTGCATTAAAATGCAGACAGATTTTCATGAGGATTTTGTTGTTGTTGTTGTTAAAATGAAATTGCTGCAAAAATGTGAGAAAGTTAATTTAAGACTTGGAAAATATAGAAATTTGGAGGACCAACATTGACAGATTGCCTGAAGGATCTGGCTTGCATTTTTCAATTATATTTTGAAAGTTCAGCTCTCAGAAGCTTGTAGAAGTTCCAATCACATCAACCACGTACTAGAAATCAGAATGTACAAGCTTTTATACATAACAATCACTTCATTATTTCAGAACTCAATCTTCATTCTTTATTTATATCAGCCACAGTAGTTATGAGCTAATAAAGCGATTTGTTTTGCTTAAGATGCTCTGTTTGTTTTTGACTTTTTCTCTTTCATTCTCCAGATCTTCAAACCACACCTCGTCTCTGGTTCCACATGAAGATGAAACCAGGGAGGTAAATAAGGTGTGAGCAACATATCCATGTGTCACTGTGCATCTTCATTTATTTCCATTTGATTTTGGACAGTGTATTGGAAAGTAATTTAAATAAATAGGATATGCAGGGCGGTGATCCCATCCGTGGGCAGCTCTTTAGCAAAAAAATAAAAGGCAAGAGAGAGAAAAGGATAGTTTGAAAGCCATTACATAACTGTCAAGAAACACACTGAAGATTCTTCAGATGATTAGCAATCTGAAACCCTCCTGTCTCCTCAGCCCCTGGTTTGTTTTAAAAAACAACAACCCCGGAAGTGTAAAAAAATGGCTGTAGTACTGTTTGTATTATTATTATTATTATTATTATTATTATTATTATTATTATTATTTCTATTTCTATTACTACTACTACTACTACTACTACTACATAAAAATATACCGTACAAAACCTACAAAACGTCAAAGCAGTTTATTTTAAAAAAACCAAACAATAAAATTATCAATAAAATCAGTTAAATGCTCACAGAATCATAGAATTGTAGAGTTGCAAGGAATCCCAGAAGTAATCTGGTGCAAACCCCTGCAATGCAGGGATCTCAGCTAAATGATCCATGAGAGATGGAGGCTTAAAAACCTCCAAGGAACGGAAGTCCACAACCTACCAAGGGGGACCGTTCCACTGTTGAATAGCTCTTACTGTCGGAAAGCTCTTCCTGATGTTTAGTCACTTTTAAAGCAATCAAACAATGAAGACTCGGTTGCTGCAATGCCCTCTGTGTGGGGCTTCCCTCATGCTTGATCCAGAGGCTGCAGTTAGTGCAGAATGCTGCAATACAATTGCTGACAGGAGTTGGAGAGCAGGGTTGTTTTGAGGATAAAATGGGGAGGGAAAGAACGGGATACGCCACCTTGAGCTCCTTGAGGGGAAAGGTGGGATATAAACGCAATAAAATAAATAGAAATAAATCTTGAAAGCATATCAGGCCAAATGTATGATTCCTTATTTTAACATGTTTTGGGAATGTGGAATATATGCCTTTATTTTAGATGCATCTTCTGGCGCGTTTGCACAGCACCGAGTAGTAAATAATCATTTAATTAGCACTACCTTTGGAAACCGGGATCATTATCCAGATCTCAAATCCTTCTCCAGGGATTTCTCCCTTAATTGCTTTTTCTTTTCCCCTCACAGGTTACAGCTGTCTGTTTCAGAAGAGCTGCGTAAACCTTTGGGGAAGCAGAGATCCTACTTGTTGTTCTTTTAAAATGTTCACAGTGCATCTCGTAGCATTGGGCACAGTTATTTCATACTGCTGTGAAATACGCTGTGCTCAGAATTAATTACCCTGTTAAATGCGCCTGTTCAATAGGCATGTGATAGAACTTGTGCTTCTGTTACTTAATCTTTGTGTTTAATGATAATGTTCTGCTCTGCTTCCCCATAGGCTGTACTTCAATGGTAGGTAAAAGGTAAAGGACCCCTGGATGGTTAAAGGTAAAGGGACCCCTGACCATTAGGTCCAGTCGTGACTGACTCTGGGGTTGCGGTGCTCATCTCGCTTTATTAGCCGAGGGAGCCGGTGTACAGCTTCCAGGTCATGTGGCCAGCATGACTAAGCAACTTCTGGCGAACCAGAGCAGCGCACGGAAACGCCGTTTACCTTCCCACTGCAGTGGTACCTATTTATCTACTTGCACTTTGACATGCTTTCGAACTGCTAGGTTGGCAGGAGCAGGGACTGAGCAACGGGAGCTCACCCCATCGCAGGGATTCGAACCGCCGACCTTCTGATCGGCAAGCCCTAGGCTCTGTGGTTTAACCCACAGTGCCACCCGCATCCCTGGATGGTTAAGTTCAGTCAAAAGGTGACTATGGGGTTGCGGCGCTCATCTCACTTTCAGGCCGATGGAACCAGCGTTTGTCCGCAGACAGCTTTCCGGGTCATGTGGCCAGTATGACTAAACCACTTCTGGTGCAAGGAGGACTGTGACAAGTGCCAGAGCACAGAGAAACACCGTTTACCTTCCTGCTACAGCAGTACCTATTTATCTACTTGCACTGGTGTGCTTTCGAACTGTCAGGTTGGCAGGAGCTGGGACAGAGCTCACTCTGTTGCGGGGATTCGAACCACCAACCTTCTAATCGGCAAGCCCAAGGGGCTCAGTGGTTTAGACCACAGCACCACCCGCGTCCACGTCAATGGTAGAGGTGTTTGGCAACAGGGGTGGCTACTTGAATAAAACATTGGGGGGCAAATAAGCACTGTCCTACATATTTGATCACATGACACAGTGCAAGCACACCATTTAAATGACAATACCCATCAACTTTGAGGGGTCCAGCCCCCTGAAATATTTTATTGGGGGCGCCGAAGTCCCCAAAGCCCCTAGGAGTTGGCTGCTATGCTCGGCAATGCTTGTCAATCACATGCAAATGGTAGATTTGGGCTTCGGTCAAATTGGGTTGAAAAAGCCCTTGATCGCAGCAGGTCAGCTTCTCCTACCCAGAGCAATCTGGCACTGTCTAAAGGTGGGGTGGTCAGCTAGCTGGGCAGTGGGAGGGAGAAAGAGAGTCAGGCAGGCATTGCAGACCCTCCAAGTGTCCCTATTTTCCAGGGACAGTCCCAGATTTACAGAAGCCATCCCGATTTCTGATTTGATCCTGGAATGCCCCGCTTTTCCTAAGGATGTCCCTATTTTCATTGGAGAAGTGTTGGAGAATATGGAGTTATGTGCCGCCCCGCCCCCCGAGCCAAGGAGATAAGTAACTATGCAACCTTTAGAAGACATCTGAAGGCAGCTCTGTATAGTTTTATTATGTTGTGTGTGTGTGTGTGTGTGTGTGTGTGTGTGTGTGTGTGTGTGTGTTGGAAGCCACCCAGAGTGACTGAGGCACCCCAGTAAGACTGGCGTGGGTATTATTATTATTATTATTATTATTATTATTATTTGAATAGGACTTCCCTATTTTCATCAGATAAATGTTGGAGGAAATGGCATTACTGAGTGAAAACAAGTGTCCTTGGATGCTGTGGCAGGAATGCTGGATTGCCCTAGCCCAATAATAATAATAATAATAATAATAATAATAATAATAATAATTTATTATTTGTACCCCGCCCATCTGGCCGGGTCCCCCCAGCCACTCTGGGCGGCCTCCAACAGATATTAAAATACATTAAAATATCACAGGTTAAAAACTTTTCTAAACAGGGCTGCCTTGAGGTATTTTCTGAATGTCAGATAGTTGTTTATATCTTTGACCTCTGCTGGGAGGGCGTTCCACAGGGCGGGCGCCACTACCGAGAAGGCCCTCTGCCTGGTTCCCTGTAGCTTTGCTTTTCGCAGTGAGGGAACCGCCAGAAGGCCCTCGGCACTGGATCTCAGTGTCCGGGCTGAACGATAGGGGTGGAGACGCTCCTTCAGGTATACAGGACCGAGGCCGTTTAGGGCTTTAAAGGTCAGCACCAACACTTTGAATTGTGCTCGGAAACGTACTGGGAGCCTATGTAGTTCTCTCAGGACCGGTGTTATGTCCTGAGAGAACTACATTGGCTCCCAGTACGTTTCCGAGCACAATTCAAAGTGTTGGTGCTGACCTTTAAAGCCCTAGTCCTAGTCTACTATGATTATAGTGAGCATGGGCCTTATCAAACAAGGTTGTTTTTGTGCATACATATATATATAGTGCCTATTCACACCTAGTCATTTTCCTAAGAACCCAGGTCAGTTTCATGTACACAGAGCATACAAGAACACAGAGAAATGAAAGAGAGCTGAAGGATCACTGGAATTGCCTTTCCACAAACCCCTTGAAGAGCGGAAGGTATGATTAATAGCAAGTAGAAGGTATAGTTGGTGGCCTAATCTTAAAAAAGGGAATTTCAAACGATCCCCTTCATGTTTATGGATTTCAAATATATTTGCATAGCAAGTCGTCCAAATATTTTAGGCAAGAAGCTTTGATTTGTCCTCGGAGTTAAATATTCATGGAGCTTCCTTCTCATTTCCTGTAGGTCCTCAGCCAGATGATGTGCTGGGAGAAGGATTGAAGAAAAATTCACTAGCACCCTTCCAGGACTGTGTTTGTTCATTGGTCTTTCAACCAGCTGTTCTAAAACTCTACATCCTATCCCTCGGTGACCATTATCTACTCTACAAAATTAAGATAGTTTAATTGTCTCTCCCAACCCATGAGAAACCTACACTGCTGTAGTACCGTGAGGTGGGTTAGGCATATCTGGAGTGTTCTCAACATCATTGCCAAAGCTGAATTCCCACAATTCTTTGGGAGAAGGTGTGACAGTTAAATTGGCATGGAACTCAGATATGCCCACAGATGGTCCACTGAGCCTGTTAATTCAAACGTGCTGCTGTGCTTTGAAGTGCAGGGTGTTTGAGGACCGGGACATTCTCAGGGAAACCAAAATGCTTGTTTACAAAGCTATTTTACTACCAACTTTACTGTATGCTTGTGAAACATGGACCACTTACAAACGCCATCTCCAACTTCTCAAAAGATTCCATCAAGGGTGTCTCCGAAAAATCTTACACATCACTTGGGAAGACAGGCGAACTAATACCAGTGTACTGGATGAAGCAAAGATCACCAGTGTTGAACCAATGATTCTTCAACATCAACTTTGTTGGACTTGTCATGTTGTGCGGATGCCCGATTATCGTCTTCCAAAACAACTACTCTATTCCAAACTTAAAAATGGAAAGTGTAATGCTGGTGGTCAACAAAAGAGGTTTAAAGACTGTCTCAAGGCAAATCTGGAAAAAAAAGTAGTATAAACACTGACAACTGGGAAACACTGGCCTGTGAGCGCTCCAATTGGAGAACAGTCTTTACCCAAAGGTGTCAAGGGCTTTGAAGACGCTCAAACTCAGGACAAAAGGGAGAAACGTACTAAGAGGAAGGCACGCTTGGCAAATCCACACCATGATCAACTCCCAACCGGGAACCAATGTCCCCACTGTGGAAGGACGTGTGGGTCCAGAATTGGCCTCCACAGTCACTTATGGACTCATTGTTAAAACCGTGTTTATGGAAGACAATCTTACTCGGCTACGAGTGATCACCAAAGAAGAAGAAGAAGAAGAAGAAGAAGACCACTCTCTCATGGAGTTAGGTTGCTGAAACACAAAATTCTGGTACTATTGTTAAACACTCATGTAGTTGGAAAATACGGAAAATAAAGAGGATGATGTTAAAATGACTGCAAGGTAAGAGTGCAAAGTGTCTGGGGAGAACTTTCCACAGCTGGGGGTGTGGAAGGCCGTTTCACTGAAAGCAAACCTGCCACATTTCAGAAAGCTGCCATACTTAGAGAAGATGCAAGAAAAGCCTTCCTCCTTGAAGGATCAAAGCATGCTGGGAAACGTATATGTAAAAAGCCACTTTTGAGCACCCAATTTAGGCTCCGCCTCTCCTCTTTGTTATTCATTTGTTGCTTTGGGACTGCTTTGTTCTACTGAGGAACGGTGTGTAACACAGAGATGGGATTTCCCTTCTCAATGTTGGAAAGCACCCAAAGGATGCCTACCCAACAACACCTTCTGAAGTCTCCAGTTCCTCCTGAACACCAGCTGCTCAACTTCCCTGCTGGGTCAATCTCTCTTGAGCCAATCATCCACACAAGTGCTAAAGGAGGCCATTTTTTACCACCCCATGCAAAGCAGTGATGCATTGTCGCTCCTGCTGGAGGTAACGCGAGGTGCTCAGCTGTACCGGTCTCTTATTGCTGCAGTTTGTCTTGCCATCTGCCTTGTCCCCCTATGCACTGTCTAAGTGACAGCTCGGGTAATTAATAATGCTGTGGGGGTCTTTTCCATTACCCGTTGTTTATTTCACTAGGGCTACAGCAGCTCCCGGAGCACTAAGGGAATAGTGGCATTTAATCAGGGAGAACACAGGAGCTTGGGCGCAGTGTATAAATATTCATAAGACATGTTAGCCTCCTTTTAAAGAAGTTGTTTTTCCCGGCACCAGTCAAGCTTCAAAGTGGGGCATTTACACCATCTCTCAGCTGTGGGCCAAGGCAGGGAGGAAAGGACATTTAATGCACAGGCTATTTACTGGGTGCAATTAGCTTTTTGCGTCTGCGTTCATGTACCATTCTTGTTTTACTTTTGTGCCAGCAACCAAGACTTATGAGGAACGGTTGAAGGAGCTGGGAATGTTTAGCCTGGAAAAGAGGAGACTGAGAGGAGATACGATAGCCATCTTCAGATATTGGTATCACATGGAGGATGGAGCAAGCTTGTTTTCTCCTGCTCCAGAGAGTAGGACTCGAGGCAATGGCTTCAAGATAGGAGATTCCGATTAAACATCAGGAAGAACTTTCTGACAGTATGAGCTGTTCGGCAGTGGAACAGGCCCCCACAAGAGGTGGTGGACTCTCCTTCCTTGGAGATTTTTAAGCAGAGGTTGGGTGGCCACCTGTCATGAATGCTTTAGTTGAGGTTTCTGCATTGCAGAGTGTTGGACTAGATGACTATCAGGGTCTCTTCCAACTCTGCGGTTCTATGATTCTAAGCCCAGCAACAGGAAATGGCCCCAAGTCCAGAGCCATATGTTTCTGTTGTGTTGGGGTAGCAGGAAACCAAGTCAGGAAGTATCAGGTACCTCAAACACAACTGTCCTTTATTGCCACATAACAATAATGGAAAAAATAAACTCAGTGTGGACAGCTGCTATCAGGGACTGGTCCATCCCCAAGGCAGGGTCGGAGGACACAGGCAGCTGGAGGCAACAGAAGGAGTTTAGATCGGATAGCGACTCACAGGAGAGTCAGGGAGAAGGCAGCAGTGGGGAGGCGCAAACCCAAATGCCACAAATGGAGGAGGGGCTCTGGGAAGAGGCTAGAGCTCCGCTAACACCGGAAGAGGTGCTCAGGCTCTGGGATGAAGCAAGAGCCCCGGATCCACAGGAAGGAGTGGGAGGGCTCAGGGATACGATCAGAGCCCCAGAGCAACAGGAAGGCAGGGGACAGGAAATGGAGGTGGACAGAGAGGAGCGGTGTCTCTGGGATGCTGCAAGAGCCCCAGAGACACCCAGCGGTCAGGACGGGAGCATGAGGGAAGCGACCAGCGCTACCCCGCTCAGGTCCAGACCGCGGAAGCGGAAGGAAGGTAGGCGGCGCTTCGGTTTCCCGAAGCTCTTATGCTGGGGGGCGGAGTCGCCAGCCCCCACTCCGGGTATCTAACTCAGACGAGACGGATGATGAAGTTTGAACGCTGTATTGTTTAATGCTGTAAATGAAGCTATTAGTTTAGCAAGAAGCGTGCGTGGATGCTTGCTCTTGAGAAGACATCACACACCTCTCACAGCTGCAGCATGTAAACTACAGGAGCTCAAGAGGTCCAAAAACCATCACAGTGAAACACAACGCTTCTGACATACACACTGCCCAGGCTTGTGAGCTGGGGAGGTCATTTCAGTGCTACTAATACTCCCAGAGTGCACTCAATTGTCTCCCAAGACAGATGGAGGCCAACAACAACAATAGATCATATAACACTGGTCCTGAAAGACCTACATTGGCTCCCAGTACGTTTCTGAGCACAATTCAAAGTGTTGGTGCTGACCTTTAAAACCCTAAACGGCCTCGGCTCAGTATACCTGAAGAAGCGTCTCCACCCCCATCGTTCAGACCGGACACTGAGGTCCAGTGCTGAGGGCCTTCTGGAGGTTCCCTCACTGTGAGAAGTGAAGCTACAGGGAACCAGGCAGAGGGCCTTCTCGGTAGTGGCGCCCGCCCTGTGGAACGCCCTCCCATTATTATAGACAAATTCATGGGCAAAGCTTCCAATAGCTACTAACCATGATGACTATGTTCTACCTCTGATACTGCTGATGCCTCTGAATACCAGTTGTGCTCATGTCCAGCTTGCAGGCTTTCCATTGGCATCTGGTCCACCACAAGGAGGACCAGATGCTGAACCAGAGGGGAAATTGGCCTGATTTAGCCAGTGTGGTGTAGTGGTTAAGAGGTGTAGACTCATAATCTGGTGAACCGGGTTCACTTCCCCGCTCCTCCACATGCAGCTGCTGGGTGACCTTGGGCTAGTCACACTTCTCTGAAGTCTCTCAGCCTCACTCACCTCACAGAGTGTTTGTTGTTGGGGAGGAAGGGAAAGGAGAATGTTAGCTGCTTTGAGACTCCTTCGGGTAGTGATAAAGCGGGATATCAAATCCAAACTCTTCTTCTTCATCAACATCTTATGTTCTTATCAGTGGGTCCTGCATGAAAGGCAGCTTGCCTACTATACAGCCAAATAAAGAAGGCTGCAATCCTTTAACAGCAAAACCCAGTTTTAATGAGCCACTGTGGTGTTGTGGTTCAAGCACTGGACTCAAATCCCCATGAAGCTATAAAGGTCACTAGGTCTAAACACAACCTACTTCACAGGCTTGTTGTGAGGATAACATGGAGAAGAGGAAGAAAGACTCGTGAGCACTGTTCTAAAAGAAAATGTGAGTTAAAAATGTAATAAACAATAATAGTCAGAAGGTATTGATGTTTGCAAGAATGATATGCAATTGTAAGTCGTATATCAGACATGGTTTGATATGGACTCCTACTGGTATTGTGAAGTCATTGGATGCCAAATTTGGACACTGAATAGCTTCACGGCCTGAGAAGATTCACCATCAACATTAACAAAGGGGACAAATGCATTTCTCCTCTAGTATTTGGTGAAACTCACAAATAATTTGTTTCGTGTGGATCCCGTGCTTACTTGCTCACAGCTCTGACCAAGCTAAAATGGTCCTGTGATTCAGTTCTGTTCCTAATTCCATCTCGGACACCAAGCATTTCCAGAATCATCATTCATAGTCAAAAAGAAATCCTTGTCTGGATCTATGCTTGGTTGAATACATTTATCCTCTGGGGCTATACCGTGCACCTTTTTAGCTTGTCATTTATCAATAAATTACTTCAATTCCTGATTTGACGTCGCGTCAGAAGTGGCATTCAAACCCTACTAAGGCATGTTGAAATATGACATGATTGACAGAATCATCTGTTGTTTAAAGAGGATCCTTGTTGTACAATGGTACGCAAGATGGCTGTTTATTTCGAAAGGCAGCTGGGGTCAGATTGGGATAATTATCCAATGTATAAGGGTGTATCCGACAACTGGGATAATATGGCTGATTTGCTAAGGAGAATGGCCTGGTTCATATGTTATGATAAGTCAGACTATGATCAGTCAGGACCTTGTGCAGGTGTTGGCTCTTGGAGAGAAGTTTGGGGGTGGGCAGATCTGTCAATTTGGTTTCGCTCAATTTCTTATTTTGTGAATGAAACTTCCACTTTATGGTCCCCCAAGCTAGCATCCTACAAAAAGATATCAATTTGCGAGGATAAGCCTCCTCAGGCTAGTTCCCTCCAGATGTTCCTAATCCCTTGTGTCTTCTACCACAGTTTCATAAGCCTGGCTGATGGAAGTTGTAGTCTAAAACATCTGGAAGGCATCATGTTGGTGAGGGAGGGACCATTTGTTGGATCAGGATGTGATTTTAAAAATCCAGGGGTCCAAGTGCCGGATTTACGTATAAGCTAAACAAGCTATAGCTTAGGGCCCCGCTCTCTTGGGGCCCCCCAAAAAAAATTAAAGGGAAAAAACCTGGACATACAATTCCAAAATATAAGATCATAGAATCATAGAGTTGGAAGAGACCACAAGGGCCATCCAGTCCAACCCCCTGCCAAGCAGGAAACACCATCAAAGCATTCCTGACAGGTGGCTGTCAAGCCTCTGCTTAAAGACCTCCAAAGAAGGAGACTCCACCACACTCCATGGCAGCAAATTCCACTGTCGAACAGCTCTTACTGTCAGGAAGTTCTTTCAAATGTTTAGGTGGAATCTTCTTTCTTGTAGTTTGAATCCATTGCTCCGTGTCCGCTTCTCTGTAGCAGCAGAAAACAACCTTTCCCCCTCCTCTATATGACATCCTTTTATATATTTGAACATGGCTATCATATCACCCCTTAACCTTCTCTTCTCCAGGCTAAACATACCCAGCTCCCTAAGCCGTTCCTCATAAGGCATTGTTTCCAGGCCTTTGACCATTTTGGTTGCCCTCCTCTGGACACGTTCCAGCTTGTCAGTATCCTTCTTGAACTGTGGTGCCCGGAACTGGACACAGTATTCCAGGTAAGGTCTGACCAGAGCGGAATACAGTGGTACTATTACTTCCCTTGATCTAGATGCTATACTCCTCTTGATGCAGCCCAGAATTGCATTGGCTTTTTTAGCTGCTGCATCACACTGTTGACTCATGTCAAGTTTGTGGTCTACCAAGACTCCTAGATCCTTTTCACATGTACTGCTCTCAAGCCAGGTGTCACCCATCCTGTATTTGTGCCTTTCATTTTTTTTGCCCAAGTGTAGTACTTTACATTTCTCCCTGTTAAAATTCATCTTGTTTGCTTTGGCCCAATTCTCTAATCTGTTAAGGTCATTTTGAAGTGTGATCCTGTCCTCTGGGGTATTAGCCACCCCTCCCAATTTGGTGTCATCTGCAAACTTGATCAGGATGCCCTCAAGCCCATCATCCAAGTCATTGATAAAGATGTTGAATAAGATAAAAAGCATATAGTAGGCACCCCCAAACTCGGCCCTCCGGAAGTTTTGAGACTACAACTCCCATCATCCCTAGCTAATACGACCAGTGGTCATGGATGATGGGAATTGTCGTCCCAAAACATATGGAGGGCCGAGTTTGGGGGTGCCTGCCATATAGCATATATCCAACACAAGAGGAGGGGCAAGAGGAGCATCAGTTACCACTCAGAGGGAGTGGGATGAAATGGGGAGGGGATTTCAGCTCACAGTGAGTGTGCTGGGATGAGGCTTTGAGCAGGAAGGTCTTTAGTTCGAATCCTACATAGCCAAAGCCTCACCAGTCCCCCCCCCACAAATTCCTGTTGCCTCAATCCTCCTTAAGTAATCTAGACTTTGTAACAAAGGTGATCAACAAGCCATTCAATCGTCTGAGTTAGTTTTATTGAATATATTTCAGGTTCAGAATATGGATATCTCATTTAATTCTCTTATTGGCTATCTATCGTTAGCAGCTAGACTTGTTAAAGCTTGGTTTTGGAAAGACTTGGAAAAGGGCATCTTATTGAACTGACTAAAAAGAGGCTGGCAACTGGCCCTAAGAGAGAAATTGACCAAGAAACCATGAGAAGCTGCTACAGTACAGAGGCACAAACTCTCAACTTCAACTGACTGGCACTCTTTTATGTATTTCATGGATAATAGAAACAATCCTGACCTCTCGCAGACATTCAGACTTCCTGGGCTATTCTAGGTTAAATCATATTCTACACTTTAGATTGTGCTTACTGCATTTTCATATGTTGGGTTTTCACTGTAGACCTCAATATTTTATTTTATTTTATTGGTTACGGGGTTGTTCAGCTTTTTCAGTGGAGGCACCAATCCCGCTCCTTCACAAGCAGCTTCTTCCAGAGACTCCACTCACAGAGAATAAAACCTGCCTGCGCCATCTGTGTAGCATCATTCTGGGTTCAGTCTCTTGGTCACACTAAAGTGTGACCGAACATTTTAAATATAGAACTGGTTATTCTCTTTTTTAAAAAAACAAAAAGCTGTGAAATCCCTCTGTGGGGATCTTTGCCAATAAGCAGTGGCAGAGAGCGTGATGGACAGCAGTACCAATTAGTTAGCCGAAGTATACTAAAATCCTTATTTCCATAGCGGAATGGCTAATTGGAAGAGAGATCAAATAATATAGCAGAATGCATTTGCATACCGAAAGACTGGCCTGTTTTTAATGATCTCAGCCAGATGAAATCTGGTGTAGATATAAATCTTTAAAAAGAAGAAGGAATTGAAAGATGGGGGGGGGAGAATATTACTAAAAGCAAGGGTATTGACAAAGGAAGAGATTAAGAAGTTATTATAGCGAAATCCCTCAAGCTTTCAATTCTGCACAGCCACAGTAAAGATCAGAGACATGACAATGAATTACATTTAATACGTCATGTTACAAACCCCGGTACCAGTGAGTGAAGATATTATCCGGTCAGTGATATGTTGAATGTTCCATAAAATTCAAATAAGATCAGCTCACCCTAAAAAAAACCCAACCCCCCCCCCCCAAAGCAGATGCAGATTGGAATGAATCCATTGGATTCCTTCGCATTTTTTAAACTTATTTTTTAAAGCAGGAAAAGCTTAAAATAGAAACTCAGCCCCTACCCCACCCACAGTGCCTGGTAAACAATTTATATGGCATTGAGTCTTTGAAATTCCCTGTCTTGCTTCCTCATCTGATTTAATTCCAAAATACAATGGGAGAAGGAAAAGCAAAATAATTTAGAATATAGAATATATTTTATTGTCATTGTCAAAATAATTTGCAGGGGATGGGGGTGGGATCTATCAAGGGAGCTGTACCACCCTACAGATAAAAGGCTCATTCATAATGGCGTCTGGTACCCATTGAGACTGGTAGGCTGCAGGACTGGTAGGCTGCAGGACTGGTCCCATCACCTCCTGGCAAATAGAAGGGGAAGAAATGGAGGCAGTGAGAGATTTCACTTTCTTGGGTTCCATGATCACTGTAGATGGTGACAGCAGTCACGAAATTAGAAGACGCCTGCTTCTTGGGAGAAAAGCAATGACAAACTTAGACAGCATCTTAAAAAGCAAAGACATCACCTTGCCAACAAATGTCCGTATAGTTAAAGCTATGGTTTTCACAGTAGTAATGTACGGAAGTGAGAGCTGGACCATAAAGAAGGCTGATCGCCGAAGAATTGATGCTTTTGAATTATGGTGCTGGAGGAGACTCTTGAGAGTCCCATGGACTGCAAGAAGATCAAACCTATCCATTCTTAAAGAAATCAGCCCTGCGTGCTCCTGAAGTTGAGGCTCCAGTACTTTGGCCACCTCATGAGAAGAGAAGACTCCCTAGAAAAGACCCTGATGTTGGGAAGGATTGAGGGCACAAGGAGAAGGGGACGACAGAGGATGAGATGGTTGGACAGTGTTCTCGAAGCTACTAACATGAGTTTGGCCAAACTGCGAGAGGCAGTGAAGGATAGGCGTGCCTGGCGTGCTCTGGTCCATGGGGTCACGAAGAGTCGGACACGACTGAACAACAACAACAAGGCTGCAGGACAAGAAGATCAACAGCAGGTGGCGCCACAGCCAGGTGGAGTCAGGGCCAATGATAAGCATCCTTCTCTCGGCAGCACTGAGACAAAGGAGCCGGGAGCTGACAGGCAGTGTTCTCCCCTGGTTTGGCTCAGGGCAGACTAAGGTTGGTTGGGCACTATCCCATTTCCCATAATAGGCCTGCCTTCACCACTTATGGGCATGGAATTATTTTGCTGATAGCTTCCAAGTAGTGGTTCAGCAGCAACAACAAAACGTTCCTTCCAAGTCTCCTTTCTGTTTTTAACTGATCAGTGTGCCCATTTAAATGAAACACAGCAGCTGGGCGATTTGCCTCTTATTACACAGGTATTAGCTAAGGCAGGGTTTTTGTGTGTGTTTTTTTAAGTGTTTTGAAATCAAGGCTTTGATGGCCACAGGGTTCCCCTCCCCCCAATTTGGGAATGATAATAACAAGAATGCTCTTGTGTTGTGTAAAGTGAAGTGAAGACCTTTTTTTAATCACCCATGGGGTTTTGGACAGCTAATAACTAAGGCTTTTCTGTTTGTACCCTCTTTCATGAACAACGATGGCTAGAAGATGCTTAAGATAAAGGTAAAGGTTCCCCTGACCATTAGGTCCAGTCACGGACGACACTGGGGTTGCGGCACTCATCTCGCTTTATAGTCCGAGGGAGCCGGTGTACAGCTTCCGAGTCATGTGGCCAGCATGACTAAGCCGCTTCTGGCGAACCAGAGCAGCGCATGGAAACGCCGTTTACCTTCCCGCCGGAGCGGTACCTATTTATCTACTTGCACTTTGACGTGCTTTCGACCTGCTAGGTGGGCAGGAGCAGGGACCAAACAGCAGGAGCTCACCCCGTCGCGGGGATTCGAACCGCCGACCTTCTGATCAGCAAGCCCTAGGCTCTGTGGTTTAGACCACAGCGCCACCCACATCGTATTAGCTATTTCACACCTTCCTTCTTGTTTTTTCAAGTAACAGTTGGGAGCAACAGCCTGGCACAGTGGGACAGGCAGGGCTTTTTTTTTCATTTGGAACTTGCAGGAACAGATTTCTGCCACCTCTCAGGTGGGCGCCATTGCCATTATAAGAGAACAAAAGAGGTGTTCATGGTGAGGTCCAGCACCTCTTTTTCTAGAAAGATAGCCCTGGAAACGGACATAGGAAGCCCCCTGTATTGGAGGACTTCCAAACTTGCCTTTCTTCCACTCTTTTCAGGCATGGTCTACAATGGGACACCTTGGGCCAGTCACTTTCTTGCAGCCTACCCTACCTCACAGGGTTGTTGTTGTGTGGAATTAAATGAGGCAGGTGGAACCATGTAGTACACCTCCTTGAGTTCCCTGGAGAAAAGGGGGTGGAAATGCAATAAATTTGTTTGCTTTTATTGCTTTGTATTTTAATATGTTGCTTTTTAAGCCACCTTGAATCCTAACTCGGGAGAAAGGTAGGATTTGAATACCCCCTTTTTTAAAAAAAATCAAAGGTTGTGGCGAAGCTCATTAGAAAGTATAAATATTGTATTGCGGTGGTTTTCACTGTCATCATTCATGAGAAAATGTGCATTTACTTTTTAATTAGGTATACCTTTTTTAAAAAAAAAAAAAAAAGGAAAAGTGGTTTGGGGGCATATTTTCTGCTTTCCTTCCCATTCAAGGATGATGCAAAGATGACGATCCCTTTTGAAGGTTCCAGCTCCCTGGCATTGTGAGAGCTGCATTCATCCACAGGGAGGGAGAAACACAGAAATGAAAGGGAGGGTCTCTTCCATGGTGTGCGACTTTGTTCAACCTGCTGGAAGCTTTGCCAGTACAATAAATAGATGCCCGGCGCTTGGAATAGGAAAAAAGGCACTAGAGGCAGCGAGAGGAGAGGTAAATGGGGACAGAAGAGGCTGATGAATGGAGCTCAATCTAAACATGATTGATTTTTGGCACATGCTCTGTGTACACTTTGCCAATGATTTATCTTAATTTGGTGGGTATTATCATGAGTTCAAGAAGCGCTGGACCTGGACCATCTATCACGTCCATCTTCGGCAGAAGACTGTGCAGCCTTCGCAATATTTAATAGCTCACCCTTCTGCTTTCTTTCAAACATGCCTCACACAAAGGAGCGTGTTGTTTTGCTTTCTCCCTTTGCATGGTGTATACCATGTAATCCAGCAGAAAAGGGATGCGGCGTGCCAATTTCCACATCATTTTGAAGGAAGCAGACCTGTTTTTTGAAAATCAGAATGAGGGATGCAGCGCATATCCACAGTTTGGCATTGCCGAAGTGCAGTTTTGGTGGCTCGGGATAAGCGCCATGGAAAAATGCAGTTATTACCAGGGTGTAGCTGAAAATGATGGGGTGCTTTTTATGGATACTTCTGCCCCTGAAAAAAGCACTTCAACAAGTGAATTTTCAGGGGGTTGAGTATTCAGAGTGAGGGCAATGCTTCCCACCCTCGGTCTTAATTGGTTTTCTACCCAAAACTGACTTGCATGTGATGAAGTGCTTGGGAGATAAAATAAAAAAATTCCTTCCAGTAGCACCTTAGAGACCAACTAAGTTTGTTCTTGGTGTGAGCTTTCGTGTGCATGCACACTTCTTCAGATACACTGAAACAGAAGTCACCAGACACTTATATATAGTGAGAGGGTAGGGAGGGGTATTACTCAGAAGTGGTTTGCAGAAGGTCACGGCTCAGAGATAGAAGAGGGACAAAGCTGGGAGATAATGGGAGAAGAGGAGGGGGGAGAAGCAGAGCTGGAGCAGCTGGCTGACACATTATCACTAGAAAGCATCCCAGAACCTGGCGAGCAGTGAAAGTAGGAGAGCAAAGAACTAAGAGGCAAATGGCCCTAAGCAGCCACCGTAAGGATGGTGGTGCTGTTGATGATGGGGGTGGTGGAGTTTACTCGGAGCAATGCCATTACTCCAAAAGGCTACCTTTCTAAGCCTCTCTCTGTGAATATTGAATAAAAGACTTTGGTAAGAGCTTTTCCTGTCTGTCTATCCCTGGCAGCCAGCCATGGGGGGCAGGGATTGGATTCCCTGACACCTGACAGCTAGGAAGCTTCTACTTCAATATACCATCAGAATAGTCAGACTGGAAAGCAGGATTTGTTCAATTCCACAGAGCAACACAGCTCCACAAGGAGAATGGAGTAGTCCCGGTTAGTTCCTCCATCTATGCCAGGTATGAGGAACCTTCGGCTTTCCAATTTTTCCTGAACTACAACTCCCGTTATCCCTGGTCACTGCCCATGATTTATTCGGGCTGATGGGAGTAGTAGTTCAGTAACCTCTGGAGGACCAGTTAATGCAACAGGAATGGAATCTGATCATTTCTCTAACCTTTCAAACCCATCCAGGCTTCTTAACAGCTTGACTCGAATAACACAGATGATGTTCAGGCCCCCAGTCTGTTGCCACCAACTGATGATTTCCACACATCCCAGATTGCTGGGTGCTATTCAAAAGTTGCTTCTTTGTGGGGAAGTAATAATAGTTGTAACTGGGAAAATAATGGGGCAAGACCTCCCCTGTAATATGTGATTATCCAGCTGGCTTCTGTCAAGCATGCCCCAAGACAGGAAAATGGAGAATTGGTGATATGTTAATTACAGTGAGAAATGAAATTGCTTCCAAAGTGGAAGATGGAAACCAAGTCTGTTGAAATATGGATCGGGAAAAGATAGAACATCTGATTGATGGTGAGACTTACTGATCTGAGTAAATGAAGGAATGATATCATAAATAATTTGAATTTGTTTGTCTCCTCTTCTAATAATATATGTGATCAAAATATCTCCTTTCTTGACAAACCAAAGTGTCCTGCTTTCTTAACAAGAAGTCTCATTGCACATATATGCTGGGATCTCTGTTTATGTTGTTACTCACTGTATTCATGAAGCATGTGATTGATATGATTTCGACCTAATTACCAGATTCTGTTCTATCGGCTCCCATCTTCCATGTAACAAAATGATATTTTAAGAAGACCACGAAAGAGAGACTTTCTTTTGATATATGGGCTGCCATAGCACTCTGGAATGTTCAGACAAATTACTCTGCACCAGCGCATCGATTATCCTCTCTTGTACAGGTGAACATGGGCTTTAATTGTACTGACATTAAAGACTGAATGGGAAAATCAATGCAACAGATAAAATTAAGCCTATGAAAAAATACATCACATGCTGTTTACCATTTTCTCTCTCTATCATAATAGGAAAACTGAGGACCACCTGGTGATGCTGAGTAGCTGCAGTTTTGTGACTGGCAAAAGGAAGACAATATTTCTTCATATGACTTATTCTACTAGGTTATATAACTTATTCTATTAGTCAAAACAAAATAAAAAAATTCCTTCCAGTAGCACCTTAGAGACCAACTAAGTTTGTTCTTGGTATGAGCTTTCGTGTGCATGCACACTTCTTCAGATACCAAGAATCTGAAGAAGTGTGCATGCACACGAAAGCTCATACCAAGAACAAACTTAGTTGGTCTCTAAGGTGCTACTGGAAGGAATTTTTTTATTTTGTTTTGACTATGACAGACCAACACGGCTATCTACCTGTAACTTATTCTATTAGATTATGGCAGGAGCAGGAAGAAGAGAAGAAGAAGAGTTTGGATTTGATATCCCGCTTTATCACTACCCGAAGGAGTCTCAAAGCGGCTCACATTCTCCTTTCCCTTCCTCCCCCACAACAAACACTCTGTGAGGTGAGTGGGGCTGAGAGACTTCAAAGAAGTGTGACTGGCCCAAGGTCACCCAGCAGCTGCATGTGGAGGAGTGGAGACTCGAACCCGGTCTCCCAGATTAGAGTCTACCGTTCTTAACCACTACACCACACTGGCTCTCAGGAAGCCATTTTCAGTCTATGGACTGCCTTATGTAAGGAAAGCCTGCTGGATCAGGCCAGTAACCCATCTAGTCCAACCAGATGCCTGTGGAGAACCTGCAAGCAGGGCCCAAGGACAAGAGCCATCTCCCTTCCTGTGGTTTCCGGCAACCGATATTTAGAAGCATACCGCCTCTGACCGTGGAGACAGAGCATAGCCACCACAACAGGTAGCCATTGATAGCCTTTACCTCCATGGAATCATAGAATTGTAGAGTTGGAAGGGATCTTGAGGGTCATCTTGTCCAACCCCCTGCAATGCAGGAGCCTCAACCATGATTGATGGTCATCCAACCTCTGCTTAAAAACCTCCAGGGCAGGAGAGTCCATCACCTTGTGTGAGAATCTGTTCCACTGTCAAACAGCTTTGACTGTCAGAAAATTCTTTCTTCTTAGTTTGCATCTCCGTTCTTGTAACTTGAATTCCTTGGTTCGGGTCCTACCCTCATGAGCAGGAGAAAACAAGCTTGCTCCGTCTTTCATGTGACAACCCTTGAGATATTTGAAGATGGCTATCATATCTCCTCTCAGTCTGCTCTTTCCCAAGCTAAACACATCCATCTCCTTCAACCGTTCCTCATAAGTCTTTGTTTCCAGACCCTTGATCATCTTGGTTGCCCTCCTCTGCACAGATTCCAGCTTGTCAACATCCTTCTTAAACTGTGTCACCCAGAACTGGACACAGTCTAATCCCGTTGTCTAATTGCTTTCTGGACAACTTCCAATGATTGCATTCCAATGGTGGGCAGAGTCAGAGGCAATGGTGGGCAGAACATTGGATGCATTTCTTATCCTTGTATGCATTCCTGTATGCAAAAACCAGGGATTTTTACACCACCACTTCATGTGCTTCATCTTGCATCCAGTCAAGCAAGAGGCACTAACATAGTTCAAGGATGCAATCAAGCCAGGGTAGTGTGTGTGACCTGGGAAGAAACCCAAGGGCCAGATAAAGAGGCCCAGAGGGCCACATTGAGTCCCAGGTCCTGACGTTCCGCAGTTCCGTTATTATGGGATTTACTACAAAAATGTAGGTGGCACTGTGGTCTAAACCACTGAGCCTCTTGGGCTTGCTGATCAGAAGGTCAGCGGTTCGAATCCCCGTGATGGGGTGAGAGCAATCCCCGTTGCTCTGTCCCAGCTCCTGCCAACCTAGCAGTTCGAAAGCACACCAGTGCAAGTAGATAAATAGGTACCGCTGCAGCGGGAAGGTAAACAGTGTTTCTGTGCACTCTGGTTTTCATCATGGTGTTCCATTGCACCAGAAGCGGTTTAGTCATGCTGGCCACATGACCCGAAAAGCTGTCTGTGTACAAGCACTGGCTCCCTTGTCCTGAAAGCGAGATGAGTGCCACAACCCCATAGTTGCCTTTGACTGGACTTAACCATCCAGTGGTCCTTTATCTTTTTTTTATATGTGATGATGGGCCTTTCAGTATTGATTAAAATAATTTCCTTCACTGTTCTTTTTACTTACAAATAGGTATACCCCACAGCAAAAGCCCCAAAGAACATCCCCCAAAGCATTTGTTGCAAAATCCCCTTTTTATACTGACTTGTTGTAAGAAAATGCCTGTTCCAAGCTGAATAATATGTGTTTTCCTAGAAGCATCTTTGTTGATTTTAATTGCTGCCACTCACAATCCTTCGGTCTTACTTGCACTGTTTATGGCATTAGTGCATGCACCTGATGCCCCCTCATTTATAGAAGATTGAAGACCCAATTAATGGAAGTGATTTGTGGTTGGTATTTACATTAAATTAGCCAAGTGTCTAGGAAAGGTTTCCACATTTCACTAGACTTTGATCCTCTTTTCCCCCTGCCAATGAAGTTTGATTCATGAGCGCAGCGTGTTGAACCCACTGATGAAAAGATATAATTTTTCAGTTAATCGCTGCATGAATGAGCTACATTTGTAGCGTAGGCTGAATGAACTATGGATTTAGACGTGAATGAACTTAGCTGCTTAATGAATGTCCAATCCAGCCCCTGCAACTCTGTCTCATAAAACATAAACATATCTGCTCTCTCAGAAACAAAGGAGGTCTTCGTTAGTTGCAGCATCTGGACGTGAGATTCCATGGAAGACCCATGTTGCCCTTGAAGGAAGACCAGAATGGAACTACTGCAAATTAAATAGACATATGGTACTAGACTTCCAAGATCTTAGAGCTTTGGTACACCAATGGCCGGAAGTGAGAGCTGGACCATAAAGAAGGTTGATCGCCAAAGAATTGATGCTTTTGAATTATGGTGCTGGAGGAGACTCTTGAGAGTCCCATGGACTGCAAGAAGATCAAACCTATCCATTCTGAAGGAAATCAGCCCTGAAGATCCTGAAGCTGAGGCTCCAATACTTTGGCCACCTCATGAGAAGAGAAGACTCCCTGGAAAATACCCTGATGTTGGGAAAGATTGAGGGCACAAGGAGAAGGGGACAACTGAGGACGAGATGGTTGGACAGTGTTCTCGAAGCTACCAACATGAGTCTGACCAAACTGCAGGAGGCAGTGGAAGACAGGAGTGCCTGGCGTGCTCTGGTCCATGGGGTCACGAAGATTCGGACACGACTAAATGACTAAACAACAATAACAACACCAATGGCTGCAATACCAATTCTCACCACCATTGATGGTGGGGATTATTTATATCCCACGGACAAATGTATCTAATTCTACGTCAGGAATGGGGAACCTTTTTTAGTCCTAAGGCTGTCTATTGTGAGTAACCTTCTGAATGGGTGCATGCTAAGGATGGGTGTGGTCAGAGGAGAAAGTGGATGAAGTCATGGAATTGACACTAGGCTACATTCTAGCTACAAAAAGCCACACAGAGACACACACAGAGAGAGACAATTGCAGATAGTAATATTGTGCAGCTTGAAGCAACTGGATGCATGAAAACTGACTCCTTTTGGAATAAAATGTTGTCCAGACTCATTCATTGGATTCAAGCTTTGTTTGCGGAACTTTCTTCAGAACAGAACAAAAACATCAATGATACACCCAAATAATCCCAAGCAATGTCTTGTGCGTGTTCGGCATCTTATATGAAATTAAAGATAATTCTGAACAGACCTAGAAGCAAATGTCCCTCTGTCCTTACAACCTCCATTTTACCTGGAGCTGTATTCACTCACGGAGATTACAAATCCTACTCCCACTCAGCCTGGGAACAAAGACTAAAGTCAGCTCATTTTCAAGATGGAAATTTGCAACCAAATACCTTTTTTACTTGTTCAAAAGACTAACAATCAGTATTAGAGCAGAGAACATTCAACAGTTAATTGTCAACTCATTTGGAGCTCAGTATGCTCTTCTTTAACTTCAATAGAATTTCCCCAGAGCTAGCAACACATACACAGGTATTCTCCAATTAAACAATTATACTTAACACAGACAGACAGACAGACAGACAGACATTTCCAGTCTCCAAGCAAGTAAGAGGTATGATTACAGTCCAAGGACACATTTCAGCCAGGGAAAAGCACTCAAGGAGGGTGCAGAGCAGGGCCTGGGGAGAGTCTTAAGGGCCAGATATAAATGTTTGGAGGGCCACATTCAGCCCCTGGGTTCACAGTTCCCCACCCTTATTATACATGTTATGTTTATAGCATTGATGCCACTAGTACAATGTCACATAAATATTACTTGACCATATAGGAGGGATTCATCTTCACCATCTTCTGATTTTTTCCTTGCCAGATGGAGCAAATCCCCCCCATCTCCTCCCTCTGTGTGCTGTTCTGGAGGTTTGCCTATCCCTATAGAGTGGATTTGGGGGGAGGCACAAGGCTCGTGTGGGGGAGGAGAGAGGGGAACTGTTGCACCAACATGGACCTAGCATGTTGGGTTAGTTGAATCCGGATGCACTATGCCGCATACATCAGTACCTGTATATTAGACATATATCAAGAATGCACAGTGGGGATGTCTGCACTGTACTGAAGATCTTTGACATTATGTGTGTACAGAATTGTTGAAAATTGTAGATCAGGTGACTTGAGGTTCTTATTCTTATTCTCTCAAAGGGATAATTTTGGCTTCTAAGAACGGTTTGCTGATTGTGCAAATGAATCTTTATAACCCCCTTCTGTTCTCCCATATAAAATATTTGATAAGGTGTTTAGAACTAATTAAGCATATAGATCATATTTGTAAATGTACAAGCTTTATTCTCCAACAGTTAAAAAAAGGCATCAGATTTGAGTAGCTAGCCCCATCTGTGTAATTCATCCCATTAATCTTTATAACGGATGCGCTTGCTTACTCCTTTTACTAAGGATGTTAGTAAATGTGCTTTACTAGGACAAAGATAACTCCCCCTTCAACTTCAGCCAGGACTGGTATGGTCCAAAATCCATTCTTCATAAGGCATTGAACGGCTCTCAGAAGTGGACATCTAAAAACATAGAAAAAAAGATAATTAAACATTGATAGCATTAGAACTATTTGCGCGCCAAGGCCCCGGGCCCCACAGTTCCCTTTGATAATAAACACACGGACACGAGTATTTAGGTTTATGGGATAAAATAGGCCACAACTTTATTGGTTACAGATGTGAGCGATTTGGCTTAGGCATCGGGTGAAGCCTACCTATATCTCGACTCCTGCCCATCTGTAGGGAGTCCTACTAAGGATAACCCACCAGCAAGGGGAACCCTATCAAATAGGGGCACGCCAAGGGGTCCCCGTTGGGGTCATGTGGCTAAAACCATACAGATAATTATAATAAACGCAGCACGGCATCAACCATTTCATTAAAAACTGTGCGTTTCACAAAGCCTGCTGGAATGAGATCTCAGGTACAATCCTGAGTCAGTGTGGTGTAGTGGTTAAGAGTGGTAGACTCGTAATCTGGTGAACTGGGTTCGCTTCCCCGCTCCTCCACATGCAGCTGCTGGGTGACCTTGGGCTAGTCACACTTCTCTGAAGTCTCTCAGCCCCACTCACCTCACAGAGTGTTTGTTGTGGGGGAGGAAGGGAAAGGAGCATGTTAGCCGCTTTGAGACTTCTTCGGGTAGCGATAAAGTGGGATATCAAATCCAAACTCTTCTTCTTCTTCCCGGCATTTTAAAACAGGGCTGAGAGCCACCGCCAGGCAGTGTAAATATACCAAACTAGATGGGAAAGGTAAGTAAAGGGGGATGTACAAAATTTTGCTGTTTCTCTCCCTCGAGAATTTGCCGGCATCCAATGAAGTTGAATGTCGGAAGGGTAGGGATGGAAAGAAGAAAATACTTATTCATACAGTGCCTAGAGAAACTATGGAATTTCTCCCGCAAGTTGTAGTAATGGCCATAAAGACTTAAGAAGAGTCTGCTGGATCAGGCCAATGGTCCACCTACTCCAGCATCTTGCTCTCACAGTGGCCAACCAAATGCTTGTAGGAAGCCCAGCATTGGAGACCCTTTAGACCTCTGGCAGGCACACTGTGTTGAATGCCGGCCGGCCAGGCCATGGTTTGCGTGTCAGGTTCTCACTCAAGGTCAGGAGTTTTCTTCCAAACCTTGCAGTAGGACCATAGCACGTGGCTGCAAATGGCCTGGAGATGGTGAGGTGGAACCCACGCCCCCAACCCCACCCCAGTTTATTACAAATTGCCAGTTTGGTTTACCGTACTTTTCTGTGTACAATACTATGTTTTCTCCTGTCAAAATTATGCTAAAAAGTGGGGGTGGTCTTATACATGGATAGTGCATAGGGTGGAAGTTTGATTGGTTGCTGCCACGTCTGTCAGCGGCTATCAGGTCTCTTATTGGTTGCTGCGTCAAGGGCTGTTGTTGATTGGCTGACGCTGTGGCAATTGTGTGGGTGATTTCCAGCTTCTGCCGGCGAGGGGACAGATGAGAGGCGGATTTAGCGCTGAGTGCGGGTGAGCGGTTTTTGGCAATTCCCCCTTTAAAAAGCTCAGCAACCCTGTGCAACCCACCCACCCCCCTCCAAAAAAGCTCAACAACAACTCTGGGCAATCCTCCTCAAAAAAGCTCAACAACTCTGAACCATCTCCCGCCCATTTTCTTAAATTTGAGTCCCCAAAAAGAAGAGGCGTCCTATACATGGGGGTGCCTTACCGGCGGAAAAGTATGGTAATTTGATGAATTTGGTTTCTTGCAGATCCTCTGAATTTTTATTTAATAAATACAACTTTCCCCCCGGAGTAGTCATGCCTCTTGACCCTTCTTGGGTGTGTTGGCAATTACACGCAGGGAGACTGCTGTTGTACTCATGTCCTGCCTGTGGGCTTCCGATTGGCCACTGTGAGAATAGGATGATGGACCAGAGAGGTATTTGACCTGTTCCAACAGGGCTCTTCTTATGTTCTCAAGATCAGTGGTCTAACTCAGTGCAAGACAGCTTTGTATTTTACTATTTCTCTGTGTAGCATTAATGGGAATTAATTAACATTACGCTCTTAAATCACTGTGAAATAATCCTTCTGGACTCGGATTAAAAATTATGTTTCTGAGTAGCATAATTGTTATTGCAGAGCAATGTCCCACGTTAAAAAAAAACAGTTTATGGTAAATCCTTATTTCTTAATTGATACTAAAATAACGGCGGGATTAGAAGACCATGGAAAATAACATTAATAAACAAAACATTATGGAAAATGACTCCATTAACAACTAAAATGCCTGCAAAGAGCACATTTTATCATTGACAAAACACTCTTGCAACATGCATTTTTCTTTGCAGGCTGCCTTGGATAAATGGAATTCTATGAAGTGTTCATTCTGATTTCCTACTTCACAAGCCATATACACAATTAATGTTAATTTAAAAGGAGCCCTGCTGGAGCGGCCAATCAGATGCCTTCAGGAAGTCCACAAGCACGATGTGGCAGCAACAGGCCTCTTCTACTGTTCTTCTCCAGGAACTGGTACTTAGTAATAGGCTGAGATAAATTTTGCATGCGCCTGTTACAGAGTTAATTTTAGCCATAACCCCTAGATAAAGGTAAAGGGACCCCTGACCATTAGGTCCAGTCGCGGACGACTCTGGGGTTGCAGCACTCATCTCGCTCTATAGGCCAAGCGAGCCAGCGTTTGTCCTCAGACAGCTTCGGGTCATGTGGCCAGCATGACTAAGCCACTTCTGGCGAACCAGAGCAGCACACGGAAACGCCATTTACCTTTCCGCTGGAGTGGTACCTATTTATCTACTTGCACTTTGACGTGCTTTCGAACTGCTAGGTGGGCAGCAGCTGAGACCGAACAATGGGAGCTCACCCCGTTGCATGGATTCAAACCGCCAACCTTCTGATCGGCAAGCCCAAGGCTCAGTGGTTTAGACCACAGCGCCACCCGCGTCCCCCTAGTCGTAACCCTATCTTAGAAGAATTTCTAACCAGATGGTGTTGGTTTACAACTACCTTCACCTCAAGGGGAAGACACCGCCTTTCTGGGATACCATTAGGGGTCAAGGGTTGAACCCACATGAAAATGGCAGATAGATGGTTGAAGGACCCTGAGTGAGAGGCAGGGAAGATCTCCCAGGGTGAGAGACTGAGAGAGGAAAGGAAAGATCCCAGGTGAGAACTGGGAAGGTCTATCATTTTCTGTGGGTCGCCAGAATTAAAAGCTACCTTTTGGGGGGGGGGATACAGTGTATTTTAGATACCCTGCTGTTTATTTATTTTTTTCTCCCTTATTTTTAAGCTGTTGCTGTTAAGAAAATATGCATGTTATAATGTAATACTTACTGTAATTGTTTATATAGTTGTTTTGATGTTATGTTGTCTAGATATTTTGCAGGGACATTTGAGCTTTGTGTTGTAAACTGGTCTTCTAGTGAAGGATGGTCTATCAATTTAATAAATAAATCATCCCCAACCATTGGCCATCCTGGCTGGGGCTGATGGAAGCTGGTGTCCAACAAGATCTGAAGGGCCACAGGATCCCCACCCAGTATGAAGCCTCTTCAGGTATTCAAGCTTCGGATGAGGAGAGGAGAGTGCAGGATGAGACTTTGGGCCCTACCAGGCTCCATGCAAAGCTTGTCTGAGGCCTGGGTCAGGAGTCTTGTTAGAATAAAGTTATAAACTCAACCCAAAAAGCAGCTGGTCCCTGGTGGGAACCCATGGCCAGCTTAACCCTCCAAGGCCAGGGGAAAGTATACCTGGCTGCCCACCCCCTTTGCATGGGCCTGGAAACTATCAACACAGTACAGAATAACTTCAATAAAACAATGACACATCACAAATTCAGTAATAATGTAGCTAACTTAAGCACAGTGCTACCTGAGGATACCGGGGACTGAATTCAGGACCTTCTGTATGCAGAGCAGATGTTCTACCACTGATGACATTCTACCATGTTCTACCACGTGGGTGGCACTGTGGTCTAAACTACTGAGGCTCTTGGGCTTGCCAATTGGATTCCCGTGATGGAGTGAGCTCCCGTTGCTCTGTCCCAGCTCCTGCCAACCTAGCAGTTCAAAAGCATGCCAGTGCAAGTAGATAAATAGGTACCGCTGTGGCAGGAAAGTAAACAGTGTTTCCATGCGCTCTGGCTTCTGTCATGGCGTTCCATTGTGCTAGAAGCCGTTTAGTCATGCTGGCCACATGACCCGGAAAGCTGTTTGTGGACAAATGCTGGCTCCCTTGGTCTGAAAGCAAGGTGAGCGCCACAACCCCATAGTCACCTTTGACTGGGCTTAACCATCCAGGGGTCCTTTACCATAGGTAACTCAGGCATCTCCAAACTTGGCCCTCCAGATGTTTTGGGACTACAATTCCCATCATCCCTGACCACTGGGCCTGTTAGATAGGGATGATGGGAGTTGTAGTCCCAAAACATCTGGAGGGCCGAGTTTGGGGATGCCTGTTCTGTTTTATTGCTGATTTGTAAATTATTCCATATGATTGATGCTGTGTTCTGTTATGTTACCCCTTTACCTTTACCTTTACCACTGAAAATATATGATCTCCACAGGCTAGGATATCCAACACTTTCTTGGATATGAAATTTGCTTCTTACCCATTTTGATTTTCCATTGAATTCCATTGATTACCCATTTGATTTTGATTTCCTGTTGAATACTGCAATACTTTTGTCTTAAGGTGGAAGCAGAGTAGAACCAGGATAGGTGGGAGGATAAAACAACTGAAGAACACTTTAGTTTGGCTGGAATTCAGAAGAGCTGGAACACAAAGCAGATCAGTCCAGAGGGACAATCTATATAGTTGTAAGGTATTTTATTTGTATTTTTGGAAAGCAATAAATTATGCTTATGCTAATAGTCATATGAACTGTACAGACTAGAGCCTCTCAGAATAGAAAATAAAATGTAGAATGTCCTTGGATGAAGTGTTCCTGATGTTCTGATTATTTTGTTTAAAAATGTTATAGAAGAGTCTTTCTTAATGGTGACTCCTGACATTTTGAGATCTGTGTTTGTTGCTCTCCAGAGAGTGAATAATACGTAATATTTTATATCTGCTTCCAGTCAGCTATAAAATGTAATCTTTAATAAAGCTGTCATTCCAACTTTCAGTGCTTGGTGGAGTTGAGTCATGTTCTGTCTCTGCGATACGGAAGGAAGATGAAGGGGCCTGGGATTCGTTTGGGAAGCAAGCAAGTCATAGCTGCAGTTTGCCTTTCAGCTGGAAGCATGATGATTTAATTTGGCCAAAGAACTCTGCCCAAATGCTAAACTTGACCTCCTAATGTCAGACTGTAGACAGTATCTGCACGAGTCAGTCTCGGAAGTATGGCTCATTTGTCTTGCTCTGTGACAGCATGGCCGTTTTCCAGGTCTGAGAACATGGGTCACTTTGGTCAGCTACGTTATAGAGCACTAGCTCATAGAATCTGGACTGGAACAAAAGGGCATTTATTCAGTATAACTTTGCTGGAGTGGTTGTTTGTTTTTGTTTTTTTCCAAAAAGTTCCAATGCAGGAAGGAAAGATGGCAAAGGTTTGTGTGTGTGTGTGTGTGTGTGTGTGTGTGTGTGTGTGTGTGTGTGTGTGTGTTTTCACAATTATCAGGAATGGGGTCAGAAAGAGTATTGATACCTGATTGTGGGGGTAGAGTATAGTCATTGTGGCGAGTACCCACTCCTAGCTGTGACCTCCTTGAATTTTCCCCACATGGAGAACTGGTGTGCAACACAACAACAATCTTTATGGCAGGGTTGCACCAGATGAGCAGGAGTGGTGGCAAAGCGGCAACCACGGAAGAGTCCAGAGGAATGGAGGGATTCTTACCTGAAGAAGACTGGTGGCGACACTCCTCAGAAGAGGAAGAAGCAGATGGGGAAGAGGGAAGGCCAGAACAGGAGGATGAAGAAGTTGAGCCAGAATCAGGCCCTTGTGAGGAGAGGAGCCGGAGGGCCCCCTCCCCTCCTCCCATCTCAGCTGTAGAGCTTAGAGCTGAGAAATGGAGGGAGCAATTGGAGGCAGTTGAAGCTCGTAAAAGGTGTGGTGATGAGCTGGCTACTTAAGGAAGGCCGGCTGCTTCCCTCACCAGCACCTGCAACTGCTGTGCTGAAGCACGTAGTTATGCCTGCTCATCCTGTTCCTGGTTCCTGTGTTCCTGACTTCGGCTTCTGACTCCTGGCTCCTGGCTTAATCCTGACCTTGGCTTCCTGACTTCGGCTTTCTGACTCCTGGCTTAATCCTGACCTCGGCTTCCTGACTTCTGGCTGGAACTGACTTTGGCTGGCTTCTGACCCGGACTGTTTAACCTTGGCTTTATCAGACTGACTGCTGCTCTTCAGCGCACCAACTTGTTGGCGTCCTAACATTTTATTATGGTCCAGAGACCCTACAAAGCAATACCCAATTTGGACAGCCTGCCTTCAGGTTACACAAACATTTTGTTCAGACTTAGAAATAGGGATCACTGGTTCTTGCAACCACTGGTAGAAACTTCGCCACTGCTAATGTTCTGGCATTTGTCTGGTCTTCCAATAGGAACCTGACATAGTAAGCCTCTGATTTTCCCGGGAACGGAACAAGCAAGGGTAAAATCAGTTCAGCCCTGACTTGCTCAAATTTCACACAGTGCAGCAAAATATGTTTTATAGAATCAGTGTCTTGGGCACACGGGCATAGTCTTTCCTGGTAGGGAACTCCTCTCAACCTGCCCTCCAGCACTGCAGAAGGAAAAACGTTTAGTCTGGCTTTTGTGAATAACCTTCGGTAATTTGGGACTGTCAGGTTTTGTATGCAACACAGTATCATCCTTCTGGGAGAACCTATAAGCACTGTGAAGGCCACAGATGTCACAGCAGAAGTTTCTAGGTTCAATCCCATCATCTCTAGGTAGGACTCAGAATATCCCTGGTTGGAAACCCTTGAGAAGGAGCTGTCAGTCACAGTAGACAATGGACCAATGGTTTGTCAAGGCAACTTCCTGTCTCCCTATGTTCCTAAAAGAAATTTGATTCCCTCACCCCCACCTCGAATCAAAGTTCTCTACAGAGTTCTCTTCTGCTTACACATACTGGAGAGTAAGTCCCATTTCTCCAGACAACTTTAATCTCAGCGTTATTTAACAGCAGGAAACAAAATATTTTGTGCCGGGAAAACAAATGGGGTGTCCATGTATCAAATATATTCCGGAGGCGTCGTTTTGCACTCTATTTTAATAAGCTTATTAACCGAGCAAAGATTTCCCTTGCTCTCCCAAATGTTAATTGCTGAAAGAGACATTATTGACATGACAGACTAAAGTGTTTGAACCACCGAAACCACGAAGTGGAGCTGCGTTGCTCCTGCAGATGAGAAGCAAATAGATCCAAATGTTCATAAACAGGGTTGCCGCATTGCACATGGATTATCGATGCAAATGGCCCTTACCGTTTTGTGAGTGTTTGTGCTCATTTTTAATATGCAAATTGTTTAGCTGGAGCAGTAATCCATACAGGCATCAGTGAAGCTGTTAAGCGTCTACAGAGTAAATACATATTTAATGATGTGAGGGGAGGCTGAGTTACAACAGTTTAAGTTCAGGAAAAAAATCTGCAATACGTAAGAGCATAAAAAGCCCTGCTGGTTCAGGGCAGATTTCAGGGATCAGGAGTGAGAAGAGGACTAAAGGTAAAGGTAAAGGTACCCCTGACTGTTGGACGCGGGTGGCGCTGTGGGTTAAACCACAGAGACTTGGGCTTGCCGATCAGAAGGTCGGCGGTTCGAATCCCCGCGACGGGGTGAGCTCCCGTTGCTCTGCCCCTGCTCCTGCCAACCTAACAGTTCAAAAGCATGTCAAAGTGCAAGTAGATAAATAGTGACTGCTCTGGCAGGAAGGTAAATGGTGTTTCTGTGTGCTGCTCTGGTTCGCCAGAAGCGGCTTTGTCATGCTGGCCACATGACCCGGAAGCTGTATGCCAGCTCCCTCGGACATTAATGCAAGATGAGCGCCGCAACCCGAAAGTCGGTCACGACTGGACCCTAATGGTCAGGGGTCCCTTTACCTTTACCCCTGACTGTTACGTCCAGTCACAGATGACTCTTGGGTTGCGGCGCTCATCTCACTCTATAGGCCAGGGAGCCGGCATTTGTCTGTAGACAGCTTCCGGGCCATGTGGCCAGCTTGACTAAGCAGCTTCTGGCGAACCAGAGCAGTGCACGAAAACGCCGTTTACCTTCCCGCTGGAGCAGTACCTATTTATCTACTTGCACTTGATGTGCTTTCGAACTGCTAGGTTGGCAGTAGCAGGGACTGAACAATGGGAGCTCACCTCCATCACAGGGATTCAAACCGCCGACCTTCCAATCGGCAGGCCCTAGGCTCTGTGGATTAGACCACAGCACCACCCGTGTCCTTGAGAAGAGGACTGCTGCCCCCCAAACCGGCATTAAGAGACATGCTGTCTCCAGCAGAGGAAGGAGGACATAACCATTGTGGCCAGTGGCTACTGATAGTCTGTTTCTAAAATGTGCAGAGGCCATCACAAACATGTTTGCTGACTTTCTATGATTCCAGAGGCTTCTTAGATCGGTCATTTCCTCAGTTAAAAGTTTGGTAAATGATACTTATGAAGGATTAATTAACGGCTGAAAATGTCGGCAGAGATGTACAATTAAAGTGGATTTTTAACCTTTGATGAGAGACTTCAAAGACTAGCTTGCTTCCCCCCAAAAAAACATGAAAGGGGTGTCCAATAAAAAAAAAATATGAAGGATAATCTTATTTTGCTACATCAGCACCCATCTGTGTTGTAATGAGAAGCCAACTTGCTGTTTCCTGGCTCTGATATTGCATATTAATTTCATCTGCATGTATAAATGCATAATGCCTCAACCCCTAATTTTGTTAAAAGTATACTTACAGTTGCTCATCTCCTGAAAATAGTGCATTATTTGTTAATTTTATTATGCTCAAGGCCACTTCAGAATAAACACTGTTGTTGTTCTGCCATAATTCGTGCCTCTGAAAGGATTCCTGTTTGCACTGCAGATTTCAGATGGATGCATCCCAATATTAATGTTTTCTGAAAACACAGATAACGGAGTCTTAAAGCAACATGCAGATGTTTATGGAAACCAGATGGGCCACTTAAACTATTTAGAACTTTAGTCTACATGATTTAAATGTTGAGCACCTTAAGAACATCGGAAGAGCCTGCTGGATAAGGCCAGTGGCCCGTCTAATTCACCATCCTGTTCTTACAGTGGCAAACCAGAAAGGTTTGTGGAAACCCAGAAGCAGAGCGCAAACACAAGAGCATTCTCCCGTCCTGCAACTGATATTCAGAACCATGGCTACCTCTGACACACAACCTTGACTGCAATGTTCTTCTAGGAATGTCTCCCAGCTTTCCAGAGGGAAAAAAGACCAGGTTCACACCTGCATGTTGATGAAACTGGAGGCTGGTCCATCAACCTCAGTCTGTCTTTAGTCAGTCCTCACTTGCATGCAGGGCTGCCTTAAGCATATCTGGCGCCCTGGTGCAAGGATCCCTCTGGCACCCCTATGCCCACCTTTCCCTCCGGGCGGGCAGCAGCAACCGAGAGGAGGGGGGCCGCCAGGGATCGTGCCCGCCTCCCAGGCAGGGCGCGCACACTAGCTGGAGAGGGACGGACAGAGGGAGGGAGGCTGATCGCTGCGCGCCCGGCTTGCCACCGCAGGTCGCCTCCTCCTGCCTTCCCGGCCGCCCCACGCCTTCCTCCAGTCCTGCGCAGTGGCAGGCTGGAGAAGCGCTCCAGCGACCAATTGCGGTGCTGAGAGGAGGGGCGGGTGCCAGGGATCGTGCCCGCCTCCTGGGCGGGGTGCTCTCACCAGACAGAGAGGGCCAGAAGGAGGGAGGGAGGCATGGAGGCTTATCACTGCATGCCCCTGGATGGAGGCTGATCACTGTGCGCCGTGGTTCACCACGCCCAGGGGCGTAGCAACGGGGGGGCAGGGGGGCAGTCCGCCCCAGGTTCCACCCCAAAGGGGGGTGACACTTTAAAAAAAAATTAAAAAATTAAAAAAAATTTTTTTGCTTTTTTTTTAAATTTCAACTTCATTGAAAAAAAGAGATTACACACACACACACACACACACACACAACCCCACACACCTCACAAAGTAGCGCCATCAGTGGGGGGGTGACAGTTTTTAATTTTTTTAAATTTTTTTAAATTTTTTTATTTTTTATTATTTTAACTTTATTGAAAAAAAGAGATAGTAGACACACGCACACACACACACACACACACACACACACACACACACACACACACAACCCCCCACACCTCACAAAGTAGCGCCATCAGAGGGGGGTGACAGTTTTTAATTTTTTTTAATTTTTTTTTTAAATTTTAACTTTATTGAAAAAAAGAGATAATAGACACACACAAAAAAACAACAACAACCCCACACCTCGCAAAGTGGCACCATCAGAGGGGGGTGACACTTTTTATTTTTTTAAAAAAAAATTAAATTGAAGTGGGGGGGGTGACAAAAAAAATTCCGCCCCGGGTGCCACCGGGGCTTGCTACGCCTCTGACCGCGCTACTACCAACCAACCAAGGAGGTAGCCCAACCTTCTCCTCCTCAGTCTCACTGTTGCACTTGTAGAACTCTGCAGAGAGCAGGGTAGGAACAAAACTAGAATTAATTGGCTGTTTGCCATTGGCTCTGCCTTACACTCTACCTTTCCCAATGGGCATGGTTGAGTGTCTGACGAGGACCAGATCATCAAGCAATATCTTGTATGTGTCCCAACACAGATCAAAGACCAGAGAGAGAATATTTACATTACCGTAAAGGTAAAGGTAAAGGGACCCCTGACCATTAGGTCCAGTCACAGACGACTCTGGGATTGTGGCGCTCATCTCGCTTTACTGGCCGAGGGAGCCGGCGTACAGCTTCCAGGTCATGTCAAGTGCAAGCCCTAAATATAGGGAGAGGTGGGCGGGTGTTCCGATGCACTGGCCCAAAGAGGAAGCTCAGGAACACATGCACGCGCCTTAAGTAGATCCCTTGATCCGTTTAGCTAGCGTCCCATTGGTCTGATTACACCCCAGCATCGAGGGACCTACCAATAGGGTGTTGCGGCTATCCAATCGAACCCACCCACAGCACATGGTTTGGTTGCCAGGTCACACCGCAACACGTGCCCTCTTTGAGGGAGGACCCGATATATTAAAATACGGCATCTTTCTCCCTGACAAAAATCAAATTGCCTATTAGTCTTGATCATGCCTTGTTCCCCAGAAGAGTTAATTTAATGCAGCCCCATTAGTGCATCTGCTGGGAAAGGGGGAGGTTTTCATATTTTTCCACTATATTTGGCTACTATTACTATTATCCTGGAGAAGTTTGCGACTGAGAGCCTTTCCCTCTGAAATCAATCTTCCTGCTCCCAGAAACATTTGCGTTGCCTGTAACCGATGGGCGGGCACTTTCCAAATCAATCATGCCGCCTAGTAGAAGCCTAGTAGAAGTACTTGCAAATGTGACCAGAGGGCTTGTAGGATCTCTCATTACTCTCTGCAGTCAGTACTCCAATATTAGAATTTACTTCCTCTGCTTTTTGGAAACCAAAGGCCAATATTGGTGTTTCCACTCCAAAGTTATTATTATGTAAATGAAATAAATGACTGCTGAAGACTTTCTCAGCAGAGGTATATAGATCAGGCTTTCACACCAAATGTAGATTTGTATGGACTTCTCTTCTTCCTCTGTTTAGGGAGGCTTTTAATGTTTAATAGATTATTGCATTTTAATGTTCTGTTGGAAGCTGCCCAGAGTGGCTGGGGAAACCCAATCAAATGGGCAGGGTATAAAGAATAAATTATTATTATTATTATTATTATTATTATTATTATTATTATACTTTGGACTTTCCTGGTCTGGACATTAACCACCAGGACCAGTGCTGTCACACAGTATGGTGATTTGATTTGATTTGGGCAGCCCTTGGATTGGGAAGGAATAGATGAAAGCAGGAATTTGGATTTGGATTTGATATCCCGCTTTATCACTACCCGAAGGAGTCTCAAAGCGGCTCACATTCTCCTATCCCTTCCTCCCGCACAACAAACACTCTGTGAGGTGAGTGGGGCTGAGAGACTTCAGAGAAGTGTGACTAGCCCAAGGTCACCCAGCAGCTGCATGTGGAGGGGCGGAGACGCGAACCCGGTTCACCAGATTACGAGTCTACCGCTCTTAACCACTACACCACACTGGCTCTCTATTTTCAAAGAATCATAGAATTGTAGAGCTGGGAGGGACTCCAAGGGCTAGCTAGTCCAACTTCATGACAGATTGTCATCCAACCTTTGCTTAAAAACCTCCAAGGAAGGAGAGTCCACAACCTCCCGAGGGAGACCATTCCACCGTCCCGTCATACTACCTTAAATCCACCTCTGTCTATATCTCACTCTCCTTTTCCTCAGACACTTGTGGCATAATGGTCCTGATCTCCCTGCAATTCGCTTTTGGACGCTTTGAATACAACCACCGTTAAAAATAATTGCACGCACAAACAAAACCTTTTATTCCCTCCATTATATCCAACCACTTAGTAATCTTCGGTAAGAGTGTAAATGTTAAAAGAGTTCTCCTGGCAAAAATGCTCCTTCAGTAAATTATTCTGGAGCTTTTCAGCAATGAAAAACCTATTAGCACGAGATATAATTGTATTTCAAGGGATTTTAACTATGACAGCATTGCCTGTAACTATTCCACAAATGGGTATTAATCTTGGCCTTTGCCCATTAGTAGAATTTATATTTGTTTTTATGTATCATAAAAAAAGTAGGTACAGCTTTGTTAAGCCCGTTTGACCTTGCGAAAATTCATTTTGCTGTCATGATGCCTGCTCAAAGTTGATTAGTGGAGGCAGCGGATGGAGAGAACTATTTCTCCCTTGCTCATTAAAGAAGAACTGAGAGTCAACCAAATTGATTGGCAGCCAAGAAAAACTCCTTCTGCCCACAACAACTAATAAACATCAGTGATGCTGGAGGGGGTGGGTGAAATGAACTCCCCCCTCCTGGTTGTTGTTGTTGTTCAGTCATTCAGTCGTGTCCGACTCTTCGTGACCCCATGGACCAGAGCACGCCAGGCACGCCTATCCTTCACTGCCTCTCGCAGTTTGGCCAAATTCATGTTAGTAGCTTCGAGAACACTGTCCAACCATCTCATCTTCTGTCGTCCCCTTCTCCTTGTGCTCTCAATCTTTCCCAACATCAGGGTCTTTTCTAGGGAGTCTTCTCTTCTCATGAGGTGGCCAAAGTACTGGAGCCTCAACTTCAGGATCTGTCCTTCTAGTGAGCACTCAGGGCTGATTTCTTTAAGAATGGGTAGGTTTGATCTTCTTGCAGTCCATGGGACTCTCAAGAGTCTTCTCCAGCACCATAATTCAAAAGCATCAATTCTTCGGCGATCAGCCTTCTTTATGGTCTAGCTCTCACTTCCGTACATTACTACTGGGAAAACCTGGGGGCAGGTTTAAAAAGGCATACCCTTATTTAGGAACTCAATTTTGCTGAACTCCAATGTGACCTGAGCTGGCCACGACCTCCAGAATTAATATACATAACAGGATGTAACAATCCTTTGATTTTGCATTTCTCCAGTTGAGGTCTGGGTTTGGGAGGCGGGGGGGGGGGGGAGAGATGCCCCAAATGCATATTGATGCATATCAAAAGTTGATGCATTTGATTCTATTGGAATCATTTTAAATTTGTTTTAATTATTTTATCACTTGTTGCTTGCCGGCATGGGTTCCTTTGGAAAGAAGGGGCGTGTGCATTTAATGAACAAACAAAACATAGTCTGTGGTGAATTCAGTTTGGAAACTTGTACATTGAGATAAAATGGATATTTAGAGGCAAGCTTAAATATTGAGATTCCATACCCTCCAACATTTCTCTGATGAAAACAGGGACGTCCCATTCCATAATGACAATTTTACTATCTATACCCCACACATATTACTCGGTTGCCCCAACACTCTGGGCAGCTTCTAACATATATAGAAACATATTAAAACATTAAGCATTTAAATTAAAAAAAACATTCCCTATACAGGATTGCCTTCAGGAGGCTTGGGAGTCGGATAACTCCATACCCGCCAACATTTCTCCAATGAAAATAGGGACGTCCTAAGGAAAAGTGGAACAATCCAGGATCAAATCAGAAACTGGGACGGCTTCTCTAAATCAGGGATGTCTGTGGAAAATAGGGACACTTGGAGGATCTGAGATTCTCATTTGGATCTTTTCCTTTTCCATTTGCAGATTATTGAGGAACAGGAGAGAGTGGATTTATGGGCACCTACAAAAAATCTGGAATTAGACACCTGTCCATCCTAGCCCCATTTTGAGTCAAATCAGACCCTGTTTGAGTTTGCGGCAGACTGAATATGACCGAATTGCTGCATTTGAAATTCCTGTATGGAGCAGAAGACTGGACTTGGCGATCCCTTCCGAGTCTGATCTCACATGGAGGGGGTGTACAAAAACTGTTAGGGTTTTTCATGTCTTCCTTTCTTGAGAAACCCCCTCAAGGTTTTTAGTATTCCAAAACAATACTGAAAAGCAAAGAGGAAGGAAGTGTCTCCAAATTACTGCAATCGCTACACCACACTCCTCCCTCTCAATGGGAAAAAGCAGCCACCGTCAGCCTCGCTCACAGAGAGATGCTCTTTGCATCTCTCCTCTGATCAGAGTGGAAGGGAGGGTGAGTGTTCCACTCCTGGCATTCCATGAAATGTGAGCATGTTTTAAGAGTTCCTGTGTGCCCAGTATAGGCGATGGAGAGCCATTGCAAACAGGAACTGCCTGTCGCGAACTGTACATTTTTGTTTGGAATATTCAGTGATATTGTTTGCAGGTGCCACATTCGCAAACCCTTCTCCAATCCCTGAAAGTTTCTGCTGCTCTACGTATCACCGCTGTTATAAGAATTTTAAGGTCATATATATATATATATATATATATATATATATATATATATATAATAGATGTTCATAAATGTACCAAGCAAACACATGCAAATATGTAAAGCGTGTTCTCCTTCATGGAGAGCACATGTTGCGGTGGGGGCCAGCAAATCACCCCTCTGTTGCTGGGCGGGATCGTATGGATGGCCACTGTTGTGATTGGACCCTGGGTGTTGTTGGGGAGAATTGTATGTTGCAATTTATTGATGGACAGCCCAGCGGATATACCGTATATTGGTGGGTTTGCAACGTGATCCCCCTCTTGGCTGCGTGCTTCTGATCACCCGCCCTCCCTCCCTATATTTTAGGCCTCTGCGTTGACATTGCTATGCCTGTCATGGGGTCGTCTGCTGTTGGGGCAGGGGCCTGGTAGGAATTTTTCCATGTGGCTGATTGGCTGGTGCCATCTGGTTTTCGCCTACTGCATAGCAAATAGTCACAGCTTGTAAGGTTGGCGGTTAGGCATTGGTTATTATGTTGGTTGGAGGAGGGGTTATAATTGATTGTGTCTTCCCCTCCAATTCTTGCTGGTGTTAGGGGAATTCCATTAAAGGAATCCAGGGGCTCGATGCTTTTTGTCCAAACCCCTGGTTGGGGGCTAGGGCCATGTAAGAGCCCTGGGAGCCTGAGGGGAGAGTCAGACCACCCAGCTCCCTTTATCTCTCCGGAGGGTTTTCCCCTTACTGATGGTCGTCATTTCTGTCCCCTGTGGGACAGATAGTCTTAACCAATGCCTAAGCAACCACTCACATTGTTTGTATTTTAATAAAGTTGTGGCCAAAATCATGTCAAAAACAAAAACTAAAATTCTGACTGATGTGTGAATTATTTGAGGGGTGGTTTGGGGACCTCGACACGCAAACCACATGTCTGAAACCCACAGGAAAGTCCTGAAACCATTTTCTCTCTCCCAAAATGACCTCAAATATTTCTCTGCAAGGTCAAAGGAAATGAAAAAACTCCCCATTGTCTCTGTGCTCACAAAGCCTGTCTTAAGGGCACATTTAAGATATGAATATTGGTTTTCTTATTGGTTCCCCCGATTAAAAGCAGTTAAAGTTTGTGCCAATTATCTGGAGGACATCACTGACCCAAATCTTCGTAGAGCTTTTACTATGGATCTGTTCTAAACAATACCTACAGCATACCTGGCCGGCAGATTTGCCAGAACCCCACTAGAGCACCGTTTGTGTCCTTGCTCCATGAGAACCAAAGAAGACCTTATACACTACTTTCTTCATTGTCCTCTTTATTCGAGCTTTAGAGGTGGAATTCTGCAAATCACACCCAACTCAATAAGCAACCCTGAAGATCGTGTAAAATTTTTATTAGCTGGTGCCAATCCTCAGATTTCTCATGGGGCAGCGGTTTACGTGATGAAGGCTATGAAAGCCAGGGAAAGATTTTTGGTCGACAAGGATAAGGTCCCTTTTTCATCTCCATAATCTGTCTACAATGTATCTTTTTTATCTGACGAAGCCATTGTTAAGGAAGAAGAAGAAGAGTTTGGATTTGATATCCCGCTTTATCACTACCCGGAGGAGTCTCAAAGCGGCTCACATTCTCCTTTCCCTTCCTCCCCAACAACAAACACTCTGTGAGGTGAGTGGGGCTGAGAGAGTTCAGAGAAGTGGGACTAGCCCAAGGTCACCCAGCAGCTGCATGTGGAGGAGCGGAGATGCGAACCCGGTTCCCCAGATTACGAGTCTACCGCTCTTAACCACTACACCACACTGGCTACATGTAATAAATTTTAATACTATTATGTAGATATATGTGTAAAGGCTTAGTCCTCACAATAAACTTTATTCTATTCTGAATAGGGTGTGAGCCTGTGACCTGTGACCTGGATTCAGGAATTGAGTAACAAAAGAGTGGCCAGGTTGCCTAGGTAATCCAATCAAGTAACCTAGCAGACAAGAGAAAAAAACAACGCACCCAGATTTCTGTTGTAGTCCGCCCCTTCTGTGATGTATGATGTACTGGGGGAGGTGGTCCTGGGATACACCCCTTCTGTGATGTAAGTATGATGTTTCTGTGGGTGGTCTGGAGTTTGAGGGTGGGCAATTTAAAAAGTCTATATAAGGGCGGGCACACCTTTGTTCTGGATCCCCCCCCTCCTGTGTGTGGGGGGGAGCACCCTGTTGCAACAGCTTTAATAAAGTTACAGGTAGGTAGCCGTGTTGGTCTGTCATAGTCAAAACAAAATAAAAAAATTCCTTCCAGTAGCACCTTAGAGACCAACTAAGCTTGTTCTTGGTATGAGCTTTCGTGTGCATGCACACTTCTTCAGATACACTGAAACAGAAGTCACCAGACCCTTATATATAGTGAGAGGGTGGGAGGGGTAAGAATCCAATGTCTTTGTTCAGACATTCAGTAGCTGTCTTATTGCAAAGGAATTTCAGAAATAGACTGGAAAGAGAAGTTGCTGAATTGCAACTCATTACCAAGCTTAAAACCATGGAGAGACCTGGTCTGAACAAAGACATTGGAATCTTATCTCATTATACATGACAAAGCTATTTTTAACCTTCTCACCCCTTGCTTTTTCCTGTAAGACTAATTGCAGTCGTTAACAGTCGTCAACAGGTTTACCACAGCTATCAGCCTATCACCCATTCCCACCACCCTTCTGAGTAATACCCCTCCCATCCTCTCACTATATATAAGGGTCTGGTGACTTGTGTTTCAGTGTATCTGAAGAAGTGTGCATGCACACGAAAGCTCATACCAAGAACAAACTTAGCTGGTCTCTAAGGTGCTACTGGAAGGAATTTTTTTATTTTTTATTTTGTTTTGAGCTTTAATAAAGATCAGGCTTACTAGCTGCTTTGCTTCTCAATATCCTCTGGTTGGTCTCTGTTATTTTCTCCTACCGATAGAGAACCTACAAAAGGACTCTATATGGGCTCTTGGGTACCCCATAAGGGAAAAGGAGCAGTTTTTTCTCATAACAACCGCTAATTTTTCTGCTGTTGCTGTTGCTGTTGTAGCACACATCAAAAACAGCTTTGCAAAACGTATCCGGCATTAACCCCATGCATATTTCATTGCGCAATTTTAATTCTCCCGTTTCAGAGTGAAAAACTATTTTTAAATGATAATGAGTATCCCTGAGTGTAAAAAAGCAAAAACGAAAAAGCCCACACCAAATCATAACGTTTTTCATCTGTTAAGGGTCTTCCCCCTTTCCCCCCTTCTCCTTCTTCTTTTTTTAAAAAAAATCTCTTTCAAGTCATTCTCAGCGGGCGAAGATGCCATCAGATCTTTCAAACAATCCTTGTCTTGAATAATTCCAGATTTGCTGCTGTGCGGGGGGAAGCGAGTAACATTTTGATTTACAATTAAAATGCAAAACTATATCAGACATATCTGACAGCCAGCGGTTGATACTATGTTGCATATCTCTTTTGATAGCATTCAACCTGACAGGCAGGTACATTTCTTTAAAAAAAAATTGTTTTAAGGACTACTTGTATTATGTAGATTTTCAGAAGAAGAGTGTCAGGGCTTATCAATCGAGGAAGGGCCGTAGCTCAGTGGTGGAGCACATGCTTTGAATGACAAAAGTCCCTCCAGGTAAAGCTGTAAAATATCCCTCCCTACAGGAGGGGTTATCTCTCGCTTGGATTACTGCAATGCACTCTACGTGGGGCTACCTTTGAAGATGACCCGCAAAACTACAACTAATCCAGAATGCGGCAGCTAGACTGGTGACTGGGAGTGGCCGCCGAGACCACATAACACTGGTCTTAAAAGATCTACATTGGCTCCCAGTACGTTTCCGAGCACAATTCAAAGTGATGGTGCTGACCTTTAAAGCCCTAAACAGCCTCGGTCCTGTATACCTGAAGGAGCGTCTCCACCCCCATCATTCTGCCCGGACACTGAGGTCCAGTGCCGAGGGCCTTCTGCCGGTTCCCTCACTGCGAGAAGCCAAGTTACAGGGAACCAGGCAGAGGGCCTTCTCAGTAGTGGCACCCGCCCTGTGGAACGCCCTCCCACCAGATGTCAAAGGAAAAAACAACTACCAGACTTTTAGAAGACATCTGAAGGCAGCCCTGTTTAGGGAGGCTTTTAATGTTTAATAGATTACTACATTTTAATGTTCTGTTGGAAGCCGCCCAGAGTGGCTGGGGAAACCCAGTCAGATGGGCGGGGTATAAATAATAAATTATTATTATTATTATTATTATTATTACTAAAATCCAGGAGAGCTGCTGCCAGTCAGTATGGGCAATATTAAGCTAGATGGAACAATGGTCTAAGGTAAAGATAAAGGTAAAGGACCCCTGGACAGTTAAGTCCAGTCAAAGGCGACTATGGGGTTGCGGCACTCATCTTGCTTTCAGGCCGAGGGAGCTGGCGTTTGTCCACAGACAGCTTTCCGGGTCATGTGGCCAGCATAATTAAACCGCTTCTGGTGCACGGAGGACCGTGACAAATGTCTGAGCACACGGAAACGCCTCTTACCTTCCCGCCACAGCGGTACCTATTTATCTACTTGCTGTGGTGTGCTTTCGAACCGCTTGGTTGGCAGAAGCTTGGACAGAGCAACAGGAGCTCACTCCATTGCAGGGATTCAAACCGCCAACCTTCCGATCGGCAAGCCCAAGAGGCTCAGTGGTTTAGACCACAGCACCACCCGCGTCCCCTAGAACAATGGTCAAGGCAGGTTACTAATTCTCATAAAAATGATCCACAGCCTTGAAAGCTGTTTTCCTTGGAGAGATGCCATGAAATGGATCAGAAAATGATGCAAGTGCTGGGACATGTAAAGTTGTGAAGGATTTCTGGGAGATGATATATAACAAAATGAAGAGGATTTTTTTTTAAAAAAGACTTTTATAAAAAAGACCAGAATCCTTTTTTTATTAGGAATAATAGGAAATGATGTCCCCATAGACCAAAATCATTTCTTTCTCAATGCAACCACAGCAGACCGAATGGTATATGCTCAGAAATGGAGAAAGGGAATAACACCAAAAAAGGAGGAATGGCAGATGAAGTTGACGGCACATGTAGAATTAGCAAATTTAACTAGTGGAATAAGAGATCAGGAAGATGGAGTATTTAAGGGAGAGTGGAGAAGGTTTGCAAAATAGCTGAAGAATCATGTTAAACAGGTTAAAGCGTTAGCGGGTGTCAGGGATCTGCCCACCCCTGCCAGTCCAGCTCTGAGTGCATACAGGGACCCGCAGCCTGTGTTAACAACAGATTCATCTTCGAGTGAATCTGGCAGCCCCTCTTTGGGGGTGGAGCAGTTAGTGGCTGGGAGCCAGGGAGTGCCAGGTGTCCAGGGAGTTGCTGAGAGACCTGGCACCACCCAGCAGACTCGCTCGGAGGGGGAGGCGTCAGTTCCGGCGCCTATCTCACGTAGGAGGAGAAGGCGGCAATTCAGGATGCCGAGGCTTTGGTGTTGGCGCCAAAACAGAAGGGAGGCACTTCCGGATTCTGCTAGTGACTGAGCAGACATGATAAACTGAACTCTGCACTGTAAATACCTTTGCACAAAATAAAGAGATTTAAAGACAAGATGGCTTGGTCTTACTATTTAACAACCGATAAGATAATCTGACAGCAGGGTTGTAGTAAATTAAGCCATTTAAAGTATATAGTGGTACCTCTGGTTGCATACTTAATTCATTCTGGAGGTCCGTTCTTAACCTGAAAACGTTCTTAACCTGAGGTACCACTTTAGCTAATGGGGCCTCCTGCTGCCGCTGCACCGCCAGAGCACGATTTCTGTTCAAAGTTCCTGAAGCAAAGTTCTGTTCAAAGATCCTGAAGCAAAGATTTCTGTTCAAAGATCCTGAAGCAAAGTTCTTAACCCGAGGTAATATTTCTGGGTTAGCAAAGTCTGTAACCTGAAGCGTCTGTAACCTGAAGCGTATGTAACCCGAGGTACCACTGTATAAAGATAAAATACATATTTTGTTATGTGCAATTGGCCTTAGATACCTATTAGGTCCATCAATTACCATATAGCATATAGTCAACACAAAAAACAGTGGCAATTTGTTGTTGACAAACGACAGCTGGACATATAAAGGGGCCCATTACCTTCAGTAGCTTAGGGCCTCATCAAACCTAAATCTGGCCCTGATCCTGAGGGCACACTAATAATAATAATAATAATAATAATAATAATAATAATAATTTATTATTTGTACCCGGCCCATCTGGCTGGGTCTCCCCAGCCACTCTGGGCAGCTTCCAGCAAACATTAAAATACATTAACACATCACAGATTAAAAACTTCCCTGAACAGGGCTGCCTTCAAGTGTTTTCTAAATGTCATGTAGTTGTTGATCCTTTTAACCTCTGATGGGAGGGCGTTCCACAGGGCGGGTGCCACTACCGAGAAGGCCACACAAATGAGTTCTCCCCACCCAAGTTTTATAAAACACAATTCTCAAGCAAAAGCAGCCTTCTGTATTTTCCATTCTCTTGTTTCCCCTCAAAATTTATCTCCGCCAAATAGTTACGAGGTATAGAAATAGAATAAAAAGCCAAACCTGAGCATAGGGAAGAAAAAGCAAGCTGGATGCGTGGAGCTTTAAGTGGATTCATTCATTATTGAATGCACACACACACACACACACACACACACACACACACACACCACAACACACGCTGACAAAGCAATTCTTCCAAATGGCTTTTCCCCTTCCAGGATTGTATCATTAGTATTTCAAGCTCAACCCGCATACAGATGAGCCAAAGGTTTTTGTTTCTTTATATAAAATGTTTTTGTGGGCCTAAATATATTGCATCTCAAATATTGTTATCAGCCAAAACCACAGAGGCAAGTGTGCAGTTCAAAACCATTCTCCAAATATAAATGCATGTGTAATAGTCAAGCTACGTTTCACCAGTTGTTTCAGATTTAAAAGGGTCTTTTTTAAGAAAAAGAGAAAAAACAGCTCATCCTTGTGATTGATTTGCTTTTGGGGGGGGGGGGGAGATCCCACAGTAAATCCTCTCTCTGGGGCTGCTTTTGGAGCCAGCATGGTCATTTGATGCTCAAGTAGTTTCCGTGGCTTAAAGCGCTTCTCATCAGTTTCAGTGGATGTGCCAGCTGTGACCAAACTTGGAAGCAGATCCCTTAGCCACAATTAACCATGCTCAGGTGGTTGCCAACTATTTGGGCTGCATTTTCTGGAGGGCTTCCTCTAAAAATGACACGGAACTCGCTCTGGCAAGAGGCACTGATGGACACCAGCTTGGATGGCTTCAAAAATGATTGGACAAATTCACGTTGGAGAGGGCAGTCAATAGTAAAGGTAAAGGTAAAGGGACCCCTGACCATGAGGTCCAGTCGTGTCCGACTCTGGGGTTGCGGCGCTCATCTCGCTTTATTGGCCGAGAGCCGGCATACAGCTTCCAGGTCATGTGGCCAGCATGACTAAGCCGCTTCTGGCGAACCAGAGCAGCGCATGGAAACGCCGTTTACCTTCCCGCCAGAACGGTTCCTATTTATCTACTTGCACTTTGACGTGCTTTCGAACTGCTAGGTGGGCAGGAGCTGGGACCGAGCAACGGGAGCTCACCCCGTCACAGGGATTTGAACCGCCGACCTTCTGATCAGCAAGCCCTAGGCTCTGTGGTTTAACCCACAGAGCCATAAACCACAGAGCCACCTGGGTCCCCAGTCAATAGTAGCTAACCATTATAGCTAGGCCCTTCCTCCATGCTCAGAAACAGTATAAAGCTTCTAAATATCCAACAGGAGGGGGAGAGTTCTCTTTGATGGGAAACAGTTAAGAGGCAATGTTAATTATATTTAATCCTCTAGAGACCTACATGTCTTGGTGAACACAGAGGGGAAAACCGGTTGGTGCCCATATTCAAAATGTGTGGGGCTTTCCTGATTTCCCCCCCCCCCACCACCTCAACTCTAAAATATCCGTTTTGATGGGAAGAAGAGAAGAAGAAGAGTTTGGATTTGATATCCCACTTTATCACTACCCGAAGGAGTCTCAAAGCGGCTAACAATCTCCTTTCCCTTCCTCTCCCACAACAAACACTCTGTGAGGTGAGTGGGGCTGAGAGACTTCAGAGAAGTGCGACTAGCCCAAGGTCACCCAGCAGCTGCATGTGGAGGAGCAGGAAAGTGAACCCGGTTCACCAGATTACGAGTCTACCGCTCTCAACCACTACACCACACTGGGAGGAGACCAGAACTGTAGAATGAACTCCCTTCTCTCCTCTGCACAAATTAAATCTTGCCCTGTGCTAATCAACCCTACCACATTTAAGCAAAGCAGACATTGGCTACTGATTAAAACTCCAGCCCTCGCCAAAACAGATTAGGTATTACGTAATTGACCAAGGAGCAATTCATTTTGTGTAAGACTTCAACTGACTCCCTGGATCTTTTAATACAGATTAAGAATCCTACTGGTTCATGTCTTCTTCAGTTTTGTACATGTGCTTTGGATGGCTCTTTCAAGTGAGGATGCTTTGATAGCAGCAACAGGGGTGATATTCATCCTTTTTCTTCTTTTCCCCATCAGATACCTTTGAAACCCTGGCTTAATTGCAAGTTTTCTCCACTCAGTGGAGGATGTTTGGCATTAATCTACAAAGATGAACTGATAGCACAGTTTTAATATCCAGACTTGGTCACTCTTAAACAGCTGGAGCTGTCTCCAAGGGTGAAACAATACCTTACCAGATGACCAAGATTACTTGAAAAACATGAAAGGCTGAAATATAATAAAATGATACAGAAGCAGAAAACATCACTTTACTTTCTACCGTTGCTATTACTAAACAGAAACTTTAATGGACCTGATTTCTGTGGCACAGCAAGTGTTAAGTAAAATTGTTTGAACTGGAGAATGCCTGTATGGATGTTGCTAACAGTTTAACATTGGACAATTTCATTGGAAGGAAGAGAGGGGGAAGGTAAAGGACCCCTGGAAGGTTAAGTCCAGTCAAAGGCGGCTATGGGGCTCATCTCGCTTTCAGGCTGAGGGAGCCGGCGTTTGACCACAGACAGCTTTCCAGGTCATGTGGCCAGCATGACTAAACCGCTTCTGGCACAACAGAACACCGTGACGGAAACCTGAGCGCATGGAAACACCGTTTTACCTTCCCGCCGCAGTGGTACCTATTTATCTACTTGCACTTGGACGTGCTTTTGAACTGCTAGGTTGGCAGAAGCTGGGACAGAGCAACAGGAGCTCACCCCGTCACAGGGATTCGAACTGCCAACATTCTGATGGGCAAGCCCAAGAGGCTCAGTGGTTTAGACCACAGCGCCACCCGCATCTAGTCCAACCCCCTGCAATGCTGGAACCTCCTTGCCCAACACAGCGCTCAAACCCATGACCCTGAGATTAAGAGTCTCATGCTCTACCAACTGAGCTATCCTTCAAATTCACCATTACCTACACAGAATTGTTGGAGGTGTAAAGAAGGGGAAGGTACATTTTATCATATGTGGTGGGATTGTAAGATTATTTTAAAAAATTGGGAAATGATATACAGTTCAGTTCAGTTCTTTATTCGACCGTCAGTCAGAAAAGATACATTTCCATACAAAACATAGCCAACAATAAAATGAAGCTATACAGATAAACCCATGTCGATGCTGTCAATTTTAATCTTGCAACGCTTAAGAGCTAGAAAAAGAAATTTGGCCACCAGGGAGGCTGTTTTTCCAGTAACATTATTCAACAAATATAGAACCTGTCTTTCTCTGGATAGAGAGCTAAGTTGACATAGGAGTGGAGCTATAAGATTTTGCCTGAGATCTGCATAGAAAGGGCAGGTCAGGAGAATATGTTCAGTGGACTCTACCACTTCCAGGGCACAATGACAAGTTCTCTGAGCGTATGGGACTCCCCTGAACCTTTCCCACAATACCGCAGATTCGAGGACATTTAATCTGGCCGCTGTGAGGAGTCTATGGTATTCCACATAGTGGATTTCCTCGAGATAAGGGGTTGGTGTAGCCTGATGAAATGATATACAATGAATTAAAAAAAGCTTTTCTTTTAGGTATTTTAGGATAAGAGTTGTCGAAAGATAAAAGGACATATATGCTACAACAGCGGCAAGAATCTTCATAGCTCAAAACTGGAAGACTGGAGAAATACCATCAAAAGCACAATAGCAAGAAAAATTGATGCAGAGTTAGCAAAGTTAACGGACAAACTGCATGAAAAGGACAATAATAACTTTGGAAAAGAATGGGAACCCGTTACAATATATTTGCAGAAACAACAGAAAGAAATGGTCTCGCTGGCAGGATTTAAATAAACATTTACAATTTTATTTACAGAGAACAAGAAATACAACAATGTGATAACATAATATTGTATATAAACAGCAGAATTTATCATCTGCTGTAATAAACCAGAAATGGTAGTTGAGGGAAGTCAACAGGGAGTGGGGAAATTGGAAAATGTATGTTTAGCAATTTGAGCCAGACATCCTGGAGAGTGAAGTCAAATGGGCCTTAGAAAGCCTTGCTAACAACAAGGCCAGTGGAAGTGATGATATTCCAGCGGAACTATTTAAAATTCTAAAAGATGATGCTGTTAAGGTGCTACACTCAATATGCCAGCAAGTTTGGAAAACTCAGCAGTGGCCAGAGGATTGGAGAAGATCAGTCTACATCCCAATCCCAAAGAAGGGCAGTGCCAAAGAATGCTCCAACTACCGCACAATTGCGCTCATTTCACATGCTAGCAAGGTTCTGCTAAAAATTCTACAAGGCAGGCTTAAGCAGTATGTGGACCGAGAACTCCCAGAAGTGCAAGCTGGATTTCGAAGGGGCAGAGGAACCAGAGACCAAATTGCAAACATGCGCTGGATTATGGAGAAAGCTAGAGAGTTCCAGAAAAACATTTACTTCTGCTTCATTGACTACGCAAAAGCTTTTGACTGTGTCGACCACAGCAAACTATGGCAAGTTCTTAAAGAAATGGGAGTGCCTGATCACCTCATCCGTCTCCTGAGAAATCTCTATGTGGGACAAGAAGCTACAGTTAGAACTGGATATGGAATAACTGATTGGTTCAAAATTGGGAAAGGAGTACGACAAGGCTGTATATTGTCTCCCTGCTTATTTAACTTATATGCAGAATTCATCATGCGAAAGGCTGGACTGGATGAATCCCAAACCGGAATTAAGATTGCCGGAAGAAATATCAACAACCTCAGATATGCTGATGATACAACCTTGATGGCAGAAAGTGAGGAGGAATTAAAGAACCTTTTAATGAGGGTGAAAGAGGAGAGCGCAAAATATGGTATGAAGCTCAACATCAAAAAAACTAAGATCATGGCCACTGGTCCCATCACCTCCTGGCAAATAGAAGGGGAAGAAATGGAGGCAGTGAGAGATTTCACTTTCTTGGGTTCCATGATCACTGCAGATGGTGACAGCAGTCACGAAATTAGAAGACGCCTGCTTCTTGGGAGAAAAGCAATGACAAACCTAGACAGCATCTTAAAAAGCAAAGACATCACCTTGCCAACAAAGGTCCGTATAGTTAAAGCTATGGTTTTCCCAGTAGTAATGTACGCAAGTGAGAGCTGGACCATAAAGAAGGCTGATCGCCGAAGAATTGATGCTTTTGAATTATGGTGCTGGAGGAGACTCTTGAGAGTCCCATGGACTGCAAGAAGATCAAACCTATCCATTCTTAAAGAAATCAGCCCTGAGTGCTCACTAGAAGGACAGATCCTGAGGTTAAGGCTCCAGTACTTTGGCCACCTCATGAGAAGAGAAGACTCCCTGGAAAAGACCCTGATGTTGGGAAAGATTGAGGGCACAAGGAGAAGGGGACGGCAGAGGATGAGATGGTTGGACAGTGTTCTCGAAGCTACTAACATGAGTTTGGCCAAACTGTGAGAGGCAGTGAAGGATAGGCGTGCCTGGCGTGCTCTGGTCCATGGGGTCACGAAGAGTCGGACACGACTGAACGACTGAACAACAACAACAACATGTTTAGCAATGATATTGGATATTTGTTTTGAGAAAAGAAAATAAATAAAAATTATTTTTTTAAAAAAGACCACAGTGCTACCTGCTAAGCTAGAAGGAAGCTCTCTAAACCTCTAGCTGGGTTGATAATTAACTGTTGATGTTCTCTGCTTGCACTCACATGAGTGTTTAACCTTAGATCAGGTGAGGGTATTCAATTGCAAATCTCCAACAGGAAGTTGGTTCTTAGTCTTTCTCTTGACCCCACAGAGAACAAAAGGATGTGATAATGGCTCTCCAGGAGCTGCATAGTCTTAGGCTGGATACAGGCTAATGCAGGCCATGGGAGGGACAGAGTTTTTATTTCATCTCTGATCATTTCTTGATCCACTTTCTCCATACCGCGAAGAGCTCCAAATGTTGTAACCTTTCCTCATAATGGAATTGCCTTGGTTCTTTGCTTTTCCATTCTCCAAATAATGTCTGCAGTCAACTCCCCACAACCATTCCAAGCAGCAATGCATGTTCTCACAAAACCTTTAAACCCCTTAGAAAGTTCCTCGGGGGGAGGGGGGGACACAACACCTTAGATCCAATGGGAACAATTGTTTGAGAAACTTTGCCACTGCCGAGTTCCTTGTTTGTATTTTTCCAAAGTCATAATGAAGGAGAGCTTGAAAGGTCTAAGCTTGTAAATCCTCCATTCATAATGCTGATTATGGATGAATAAAGCACATCAGAGGCCAACTCTTCATGTTTAATTGCTAAAAAGAGCAGCAGTGAATCAGGTAATTGCATAATGAAGGACAGTGGGGGGAAACACTGATTTTCTAAGCAATCGTCAGATCTTGAATAGAAGACGAGGAAGATAATAATAATAATAATAATAATAATAATAATAATAATTTATTTATACCCCGCCCTTCCCGGTCCAAAAACCGGGCCTAGGGCGGCTAACAACAAATACAAAACAATAATTAAAAACAACTTTAAAAACAGCATAAAAAACAAACATCAGTGGGATCACCAGGGCTAACTGGACAAGTTAGGCTTGCTAGGCCAGTAGGGAGACCAGGGAGGAATTTTAATGTGGGGACTCAGAAGGGTTTCTTCAGAAAAAAGGGAAGGGAAAAAAGGAATAAGGGATCAGGCTAGATTGAAGGCCAGGCAGAATAACTCTGTCTTACAGGCCCTGCGGAAGGAGATCAGGTCCAGCAGGGCCCTAGTCTCATGGGACAGAGCACTCCACCAGGTTGGAGCCAACACTAAAAAAGCCCTGGCCCCTGTGGAGGATAATCTGGCTTCTTTGGGGCCCAGGGCCCTTAAGCTATTGTTATTCGTGGACCTTAAGGTCTTCTGTGGGGCATACCAGGAGAGGCGGTCCCGTAAGTACGATGGTCCTAAGCCGCATAGGGCTTTAAAGGTCAGATCCTTTAAAGATCAGATAAAATGTCCTGGGCTAGTCTAAACTTTCTAGTAGTTCTGTTTGCTTAGTCTGGGAATTCTAGATGCATCTGAAATGAGGTAGGCAAAGAAACTGAGTGGCAGTCAGAAGAACTCAGGTTCATCTCCAGGTAGGACTGGCAAAGTCTCCCTGGACAGTCACTGCCAGTCAGCGCAGCCAATACATCCAGATGTTTCTATGCACAAACTCATAAACCCCCTCCATCCAGACAAGCAATATGCCTTATCACAGGGGAAAAAATACATTTCAGCCAGGAAAAGAGGAGAGCATGGAGCCTTCTTCTGAAGATGGTGTTTCAAAGGTAAAGGGACCCCTGACCATTAGGTCCAGTCGTGTCCCACTCTGGGGTTGCGGCGCTCATCTCGCTTTATTGGCCGAGAGCTGGCTTACAGCTTCCAGGTCATGTGGCCAGCATGACAAAGCTGCTTCTGGTGAACCAGAGCAGCGCACAGAAATGCTGTTTACCTTCCTGCCAGAGCGGTTCCTATTTATCTACTTGCACTTTGACGTGCTTTTGAACTGCTAGGTAGGCAGGAGCAGGGACCGAGCAACGGGAGCTCACCCCGTCGCAGGGATTCGAACCGCCGACCTTTTGATCAGCAAGCCCTAGGCTCTGTGGTTTAACCCACAGCGCCACCTGGGTCCCTAAGATGGTGTTTACTTGGGGGTAAATCACCCATTGGCACATAGATTCTGATGCTGTCACTACATCTGCTACCACCAGGAAAGCCCACTCAGACCCATCAATGGGGGGGGGGGCATCAATTTGAACACTGAAGCCTATTCTGATGTAGAATCATAGAATTGTAGAGTTGGGAGGGACCCCGAGGGTCATCTAATCCAACCCCCTACAATGCAGGAATCTCAACTAAAGCATTCATGACATGTGGCCATCCAACCTCTGCTTAGAAACCTCCAATGAAGGAGAGCATGGAGTATGGCTGGTGTGGCCTAGGCAGAGTCTCAAGGGTCAGATTAAAAGTCCTGATCAAGTTTGCAGATGACACCAAATTGGGAGGGGTGGCTAATACCCCAGAGGACAGGATCACACTTCAAAATGACCTTAACAGATTAGAGAATTGGGCCAAAGCAAACATGATGAATTTTAACAGGGAGAAATGTAAAGTACTGCACTTGGGCAAAAAAAAAAAAAAATGAAAGGCACAAATACAGGATGGGTGACACCTGGCTTGAGAGCAGTACAAGTGAAAAGGATCTAGGAGTCTTGGTAGACCACAAACTTGACATGAGTCAACAGTGTGATGCAGCAGCTAAAAAAGCCAATGCAATTCTGGGCTGCATCAATAGGAGTATAGCATCTAGATCAAGGGAAGTAATAGTACCACTGTATTCCGCTCTGGTCAGACCTCACCTGGAAAACTGTGTCCAGTTCTGGGCACCACAGTTCAAGGAGGATACTGACAAGCTGGAACGTGTCCAGAGGAGGGCAACCAAAATGGTCAAAGGCCTGGAAACAATGCCTTATGAGGAACGGCTTAGGGAGCTGGGTATGTTTAGCGTGGAGAAGAGAAGGTTAAGGGGTGATATGATAGCCATGTTCAAATATATAAAGGATGTCATATAGAGGAGGGAGAAAAGTTGTTTTCTGCTGCTTCTGAGAAGAGGACACAGAGCAATGGATTCAAACTACATACAAGAAAGAAGATTCCACCTAAACATTAGGAAGAACTTCCTGACAGTAAGAGCTGTTCGACAGTGGAATTTGCTGCCAAGGAGTGTGATGGAGTCTCCTTCTTTGGAGGTCTTTAAGCAGAGGCTTGACGGCCACCTGTCAGGAATGCTCTGATGGTGTTTCCTGCTTGGCAGGGGTTTGGACTGTATGGCCCTTGTGGTCTCTTCCAACTCTAGGATTCTATGATTCTATAAAAAAAGACCTGGAGGGCTGCATCTCTCTTTTCCCAACCCCACCAGGGTTTTAGATTCCCCACCCCTGCCTTACAGCCCAAGATTTGGTTTTTCCTGTTCAGCAATATTCGATTCTGGGCTTGTGAATCTGGGTCAACTCATGTCTTAAGAGCCAAATACTTGACTCAGCAGCAGCAGCAGCAGAAACACCAGCTCTGTACCCCACGCCGAACGTAAGCAAGCTGCTTCTCATAGAATTTCACTGCCAGCTCTGGTACTTCCACCATGGAGAGTTCCAGGGTGTATTTTATTCTGCTACAGCTGTGCAATAAAGTCTCTCACAAGGGTAGTCTGTGTCTCCAAGCAAGAACTCAATAAGTTAGTGTCCTTGCTCATTGATTCCTCCCTGTTCAAGTCTCCCAATTAGACTCTGATCAACAACCCCTTTCCCTGGGTGTTTGCCTTCAAAGCTTCTGTAATCAGCAGATCATGCTCTGGCGCACAGACAAGATGCTCTGGCTATAGATAGCTCCAGGGGTCATTATCCCTGACTCTTCCTGTTCAATATGCTGGAGCTTCTCCGAAGCAAATAAAAATGGGCAAGGCAGAGAGCCCAAACCCAGGAAGATGGGTGCTAAACTTTCTAGGTGACATATCTATGGATAGGAATGCACAAATCAGTGGGAGAAATTAGATTGTGCAGACCATCCAGGGCTTACTGAGAGCCCTGGACAAAGTCAACTGTGGGAACACAAAGTGAGTTCTCGCAGAGAGCTGCCATTGCGGGGTGGGCAAGAAGTCACTCTTCCTGGTTTGGGGGGTAGGGTTTGTGGCCACAGCTTCCAGGACCTGCTTGTTGTGAGGCAGAATTGCATGTTGCAATTTGGTAGGACGGCCCAGCGTCCTTATATAGATCCCCATGTGGATCTTGGGTCACTCTTTTCGGAGCTTCGGATCACCTGGACCGTGTGGAGCACAGTGGAGCGATCTTATCATTGTCTGGTTTAAATTTCTCTATTTCCCCCTTCTTTCTAGTCCCCTCCAATCCCTTAATTAATTTAATCCCCCTTTTCCCTGTTTGATTTCCCACCCCACCCCAAACCTGCCCTTGGGGAAGATTCTCCCTGTGCCGGTGAGTGCTGCCTGTGCGTAATTCTCCTTGGCTTGCCTTCCCAGTAGTGAGAAGCCCCCATTAGGGGCTTTCCCTTGCACACAGGTTTCCCCCCATTTCTCCTGTTTTATAATGGGGGTTAGTCAGGGCTGTTCCAGACTGGCTGGAATCACTTTCATTAGTATTCCCGAAGGTTGGCTTTATTTTGGGTGTGTAGAATAGTAAATAAAAATAGAAATACTTTATTGTCACTGTACCTGTTGCTATTTCAAGCGAGCCTCCTAGCAATTCGACGTTATCACTGATGTGGGCTGTTTCTTTTCATTTTGTGTGGGCCCCATCATGAGACAAGGATTCTTAAGAGCAGAATCAGGGAGGCCTGTGAGGCCTGCACATATTATTCAAGCCTAAGCCTCCTACTGTTTGCCTATGAAAATGTATCAGTTTGTTTGCAGGCTCAGTAGCTCTGTGTGTGCGTGTGTGCCGGAACGTCTGTGCTGCTGTTGTAAATGTATCTCTGGCAGACAGAGTGGAGCCACTGACTATCTGTGCCTCATAGGACTATGAGCACTCTGTCTATGCTCTTTAGCTATCCTGTTTCTGAACAAATTTAATTTCTTCAAGTATGTTTTGCCATGATAGTGACAGTCGCAATTTCAGATGTCTATTTTACTTAGTATTCCTTACTGGGACTATTCTATTGCTGGGTAGGTAGAATAGAAATAGAAATAGAAATAGAAATACTTTATTGTCACTGTACCACATGTTTACAGTGAGACTGATAAGAGCCCTGCTCCCTCCCAATCTCTCAGTCTTTGTCACACTCTGTGTGCTGTCGTTCTACCACCAATCCCTAACGTCAGCTGCAATGTTGCTGTCTTTCATTCAGCAGCCTCACAGCCCATGGGTAGAAAATGTTCTTTAACCTGTTGGTACGGCTTGTCATGTTTCTATATCTCCTGCTCGAGGGCAGCCCATTTGTGATTTAATTACCCTCCCCCCAAAGAACTTTGGGTTTCTTGAGGGGGTGCTTCCCTCTAAAAGGGCAAGCAGGGGCACCTGGACAGGTGGCGGGCCACCTCGAGTCGGTTATTTCACTGGTATAGGGCTTTGCCTTAACCATGAATTGGTTCATGGAATACTGCAAATGACTGGGCTGTGTAGCCATTACAGCCTTACTGGTCGGAGGGGCTTATTGTTCTATAAATAAATTTGAATAAACAAGGCTATTCGGACAGGATCTTATATGCCAAGGGTTTAATAGTTCAGCAGCTTGGTCTGTGATTGAATTGCTTGATTCCTTTTATGTGCACGCAGCTAGAATGGCTCCAAAAGAAGGCTTCTGCGCAGACTTATTCCTCTATCCCAGCAAAGAGGGCTATAAGGGGCCATCCCAGTCACTTCATTCGCCCAATCCTAGTTGTACTGTGGGCCGTATTGAATCCTTCATAGCAATTTCGGCTGGTGATTCAGAAGCGTTGTCCCGCTTTGCATCCGGAATGGATGGTCTCCTTCAACGCTCTGCCCGTCAAATCAGTGCTCAAGCAGGGCCACCGCCTCCGGTGGGGGTTTCATCTCCTGCAACGACGGCATCCAGCGTGGAGGGAGAGGAGCTCCCAGTATCAGGGGTTTTAATTTCTGTTTCCCAATTTTCACGGAGTTCAGTTCCTTCCTCTCCAGGCCCCGGTGTGGGTGGCGGGAGCATTAGCTCAGCAGGCAGCTAGGAGGAAGGGGCAGCAAAAGGCCCCCTCCCGGTCCGGGAGGTCTTCTCAGTCCTTACCCGGGCCTTCTTCTGGGGTTGGTATCTCACCTGTTTCTTTTCCTCAGCCTCTCCCAGGTATTTTTGCTGCAGGATCCTGCGCCTGAGTCCTTTGCGGAGGTCAGCCTACCAGTGCCAGCGAGCACGTCTTCAGGCGGAAAGTGTTGCCACAAGAGACGTTCCTGAAAACGGGCCAAAAGGAGCCTGGGAAACTCTTCTTCTTCAACAGCCTCTCCCAGGTACTTCGGTCCAAGGGGCGATTCGCCATGACGGGAGCACCTCTTGGTGGTGCAGCAGTAAAAATGCTGGCATGCTTGCAAAGCTAAGCAGGCTCTGGTGCGGTTCAAATTGGATGGGAACCACTTGTTGCAATGCATGGAAGTTGGTCAATATGACCCTCAGGATCCCTTCCAGCTTGTCTGTTCCTTGATTTCGTGACTCCTCTGGTAAATAGGTGCACATACCTTTTGCTGCTTGCTGTCTAGACAGGCACCCCCCTTTTTTGGGGGGAAGGGGGCCCACAATAGCAACCCAAAACGCCCCCTGTCCAAGCAGGGCTGGGGCTGACAAGCTACGATCCTATACCTCTCGCCCATTCTCCCATGAGATTATCTCAATCGATGCCTGGCTGGAAGGTTATACAGATTGGTCAGCTGTTTTGCACTTGTTTGAAGGGTCCCCCCCTAGATATTTGGATTCCCATGCCATTGGGGATTTATCCCTAAGTAAGCCCCATGAGATTGCTGTCTGATCCATGATTTATTGGTCCTCACAGAAAAGGGCTCCTAAGCAGCGGGCTATCCGGTTGCCGCTTCCTAAGGCGAATCAGTGGTTTGGCTGTTGGAGCTATATTAAAGGAAGGCCCTTTTGAGGGGGAAAGGGAGGAGGGCAGTAGCCTGCAAAAACGGCCCCCTCCCAGCCCACGCCAGGCACCTCGAAATAGTTGTATCACTACTCTGGCCCCGACTCCCATAAAGTTACAGCCCCTGTTGCATTGGCTGTCCGATTAGCCTAATCAGGTGGCGGCTCTTTATCTGCGGGAAGGTTTTTCCCATGGTTTCAGGATTCCCATATCAGCGAACCCCGTGGCGGGTAAACCTGTTAACCAGAAGTCAGTGCGAGAACTGCCGGATGTGGTTAGGAAAAAGATAGGAAAAGAGTTGGCATTGGGCCGCATGGCTGGCCCTTTCGACGCTCCTCCTTTTCCCGAACTGCATTCCCCCCCCCCTCGGAGTGGTGCCTAAAAAGGCACCAGGGGAATTTCGCCTGATTCACAATTTATCACACCCCAGGGGCACGTCAGTGAATGACGTGATCCCCCCGAGCCTTGTCCAGTGCGCTATGCTTCATTGGACGATGCGGTCAAAATGATTAGGAAATTTGGCCCGGGTGCTCTATTAGCGAAGTGTGACATAGAGTCGCCATTCCAGCTGTTGCCAATCAATCCGCAGGAATTTTGGCTGCTTGCTTTTCAATTTGAGGGTGCTTATAACTTTGATAAGGCAATGCCCAGGGGCTGTTCGGTAGCCTGTGCAGCATTTGAGGCCTTCAGTACTTTCCTGGACTGGGCCCTGCGCCATAAAACAGGCCTGCGAGGGGTTACTCATTATCTCGATGATTTTGCTGGCCTCTGGCAGTGACACAGGCGACTTCCCAGTGCTCATGCAGGCTTTTACTGCACTCACTGAGGAGTTGGGCGTCCCTTTGGCATCGGACGAGACGGAGGGCCCGGCCACCCAGTTGGTTTATTTAGGCATTTTTGCTGGACACTGTCACGCAGACTTCAAGTCTGCCGTCTAAAAAAAATAAAAAAATCATCATCACATTGAGGAAGGTTATCGAGGAGGTGCTTCCCCTCTCTAAGGTAACCTTGCGTCAGCTTCAATCGCTGTTGGGACACTTGAATTTTGCTTGTAGGGTGGTGGCACCAGGGAGGCCCCTTTTGCTCCCGCCTGGCAAGACTCACTTCTGGCTTGCGGGCGCCTCACCACCACACGCGTTTGCCCCAAGATGTGAAGGAGGACCTTCGGAACTGGTTGATATTCCTTCAGGAATTCAATGGGGTCTCACTGTGGCAGGACACTTTGAACCTCCACAATGCTTCCAGGTTCACTCTGACGCTGCAGGTTCCTTAGGTTTTGGGCTATATTGGCAGGGTCGCTGGTGTGCCATGCCTTGGCCGGCGGCCTGGCAGGAGGAGGCAATTACACGGGACTTGACTTTTCTCGAGTTTTTCCCCATTGCAGTGGCCGTGCATATAAGGGTCGAGGAATTCAGGGACTGTCCTCCTGGACTGACAACCTGGCGGTGATGACCCGGTTCAGAGCCTTGGCTCCGGAGGCGCGAGGGCATCCGGAGCGTTTTCCAGACCACCTGTGGAGCCTTGGAGGCACTTAGCCATGCAGGGAGTAGCCGCTTTTGTTGCCCCATCCACTTTTCGTCTTATAGAAGGCCTGGGCTGATTTTGCCCAGTTTTGCGGTCAGTCCGGGGTGGGCCAGTTTGCCTTGCCCCTGACAGCTGACATGGTGCTGGAGTATTTGACGCACCTCTTTGCGATGGGCCGCGCTCCCAGGACCATCAGGATCCAGGCAGCGGCTATTTCCTTTTTTGCCAAGCTTTTCTTTGAGAAGGACCCTTGTTCGAAGTTTTTTTTTTTTTTATTCGACAGGCCTTGAAAGGTTGGGCTAGGATGGCTCCATTGCAAGCCCAGGCCAGGCACCCAATTACTTTTGCTCTTTTATTTAAAAATGCGAGCCAAGCTTCGCGTGGTTTGCTGGTCACGCTTTGAGGAGCGCCTTTTTCGGCTGCCTTTTCACTGGCCTTTTCTGGGGCACTGCAGGTTGGGGAGGTGGTCCTTGAGGCTTCCCAGCTCGCTGGTTCGCGGGGTCTGTTGTTAAATGATGTAGATCTGTCTCTTTCAGAGGTGGTCATCACCGTCCGCAATTCCTAGACTGCCCAGCTGGGCCGGGGGGTTGTGATCCGGCTGCCCGCCACGCGGAGGCTGGGCCCTTGCTCGGTTAAGGACACTGCTCAGTATCTTGCGGTGCGCCCCGCTGGGAACGGCCCTTTCCTGGTGCATGAGGATGGCTTGCCTTTGACCCGGCAGCACTTTGCCAAAGTAATGCCCCTCATTCCTTCAGGAGCGGCGCAGCTACGGCGGCTGCCCGTTGGGGGCTGTCAAGAGACAGGATTAAGGAGCTGGGACGGTGGAAGTCGGATGCCTACAAGGGCTATGTGCGACGTTGATATGGTTTTAATTGTTGTTTTTCTGTTCCCTTCAGGTCCTGCACCCGTACGCATTTGGATTGTCGGGCACAGCATCGTTTACTGGGCCGGCGCCAGAGCTCGGGAGGCAGGGCTATGGCCCAACCTTGGACTTTCACCCCATGTTTTTGTTTCCTGGTTGGGCAAGAGGGGCATGTTGTGGGAGGAGTTGATTCCTTTGCTTTTCAATCGTGCCGCTGGGGAGGGTCCACCTGATGCCTTGGTTTTGCAACTAGGTGAAAATGACTTGCCAGCTATGAAGTGCCATGTCCTTCGCCTCAAGATGCGGCACGATTTGCAAAAAATTGCTGTTTTATTCCCACAGGTTAAGTTGTTTTGGTCTCACCTGCTACAGCGGCGACCGTGGAGGGGAGCGCGCTCTGCTGTGGCTGTTGAGAGGGCCCGCAGTCGTACCAATTGTGCGGCTCTTGGGGTGGTTTATGATTTGGGGGGGGTCTGAGATTCCTCATCCCGCAATTACTTTTAAGAATGTTCCCCTGTTCCGCCCAGATGGCGTGCATCTTTCACCAATGGGTAATTATCTTTGGTTGGGTGCTAATGGGGGGGCCCTGAGGGCTTGGCTGGGTATGTGAGTGGTTTGGCGGTGAGCCGGTGGCTCGTGGCGGTTAGGCATTGGTTCTGTGGTATGGGTGGGCGGTGCCCCCCAAGAAGTGATGTTGGTAATGGGAATTCCGCAAAGGAATCCAGGGACTCAACATTGCTGTCCAAACCCGGTGGGTGCAGGGCCATGCAGGAGTCCCTGGGACCCCTGGGGAGGGGGAGGCACGATGTGATCCGGCCCCGTTAACTCTCCCCAGCTAATGGTTTCCCTTCGCTGACAAGTGGTCAGCTCTGTCCCGCTGCGACAGCTAGTCTTGCTGCTGACTAGGGTCAGCTCTGTCCCGTTGGACAGCGTGAACCAATGCCTACGCAACCACTCACGTGATTTGTATTCAATAAAGTTGTGGCCAAAATATGCCCAAAAACCCAAACCAAAATTATGTCTCCAGTGTGAGTTTATTGGTGGGAGTGACTGGGTGCCCTACACACGCAAAGTGAGTTCTCGCAGAGAGCTGCCATTGCGGGGTGGGCAAGAAGTCACTCTTCCTGGTTTGGGGGGTAGGGTTTGTGGCCACAGCTTCCAGGACCTGCTTGTTGTGAGGCAGAATTGCATGTTGCAATTTGGTAGGACGGCCCAGCGTCCTTATATAGATCCCCATGTGGATCTTGGGTCACTCTTTTCGGAGCTTCGGATCTCCCACCCCCCCTTCCCTGGTATAGGTTGGCGTTGACCTTGCTGTGCCGGTTAGGGGTCGCCTCTGCTTAGGAGGGGCCTGGTAGGAATTTTGTCCATCTGGCAGATTGGCCGAGCCATTTGGTTTTTGCCTACTACATAGCAAATAGTCACAACTTGTAAGGTTGGCGGTTAGGCATTGGTTCTGTGGTATGGGTGGGCGGTGCCCCCCAAGAAGTGATGTTGGTAATGGGAATTCCGCAAAGGAATCCAGGGACTCAACATTGCTGTCCAAACCCGGTGGGTGCAGGGCCATGCAGGAGTCCCTGGGACCCCTGGGGAGGGGGAGGCACGATGTGATCCGGCCCCGTTAACTCTCCCCAGCTAATGGTTTCCCTTCGCTGACAAGTGGTCAGCTCTGTCCCGCTGCGACAGCTAGTCTTGCTGCTGACTAGGGTCAGCTCTGTCCCGTTGGACAGCGTGAACCAATGCCTACGCAACCACTCACGTGATTTGTATTCAATAAAGTTGTGGCCAAAATATGCCCAAAAACCCAAACCAAAATTATGTCTCCAGTGTGAGTTTATTGGTGGGAGTGACTGGGTGCCCTACACACGCAAGAAGCTTCAATATACCAAGTCAGATCCTTGGTCACAGAGTCACAGAATCATAGAGATGGAAGGGACCACACGGTTCATCTAGTAAAGGACCCCTGGACAGTTAAGTCCAGTCAAAGGCAACTATGGGGTTACGGCGCTCATCTCGCTTTCAGGTTGAGGGAGCCGGCGTTTGTCCACAGACAGCTTTCCAGGTCATGTGGACAGCAAGACTAATCTTCTTCTGCAACAGGACACCGTGACGGAAACCAGAGTGCACGGAAACACCATTTACCTTCCCGCTGCAGTGGTACCTATTTATCTACTTGCACTGGCATGCTTTCGAGCTGCTAGGTAGGCAGAAGCTGGGACAGAGCAACGGGAACTCACCCCATTGCGGAGATTCAAACCGCTGGCCTTCTGATCGGCAAGCCCAAGGGGCTCAGTGGTTTAGACCACAGCACCACCCGCATCTAGTCCAACCCCCTACAATGCTGGAACCTCTTTGCCCAATGCAGAGCTCAAACCCATGACTCTGAGATTAAGAGTCTCATGCTCTACCAACTGAGCTATCCTTCAAATTCACAATTACCTACACCAGGCATAGGCAAACTCGGCCCTCCAGATGTTTTGGGACTACAACTCCCATCATCCCTAGCTAACAGGACCAGTGGTCAGGGATGATGGGAATTGTAGTCTCCAAACATCTGGAGGGCTGAGTTTCCCTATGCCTGACCTACACAGACTGGCAGCAGGTTTCCAGGGTTTCAAGCAGGGAGCATTCCCAGCCCTACCTGGAGATGCTGGGGGATGAACCTGGGACCATCTGCACGCAATGCAGATACTCTCCCACTGAGCCATGGTCTTTTGCCCAGATGGGTTGGCATTCAGTGTGGATGTGTCATACTGATTAGGGCTAGAACCACTCTCATGTGTCCCTCCTCAAGGATGATTGATGGAGATACAATGGGAATGTATTTTTAATCTGTGGTGGGCATTTTTTTTGCCCCTGGTGGATTCTGGTTGCAATTGGATTGCAATTGGATTCTGGATGCAATTCTATTCAGTTTGCATTTAAAGGTCTGCACTTCTCTGCACTTCTCTGAATTTTGCAACATGCACATAACATGCACAAAAATGTATGTGCTAGGACAATGTGTGCATAGAACTGCATGCATATGTGAAAATACCGGTAACCTATAATGATGCATTATACAAAGGGGAAATTGCTTGCAAAAATGTGTGTGTGTCAGGAAAAATTGCATACAGCTTTTTGCAAAACTTGAATTAGAAGAAATGTGCACTAACATTCTGATAAAATTTCAGGAGTTTTTTTTTAAATGCACATTGGCATGGAATAGTGGCTCCCCCCCCCCCCGAGGCTGTGTCATGGCTTCCAAAGATTGCAAGCGTGGCCTTTTTGCACTTTGGTTTTAATGATTTCCCCACTTTCTGATGTATTTCCTCCATACCAGCTTCCCCACCACTTCCCCCTTCCCCTGTCAGGAACGTGGCCCACCAGAGCTCAGGGGAAGAGTCAGACCCAGAAATTTAGCTAAGTGAACGAGGGACCGACTCTGCAGATGAGAGCTGTCTGACAGAGTCAAGAAAGGGCAATTTGACCCCTTCCCGGGGAAGACTCTGTTAGCTCTCAAGAAGAGGAAGAGTTGGAAGGCAGCCAGAGCATTGCTAGGCAATCAGCAGATAAGCAGAGATAAGAGACTGTGTCACGTGAAAGTGAGGAGGGTGAGGGCCAGCCTCTTCGTCCCCATTCTAGTAGACTGGATAAGATCAGAGGGCAACGAAGGGCAAAAGGGGAAAGATGGGAGTTTGGCGTCCTTTCTCCTGTGTCAGGGCAAAAGATTCAGACTGACCAGCTATCATCAATGCGAGCAGGTGAGAAGCCATGCTCTGGATGTGTGTGTGTGTGTGTGTTTTTAATAAACATACATAAAACTGCTGGAGAGTCATTACTTCTTATCGGGGCTTGCTTGCCTGCCAGAGATCATTACACCCCCCTCCTGATAAGCAGCAGCGACCACTCACCTGCAGGAAGATAGCACAGCAGGTTCTGCCTCATGCAGACAGCTGCTTTGGCAGGCTTCATTTGACCCAAAGCAGGCAAGGCATGCCAACTGAGCCACCTCTCATACCTGAGAGGTCTGTATCAAGTGCAGATGATGGCACCCTTGGGATTGTGAGACTTGGGACTTCTTTGCTGGACTTGGTGCCTCAGGGAAAGCTCTCTCTAGTCATGTCTACGGCAGTGATCGCCCTCCTGATGTCCTTGGGATTACTACTATCATCACCCTTGCCCACTAGCCATGTGAGCTGGTTCACCATCTTTGCTCTAGAGCTACCTCATACTACTAATGCCTTGTTAGAATGCCAAAAAGTTGGCGTGCTGAAGAGCAGCAGTCAGTCTGATAACCAGAAGTCAGGAAGCCGAGGTCAGGATTAAGCCAGGAGTCAGAAGCCAAAGTCACAAAGCCAAGGTCAGGAGAAAGCCAGGAGTCAGGAAGCCAAAGTCAGGAACACAGGAACAGGACAAGCAAGAACCACCACGTGCTCCAGCACAGCAGTTGCAGGTGCTGGTGAATGGAGCAGCCAGCCTTCCTTAAGTAGCCGGCTCATGACCACGCCTCTTATGAGCTGCAGCTGCCTCCAGTTGTTCCCTACGTTTCTCAGCTCTACGTTCTACAGCTGAGAAGGGGGGGGGGGTCAGCCGGCTCCTCTCCTCACAAGAGCCTGATTCTGGCTCGACTTCTTCCTCCTCCTGTCCAGGTGTTTCCACTTCCCTATCTGATTCTTCCTCTTCTGAGGAGTGCTGGCACCAGACTTCTTCAGGTAAGAATCCCTCCATTTCTCCGGACTCTGCCGTGGTTGCCGCTTCGCCTAGGGGGGCTTGCCACCACTCCTGCTCATCTGGTGCAACCCTGACATGCCTCCTCCATGTACATGGATGGTGCTGTTTTGGCTACATAAGGACCTGCACTTCAAGAACTAAGTTCGCTATCAGTCTACAGTGGTACCTCGGGTTAAGTACTTAATTCGTTCCGGAGGTCCGTTCTTAACCTGAAGCATACTTAACCTGAAGCACCACTTTAGCTAATGGGACCTCCTGCTGCCGCTGCACCACCAGAGCACGATTTCTGTTCTTAGCGGAGTTCTTAACCTGAAGCGTACTTAACCCGAAGTACCACTGTATATGACTGGTGAACATAAATTTCCAAGATGAGCTAGGATAACTTAAAGGATGAAGTTCACCATGGCTGGAATATTGGTTTCAAACTCATGGAGTTTATAATAGGGGGGGGGCACCTCTTTTCCATTTGAAAGTCAGGGGAGGAATTCAGTCCCCTTTCTCCAAGAGGTTCCACACATCCTCATTTGACTTTTGCATTGCTGTGAGCGAGGAAAACATAAAAGGTCCTCTCTCTTTTTGCTTCTTTCAGTACTTTCCCTATCCCCATCAACCAAATTTATTCATTGCTTATTGAGCGGGCGGTTTGTTGATCATCTGATTATGTGTGTTTGCGACACAATCTGTCCCCGTTTTAATTTTCCTGGTTATTTAAGACCGCAATATTCGAAATGCAGCAACTTTTAAGTACAGCTTCAGTCCATTGATTGTTCTTAAATCACCCCAATGACAGCTGCTGGCAAGTGACAAGGTATTAATGACTTATTCATGAAGTGCCTCCTGTGCTTTCCAGAACCCAAACGATCCAGAGATTGTTCATCTGATCCTTGTTTATTCCTACACTTTGAGAAAACTGGTAGCCTCCTGTCATAGAGAAGGATACAGTATCCTACCCCTCGGCTCTTTTACCACTGTTTTATAGCCTCACTGCAGTGTTACTAGGGACAGATGATCGTGGTTTATCTCGATTTCTCATTTTCGTCCTATCAGTTCTCCATATTTCTGCAGCAATTTGTGACGTATCCTCGTGAAAATTCACCAGCATTTCAGTATGAATTTTTCCTGATGTACACATTGGTGCAAGCAAATTTTCCTAATAAAATGCATTTTACATTAAATGTCCCTAATACATTCCAATTTATACTTGAGAGACTGTCTTATCCCTTATCTACCCAGTAGGCCATCACAGTCTGTGCAATAGTTTTTCTCGAAGTGTTCAAAAACCCACTCCACAGTAACTCAAAGCAGGGCCTTCATTATGGCCGCCCCTGTTTCATGGAACAACATTCCTGTCAAGATACAACTGGCGCCCCCTATCTGTTCTGTCTGAAAACAACTGAAGACATTTTTGTTCCAACAAGCCTATCCATTCCCAGCCAGCTGAATATGTCTTCGCCATGAGTATCTATTCTGTATTGTTTTAGTCTTGTTTGAAACGTGTCAGTGGTTTTTCTTTTGCTGAAAAGATTTCAAAGATAAGCTTTGTGTTTATATGCCTGTTAGGGTACAAAAACCTCCATATGTCCTGGAGAAGAACTCACATCAGCCATACTGACAGGGGCTGAAGTACTGAAGGACACCCGGGACGCGGGTGGCACTGTGGGTTAAACCACAGAGCCTAGGGCTTGCAGATCAGAAGGTCGGCGGTTTGAATCCCCGCAACGGTGTGAGCTCCCGTTGCTCGGTCCCTGCTCCTGCCAACCTAGCAGTTCGAAAGCACGTCAAAGTGCAAGTAGATAAATAGGTACCGCTCCAGCAGGAAGGTAAACGCTTTTTCCGTGCGCTGCTCTGGTTCACCAGAAGTGACTTAGTCATGCTGGCCACATGACCTGGAAGCTGTAGGGTGGCTGCCTTGGCCAATAAAGCGAGATGAGCGCCGCAACCCCAGAGTCGGTCACGACTGGACCTAATGGTCAGGGGTCCCTTTACCTTTACCTTTTACTGAAGGACACCAGGTTGGTGAAGACTGAGATTCGTTGACAGCTGTCTGTCTTGAGAGACAATGGAGTGCACCTCCAGGGGTGAAGTCAAACCGCTGTGTTAGCAGTACTCACTGGGCAAGCCCAAGAGGCTCCGTGGTTTAGACCACAGCACCACCCGCGTCCCATAAGGAAGGTTGGCGGTTTGAATCCCCGTGATGGGGTGAGCTCCCGTTGCTCTGTCCTAGCTCCTGCCAACCTAGCAGTTTGAAAGCATGCCAGTGCAGGTAAAAAAATAAGTATCGCTGCAGCAGGAATTTAAACGGCATTTCCGTGCACTCTGGCTCCCATTACGGTGTTCCATTCCGCCAGAAGCAGTTTAGTCATGCCGGCCACATGACCGGAAAGCTGTCTGTGGACAAACACCGGCTCTCTTGGCCTGAAAGCAAGATGAGCGCTGCACCCGTAGTCGCCTTTGACTGGACTTAACCATCCAGGGGTCCTTTACCTTTACCTTTACTCACTGGGGAACAAGTCTGGTCAGTGCATATGGAGGTCCTGGGCTGCCTAGTTGACAAGACCTCCCCTCTCAGCCTCCCTGATGGGGTCGAAAGGAAAGCAGAGCAATACGTTTGGCACCAGCTTGGCTGCAGGAGTTGCCAGAAGGAGGCATACAAGACACCATTCAACTGTCTTGGGGACTGCACTCCAGATTTGCGTAGGGTTTACTTGTTACCATTCTCTTCTCCCAAAGTTATTCCACAAGGCAGCAGAAGTTTAGGATCAGTTTTCCTTCTCCCAACCATCCCAGGTTGGCAAACCTCATCTGCCCATCACCTCCCTCTATGGCTTGTGTGAAAACTGCCTTCTCGACAATTGGACCTACTATTGGTCTCATCCGCTCAATCAACTGCATCCAGTCTTCACATGCAGGGGAAGTCTCTCACTGAGGGTTTGAGACCCATCGGCTATCTCCCACTGGTTTAGCCGGCCAATCAAAGCAGTTTCCCTGGGTGTGGCTGCTGTCGCATGCTGAGCTTCTAGGAGCCATGGGTGAGAACTGAGTGCAGGGTGAGGAACAAAGGGGAGCAAACTACCCCAGAAGGAGCCTGACATGTCCCCACCAGAGGTACTACCCTTCACCTAACACCCATAACACCCCAAAGACTAGGATAGGATAGTAGTAATTGGAGCAGTTTCTGGCTTGGGTGGAAAAAACTAAGAATGTGTGTTGTGTGGAATTTTCTATGTATTAATCAGCTATGCAATAATTCTGTTAGAGTTTTATGTTGCTTTGATGCCCTCAGACCTGGAGCAGGGCTTTCAATATGGCTGCCCCGGTTTTGTGGAATAGCATTCCTTGCCTTGCAGGGGTTAAGACTAGATGACCCTTTGGCCCCCTTCCACACTGGAGAGCCAGTGTGGTGTAGTGGTTAAGAGCGGTAGACTTGTAATCTGGTGTACTGGGTTCGCTTCCCCGCTCCTCCACATGCAGCTGCTGGGTGACCTTGGGCTAGTCACACTTCTTTGAAGTCTCTCAGCCCCACTCACCTCACAGAGTGTTTGCTGTGGGGGAGGAAGGGAAAGGAGAATGTTAGCCGCTTTGAGACTCCTTCGGGTAGTGATAAAGCGGGATATCAAATCCAAACTCTTCCTCTTCTTCCTCTTCTTCTTCCTCTTCTTCTTCTTCTTCAACTCTATAATTCTATTATTCTATACAACAGGAGCCCACTAGCTGCACCTTCGGGAAACAACTGAAATCACTTTTGTTCCGACAGGCTTTCCAGTGGGTCAACATCTTCATTAAGCTGTTCACTACTATCCCAAGGTCATAATGGCATCTTGTGGCAGCAAATACTATAATCAAACTATGTGCTGTGTGAAGAAGTATTTTATTTTGTCTGCCTAGAAATGCCCCATTGAATTCAATGGGATTTGCTTCTGAGTGGACATGTGGACATGTATCTAAGCCATCTCTGCAGGGCTAGAATTGGCACATGGAGCAAAAGAGAAATGTGGATTTTTAAGTTCAAAATAGAAACCGCCAGATTTTGAGATTGCTGGTGTTGTTCGTTAGAGATATAGTTGTGTCGGTACACACGAAGAAGCTGTTTAAAAAGAAGAAAAAAAGAATCTCCAGTTAATCTTTGAACAGAAATGAAGACCATCTGCTTTAGCTTTTGGGGTAGAAATCAGCCATTTCCTTGGCAATTTAGTTTGATCTGTTCCCAACTGCTTCCTTGAGTAGAATATTCTGTGCACACATACACATAGAAATCATTCTTCTTTCCTGCAAAGTCAAATTACATTTGAGTTAATTAACCAAGACAAAGTTGAACGATTTATTCTTGTTCAGGTTGCCAGTAGGAAATAGAACAAAATGTGTCTGCGAGTAAGGGGAAAAAACCAAAAACCTGGCCGTGGAATTTATGTTGTTCAAAAAAAGGAAAGCTATTTATTGAATACAAGGGCTAAATGCTCCAAATAACACCTCCAGTTTTCTCCTATCTTATTTATCAGTTGCCCAGGAAAATTAACAACTTAACCTTCTGACAGCAAGAGCTCTTCTACTAGAACAGGTGACCTCAGAAGGTGGTGGACTCTCCTTCATTGGATTTTTTAAACAGGTTGGACGGCCACCTACCAGGGATTCTTCAGCTGTGATTTCTGCATCATAGAAGGTTGAATCTGTGGATTCCAGACCCTCCAAGTGTCCCTATTTTCCAGGGACGTCCCTGATTTACAGAACCTGTCCCAGTTTCTGATTTGATCCCAGAATGTCCCGCTTTCCCTTGGGATGTCCCTATTTTCACTGGAGAAATGTTGGGAGCCAGCCTGGTGTAGTGGTTAAGAGTGGTGGACTCGTAATCTGGTGAACCGGGTTCGCTTCCCCGCTTCTCCACATGCAGCTGCTGAGTGACCTTGGGCTAGTCACACTTCTTTAAAGTTTCTTAGTGTCACTCACCTCACAGAGTGTTTGTTGTGGGGGAGGAAGGGAAAGGAGAATGTTAGCCGCTTTGAGACTCCTTAAGGGGAGTGAAAGGACGGATATCAAGTCCAAACTCTTCTTCTTAGAATCATAGAATCATAGAGTTGGAAGAGACCACAAGGGCCATCCAGTCCAACCCCCTGCCAAGCAGGAAACACCATCAAAGCATTCCTGACAGGTGGCTGTCAAGCCTCTGCTTAAAGACCTCCAAAGAAGGAGACTCCACCACACTCCTTGGCAGCAAATTCCACTGTTGAACAGCTCTTACTGTCAGAAAGTTCTTCCTACTGTTTAGGTGGAATCTTCTTTCTTGTAGTTTGAATCCATTGCTCCATGTCCTCTTTTCTGGAGCAGCAGAAAACAACCTTTCTCCCTCCTCTATATGACATCCTTTTATATATTTGAACATGGCAATAATATCACCCCTTAACCTTCTCTTCTCCAGGCTAAACATACCCAGCTCCCTAAGCCGTTCCTCATAAGGCATCGTTTCCAGGCCTTTGACCATTTTGGTTGCCCTCCTCTGGACATGTTCCAGCTTGTCAGTATCCTTCTTGAACTGTGGTGCCCAGAACTGGACACAGTATTCCAGGTGAGGTCTGACCAGAGCAGAATACAGTGGTACTATTACTTCCCTTGATCTAGATGCTATATTCCTATTGATGCAGCCCTTCTTCTTCGAGGGTATGGAGTTATCCAACCCCTGAGCTGTCTGAAGGCAATCTTGCATAGGAAAGTTCTTTTAATTATGTTTTGATATATGTTGGAAGCTGCCCAGAGCGGCTGGGGCAACCCAGTAAAGATGTGTGGAGTATAAATAGTAAAATTGTCATTATGGAATGGGATTTCCCTATTTTCATCGGAGAAATGTTGGAGGGCATGGGATCCTGCTGCCCAAGGCAATTGCCTCACCTTGTCTCATGTTTGGGTGGGAAGTGTATTTGGTCAACCTCTGTCAGAAGAGCCTGCTTGCTGGATCCGGCTAAAGGCTTGGCTAGTCAAGCATCCTGTTCTCACAATTGCCAGCCAGGTGCCTTATGGGAAGCCAGGTGCTATATGGGAAGCAACGGCACTCCCCACCCCCATCCTGTGATTCACAGCAACTGCTCTGCAGAGGAGAACTGCCTTTAGGTCCTCTCATCTCTGACCCATCTCATTATGCAGGGTGTGCTGTGCCAGCCTAACGCAGATTAATTACTGCGCAACCCAGGCACTATATCTTACTCATTGCACCATTGGGGATGAAGGGAATGTCAGGATCATATATACATATCGGGGCATTGGTGCAAAGCCCAGTTGTCCAATAAAAAGAATTGCCTGCAAAAAATAAACTTTGTGTAAACTTAAAGCAAAAAGAAGTGGATACATTCCTCAGAGTGGGAGGCCAACTTCAAAGGATACAACAGGGCTTAATGATTATTAATGTTCTGTCATTTTCTAATTTCTGGGAGGTATTTTTCCCCCCTTGCATAACACTGTGTTATAGAAAATAAGATTTGGGTTAATTTATTGGAACAGGGTCCTGGTAGCTATAATTATACATGAAAAACACTTTCCATTACATACCTTTTAAAACTCTTTTGTGTGCCTCCACACACCTTGTGACCCACAAAGCCAAATGTAAGTTGATCAGACTTTTAGGGTGGCCTACCTGCAGGGTGACCAGCTAATGATCATACACAAAAAAACGAGGACACCATTTGCATAATATCTGCATGTGTTAATTTATTCACCTGGATGGGGATTTAGAAATTATCACTTCAATAAGTCCATTCGCCCCTTCTCAAGCGGGCCCTGGGCCTCCACTATGAACTGGCCTATTGCAGGCCAGATCATCCTCCTGCTGCCAAATCAGCCAATGACAGCAGGCATTTGGGGGCATTGCCCTGGGCGCAGGAACAACTACCAATAGCAGTGCTTGGCTCCAACCCCGGCCTGCAGGGCCTTTGGCCCTCTCTCGCGCTGCACCGGTTCTCCTGCCCACCCTCCCTCAGATTAAGGTTTTTTTCACAGATGATACGACCTTGCTATGGACAATGTTAGTCGCCTGTTTTAGGGGCTGGACAGGAATTTTTCCCATCTGGAAAATTGGCATCGCCATTTGGGTTTTTGCCTACCTCATAGCAATCGTCACAACTTTGTAAGGCAGATAGGCATTGGGTAAGCCTAGTCTTGGTTGGAGAGAAGGTTTTAGCCTCCGCCTGCCCCTCCATAGGTAAGGGTATCCTGTTAAATGCCAAGACAGGGGCTAGGGCTATACCACTCCAACAGGGACTGCTTGGGGGATGCCCCAATTTAACGTAGATTATAGGGTGTCAGGGTCGTGGTTGAATTGAGTGCCGGCGAAAAATCAGACTCAGGAGATGAAAGATTGCCAGTACAAAGAGAGATAGAGTCTGCCTCTGGAAACGATAGATCACAGACAGGGCAGGAGGAGATGGGCTCGAATCCCCTTTACCAATAATTCCCTGACTCAGATAGAGCAGACACTGGCAGCTTGCAAGAAGGGGGAGAGATAAGCGGCAGTGGGAGCATTGCTAGGCAACCAGCAGAGAGACAGCAGACAGTGAGTGAGTCTTTTGAGAGCGAGGAGGATTTCCACCCTCCTAGCCCCCGTTCTTGGAAAGTTGAAAAAGTCAGAATGCAACGGAAGTGCAGAAGGGGGGAAGGCTGGGCTTTGGCGTCCTTCCTGCTGTGATAAGGGCGGAGACTGATTGCAATGGTGGCAAGCTGGGAGCCGCTTTCTGGATGTAATTTGTAAATAAATGTACCATAAAACTGCCAAGGGGTCATTAATTCTTATCAAGGCATGCTTGCCTGCCTGAGATCATTACATAGGGGTTCCTCCCCCAATGGCTTCACTCTTAGAAACACTCCCAGTGGACGGGTTGGGAATGACATATGCAGTTGCTTCCCACAATGCCTATGGCCAAACCTTCACATCTGTAACCAATAAAGTTGTGGCCTTCTTTGATCCCAAACCAATGTGCCATGTGTTGTCTAGTTATTAAAACAGCAAGACTGTTATGTGCAGACCAGTCTCTGAACAGTGAGAGATTTCAGGGGTCCCAGCCAACAATTCACGTTGGGGTTCCTTACAAATCCTTAGGTCACTATGAGGTTTTCTACAATCAAGCAGTATGTGAAATAAATAAATACAAAAGAATGAAGGGCTCGTGGCAACATTCCCACTGATTGTGATTGTCCCTTAAGTTTCTAAGGGCTCCCCCCCCCCCGAAAAAAGGCATAGTGAGGGGACTCCAAGGAGGACATTCAGACTAACTATCATGCCCTATAACAATTCCCTCATAAGGGGAAAAGACTGCAACCAACTGACCTGGGGGTCTGCCAAGTTGTTGTCCAGGAGGTTGTTGTTCATGGGCAATGTCAAGGAGCCCTATTTTCCATCTTTATGGTTCTTTAACTTTATGTGGGGCTTGACTTAGACAGCCCTCCACCTGTCCTTCTGGCGATCTTCCACCACCCCCATATTTTATTCAAGTCGGAGCCACTGACCTCCAGCATTGGAGGCAATGTGCCTCTGAATAGCACTTCCTGTGGCCTATGAGAGCCGGTGTGGTGTAGTGGTTAAGAGCAGTAGACTCGTAATCTGGTGAACCGGGTTCCCGTCTCCACTCCTCCACATGCAGCTGCTGGGTGACCTTGGGCTAGTCACACTTCTCTGAAGTCTCTCAGCCTCACTCACCTCACAGAGTGTTTGTTGTGGGGGAGGAAGGGAAAGGAGAATGTTAGCCACTTTGAGACTCCTTCGGGTAGTGATAAAGCGGGATATCAAATCCAAACTCTTCTTCTTCTTCTTCTTCTTCTTCTTCTTTCCTCCTCCTCCTCCTCCTCCTCCTCCTCCTCATGTTTCCTCTTGGACAGATACGCCAATGACCTCTCTCCGCATTAACTTCTTCCTGACCTTCTTCCTGTGATGTAACCTTGGCATCTTAGGCCAGCCAATCAGAGCAGAGCTTCAGCGTTCTAAACCATGGGAGCCAAGATTCTTACTGTATACTGAAAAGGCCATACAGCTCAGTGCCAAAAAGCGCAATTCAGCAATAGGGAAGGAGGCAGGTCTCTTATATGATGGATCATTAATAAGGGTATGATGAAGACCTGTGTATACGTACTGCCCTATTAAGCCTGGCTGAATCCCCACATGCTCTCTCCCAGCTGGAAATGCTTACAGTTCGTAATTTTCCTCTCATTGTCATTCATCACACAGTTGCATATCATTATCGCAAAGCGAGAGATTGCTGGATAACCTTTCCTCCCTCCCTCTCGCTTTATGCATACTGGGGGATTGTAAAAACGTCACTAAATTTAACTATACCTTCAAAGGCCTTGTTAAGCTCTTCGCTTCCCTTGTAAAAATGCTTACAAATCTTCTGGGTTATGTTACACTTCACTAGGGTGGTTTTTTTTTACCCAACTGGCTTGTCAGAATTCAGAGCGACCAAGTCTTGCTGCCATAAAGGGGTTGCCATCTTTTCTTCCACCTGATAAGACTCCTATGTCTTCATGAAAGACAGAAATTCAGCAAGTGCTTGTTTTTAATTCATGGAAACACAGGCTATATCTGCACCATACTTTTAAGCCACTTGTTTACCGCTTTAACAGTCCTGGCTTCCTTCCCCCGAGGAATCCTGGGAACTGTAGTTTGTCAAGGGTGCTGATTGCTGTTAGGAGACCCTGATGCCCCTCACAGAGCCACAATTCCCAGAGTTCCTTGGGAAGAGGCAGATTGTTAAGCCACTCTGAGGATTCTGGGTGGAGTCATTATGCTTAAGATGCTAATGTAAAGGTGAGCTCGGTGGCCGATTTTCAATGATGGGATACCCTCCTGCTACAGTCTCACCTAAGTGTTACCCTGAGTAATTCACACTAATAAAATTTTAATTAGGCACCTTCCAAAGGCAAAGTGGGAATAGAAATCCCTTTATCAAACACAAGTACCAGAAAAATAAGAAGTATTTGCTTTTAGAAAATAAGATCAACTTGAGCATATGCTGTGTGAACAAGTTCATTTTTACTAAAAGGAGGCAGGTTTGCTAGAGGTAACTGTTGCCTATTCGTCTTACCATGGCACCCTGCCTGGGCCTAATTTATTTGCAGCATTTGTACCTTGCCTCAGCCAAAAACAGCAGGCTACAAATGATACAAAAAAACAAACAAACAACAAACAAACAAACAAACAAGAAGAGTTTGGATTTGATATCCCACTTTATCACTACCTAAAGGAGTCTCAAAGCGGCTCACATTCTCCTTTCCTTTCCTCCCCCACAACAAACACTCTGTGAGGTGAGTGGGGCTGAGAGACTTCAGAGAACTGCGACTAGCCCAAGGTCACCCAGCAGCTGCATGTGGAGGAGCGGGGAAGCGAACCCGGTTCACCAGATTACGAGTCTACCGCTCTTTTTTTATTATTTTTTTATTTATTAATAAATCTGTTTATTAATTCAAGTCAATATACAAAATCCAACATAGTGATTACAGCATATACCAATACACACTAACCATTAATACACATAAATTCAGATTTCATCCATGTAACGGGTGTAACGGGTGTGGTGGAGGGATTGTATGGAGTCTACCGCTCTTAACCACTACACCACACTGGCTCTTTGGAGCAGTTTATGCATAATCCTTTAAAATTCGACAGTGTCTGCCTGTAGGCTTATCATCTATAGGCCTTTCCCTTGTGGAAGATGAAGCACTAGTATTACAACTGCTCAACAACCAAAACTAATCCCCCCCCCCCCGCCTCCCACTCTTATTTTTGTTTTTGTATCAGAAAGGCACCCGGCCAATTTGGTTGCCGATAAATATTGCCACAGACATTTCTGAGATCATGGTCTTTCCAACGAGTGGTTCCTGTTCAGGTTTGTTAATTGTCTTACTTTAAATGTTGTGAGGATTCTATGCTCTTTTAAAAAGTGTTTTTTTTGTGTGTGTGTGGTTTTTTTGGGGGTGGGGGGTTATTGGGTTATTGCTTTTATTTTGATTATGTATTTTGTGGTTTTATATTTTGATTTTATTATGAGACCTCTGGGTACAGGGCAGCATATACAATTAATAATAATCATCATCATCATCTAAAAGACATGACACAAAAGGAAAAAGAGATGGGAAGGGAAGAAGGAAAGTTCACACATTCACATATTTAGGCAATATATGTGAAGTATTTGGTCAGCGCAAAGACGCAGTGTTATTAATATCACACTATGGTAATGAAGACCTATGACATAATAGAAGTTTGCCCACCTAATCTGTGTTGCCAGTTTGATTCACAGCAGCATATTGGCCCTATCTGTTAAAACTGAGCAGTGAGGTGAAAGCTGTTTTTTACAACTGCTAATCTGTGTGGAATACAGAATGTGAGACTTCGGTGAATGGAAACAGCATGGGTGAATGGACTCAGACTGGCGAAATGCAGCTTCAAATCCTCATTCAGGCATGGCTCTCACCTGGATACAAGTCACTCTCACTTGGATAAAATTCTGGAGAGAGCTGTGTACATAAGGACATTAGAATAGCCTGCTGGATCAGTCCAGTGGCCCATCTAGTCCAGCATCCTGTTCTCACAGTGGGCAACCAGATGTCTGCGGGAAGCCTGCAGACAAGACTGAAACACAAGACCACTCTCTCCTCCTACACTCTACCTTGCTCTCCTTGCAAGAAAGGTGGGGTGCAAATATAATTGATAAGGATCTTGGTCTGATTCAGCAAGATAATTCCTATATTCTAGTTGCACCAGGCTCCCATCATGTCTGCAACAATTAGAGACAAGAATCTAATTATATGAGGGTCAAATCCCCAGTTCACTAACAATCTATTGCTCCGTTGCTCTGCATTTTGCTTGGGAACACGGCAAGAGGGTAGTTGCCAATTATGATAATTCCCAGTAACCAGGGCAGGGGAAATTAATGGGATCTGTCTGACACCGGGTCAAAGAACCTTTTAACTTAGGGCCTTGCAATTTAACCCATGGACTATGCAGTTCCGGAGATCAATGATTTGGAGAATAAATTCTGCTTTGCGCTCAATTCTGTGGCCATCGGACAGTGGGTACCACAGCTGCTTCCAAGAAATGAAACGCAGTTTGTTATTTACAGCATAGCACCTCATTCTCCTTTATCAGTCTAAGCAGGCATGGATGGCAAGAAAGTGGAGAAAACAATCCATGTTGCATTCTGTATCCTGAAAGGTGAGGCTCAGAAATTTTGACTTCACAATTTGTCCTGGTTAGTAGTTGGCATTTAAATGCCTCATTGGAGAAAAAGTCTTTTTTTAATACATTAGCACTGCTCCAAGACTCCCTGTTTTTATTGTAATTGCCTATTTGTTTTTAATAGATTCTAGTTTGATTTCTATCAATATTTAATTGTCTTTTTATTTGTTGTTTTTTCTATGTTTTTAGCTGTTCTTATCTTTATCAGTTTGCCACCTTGAGTCCTTTTCAGGGGAAAAGGTGGGATATAAATAAATATAGAAATTTAATAATAATGTTGTTATTGTTTAGTCGTTTAGTCGTGTCCGACTCTTTGTGACCCCATGGACCAGAGCACTCCTGTCTTCCACTGCCTGCTGCAGTTTGGTCAGACTCATGTTGGTAGCTTCGAGAACACTGTCCAACCATCTTGTCCTCTGTCGTCCCCTTCTCCTTGAGCCCTCCAGGGAGTCCTCTCTTCTCATGAGGTGGCCAAAGTATTGGCACCTGAGCTTCAGGATCTGTCCTTCCAGTGAGCACTCTGGGCTGATTTCCTTAAGAATTGATAGGTTTGATCTTCTTGTAGTCCATGGGACTCTCAAGAGTCTCCTCCAGCACCATAATTCAAAAGCATCAATTCTTCGGCGATCAGCCTTCTTTATGGTCCAGCTCTCACTTCCGTACATTACTACTGGGAAAACCATAGCTTTAACTATACGGACCTTTGTCGGCAAGGTGATGTCTTTGGTTTTTAAGATGCTGTCTAGGTTTGTCATTGCTTTTCTCCCAAGAAGCAGGCGTCTTCTAATTTCGTGACTGCTGTCACCATCTGCAGTGATCATGGAACCCAAGAAAGTGAGATCTCTCACTGACTCCATTTCTTCCCCTTCTATTTGCCAGGAGGTGATGGGACCAGTGGCCATGATCTTAGTTTTTTTGATGTTGAGCTTCAGACCATATTTTGCGCTCTCCTCTTTCACCCTCATTAAAAGGTTCTTTAATTCCTCCTCACTTTCTGCCATCAAGGTTGTATCATCAGCATATCTGAGATTGTTGATATTTCTTCCGGCAATCTTAATTCCGGTTTGGGATTCATCCAGTCCAGCCTTTCGCTTGATGATTTCTGCATATAAGTTAAATAAGCAGGGAGACAATATACAGCCTTGTCGTACTCCTTTCCCAATTTTGAACCAATCAGTTATTCCATATCCAGTTCTAACTGTAGCTTCTTGTCCCACATAGAGATTTCTCAGGAGACGGATGAGGTGATCAGGCACTCCCATTTCTTTAAGAACTTGCCATAGTTTGCTGTGGTCGACACAGTCAAAAGCTTTTGCGTAGTCAATGAAGCAGAAGTAACTGTTTTGCCTCTACTCACTCCATGAACCAATCCTGCATACCCCCTTGCCATTCCCCCACACCTGCCCACTCCACTCCCTTTAAACCTAACCCATCACCCCCTCGCTAGTCCCCCTACAGTTCAGTTCACCACAACCCTCACCTGAAGTGCCAACCCCTAAAATACTGTATTTCCTTTCCTTTTTAAAAAAATAATTTTTTATTAATTCATCATATAGAGATGTACAAACTAACATATAACCATGCATACAATAACAAAGCCATACATAATCAGTATTAAAAAAAAAACAAATGGCAAAGATGCACTTACATAGGAATGCATAGATCTAGAAGATTCCCCTCGATCCAGAAGCTTTGGTTGGTGCAGAATGCTGCAGCACGATTGATGACAGGAGCGAGCACTTGTCAGCATATGACACCTGTGCTCAAAGATCCACACTGGTTGCTGACTTGCTACTGGGCCAAGTTCAAGGTTTTACTATTAGTATATACAGCCCTTAACAGTTTAGGACTATGTTTCTTGCGAGATATGCCCACTTGACTGCTTCAATCTGCAGAACTGGCACTGTTCCTTACAAGGAAGGAGATTCCAGCTAAACGTTGGGCAGAACTTTCTGACGCAAAGAGCTGTTTGACAGTGGAACAGGCTCCCTTGGAAAGTGCTGTACTCTCCTTCCCTGGAGGTTTTTAAGCAGAGGTTGGATAACCATCTGTCATGGATGCTTTCATTGAGATTCCTGCATTGCAGGGGGTTGGACTAGATGACCCTTGGTATCCCTTCCAACTCTGGAATTCTATGATTCTATGCATCACCTCAACCTTTTAGTATGGCAGCACTTGCACTTTGGAACTGTCTGCCTATTTACATCAGACAGGTGCCTTCCCTGTGCTCTTTTCAACACCTTATAAACACATTCTTGTTTAGGCAAGCCTATGCAGTCATGTAAAGGGACGCGGGTGGCACTGTGGTCTAAACCACTGAGCCTAGGGCTTGCTGATCAGAAGGTCAGTGGTTCGAATCCCCGCGATGGGGTGAGCTCCCGTTGTTCGGTCCCTGCTCCTGCCAACCTAGCAGTTCGAAAGCACGTCAAAGTGCAAGTAGATAAATAGGTACCGCTCCGGCGGGAAGGTAAACGGCGTTTCCGTGCGCTGCTCTGGTTCGCAAGAAGCGGCTTAGTCATGCTGGCCACATGACCCGGAAGCTGTACGCCGGCTCCTTTGGCCAGTAAAGCGAGATGAGCGCCGCAACCCCAGAGTCGTCCGCAACTGGACCTAATGGTCAGGGGTCCCTTTACCTTTACCTTTATGCAACCATGTAGACTGTTGTGTCTTAATCTAGTTTTTGGCTTATCATTCATTTTAATTATTTTTTTAAAAAACAGTTTATATTGTGTTTTGATTTTAACATTGTTTTATTGTCTTTGCAAACTACTTTGAGGTTTGCTCGTTTTACAATCCAGCAGTATATAAATTCTAAAAAATGAATGAATGAAAATCCTCTGGTCGCAGAACCGTTCCCTCTTCTTCCCTCTTTCCCCATATCTTGGTTCTTCTTTAGCATTATTCAGGAGGTTTCCCCCATTTACTTCTTGCCACCCGTGTTGCCTGTTTTGATCCTTGCAATTTTTTTAAGATGGAAATATTGCTATGAAACACCACTAATCTCATAATTGTTCAGTCTAGCAGCAGAATCCCAGTGGGCCTAAGAATTGTTCAGCTGTTAAAGAAAATGTACTCATTTTCACTGTTGGCATGGAAATCCATTCCCAGACTACCAAAGAGATGAGGAAAAAATGTCAGCTCCGAGCTGGAAAGGGAACAGGATACCTTCCGAAGCACCAGGTAGCTCCTGGGAGCAGGTGTTTCACTTCAAAGCGATGTAACAGCCTTGTAGCACCACAATGGTTTTGGCACCTAGGAGCTATGTCATGTCATAGTAAAGGGTGCAGTCAGAGGTGGGGGAGAAATTGCATCCAGTTCACATTTAAAGGCAAATGTACCTGATGCACGCTTTCTGAAAGGATACACAAACCCCATGCATAGCTATCCTTCGAAACCCAGCCTTCTTCGAATTTTGCAATGCAATTCTCTGTCAAAGCAATATATGCAAAGGTGTACAATAATAAGGCACGCGGGTGGCGCTGTGGTCTAAACCACAGAGACTAGGGTTTGCTGATCAGAAGGTCGGCAGTTCGAATCCCTGAGATGGGGTGAGCTCCTGTTGTTCGGTCCCAGCTCCTGCCAACCTAGCAGTTCGAAAGCACGTCAAAGTGCAAGTAGATAAATAGGTACAGCTCCGGCGGGAAGGTAAATGCCGTTGCCGTGCACTGCTCTGGTTCACCAGAAGCGGCTTATTCATGCTGACCACATGACCCAGAAGCTGTCTGCGGACAAACGTTGGCTCCCTCAGCCTATAGAGCGAGATGAGCGCGCAACCCCAGAGTCGTCCGCGACAGGACTTAACGGTCAGGGGTCCCTGCCTCCCAGCAATGAAATTTGACTACCGAGGCTGGGCGTGAACCTCCAAATAATAACACTGAGAGGCAAGCCAGCCCCTGTTTGCAATTAAGTTCCTTGGGAACTGTAGCACCGCGCACGATCCCGCAAAGGGCACCCACAATGTAAAGTGTGAGTGCTCATTTCGTGATTTCCAGGTATTGATATTCAGAAGCATTGTGCCTCCAATTGCAGAGGTGGAGCCTAGCTATCCAGGCTAGCAGCCATCGATAGCCATCTCCTCCAGGAATCTGCCTAATCTTCATTGGAAGTCATCGAGGTTGGTGGCCATCGCAGCCTCTTGTGGAAGGGAGTTGGAGCAGACTGGACTGCAGCTCCATTTGGCTTTTGCGCATGGAATGAAGGGGGCAGGACGGGCTATCTTCTTGTCCCTCTGGCAGCAAAATGTCTCGGTCCAGCCCTGATGCAGTCCTGATGCAGCTGTGAATATACTGCTTTCCGTCCCCTATAAAATGAAAATTGCAGCTTTTGCGGCCTCCCCGTTTAGAAACCTGTCATAAATCCATTTCAGGAAAGCAACTCCCAACAACCATGTGGCAATGTTGCATTAAACGAGATGGTGTTTCTGGAGCACCTGCAGTTCCTCGCCCATCATTTAGAAACATCAACTTACCTCTATGACCTTGATTTATTACTTAAGCACCCAGACTTGTGAGAGGAGGGGACGCATCCCACCGTTCCCACAGCCCATGTAAAACTGCCGGGAGAGAGACTTCTGTAAAAAGACCTCACGGGCGAGGATGTCATGGCATCCAAGGTGGGAGGACAGTCACTTTGAATCATTTATCAAAGCATTAATCAAGCGTGCAAGAGTTTCCTATTGCGAGCCAGACTCTGTCAGCTTGAAATATTGTGAGCAAGGGAGATTTTAAAGGCCCTGCAAGAATCTACGCCTGGGGAAGGGGAGAAAAATAAAATAAAATAAAGCCTGCCACTCTCTGATTAATAACATTGATAGCGGGCTGATTGTGTGTAGTGGGTTCCCCCCCCTCTCTTTTCTGTTCTGCCTGAACTGGCAAAGTTCAAAATAGTTCAATGAGACACACAGGAATAAACTCATATTTGTGTGAAACCGTACCGGCAGGCTACAAATATGCTAATAGGAATCTATTGTGGATTCACAAGAGGGGAAAAAACCTCAACCCTTCCAGCAATTCAGGTTCTGTGATCCGAGTGAGCAAAATAATTGAACGGGAGCAGCACAAAGCCTCATAAATCAAATCTAGTATCATAGAACCCGTGTTTTCCAAAAGCAAATCACATGACACTCAAGGGAGAAGGCAACAAATGGCACCATCCCAGATATCCGCCATGGTTATTTTTAAGATCTCATAATAACCATAGCAACGTTATCAGCCCAGGTTAAGCAGTCATCTGCTGTAAAATGTAGGGATCAGATCCTGCATAGATGGTTTTAAACTGGGATTAGAGAAATCCCCGTTTAAACACGGGTGGCGCTGTGGGTTAAACCACAGAGCCTAGGGCTTGCCAATCAAAAGGTCGGCGGTTCGAATCCCCGCGATGGGGTGAGCTCCCGTTGCTCTGTCCCAGCTCCTGCCAACCTAGCGGTTCGAAAGCATGTCAAAGTGCAAGTAGGTAAATAGGTACCGCTCCGGCGGGAAGGTAAACGGTGTTTCCGTGCGCTGCTCTGGTTTGCCAGAAGCAGCTTAGTCATGCTGGCCATATGACTCGGAAGCTGTACGCCTGCTCCCATGGCCAATAATGCGAGATGAGCGCCGCAACCCCAAAGTCGGTCACGACTGGACCTAATGGTCAGGGGTCCCTTTACCTAGAGAAATTCCGGGAGGATGAATCTCTCAGTGGCTGTTCAGCCTTGATGTCATTTTGCCCCTCTATGATCAGAGGTGGGGATAATGATGGAGAGCTATTGCCTTCATGGCTTGCTTGTGGGATTCCTGGAGATAGTGACCATCATGGGCAACAAGTTGCTAGACTAGATGGACCTTTAATATGATCAGGCAGGGCTCCTCTTACATTCAGTTCCCTGCTCCAAAAAATAAAAATTAAAAAATCCTTCTTTTTTAAAGCCCATGTACAACCAGTGAACTGGCCAAGATATTAGTGTCCCTGAGGAATAATCAGAGATGGTCATCCTCCCTAAAGGATAACCTTTGAGCAGACATGTGTGCAAAGACAAATCTTTGTATGCAATTTCCCCTAATACGCACATTTGTGCAAAGCAATTTCCCTGAACAGAATGCATTTTTGTATGCTATTTTCTCTAAATCATGCATTTTTAAAATGCACACTTTATATGCATTTTTACGCACGCTACTCGGCTGGAGAGCTGCGCTGCAAAATTTTGAGAAGGGTGAGCTGTGAAGGAGGGACGTGTCTTAGTGGTCGAAAAGTTTCAGAAAGTGTGGGTTAGGTAGGTTCACCTTTAAATGGAAACTGATCAAATTCTTTCCCATCTTTATTCTAGGCTCAATATGTTTTGCCAATATCCAACAACAGCAAACCCTGGTTACGTACAGCTATGCATGAATCATACAACAAACGTAACCGGCTGATAAATGATAATTGTAATAGCACGTAAATTATAAATAATAATCTCCAAAAACATGCACATGGACCAAATCCAATGTGTGATATAGCATAAACCCAAATCAATCAATATAACATATAATATGTCCATACTAACACTCCAAATTATGTAAGAAAATTCATATATGGAGGTACAATGTGAGGATGCAACAGTTCGGTGCCGTCCATACAAGTCAATTGATAGTTCCAAAAGATGATAAAGCTTAATCCGGCGATAAAGCAGTGTCACACCAGTCCAAAACATAAACTTGATATTTCAACATAGAATCGGAGCACTCAGAAGAACAAGGATATCCGGATTATTGTCCCTGTTTCGCCTTTATGGCTTCATCAGCAGTGAATACAGTAGAAGATAATATAATATGCAAACAGAGACCATGCAGGTACTCTGAAGACTTCAATATGTTTTGCAACAAATCCTTTCTAAGGGGGAAGTCACTATGCTGGGGAAGTCGGTGAATCCACAGTACCCCAGACTACCACCCTGCTCGCTCTCGGCAGCCCTTATTAGAGCTGCCGGGGAACAGCGGAGTCCGAACCGGGTACCCGCCGGATCGCTAGGTCCTCAGGACGCTCCTCCTGAGGTTTTTTGGGGGGCCCATAGCGCGGTTACGGCGCCCCCCCACCCCGACACAGCTGGAAAGCCTCAGAGAGAGAGGTTTTCCTGACCGGACGGTATGGCACTTGACCGGAAGTCCTAAGGGGCACTCTTTGGTGAGAATTGCTGCTAAAATCCTGCCCCCTCCCCCATGGAAGGATTTGTTCCAAAACATGTTTGCCCTGGAAGAAATTTCATTTTAAGCACTGGAAGTTTTCTTCTCCTATCGCCTCCTCCACATTTGGAGTCCACCTTGTTTCATATATTCATAAATTAAATTGCTCTTTCCAATGTCCCTCAAAAATGTCAGTGATGTGCACATTCAAATTTAGGCACATTTAATCAATGAATTAATCAAGTTAAACTAAGGCAATTGACGGCCTTAATCTCTAGCCAAAAGCAGCATATATTTCAAGTACCTTTCCTTGCTGTTAACAAAAAACAGAAGATAAAAGAAAATAGAACTCTCCAGCTGCAGAATATTTTCATAATTTACTTGTGACCAGACAAGTGCCCCCTTGACAGCAGCTTCATGGTGATTTTCATAGTATTTCCTTTAAACTGGAAATTCCCCAAACTAGATTGCTGTCAGAAAAGACATGGGAAATGGTTCAGCCAAACTGAGAAATACTATCCAATTTGAAACATGTCATTTATGACAATTCAGTGAGGGATCTCTGATTTTTTTTCCTACCAGTCAATCTAGCTAAAATAAATACACAGACAAGCGATTTCCCTCAAGAAACCTGGAACACTGAATTCAGAGAGTTCTACTGAAAAGGACCACATTGCCTGTGCATTTAGCAGCCCCAGATGTTGCCAGGCTCCAGCTCCCCTCAGCCTCACCCAGCATGCCCAATAGGTGATGGGAGTCATAGTCCAAAACATCTGGAGGGAACCACAATGGAGAAGGCTGTTGTCAGGGACTGGGTGGATGACGAGGTGGGAGGCAGCAGCTGGAAAACCCCAAGGGAAACCCCGGAGGTGGAAAGCTCAGAGCCAGGGGTTTGGTGGCGGGGCACTGAGAAGAAGTTAGAGGGAGAAGAGCAGGAGCAGTTGGCGGGTGCTGAAGGGGCAACAGGATTTAGTGAGCAGGAAGAGCCTGTGACAGGGAACAGTTCAGACTGAAGCAGGGGGTGGACAAGAGGCTGTGGAAGAATACAGGGAGTCTGCCACCCCTACTGTGAACAGCTCCCCTCCCACCTTGTCTCCAAGGATGTGCAGAGCAATGCGTAGAGTGGAGCAGAGATTAGAGATGCCCGGACAGAGTTTGAGACCTGAAATATACTCGGAGTCAAGTGTGAATTTCATGCTCTTTATTCAGCTCATAGTAGCAAGGAATGAATCTTTACCCAAAACGTCTGCTATATATACATTATTTACACAATGGGCCCCACGTGATTGGCTAATTCCGGGCTACTCCTGTAGGCCAATCAGGTTGCAGATTCACTTCATCCAGGAGCCTGATTTGCTGTTCTTGCAGGCCAATCAGGTCGCTGATTCACTTCCACCTGGAGCTGGATTGGGTGCCTCCTGCGGACCAATCAGACTGCTGCATTCTGGATCCTATTATTCTAGGACCAATCTGACTGCTGCATTTTGGATCCTATTGTTCTAGGATTCAGCTCAGTACATAACAAGACCGCTTGAGAAACATCCAGCAGAGGAAGAGTCTCAGAGGAGGTAGAGGGCAGGAACCGTTAGTCCTGGCAACTGCTCCACAGACAAGACTTGCTGAGAGCGTTGCTGGGTGTATGTTTGTTGCCTTGAATAAAAAGTGACTGGCAACTGGCTCTGCTCCTTTGGCTGACCTGCGTCTGACTCCAGCCCTGACAGCTGCTGAATATGTATGCTATAGATTTTTTTATGTTTTGTTTAATCCCTGGTTGGTTTGACATTGCTGTGAAATATAAAAATTCCTGAGTTGGAAGGGATCATCTAGTCCAACCCCTTTTGATGCAGGAATCACAGCTAAAGAAGAAGAAGAAGAAGAAGAAGAAGAAGAAGAAGAAGAAGAAGAAGAAGAATTTTATTATTTGTGCCCCACCCATCTGGCTGGGTTTCCCCAGCCACTCTGGGAGGCTTCCAACAGAACACTTAAAACAGAATATAACTTCAAACATTAAAAACATCAGAACCCTTGATCGTCTTGGTTGTTCTCCTCTGCACACGTTCCAGCTTCTCAAATTGTGGTGCCCACTTCATCCACTTTGTAATGCTCAAATGTATTTTGAATTGAGTCCTATTTCCCCAAGCGGTTCTTCTCCGGGTAGTTCTGCTCCAGCTCAGAATGTGAAATGAGATTCGGCACATGTGTGATCTGTGGTTGCATTTCCAAGTAGTTTCCCACCACAACTGGTGTTGGGAACTGTAATTTCCAGACAGCAATAAAGGAGGAAACATGCATCAACATTATGAGTTTCAAGAGATCTCTCAGGATGGAAGGAGATGAGGTTTTCGCCAAATGCAAAACAACGAACCAATTCCAACTTGTGTTTGCCCATCACCAGTTAAGAGAAGTTATTAAAAAGTAAACACAGTGATGAGGAACTCCCCTCTCCATTCAGATGTTGTTGGATGACAACAGTTGTCATCCCTGACCATTGGTCATGTTGGCTGGGGTTGATGGGAGCTGGAGTTCAACAACACTTAGAAGACTACAAACTCCCCATCCCTGAAATAGCAACACCTAATGCTCTTGTCAGGAGCGAGCTGACAGTAAATCACACTGTGAAAGTTGGACTTAACTCTGTATTAGCAAAAACATGTTCCACACAGACCTGGCAGAGTGTCAGGCCTAATGAGTACAGCAGCTCATCTCTGGTGAGACTTGCTCCCATGAAGCAGTTGCCAAGACTGAAAGTCCCTGGCTCGCCACAGCCGTCTAAGTCCCCCCATCACCTGGGTTTTTTTCCCAAGCAATCAGAGACTGTGCCATTATGAAGCCAACCTCTCCTCCACCCTCTTCATACCACTTCTGGTTCTGTAAGACCAAGGAGAGGGCAGCTTGTTGCAGCAGGAAGGGGAGACACCTGTGACTCTTTACCAGGCTGATTTATATCAGCCTCTTGGCCTCCCTCCTCCTGCCCTCCTTCTTCAGCTTCTGCCTCTGATTCTGGACTTCTTCCTGTCACAGACCGCTAGAGATACTGGGGATTGAACCTGCATGCAAAGCAGATGCTCTACCTCTCTTAGAAGATATTGCTTTCCAAAAGTTAAAATATCAGATGGCAGGCTGGGGAACCATTCTGTGAATCTTGCCCCCGTACTGAAATCTCTTTGCCCCGATCCTGAAATTGCTTAGAATGCAAATAAACTACAAAAGCACACTCTATGGACTGAGAAAAACGCAGCCATCAAGAGCCACGTTTAGGCTGGATCTGTGCGGACCACTTTGTGTAAGTTGGACTGCTGCTTCCCTCGAGTTCAGGAGAAAAGGGTAATGCATGCCCTCCCACCCACTGCTTCTTTCCTTCAAATCACCCCTTTCCATTGCTGATTTGCAGAGGAGAGATGGCAGCTGAGGTTTTAAAGCGCAACACGGTTGCAGAACATGGCAGGGAAAGGGGAGGTGAATAAAAAATGCTAGAAAACATTGTCACTGATAAGATAACTACTTCCCCGCTAAAGAGAAAGAAAGAGAGATAAGGAGAAAATTATGAGAGTGTATACAGCCCAAATGGCCAATTAACTAAATATAGAGCTATTTAGGTAATTGCTATATATTCAATAGTGCCAGCATTAGGCAAGTCTTTGGAATGAAATTTTAACTAGTATTAGTTTGAGTAAATACACTGAATATGTTGAAGGAACAGCCACATCTAATTACGGGGAGAGATCTAACAAGCAACCGCCATTTGGTACGTCTCCTGCTTCTGAATCACACAACAAACAGTGCAACTCTCCAACGAAATGTGTCCCTCATGGCTCCGCCAGCTTATCAGTCTGTTAATTGTTCTGGCTGCAGCTGAGCTAGGAAACAACCGGAGAAGCAATATGGAACGCCCACAAGCAGAAGGATGTGCAAGCTGTGATAGCTGGTACCCATTGGGGCCGGTAGGGCAGAAGGTAGGGAGACCAACATTAGGTGGCGCCAGAGCCTATGAAAGGCAGATCCACCTGATTCTGGTTTTGTCTCCTTCCTTCTCCCTGCAAAGCCCTACAGGAAGGCCAGTGGAGGTGGGCTAAAGGCAGGCTGAGGTTGATGAGGCTGTGTCCCTTTCAATCCAATGGACCAACTTTTTGCAGGCCAACTTTTCTAGGAGAAACTGTGTAATGAACTCTTCCTCACTGGATGGAGGAGGAACTCAGTTCAGTTCACCTACCTGACTCACGCTTCCTGAAATGACACCAAAAGGATAGAATAGAATAGAATAGAATAGAATAGAATAGAATAGAATAGAATAGAATAGAATAGAATAGAATAGAATAGAATAGAATATATTTTATTGTCATTGTCCCCTTCGGGGATAACGAAATAGGCAGCTATTCTTTGAAAGGACTCAGATATATAGCTGCAATTATAACAATTTAAGTGTGTTTAAAACGTCATCTCCAACTCCTAGAAAGATTCCATCAACGGTGTCTCTAGAACTATTTACACATCACTTGGGAAGACAAGCGAACTAATGCTGGTGTACTGGAAGAAGCAAAGATCACCAGTATTGAAGCAATGATTCTTCAACATCAACTTCCTTGGATTGGTCATGTTGTGCAGATGCCTGATGATCGTCTTCCAAAGCAACTACTATATTCCAAACTTAAAAATGGAAAGCGTAATGCTGGTGGTCCACAAAAGAGGTTTAAAGACTCTCTCAAGGCAAATCTTTAAAAATGTAGTATAAACACCAACAATTGGGAAACACTGGCCTGCGAGCGCTCCAATTGGAGAACAGACTTTACCAAAGATGTCATGGGCTTTGAAGACGCTCAAACTCAGGACGAAAGGGAGAAACGTGCTAAGAGGAAGGCACACTTGGCAAATCCACACCATGATCAACTCCCACCCAGAAACCTATGTCCCCACTGTGGAAAGACGTGTGGATCCAGAACTGGCCTCCACAGTCACTTACGGACTCACTGTTAAAACTGTGTTTATGGAAGACAATGTTACCCGGCCATGAGTGATCATCCAAAAAGATGAAGAAGAGGAGAAGATATTGCTTTAAACAGATGCCTGTCCCTTTAACAATGGAAGCAATTGGGATGTCATCGCACCTACCAGCATGTCCCACATCCTCGGGAGCAGGCCTTTCTAACAAATGTTCTCCTCTCTGCAGCAATAGACAACGTAAAGTGAAAGCAGTTAACAGCGACAATGAAGGTGTGATTTAAACAGGCTGTAATGTAATTTTTAGTTAAAGACGTGCTTACCTGTTTGTCTCTACCACCCAGTGACCAGTTCAATTATACACAGGGCTAATGTGGCAATCACAGCACACGGAAGAGCTTAATACTGACTGAATCCGCTGTGAAATATAATTAACTCTTCTACCTTAGAAAAATCTTTTTGTTGCTTCTCACCCTTTCTTTTCTTGCTGTATTTTAGCGATATAAGCGGGATACCGAAATACAGATAAAAGTTAAACACTTGATATATAATGTTGCGTATCAGCTCGGCTCAGAGGGTTGTTGGTAGGCCAGGCATCAGCCCTGGGCACCCTTGGACAATTATCTGACCCCCAGTGCTCCAACAGGGCCCACCACTGACACCTGTCATGAGCCTTGTGGAGACCTCTGGGTACAGTTGGTTGGAGGGACAGGGAAGGATGAGACAGGCGTGTCGAGCCTGGTCCTGGGGACGGGCCCAGTGGCTTGGGAGGTGCTGATCTGGATGTCGGAGAGAGCTGTCATGAGAAGGACTCACCTGTCAGGGACTGTGCTGAGCAGGGCTGCACGGAGGAGGAATGGTGGGAGCCTCCCCCTCCCCCTGTTCCTGATCAGGATGCTGAATCTTCCCAGGAGCAGGAGGACAGTATAGATTTGGAACAGTGGTTTGCAGAGGGGCATGCAGTGGTACCTCTGGTTATGAACTTAATTCGTTCCGGAGGTCTGTTCTTAAGCTGAAACCGTTCTTATCCTGAGGCGCACTTTTGCTAATGGGGCCTCCCGCTGTGTGCACATCTCCGGCGTGCGATTTCTGCTCGCATCCTGGGGAAAGGTTTGCAACCAGGAGCAGCTAAGTCCGGGTTAGCGGAGCTCGTAACCCGAAGTGTGCGTAAGCAGAAGCGTTCGTAACCAGAGGTACCACTGTAGTTCAGAAGGCAGAAGCTGGGAAGTACTGGATGGGGAACAGCTAGGAGAAGAAGCACTCGGGGGGAGAGAGCTAACAGATTCGCTGTCTCTGGAAAGCATTCATCCGCTCAGTCCAAGGTCAAGAAGAGCTGATAAGGTGGCAACACAGAAAGCACAGTGGTTACGAGCTCAGGTTGCAAGATCCGGTAGTGATGTGGGTGACTAGGGAGGAAGTGGGTGGAAACCTTAATTGGGAGCACCGTCATTCCTAGGAAATGGATTCTTTGTTCCCTCACTGTGATCATTAAAGTTTCCAACTGGTAAGAAGACTCCTTTCATTGGTTCTGCTTATCTACTGCCAAAGTGGGGGGGGGAGCTGATTCCCCGAAGCCTGACATAACCTCAGTGACAGTGGATGTCCCAAGTGAAGAGCGAGAGTCGTCAAATTTGACCTCAGTCCCACCTCCTGTGAACAAAGCATCTCCTGTTGTCAAGGAGGTGCCTGAGCCTTAGCTGAGTACTGAGCCGGTAGTGGTGAGGCTGTCTTCATCTCCAAGGACAGTTGTGTGGGTCCGAGCTGATGTACCTTACTCACAGAAGTCACCTACTTGCATCCCAAGTCCGGTGCCTCCAGATGAGACTCAGGCAAATGACTGTCCTCACCAACAGGAGTGTTTTATGACACAAAGCCCATGCTAGGTCATAGGATCTAAAATCTGCATGCGCCAAGACCATAGTTTGGAGAATAGTGGAGTGGTGACAGGATTCGAACTGGGAACATTTGGGTCTGTGGACAGCTGCGCCCACATAGAGAGCCACTGAAATGCATGGGGTGGACATCACCGAACAATGCAAAGTCCTAGACACAATAAAGTGAGGAGCAAGAGGGGGGGCCTCATATCATACAAAGTGTTCAGATTTGCGTTCAGAATGCAATTTACGGGCAAGCCCCTGGTGGACTGTGATTGGCAGTTGGCAGAATCAGGTCATACCATCTGTCATTCACTGTCAGATGGTCAGTGATAGCCCACCTTGGAGTCTGCAGGAGAAGATCCCATCTCTGACACGTTAAATGAAACACATGAGTGACTAGGGTGGAAATATGAAAACGTAGGACCACAATCAGTCCATCATCTTACGGATGTGTCTTAGAGAAATGTCTATGAAAAGGACATGTCTTTAACAGCGGAATTGAAAATGATATATATTTGTATGTGCGCATGCACACGCACACACTCATTACATACTGAGCTCACACAAAAAAATCTTACTGGATTACAAAATTGCCACTGAAAATAAATAGGGATGGTGCCTCAACGGTCTGAGGTAACAATGCTTCTTAAAATAAATTGCTGGAAACTACAGGCAAGGAGAATGCTGTTGTGTTTGACTCCTCCTTGAGGGTTTTTCACAGGCATCTGGTTGGTCACTGTGAGAGCCTGATGCTGGACTGGATGGGCTGGGATGATCCAGCACCATTTCCCTACACCACTGATAATTTTACGCACCTCTATCATGCTTCATCTGAGTTGCCTTTCCCCCCAAAAAACTTAAAAGCCCCTAACACTTACCTTCCCTCACAAGAACTTTTTGCTTGCACTGAACTGCTTGTGTTTGGTAAGTCTGCTCACCCTCTCGGTATGACGGCATTGTGGGATGGTTGAGGCTCCTCCAAGGCCTCGACAAGGGAGCTCAGGATTGGTATCTTGTCTGGATAGGCAGTGTAGGTTAAGCCGGCGCCGCCTATCAGGAGCCAGATCCTAGCCTGCACCTGGGATTGGCGCAAAGGAAGGCTTCCCTTGGGTCCGCACCCTAGCCATTTAAACAGCATGCACCTGGAACCCTTATCTGCTTTCCCTCGTCGGGATACCCACCCACCTGCCCTTGGTTCAAGCTGCTGCTCGATGACCTTGCTATGGCTACAGTGATCACCATATTTCTGTTGGGATTCCTGTTGGGACGATTTTATGAGCCCACATGCACACCGCACACACCTTACACCACACGGAGTGTCTCTGCGCCGGCCGGGAGTGACGTGCTGGCAAACCACGGCGCTCTGAACATCGGAATGGCAGGACACGTGTCGGGGACAACAATGGATAATGGTGGATGCCTGGAAAAGTACTGGGAAGCACGAGATGAGCACGAGGAGGGTGCATGGGGGGAGCATGAGGAACAGTCACGTACACAATGGCAGGGTCCTGGGTGAGGCTTGGGGGTGTCACCTTTTACCTTACATGGGGTGGAAAGTTTTCAAAGTTTTCCTTGTTTGGACCTGGGTTGTACCTATGCTAAGTTACTGATTAACATGTTGTCAACACTAATAAAAGGGAGGCACTCGCAAGAGTTGAGGTCGCCTTCCCGCACATTCATCCTGCCTCCGAGTCTCGTTGTTTCGCCATCTCCGCAGATTCCATTCCCCCGCTGTACAGATATGTGGGATTGTTTTAATCACATGTCTGTGTTTTACATTCCAGCACTGATTGTTGGAAGTCACAAGGAGCGAAAGTTTTGTTTTACACTGTTCCGCTCTGTATTGCTTCTGTGTTCTCTCTTCTCTCCGAGAGCAAGAAGGAGAGGAGCCATGTTTTCCTTTGTCCTGATTTTATATATAAATAAAGTAGCTTAGTACTCACACCCCAGAGCCTGGCTTCTGCGGATGTTGTTACTCTGCTAATGTGTGCTCAGTGTCTCTGGACATGAGTCACGGAATCTCGTCGGGGAAGAAGATTGATGGATCCCAGGAGAGGAACGCAGATGAGAGAAACGGGCTGGCACGTATAATGTCGTTTGCCTGGTCACCTGCCCTGCCTGGCGGCAGTTACCCTGACATTATGGTTATGGGCCCAGAGCCAGGGTTTTCAGTACCGGAGGTGGCTGATAGGAATTTGTCCACCAGGCAATTGTCACAAATGGATTGGGCATCGGGGCAATTGTAATCTTGGATGGAGGGGAGGTTGCAGTCTCTGCTGCCCCTCCAAATGCTGGGGTATCCTGTTAAAGGGATCTGGGGGGAGTTGCCATGTCCTCATGCCAAGACGGGGGCCAGGGCCGATGGGACTCCCCAGACGGTGGTCCCTGCGGGGGTTGCCCTGTTTGGTGTAAGCCTTAGGAACTGCTGTGACCTATGGTGTCACTTCCCACAGGCGGGCCAGAAGTATTTGATTGCCCCATTCCCAAGCCAAACCTCTTTCATCCGTATTCAATAAAGTTGTGGCTTGTTTTGATCCGAACCAGTCTCAGTTGCCCTTTAATTCTCTGGGGGGTGGGGGCCTGAGGGGCACGACGCCTGGGCCTGCAACTGGTCAAATAGATACAATGCCATATTCTGGTAGAAACACAGATGGCAGACAAAGGCTAAGGAGCAACCACTTTCCTTATCTAATTATTTGATGGATCCATACACACCATAGATTTAACGGATACTATTTCCCCCAAAGAATTCTGGGATTTGCAGTTTGTTATGGATGCAGGGAATTGTAGGAGATAAAATCCAGTTCACTGGATTCTTAGGAAGAGTGTGTCCTTTAAAAGAATGGTGTGTACACAGGTCTTCATCACATCCGAAGGAAACAGAACTTGCAATACTGCAGGTATGCAATGGCTTTGAAACCTGTTTGGGAGGAATTTAGAATTTGCCCTCTTGCTCTCCTGGCATGATTAAGAAAGACCAGAGCGCGCGCACACACACACACACAGCTTCCTTTCTGCTTAAATCTGTGCTACTAACTTATCTAATTAGCAGATAATCTATGCAGAACTGAAAAGAATTTGAAGAGAAATGCCATGGAATGGCAGACGGCAGCAGCAAACAACCGAAATCTGTATTTATGTAGAGCATGCAAGGAGCAGATGGCTGGGGATAAATATGAAAAGCAAGCATATCCATCAGTGAAACTGGCTAGTAGCCTATCTGGAGGGGAAGGATGCTTTTACTGGGAGTGGGGGGGGGGACTGGAATAGAGATCTCATAAATAGAACATGCTTTAAATATAGCTCCTACATTCGTGTTCATCAGTCAAATGTGTGAACCAGAAATGAGCTACTTGTGACTGAACAACGCATATACCTTTTTTTCAGCCGAGATTGTTTGTTTGTTTTGTTTGTTTGTTTGTTTGTCTTTTCTCCAAGTAGCTCAAGGTGGTCCTCCCCCTCCTCATTAATCCTAAAACAACCCTGTGAGGTAGGTTGGGCTGAGAGACAGTGAATGGCTCAAGGTCACCACCAAATGAGCTTTCATGGCTGAACGGGGATTTGAGACCTAGTCTCCAGGTTCCCAGTCCAACAACCTAACCACGGCATCTGGTTTCAACAGACCATTGCTCCACATATGCACAGAATGTATCAGATGCCTCTCTGCAGCCTCTCTTGGAGACAATGCACACAATTAATCATTTGTAGTGCAAAGAAGAAGAAGAGTTTGGATTTGATATCCCACTTTCTCACTACCCGAAGGAGTCTCAAAGCAGCTAACATTCTCCTTTCCCTTCCTCCCCCACAACAAACACCCTGTGAGGTGAGTGGGGCTGAGAGACTTCAAAGAAGTGTGACTAGCCCAAGGTCACCCAGCAGCTGCATGTGGAGGAGCGGAGACGCGAACACGGTTCCCCAGATTACAAGTCTACCCCTCTTAACCACTACACCACACTGGCTCTCCAGCACAGAAGGCTGTGCACACACAACATTTTATTCTGGAATCAATGGACACTGTGTGCTTGCCTTTTCTTTGTAGGCCACACACAACCTAGATCAATTGTATATATTTTTTGCCCCGAAAGGCTCTTCTGGAGAAACTGGTTTCATTCCAAAAACAAAAGCTCATTGAAGAGTTGATTCTGCATTACTCCATAGTGTGTCCATTTGAAAACAGATGAAAGGAGTTGTAGGTGGTGTCACTGATGGGGGAAACACTGGCCTGCGATCACTCCAATTGGAGAACAGCCTTTACCAAAGGGGTCATGCGCTTTGGAGACGCTCAAACTCAGGGCAAAAGGGAGAAACGTGCTAAGAGGAAGGCACACTTGGCAAACCCTCACCGTGATCAACTCCCACCCGGAAACCTATGTGTCCACTGTGGAAGGACATGTGGATCCAGAATTGGCCTCCACAGTCACTTACGGACTCACTGTTAAGATTGTGTTCATGGAAGACAATCTTACTTGGCTATGAGTGATCACCAAAGAGATACCAAGATTGCAATCACCACTTCTTTCTCCATTGGCCGGGGACATGGGCAGGAAGAAAAAGGTGTGGATAACCTAATCAAGGGGAGGGTTTTCAAATGTGTACCATTGCCAGCAGCAAAGCACAATCTGCCATCGAACCATGCTGGTGTCATGGCTGGTTCAGCTGTGGGTCAGCTGTTTCCCCAGCAGTCTTAAACTCTTTTGGGGAGCAAAACTCTCTGTGCCCTTGGAGACAAGGGAGGAGGCAGAGGCGTAGCAAGCTCCGGTGGTACCCAGTGCGGAATTTTTTTTGTCACTCGCCCCTGAAATTTTTGGGAAGTAAAATAGGGGGAAATTGTTCAGAGTTGTTGAGCTTTTTCTAGGGAGGGTAGTCCAGAGTTATTGGGCCCCGCCAATCCACCCGTCTGGGGTGCGAGAGCCGCCACAACGATCAAAAAGGACAATAAGGGAGCTTTGCCTGCATTGAAGTGCTCCTATTGCACTGCTGGTGTCACTTCCTTAGTCCAGTGCTGTGAACATCGCCGCACCGCAGATCCCATTTTGGCACCCCCTCAGGGATGACACCCAGGGCGTGCCACCACCCCCTGCACCCCCTTCCTACGCCCTTGGGAGGAGGGGAGCTGAATACAGCAAGACCAGGAAGCTCCTATGAATCTGCTGCAGTCTCAGCCCCCACCTCCCCCTCAGCTCCCTGCCCTACATCTGTAGTGCTTTCTGCCTCCTCTTCCTCTCTCTCACTCAAGCCTGTTGCTTGTTCAGCATCCAACTATTCTGGCCCCTCTCCCGTTCATCCTCTGAGCGCTTTTTGGTATCCCACCACCACTGCCCTGACTCTGAGCCTTCCTCTTCTGAAGCTGCCCTAGGGGGCTTTCCAGCTGGAGCCTCCCACCCCTAGTCCTCATCCAACCAGTTCCTGACATCTGGTAGTCTATAAGTAAAAATAACCAATGAATGAAATGTGGAGAGCCCTGTAGTCAAATTGCAAAAGCAAGGTTCGATGTTTATCCCAGCCAAATAATAATAATTGCCAGATTTTGCATGAGTGTGGCATTTTGTTTCAGATCTAATAAACACTTCATCTGGAGCTTCCGGTCTGATCTTCAGCGCCGTCGGATCGCTCGCTCAGCGGCTTCGCGGTCGAGGCTGCGGGTGAGGCGGGAAGGAGAGTAAAGGAGGAGGCGACGCTCCCCGTTTCTCCTCTATACCCCCGGGAGGGTGTCTCAGGGGGTGACAGAAGCGGCGCCGGCCAGGGGGGGGTGCGCGTGGGCTCGGTACGAAGGACTCTGCCGACGCTACGGCGGGGAGAGTCCGGGTGCCGGAAGGGACGCGCAAACCCTCTGGAGGCTGCGCCTGAACTCCAACCTAGCGGTGAGCCAGGATCCGTGGCGACCTCGAGATCAGATTTCCTACTAGAAAGCTCCGGAATAGCAGACAAAAAAGAACGGTAAAAAACCAGCGGAAACACGGAAACGCGGAACCTCCGTTTGGGGTAGAATAAAGGAGCTCGTGAAAACCTTTTTATTTTATTTTTTAGAATGGTGTATCTCTGCGTGATACAGTGTATCTCAGTGTGAGATACAGGACCTCTTTTCATTTACCGTAATTGAGACCAGAGACATCATAAACTACGGGGATTGATACGTTTATTTTCGCTACAAATTTGTGCTGCTCCATGTTGTGGGTTACACCCAAAAACTTCGCTACTTTGTTTCAATATGGCGGCAGCAAAAAGAGAGGAGTTTCTTAACAACGCTGTAGTGTATTATGAAAATCATTAGGAGTGTCTTGGAGAACACCCCACCTCCTGTTTATGAAGGGGATTTTGAACTTATTTGATACCAGAGGAAGCTCTAATGTTGTTTTAGTAACATCTGTGGACAACACAAAAGGAAAGGGGAGCCTTAAAAAGACACTATACTTTCCTTCTACGAGAGACGCTGTGGGACTCTGAAAAGCTACAATCATTTAACTAAAACGGCGACCCCCCCGAACTCTGCAAAATCCAAACTACGTCGGACTTATTGGAATTATCAATGCTACGAGTGACTTCTTAAATTACAGCTTAAGTTTTCTTCGACTCATCTATGTCACGCAAGTTGGCTTGCCATCCTAGCTTCTAACAGGCTGAAGATGGCACCGTACTGAACTATTTAAAACTTTTAATTTAACTCTGTCGGTGGATATAAAAACTTGCCTGCCACTGGGCGTTTGAAAAAGTGGTGAGGTTTAAAATATAAAAAGAAAGGACTCTTCTCAACTGAATTTTATTAAGAAGGTCACCTTCTCAAAGTCTGAGCCTCCAACACTGTATTATAGCTAAGTATTGTTGCTGCTCCTTTGCCTTGCCTACTTGTAATTTACTTACAATTTGGAGAGTGTGTATTTGTGACTTATCAGTTTTCCAGGCATTATATGCTAAAAGGAGTGTGGGTGTGACTTACCCCCCTTCCCTGTGTCTTCCTCCCTAGTATCCTCCCCTTTTTTTTCCTTTTTTTTTTTTTTTTTGGTTTTGGTCTGTTTTGTTTTGTTTTGCTTTACTTTCTAGTACCTTTTATCCCCTTTTCCCTCACACCCACCTCTTTTCCTCCCCCCCTTTTTTTTCCTTCTTTCTCCCTTCTTTTTAATTTTATTTTCTTTTTCTCTTCTTTTTCCTCTTTCGTTTTTTTTTTTTTTTTTGTTTCCCTCTCCAAGGGGGGTATGCTACATGCCTACCATGAATCTTGGTGAATGAAACTAAAATGAACAGTGGGCAAAAAGTTAACAAAAAATTAACAGGAACAACACAGAGTAGAAGACATTCTGTTACAACCCCCGTTCCCACAATGGATATTAGAGAGCTGGTGCTTAGCTTGAAAAAAGACATACAAGAGCTAAAGCAAGAGTTGAAACAGGAAATCAACGATAACACTAAAAAAAGCGATGAGCAATTTCAAAAAATGGGGGAGAAATTAGACCAAAATGTCAAAGTTACGGAGTCTTTAGCCAAACAGGTAGAAGAATTAACTCAAAGAAACCAAAATTTGAATACATTGGTACAAGAGCTTAAAGGTAAATCACACAGTCTTGAGGAAAATATTAAAAAAGTGGCAAGAGAGGGGAAGGAAACCAAAAAAGAAATGAATAAGACTAAGAAAGAGGTTCTAGACTTAAAAGCAGAACAGGAAGCTATTCAAGATTCTTTAGCTATGCTACAGATGCAAAGAAAGGAGAAAACTTTGCGTTTGAGAGGAATAATAGAAGAGCCAGATGAAAAGATAGAGGAGAAGGTCATTGTAGAACTAGCTAAATGGCTGGGCATACGAGAATCAGAATTAGCCTCCAAAGTGGAGACTGTGTATAGAACAAGCTCTAGAACTGCCAAAGCCAATAAATGGCCATCGGATTGTTTGATCACTTTTACTACAATGCAAATAAGGAATAAAGTATTGCAAACTAGTAACGAAAGGAAACTAGAAATTGGAAATAAAGAAGTAATGATCTATAAAATTATTCCTTATAGACTACGTAAAAAGAGGGACCCCTATAAGCCTTTAGTGGAAGTTCTGAAGCAAAAAGCGGTGAAACACAGATGGGAATTCCCAGAAGGAATTTCCTTTTTCTACAAAGGAATAAGAAAAAAGTGTCAGACAGGAGCAGACATAGAAAGATTCTTAAGAACATACAAAGGCGAGTTCGGAGATAAAAAAGCAGCTGAGTCGGAGGTGGCAGAGCCGGTAGATGAAGAGGATACTAACTAAAAGGGATTTTTTAATCGTATAAATATTATTAATATCTAAACAATAAAGTATGGAGTTGAAAATAACCTCGTGGAATGTGAATGGACTTAATGAAAGAAATAAGAGAAACAAAATTTTCCATGTCTTAGGAAGACAAAAAAATGATATCTCTTGCTTGCAGGAAACTCACGTTACCACCAAACAAAATAGAATCTTATCAAACAAGAAACTAGGACAGGACTTTATAGCTTCATATAATAAAAAAAAGAGAGGGGTAGTAATGTACATCCAACCCAAATTTGAACCTAAATTTATATACAGGGATGAAGAAGGTAGAATCTTGGTAGTGGAAATTCAACATAAAGGAGAAAAATGGATGTTGGTGGGTATCTACGCCCCAAACGAAAAAAAGGGAGAATTTTATCAAAAGCTGCAGGAAAAACTGTATGAATTTGTGGGGGAAAAGATAATATTAATGGGAGATCTTAATGGGGTGGTGGAGCCACTATTGGACCGGACAAAAAAAAAATCTGAAAGCAAACAAAGTAAGCTACCAAATTCCTTTTTTCAAATGATAGAAGTATTGGGATTGTTTGACGCTTGGAGGTACAAACATCCATATGATAAAGAATATACCCATTATTCTCACGTTAAAAAGTCAGCGGGGAGAATCGATGGAATTTGGATACCAAAGGAAGCTCTCCTAGAAATAAAAGCTGTGAACATCCACCCAAACACTCTATCCGACCACAATCCAATAGAAATTATCTTAAGGGGTAACTACCCAGGACCCCGGAGATGGAAACTAAATGATGGTTTATTAAAAGATGCAAAAGTTTTAAAAACAGCAGAAAAAACACTGAAAGAATATTTTCAATTTAACTTGAATAATGGGGTTAATATTAGGAATGTTTGGGATGCGAGCAAGGCTGTCCTTAGAGGATTCTTTATACAGCAAAGCTCCATCCTGAAAAGAATTAAGAAAAAGAAAAAACTTGATATATGGAAAGAGATCAAAGAAAATGAGAGATTGCTATTTAAGCAACCAGATAATGAAATAGTCAGAGAAAGAATAAAATATTTACAGTCCCAGTATGGAATAGTAATAAATGAGGAAGTGGAATGGAAAGTAAAAGCTATGAGACAAAGATTTTTTGAGTATGGGAATAGACCCGGCCGGCTATTAGCCTGGCAACTAAAAGAAAAAAAGGACCAGCGTATAATAACTAAGATCAAATTAGGAGATAAACTGATTACTGAACAAACTAAAATAAATGAGAGTTTCATGGAATTCTATAAAGATTTGTATAAAGAGGAAAAGGTAGATATTGGAAAACTCAAAGAATATATAAAAAACCATAGATTAAAAGAGCCACAAAAAGAGAAACTATTAACTTTAAACGCACCAATATCGGCGTTAGAGCTGCAACAAGCCATTAAAAAGCTACAGTTGGGAAAATCACCAGGCCCAGATGGCTTCACTGCCATCTACTATAAGAAACTTGAAGAGACGCTTTTCATACCCTTGAAAGATACAATGAACAATACTTTGATTAGAGGAGAAATTCCAGACACCTGGAAAGACAGCTATATTACACTGATCCCGAAAAGTGATACGGACCATACACAAAGATCAAACTATAGGCCAATCGCATTGTTAAACACAGACTATAAATTGTTTGCTGACATATTGGCACAAAGGTTTAAGAATGTGTTACTTGAAATAATTGACAAAGATCAAACTGGGTTTTTGCCTAGACGATTTCTCTATAACAATGTGAGACATATTATAAACATAATTGAGTATTTAGATATCAAAATAGACAAGCCGGCAGCAATTATGCTTCTCGATGCTGAGAAGGCTTTTGATAAAATTTCATGGGCTTTTATGAACGAACTGTTAGCCCAAACGGGATTCGGTGATACATTTTGTAAAGGAATCGGTGCAATTTACAAGGAGCAAAGGGCAAACCTAATTATAAATGGTAATATAACAGGTTCTCTCCCCATATGTAAGGGGACAAGGCAGGGATGCCCGCTCTCCCCTCTGATCTTTATCTTAGTTATGGAAGTTTTAAATAATAAATTAAGAGAAGATTCGGTAATAACTGGGGTAAAGATGTGTCAAAGACAATACAAAATTAAGGCATTCGCGGATGACCTGGTCATCACATCCGAAAATCCGCAAACAAGTATGATAAGGGCCATCGAAATCATTGAGGAATTTGGCAATCTAGCAGGATTTAAAATTAACAAAATAAAAACAAAACTCTTGGTGAAAAATATGACCAAAAAAGAAGTAGAAGTACTTGAAAAGAGTACTGGCCTTAAATCCTGCTCTAAAGCCAAATACCTGGGGATATGGATAACTCCAAAAAATATAAACCTCTACCAGGATAACTATGTCCAGGTCTGGAATGGTATAAAGCAAAATCTTGAAAAATGGAATGCCTTAAAACTTTCTTTCTTGGGAAGAGTGGCGACAATTAAAATGGTGGTGCTCCCTAAACTGTTATTTTTATTTCAGACAATCCCGATATTGGGAGGGAATGAAAGGTTGAAAGAATGGCAGAGACACCTCTCAAAGTATGTATGGCAAGGGCAGCGTCCACGAATTAAACATTTAAACATGATAGACCTCCAGACACGCGGGGGACTGGCCCTGCCAGATTTAACTCTATATTATGAGGCAGCGTGCCTCATGTGGCTAGCAGAATGGTGTCGCTTAGAAAATCCTGAATTGTTGGATCTAGAAAGTGTCAACTTAAGGTTTGGCTGGCACGCCTATTTAAATTATGAAAAATATAAGATACATCAGGACTTTTCCAACCATATTATCAGAAGATCTTTATTGAAGGTTTGGCTGAAATACAAACATCTTTTGGAACATCAAGTGCCTTGGTGGAACTCCCCACTGGAGGCCTTAGCGATTAGGCGGGGTAAAACATCAGACCATTGGCTTACGTATCGGATGTTGCTAGAAGAAAAAAACAATAAGTTAGAACTTAAGACATATGAACAAATGAAAGATAAAATCAAGGATTGGTTTACATACCACCAGTTGTTTGAAAGGTTTAAAATTGATAGAAAAATAGGATTTGGGAAGGATCCTTCCAGATTTTAAACAGATGTTATAAATTCCAAGATAAAAACATTATCTAAAGCTTACCGGTTATTGTTAGACTGGACTGTTATAGAAGAGCAGACCAAGTCCTCAATGATCTCGTGGGCGCAGGACGTAGGCCACAATATAATGTATTCGAGATGGGAAATCTTGTGGAAAAAAAATTGGAAATTTACCACGTGTAATGCAATTAAAGAAAATCTTGTAAAAATGTTTTACAGGTGGTATACCACTCCGTACAAACTTTCCCGTATGTACAAAAATGTTAGTTGCCTATGTTGGAGATGTGATGAAATCGGTAACATGTACCATATTTGGTGGGAGTGCTGTAAGATACAAACCTTCTGGGAAGAATTACATTTAGAAATGGAGATTATCCTAAAAATTAAATTCGTCAAAACCCCAGAGGCGTATCTATTAGGAATAACCTCACCTGATGTACCCAACAGAGTGAAGAACTTCTTCTTGTACGCTACTGCGGCGGCAAGAACGTTGATAGCAGCCAATTGGAAAAGTGCCGTACTTCCAAGTAAAAAAGACTGGCTTTATAAAACCTTAGATTATAGCGAACTGGCTTTCCTATCTGAAAAAGTCAAAGACAATCCGAGACATAAATACATTGAGGAGTGGAGTGATTTTCTGGTTCACTTAAAAAAACGGTGTAATGCAAACATGGTGTACATATTGCATTAATCCTTGTTTTGTGTTAAAAAAAAAAAAAAAGAGGCAAATGAAGATTGAAGTAACGATAAATGAAGACCCAACAGATTTAATATTGCAGATGTCAGTGTCAATGACTTAATTTTTTTTTTTCTTTTATAAGCTGAATACGGGTTAATGAAGAGAGAGACAAGGGAAGTGTTGTAATATATTGATAATATACTGTTTTGAAAGCAATCAGATAAGAGTATGATTTAGTTAGTCTTTTATATTTATTCTTTGTATGTATGTTGAATATGCAGCATATGAGAGATATATGAACATATTAGTATGAGATGTGGAATGTATGTGTTAAGTAGTGTCGGGTGTGATGGTGGTAATGTATGTAGTTGATGTGATGTAAGGGTTGATGTGATGGTGGTAATGTATGTAGTTGAGGTGATGTAACAGAGGTGTATGGGAAAAAATCTAAAAATAAAAAAATAAAAAAAATAAACACTTCATCTGGTTCTGATGACATTTTCTTCTCTACACCTTAGCTACAACCTTTACCCTTGACCCCTGCCTAGCAATTGTGAACACCCCCTTTCATTAGGTACTCTCTTGCAGCTGAAGGGGGAGCGATGCTGAGCTTTAATCTCTGTCATAATAACTGATAGCATTGGCCTTCCTGCTGAGAACAACGGACACATGTTTGATGTGACGATGGTTAAACAGGCTCCCAAAATACACCGGACAGCTAAAAATATTTCCCAGCAGATGACTGATGCACAAACACCTTCTTTAATTATACAGTCTTCCTCTCCATCTGTAAGATGCCCTGGTGATATTTAGTCAGTGATTTATTTAAAGATCAATTAACATTTGGCTCTGGCTGCTAAAAGTCACAGAAGGTTGTTGGAATCTCTGGTCAAGTCAGTTCAAGCTCTCAAATTGCTTTCACGGAATCATAGAATTATAGAGTTGGAAGGGACTCTGAGGGTCATCTGGTCCAATTCCCTGCAATGCTTGGCTGGCAGAGGTCTATTTGGTTATGCATGACAGTGCTCTAGTTAGCTACCGGTAGGCTGACATCCTAGGCAGCTCTGTGTTTCTATCTATCATTCTGTCACCAGCAGCATTGCTAGCAGCTCGGGCACCCAGAGCAGTGCAAATGCCGTGCATCCGGGCAGGACGCCCATGGGGCAGGACGCCCATGGGGGCAATCATGACGCGATCCACCATGATTCCTGCCCAGCAGGGAGATTGGTGCTGTGATCCGTGGCAATCTCCCCCCAGGGGGGAGATCAGTGCGGCGATAATAATAATAATAATAATAATAATAATAATAATAATAATAATTTATTATTTATACCCCGCCCATCTGGCCGGGTCTCCCCAGCCACCCTGGGCGGCTTCCAGCAAATATTAAAAAACAAAACATTAAAATATCACAGATTAAAAGCTTCCCTGAACAGGGCTGCCTTCAGATGTTTTCTAAAGGTCATGTGGTTGTTTATTGCTTTGACCTCTGATGGGAGGGCGTTCCACAGGGCGGGCGCCACCACCGAAAAGGCCCTCTGCCTGGTTCCCTGTAGCTTCGCTTCTCGGAGTGAGGGAACCGCCAGAAGGCCCTCGGCGCTGGATCTCAGTGTCCAGGCTGAACGGTGGGGGTGGAGACGCTCCTTCAGGTATACAGGACCGAGGCCGTTTAGGGCTTTAAAGGTCAGCACCAACACTTTGAATTGTGCTCGGAAACGTACTGGGAGCCAGTGTAGATCTCTCAGGACCGGTGTAATGTGGTCCCAGCGGCCACTCCCAGTCACCAGTCTAGCTGCCGCATTCTGGATTAATTGCAGTTTCCGGGTCACCTTCAAAGGTAGCCCCACGTAGAGCGCATTGCAGTAGTCCAAGCGGGAGATAACTAGAGCATGCACCACTCTGACGAGACAGTCTGCGGGCAGGTAGGGTCTCAGCCTGCGTACCAGATGGAGCTGGTAGACAGCCGCCCTGGACACAGAATTAACCTGTGCCTCCATGGACAGCTGTGAGTCCAAAATGACTCCCAGGCTGCGCACCTGGTCCTTCAGGGGCACAGTTACCCCATTCAGGACCAGGGAGTCCCCCACACCCGCTCGCACCCTGTCCCCCAAAAACAGTACTTCTGTCTTGTCAGGATTCATCCCTGCACCCCCCTTCCTATGCCTCTGTCTGTCACACTCTGGTGTGACCAAGAAACTGTTGTGAATATTTGTCCAAGCCGAGCGGCAAACAGCTGCAGCGAGGCCTGATATGACTTTTCCCTGAAACCGTGAGAAAGCTATTTTATCTGCTTTCTCGACATGTGATATTTATGTTCACTGTACTATTGAAATCTTTACTTTTGTGCTCTCTCATCTGGCTAGCCCTAGATGCCGGACAGACGGCTTTATGTCAGCTCTCTCTTACTGAGATGGCAGCAGAGATTCTCTCTGCACTTTTCCTATAATAAATAGTTTAGCCTCAATCATGGCTTGTGTGTGTTGTTCTTCACGCTGGGGAACAATCACATATGACAGCGCCACCGGACTACTCAAGTAGCCGGGGATGGGCGCACATGGCTTTGTTCTGGCTTTGGGGCAGTCTCACAAACTGCCCCAGGCAGGGTATTTGCTAACAGAAACAAGAGCTATGCAAATGAAGAAGGTGGGACTTGCTCTTGCAAGGAGCAGATCCACCACATGAAATTCCTAAGAATATTTCTTTCTTTCTCTTCTCATATCAGTGAATGGTTTGTTTGTCACTTAAGGTATTTGCATGCCCAGGGTAGCTCGGAATTTGCAATAAGATGTTGTTCTGCAATTTGGAATACGACACCATCGCCTCCAATTACCCACAATTAAAATGTGTGGATTTTCCCAAAACAATTTCAGAACCAGTTCAGAAAGCATAACTCAATTATAATGTTTAAAATAGTGCTGCATTTCCCCTTGGGTCTAAAACAAAACATAAAAACGGCTGAGAGAATACAAATGTCTGGTGTCTGGGTGAAATGAACCTTTTCTATAATGGTTCCTAGATTACGAAATCCAGTTGCCAGGGAAGGCCACCATCATCATTAGGCAATTAAATATAATAGGATGTTAAATATAAAATAATGGTGGCCATGTTGGTTCAGATGAAAAGTCATTTGGGAAGGAAGTGGGAAGGAAATTCCTCCTTGGGTGTTCAAGAACAGAGACTCACACCAAATACAGTGGAACCTTGTTTTGTGTCCGGGATCCATTCCGGAGCCCCGGCCGCAAGCCAAAAATGACGCAGGCCAAAGTGCCGCATTTGCTCATGTGTGCAGAGCGGTTTTGCACTTCTGCGCATGCGCGAGCGGCAAACCCGGAAGTAACCTGTTCTGGTACTTCCAGGTTTGCCGCAGACGGTCGCCGGAATGGATGCAAGCGAAGGTGGACACAGAACGGGGTTTGACTGTAACAACAACAACAACAACAACAATCCGCCCATCTGGCTGGGTTTCCCCAGCCACTCTGAGCGGCTCCCAACAAAATCTTAAAAACACAATTAAGCATCAGACATTAAAAACTTCCCTATCAGTTCAAATTCCCAATCAGTCAGACTTTATTCAGTATTCACCTCTCTCATTCCTGCCAGCCAGCCTCCCTCCCTCTCCTGAAATGTGCAATTCAGTAGACCTATCTGAAGCACAAAAATATTAAAGAAAAAACAATGTACTGCACATATGTATTTCTGGGACATTCTAACCCCTTTCCCAGACCCTAATGAATGATTTCTGTAAAGCTTTCTGCATTTGGCAGATCTAATTCACATTCCAAAGGCCACACTGATTGAAATGCCTTGTTTGATCATACTCCATTATCTTCCAATGTGTAATACTTGTACCCTCAATATGATTGCATTCTTTGGTTCTTGTGTTTATTTATTTATGGAAACTCTTGCTGCGGGAAACCATATCTGATGCACAGAAACATGGGTCGACATAGAGCAGGGCTGTTTGATTAACCTACAGCAAACACATTTGCTCCACCAAAGCAACCTATTTGTTGATTTGACAATGGCCTTTTGGGTGAGACAGGGCAATTGCTGATTGATTCATTCCAAATGATTTGCCTGGCAGCTTCTGTAAAGGATTTCTCATGTCACAGCTGGCTGGTTCTTCTGAGCAGGCTTCAAAAGACCGTGGTCCAGGAGGTAAGTGGTTCGTGTCTGTGTGCCAAATCTATTTGTCAGCTCCCAACCACAGAAGAAGGAAACTGAGCAATGGAAAACTGGGGTTCTGGTACGGAACTGAATTGCAGAATTCAGAAAATGCAGAATTTTGATGCAGAGGGCAGTGACCAGGTTGATGACTGGGACCAGAAGTCCCCATATCTAGGAAATCCTCTCTCACTGAAGGCTCTCAGGCACCAACTTTGTCATCTTTTTAGTACCAGATGAAGGTATTATTTTCCTGAGAAGCTAGATAGCTCAGTTGGTTAGAGCATGCTGTTGATAATGCCAAGGTTGCAGGTTTGATCCCCATAAGGGACATCTGTGTAATCCAGGACTGTGCTGGACCAGATAATCCCCAGGGTCCTTTCCAAATCTACGATTCTAGAGTGGAATGGATAATCCCGAAGAGCAGTAGAAGTTTTTAAACAGATGTTGGATGGCCAACTTTCAGCCATTCCTTAGCTGTGATTCCTGCATTGCAGGGGGTTGGACTAGATGACTCTTGGGATACCTTCCAGCACAAAAGATCTGAGATTCTATAATTGAGAAAGGGAGAGGGTCTTTTCGGTAGTGATTTTCATTTATTTCTATTAACATGCTTAGTTCATTAAACGGGGCTAGTGTATTAGTTAATGAAACCGAACTTTGAAGTGTGATTACTATCATCCTTGATTACTTTCACATTTTGCAACCTTGATTACTTTGATGTTCATCAGGCAAATAAACCTGGGTAGTTTCAGAATCCTTTTGACCAGGCTCATCCAGTCATTTTAAGAAGCCCCTTTAAAAGCAACTTATTGATCAACATTTGCTGAGTGCTCACAATTATGACTGTTGATCACATGGGCAAAATAATGAATACCATATCGTGAATGTACACATATTAAAGTCAGGACTAAGAGAAAGGATATCAGCATCATTCTCCTGAGCCCTTTTCTGGGAGTCAGTAAAGACTCCTCTAAGAGATGAGTTTTCAGAGACTCCAGCAATGGGGATGTTGGAGATCTCTGAGGAAAACAGGAACAGAAGCAGAAATTGCTAATCTTTGCTTATTCATCTCATACGTGGAACAGAAATGAACCCAGCAAATATGATCAGCATCTGCTGTTGCTACTTTCAGTCTGCAGACAACACTCAACTGATCACATTCCCCATTCCCATTTGCATTGCATTTCCTTTGTATTGAAATGAATGTGTTAGAATAACGTAACAGCAATGTACTCTATGTGATAAATAATGTAAGTTATGCAGTTTTGCTACAGCGGACAGTGAGCTGAATAATGTAGGTTGGGACAGAAGATGAACTGCAGCAGAAGTGAAATAGTGTTGCACCATTACAGGGTGGAAAATGATAACCATGCCTTCCTTCCTCTCTACCCAGAATCATCTGCAGCTTCATACTTGCATGGTTGCTGTTTTTCTACTTTGCTTATGGAAGCTAGAAATGCGAAACCACCTACCATACACTGAGACAGGCCAACTGTCCCCAGCAGACTACCCAAGTTCTCAATCAGAGGTGTTCCAGCACTCAGCTGCCTGAGCCCCTTTTAACTGCTGGTGTCAGGGGTGGTACATAGTATCATACTGTATGCTTGTGAAACATGGACCACTTATAAAAGCCATATCCAACTCCTCGAAAGATTCCATCAACAGTGTCTCTGAAATTTTTTACACATGACTTTGAAAGACAGCCGAACTAATACTAGTGTACTGGAAGAAGCAAAGATCACCAGTGTTGAAGCAATGATTCTTCAACATCAACTTGGTTGGACTGGTCATGTTGTGCGGATGCCTGCAAGAACAGCAAATCAGGCTCCTGGATGAAGTGAATCTGCAATCTGATTGGCCTGCAGGAGTAGCCCGGAATTAGCCAATCACGTGGGGCCCATTGTGTAAATAATGTACTGGTATATATAGCAGACGTTTTGGGGAAAGATTCCTTCCTTGCTACTATGAGCTGAATAAAGAGCATGAAATTCACACTTGACTCCGAGTATATTTCAATTGGCCTCCACAGTCACTTACAGACTCATTATGAAAACTGTATTTATGGAAGACAATCTTACTCGGCTACGAGTGATTGCCAGAGAAGAAGAAGAAGAAGGTACATAGGACTTTAAAAATGCAAAGCATGAACTCTTCTTCTAAGCTATGGCCTGCCAGCACAGGCTGACCTCGAGTGATGCACTTCTGCCTCTTCCCATTCTTAAAGCCTGTATAAAACAAATGTCACGTAATTGGTCCTCCGTAGGTTAGTGATAGCCAGAGGCCATAGAGTTGCAGACAAGGTATAAGGTATATCTCTGCCTAACAGTAAATGTCTTATTTATGCTTCTGCTCATTTTTGTGAGAGCATTTTATACTGTCAGGTTTTAACTCCTCTTTTTCTCTTCATATAAGTTCACTTTGTGTTCAGCTAAGTTCTACTATAATGAGTTGAGCATAGAAACGGAGGAGATTCCCCCCCCCCCGAGTTCACATTTTAATGTCAACCGAACTCATTTGCACTTCCAAGATGCAAAATGAAATATAGAGGTGCCTCATTATTCCGAGTTCTCAAAAATCTGCAGTGCGGTTCTCCAACCCACCCAAAATGCATCCAAAAAAATATGTATATTAAAGTGTGCATAAAAATGCATGCATTGCAGTGGGGAATAAGCATACAAAATTAGTGTACAATAAGCACACCAACATGCACTAAATTAAGGAAAATTTGGTTTCAGAAATAAATGTACTAGGTAAAAATTTTGCGTGGCCTTGTGAGAAGAAAGCAGAGAGAGCAGCTTTTCATCGCCATGGTTTCTTTCTTGCAGCTCAACCAGATGTAAATATGATCAGGACAGGAGAGCAATACCATGGCAATGAGATATCAGACGATGTGCTCATGCGTGAACTGGAGCTGCATAAGAGACAGTTACTTGTAGCATGTGAAATAGTGTATTGGAGCACTACAGTAAAGAAAAATGTGGCTTGGAGTGGAAGGTGAAATTACCATCAAGCCCATTATTAGTGAGACCATTGTCAGAATATGCATGAATGCGACCTGACCACAAGACTGGTAAGATATAACACCAGTCCTAAAGGGTCTACATTGGCTCCCACTACGTTTCCAAGCAGAATTAAAAGTATTCACAGAGTGTTTGTTGTTGGGGAGGAAGGGAAAGGAGAATGTTAGCCGCTTTGAGACTCCTTTGGGTAGTGATAAAGCGGGATATCAAATCCAAACTCCTCCTCCTCTTCTTCTTCTTCTTCTTCTTCTTCTTCTTCTTCTTCTTCTTCTTCTATTGGTGTTGATCTTTAAAGCCCTAAATGACCTTGGCCTTGTATATCCGAAGGAGCATCTCCACCCACAGCGTTCAGCCTGGACAAAATGGACAAGCTCTGAAGGCCTTCTGGCAGTCCTCTCACTGCGAAAAGTGAAGTTACAGGGAACCAGACAGAGGGCCTTCTTGATAGTGGAACACCCTCCTGTCAAATGTCAAAGAGATAAACAATCATATGACTTGTTGCAGACATCTGAAGGCAGTCTTGTTTAGGGAAAACTTCAATGTCTGATGTTTCATTATTTTTTTATATATTCTGTTGGAAGCCACTCAGAGTGGCTAACTTATGAGCAAGACATAAGTAATGAATTATTATTATTATTATTATTATTATTATTATTATTATTATTATTAAAGTTTGGTGTGAGGCTCCATACTTGAACTTCCAATGAGAATTCACCTCCCCCCTCCCCATATACTACAATGGAAGGAAGGTGGGAGATGAATGCAAGCCATAATTGGCTACAGGGTTCAGACAATAGCCCTACAAAGGAAATATGATATTGGAGTAAGGAACTGAGAGGGGAGACTAAGTCATTTATTGGTGCAAACACCCAGTGGAGATATAGAGATAGGAAGGAAGGGGCTGGAGGAAGATAATTTAAAGATCCAGTTAGAGATCCTGCAATGAGAAGTGTGCCTTAATTCTTGGGGCTGTAGGCACCCACCAGGCAAACTGAGGACTCTCATATAAAGGAAAAATATGGCAAGTCATGTTAAAAAAGTGATTTGCAAATGTGGTAAACTGAACTTAAAATTGGAAAAATGTGAAATAAAGAAAAGCCATTGACACATTTGCCCATTTGTACTTGGGTGACAGAATCAATCAGGAATAGCATGCAACCGGTACAGTTTTCTGGTTTTTGTCACCTCACGTTGAAGTAAGTTCCCAAATGCTTTGAGAAGTGTGTGAGGGAGACTGTCTAGGCATTCTGAGGTACACATAATACCAACTATGACCTGATTTATACTACATAATAGTAAGGTAAAGGACCCCTGGACAGTTGTTGTTGTTGTTTAGTTGTTTAGTCGTGTCCAACTCTTCGTGACCCCATGGACCAGAGCACTCCAGGCACTCCTGTCTTCCACTACCTCCCGCAGTTTGGTCAGACTCATGTTGGTGGTTTCGAGAACACTGTCCAACTATCTCGTCCTCTGTCATCCCCTTCTCCTTGTGCCCTCCATCTTCCCCAACATCAGGGTCTTTTCCAGGGAGTCTTCTCTTCTCAAGAGGTGGCCAAAGTATTGGAGCCTCAGCTTCAGGATCTGTCCTTCCTGTGAGCACTCAGGGCTGATTTTGATCTTCTTGCAGTCCATGGGACTCTCAAGAGTCTCCTCCAGTTAAGTCCAGTCAAAGGTGACGATGGGATGAAGGACTCATCTTGCTTTCAGACCAAGGGAGCCAGTGTTTGTCCACAGACAGCTTTCCAGGTCATGTGGTCAGCATGACTAAACTTCTGGTGCAACAGCACACCGTGACAGAAGCCCAAGCACATGGAAATGCTGTTTACCTTCTCACCACAGCGGTACCTATTTATCTACTTGCATCATTTACTTGATCACAAATCTCTCTCTCTCTCTCTCTCTCTCTCTCTCTCTCTCTCTCTCTCTCTCTCTCTGTGTGTGTGTGTGTGTGTGTGTGTATAAGCTTCCTGTTTTCATAATAGACTTTCTTTTCCTAACTGTATGTCTTTGCAAATATAATTTTAGAATGAAGCTCACGTTGAGTGATTGGTATAAATTGGTTCTTAAAGTTATCCCCTGAGGAAGAGCACTTCAGCTGGGAACACATTGGGACTGTTTAATATCAAAGAACAACTTGCAATCCAGCAACATATAAGCAGACAGCAAGGGAGCAGAGCCTAAGGATGTCTGAGGTAATTGATCCAGTAGGAACAGACCTGATCTGCACCCCCCAGACTAATGTGCAGATCAGAAGTTAGTTATCCAGAGTGTTACATACTTTTTAAAAAGTGAAAAACTTAAACCATTTTTAAATGTGCACTTGGAGAGAAAACATGGCATTTGCATTTTTATGTTTAGTATATTCCAAAACTTAATCATAAATATTATATATAAGTATTTGTTTGTTTGTTTGTGTGCAAGATGGTTGAATGGTGCCTTATATGTTGCCTTCCAGCAACTTCTGCAGACAAGCTGATGTCCAACGTATTGCTCTGCTTTCCTTTGGACAACATCAGCAAGGGCGAGAGGAGTCTTGTTGTCTGGGCAACACAGGACCTCCATACACACTGCCCAGGCTTGCGCCGTGGAGTGGTCACTTCAGTGCTGCTAATGCAGCAAAAACAACATGGGAGACAGCAGTTACAAGTTACATGTCTCTGCAGCCACAGCAGGTGCTGCGATTCCAGTGGTTTGACTTCACCCCTGGAGGCATACTCCATTATCTCTCAAGACAGGCAAATGCCAACAAGAACAATATATATGGAGATGTATTGGTTATTAAGCAGTCTCTATTGTACATTACAATAGACAAGGGTGGTGCTGTGGGTTAAACCACAGAGCCTAGGGCTTGCTGATCAGAAGGTCGGCGGTTCGAATCCCCGCAAGGGGGTGAGCTCCCGCTGCTCGGTCCCAGCTCCTGCCCACCTAGCAGTTCAAAAGCACGTCAAAGTGCAAGTAGATAAATAGGTACCGCTGCAGCGGGAAGGTAAACGGTGTTTCCGTGCGCTGCTCTGGTTCACCAGAAGCAGCTTTGTCATGCTGGCCACATGACCTGGAAGCTGTACGCCGGCTCCCTCGGCCAGTAACACGAGATGAGCTCCGCAACCCCAGAGTCGGACATGATTGGACCTAATGGTCAGGGGTCCCTTTACCTTTATTGTACATTACATTTTTAACTGCTTAGAGTTGGGTTTGTTTTTTTAACAATCAAGAAATATATTGATGTTGTTAAATAAATGAATAAATTCAAAGACGATACTTACTCATACTTTTAAGCATTATACATGCATTCAAAACATTATAAACCAACAATTTCTTCCCGGTATCAGCCATAAACGTTTACTGTGTTCACCAAAATTGCCCCATCTTATTGCAAAACCAAGATGCTTCCAACAACATGTTGGAAGTGTTAGAAACAACAAAGGAGATTTCTTTCACATGTGATGAAACAAAGCAGTATTGCAAAAGATATAAATGTCAAATAAACAGAAATCTTAGCGTATGAAATCTCCCTTCACCCAGTGTCTCCCCTCTCTTAATTTACATAGAAGGGTTGGGGAATATGGACAAATGGTTTGTTATATGTTGGCCACTGCCAAATTACTTTTTTACAAATATATGATTAGCTAGAATACCCTCTTTTAAATAATAGGGATTAGAGTCAAATCTGTTTCCTTGCATGCTCAAAGTGCTAGGTTCAGACATCAACATCTCTACTTAAATCACTAAGAGTAAACCAAACTATGTTAGATAGACTGACCCAAAATGAAGAAGTTTCATATATATCACTTGGGACATAGGGAACTAGTGCTTCTATAATCATTTGTGCATTCTTATTGGAATTGGGTGTATTCTTCACTCAGCCCAAGATATTCAAACCACTTGCAATGGTATAATTTTCCCCCAATGAACCCCAAGTTCAGAGCCCTCATTCATACATCTGAGATCCATGATAGTAGCTCCCTTCTTTTTATGAGTCTTGAGATTGCTCATAAGCGCCAATAAAAATCACAGGAAAATGTTATGTTAAGCTTTAAAATTATCCTGCAAATCGCTCAGCAAAGTATGTAAAACGTTTATGGGTCTCGGTCAATGTGGTATCATTTGGTAAGCTGCCAAAAAACAAAAACAAAAATCTTATTGAATATTTGTAGACTCGAGAATGATGTGCACAACAGGTCTTTTTCTCTCTTTTTTTCTCTCTTTTTTGAAAAGGTTTTAAAAGGTTTTAAAAAGCAGTGAGGAGTGGGATATCTTTGTCTGGCTCACATTATTAAGTAAGTTTGAGTAGCAATAAACATTTGCTTTACAACTCTCCTCTATGTTTTTTTTTTTTTAATAATATCTTTTTATTAGTTTTTACATATATTTTCCAAACAGAACAAAACATCTCCTCTTATCTTATACAACATTTTGGCTATAAGCCTAAGACTTCCATCAACCACGTCTAGTGATTTTCAACCTTCATCTCTTGATGTTGCATTTCATTATCTTAACTATTACTTTTAATAATCCTTAACTTAAAGTCCACTCTCATAGATTTTTTCTGTAATATTTCATATAGTTCTCCTTACAAAACTTATTGTAACCCTACAAGCAGAGTCTGTTGATTACAATTGTTTTCCAAATAACTCGTACTGCTCTCCTCTTTGATGTGTTTGGGGAGGTTTCATTTTGCCACCCCCAACTGACAGGTGATCAAAAAAAAAATTCACCACAGCTCTCATTTATATATCTGCAATCTTACTATTACTCGCTGGATCATCACCTTGTTGTGGTGAGTGGGCTTGCACGTTCCTCTGACCCTTGTGAGCGAAGCCGCCGGGAGTCTCGTACTCACAGCTGGGTCACCTAAGGCAGTAAGGTCGAAGGGGAGGAGTTAGACAAAGAGTGATCCAATAAGTCCTCAACGGCAGAACAGGCGGAAGAAAACAAGCGGTATGTTACAATGGTTTTGAAGGCAGATGAAGACTGCAGCAGATAAGAACCTACCGGTCATCGTGATACTCATGCCATCGGAATAGAGCCTTACTGTGAAGACTGTGCATTGGTCAGTGTGCACACATGCACACATCCAGTATACCTGAAGGAGCTTCTCCACCCCCATCGTTCTGCCCAGACACTGAGGTCCAGCGCTGAGGGCTTTCTGGTGGTTCCCTCGCTGCGAGAAGCCAAGTTACAGGGAACCAGGCAGAGGGCCTTCTCGGTAGTGGCACCTGCCCTGTGGAACGCCCTTCCACCCGATGTCAAAGAGAAAAACTACTACCAGACTTTTAGAAGACATCTGAAGGCAGCCCTGTTTAGGGAAGCTTTTAATGTTTAATAGATTATTGTATTTTAACATTCTGTTGGAAGCCGCCCAGAGTGCCTAGGGAAACCCAGCCAGATGGGTGGGGTATAAATAATAAATTATTATTATTATTATTATTATTATTATTAAACAAATTCACACACAGGTGTGTTCCAAAAACCCATCCCAAGCCCAAAGGACTCACTGTTAAAACTAATTATGGAAGACAATCTTACTTAGCTACGAGTGATTGCCAAAGAGAAGAGATTAGTTTAATAAAAGATATATAATGAAATTAAAAGAGTGTTGAAAAACACGTTTATTAAGAAACCAGAGGCTTTTCTACTTGGAATGGTCAACCAGAACATCCCTAAGGAAGATCATACCTTTTTTATGTATGCCACAACAGCAGCAAGAATTTTGATTGCAAAATACTGGAAGATAAAGGACTTACCAACAATAGAAGAATGGCAGATGAAAATGATGGACTATATGGAATTTGCCAAACTGACAGGGAGACTCCGCGACCAGAGGGAAGAGGTGGTGGAAAAAGACTGGAAGAAATCTAAAGAATATATTAAGGACTATTGTAAGATTCAAAGTTAGAAAAAAGCTGGAAGAAGTGATAGTTTACAGGGTAGAATTAGGATTAAGTAAGTAAGTGTATGATGTATGATTAAGATATTATAAGACAATAGCATTAGCAATGTAATAAAATATTCTAAGATGAGAGGAAATTACTAAAGATGATAGACACTGAAACACAGCAGGGGGGACTGGAGGAAGTCACCCCAAGATGTTATGGAAAGAGGAAGGGAAAATATGATGATAGTTTGTTTTTTTGTTGTAATTTGTATTTGTATTTTGTATGTGTTTTATGTTATGTCAAGATTATGTTTATATGTTTGGAAAACCCAATAAAAATTATTTTAAAAAAACAAAACAATTGATGTATCGCCCAACTGCTCCCTCCCTTCTGGTTGCTTAGCTAATGTATCATAGCTGGGCAACTCCTCTCTCAACTGTGCAGCTTCTGTGTTTGCCTATCTCTGTGCTTCTGGAAACGCTCGGCTCGGGGGGGGGGGGCAAGTGAATATTTCTCCTCCTCTTCTGTTAGGAGCTGATCTCCCTGCGATTGCATTCCCCAATCTTCTGATCCAGACCAGCCCCTGACAGGTGACAGCCGACAGACACAGTGTCCAGACCCTCCATCTCCCAGAACCTGGTGAGCCTTGAAAGTAGGAGAGCAAAGATTTCTAATACTGAGCGCACTTCTCAGCACCCGTAGAGGAGGTGATGAGGATGACGAATGAGGAAGTGGGAGAGCCGGGGAGGTGGAGATTCACTTGGGACAATGCCATTATCCAAGAGGCTGCGTTCCATAGCCTCTCTCTGTAAATACTGAATAAAAAGCAGACGATAAGAACATTCCTTGTCTTTGTACGTTCCTGGGCAACCAGCCCTGGGAGTTGCTGGCAGCAGCCTGACACCCCTTTATCATTTTGGTGGCCCTTTTCTGAACCTTTCCCAACTCTACACTATCATGTTTGAGGTGAGGAGACCAGAACTGTACACACTACTCCAAATGTGGTCACACCATCGGTTTTTATAATGGCATCATGATATTGGCAGTTTTATTTTTAATTCCTTTGCTGATGATCCTTAGCATGGAATTTGCCTTTTTCATGGCTGCGACAAATGGGGTCAACACCTTCCTCAATGAACTAGATGCTGAACTACATGGACCATTGGAATGATCCAGCAGGCTCTTCTTATGTTCTTATGCTCTCATTTATTCCTGCCCATCTATGTGGATTAACAGAGCTGATGATACAGAGATTTTATAATTTTTAAGCTCATTCAACTCTAGACTTGTGTACATGACATCTGAAAATTTATCTTTCTCAGGAGCTGAGAAATTAATGGCATGCCAGCTCCCTTTCAAAGCATGATGTTTTCTGTAATGTAACAACCCTTACTTTTTCTCCATAGATTTCAATATTATATTCTCAGTTAGAAATGTTTTATTGATTTGTAGCTACTAGCAAATTTCATTCCAGCTATTCTAGCTGTGGGGTGAATCAATGGCAATTCACTTTTCTTTATTTATTAGTGGCCAAAGGGACCTGGTCTCAAATTTTAAGAAGAACAGAGCACCACTTTTAGCCCATCTTGTAATTTCAACGCTTAGCTCAATGTAACAAGCAAGCAGGTAACGCTGGCTGGGATAAATCTGTCATTAGTATGTTCATTTTAAAGAGAAAAGAAAAGGAATGAGATGGTTGAAGGTTTTAATAGAGAACAAGAGTGTTCTCTGAGTTTAAGACACAGGGGGCAACATCTCTCCGCCACGGAAATCAATAATGGCTTCGCCATAATCATTGGTCTTAAAATGTCCATTCACTTTAGTGAATTCAAACTTTCACTGAGACACTGAAATTAATTCTGGCCTTGTGTCAAATCATTAAAGTGGGGAATTTTTTTAAAAAACAAAAGGCAGGAAGGCAGGAAGGCAGGCAGGCAGGCAGGCAGGCAGGAAGGAAGGAAGGAAGGAAGGAAGGAAGGAAGGAAGGAAGGAAGGAAGGAAGGACTATCCATTTCAGGACTTGTGTGGTTGCCAGGTTGACATTGTTGGGCACAGGTTGAGACCTACCCATACCCAGCAAGGGTCCACTGCTGACCCCTAGAAACTCTCTGTCATGCTCGCACTCATCCTTGCCATTTTAATGGTAGTCAGGGGGTGGATAGGTAAAGAATATTTTTTTCCTTCATTCCAATTTGAGTAGGCCAGTCATGCCAGATACAATCAAAGAGGTTGCCACCAAACCCATTATGCACCCTCTAATACCAGACGGGAGTGCTTTCTCAGGGATCCAAGATATGCATGCCCAAAGCTGTTTAGGGCTTTAAAGGTCAACACCAACACTTTGAATTGTGCTCAGAAATGTACTGGGAGCCAATGTAGGTCTTTCAGGACCGGTGTTATGTGGTCTCGGTGGCTGCTCCCAGTCACCAGTCTGGCAGCCGCATTCCGGATTAGTTGTAGTTTCCGGGTCACCTTCAAAGGTAGCCCCACGTACATCACTTTGCAGCGGTCCAAGCAGGAGATAACCAGAGCATGTATATAGCACTCATTTCTGTGTTAGTTGGAAGTAGAATTTTTTTTATGGAAGCAAACACCATGGAAATGAGTGCTAAACCTGTGCTATTATTCTGCTATGTTTCCAGAAGCAGCATTTCCACAAACTTTTGGGTTCCTCCTAGCCTGCTGACACTTCCCTCATTTTGGCCGCATAAAGATCTACACTTACCCCTGAACTTGAAAACAGAAAGATAGATGAAAGGAGATAGGCATTTTCTCTTCCATCCATTTGGAATGATTAAACTTATGTGGAAATATCACAGCTGTTTGGCAAGATGAACAATGATGGATGGGTACCATATCACTGGACCTCATGCAAAGTGTGTGTGAGATTAGTTAACTCAGAGTCTGGCTCTGCATTTCATTCAAAGGCCACCCGTCGGTGAAATATTGCACCAGGTGGTTATCTTAACTGAGAAGACTATGGTTTCATTAGATCATTTGCTTTGGAGTACCCCCATTGCTTCAGGATTACATCCTACATTTACCTCTAGGCATGTTATCAGCAGGGGGGCGTCAAGAAAATCAAACCAGTTTGCAGCTGTAACTCCAGCAAAATATGCGCATTCTGGAGAAATTGTCTGTCTGTGTTTGAAGATTGTTCACAGAGGGGGCTTCTCATGAATTTCACTCTGCAGGGTATCTCAATCACAGACCCTCCAAGTGCCCCCTTTTTTTTTCCAGGGACAGTTAACAGAAGCTGTCCTGGTTTCTGATTTGTCCTGCTTTCCCCTAGGACAGTGATGGCTAACCTTGACACTCCAGATGTTTTGGGACTACAACTCCCATCATCCCTGACCACTGATCCTGTTAGCTAGGGATGATGGGAGTTGTAGTTCCAAAACATCTGGGGTGTCAAGGTTAGCCATCACTGCCCTAGGATGTCCCTATTTTCATCCAAGAAATGTTGGAATGCACCAAGTTATCTTACCTTGGAGCCATCTGAAGGCAGCCCTGTATGGGGCAGGTTGTTTTTTTTTAATGATTAATGTATTATTATTATTTTTATATGTTGGAAGGAGCCAAGAGTGGTTGGGGCAACCCAGTCAGATAGATGGGGTATAAATAGATAATAATAATAATAATAATAATAATAATAATAATTTGTTGTTGTTGTTTAGTCATTTAGTCGTGTCCGGTCATGAAGAGTCGGACACGACTAAACGACTAAAAAACAACAACAACAACAACAACAACAACAGAATAGGATGCCACTATTTTCATCAGAGAAATGTTGGAGGGTATGCAATCATGAATAGTGATTTTTTTGGGGGGGGGGAGTAAATTGGGATGTAAAGGTAAAGGACCCCTGACAGTTAAGTTCAGTCACAGACGACTCTGGGGTTGCGACGCTCATCTTGCTTTACTGGCTGAGGGAGCTGACATTTGTCCACAGACAGTTTTTCCGGGTCATGTGGCCAGCATGACGAAACCAGAGCAGCGCACGGAAATGCCGTTTACCTTCCCTCCGGAGCGGTTGAGATGTAGAAGGCCTCAATTCCAACCTTCAATTCAATATATTTCAGTGCAAGTCTCTCCATGTTTACTTGGAAGTAAGTCTCATTGTGATGAGTGGCGCTTACTCCCTAGCAAGTGTGTTAGGATTGTAGCCTTAATTACTCCTGTTAAACTGAATTAGCCTCAAAGTGCTTGAATGTGGCCGGAGCACATGAAAGTATCAATAACAGCAGCAATAGTGGTGGTATTCATGCATCATCAACATGTGGCATGGAATTCTGAAGTAGTCAGGATTCTCCCTCATTAGACACATGCACTATATGTGCATGTGTTGGCTTGTGCACACAGTCACTTCCCAAACGGAAAGCCAATGGCAGCAGGCGTAGAGGCAAGCAGGCGTGGCAGTGGTTGGGCTACCTGATTGTTAGGAGTCCAGGTTCCCAGCTTGATAACACAGTAAACGTACGTAATTATAAAGGAGGATTTATTGCAAAAACAAGCAATTAGCTCCGGAAGGCTCTAGCCAAGCCTCTGGCATCATCACTCAGTTGACCCTTCTAAAGAATCCTTCCGTTTCCGGCAGGAGAAACTGAACCTATGACCCTTGCGCTTCTTATTTTGTTTCTTTTCAAACAACCTCCCCCGGCGATGACTTTGTGGGTTCATTGGATCCTCTCCAACTTCTTCCTGAGAAGACAGGCTGTCAATCTTCTCTTTCGCACCTGTCCGTGCCTCTTGTGAGCTGTGGCTGCATTCCAGCACAGTCTCCGCTCCAGCCTTATCTGACTGCCTCTCAAGGTCAAGAGGAGGGCGGGCCCACATCTGCCTTCTGTCCTCTGTCTGAGAGAAATCTGATCCCGTCGGTTGCAAACTGCGGTCTGCTACTGGCTGCATTCCTAGGCTGGGAGCTGGCATATTCATGACACTGATGCACCCTCTCAATTCCGTCACATGTCCAATAAATGTGTGATGTAGGTCATGTGTACACTCCTGGTGATGCCCCCTCCAAAAAAATAAAGCAATAAGTTTTATAGCAGAACAGGGATCTGAACCCAAATTTCATTGGGCAAATACAGGAGCCAACACCATCACACACAGATTCTCAAAATTAGCAGGTCGTCTTTGCATGTTAGTCCACAGGTTGCTCTCTTAACCTCTACACTGGTCACCTGCAAGCTTCACCTCACAGGCGTTTGTTGTGCATTGTGGTCATTTTTATCATTGACACAGCACCCGTTGCATGAAAATCATCTCGCAACCACAGTATCTTCCTTGCAAACTTGCTGCCTTTGCTGGTAGCTGATCATTTGGTCCCATCAGGGACAAGAGGAATATTTAATTCTCTCCTGATAACGTTGAGATTATAGACAGATTTCGCGGCTGAGACGTATTTGCAACGAGGAGGATGCTTAAGAGCCAAATAATCCAGGCATCTTCTTCAAACACCCTAGAGGCACTACTGGAGAAAGAGCTCTTGTCCTTACTTTCATCGGAAATCAATATGTTATTTATGCAAGATCTTAAAAGAGGTGCTAAGAAACCAGAAACAAGGACGGTTTCTGGCCAACAGAGTGTGAATCTTTGTGATCCTCCAGCTTGCTGGAGAAAGTTACACTTATTTGTTGTAAATGGGTCGGCGGTGCTGTTAATGGTGTGGCAAAGAAAACAGAGAGTGGGCAAGTCTAAAATTGCTCATTGTCTTCTACTCGCAGCTTCATGGAGAGTGAGAATTTTTCCTGAGAGGAAAGAAAGCAGGGAACACAATTATTCATATTGACCCCTTTCACTTTTCTTCTTCTTCTGGAGCATATACTTTGATTACATCATATTCTTTCAGCAGCTTTCCATTGAATCGGGCAGATGGTCCATGATATCGCCTTTACTGAATGTTGGCAGTTGGCATGTTTTTAGAGAAAATTTGGTCACAGGCCACATTCACGGGTACCTTTAAATTAGACATGACTTACACTTGATGGCTCTCACAGGTATAGGCGTTGAACAGACCTCTACAGTGGCAGACCTCAGGGTCTCACATTTCAGAGGTGCCCTGTGCAACACCAAAATTTGGTGCCTCCTCATCTCTTGCAATCCATTCTAAATCATGTCTCCTGTGGCACCCCTGAAGCTCCGGTCCCGGTCGCCTAAATCTGCCTCTGCTCTCTGTACTGATGGTATCACACACAAATGTCATTACCACATTACTCGAACCTCAAAAGTCAGAGCTGTTTTTGTTTTGTTTTGTGTTTTGTTACTGCTGACAAAGAACAGGAATAGTTCTGTGAGAGAACTGGTAATGAAAGAGAATTTAACTAGTGAAAGTGGAGTTTGAGTGAGAGAGGTATTTTTTATGTTATGTTATGTTATGTTATGTTATGTTATGTTATGTTATGTTACGTTACGTTACGTTACGTTACGTTACGTTACGTTACGTTACGTTACGTTACGTTACGTTACGTTACGTTACGTTACTTTACTTTACTTTACTTTACTTTACTTTAAAATAACATAACATAAAATAACATAACATAACAAAGTATTTTATTTTATTTTATTTTATTTTATTTTATTTTATTTTATTTTATTTTATTTTATTTTATTTTATTTTATTTTATAAACCAGGTGTTCATTACAGCCCTTGAACTTTGTGCCCACTTTATAATGGGAGTGCTGTCGCAACCATCAGTCAGGGCTCCCTGAATGAGGATATTACATAAATGATATAACTTATATAAGTGTCATAAAATCACTGAAACAGATACCTTTCCCCCCCCAAAGTTATCTCTTTCAGGCTGTGACTTCCTGAAGCTTGAACTGTATGTTGGCCGGAGGGGAAATGGCCTCTTCTCATTTACCTCATCTCCACAGCAGTTCTCTCAGATGGATTGGCACTCAGAAACTGAAACTTACACCCTTTTTTAACATAAAGGCTTCAGCCAACAAAGAATTTACAGGGCTGGGGAAATTAATAAAATGTTTTAAACTTTAATGGGAACCTCATTGCTAACCTGTTTTGAAGGATTCAGGGCCTAACAGAAAGGAGACAACAACAAGCATCGTGTAAACTGCTCTGAGGTAATGAGCTTGTTGTCTATAATGGTGACCACCCCCAGCTTCAACTTTCCCACTGATCACGTACAGCTTTGTCAAACACATGTCACATCCTGCAAGAGTCCCAGAAAAACCAGGATGTCCCATTTTTTTCTTGTGAGAGGACAACTGCCATTTTGGGCGCTGTAATCTCTTGCAATTTTGCGTTGTGATTTCCCTCCCAAAAGCACTTTTTTTGGGTGGGGATCATGGCATGAAATCACACCATTTCAAGGTGCCCCAAATGGCCACCATCCTCTTGTGAGAGAAAAAGGGAAGATGGCATCCCAGAAAATTGTGTCCCGGTTATTGCCTTTGATGCATTGGAGGGTATGGTATGCCAGTCTCTCAGTACTTGCAAGTGGAGAGAAGGGCAGAGAAAGCCAACCTTCTCTTCCCAAACTGCAGCCCCTCATGAATGTCGCTCTGGATAGTTATATAAGAGCCGGATTAGTAACAATAGGCTGTGGTAGGAAGTGAGGCAAAAAGTTCTTCAAGATCCTGACCTCACCTCAAATAGGATACAGTGGTACCTTGGTTCTCAAACTTAATCCATTCCGGAAGTCCGTTCCAAAACCAAAGCGTTCCACAACCAAGGTGCGCTTTCCCATAGAAAGTAATGCAAAATGGATTCATCCATTCCAGACTTTTAAAAACAACCCCTAAAACAGCAATTTAACATGAGTTTTACTATCTCCTTTGAGCCATAAAATGAAAGCAATGAACAATGTACTGCGGTCACACAATCAACCAATCAGTAGCTGAACTGGGTTCCACACAGTCACAAAAACAAACAAAAAAGAGAGTCACAAAAACACAAAATAAATAGCAAAAACAGACAGACCTCAGCGTAACACTCAATATGGAAATGTGGCACTCAAATCAGAAGCATAAGACTCAAAATGGAAGCGTGGCACTCAAATCGGAAGCGTAAGACTCAAAATGGAGGATGTTCAGCTTCCGAAAAAAGTTCGCAAACCGGAACACTTACTTCCAGGTTTGCAGTGTTTGGGTTCCAAGTTAAAACAAAATAAAAAAATTTCCTTCCAGTAGCACCTTAAAGACCAACTAAGTTTGTTCTTGGTATGAGCTTTCGTGTGCATGCACACGAAAGCTCATACCAAGAACAAACTTAGTTGGTCTCTAAGGTGCTACTGGAAGGAAATTTTTTTATTTTGTTTTGACTATGACAGACCAACACGGCTATCTACCTGTAACTGGGTTCCAAGTTGTTTGAGTACCAAGGTGTTTGAGAACCAAGGTATCAATATATTAGAAAAGGTTCAGAAACTCCCTATTAGGAAAGTTGCAACATTCAGAGCTTTTTTAGTTTAGAAAAAAAAGTTGAGTAACAGGGGGGCACGTGGTAGAGGTGAACAACATTATCCATAGTATGGAGGAAGAAAAGTCTGTCTTCTTCTCTCTTAATACTAGAACTTTAGACTGTCCCAGGACATTAGAAGATTCAGGACAGACAAATGAAAGTTCTTCATGGAGTGCAGACTATGAAATTCTCTCCTTTAGGGTTTATTGATGGCCACCAAGGCATCCCCTAGGCATCTGGTGAGGAAATGATGCTAGACTACGGTACTTGATACAGCAGGGATCTTCTTATGTTTTTATCATTAATGAGAAAATGAAGCATTACATTATTTGCTCCAATTAAAACCAATGCAGCTTTGAAGTATGTCAAGTAGGCATCTTCGTTGTCGTTGTTCTAATAGCATCAATGTTAGTATTCATGCATTATCGGACCAGGAAAGGGGGCAGCGAATCCACCTTTTGAATTTTATTCCTTAGGTTTGTTCCTTTCAAAATGGGGGGAAATCCTCAGTATCATACTTATTGTTCAATTATTGTTAATGAAAACAAATAACACAGTTTCTTAAAGTAATTATACAACCAGTACTAAGAAAGCCCAATTGAGTTATGAAAGCATGACTCATTTCTCTATCATTTCCCCACTGGCAAAATAATTAGGTTGTCTCCTTTAATTTTTGAAATGTGCTTAGCATAAATTGTTGATTTTATTTTAAGTATATTGGCTGGCTGTTTTGCAAGGGGTTTTTACTTATCTATTTGCTTACGACTTGGGAATTTTCTGAACGGAGACGTCGGGAAAAGAAGGTCTTTCTTGCCCACTCACCTGACTGAGAACTTGGCACTAAAACTGGTGGCATTTAAGGGTTGTAACTTCTGTTGATGTACAAATAAATGTTGACCTTCCAATGCAAATGCAGCTCCCTAAACCTAGAGGAGCAAAGCCCTGTTCTGTCTCCTATAAAGGCAATGCCATGTTGTAGGCAATATATCAAAATGACACAAACCGTGAAGAAGATTCAATCATATATATATATATATATATATATATATATATATATATATATATGCATATGCAACCGGAGGAAGTCTACTCCATACAACGTACAAATGTCTCAAAAGGTGCAAAGAGATTCAAAAGTGCAACGTCTGATGTGCAACAAGTCCAATGTCATAAAGTGCTAAAGTTCCTGGTTGGTGGAATCGTTGAGGTTGTGAGCATTTCAGCCTAGTTAAGTGTATGAACAATTTGACGATGTCCGCCTCTGAAGAAATGATAATAGTGAAACGGGGATAATACAAGCTAGCCGCCCGTCGGGAGAAGCAGACGTGGACTCCTGAGAGACTTTAGCACTTGGACTTGTTGCACATCAGACGTTGCACTTTTGAATCTCTTTGCACCTTTTGAGACATTTGTACGTTGTATGGAGTAGACTTCCTCTGGTTTCATATGCATATATATATAGAATCATAGAGTTGGAAGAGACCACAAGGGCCATCCAGTCCAACCCCCTGTCAAGCAGGAAACACCATCAAAGCATTCCTGACAGGTGGCCGTCGAACAGCTCTTACTGTCAGGAAGTTCTTCCTAATGTTTAGGTGGAATCTTCTTTCTTGTAGTTTGAATCCATTGCTCCGTGTCCTCTTCTCTGGAGCAGCAGAAAACAACCTTTCTCCCTCCTCTATATGACATCCTTTTATATATTTGAACATGGCTATCATATCACCCCTTAACCTTCCCTTCTCCTGGCTAAACATACCCAGCTCCCTAAGCCGTTCCTCATAAGGCATCGTTTCCAAGCCTTATGATTGAATATTTTTCATGGTTTGTGTCATTTTGATATATTATTCTACTGTACCGTGTTGTCTGTTTGCTATATGTTGTAGGCAAAGCTGGCTCAAAGGACTTTGCTCCCACCCTCACCCCCATCCTGTTGAGGCAGTTGGCAATAAGAGGTGGACTGTGTAACCATCCCTTTGCCCTCCGAGGACAGCAGGATGCTTGCCAAGGTAATCAGGCGGGGAGAGTGCTGTTCCATTCAGGATCTACTTGTGGGCTTCCCTTAGGCTAACCACTGGGAGTTCAGGATACTGGCCTAGCTGAGCCATTGGCTTGATCTGTGATTGTTTGTAAGAAGGCAGGTAAGGTAAAGGGACCCCTGACCATTAGGTCCAGTCATGGATGACTCTTGGGTTGCGGTGCTCATCTCTCTTTACTGGCTGAGGGAGCCAGCGTACAGCTTCCGGGTCATGTGGCCAGCATGACTAAGCCGCTTCTGGCGAACCAGAGCAGCGCACGGAAACACAGTTTACCTTTCCGCCGGAGCGGTACCTATTTATCTACTTGCACTTTGACGTGCTTTCAAACTGCTAGGTTGGCAGGAGCTGGGACTGAGCATCTGGAGCTCACCCCGTCACGGGGATTTGAACCGCCGACCTTTTGATCAGCAAGCCCTAGGCTCTGTGGGCCTAACTGAGGGCAGACTGAGATCGGCGGGGCAGTGCCCCATTTGCCGAAATGGACCAGCCTCCACTGCAAATAACACATTGCCAAGTTGGAACAGAAAATTGTCCTCTGGCAGCATTCATCGGTTTTGTTCAAGAGTCTCTATCTTGTATCACCGAGATACAAATAATCTGCAATATTCTGCCTTGCCATTTTATTTTGAGGTACAAATATGGCAGTGGGGAAGCCGTGTAGTAGTGAATAAAAAGAAAAAAACATCCCGTGGTGCCTGGGGGAAGTGTCAGCAGCAGCTCAGGTGTAACAAAAATTGTTTGGGTTGTTGTTTTTTCTCCTGCTCCCATGTTCCAAATGAGTCTTTTAACACAGGCAGTTCCCCTCTATGGGAGGATAAGAGGTTTCCATTTCCATTTGATCCTTTGCAAACATGATTGTTGGAACCTGAGTCATGTCATCTCAGCCAAGGATAAGATTATAATGGTTGTGGTGGGTGGAAATATATTGAATATATTCTCTTTCAATTAAAACACTAAAAATGATTTCTACCAACAGTTTAACCCTGGGATTTATCTGCATGACCTCTTCAGATTTCCCCACAGAGTGACTCTTATAGCATGCTTGTCATTTGCTCACAAAAAAGTAAATGTTTTTGTTGTGTTTTTTTATATTTAAAAAAATAGGAACATAAAGTGAAAAATTGTACTAGGCTTTAGACACTTTTGGTAACCATGGTAATCGCATCAGAGCTCAGAAGAGCATCCCTTATTCTGACTTCATTCAGCAGTTCACTTTAATAGAGACAGTATTTCTGTAATAAAGCCTGTTTATAGAGCTGCCACCAAATTTCACCTAACGTAAAATCCAGACGTTACTATGCAGGCATAGAATCATAGAATCATAGAGTTGGAAGAGACCACCAGGGCCATCCAGTCCAACCCCCTGCCAAGCAGGAAACACCATCAAAGCATTCCTGACAGGTGGCTGTCAAGCCTCTGCTTAAAGACCTCCAAAGAAGGAGACTCCACCACACTCCTTGGCAGCAAATTCCACTGTCAAACAGCTCTTACTGTCAGGAAGTTCTTCCTAATGTTTAGGTGGAATCTTCTTTCTTGTAGTTTGAATCCATTGCTCCGTGTCCTCAACTCAGGAGCAGCAGAAAACAACTTTTCTACTTCCTCCATATGACCTCCTTTTATATATTTGAACATGGCTATCATATCACCCCTTAACCTTCTCTTCTCCAGGCTAAACATACCCAGCTCCCTAAGACGTTCCTCATAAGGCATCGTTTCCAGGCCTTTGACCATTTTGGTTGCCCTCCTCTGGACACGTTCCAGCTTGTCAGTATCCTTCTTGAACTGTGGTGCCCAGAACTGGACACAGTATTCCAGGTGAGGTCTGACCAGAGCGGAATACAGTGGTACTATTACTTCCCTTGATCTAGATGCTATACTCCTATACTCAGACCCTATACTCAGGCAAAAGAGTAGCAGAAAGCAAAACAAAGTAGCTAAGTTGTAGGGCATCTGTCTTCCATGCAGATCGTCCCAGATTCAATCTCCTTCATCTTGAAATAGGCCTGGGAGAGACCCCTGCCCCACCCTCATTGGCTGTTCAAATATATAATCACTAGCCATATAATCACTAGCCATGTTCAAATATATAAAAGGATGTCATATAGTGGAGGGACAAAGGTTGTTTTCTGCTGCTCCAGAGAAGCAGACACGGAGCAATGGATTCAAACTACAAGAAAGAAGATTCCACCTAAACATTAGGAAGAACTTCCTGACAGCACCTATCCTTCCAGACGCATGCCACAGCCATGCAGGTTTGGCTATCAGTTGATGTTTCACAAAGCTTATACAGAGTGAGTGGAATGCTACCTGGCCTCCCTCTGAATTGGATTTACAACAACACTACTTGCTCCATCAGATCTAGTAAATAGGCTGGCAGAATGCCACTCACTCTTGGGGCACCAACCAAAGCTGTAAATTATTCCCTTCCCAACACTTACCAAATGCAAACAGTTGTGCCAATCAGAAGCCACTTTGTTAGGTATCTCAAATCAAGAGTTACCAAAAGAAAAATGGACATTATTTACGTATGCTACAACAGCGGCAAGAATCTTAATTGCACAATACTGGAAGGCAGAAGAAATACCATCAAAGGAACAATGGCAAGAAAAACTGATGAACTATGCAGAATTGGCCAAGCTAACAGACAAACTACGAGAGAAGGACATAAAGGACTGCAAAAGAGTCTGGGAACCATTTACAGTTTATTTGCAGAAACAAGAGAATGGACTGGATTCACTGGCAGGATTTGAATAAACATTCACAATTTCATTTGGGTAACAGATATTTTAGAGAAATGATAAGGGATTTTATTTTTGTGTAGGAAAAGCAGGATACAATAAATAAAACCAAATAACTCAGCAGAGGGGGAGTTGAGGGAAGTCCAGAGGAGGGGAGGGAGAGTAATTGTATATAACATGATGAATGAGATTTGTATCATTATTTGTTAGAAAATTCAATATATATATATATATATATATATATATATATATATATATATATATATATAAAGCCAATTAGCACTGTCTAATTAAATTATTTTCGTTGCTGAAGCCCAATGTTAATAACGGTTGTCATGATAAACCAGAGGAATACATACATACATACATACATACATACATACATACATACATACATACCCTGTCCATCTGGCTGAGTTTCCCCAGCCACTCTGGGCAGCTCCCAACAGAAGATTAAAAACACAATAAAACATCAGACGTTAAAAACTTCCCTAAACAGGGCTGTCTTCAGATGTCTTCTAAAAGTCAGATAGTTGTTTATTTCCTTGACATCTGATGGGAGGGTGCCACTACCGAGAAGGCCCTCTGCCTGGTTCCCTGTAACCTCACTTCTCGCAGGGAGGGAACTGCCAGAAGGCCCTTGGAACAGTGTCCGGGAACAACGATGGGGTGGAGACGCTCCTTCAGATATACTGGGCCAAGGCTGTTTAGGGCTTTAAAGGTCAGCACCAACACTTTGAATTGTGCTCAGAAACGTACTGGGAGCCTATGTAGGTCTTTCAGGACCGGTGTTATATGGTTTCGTAACTTGGAACTCCTGCCTCCCGTGTTGCTTTTGCTGTATTAGCAACACCGAAATGAACTCTCTGGGGTGCAAGCATGGACAGTGTGTATGGACTGCCCAAACAACAAGTCCCCCCCCCTCTCGGCCTCACTCATGTGGTCCAAAGGAAAGCAGAGCAATGCATTTGGCACCATCTTGGCTGCAGGAGTTGCCAGAAGGTGTACAAGACGCCATCCAATCATCTTAGAGACTCCACTGCGGATTTGTGTGGGGTTGAGCGTTTTGTCTCTTTAGTGTTATCTTCTCCTGAGAATATCCCACAAGGCATAGGCTAGCATGTTAACAATTGCTATTACATACTTGCAGTAGGTGAACCCATTCAATATGTTCCTGTTGCAGTGTGTGTGTGTGTGTGTGTGTGTGTGTGTGTGTGTGTGTGTACACACACACACACACACACACACACACACACACACATATATGAATGTCTTAACAAAGGACGCCAGCTTAATTCTTCTTTTAAAGAATTAAAAGATGCCTGCAAAAGGAGGTTATTACCTGAAAGAAATCTTTGTTGACACTATGTGACGAGCAAAGCAACAAAGCTCTGTCCTCAAATATAATGCAATGCAGAAAAACTTCCAAAAGTGTTTTATTGGTATTTTATATAAATGTTACAAGCCGACATTATGTTTTAAGAGCCTATATCCCCTGCATGAATGCACACCAGATTAATTCCCGTTGCGTTTATTATTCCTGAGGGCAACTAGGATAGTGAGGGAAAATAATATATTTTTTTAAGCCTGTTATTGAAAGAACTGGTATTTTATGGGTCTGTGGATTGAGTGCTAGTGGTTTCTTGCTCTTCTGCTAACAACCCGCCCAGTATAACTCCTGAAATCACATTCTAGTTAACAGACCTTTGTTTAAGGAAGACAAAGAGAAAGGTCTTCTGTTGATCTCAGATATCCAAGGCCTCTGGATCCGCATTTTGACCTTGTTCTGCTCTTCGCGCAAATCCAGACAGCCGGCCATGGCATTTTGTCACCTCAGTGCCACAAAGACATGCAGGTTTGTACATCTGATGATGTCTCACCGAACTAATCCAGAATGAGGGAAGTGCTATTTGGCCTCTGTCTGAACTAGCTTTATGATAACACTACAAAGCTGACCTTAATTAGTTTTCTGGTGTCGCCATGTAGCCATAAAAAATGGAGGCGCCAAGGAATGCCCTCATTTTCAAACAATATAAAGATGGGTTGTTCCTCTCAAAGGACCTTTCTGCACATACCTTTTCTTTTGATATAGATGATATAGATTTTGTTCATTGCTTCCACCATATTATTATTTATTAAATTTGTATACTGCCCTATACCCGCAGTTCTCAGGGCAGTTCTCAGGATAAAAATACTATATGAAACAACAAAATACATAATAAAAACAAAAACAACCCAGTTACACCACACACACACACACACACACACACACACACACACACACACTTAAAAATTGTTCAGCTGCTATTCCGGAACAATGTACTCATGAAACTGCATTTTATACTACCACAACCCCCCCCCCGCCATTTGTGAATGACCCTTAATGGATCACGCCACTGTTTTTATGCCGTTTCCCTCTGACTGGCAGGGGCTGACTGTCCATTTGGGTTGGGTGCAGTTCTGAGGAGAAAATGGCCCAGGATAGATGCCATGTTCTGATATGGAAACAGCAGCAAGAACTTCCAGAGGGACGTCCCAGAACTGCCAGGGCCTATGGAGCCAGAGACTGGACCCTCATGAGCATCTTCTCCTTGCGCTGAAGAACCAGGTGCCTCCCACTGTACATCATCGGTCCAGCATCTAGGAGGGAGGCTGTGGAATAAAGGAATGCTGAGAGCTGTTGGGTGCCCCCTATTTCTCTTGTAGCAGTGGCCCAAAGGGGCCACAATGAATATAATAATTTGAACCCCAATAAATCATTGAATATGCCTCTAAATAGAAAATGGTAACCTGTTGCTTTAAAGAAACTGATGATTTGGTAAAAGAGGCCTTCCCTACAGGGAAAGTACAGTGAATACGTCAGTCACACAAAGATGCCATTCATATGCTAGAACATAAGTTGATACATGCACAAAGAGCTAACACAGGTTCCCAACACGCATACTAACAAAATATAACAGATCTCTGAGAATCAAGGTTCACTTAGCAATGCTTATTGCGCCTGCGTATTAAATTAGGTAATGGACATGCGTACTAAACTAATATGAAGTAATGAAATATGATTGGTTAAATTGAAATCCTTTGTCTGAAATGTTATAAATACCCCTTTGGGCGGGGTTGCAGCTTTGCAAAAATGATTTCACTGTAACCCTTATTGCTTTGCAATAAAGAAAACAAAATGGACTCCTAGCTCCTAAAGTCTCTGAGTTTTATTGGCGTAGCTCAGAAGATAGGCCTTTCCGGCCAATGCAACACTCTCAGAGAGCTACAATTGTTCAACACAGAGTCTTCCTTATAAACAGAATAAAACTTTTCCTTGAAAAAACAAACTTGTTCATAAACAGCATAGTTAAAGAGCATACACAGAGTGCTCATAACAGCTTTCGTAGCCTTCACAGAGGCACAGATCTTAGTTACTGATTAACTAGAGTCGCTCTGTCTGCAACAATACAGGAACACACTGTCACTCTGAATGACAGACTCTGAATTGAAGACAGACTGAGGCCCAGAGATGGCTGGTTACATTTATAGGGAACCCAAGATCAGTCACGAGTCACAGTGACGTGGCAGTTTACTGCTGACAGTTACAGCTAGCAGGCTTGAAATTATTGTGTACTGCTTCTGCTCTTAAGATCTTTTGTCTCATGACAATTCCCACAGCTCCCTAGGAAGTAGGATGAACAGTTAAACCACCCTTGGAATTGTAGATTTGTGAGGGGGGATGGGGGTCTCCTAGCAACTCACAGTACCCTTAACAAACCACAGCTCCCTGGGTTATTTGGGGGAAGCCAGGGCTGTGTCATTGGCGTAATATTGCTTTGAATATATTATGTGGATGAGGCCATAGTGACGTTGTTGTAGCGTGGGTTAATAATTTCACAAGTGATTTCAGCTCTCTGACATAGTAGGCAGGAGACAGCTTCTTCATGTAACAACTCTTTATTCAGGCAAACAAGACTGGGGGAACTGAGGGTAGGGAAGCTACATTTATAGGGACAGAAGACTGACTAGGAAAAGATACATTTTGGAGGGAACAATCTCAAGCAATCACACAGCTGCTTTTTGGTGGGAACCAATAAGACAGAGGATCCCAATGCAGCAACTTGAATGCACCAATAGTAACTGTTCCTTCTGGAACAGGAAGGCAGTTACTTTACCCTAATGTGATTACAGACAAAGTAATACAGATATGATAACACTCTGAATCAATACACAACAGACGTAACACTAGAAAATCCCTGGTTGAAATAATGCCTTTGCTGTGGCATCACTTGATGGTCTTGCAGAATGCCAAATTTCCTGGCCACACCCCTGTTCTGCAATATGGAAGGGGAGGGAGTAACAATATTGACCCACCTAACAGGGTTGTAACTAATATTATTAAGATAATGTATGTGGACCGCCGAGGCCCAAAGTATTACTGTTCATAATATCCAAGAGTGAACGGCAGAGGCTTATCATTACTGAAAGATTAACATCAGACCTTCAGTAGGGACGTTTGGGAAAATATATTAAGGCTTACGAGGCAGACTGGAGAGAGTGAAATAAGAAAACTAGACCGATATAATTTCTGATTTGTGCCCTTGTTTGATTGAATCGCATGTCTGTTTTGTGGAATCGACACGCCGTCGAACCAATTTATTGCTTTCCTCGCCTCCTTTGTTACATCATGCGGTATCAATTCTCCGCTCAGAAAATGAAAACAAAAAGAGAGAAGGGGGAAAGTGATTAATGTTGCATGGCAAAGGGAGTCCTCCAAAGGATATAAAAGGTTTTCTGATAAAAGGCAAAGTTGGGGGCGGGGGGAGGCAAGGAAATGAGAAGAGAGAGGTGAGCGAGAGATGCCATCTGTCCTCCTTTACCTCAGCAAAGGTGTGTGCTATTCGTAGCATCATTAAGGTGGCCCCCCTTGGAGCCAAAGGGCTGGGGAGCATATGGTGCCTTTACCCACACCTGAATTGCTAATATCTTCTACAGCATTTACGGGATTTTTGCTCCTTGGGTCCCAGTAACTCCTTCCTCTTCCGAACGGCCTAGTTCAGTGATGGGCAACCTTTTGAGCTTGGTGTGTCAAAATTCGCCAAAAAACTGAGCATAACTCAGGTGGTGTGTCACTTCGAGAGAAAAAAACCTTCAAGCTTTGTTTCGTTTTTTGCTTGAGCTATGAGCCAAGGAGTGAAGCGGCCCCTGCCGCGGACGGCATACAAAACAAGCAACAAGTCTGGGAAACAGATGTTTGGAAAGGGATCCGGCTCCACTTCGGACAAGAAACTCCCCTATTGAATGCCCATGAAATGCAATACATAAAGAGTCGTGTGTGTGCCCCCCCCCGCAAAAAAGGGCTTAGTGCAAATGATTCCCCCCCCGCCCCAGAGCACAGTCCTTACCTGCGCAGTCCAGGAGCAGCAAGTGGGCAGCCGCCCACAGGATCAGGGGGGGCCAGCGGAGGAGGACCCGCTAGGGCCACCAGGGGCAAGGACAGATCTTGATTGGGGCAAGAGCGCACCTGATGGCTGCCCAGCCCTTTCTCTTTCCGTTCCTCCTTCTCTCGCTTTTTTTTTAAAGCGCCAAACTACGTGCCTCGAAATTCGGATCTCCCGCGGAAAACCCCACACTCCCATTGGTCCGTGCTGTGCCAGCCCGTCCCCGCCCACAGGATATGATACATTTTGCCAGGTGAGGGGCGAGACCGGAGGTTCTGCTCTTAAAGGGGAAGCGCATGGTCTCCCTTTGCATGCCTTGCTTGCTCTTGCTTAAAGCGGCCGGCGGAGGCTTCGGCAGTAGCGCCGCATCCAGCCTCCGCCTCTTCCTGGCGCCCTCCAGAAGGTGGTGCCATGGCTAGGACGCCCCCGCCCGTGTCACCGAAAATGATTGTGCGTTTCAGTGCTGACACGCGTGCCATAGGTTTGCCATCACTGGCCCTAGTTCATACATCTGGCTACTGACCCCCACCCCCACCAGAGCAAAGTGAGGCCACGCTACATGCCTGCCCACGCAGCGGGGAACCCGGTCGGCCGATGCAGCCCTTGTCAGGTAGAGAGGAGCACCAGGGCCGGGCCACAATGGGGTCACCTGTGTGAGGGTGCCTGGTTCACGCCCCCTCAAAAATTGTGTGCCTGAGCCCACCGCCTCCCTGGCACCCCCACGTTATGCTCCCACTGGCTACCCACCCACACAACCACCTCTTGAGTTCCAGTATCACAAACCGGGCACTGCTACGCGGGGCCTGTGCACTTGGCCGATACAATTTCTATAGATAGATAATTTATTAGATAGATAGATAATTTATTGTTATGGTTGTCCACCAGCACGATAAATACAATCCAAAATACATTGTAAAAATATGAACTATAAACTATGAATATATACTTTAAACTTTAAAAATTTTAAATAAAAGACGATATCTTTACTTTAAAAATAGGGCTGCGGCCGATCATAACACTGGTTCGTCTTTAGTTCTGTCCTGCAGTTGTTTGGATGCTGCTAGCTAGAACGGACCGAATTTTTATAGCTCTAGCACAAAACTTGGCTACCTTTGCTGTTACATTATCATTAATATCTGAAAGGAGCCACTCCATATAGAAATTGTCCGCGCGTCCAGGTAGCTCAGTCAGCATCGTGTGGATAAGCTCTCCTCGCTCCTCCTCGTAGAGGCAGCATCGCATAAGTATGTGGTCAGTGGTTTCCACCTCTCCAGATCCACATAGGCAGTATCTCTCGCACAATGGGGTCCGTTTGTACTTCCCTTGGAGAACTGCAGAAGGCATTATGTGATTTCGTGCTAGAGTAAATGCTCTTCTATGAGAGGGTATTTCTAGTCGGAATAAATATCTGACTGGGCGGGATAGGTATCTCCTTTCCTCCTGAATTAGGAAGTAAGGTACTTTACTCAGGTCCTTCTGTCTTTCTATATCTGTAAACCTCTGTTTAACAATGATCTTTGCTGAATTAAAATCACGTGATGTGAGGCTAGATGGATGGAGGCCATCTATACAATTTCTATATTTATTCCAGGGACTTTCTTGACGCATTCATGGATTGGATACATGGAGGATATGGCTAAAAATGGCCACTAGCCATGATGGCTATGCTCTGCCTCCACCAAACTATTAGATAAATAATAATATCTAATTTATCTAATAATAGCGTGTGCTATCAGGAAGAATACTTAAGATACACGACCGATGGTTGACAATCAGGTTACAATCATCTCCAGATAAGACTGAGAAAGACTACACTGAACTCTGGAGATTCTCTGCTGATCGGTGGATGGATGAATGGTCTGATTTGCATAAGGCCACTTCCTGTGTTCCAAATTTTAGATTGTGAGCTATTTGGTGCATGGGCCTGTCATCTTGTTACTCTGTTAAATGCAAAGGAGGAGAAGAAGCCGTTCTTGAGGAAGTTCTCCTGCTGACTCCAGCATTTCCTCCAGTGGCTAATCCCTCATTTCTCAATCCCTGACCCTTGCAACATCTTCCTTAAGGGAACAGAAGCCAGTTGCCTGCACGGCACTTCATTTCCAGCGGCTGTTTAAATGAGACGCTTGCTTATTACAAACAGGATATTGTACGCAGAGTTAATTTCAGCCCAACTACTTTCATTATGTAGCTCAGCTTGGGTTCGATGTTAGAACGGTGCTCATGACTTTCTACGGAACACAGACCCTCAAATCTAGTTGTATCACGAATGCAGCTGCATATGTGAGTTTCTGTCCAGGATCTGCTTCTCCCTTTCTTCCCTCGAGGCTTGGAGGCAGTTAGAGGTTCTACATGAAACTGATGTTAAAAGTGGGATGCCTCCCACACTTAACCAATGTCAAATGTGGGGTGCAGGTTCATCTCCCACGAGGGGATGAACAATGGGAGAGCATAACAAACCAACATTACAGAAGCGTCATTTCTAAAGAAATTCAAAAGTGGCATAGGAAGGAGGCAGAAAAAAAGATGCCTCCTTGGAAATGGAAGAAAATTAATTTGTTGTTTTTAATTGGATTATTATGATTTGACGGATGTGTTAATTGGCTGTTTTTATTGGAAAATTAATAAATATGATTTTTTAAAAAGGAAATGGAAGAAAACATCTGAAACTGCAGGACTGGCACAAATTCACTATACTGATGCTAAGTATAGTGTTCTGTTGTGCCCTCATGGCTAATATTCATTGATAGACCAATTTTTCTTCCGTGACATCAATTGCTTGTTACCAATATTTCGAGCTATTGACCACCACTGTATGCGTTGTGAAGTGTTGTCCTACTGGCAGCCATGCAAACTGCAGCATGACCAATATTTCTATAAGAAAAGTTGGGTGCTTCCTCCTCTTTCTGTCGTGGCTTTTAAGAAAAATGGTTTATTCACCTATTAACTCCTTCAGTCCATATGGAGGGAGTCAAGATCTTACAGCAGGGTCACTTCAAGAGGGACTTGTCCCCCACAGCAGTGCAGTCATGGAGTCCAAGGTGAAAGATTATCTCAAAGTACCTCCTACTATGTTTTGTTACCTGTGTCATGTTCCCATCCATGTATACAACATTCTTTTACTATACCAATAAAGGAGATTGATTGAGTCCAAGGAATCTCTCCCAGCCAGCCTTCAGCCAGCCTTTGAAGTCTCTCAGCCCCACTCACCTCACAGAATGTTTTCTGTGGGGAAGGAAGGGAAAGGAGAAGGTTAGCCACTTTGAGACTCCTTCGGGTAGTGATAAAGCGGGATATCAAATCCAAACTCTTCTTCCAATGAAGGTGAGTTATTTGGAATTGTAAGTGGGGAGAATGTTACAACACTCAGGTCCTGTTCACAGGCTTCCCGTGGGAATCTAGAATAGAATATATTTTATTGTCATTGTTCCCTTCGGGAACAACGAAATTACTAGTTGGCCTTTCTGAGAACAGGAGGAGGGCATAGCTGTCAACCCTCCCCTTTTTTGCGGGAAACTCCCTTATTCTAATGCCGTTTCCCACTGCTATCCCGGATTGTTGATATCCCTTAAATTTCCCGGATTTAAAGGAAGCAGCTCCTCTCCCTCCCTGCCGGCCAGGGAGGCTCCTCAGCTGCGTTGCTCGGCTGCCAATAAGGAGTCTGAGACTGACTGCGGGCGGAGCTTGCATGCCTTGTGCAGCCAGACCCTCACGCCCAACCAGCCAGCCAGCCTGCCTGCCATCTATGCGCTCGCTCTTTTGCTCACCCGTTCGTGCGCAGCCTCTGGAGTGCAGGGTGGCAAGGCTACTTGGTGCCATTGCACCGCCCTGGCGGCATCCCTTATTTTCAAATCTGAAAGTTGACAGCTATGGAGGAGGGACCAGTTGGCCTTCCATCTAATCCAGTGGGAATTTTATTATCTTGATGGAATCTGCCCAGAGTGGCTGGGGAACCCTAAAACTGTTGTTGTTGTTATTTTCTTACCAGGGGCAGATATTGGGGATAGTCTGTGCAGAATAGGAAATCCTCACTCACATCCTTTCAATGCCTGGAGGATTTTCTTTACTCCCTTTCCTGAGTTCTATCGTTACGAGAGAGAATTCTCTCTCTACACTTACTTCACCACACTTATAATTCTCAACATTTCTGTGATTGCAAAGCTTCGGCAACATCCCATTGCCTCCAAAAATCCTAAAGGTTACACAAATACTTCCCAAAATGTCACAGTTCTATTTTTCTACCTTGTATAAGTCTTGATCAAATTGCACAAATTAAACTTAAATATTAAAAAAGGAAGGAGAATTAACGCCTGGAATATTTGATGTGAAATGCTGCAATTTACACTGTAAGCTGGTGATTTAGAAGAGAAGCAATCTTTGCAATACTCTGTGACTGTGGTTCATTTATCTCCCCCTTTTGCCGCTGCTGGGCTTATGAAAGAAAAGAGCCAGACTTATATCTTCTGTCTAAGGGGCATAGTAATGTCATCACATGCCTCTAGTGCTCATTAATCATATATGCCTGTCTCTGAAGTTGATAGCATAAGTTGTATTAGATATTTACACCATAAAGCTCTATATCATAAAGCTTTGCTGCAGCGAAAATAAGGTATCGTGGAAGTTCAGTTTATTGTCCCTTTAAATTCTTTAATATGTCATGAGAATACATCATCAACATGACTGAATCCTGCCTCGCAAAAATATCTATTATTAAGTGGCTTCAGTGTTTGGTACCAGAGACGGGCAAATTGGGTTTAAAATGGGTTTAACTTGAGACTGATCCACACTCTTCCCTCACAAATCAGCCCAGAACAGTTTCCAAAGTCAAAAGCGATAGCTCATCTGCATCCTAACATCCCAAAACAATAAATTCACAATACGAGAAAGGAGAGTCTAACTAAACATTAGGAAGAACTTTCTGAGGGCAAGAGCTGTTTGACAGTGGAACAGACTCCCTAGGAACGTGGTCTTCTTCTTCATTCACTGATAGTTGAGTAAGATTGTCTTCCATAAACACGGTTTTAAAAGTGAGTCCATAAGTGGCGGCCAATTCTGGATCCACACGTCCTTCCACAGTGGGGACAGAGGTTTCCGAGCAGGAGTTGATCACGGTGAGGGTTTGCCAAGCATGCCTTCCTCATAGCACATTTCTCCCTTTCATCCTGAGTTCGAGCATATTCAAAGTCCATGACACCTTTGGTAAAGGCTGTTCTCCGATTGGAGCGCTCGCAGGCCAGTGTTTCCCAGTTGTTAGTGTTTATACTACATTTTTTTTAGATTTGCCTTGAGAAGCAAAGATCACCAGTGTCGAAGCAATGATTCTTCAACATCAACTTCGTTGGACTGGCCATGTTGTGCGGATGCCTGATGATCATCTTCCCAAGCAACTACTCTACTCCGAACTTAAAAATGGAAAGCGTAATGCTGGTGGTCGACAAAAGAGATTCAAAGACTCTCTCAAGGCAACGAAAGTGGTGGACTCCTCATCATTGGAGGTTCTTAAAGAGAGCTTGGATGGCCATCTGTCATGGATGCTTTAGCTGTGATTCCTGCATTGCAAGTGTTGGACTAGATGACTCTTGAGGTCCCTTCCAACTCTGTGATTCTATGCATCCATCTCTACCAGCCTCCACCATCCTCACCAGCTCTTCCCACCGGCATCTCAAGAACACTTACCTCTTCCTTTCTCTTGCCTTCCTTTCTAAGTGAAACGGGGGCAGGACCAGCAGTTTAAACTGATTAGCAGCAAATGAGGCAACAAAATCCCAGAGGGTGGTATAAGATGAAGTTTTCTTAGGGACAGCTGCAATTGTGTGTTTTAGGGGAGCAGTTGGCTAGTGGGGAGGTCTGGGAGGGGGAGCCAGGCTTGCTAGGAGGACAACCATCTGTCCCATTGTGTCTGGATTCTTCCTGGATCCAATGAGAGATTGTGGCAAGAGCATGGCCAAATTTTGATAGGTTTCTGAGAACATTTCAGAGGTCTGTCTTTCTGCCACTCCCCAAACGGAAGCCACTTTTGCAGAAATTTCTCCAAATGTTCTCCAAATATTCTCTGCCACCCTCTCAACTTCCCAATACACATACAATGACCTGTACATTGTAGAGCAAAAAAGATCCCAATAGAGGCGGCCATCTTTTTTGATATTCAATGTCCCTGCATGCTTCTCAGGGACACTATAGAGCAAAAATAGATTGCTCTCCCCACAGGGCCATGGGGGCACCCATCTGTTTTGCTATACTGCTTGAAAATGAGGTCCTAAATTTGCACCAGTGCGTGAGAAGCTGGTAGCCAAACAAGACCCAAGAAGATATCCTCTGTTTAGAAAGATTTATTTTAAATACATCAGCTGGAGATCAGTGAAAGCATTTCAGTTTATGAAAGATCTGAGCATAGCGCTGAAAAGAAATCAGTAGTGCATTATGCAGGACATGAAATAAGGAGCAGTATATGCAAATAATGGTTATATGGGAAACAAAATTGAATATGGAAATGTAAACTTAACTCTAGTCAGAAAAAAAGAACATGGAAGACTCAAATTTACTCCAACTTAACCATTGCTGAACCCTACATTGGCCCACCTACTCTCCATCAGGCCTCCAGTGAAAGGTTACTTTGTTATCCCAGCTGTCCTAATGACACTGTCCATGTGAGTGACACAATGTCATCCTATCCTACTGCTTCCAGGGAGCATTTGCAGCTAAAGGCAAGCATACCTGTCAGCTCCAGTTTCTCACAGTTTCTTATTTTCCCAAGCTTCAGTTCAGATCTCCACATCAGTTTGCAAAAATAAAAACTAAGTCTTTGTGAAAATTCACCAGCATTTGAGTGCAAACGTCTCCTAACATACAAATACAGTGATACCTTGCGTTACAAACGCCTCAGGTTACAAACGCTTCAGTTTTACAAACTCCGCTAACCTGGAAGAGTTACCTCGAGTTGATAACTTTGCCCCAGGACGAGAATGAAAATTGTGTGCCGGTGGCGCAGCGGCAGCAAGAGGCCACATTAGCAAAAGCACGCCTCTAGTTAAGAACAGTTTCAGGTTAAGATCTGACCTCCGGAACGAATTAAGTTCGTAACTAAGGGTACCACTGTATTTATATGCATTTTTGCCTAACATAGACTTTTTTTGCAAAGCCATTTTCCCTAGTACAGGACGTTTTAATGTCCCTTTCACCAACACATGCATTTTCATGCACCATTTAGGGTGTGCATTTTTGTACTTGGCTGGCAAATTGCATTGCAAAATTCAGAGGAAAATGAATTTCAAAGGATGGCTGCATTTCAGTTCTCTTATTTGGGGGGCAAGTGTAAAATAGGTTGGTTCACCTTTAAATTTGAACCAAACAAGAGTTCGGCCCCAGGCCTTTTAGCAGTCCCGTTTTAGTTACACAAGACAGCTGCCACCCATTTTCAAGTTGCACCAAATAGCAATTTCCTGTGAAAAGAAAGATGGGGGATTAAGGCAGCTTCTTCCCATGCAGCACCAGTTTCCTGGGTCAATATTCCAAAGCATAACTCTGTCCCAGTTGGCACTTTAGGTGCAAGTGCAAGTGAGGTGAGTCTGCTTTAGAACCCAGATTTAGTTAATTCCTCTTCCCATTCCTACCCATGACGGAAAACCTCTCAGCAAAAAGATCGATGTCTGCATTCTCCCACTCCTGCTGCTTCTGTGAAAACTTAGATTCCCACCACCCGCCAAAGTTAGTTAGGAGGTGCTGAAAAATAACTCAAACAGTAATAAGAGAGTCAAAGCACCTCTGAAGTGAAAAATGACGCAAATTGAGTAAGGCGTCAACATTTGATTGACAACCCAATCAACCTCAAAGTGCAATAAAGACATTTCCAGTTCTGAGATTTCCAAGGTTATTTGCTATCCCTTGGAAAGCAACGAGGCCATAATAGCCTAGTCTATTATGTTATCACATCTTTGCTTAGAAAAGCTCTGAAGAGCATCTTATCTCCCCCAAATGCCAATGTTTGCTACTGTACTCCTGCAATGGGGTAAAATAACCACTGATGTTACCAAATAACATGAAATTATCTGAAATCCTCTCCCTTTCCCATTTGCCTTCCTCAGGACAAGCTGGGAAGAATTGAAATTGATATAGCTGTGACGGCCTATTTGCCTAACAATATGTGTGCTGTGGGTTAAACCACAGAGCCTAGGGCTTGCCAATCAGAAGGTTGGCGGTTCGAATCCCCGTGACGGGGTGAGTTCCCATTGCTTGGTCCCTGCTCCTGCCAACCTAGCAGTTTGAAAGCACGTCAAAGTGCAAGTAGATAAATATGTAGCACTGCAGCGGGAAGGTAAATGGCATTTCCGTGTGCTGCTCTGGTTCGCCAGAAGCGGCTAAGTCATGCTAGCCACATGCTAGCTATATGACGGCTCCCTCGGCCAGTAAAGCGAGATGAGCGCCGCAACCCCAGAGTCGTCCGCAACTGGACCAAATAGTCAGGGGTACCTTTACCTTTAATGAGAGTTGTGAGGGAGGTCCCTATTCCTTGAATCATGGAATCATGGGGTTGGAAGGGACCCTGTGGATCACCTAGTCCAACCCCGTGATACAGGAATATGCAGCTTTCCCTTATGGGGATTGAACCTGCAACCTTGGCATTATCAGCACCAGGCTCTAACCGACTGAGCTACTGTTCCCAAAGCTCCCTGGGAAGAGGGATTGATTGTAAAACCACTCTGGAAATTGTAGCTCTGTGAGAGGACTGGGATCTCCTCACTGACAAACTACAGCTCCCAGAATTCTTTGGGGGAAGCCATTGACTGTTCAGAGTGGTCATAATGCTTTGAATGCATTGTGTGAATGTGGCCTTAGCATTGCTAATTGGGAGCTTTGGGTCCATCTGAGCTTCTTTTAATTGGTTGACTGGTTTACTTTTATGGGTCTGTAAGCAGTTTTGAATATGCATGGTAATAGAAAGTGGGGTGTAAATCAAAATAGGAATAATTCAGATTTGGGTTTTTAAAACAATGGCACTTCTTTGGGGGAAGCATTTTCCTCCGACATTTTACTGGACGTGTTGAAAATATTGATCCTGTCTCTGGATTCCCAATACTAAGAAGAATTTACCCCAATGTGTCTTAAATCCATCAAGTGCTCATTGCATTAATCAGTCCACTATTGCCTGTCAAATGCCTGCTCAGTGGTATTTGCTGCCCTTTTTGTCATTCTGCTCACAATCACCTTTCAGAGTGAGCTCAGTACAAATGACAGCAGCTAAAATATCCAACCAACAGCCCTTCCCCCATACCTTATGGGGGAACAGTAGCTCAGTAGATCATCCTGTCTCAGAGGCTTTCTTTTTTAAAAAAAAGCGATCTAGTCTTGGATTTTAAGATGTCCAAGAGAATTAATCACAAGCTATTAAGACCAGGAGGCATTTGTTAAAGGCCTTGGAAGCGGATGGACAGTTATCTCAGGCTGATATTTTACTCGGCGAAGGCTTGATAATTATCCCATTCACCTACACACAATAGCCCTGAGATCATTAATATTCCTTTTTACAAACCGGGGGTGTTAAGGGAGTGAGACTTCCCAGGGAAATTATGCAAAATGGACACAGGATTGTGACGTCTAAGAGATGGTTCTCAAGGGATTGTGTGTGTGTGTGTGTGTGTGTGTGCGCGCGCGCGCGCAGGCACACGCACATACACATGTTAAACAATTTGGGTTATAAAAATACATCATATTCCCTCCCACCATTCATTCATCGCATACAGCACTGATTCCTTGCGGCTGCAGTTTGTCTTCCGCCCAAAACTACATTGTTCTTCTTGCTGCTAGGTGTGTAGAAAATTTACACAGTTATCTAGTGATGTAATTAACTGCATAATCAATTATTTGTGCAAATTACATGTCTCATTCACATTATGCTATTCCACCTCATTCAGAGGAAATACAAAGCAAATTGGGTGGGGGGTAGTCCATTTATTATCAATTGCAGGCTGAAAGCAACAACAGCGAACACCGATTCCTGGATTCATTTCTGCGCCAGACATGGATTGATTGCCATTCTGCCACACCCCTCACTTCCCCTGCCCTGAGTGTCTCGGTCTGGTGAGAATGTGTCTTCTTCTTCTCTGGCGATCACTCGTAGCCGAGTAAGATTGTCCTCCATACACACGGTTTTCACAATGAGTCCATAAGTGACTGTGGAGGCCAATCCTGGATCCACACGTCCTTACACAGTGGGGACATTGGTTTCCGGGAGGGAGTTGATCACGGTGAGGGTTTGCCAAATGAGAGAAACTCTTAGCACGTTTCTCCCTGTCGTCCTGAGTTCGAGCATCTTCAAAGCCCATGACACCTTTGGTAAAGGCTGTTCTCCAACTGGAGCGCTCACAGGCCAGTGCTTCCCAGTTGTTGGTGTTTATACTACATTTTTTAAAAATTTGCCTTGAGACAGTCTTTAAACCTCTTTTGTTGACCACCAGCATTACGCTTTCCATTTTTAAGTTTGGAATAGAGTAGTTGCTTTGGAAGACGATAATCAGGCATCTGCACAACATGACCAGTCCACTGAAGTTGATGTTGAAGAATCATTGCTTCAACACTGGTGATCTTTGCTTCTTCCGGTACACCCCTCACTACCCCTGCCTTGAATGTCTCGGTCTGGTGGGAATGTGTCCTTGGATTCTAACCAGGGCTGTATCTTGGCTGGGTAGAGAAGTGAGGGTGAGTGCATGCAGAATCTAGCCTTCTGTACATTTTTTGCTCCTCCCACTTTAGCCTCTGGTCTTGCCCATGGCAGGCAAGTGGTCTGCAGAACAGAAGGGAATGTGGCCTCCAGAGAGCCAGTGTGGTGTAATGGTTAAGCATGGTAGACTCATAATCTGGTGAACCGGGTTCGCTTCCCCGCTCCTCCACATGCAGCTGCTGGGTGACCTTAGGCTAGTCACACTTCTTTGAAGTCTCTCAGCCCCACTCACCTCACAGAATGTTTGTTGTGGGGGAGGAAGGGAAAGGAGAATGTTTGCCGCTTTGAGACTCCTTCGGGTAGTGATAAAGCGAGATATCAAATCCAAACTTTTCTTCTTCTTCTTCCAGGCTGAATACAGATCCCCCATCTCTCTCCTAAATGCTTGAGCTGCATTGTAGGCAAGTTAGATTTAGGTGGGGAAATGAGGCTTTTGCAAGATCTGGATTGTATGGAAGGAGATGAAATAAGTGTGAGATTGCAATTAGCTTATTAATTGGCTCAGAAACACTGAAGTCAAGTACAGCTGGCTTAAATTGGAAGGGTAGGATTCAGGCACAGTGAATTAATTGTGCACGGCCTCTTTAAGTACAGACCAGCCTCCGGACTTCCCCATCCCTCTCTTCCCTTGGAACGCAAGAAACCAAGTGGGAACCCCACCAGGATGCTCTATAGAGCCCTGCCCACGGAAGCTGTTAGGTAAAGCTGCTCCACAATGAGCTTGACGTTCGACCCAGACGTTCAGAATTAAAACCTGAAAATTGCAGGCTATCTTCCCTTGTGCACCGCAATAAACACAAGGAACATCCCAAAATATCCTATTAAGAAATCCTATCAAGAATTGCTCTTTGAGAGCTTCTGATCATTTTGAGTGCAGAGATGTTCATTAGTCTGAGATACATCTCATTAGGCATACGGGTGCTTTTAGCAAAATAATGGACAGAAATCTGCAGCTTTCTCCCAAGCTGGATTTTCGGGGGCTTTCAATGTGCCTGTCACAGCTATCATGTAGACATAGCATGCAATTTTCAGCTTTTTATTCTCAATGTGCAGGTTGAGCTAATGACGCTGGACTATTATGTGTAGCCTGAGTGTGGTATTCAAGGTTCGAATCCAGCAACAAAGGTCAAATCTATATTTATCTGGGTCTGTAAATGCAAGATGTATTCATAGCATTATACTTCATGCCCACTTCCCCCTTTATATATGTGTGTGTGCGCGCTCGCGCATTCGTTGAAGCATAGGCTGCAATTGAACCTTAGTGCTCAGCCATCTATTTTATTTTATTTTTAATATTAGTTTCATGTGAGTTTATGTTATGCAGCTGGCTATCAGAACATCCTGCTGGCTTAAGTTCTGTGTTCAAGCAATTATTCCTGCCAGGGATTCAGTAAGTACCCTCCCCCCCCCCCGGAAAAAAAAGTGTTAACACAATTCCTCAGGGTCTGTTTTTTCTACAGGGACATGAAGCTGGGTCCTCAGATCTATTTTCTCAGCCAGCCCCAAGCAACAGATTTCACAGAAACATCATCTGCCGCTTCAAACTCTGTATGGCTGCTGTTTGCACTTCCCTTGATTCAATGCTATCAATTACTTGCTTGTAGCCGAAGCCTTGAAAGAAACTGCCTGTGTACAAATGTTGCAACCTGTCCTCATAGGGAAGTCACTCAATACGCCTGATCATTTTGGTTGTAGAATGAGGATAGCAGTAGAGTTGGAAGGGACCCAAGGGTCATCTAGTCCAACCCCTGGTGATGCAGGAATCTTAGCTAAAGCATCCATGACAGATGACCATCCAATGTCTGCTTAAATAGCTCCAAGGAAGGAGAGTCCACAACCTCCCAAGTGAGACCATTCTAATGTCGAACAGATCTTAGTGTCTGAAATTTTTTCCTTATGTTTAGTCAGAATCTCCTTTCTTGTAACTTGAAGTCATTGTTTTGAGTCCTACCCTCCAGAGCAGCAGAAAACAAGCTTGTTCCATCTTCCATGTGACAGCCCTTAAGAAATTTGAAGATGGCTATCATATCTCCTCTCAGTCTCCTCTTTTCCAGGCTAAACATACCCAGATCCTTCAACCGCTCCTCATCAAGCTTGGTTTCCAAACCCTTGATCATCTTGATCACCCTCCTCTGCACACATTCCAGCTTGTAAACATCTTTCTTAAATTGTGGTGCCCTGAGCTTTGCGTCAAAGCTGGGGCTGATGGAAACTGGAATTCAGAGACATAGGCTTCTCACTCCTGCTCTACAAGAGGCATTTGGAAGAAAAATGATAAGCCCTCATATTACAGTAAGCTTGGAAAGAATCTATCTATCTCTCTCTCTCTCTCTCTCTCTCTCTCTCTCTCTCACACACACACACACACACACACACACACACACACACGTTTGTAAAACGGAAACGCCGTTAAACCTTCCTGCTGCAGCGGTACCTAATTATCTACTTACACTTTGACGTGCTTTCGAACTGCTAGGTTGGCAGGAGCTGGGACCGAGCAACAGGAGCTCACCCCATCGCGGGGATTTGAACTGCCGACCTTCTGATTGGCAAGCCCTAGGCTCTGTGGTTTAACCCACAGCGCCACTCGCGTCCCATGCAATATACATACAATATACAACTTCCTAATGGACTAACGTTGAGTTTCAGAGGCAGCACTAATCTATAGTAAGTATTTACACACAAGATGAGCAAGGCTTCCAAAATGAAGCCAGACAATTAACACTATGCAGGAGAACCAAATTTAGACTATTCAATTATATCCCTAATGGAAAAGTTAGTACCATCACTCTGAGTTACTGGTAACACAAAAGCTGTCATGCACCTCTAAAATTCATTACATCTCAATACATCAATCATTGGGCGGAACCTTATGGTTGCTAAGCAACTTATACTTTGATCCTGGAAGAATAAACACCCACTGTTTATTATGCAATGGTCTAAAGACCTTAATGACCTGGAACACATTTATTATAAACATCAACTTCTCTTGAATAGGTATTCAAACATTTGGATGGCATATATTGAGCAATATGTGTAAATCAAGATGGCTTTATTGTTAATGTGAGCTGATTGCGAGTGTTTTTACTCCCTCTTCTCTTCTTTTTTTCTTCTTTCCTTTTTTTTTCTTTAATAAAATTTCAGTTTAAAAATTGATTTTAAAAAACCCCGGAATTATCTATCTATCTATCTATCTATCTATCTATCTATCTATCTATCTATCTATCTATCTATGAATGTGTCAATAAATGTATAGCACTGTCCATAATACAGTTTATGGAATACTGATTAAATGCAAATCATACAAAAATCCAGCCTATGAAATACCAGGATACTAACTTGGCGCTTGTGGAGAGCTGAAAGAGATCTAATTCCATACTCCTTCCCGATGAAGAACTGCACAAAATTCAAGATAAGCCACTTGGGCTGTCAATCTAAAGCAAGTCACAGAAGGTAGTAATAAAATAAACCACCAAGGAACAAGTGCTTTGCCTTGATTTGTGCTCTTTTGATCCCCCTCCCTGTGTGTTGCTCACTCTTCTATTGATCTTCCCTTGGTTATTTCCACACGTTCATCTCCTCTTTTCCACAGCGCCCACAGGGAAGGGATATATTTGACATCGCCAAGATTGCCTTCACCTCGACAGCCTCTGAGCTCAGAACCAACATCTGCAGGTGAAGAGATTGCCTTAGGTCAGGAGCAAACTAACTGGATCCACCTGAAGCCACTGTTTTTATTTTGTTTTCAATGGCACTGGGAGCACATCTCCATTGCAAGCGACCCCAGTCTGCCCGAGGCCTTTCATTCCATTGGAATTGGTGTGGGCTACAAAAAAAGTTTGCGAACACCCTGAATGCTGCAGAGAAAATAAAGAGAAAAAGAAAAGGTGTGCTTGAAAATACTAGACCCTGGGTTGCCAAACGAAATGAACTGGCCACAGATATGTACAGGTAAAAAAAGGAGAGAGAAGTATTTCTTCACTCAAAGAATAACTTACTGGAATTCTTTGTCATTCATTCTTCCTCCAAGTTGCTCAGATCAGATACATAAGAACATAAGAAGAGTCCAGCTGGATCAGGCCAATGGCTCATCTAGTCCAGCATCCTGTTCTCACAGTGGCCAACCAGATGCCTGTGGAAAAAGCCGCAAGAATAGGAGCAGTGTCCATCCCATTGTATTCTGTGAAAGAAGCTATGAAGAGAGATAACATTGCCTAAATCTTTGGGGTCACCAATGTGGTACTTATAGATACAATGCTGCTCTTGAGGTCTTCAGAAAGCCTCTGAGCTCCCCATCCAACTACTGCTTCCGTGGTCACAAGGTGGTGAGGATGGTTACATTTTTCTCCCTTGCAAAGTACATAGAGCCGAAGGAGGAAGTTGGAGGAGTGGCACCTTCCCCACTTCCTCTTTCAACTCTATGCACTTTCATCTCTATGTACTTTCCAAAGCTTAGGTTGTGTTTATTGGATTTTTAAAAAATATAATTCTTTATTTGATTTTACAAGTGTAAAGATACAACAATACCAAATACATATCCGTATTTAGAGATTTCTCAGACTCTCCAGACTTCCCACCATCCCTTCCCTGGGTCCTATTGTCAACATTTTCAACTGCATATTATTCCATAATCCATATTTTATATCTCCACATATTGTCCATAGTGTTTGTTATATTACAAGTGTTATTAAAACCCTGCTAATGTTTTCATCTGCTGACAGTGGTCTTCTAAATAAATTATAATTTTTTCACATTCTTTCTTGAAGTTTTAGTCTTCTTGGTTCCTGAGCTTTCCAGTCAGTTTTGCCATTTTGGCGTAGTCCAACAGCTTAGTTTGCCATTCCTCTCTGGTAGTGTTTACTGGATTTTAAAGTGGCATGTGCACACAATTGCTTCCTGTCTTCCTGTTTCTCTGGGTCATCAGGGCTGATCTGGGAGAGTGAGAAATAGTGAACAGAGGGGTGGCACCTAATAGCACTCTCTCAAAAATCCAAATGTGTCCATGGGCCTAAGAAGCCTGGTGCACTGTAAGAAGTTTCATATCTTGTCAAGAAAAAGGTGAGCAGGAAGGTGTAGTGGTTAAGAGCGGTGGACTCGTAATTTGGTGAACCGGGTTTGATTCCCTGCTCCTCCACATGTAGCTGCTGGGTGACCTTGGGCTAGTCACATTTCTTTGAAGTCTCTCAGCCTCACTCACCTCACAGAGTGTTTGTTGTGGGGGAGGAAGGGAAAGGAGATTGTTAGCCACTTTGAGACTCCTTCGGGTAGTGATAAAGTGGGATATCAAATCCAAACTCTTCTTCTTCTTCTTCTTCTTCTTCTTCTTCTTCTTCTTAAATATCCTGGACCAAAGTTAAGGACCTTGTAATTTATTATGAGAACCTGGCCCCCGTAAACATATTAGTGTATCGGATTATTGTCCATAAACGCACCTTTAGAATCATTTGTGTCAAAAACTGTGTTTGGGAAGTGATGGCAAATGGCAGGGGACAACCTCTCTCACATGAGACTTTGTGAATCACTCTGCCATTGTGGTCATGCTACACATGCATAGGACAACCCTGGAGTCAATTCTGATGAGGTAAAGCAGAAAGACTGGACATCAGTTATACGAGAGAGTTAAAGAGTTATAAGTTCAAGCTGTCAGTATTTTTATTCTTTCTCCATCCCCCCACCTTGCTGCCCCCCCTCTCCAACGATACATAAATACTGAAGACTATTTCCAACAGGGGATAATTTCACACATCATTGGGAACAATAATAAGTGTATTCTAGATAAGGAGCACTTGGTGTACTAATGCGCTTTAATGCACTGCAAAATGTAAGCTGATAAGTGGATCAACTAGATAATTGCAGCAAGTCAGCATCAACACCAGTCTTTATTACATATACACATGTCTAGTGAGAGTGTCAGTTCCTAAATGTTCTAATAACTAGGTTTAATCTTCTTTTGACCCCACCCCCAAGTTCCACAGCATTTCCTCTCTCAAACAACATTTCTGCTCTGAAACATATCAAGGCTAATGGCTGCCCTCCTTTTCTCCAGTTTTGCAGGGCTGGATTCCATCAGATATAGTCCTACAATATTTAATCCTGCCTTGCTTCCATCATGGAACTCAGAGTAGCATACATATGGATAAAATTGCCAGATATATATATAGACTATGTGTGAAGCTCTCGAGTTTCAGCTTGGCCAGAGCCTGTTGTAAATTATTGCATGGAATTTCAGGGAGGGGGGTCTGCTTTGCTTTGCTTTACTTTGCTTTCTCCTCCCCTCTCCCAATTAACCTCCATCTCCAGGGCTCTGGGATTTGAGGGACCACAAAAGAAAAGGTACCGGCACCCACCACCCATGACATCACCAGCGGCTGCTCCTAGGTCTCAGGTTTGGACCCTGAAATCTCAAGGTCTATGATACACCTGATCTGACAATCCTATTCCTTGATTGTCAGTTTGTTTCCAGGAACTGATGAGACCCAGATCTGCTTAGTTATACCAAGGTGGTGGTCTCATGTGCCTTCAGACCATCCCTGGATTCCAGTATTAGAAATGGCCACCACTGAAAATGTCATTAAATTAGTCATGCTTCTGTGTTTTAGCATGGACTGAATTATTGCCCAATTTTGAAATAACTTTTTTAAAAATGTCCAAGTCAGAATTCCTTTGAATTTTGTCTCAGATGACAACACTGGAAGCCTCGGAGACAGATGAGGGGGACTTGAGAACAGAGGGCAGCGAAGGGAAGGGATATAATGAGAAAAGGAGACAGCTACAACAACCATCATCACCAACCAGCCTGATCAAGGATCAGGGATGGTGGGAGTTGGAGTCTGACAACAGATGAGGTACACCACCCTGGCTACTGAGGCAAGCCAACATTGAAGGGTGGGGAAGAAAAGCGTACAACCCTTCTTCATATTCTGAAGTTGCCATCAAACAGACAAGTGCCAGATTAGTGAAGACGTCAGAGGAAAAACTCAGGCTCTGTATGCTCAGAGAAGAAGGACCATGTGTGTCTGAAAGAACAAAACAAAGCCAGAGGACCGTCCAGAGGGACCGTAGAGCACGTTCTCTCCGTCAGCAACCTACATAGTCTCACGGTGGGGATGACATAATGATACAAATTGACATCAGCCTCCAGGCTTTTCAACTTATTCCACAACAGTTTTTTTTTGCCATTGGCTCTTATTGGATTTATTCAGATGTTGGATAACCAACCTAACATCACAACAATTTTGAGAGGGATCTACAGGAGGAACACACTAGCCTGGAGGTTATAGTTCAGAAAGCCATTAAAGGAACGCAAAATAGTTTACATTCACATCCATGGTTTTACCCCACCCACCCTTATGGTGACTTTTCAATGACCTCGGCAATCAGGGTATCTTCTCAGCTGGTGTTGGGAAGAGACCACTTTTGCTTGAAACTTGAGATGGATGGATAAGCATAAGAAGAACCCTGCTGGATCAGGCCAAAGACTCATCTCCCCTTCCCCACACATCCTCATGTTTCCCCCCCCCCATTTAATAAACTTATAGACATTATGTTTTGCTTTTAGGAAACACTTGCCTGCAGCATTTTGATGACTGAACATGCACAGTGGGTTCGAGGAGGGGGAGGGAATGGGGAATGCAGGGAGGAGTGGGATTGATAGAAACCTGAACAAGAGCACTTGATATTACATTTTGTTACAGGTTGTGATGGCCTGGGACTCAGGCTCGGACTTGGAACCAGAGGAGTCTCAGTCTGCACTGGATCCTGAACCAAGTCCGGGGCCTGATCCTGAAGAGTCCCAGTCTGCACAGATTCCCCTGCAGCAAACACCAGCTGGGCCAAGTCAGGGGCTTGAGCCTGTCCTGGCTCCAGATGCGGAGATTACCTCGTTGCCTTCAGCTAGACCATCACTTACAGCTGTTCCTCTACCGGTTTGGTCAGGGGAGGCTGAGGCTGCCCCTGGGTCCAGTAACCCACCGGCGTCTCCCGAGCTGCAGAGACTCAGGTCTGAGAGAAGGAGAGACCTGAGTACTCGCTGGAGGAGTGCTCGCCTTTGGGTGAAACAGGGAGGTGAGTCGCCGGGGGATCGGGACCGGCCGTTGCCCCGACAAAGATAAAAGGCTGTCGGACCCCGCCCCAGGTTGCGGGAGCAACATTGCTGCAAGCAAGATCCTGCCTGAGATCCTGTACCTGTCCTTGCCTGGTTTCCTGCCCTGGCTCTGTCGGACTGACTCCTCGTTGAACCTTTGGATTCTGGACCAGACCTGGACCTTGTTTCTCAGATTACCCCCGGGCCCAGCACACAGGTCCTACCCTGATGTTTTTGCATATGGTGTATGTATACTCTGGCAGTCAATTAGTTACCAGCACATAAATGGATGCCTTAAGCACTGCACAAAACTATATATAAATACTTTTGTATCAATACTTATAAGTATTAATATAATACTTATATTAATACTTGTATTACTACTTATAAAACGCTGCAGATATCACCTTATCAGGAGGTTCATTATGCACAGCATAAGAATCCAGCCTTTAGTGATGTGTCACCTCTCCTTTGGAATTCCCTCTCCTTAAATATTAGACAGGTGCCATCTGTGTTGTGCTTTTGGTTTCTACAGAAGACCTTCCTCTTTCACAAGCCTTCTAAGTTGGCACCTTTCCCAGTCTGCATCTGCATTGGAAAGATGTTTTGATCATGTTATCTCTTGCTGTTTGCCTTCCCAGGGCTCCTTTGGAAAGAAGAGTGGGATATAAATACATACATACATCGCAAAAAAAACCCCAACAAAACCCTTTTGTTTTGTTTCTTCCTACAGTGGGAGATTTGTGACTCTTGTCAGTCCAGTGCAGAAGACATTCTGAATGTTCTCTGAGCAGCAATGGTGGTAAGCAACTGTTTATGGGAACTTGGGGGAAAAAATAGAGTTTCTTCCACAGCAAGTTTATTTCTTCTCCCAACAGTTGATTCTTTACCTTTCAGTCATCTGTCACCTCCCATTATGTCTCTTGCCTCTTGTAACAGACATGTTACAACCCAGATGCCAAAAGGTCTGCCGTCTCTCTTCTGAGCAACAACTGCTTTGCATAACAGATTCCTGAAGGCAGTAGCTGCTCTGAAAACAAATGAACCCCTAAAAAGCAATCCCTCACATAACGAAAGGAAGCCCTAGAGGTATCCCTAGCTAAAGAGGTCATTCGATGGTCAAACATGCCATCTCAGGGTTGGTCGTTGAAAATGCGCTCTGCTCCATCATCATAAATCTGAGACCTGGTGGTCTCTAGGGAAGGGATATAAAGTGGTGTTTTTAGTCATGCCTGAGGATATTGGGAATGGTCAGTGATAGAGCACATGTCTTGCATGCAGGTTCAATTTCCAGGTATGGCTGGGAAGGAAAAGTCCCTTCTCTGGAACTCTGAAGAGTCAATGCCAGTCAATGTAGATGAAGGGTGTCTAACCTGTGGCTCTCCAGATTTTTGTGACACCATCTCCCATCAGTCTCAGACAGCATGGGCAACAATCAAGGACTATGGGAATAGCAGTCCAAGAATATCAAAGGAGGATACAGTTAACCACCTCTGGTGTAGACAGCACTAAGCTGGTTGGCCAATGGTTTGACACAGTGGAATACAACTTTCTGGGTTCCTCCCTATATCTCATCCTTAAATATAAATTTTCCATGCGTTCTGCTTTCCTGAGCTGACAACAGTATTACAAAATTCGCAGAAGTGCAGAATCCGAAGAACAATTAAGTTCCAATCTGCACATTAGTTCAGGAGGGGTGGATTGGGTCAGTTTGCACTGGAATGCCAAAAACTGAATTCCTCAAAGCATCTCTAACTGGGGGGGGGGGGGATGCACATTGTCACAACACCTTATGCCCAGAATTGCTCAACATCCCTATGAGTAAGTTTAGAATTTGGATGGAAAACAAAGCAAGGTATACTCCCCTTCCTGATAATTAGCCTCTCCATACTGAAAGCTAATTTCTGTATAATGCTCTTGGGAGTTGGCACATCACTAAATATGCACCACATGATGAGTGAGAAGGGCCATTCCCTGTGTTTGTTTTCGCTTCTCTGGGCTGCTGAGCAACAAATGTCAGGAGTGACAGAATAGAAGATGGGTTATCCATCATTATGAAGGATGGAGAGCCAGAGGAGAGCCAGTAGCTGCTAAGTATTGGGGAAGGTGTGCTTTGATTGTTTCCAAATTAGAAGCAATCTGCTTCAATTGGAAGAACTAGTGTTTTGAAGCTGATTGGGTGTCAGGTTCAGAGTGGGAAGACCTGGATCCTGTCAGGTTGGCTGCAGGTAAGCAGCTAGCTGAGCTAGGGGGCAGGGCAGAAATCCAAGCAAGTATTTAGTTATATATTTAGGTACATAATTGTTTAGGCTGCTTTTCAGGGTTACCTGTCTCTGTAAGTAGTGTCCAAAACCAGTTCAGGACCAATTGTGAAGTGACTGCTGTCACATAGTTTGCATCTGGATTTTTTAGAAAGTCAATGTGGGGGAGGTGGTGAGCTGGATAGGGACCATCATAGGGCATTAAGCCTTTGCCCCCTGTGCATTCCTGATCAGAATAAACTTAACAACAGTTATTCACAGTGGAAGGAAAGCCCCCCTTGACACTAATGAGAGCTTTTTGTTATGGCCCTGGTGTCAGACTTTATCTTCTTCAGGGAATGAGACTGGGAATTCAACATGGAACAAGGAGTAGCCCCAAAAATACCTCACCAGCTGGAAGAACTTCCACAATAAGAGCACACAGTGCCAGTACCCGAGAAGGCCCTCTGCCTGGTTCCCTGTAACTTGGCTTCTCATAGTGAGGGAACCGCCAGAAGGCCCTCGGCGCTGGACCTCAGTGTCCGGGCTGAATGATGGGGGTGGAGACGCTCCTTCAGGTATACTGGACCGAAGCCATTTAGGGCTTTAAAGGTCAGCACCAACACTTTGAATTGTGCTCGGAAATGTACTGGGAGCCAGTGTAGGTCTTTCAAGACCGGTGTTATGTGGTCTCGGCGGCCGCTCCCAGTCACCAGTCTAGCTGCCGCTTTCTGGATTAGTTGTAGTTTCCGGGTCACCTTCAAAGGTAGCCCCACGTAGAGCGCATTGCAGTAATCCAAGCGAGAGATAACTAGAGCATGCACCACTCTGGCTGCTGCTCTGGTTCGCCAGAAGCGGCTTTGTCATGCTGGCCACATGACCTGGAAGCTGTACGCCGGCTCCCTCGGCCAATAATGCGCGATGAGCGCGCAACCCCAGAGTTGGTCATGACTGGACCTAATGGTCAGGGGTCCCTTTACCTTATTCTGTTTTGACCACGATGGGAAGAGGTGTTTCTCGCTATGAAAGCAGTCATTCCCCAATGTTGCCCTTCTCCTACATATTTAAATGAAACCTTCTGTTGCCTCCAGACTGAATGCTGACTCAGGGACCTGATCTTCAGTTGTCAGCACAGCATGTCCTGGCTCAAATTATTAGTCACCTTCAGGTCTTCATTTTAAAAATCGAGGTAAATAAACCAGAAGGAAAGGAAAGCCTGAACAGAAAGCAATGAAATATAGCAGGCATTATTTTTATAGCGGGATTTTGTTGTGACTTGCTCCGTCAATAAATCAGAACTGAACAAGGCGTTTGGAGATTCACAGCCACTAATATGTTTTAAGAGGGCTCCAGTTATAAATATCAAAGATGAAAGGCCAGCAAAGGCCTCCATTTCTTTTTATAGGTTGTTCATGCTTTTGCCAGTGCGCCCTTTCTGTGAGTCATGTCTCCTATTCCCATGTCTCTGCAGCAGAAAAGTGAAGGATTTCATCTTGAGTCCTGAACTGGGCTAAGAGCCTAGAACAGGAGTGGAGAACCACCAGCCCAGGAGTCAGGTGTGGCTTCTGGGGCCTCCCTATCCAGCCTACAGCACCCCAAAGAGTTGTGGTGTTGGAAGGGACCCCAGGGAATCTTTTAGCTGTGATTCATGCATTGCAGGCAGGGGGTTGGAGTAGATGACCTGATTCTATGAGTCCCACTTGTATGTATATGTATTATTTAAAAGACATCTTATAAACTGATGAATTTTAAAAGTCTTATAGCCTTCTAGTAATGATTTGGAACTTCCTACAGTGAAATGTGATAGGGACCCAGGTGGCTCTGTGGGTTAAACCACAGAGCCTAGGGCGTGCTGATCAGAAGGTCGGCGGTTCGAATCCCTGCAACGGGGTGAGCTCCCGTTGCTCGGTCCCAGCTCCTGCCCACCTAGCAGTTCGAAAGCACGTCAAAGTGCAAGTAGATAAATAGGAACCGCTCTGGCAGGAAGGTAAATGGCATTTCTGTGCGCTGCTCTGGTTCGCCAGAAGCGGCTTTGTCATGCTGGCCACATGACCTGGAAGCTGTATGCCAGCTCTCGGCCAATAAAGCGAGATGAGCACCGCAACCCCAGAGTCAGACATGTCCCTTTACCTTTACCTTTACAGTGAAATGTGTGCCTTCTAATGCATACATGTGAGTCACAGGGCCAGAGATCCTTTCACAACATGAAGTACCTATGACTTAAGATGGAGAAAGCAAAGAAGAAGGGTCAAAAGTATTCACAGTGATGGTTGAATTCTCTATGGCTTTGTGTTTTTCTGTGGGTGCCTTTCTTTCTTGCAATCCCTCCAGAGGAGAAAACTGATGGTTGTTGTTGTTTTCCCTTTACAGGAAAAAGTGATCCAGAGAGAATAATAAAGCACCTCTACTGCACTTTCCCCCCTGTCCATCCTAATAATTGCTCTGATTTATTTCTGCCACAAATTGGCACACTCCCAACTGGCCATATGTTTCTCAAAGGGACGGATTCAAAACAGAAGTGTATTGTGATTTGTGACAGAGGTAATGGCTTTCCCCCTCTTTCAAGCATCACGAGGCAAGACACTTTTCAGCTTTTTCAAACGCCTGTCTTTGCTTCTTGAACAACAACTTGGTAAATGGATGAAAATATTTGCCACTTCTGTCAGCCTCAGGCTGAGGCTACAAATATCCATGATTATTACTCATGAAGGGCACAACCAGACTTCCTATTGCACCACAATTTCCAGGAACAGGTCCACGCTTGAAAACTCCGTGTCCGAGTGGGGTTTTTTTGTTTTGTCCTGGCGTTTTACCTGGGGAAACCCGTGTTTTACTGCTGAATTCAAGCAAATGGCAATCTGTGGCAATCAGAGCAATCTTTGTTTGCTCTGATTCAGTGGTAAAACACAGGGTTTTTGTGAGGAAAGCGCAGGACAAAAAAATAAAAACTTGGACACTGACTTCTACACCCCAGACCTGTGTCTTAAAACACAGCACAAAAGGCAGTCTGAATGAGCCTTATACGAACATGGAATATTTGCTGTTGCTGCTGCTGCTGCAGAAGGCTCAGATAGCTGTCCTGAACGGGAGGCAAGCATGGCAAAATCCTTGCATCCACAGGTGGTGGGGGAGGAAATTTTGATGGATGTTATGCAATTAAACTAATTGCAGAGACAATGCACACAAATGGACCTGATTTGTATCTGGGAGAAAAAACAGGTGGTGGAAAGTGATGAGGGAGACTGCAAGGAGGAGGTTTAGCAGTGGCTCCTGGATTTGATTTGTACCAAAATCAGTTGTGTAGCACATTTTTGATGTTAAAGTTGCCTTGAACTGCTACAAGACAAGGAGAAATTCAGCAGGGAAAGCTCTTTAAGCATGTAGGTGCAATAGCTGAGAAAGCCTTACTGGATGAATGTCAAACGCCTTAGCAAAACACATCAGCCGTCCTCAAGTATCTGAAGGGCTGTCACATGGAAGACGGCGCAAACTTATTTTCTGCCACTGCAAATGGTAGGACCCGAACCAATGTATTCAAGTTACAAGAAAACAGATTCTAACTAAACATCAGGAAATACGTTCTGACAGAGAGAGCTATCCAACAGAGGAATGAAGTATCTAAGGAGGTGGTAGACTCAAGGTCAGCCACTTTCCCAATAATTCTAGGGGGTGGAGAGACTACCTTATGAGGAACGGTTGCAGCGTTTGGGACTTTTTAGTTTAGAGAAAAGGTGAGTTGGAGGTGACATGATAAATTGTGGATGACATGGTGAAAGTGGGTCGAGAAAAATTATTCTCCTTCTCTCATGGCACTAGAAATTGTGGAGATCTGATGAAGCTGATTGTTGGAAGACTCAGGACAGATGAAAGAAAGGACTTCTTCACACGCTGGATTGGAATAACAACAACAACAACAACAACAACAACAACAACAACAACAACAACAACAACAACTTATTTATATCCCATCCATCTAACATATTCCAAACAGAATATGATGATGATGAAGAAGAAGAAGAAGAAGAAAGTGATAGAACATGGAACATTAAAAACTTCCCTAAACAGGACTGCCTTCAGATGTCTTCTAAAAGTCAGATAGTTGTTTATTTCCTTGACATCTGATGCGAGGGTGTTCCACAGGGTGGGCGCCACTACCGAGAAGGCCCTCTGCCTGGTTCCCTGCAACCTCATTTCATGCAGTGAGGGAACAGCCAGAAGGCCCTCGGAGCTGGACCTCAGTGTCTGGGCTGAACGATGGGGGTGGAGACGCTCCTTCAGGTATACTGGGCAGAGGCTGTTTAGGAAACTCACTCCCAGAGAAGGCAGTGATGGCCACCAACTTGGATGGGATTAAAAGAGGATGACACCAATTACTGGAGGAGAGGGCTATCAATGGCTACTATGATCTTCCTTCACAGTTGAAGGCATCAATGCTTCTGAATGGCACTAAGGACAAAATAGCAGCTTGTGATGCTCCATAAGCACCAAAGCTACTCTTTGGACACAAACCTGGAGGTAGAAACTGAGTCACTATAGCACAGAGCCACTAATGCCCACTCCACGCAAGCAGCCCAGAAGGATACCATGGGCGATGGTATTAAAAGTAGATGAGATATTGAGAAAAAAGAGCAGAGTCACACTCCCTTCTCTCTGTAAAGGTCATGCATGAAGGCAATCAAGGCTGATTCACTCTTCCAACCAGAAACCAGACTGGCATGGATTCAGATAATCACTTCCAACCAAGAATGGCTACAGTTGTTCCACCATGACCCTCTGAATCACCTTCCTAAGAATGGGGGTATTTCTGACCAGGTAATAGTACTTACAATCCTCTGGGATGATGTTCCGGGCAGGTACAGGATTGCACTGCAAATCCAATTGAGTACTGTGGTACTTTCGTCCTACCAAACATGGAAAGGACGGAGCTGTCAAGCTTATCCCTAGCTTTTAACTTCTACTACAAGACATATACACAGAATTGGACCGTTACATCTACTGACAAAGATGGCTTTGCTGGTCCCATGTCATTCCTGATTTAAATGGATTTTCTTGCTGTATGCATATTAATTTTTCATTGCGCCCTTTTTACCTGCTGCTAAGGAAACATGCACTGGTATAGAACCAGAACCAGCTGGTAGGATGTTTCCAAGATAGTATGAAAGGTATGTAAATGCATATGGCATGAACAGAAAGGAAATGCTGTGTGATTTGATTGGGGTAAAATGGTAAAGAAAGACAAACTTTGTTACTGTTTACTTAACATCCCAGGTAAACTCATGAAAGCATGGGGGAGGGAGCAGGATAGTAGGAATGGAAAGAGCAACACATTTGTGTTCCATGTCAGTGTTGTATGTTTTCAACCACATGTTTGATCCCACCCTATTTTCTGTGGACTTTTCTTTTTAAAAAACACAAAAAAATGCATTTAAGTGGCACACATTTTGTATGCAGTTTTCCCGAAAACACACCTTTTATATGCACCCTCCTGCAAAGTACTGTTTTTTACCCACTTCACTATGTGTTTCCTCCTAAAATCTGATTTTTTTTTTTTGCATGCATTTCCCCAATAAAATGGGCATCTCCATCCATTTTTTAAACCAAAGCTCTTTCACAATTTTAGGAGAAGGGCAGGATCTGGTTATTAACTGTGTAATGATCCACATATAAGTCGAGGAATCATGTAGTGCGTTGGCTTGCTTTAAAATGTGGACCAAACAAAATTTTCCTTAATCCTTACACTGTCTCCCTTCACATGCCCTGTTCTTCCCACCAGCTTTCTTCAGGTCAAGGGCCACATTCCCTTCTGGAAAATATTATGGGAGCCACATCACAAGGGTGGGCAGGGCCAGGTGCAAAACTGAGCAAAGGTTCTCTTTGTTTCAACCTCTGGCGTTTGCATGGCTGGAAAGATGGCAATCATAGCTGTTGCTCCACCCACTTTTGCCTCTGTCCCCGCCCACCAGTGCCATGGGGAAGGTTGTCCACAAGGCCTCCCCACCACTAATCTACGCAGTAGAAAGAGTCGCTTTTGTGGCAGAAAATCAAAGCCCATTTATATTCAGATGAGTCTGAATATTGATCATCAGGTATCCATGACTTGTTTGAATAGCTAAAATAATAATAACAAAACCAAAAACACAAACTTGGGAAGACATCAGCATTGTGGTCTTCTGATCATTCTGTCAGTGCGAGCATTTTTGATTACCAGACGGAACAGTCTCCCCTTCCCTCATCTCACATGCTGTTCTGGGTTTTCTCTCGAGTAGATTTAGGAGAAAAGGTGGGGAAGTCCTATTACACTCGTGGGAGGACTTGCACTGGCTTCTGCTAGTGTGCCAGGCTAGTTGAATCCACCCCAGTATGACTAGAGGATGCCTGTGGAGCGGCTCTGTGGTTGGTGCAGAGAAAATAATCTGGTCTTTAATATCACTAAGACCAAGGAACTGGTAGTGGACTACAGGGGGGGGGGGGAAGGTGGACATTCAGCCCTTGTATATTGGTGGGAACCGGGTGGAGAGGGTGGCTGTATTGAAGTTTCTTTTTTTTCTTTTTCCCGAAATAAATCTTTATTGAAACACATTCATCTGTTACAATCAAACACATAAATTATAATTACACTATTATTACCACATTATAATTCAGTACAAATTAAATAGAAATTTGAAAAATACCTGTACAAATGCAAATAGCAATACAATTACACACTTAAAAAAAATTAAACACAAAAACAAACCACACGACAAAAACAAAACAACACACACACACACACACACAAAGAAACAATAACTAGATAAACAGAAAGTAAACCTAGAAACATACACAGCTCGACTTCCTGTCAATCCCACCTGTATAATCTTTCGTAAAAATTAATGCAAATTTTTATTATACATTTCTTACTCTAATTATATTACATTCAAATGTCTGTCTGTATCCTTAATTATAATACCAAACTGTCTCTCTCACCAAGATCATTTGAATGCCAACATAGATACTGTCCCCTTAGTATAGTTCCTTACATAACATTTATATTTATCCCATCTTTCTCTAAATACTTGGCTGTATTGAAGTTTCTGGGTGTTACTATCGAGCAGGGTATGACCTGGAGTGCTAATACCATTGCTCTGGTAAAGAAGGCCCAGCAGAGACTTTATTTCCTCAGACTTTTAAAGAAGAACAATCTGAGTGAGAGACTGCTGGTGTCCTTCTATCGAGGCAGCATAGAGAGCATTCTTACATGCTGTATCTGTGCTTGGTTTGCCAGTTGCACAGTCACCGACAGGAAAATGCTCCAGAAGCTCATAACCACAGCCCAAAAGATTATCGGTCATCCTCTCCCATCTTTGGATGAACTATATAGCTCCTGTTGTCTCAAAAAAGCAAACAACATTTTACAGGATTCATCTCATCCCGGATATAGTCTGTTTGCACGGTCGCCTTCGAGCAAGAGATACAGAACAATTAAATCAACAACAAATAGACTAAAAAACAGTTTTTATCCAAGAGCTATAACTATTTTAAATGCTGTAAACAAATGATATGATCTTTGGGGAGTCATGATGGATTGTATGTATGTGTATGTGTGGTTGTAAATGTATAAATGCGTATATGTGGCTGTAAGTGTGGGATGGCATTCAATTTCGTTGTACTATGTACGTACAATGACAATAAAGTATCATCTATCTCAGTGTTTCCCAACCTTGGGTCTCCAGCTGTTTTCGGACTACAATTCCTATCATCCCTGACCACTGGTCTTGCTAGCTAGGGATGATGGGAGTTGTAGTCCAAAAACAGTTAGAGACCCAAGGTTGGGAAACACTGATCTATCTATCTATCTATCTATCTATACGTGGTAAAAGTTCTACAAGTGTTCCCTGATGGTCTCCTCTTCATTTTGCCCCCTACCAAACCGCTTGACAAACTCTCCATCCACAGTTTGCCAGGTGGCGAACCTAGAGCTGCTTTCAGATTTCTCAACCCTGAAGACAATTACCTCTTTTTTATATATAAAGGGGGGGGGGAATCATAAGACAGCTCCGAAACACTCCGTGATCCCATCAATATTTATGTACCTGACTCAGTAACATCTGTGTATCTTACAAAGGGCCATCAATACAGGATATCAGCCCGTGTGACAAGTTACATTTTATTCCTGTCAACAGACAAAGATGTTCATATTTTCTCTGCTGGCACAGCACTCAATCTTTCCCCAACATGCTTGGCTGGGGCTGGGTCCAAAGCTCTGCAGACTGTATACTACGTCTGCATTGAGGGTTTTCTGTTCTCCCCTAATGGTGGCACCCTACAAGTCACCCACACAAATTTCCCAAGATCTGGGGGCCCTCTACACCTCCATGAGGTGCAAAAGCCTGGCTACTTTTGGCTCATATATGAGAAGGGAATTCATAGAATTGGAAGGGGGAGAAGATCTTCCTGTGCTGTGGATTGGCTTTGTCCCCAGAAGAAATTGATACGAAGTGGTTTGCCTCGGCAGTAGGCTGACTGTGGGAAACAGTGGGAGAAATCAAACACCAAGAAGACTTGGAGGAAAGAGGAGTTCAAAGCAAAACGGGTTTTGAGATGACCAACAGAGAAACAAATAGAAGTGCATGAAATGATGAATGGCAGGGTGAAGCTGGGTAGATAAAAGCTTCTCTTCCTCTCTCATCACACGAAAACCTATGGACATGCAAGGAAGCTGAATGTTAGGATATTCAGGACAGACAAAAGAAAGGACTAAGAAAAATCATGGCAAATAGAAGGGGATGAAATGGAGGCAGTGAGAGATTTTACTTTCTTGGGCCCCATGATCACTGTAGATGGTGGCAGCAGTCACGAAATTAAAAGATTCCAGCTTCTTGGGAGAAAAGCAATGACAAACCTAGACAGCATCTTAAAAAGCAGAGACAACAAAGGTCTGTATAGTTAAAGCTATGGTTTTCCCAGTAGTGATGTATGGAAGTGAGAGCTGGACCATAAAGAAGGCTGATTGCCAAATAATTGATGCTTTTGAATTATGATGCTGGAGGAGACTCTTGAGAATCCCATGGACTACAAGAAGATCAAGCCTATCCATTCTGAAGGAAATCAGCCCTGAGTGCTCACTGGAAGGACAGATCCTGAAGCTGAGGCTCCAAATACTTTGGCCACCTCATGAGAAGAGAAGACTCCCTGGAAAAGACCCTGATGCTGGGAAATATGGAGGGCACAAGGAGACGACAGAGGACAAGATGGTTGGACAGTGTTCACGAAGCTACAAACATGAGTCTGACCAAACTGTGGGAGGCAGTGAAAGACAGGAGTGCCTGGCGTGCTCTGGTCCCTGGGGTCACGAAGAGTCGGACATGACTAAACACACTTACAGTCCTCCAAATCCTTTCTGAAGTGGTACAGTCATGTCCCTATTATACAACATCCTTTTGGCTAATCACTATTTCCCTTGATTTTGAAAGGCTCACTGTGACTAGGCATAGTCAAATCAGACTATTTCTCTTCTATGTCACTTACGCAAGTGTTCACCCAGAAGTTTGTCCCATCCTATTTCTGCATTAATCTGTTTTGTTGTTGCTGTTTGTTGTTTGTTTGATTGGTTGGTTGGTTGATATATCAAGCATCATCAAAAGATCTCAGGGCAGTTCACAAGACAAAAATGCAAGATGAAAGCATAAATAAATAGTTGAAACAGAAACAGAAAAAAAAAAACCCCTCCAACAACAAAAGAAATTAAATGCACATTTAAAAATATATTTTAAAACATATTTTTAAAGCCTGCAACTACAGTGGAACATTTGAGAAGTGTGAAAGTTAGTGGATTACTAGGTTATGATCCACACATTAGATGAGGATACCAGGTATCAGAATCTGCAAAGAATCAAATTCCTCAGGCAGGCTTGAATAAGTAAATATAACTGAGAATGACACCTTTAAGATCTTCTGCCTAGTGACGCCATATCAGCAAGCTGATTGCAAGGGATGAGTTTTACATTGTAGATTATTTTAAATTGTACTGTAAGAGATGGAGAGAAGGAGATAGATGAGTTCATAAAATCTCAGCAATCAACCACTGACAATGAAGCTGAATGCCAGCTTTTCCCTATCTCCTCTCGGGAGGTGATAGATGAATATTTGTTTCTGTTTCATCTGTAATCTTGTTTATGAGACAATCAAACTGCGTGCCATGGGTTTGGGGAAGAAAGCTCTGGGTATTAAAGATGAGGATCATAATAATTGCCTGTAGTTTTAGCAGGGCAGGGGGAGGTATTTAGAACACAGCAGAATGTTTGAAGATGAGATTTGCATTCCTTAACTGCGATTGACGTACAGAATAGAAATCCAGATGCAAAGTTCTCTTCCAATTTGTGACTTCTGCTTGCAAAATTTTATGTGGAAATCCAACTGTGGGGCAGGGGATGGAATCAAGAAATCTCCATAAATTGTGGGCTGAGATTCCACCAACCGAAAACATAATCAGCAGCAGGCAGAAGAAGAACATGAGAAAGTTGTTTAGAAGATTGTGCATCTTTTATGCAATGTGTGTGCCTGATGGATTGCCAGCCACAACTACTAGAAGAAGAAGAAGAAGAAGAAGAAGAAGAAGAAGAAGAAGAAGAGGAGGAGGAGGAGTTTGGATTTGATACTCCGCTTTATCACTACCCGAAGGAGTCTCAAAGCGGCTCACATTCTCCTTTCCCTTCCTCCCCCACAACAAACACTCTGTGAGGTGAGTGGGGCTGAGAGACTTCAGAGAAGTGTGACTAGCCCAAGGTCACCCAGCAGCTGCATGTGGAGGAGCGGAGACGCGAACCTGGTTCCCCAGATTATGAGTCTACCGCTCTTAACCACTACACCACACTGGCTCTCAACTAGGACTTCACTGTTGTCTGCTCAAGCTGTATCTTTCCATGCCATACATTGTAAGTAGTGTGATACTACTTTAAACAGTCATGGGTTTCCCCCAAAGAATTGTAGCTGTAGCTTGCTGAGAGTTGTCAGCAGACCCCTGTTCCCCTCCCAGAGCTACAATTCCCAGAGTGGTTTAAAAATCAATCCCTCTTCACAAGGAACTCTGGAAAGTGTAGCTGTGTGGCTGGGGAAACCCAGCCAGATGGGCGGGGTATAAATAATATATTATTATTATTATTATTATTATTATTATTAATGTGTGAAGGGAATCTGATATGAATCTGATTTTCTCTCTGAAGACCAGCATCCTCTGTTAGCTTCTCGGCTGTTTCAATTGCACTGTAATGCTGGGAGCTCCCTCTGCTGGCAGGGAGGACCCTGGATGCTATTATTACGATCGTGATTTTAGACTGGCTTTTGATATGCTAACAGAGGACGTTTCTCTTCCTCCAAATTGCCTGACAAATAAGACAATATTATCTCAAGAAGACATAAAGCCCTCCTCCTCCTCACAGGAATACATAGATCAACCCCCATGAGTGGAAAAGAATTGCATCTTCTTAGATGGACGCCCTTTCATTAAAAGGGGGAGGGGTTAAGAACCATCAACTCTCCATTTAAAAAGCCAGCCTTTTTCACTAGTACCATTTTCCAGTTAGCATAAAGAAGGCCACAGTTGCTGTCACTAATTAATACCAGTTATTAAGCCTCTATTCTCACTGTTTATCTTCCTCTAACAATGTCAGCTATCGGATGCAAACACACGCCGGAGTCCCATTGAAAAGCATTTCCGTCCTGATAGACGGGTGTCCTTCATCCATCTTGGATGGCTGCCAAGCCAGCAGAGAAGGAGATAAACCTTTGCAAATGCATTCCTTGGACATATATAGATTTCAGCATGCATTTCAAGCCGCTCTGCCACATTGTGTGACATTATGGTAACAGGAGATTTATGTGCACAACATTTGATGGGATTGCATTGAAGTTCTGTATCAGTCGCACAATGAGAGCTAGATTGCCACTATCGCTAAGGTACAACGCAGAAGCTCCAACGAATGAAATCTAGAGAATGCCATTGAGTGTTGTGCATAAAATAATCTCCAACTCGAACAAAACTACCCCCACCCACCAAGCATGAATGTAACACATGTCCTACAACTGCACAAATATAAACCCCAGAGATTGCATATCAGCAAAGTATGTTTATTGTGCGATAGCACTAAGGCTGTATATTTCCCCCTGTGTATAATGTGAAAATTTTGCAATAAAAGCCGCACTTTGATACAGTTTGTATATCTGAAGGAAGCATTAGCATATTTCCTGGCGTAATGCAGTCAAACCATTAAATAAAATATAATCTTTAATGCATATTTTCCAGAACCATGCTTAAAAACTGCAGCAGTAACTAGCACAGAACCATAAAGTCTCCATCTCCTTCCCTCTCTTAAAATAATATATTCTATATCTTCAACAATGTATTTCTTTAAGGAAAATAAAAGCAGAGGATTATTTAAGGAGAGGGTCATAACTCATTGATAGGGAAGCAGTGTGGTATAGTACTTAAAGTGTTGAACTAGGACTGCAGAGATCCAGATTCAAGTCCCCACTCAGTCATGAATCTCAGTTGGAAACTTTGGGCTAGCCTCTATTACATCACCTAACCTACCTCATAAGGTTATTGTTAGGGTAAAATGAGAGGGAGAGCATCGTTAACTCCTTGGAGGAAAGGCGGGGTACAAATGCAATCAACCAACTGATCAGTTCTTTGCTTGCAAATGGTCTGTGATGGCCTGGGATTCAGACTCAGATGCTGAACCTGAGGGATCCCAGCCTGCACAGGATTCCCCACCTCCAGAATCAGCAGAGCCAGGGCTAGGGCCTGAGTCGGAAGGGTCTGCACCTGTGCTGGATCCTCAGGTGCAGGCTTCTGATGAGTCTGCTCTGGCTCCTGATGGGATGGAGGACCCATTGCCTGCAGGTGCTCCACTCCCAGCCCTGTCAGGGGAAGCTGAGGTTGCCTCTGGGTCGGGTAACCCTCCAGCCTCTCCTGAGCTGCAGAGGCTCAGGGCAGAGAGTTCCCGCAGGAGGAGTGCTCGCCTCCAAGCCAGGAGAGGCGATTCACCAGAGGATCGGGGCCGCCCTATGCCTCAGGGCAGATAAAAGCCGGCCAGCCCCAAGTTGCAGGAGCAACATTGTTGGATACCAGTTCCTGCTTGAAACCTGTCCTGCTTTCCTGCCTGAGCTCCTGACCTGCCATGGTTCCCTGCTTGCCTACCTGTTCCTGACTCCCTGCCCTGCACCCAGCTTCAGTTATTACGGACTGCCTTTATATTACCCCTCTGACCACGGACCAGACTTGGACCTCGCCTTTTGGATAACCCACGGGACCAGCACATGGTCCCAGGTTCAATCCAGGTAAGACTGAGGATGGCACACACCCCAACTAGTTTAAATGTTATTTCCTAACATTCCAAAAAGAATGGGGGAAAATTATGCTATATATAGGGGAAATGTGTTGAAATTGGAATACCAGTAGAATTGAAATAAACCTCACAATGTAAAATATAAATATTTTTATTGGAATAGTAATAACAAATTATTAGGAAACACAAGGTAACAAAGTTAACAAAATGGAATATATAAATAATATACAAATAGATAATGAGTATTGGATATATAGAAGGTTTTATTTAGATATAGACAATCTAGGAATTAATGTTTGTAAGTGGAGTAAATATCTTGAAAGCGAGAGGATAAATAAGAATTGATAAAGAGAAGACAGAAGAAGGGAGAAGGGAAGTCAGCTCTAGGAGCAAAGGTAAAAGGTAAAATGTAAAATGTAATACAATATGTATATGATAAAGTGTGGAAAGTAATAAAGATTGTATTTTTTTTTTAATGTTATTTCCTCCATCCAGGAAACCCTGAGAAATTTAGGTCATGTCTCCACATTTGAAAGCGCATGGCTTCCCCCAAAGAATCCTGGGACCTGTGCTGGGAATTGTAGCACTGTGAGGGGTAAACTACAGTTCGTAAGATACTTTGAGAGGAGACATGACTGTTAAAGAGCTACAAATGTCCCGTTCTGTGAAAGGGCGAGGGGCTTCTAAGTTACTTCTCAACACACTCACACTCAAACTACAGCTCCCAGAATTCTTTGGGGGAAGTCCAACTGTTATAAAACTGATCCACATTTGGACACTGAAGAGCTACCATCTCCTTCCTTTTCTGTGCTTTACCAAATCTATTCCCACACTTCTAACAAGTCAGAACTGGGGGGGGGGGGAGAGATACTGCTCTGACTCTTACCAGTGCTTCCCAGAGTTCAATTTTGTACTAATTGGAGCTCCTGAAGTGTAACATCAGAAAGGATGGCATCAAGAGATCAGGCATAATTCACTCTGGTTAGTAGCTACTGAGCAATGAAGTCACCAGGAGGGAGAGAAACCTCATTGATGCATAAATTCGTAACAAGATTTGAGCTGATGAGTATCTGTAATTGGATGTGATCCTGGAGGAAAATTACCTTCTGATCCATTCCAGGCTCCAGTATAGGCACCCTGCATGGAAACACCTCCTGGTGGAAGGAACAAAGTTCTTCATTAAAACAACAACAACAACCCCATAAGGATAGATCTGAGCATGCTGGACTTCTCCAAGCTGACTGAACATAAGAACGTAAGAACTACCTTGATGGATCTGACTAAAGGATGTCCGGATCGAGAATTATTCTCCACAATCACTTGCAAACACACTGTTAAGACCATATTAATGGAATGTGGGAAATGGTGAGAAAGAACGACGTGGAGACAGGATGGATGTACGGGAAAGCGCCCCAACTCTTTCGTGAGGGTCCCTTTTATTGACAATCTTACACCTTTGTTAATAGTTAACCACATAGGTACATCTTGAGAAACCAAATAAGGAAACATCTACCCCAGCTGCAGCACATAGTACCATGTAAGGAGTTGTTTTCCAAAATGTGACACCCCCAAACTCCCCCCATGCCTCCTCCATTGCGTACGTGACTATCTTGCATGCACCAAGCACATGTTCTCCCCATGCACCCTCCCCGTGCTCACCTCGTGCTTCCCAGTATTTTTCCAACCACCCTCCATTGTTCTTTTGTGTCCCTAACTCGTGTCTGCCATTCCGACGTTACAGCGCAGTGTGGTTTGCCAGCGCAACACCTTTCGCCTGGGCAGAATTACCGTGGTATGCCAACGCAGTGTTTTACTTTAATAAGTTTATCGTGGTGTGCCAACACGCCAGTCCAGAATAATTCCTACAATGGAAGGCAATCTTATTTGGCTACGAGTGATCACCAAGGAAGAACATCTAATTCATCATTCCCTTCTCGCGGTGGCCAGCCAGCTGCCTGTAGGGAAGCCACAAGCAGGATCTGGGCACAAGAGCACTCTCGTGTCCTGTGGTTTCCCACAACTGTTATTCAGAAGCATTACTGCCTCCAGCTAAGGACAAAGAGTATAGCCATCGTGGGTAGGAGCCCCTGATAGCCCCCTCCTCCATCAATTCATCTCATCCTCTTTTAAAGCCAACTAGGTTGGTGGCCATCGCTACCTCCTGCAAGGGTGAGTTCCACAGTTTAACCGTGTGCTGCAACCTGAATTGGCCACTCTGTAAAGAATCCCACCCAGCAATGCCCCAAGGATAACGTGCTTGTCCTGGGGCAGAGATTTAATTTGCTGTTTTTGTATCCCACTGTTGCTTTAATTTCTAAATTGCTGAAGGATCAAGCTGGAAATGCATGCAATGTGTCCAATGAAGGAAATAGGCTAATAGAAGATTGATTTCCCTTTGTTTGTTTTCTGGCCTACAAACGTGAGTCATCTTGTCACTATTGACTAAGCATTACCACATTGTGGAAAGGTGGGGGGGGGGGTCTTTACAGGCCACATTCCAGTATACTGTCATCCTAGTATTGACTCTCTTTTCCTGAAAAAAGACGATTACTTGAAGCTTTTTGATGTTCTCAAGATACTCCTTAATCCTCTCCTTTTACTCTCGTATCTAAAGAGATCAGCAGCTACAACTGGGCAAGTGGCTACGTTTTATCAATGCTGAACTTAAAATGTTATTATATTTATTGATTATTCCTTGAAATGCCAAGAAAGAGGGAAAGAAGGAGAGGATTTTGTTCCTAAGAATGGAGACGCTTTATAGCAATAGAGTTTAAATAAAACACATATAGCGTTTGAATTTTTAAAGTACAATTTTTATTGGTTTTGTAAATAGGAAGTAAACAATTCAATAATGTATTTATACAGTATAAAATCTTTTGTTTTGTTAAGTACCTGGTAATAGATAGGGAAAGTCAGTAATGTATTGTATAAGTAGAAAAACAAAGCGATGTAAAATTTGAGTGAAAGAAGACAGCTAAGGAGGATTTGGAAGTCATCGGAGGAAAAGGAAAAATGTGTGAACTCAGAAGTTAGTGAGGAAAGAATTGAGTAGCAAAAATGGAAGATGGAAATGAGAAAAAGAATGTAAAATATATGATTATGTTATGTCTGGTATGGTGAAAAAGAAAAACCAATAAAGATCAATAATGAAAAAAAGAATGGAGACGCTTGCTGACGGATCCTACCACCCACTCTAGATCACCATCTGTTTTTCAACAATGGCCGTGAAGATGTTCCCAGAGTGGCCGCTCACCATTTCCACAGAGGGCGACAGTTGCAGCCCCTCGCGCTCCTCTGCCTTCATCCCTAGCAGTCAGAGCACACTCACCTGTCAGCCATTGTTGGGGAACTCCCTTCTAACGGCGGTACAGTGGTACCTCAGGTTACAGACGCTTCAGGTTACAGACTCCGCTAACCCAGAAATACTACCTCGGGTTAAGAACTTTGCTTCAGGATGAGAACAAAAATTGCACGGTGGTGGCACGACGACAGCGGGAGGCCCTCATTAGCTAAAGTGGTACCTCAGGTTAAGAACAGTTTCAGGCTAAGAACGGACCACCAGAACGAATTAAGTTCTTAACCTGAGGTACCACTGTATTAAGGAGCAGCCTTGCCAAAGAGTACAACTTTGAATGAGCCAGTCGGAGGTCCCACTTGGATGGCAGTGTCTCAATGGCCAACAGGCATTAGCTGCTTTCTCCCTGGCCCCTTTCTGGGGAACTCTGGGAATTGTAGCTTTGTGGGGGAAACGGGGGCCTCCTTGCAACTCTCAGCAGCTTTAACAAACTACAACTCCCAGAATTCCCTGTTTTCTGGCCTACAACCTGCAGCTCCCAGAATCCCTTGGGGAAAGCCGTGACTCTTTAAAGTGGCATTATAGTGCATTAAATGTCTAGCGTGACTGTGACCTGTGTGTGTCGTTTTCTCCACACAATTCACAATCCTGCAAAGCGGCTAACGTACTCAGGGCAGTCTTAAGCCTATCTGGCGCCCTGGTGCAAGGATCCCTCCGGCGCCCCCCCACCCACCTTCCCCTTAGGGTGAGCAGCAGCAACCGAGAGGAAGGGCGGCCGCCGGGGATCGTGCCCGCCTCCTGGGCAGGGCACGCACATGAGCTGGAGAGGGACAGATGGAGGGAGGGAGGGATGGAGGCTGATCGCTGGGCGCCCGACTTGCCACCGCCAGTCGCCTCCTCCTGCCTTCCTGGCCGCCCCGCACCCTCCTCCAGTCCTGCGCGGTGGCAGGCTGGAGAAGCACTCTGGCGACCAATTGTGGCACCGAGAGGAGGGGCGGGTGCCGGGGATCACGCCCGCCTCCCGGGTGGGGAGCGCTTACCAGACGGAGAGGGACAGAAGGAGGGAGGGAGGGAGGCTGATCGCTGCACGCTGTGTTTCACCGCGCCACTGGCCTCTATGGCTAAGACGTCCCTGAACATACTCTCCCTTAGTCATTTATTTTCCCAAACCAAAAATCCCCAAATACTTTGTGTGGTCAGGCGGAGTCCCCCCGAACTCCGGGCAGCTCCTGAGGGAAATAACGACACATGACAACGTTCTATGGGATTAAATTGGCCACAACTTTATTAATATTCAGATGTAGGGAGACCTTGGCTCAGGCATTGGGTGTTTATCCTTCCCAGTCCCCCAGCTGGGGTTCTGGGTAATTTTCAGGGTTATCCAGCATGTATGAGGAGTGGGCTATGTTCTGGAGAACATAAGTTCAAGCAGATAGCCGGCCCCCCTGTTCGCTGCCGCTGGAGGGGGAGGGCAATGACGACCTCTGGCCGTATGGTCAATGCCTCCCCCTGAGACCCCTTTAATGGGAACCCTGGTATCGCCGCCGCAATGGCGGGGGTCACCGCCCCACGCCCCCTCCCATTTTAGGTAGATGACTAAAGGATTCCGCAACCAAAAATCCCCAAATACTTTACCAGCTCACTTTATATAATGCAGACTTCTCCAACTTGGCGTTTTCCACATGTTATGGACGGCAACGATTCTGTGCCGAGGCGTGGCAAGGCTGCCTTCTGGGGGGCACAGAGCAGAACTCTGATGTTGCATCAGCAACAGCCAACTTTAGACTGAGCCCTCTCCAGGAAGCTTGGCCCCAACTGAAAACTCTGTCTTTGCTATTATTGGAATGGGAAACTAAAGATGAGGTGAAATTGGTAATGATACATTGAGCTAAAGATATTGGACATAATATACAGTTAGAAGAATGGGAGAGGTTATGGAATGAAGGTATTAACTTTACAACATGCAGTACCCTTAAAGAAAAATTCATGAAAATGATGTATAGGTGGTATTTAACACCAGTTAACCTAGCCAACCCCTTCATGGATCACTGCCTTGTCGTGGCGAAGGGGCTTGAATTTCTCAGGGAAGCTATGGACAGGTCAAGATGGACAGGTCATAGTGGAGAGTTTGGACCAAACGTGATCCACCTGGAGAAGGAACTGGCAAGCCACTCCAGTATCCCTGCCAAGAAAGCTCCATGGACAAAGACCACAGGCATATAAAAGATACGACGCTGGAAGATGAGCCCCTCAGGTCGGAAGGCGTCCAACATGCTACTGGGGAAGAGCGGAGGACAAGTACAAGTAGATTCAGAGCTGATGAAGCGGCTGGGACAAAGCCGAAAGGACGCCCAGTTGCGGATATGCCTGGAAGTGAAAGGAAAGTCCAATGCTGTAAAGAAAAGTATTGCATAGGAACCTGGAATGTAAGAACCATGAACCTTGATAAGCTGGATGTGGTAAAAAATGAGATGACAAGAATAAACATTGACATCCTGGGCATCAGTGAACTAAAATGGACAGGAATGGGCGAATTCAGTTCGGATGACTATCATATCTACTACTGTGGGCAGGAATCCCGTAAAAGAAATGGAGTGGCCCTCATAGTCAACAAAAGAGTGGCGAAAGCTGTACTGGGATGCAATCTCAAAAATGATAGAATGATCTCAATACGAATCCAAGGCAGACCTTTTAACATCACAGTAATCCAAGTTTATGTACCAACTACCAGTGCTGAAGAAACTGAAATTTACCAATTCTATGAAGACTTACAACACCTTATAGAAATGACACCAAAGAAGGATGTTCTTCTCATTATAGGGGATTGGAATGCTAAAGTAGGGAGTGAAGAGATAAAAGGAACAACTGGCAAGTTTGGCCTTGGAGTTCAAAATGAAGCGGGGCAAAGGCTAATAGAGTTCTGTCAAGAGAACAAGCTGGTCATCACAAACACTCTTTTCCAACAACACAAGAGACGACTCTACACATGGACATCACCAGATGGGCAACATAGAAATCAGATTGATTATATTCTCTGCAGCCAAAGATGGAGAAGCTCTATACACTCAGTAAAAACAAGACCTGGAGCTGACTGTGGCTCAGATCATCAGCTTCTTATAGCAAAATTCCAGCTTAAACTGAAGAAAGTAGGAAAAACCACTGGGCCAGTAAGATACAATCTAAATCAAATTCCTTATGAATACACAGTTGAAGTGAAGAACAGGTTTAAGGATTTAGATTTGGTGGATAGAGTGCCTGAAGAACTGTGGGTGGAGGCCCGTAACATTATACAGCAGGCAGCAACAAAAACCATCCCAATGAAAAAGAAATGCAAGAAAGCAAAGTGGCTGTCCAATGAGGCCTTACAAATAGCGGGGGAGAGAAGGCAAGCAAAATGCGAGGGAGATAGTGAAAGATACAGGAAATTGAATGCAGATTTCCAAAAAACAGCAAGGAGAGACAAGAGGGCCTTTTTAAATGAGCAATGCAAAGAAATAGAGGAAAACAACAGAATGGGAAAAACCAGAGATCTGTTCAAGAAAATTGGAGATATGAAAGGAACATTTCGTACAAAGATTACCACAATTAAGGACAAAAGTGGAAAGGACCTAACAGAAGCAGAAGACATCAAGAAGAGGTGGTAAGAATACACAGAGGAATTATACCAGAAAGATAAGGAGGTCTCATACACCCCAGGTAGTGTGGTTGCTGACCTTGAACCAGAAATCCTGGAGAGTGAAGTCAAATGGGCCTTAGAAAGCCTTGCTAACAACAAGGCCAGTGGAAGTGATGATATTCCAGCTGAACTATTTAAAATCTTAAAAGATGATGCTGTTAAGGTGCTACACTCAATATGCCAGCAAGTTTGGAAAACTCAGCAGTGGCCAGAGGATTGGAGAAGATCAGTCTACATCCCAATCCCAAAGAAGGGCAGTGCCAAAGAATGCTCCAACTACCGCACAATTGCGCTCATTTCACACGCTAGCAAGGTTTTGCTAAAAATTCTACAAGGCAGGCTTAAGCAGTATGTGGACTGAGAACTCCCAGAAGTGCAAGCTGGATTTCGAAGGGGCAGAGGAACCAGAGACCAAATTGCAAACATGCGCTGGATTATGGAGAAAGCTGGAGAGTTCCAGAAAAACATTTTTCTTCTGCTTCATTGACTACGCAAAAGCTTTTGACTGTGTCGACCACAGCAAACTATGGCAAGTTCTTAAAGAAATGGGAGTGCCTGATCACCTCATCCATCTCCTGAGAAATCTCTATGTGGGACAAGAAGCTACAGTTAGAACTGGATATGGAATAACTGATTGGTTCAAAATTGGGAAAGGAGTACGACAAGGCTGTATATTGTCTCCCTGCTTATTTAACTTATATGCAGAATTCATCATGCGAAAGGCTGGACTGGATGAATCCCAAACCGGAATTAAGATTGCCGGAAGAAATATCAACAACCTCAGATATGCTGATGATACAACCTTGATGGCAGAAAGTGAGGAGGAATTAAAGAACCTTTTAATGAGGGTGAAAGAGGAGAGCGCAAAATATGGTCTGAAGCTCAACATCAAAAAAACTAAGATCATGGCTACTGGTCCCATCACCTCCTGGCAAATAGAAGGGGAAGAAATGGAGGCAGTGAGAGATTTCACTTTCTTGGGTTCCATGATCACTGCAGATGGTGACAGCACTCACGAAATTAGAAGACACCTGCTTCTTGGGAGAAAAGCAATGACAAACCTAGACAGCATCTTAAAAAGCAAAGACATCACCTTGCCAACAAAGGTCCGTATAGTTAAAGCTATGGTTTTCCCAGTAGTAATGTACGGAAGTGAGAGCTGGACCATAAAGAAGGCTGAGCGCTGAAGAATTGATGCTTTTGAATTATGGTGCTGGAGGAGACTCTTGAGAGTCCCATGGACTGCAAGAAGATCAAACCTATCCATTCTTAAAGAAATCAGCCCTGAGTGCTCATTAGAAGGACAGATCCTGAAGTTGAGACTCCAGTACTTTGGCCACCTCATGAGAAGAGAAGACTCCCTAGAAAAGACCCTGATGATGGGAAAGATTGAGGGCACAAGGAGAAGGGGACGACAGAGGATGAGATGGTTGGACAGTGTTCTCGAAGCTACTAACATGAGTTTGGTCAAACTGCGAGAGGCAGTGAAGGATAGGCATGCCTGGCGTGCTCTGGTCCATGGGGTCACGGAGAGTCGGACATGACTGAACGACTGAACAACAACAAACCTAGCCAAAATGTACAGAACAAAAAATGAATGTTAGAAATGTAAGAAAAAGGAAGATACTTTTGACCATACGTGGGAGACATGTAAAGAGGTAAAGCTTTCTGGGAAATGATATATAATGAGTTAAAGAAAATGTTTAAAAACACTTTTGTTTAAAAAACAGAAGCTTTTTTATTGGATATAGTTGGTAGATAGATACAGAGACAAGATAAAAAATTGTTCTTCTATGCAACAACTGTAGCAATAATTTTGTTAGCCCAAAGATGGAAACAACAGGAACTACAGTGATCCCTCGACTTACGAATGCCCCGACTTCCATATTTTTCGAGTTACGAGGGATCAAAGGGGCCGCACGCTTCCGAATTTTTTCGACTTCCGAAAGGAAGTTGCGGCCGTTTTAGATAGGGTTTTTTCGAGTTACGATGTTTAGATAGGGTTTTTTTCCGACTTATCCCCAATGCATTCCTATGGGGACTCGACTTACGATTTTTTCGAGTTTTGACGCTCCCGTCAGAACAGATTACATTCGTAAGTCGAGGGTCCACTGTACCAACAAAAGAAGAGTGGCAGATGAAGCTGATGGACTTTGCAGAACTGGCGAAACTGGCGGGAAGAATCCCGAACCAGCGAGACCAGGCATAGGGCATAGGAATTCGTTCATTATTTTTTTTCCAAAATATAGTCCGGCCCCCCACAAGGTCTGAGGGACAGTGGATTGGCCCCCTGCTGAAAACGTTTGCTAACCCCTGGTCTAGCCCCAGGTGTTATTATCCCTCTGGTTCAAATTCCTCTACATTACCCTCTGAAGAAGGTATGTCTGACCCCAAGGTCATGACAACAGCTTCCATCACCCACAGCCAGCACAGAATTGTAGACCGAAACATCTGGAAGGCACAAGGTTTCTGAACCATACTGTTTGAGCCATACTTTTAGCTCTGCACCATTTTATGTGCATACAGTGTGACAACATTCCCCCTCCCAATGATATATTCAAAACATGCCCATATTTGCCAGTGATGCAAACCGATATTTATCCCCCAGCCATTCAAATGTTGTTGAAAATTGAGAAGTGCTCTTGTCAGCGGATCGCTGTGTCAGAGGAGAAGGTACGCTACTGTAAAACCCACTTAAATGTTTGCATCCTGTAATATTATATCTCTGATGTTTTCATAGGTCTGTATTTGCCAGCAATACAAACTAGTCTTTAATCTTCCAGCCATCAATATGACATTGAAATGTCAAGAAATGCTACCGTCAGCATCTCTCAGGGAAAAAAAGAGGAAAGGAAGGCTGGGGAGAAAAAATGGAAACGACTCAAGAAAAACACGCCAGCGTTGAGTTGTATGCTGAAAACAACAAAGCATCTTGGGGCACTTTAAGGACAAACCAATTTATTACGGCATAAGCTTCTGTACTCTACAATCTACCATATCAGGTGCCTGGACCATTAGATATATAAAGGCATGGTTTGGGATAGAAGAAAACGAAATCAGAGGGAAATAAAATGCAGAAAATTACGGGCAGTGAAAATTACATAACAATGGTAATTCATCAAACAGGTATAGCTGGTACTGGAGTCCTGTCATTGGTAATTGGAAATATTAACAAATATTCAATGTGCTGAAAATCCTTTGTTTCAGTTCAATTCATGAGTGATGGCATTGAAGTGTACACGGCTACTCCTCCAGAAACAGCTGCAAACTGCAATTTGTTCTTCTTTGCATCTTTTGAGTGGGTTCCCTATGTGTTTGTGCTGTGCCTTGGAAGAGGGTACAACTTTGCAGTAACATTTCTTAGGGCTAATCCAAATCCTGATCTCCCTTGATTTTTAACATTTGGGAAGGTCCCTGAAAAAGAAACACCCAAATATTGGGAGATACTGAAGGAAGATAGGTGTGTGGGCCGGGGGGTTGTGAACATTTAGGTGCTTGTGAAACATGTACCACTTATAAATGCCATCACCAACTCCTCAAAAGATTCAATCAACGGTATCTCCAAAAAAAATTACACATCACTTGGGAAGACAGGTGAATTAATATCAGTGTACTGGAAGAAGCAAAGATCACCAGTGTTGAAGCAATGATTCTTCAACATCAACTTCATTGGACTGGTCATGTTGTGCGGGTGCATGATTATCGTCTTCCAAAGCAACTACTCTATTCCGAACTTAAAAATGGAAAGCGTAATGCCGGTGGTCAACAAAAGAGGTTTAACGACTGTCTCAAGGCAAATCTTAAAAAATGTAGTATAAACACCAACAACTTGGAAACACTGGCCTGCGAGCTCTCCAATTGGAGAACAACCTTACCAAAGGTGGCATGGGCTTTGAAGACACTCAAACTCAGGACGAAAGGGAGAAACGTACTAAGAGGAAGGCACGCTTGGCAAACCCTCACCGTGATCAACTCCCGCCCGGAAACCTATGTCCGCACTGTGGAAGGGCGTGTGGACCCAGAATTGGCCTCCACAGTCACTTGCGGATTCATTGTTAAAACTGTGTTTATGGAGGACAATCTTACTCGGCTACGAGGGATCGCCAAAGATGAACAAAGAAGAAGAACATTTAGAAAGGTACTGTTGCATCGGCAACACAACACGACAGGGAGACAGGGTGAATGTGTGGGAAGGCGACCTCAACTCTTTCATGAGGGCCCCTTTTATTAAGAATCTCACACCTTGGTTAATGGTTAACAACATAGGTACATCTCAAGAAACCAAATAAGGAAGTATCTGCCCCAGCTGTGACACATAGCACCATGTAAGGAGTTGTTTTCCAAAATGTGACTCCCCCAAACTCCCCCCATGCCTCCTGCATGCTCCAAGCACATGCTCTCCTCATGCACCCCTCCCGTGCTCATCTTGTGACTTCCAGTAACTTTCCACCACCCTTCATTGTTCCATTGTATCCCTGACCCATGTCTACCATCCTGACGTTCAGCGCAGTGTGGTTTGCCAGCGCAACACTTTTAACCTGGGCAGAACTACCGTGGTATGCCAACACAGTGTTTTACTTAGACAGGATTGGCATGGTATGCCAATGTGCCAATCCAGCATAATTCCTAATAATTCCCACAAGGTACCACTAGTATTTGCACATTATATCACAAGATGTGCAAAGGGCTTCTTTCTTGTTTGTTCCCTTTCTTTTCCAACTTTAAAAGTGGAAGTGCACCGCTCAGCTGAACACCTGCCAGCAAGCTGGCTCCTGTACACTTTGTGCATTGCAAATAGTTCTTCTAATGCCCCTGGGAATCTGCTGCAGGGGGGGCACAGCGTGTGTGTTGAAGAGCGGTGGAGGGAAGATTGCTTTGCTTTCAAATGCAAACTTTGGAGGAGGGAACCAATTAGGCTCTTGCAACTGGCACTTAGTATTCCTGGGGAAAATTCAGTACCCAGCATGGAATTCAGGCCCGTGGGCTGGTGCTGGGATTCACAGCTCCATGGCCAATGGCTGTCATTGTCTTTATTCTCCAGGTAAGAACTCCATAGCTGTGTGCGCGAAATTTATTTCCCCCCAAGGAGTTCATGGTCAGAAGAGTCTGCCGGATCAGGCCAATGGCCTATCTAATATTTATATTTTATTAAGGTGATTTCAGTTAAAATAAATAAAGTGATACAGAAAAAGAAGGAAAAGTGAGAGGGAGAAAAGTAACAACAAAGATACATATAAAAGCAAAAATATGGGGGGGGAAGCAATATATGATATTCCCATACATTCTTGTATAAATTGATATAGTGTTATTGTTCTAGTGCTTATGTAAATGTTAAAAGCCTACTACATTTTGTATAAACTCATTCCAAATGTTATAGCATTTATCCATACAGAGTCTGCACCTGTAAGCAGTTCATTCATAAATTGCCAGAGATGTCATACAGTCAGTTCATTGATTGAATAGCATCCTATCTTTATTTTTCCAATTCCTCAGTATCACTCTCTTGGCCACCTTTAGGGCACGGAAAATCCATTTCCGTTGTCCCAATGGCCTCTCTAGTCAAGCATCGTGTTCTCACAGTGGCCAACCAGATGCCAGGACCTGAGCACAAGAGCAATATCCCCTCCTGTGATTTCCAGCAACTGGTGTTCAGAAGTATACTGCTTTTGACTGTAAAGGCATCATGACCAGTAACCTTATCCTCCAAACATTGTTTGACTCCCCTTTTACCCTCACATCAATTCTGTGTGGTGGGTTGGGTAGAGAGAGGGTAACGAGTCAAAGGGCACATGCAGACACATGCTTAACATGAGTCAACAGTGAGATGCAGACAGGGGCGGAGGAAGGTGGGGGCGATGGGAGTGCACAGCCCCCATTGCAGCGATCCTGGGGGGGTCCATCGCGGCTGAACCCCACACCACGCTGGGCGCCCTGCCCCCACAGACTGCACGCCACGCCCCCAGAACGTGCGCCACACCCCTGCGGGCGGCACGCCACGCCCCCCAGAACATGAGCCATGCCCCTGCGAGCGGCACACCACGCCCCCAGTATGCGTGCCCGCCCCTTTGGACGGCGTGCCCCGCCCCCACCTGCTCCTCGCCCCCGGTGCCAGAGAATGAAGCTCCACCACTGGATGCAGAAGCAAAGCAAAGCAAAAACAAAAACTAATGCTATTCTAGGCTGCATCAACAGAAGTACAGTGGTACCTCGGGTTAAGTAATTCATTCCGGATTCACTTTATCATATAATCTTTTCTTGCCCTCTGCACAGAGATGCCCGGGCAAATTTACTAAGACCAATAATTCAGAAAATGGCTGGTACTTCAGCAGAGTCTCATCTTGCCCTAATCTTGCAAGACAATGATCCTTACATAACCTTGCAGGTGGCAAGATTCTTAAACTCCGTTTTGTCCCAAAAAAGACAAAATGGCCAATTACATAATTACTAAAGGCCTTTCGCCATTTTAGATTGCAGTTTTAATATCTCTGGGGGATGGTTACTTTTGACGGCCGTGGTACGATATTCTGCTACTGTGGTATCTCCGTATTTCTGTGTTTTATGGGTTGTTTTATTTATGTTTACGCTTATGTTGATATATTTATATGGGCTTATAGCCGCAATAAATTTCTATCTAAGTACTTAATTCGTTCCGGAGGTCCGTTCTTAACCTGAAGCGTACTTAACCTGAAGCGTACCTAACCCGAGGTACCACTGTATAGTGTAGTGCCACTCTATTCTGCCTTGGTCAGACCACACCTGGAATACTGTGTCCAGTTCTGGGTGCCACCATTTAAGAAGGATGTTGACAAGCTGGAATGTGTGCAAAGAAGGGCGACCAAGAAGATCAAGGATCTGGAAACCAAGCCTTAGGAGGAACAGTTGAAGGAGCTGCGTATGTTTAGCCAGGAAAAGAGGAGACTGAGAGGAGATATGATAGCCATCTTCAGATTTCTCAAGGGCTGTCTCGTGGAGGATAGAACAAGCTTGTTTTCTCTTGCTCCACAGGCTAAAACCTGAACTAATGGCTTCAAGTTACAAGAAAGGAGATTCCAACTAAACATCAGGGAGAACTTTCTGACAGTAAGAGCTGTTCGACAGTGGAACCGGCTCCCATGTGAGGTGGTGGACTCTCCTTCCTTGAAGGTTTTTAAGCAAAATGTTGGATGGCCATCTGTCATGGATGCTTTAGCTGAGATTCCTGCATTGCAGGGGCTTGCCTATATGACCCTCGGAGACCCTTCCAACTCTATGATTCTGTTATTATGGTTCTTGGAAAAGCGATTGCAGGATCAACAGATTGCCCCATGCATTGAAATGGCTAGTTACAACTAGTCCAGTGATGGGAAGAGGGCAATGCACAGAGAAGCTAATAAGCAAAATTGCTGCTATCTCTAGCTTCAGTTTCAAAACTGAGAAAGGCCAATCATTTGGGAGAATAAGTTACCTTGATTCCCTGGACTGCTAATAAATCACAATTCTACAGCACTGAACGATGTTTTCCCTGGGCACCCACTGAAATCATATTTTCCCCATCCACATGCTTTTCTCAGATATGTCAGATCACAATATTGATGGCATTGCAGCAGAACTTCCACTTGCTTGAGAAGAGAGGCTTTATTGCTAGTTTATTAAATTTCTGGCACGCTCTCTCAGAGAGACAGCCACTCAAGGCAAGCATCCCTCTGAACCAAATGCAAATGTCTCTTAAAGAAAGCTCTGCACAAGGGAAGCCTGAAAGGCTGGGCTGATTGTTCTTTGTAGTTAAACAAAGTTTTATGCCCATTGTTCATTAAGCACTTAATATTCTTCCTAAGCCCCTGGACACGGAATAACATGGAAAGCTCCCCTGGCAGAACAGCTCACAATCTCATGAGCATGAAATGAGCAGGCAGGCTTTCCCATACATATTTCCTCCTAATAGTTGCAGGGTGGGGGAACTTAGTCCAATTATAGCTGTAAAGAAAATGTGTGATTTGCCCCAAAAACGTACAAAAGGAGAGCTTATCTCTTCGTTTAATACAACAAACTAGCATGGCCCATGACAATATTGCTGCAGTGGCCATGCATTGTTATGCTAGTAACTGGTTCACAGCCCAAAATGATCTATCTCTGTTTCATCAGTGGAAACTACTGGCATCTCTCCAGTTTTGAAACACAATACTCATAAAAAAATTAGGAACATGACATCCCCCAGTCACTTGGAAGAGGCTGAGTTTTGCAGTTTGCATTTGCAAAATCTAGACTCGGAGGTTTGGACCACATCCTTGGGATGCTGCAACAATGGTGGTCTGGGAGTCAAAGACAGGACCAGCATCCATGCCACTCACTTGGGAGAGTCTCATTTGCTTCCACAATGCACTGCTTGTAATAATAATAATATAATAATTTATTATTTGTACCCCGCCCATCTGGCTGGGTCTCCCCAGCCACTCTGGGCGGCTTCCAGCAAATATTAAAAAACAAAACATTAACATGTTACAGATTAAAAACTTCCCTAAACAGGGCTGCCTTCAGGTATTTCCTAAATGTTATATAGTTGTTAATCGCTTTGACCTCTGATGGGAGGGCGTTCCACAGGGCGGGCGCCACTACCGAGAAGACCCTCTGCCTGGTTCCCTGTAGCTTTGCTTCTCGCAGTGAGGGAACCGCCAGAAGGCCCTCGGCGCTGGATCTCAGTGTCCGGGCTGAACGGTGGGGGTGGAGACACTCCTTCAGGTATACAGGACCGACAGGTCAGCACCAACACTTTGAATTGTGCTCGGAAACGTACTGTTGTAAATTTATGAACAAAATAAATATCATAAAGATTCCAAAAATCTCCAGTGCTCTCATTCAAAGTGTATGTGTGGGTAGCCCTCCACTGGATTTTCCCTCTCTTAGGAAACTGGGGACCAGAGCAAAATATTCCTGCTTTCCATTTTAGGAATAGTCTCTTTGGCAATGCTGGAATGAATTATGAAATGGCTGGCAAGGGGAGGAGAACATACCTTCTGACTCCTCCAAATAATTCTCCTGCTTCTCATTAGCATTTGTAATGAGGCAACTGGTCAAGGTAGATGCCAAAAAGGAACAGATGGATCATGAATTTTGGAGGAAAAGAAGATGGAGATTATCTGCAGCATCTTTAATCTTGTTTCTGATGTTTTAAATGCATGCAGCGGAGGCACCTGAGGTTAAACGAATACCACTTGACACAAAATAGTTGAGGTCAGCTTGGCGCAGAGTCCCTGAAGAATATTGCCAATTCTGAAGTGCCACAGCTCCTCAAGGAATCTTTCAGTGGAGTCTAGATGCCTAGATTCTCTGCACCTCTGTGATAGCTTCCAATAGGACAGAGCACCTGCTCTGTTCTCTGATGTGCATCAGTGCTACCACTTAGATAGTCTGTCTTGGTATTGTGGCTACCAACAGAGCAGGGATCAGGGGACAGAAGAGGCTAATAGATTTCCACCTGATTGTATGAAGCTGTCAGTCCATTCCTGGCTCCTCAGTCTGAATAGTTTCTGATGACCTGTATTTCTCCAGCTCACCAAGGAATCATTACCCAGAAATGGACTGAGGTTAGATGTCTGAGGATGGGGAACAGCCTACTTGCATAGTTCATGAAACCTGGAACTATAGTCGCTGCAGATTTGTACCTAAGGATAAGAGGATGAATTCTCCGATCATCTCATGTGTCTATACTCATGAAACTGGAAGCATCAATGGCTTTGAATGAGAATCCCTTAATTCCTCCTCCAACTCACTGTCACTCCTCCTCCTCCTCCTCCTCCTCCTCCTCCCTCCTCTTCTTCTTCTTCTTCTTCTTCTTCTTCTTCTATCACTCGTCAAGTAAGATTGTCTTCCATAAACACGGTTTTAACAGTGAGTCCATAACTGACTGTGGAGGCCAATTCTGGATCCACACGTCCTTCCACAGTGGGGACATAGGTTTCTGGGCAAGAGTTGATCACGGTGAGGGTTTGACAAACGTGCCTTCCTCTTAGCACATTTCTCCCTTGCATCCTGAGTTTGAGCATATTCAATGCCCATGACACCTTTGGTAAAGGCTGTTCTCCAACTGGAACGCTCGCAGGTCAGTGTTTCCCAGTTGTCTGTGTTTATACTACATTTTTTTAAGATTTGCTTTGAGAGAGTCTCTGAACCTCTTTTGTTGACCACCAGCATTACGCTTTCCATTTTTATGTTCGGAGTAGAGTAGTTGCTTTGAAAGACAATAATCAGGCATCCAAACAACATGACCAGTCCAACAAAGTTGATGTTGAAGAATCATTGCTTCGACACTGGTGGTCTTTGCTTCTACCAGTGCACTGGCATTAGTTCACCTGTCTTCCCAGGTGATGTGTAAATTTTTTCGGAGATACCATTGATAGAATCTTTCGAGGAGTTGGAGATGGTGTTTATAATTAAGGTTGCAGTCCTAACCCCACTTACCTGGGAGCAAGCCCCGCTGAATTCAATAGGAAGACATGGTTAGGATCATGGTGTAAATTATGGGTTTAGATAGGCTTGCTGAAATAAAAACTTTTTTTAGCAGGTGCCTTCATATTAAGGGTGCCCTCCTAATATCAATAGGCAGGGAGTTCCAAAGAATAGGTGCTGCCACCATGAAAGATAAAGAGTGAGGAGATAGGGCAACATCTACTACTGGCCTTCCCCCATCTGGAGGTGGTTGTGCAGGTTGAGTCCAGAGGGGGACAGAGCAAGAGGGAATAGTGACAGTGTTTGTGAAACATGGACCACTTATAAATGCCATCTCCAACTCCTTGAAAGATTTCATCAACGATATCTCCGAAAAGATGATTGCCAAAGAAGAAGAAGCAACCTTAATTATATACACTTGTGTTTTGACAGTGGCAGTTTTTATCTGCATTTTGTTGATAATCTGCTGGTTTAATGGGATTGTTTCATTGCGATTTTTAATTACGGGATATTTATATTTTAATGTCTGCAGTTGGTTTTTATACCTTGTAAACTGCTTAGAAACCTATTTTGGCATTAAGAGGTATATTAATTAATGGTGATGGTGAGGTTTTTTGTTGATTAAGCAGTTTATAAGCTTTCATAAACACACAAAGTGAAATATTCGCCAGCACGCAAATGTCACAACTCCAAGTTCAATTTTGTTTTCAGAGCAGACTTTTCTCCCTCCTTGTGGTCCTGAGCTACAGAGACAAATGGACTTGTCCCACTTGTATGCAGATAAGCCCAGTATATTGTGAGATCTGGTTAATGTAACAGCTGCTCTCTGTTCCCTGTCACCCTAGCCTAACCAGGCCTGACACACTGAAATTACAGTTGCCTCGAAACTCTTCAGACTAAGTAAAAGCAGAGCTTGAGATGTACATGCGCTAAAAGTCCAGATTTTGCCCCAATTTCAGATCAGAGGCATAGAAAAAGGAAAGCTAAGGGGACTTGCAGTTCATGGCCAACTTGTATCGAAAGCCTTTCCGATTTCAAAACAAACAATCTGTCACATGCGAAAAATTGTTCATGGAGCATACCACCTAAGGCGGCAAGTGGGAGATGGCAGGATTGAATGTTCCTGCAGGTAAAGTGGGGGAAATTAACTAGACCAAAGAAGGTACAGCATTCAGCTACTCTGTGGAATTTGTTCCCACAAGGTGTCAAGATGGTCACCAGCTTGGATGGCTTTAAACAGGGTCAGACAAACGCATTAAGGAGAATTCTCTCAGTGGCTGGTAACCATATTGCTTTCCTCCACTGTCAGAGGCAATCTGAGGCCTCCCTAGAATGGAAGGTGCTCATGCTGTAGCAGAAGGTGATCAGGGAAGGTGCAAGATGGCTCTCTCAGGATAGGGAAATTACAAGTTCTTGGTGCGCTAACTGAAAAGTCTCTGTCTCTGACATTGGTCAACCATGGTTTTGGAGCACATGTCGATGATATTAATAGGTAAAGATAAAGGGACCCCTGACCATTAGGTCCAGTCGTGACCGACTCTGGGGTTGCAGTGCTCATCTCGTATTATTGGCTGAGGGAGCCGGCGCACAGCTTCCAGGTCATGTGGCCAGCATGACTAAGCCGCTTCTGGAGAACCAGAGCAGCGCACGGAAACACCGTTTACCTTCCTGCTGCAGTGGTACCCATTGATCTACTTGCACTTTGACATGCTTTCGAACTGATAGGTTGGCAGGAGCAGGGACCAAGCAATGGGAGCTCACCCCATCGCGGTGATTCGAGCCGCTGACCTTCAGATTGGCAAGCCCTAGGCTCTGTGGTTAAACCCACAGCGCCACCCACGTCCCTCACATGCCGATGATATTAATACTTGGTGTCAAAGAGTGAGCCAGCAGGAAATCATGCTGTTAGCTCTTCATTAGCAAAAACACAATGTTCAAATATTTTGCCGAGTGTCAGGCCTAATGAACACAGCAGCTCATCCCCAGTAGGTCTGGTCCCATGAATCAGTTGCCGAGAAGAAGAAGAAGAGTCTGGATTTGATATCGCGCTTTATCACTACCCGAAGGAGTCTCAAAGCGGCTAACATTCTCCTTTCCCTTCCTCCCCAACAAACACTCTGTGAGGTGAGTGGGGCTGAGAGACTTCAGAGAAGTGTGACTAGCCCAAGGTCACCCAGCAGCTGCATGTAGAGGAGTGGAGACGCGAACCCGGTTCACCAGATTACGAGTCCACCACTCTTAACCACTACACCACACTAGCTCACTGAAAGTCCCTGCTTCTCCACAGCCATCTAAGTTCCCTCCTGTCCAGGGCTTTCCCCAAGCAATCGCCTGCATGCAGTCTGCTGCTGCTCTGCCTGTTTCGGTCATCTTTTGGTTCTGGGAGATGGAGAAGGAGGGAGCTTGTTACATCAGCAAGGGGAAACACCCATGACTCTTCACCAGCCTGACTCATCTCTGCTTCTTGGCCTCCTTCCTCCCACCCTCCTGCTTCAGTCTCTGCCTCTGATTCCAGACTTCTGTACACCACAGACTCTCACAGCTCACTAAGTCCTGTTACCTCTTTAGCTTCCAACACCTCTTCTTCAGAGCCAGTGTGGTGTAGTGGTTAAGAGCGGTAGACTCATAATCTGGGGAACCGGGTTCGTGTCTCCGCTCCTCCACATGCAGCTGCTGGGTGACCTTGGGCTAGTCACACTTCTCTGAAGTCTCTCAGCCCCACTCACCTCACAGAGTGTTTGTTGTGGGGGAGGAAGGGAAAGGAGAATGTTAGCTGCTTTGAGACTCCTTCGGGTAGTGATAAAGCGGGATATCAAATCCAAGCTCTTCTTCTTCTTCCCAGTCTTCTCCTTCTTCTTCCTCTGACCACTCATCGTCCCACCACCACTCCCCGAACTCTGAGCCTCTTCCCTTGGGGGTTCCCCAGTTGGTTCCTTCCATCATCCCTCTGTGTCCAACCAGTCCATGTCACTTGGGCAGGAACATACTGAAGATATATCTAAGTCTGGATTTGCACTCATTTATGACCCACAATTATTATTTTTTAGACAATCATATCCCTCTTGACCCCATTTGTTGGTCCCCAGTGAAATGCTGGAAGACACAGAGGACCTGTGTCCCCCCTGCCCCACATTGTTGGACTACAACTCCCATCACCGCTGACTATTGACTCAGACTGCCAGGGCTGATGGGAATTGGAGTCCCATCAGGACTCTACGGGCTCCCGAGTCCTGCCTTCAGATTTGATGGAGGAGGAAGGGAAGGAGCCCTGAGCCCCGAGCGGAAGAGCAGCTAATGAGAACAAGCATTTAGAAGCTGTTTCTGGAATACAGCTTTGATTATTTCTCCCCTCTCTCCCTCTGCAATCTATTTTGGCCTTTGTCTCCACTAGTTCCTCAAAGCAGCAAACCAAAGCGAGACGAACAGTCTAGCATTTGGCATTGTTAATGTACATCTGATTCTTTCTTGCTTTGTGGCGGGAGTGGGTAGGTTGTGGGGGGGAGGACAGGATGGGGAGGGAAGAGAAAAGGAGATGTCATCATTTTAAAAAAGTTACCCGGTCACAGAACTGACAGCCGTTGTCTCTCTTGCCTATGAATTATTTAGAGATTCCTACATTTACAACACAAAGGAGCCACGAGGACCTACATACTAAGAAACAAAGAAACATCCCAACCTCAGCGCCACTCGCTTGGTAAGGAGAAGCGTATTGTTGAGGTTCGTAGAAGTGGGTGAAGGGAGGCCTCATACTGTCAGGAGAGCTTTAGTGTCCCACACACAAATCCGTTGTCGTCGTCCCCAGTTATTAGTTAATAATAATAATAATAATAATAATAATAATAATAATAATAATTTATTTGTACCCCGCCCATCTGACCAGGTCCCCCAGCTACTCTGGGCGGCTTCCAGCAAACATTAAAATACATCAAAATGTCACAGATTAAAAACTTCCCTAAACAGGACTGCCTTCAGGTATTTTCTAAATGTCGTGTAGTTGTTGATCCCTTTAACCTCTAATGGGAGGGCGTTCCACAGGGCGGGTGCCACTACTGAGAAGGCCCTCTGCCTGGTTCCCTGTAGCTTTGCTTCCTGCAGTGAGGGAACCACCAGAAGGCCCTCAGCGCTGGACCTCAGTGTCCGAGCTGAATAACGAGAGTGGAAACAAAATAAAAAAATTCCTTCCAGTAGCACCTTAGAGACCAACTAAGTTTGTTCTTGGTATGAGCTTTCGTGTGCATGCACACTTCTTCAGATACACTCCTTCAGGTATACAGGACTGAGGCCCGTTTAGGGTTTTAAAGGTCAGCACCAGCACTTTGAATTGTTAAACAGCAGCACGAAGTTAAACTGTGGAACTCACTCCCGCAGGAGGCAGCGACGGCCACCAGCTTGGTTAGTTTCAAAAGAGGATTAGACAAATTCATGAAGGAGAGGGCCATCCAGAGCTACAAGCCATGATGGCCAAGTTCCACCTCTATGGAAGTAGGTGTCATGGGAAGAATCAGAACCCTTTCAGACTTCCTTAGGCTCCACTACACGTGCTTCCTCCATTTTTCTGCTCTCTTTTATTACTAACCCACGCCTAAACCAGGGGACATCCAACTGATGTGGATCGAAATACAGGCAACAACTCGCACTCTTTGTGTGTTTAATGCAAAGCAACCGCGCACATGCAAGTCATGTTCGGCACCGAAAGAGGGCAGAATGGGGTGGGGCAGGCTTATACGCATTCTGCTGACATGTGTGATGACCCAGAATGTAACTCCCGTGTAAATGTGGGGTTGGCTGTAATGCAAGAAAATCAGATCCCGTCATGCGTTGCCATAGATCTATGGTTTGTTTTGTTATGTTTTGCATTTGCATTTTGCAGTTTAGTATTGATTTTATTAGGGACCCAGGTGGCGCTGTGGGTTAAAACACTGAGCCTAGGGCTTGCTGATCAGAAGGTCGGCGGTTCGAATCCCTGTGACAGGGTGAGCTCCCGTTGCTCGGTCCCAGCTCCTGCCCACCTAGCAGTTCGAAAGCACGTCAAAGTGCAAGTAGATAAATAGGAACCGCTCTGGCGGGAAGGTAAATGGCGTTTCCGTGCGCTGCTCTGGTTCGCCAGAAGCAGCATTGTCATGCTGGCCACATGACCCGGAAGCTGTACGCCGGCTCTCGGCCAGAACGCCGCAACCCCAGAGTCGGACACGACTGGAACTAATGGTCAGGGGTCCCTTTACCTTTATTGATTTTATGTTTGTTTGTTTGTTTGTTTGTTTCCTATTCTAGGCACCATAATATTTCCAGGGTTTAGGGCCTGTAAAGGTCTTAATCCAGAAAATCCCATCACAGACCAGGCTTCCAGGGATGATAATGCTGGGGGCACGTGAGAATGAGTGCAAGTTAAACGAAGAAGCAGACATTTTCAAAAGGCGTATCACAAAACTGCCAAAACGTTGGAGTCTTTAGGACTGAGAAAAAATTGTTAAGGAAAAACAAGGAAGCATTCCCCTTCAATCCTGAACAAGGCATCTTAGAGACTAAATAGTTTGTATGCACAATGCTTGGTTTTTTAGACCCTTGATCATTTTGGATGTCCTGCTCTGCACATGTTCCAGCTTGTTGATACCCTACATACCACAGAGATTTCAGAGCAGCCTTCCCCACAGTCCCTCATGAAATGTACATGTTTATCTCAAAGCTATAACAAGGGAAACGAGTCTGGACATTTATGAAGTTAGCGTTCTCAAAGCAAAGTGATTTGCAAGGGGGAACGGCAATCCATTTCATTAATATGAATTGCTTTCTTTTATCTTCCCCTGCCTTGCTTTCCACAAAGTGCTTAATAAATTACCGTCCTCTTGTCATTCCGAGGCAAGTCAGCAGAAAGCCTTGTTTTATCAGGGAAGAGTCACACTGGCACGGCATCACAACAGGGACCAATCCATCCTTTGCTAGACTGGCAGGTCCTCACCTCGGCGGGCCTGCTCTTGCGTAGCCTCATTTGCTTTCCAACCTGGTAGGTACGCAACTGGGAGGCCAATGGGGAGCTAGAGACTGGAGATGATGAGAGGGCAGAACGGAAATAAAGCCTTGAAGGGCAGGGATTCATCCTTAATGTATGTCCGTGAGGAGGATAGTCTCAAGGGTTTGCCTCCAAGCAGATAAATGCTTGGAATGCCTTTTTTATTTGCAAAGGGTCATTTTTCCTCGGAAAATTAAACCATCTGCTCTGATAGCTGAAAGCTCAGGTCATCCAGTTTGGAAGGAAACCACCCACCTAGACATGGTTGGGAATCCATCCTTACCTGCCCCACATCTGATGCCATGTGGGGTGACATCAGCTGTTAATCAGGGCTTGCAAAGTGCTATGCTATTACCCGCATGGTTTGATTTCAAATTGGGCAGGCAAAAGCAGGTCAGCTAATGTCATTGTGATGTCAAGTGATTGACAGGTGGGTGAGATCAAACTTGGCCTGTGGTGGGTAGAGGAGATAAGGATCCAGCCTGCTGCTCTAAAGCATCCTTCCCAACCTGGTGCCCCTCAAATGCTGCTGGACTCCAGTTCCCATCAGCCCCAGCCAACATCACCAATGACCAGGGATGAGAGGAGGCTGGCAACATCTGGAGTCCTCAAAAGTTCTCTGCTCCTGTCTTGGCACCATAATAGAAACAATCATGTCCCTTGGTCACACCTACTGTGCTTCAGTGTTGCTGAGTTGTTAATAGCCTTCTGAGGGGTGATCTGGGAGGAAAATGGCAGCCACCGAGTGTCCGACTCTTCGTGACCCCCCATGAACCAGAGCACGCCAGGCACTCCTGTCTTCCACTGCCTCCTGCAGTTTGGTCAAACTCATGTTGGTAGCTTTGAGAACACTGTCCAACCACCTCGTCCTCTGCCGTCCCCTTCTCCTTGTGCCCTCCATCTTTCCCAACATCAGGGTCTTTTCCAGGGAGTCTTCTCTTCTCATGAGGTGGCCAAAGTATTGGAGCCTCAGCTTCAGGATCTGCCCTTCCAGTGAGCACTCCGGGCTGATTTCCTTCAGAATGGATAGGTTTGATCTTCTTGCAGTCCATGGGACTCTCAAGTGGGTGACTGCTGTTGTTACAAACTGCCACCACCATGTTTGTTAACAGTTCAAAGACCCATTCTAGACAGGCCAAAACCTTCAAGGATGGTTTAAAGGAGGGCTGGGGGTGAGTCTTGCAGCTGTGAGAGAGTCCTCAGAGTCTGGTGGGCCACATCTGGTGACCAGGCCTGAGGTTTCCCATCCCAGCTTTAAAGGGAAGAACCAGAACTTTGAATTGATCCTGCAAACAAATCAATATCCCGTGTAGATGTTACCCGCACTGCACAGAATGGTGGCTTAGCCCACTCCTGAGTCAAGCCCTTTGGTCTGATCCAGCAAAGGCTTCTCTTTATGGGGAAAGGATATACGGGCATTCTCTATTTAAAAAGACACAACGAAACATTATTAGGATCAAAAGAACAGTGCCAAATGGAGGTTTACCCTCTCCAGCAACTACCCCGAGGTTCCACAGTCTGTAATTATCCCATAAATAAAAAGAGAAGGTCCTTTCTCTGTTTTAAACACGGAAAGGAAATACTTGGCTTCGGCAGTGTATAATTTTCCTATCATCCACAGCAACTTCATTAAAAAATAAAATAAGAATACCCTACCTATTTTGACTTTTACTTAGACAAGGGCTATAATTATTTCTCTCGGCGACTATTTGTAAGGGAACACTGTGCCTGTTGTCCTTCAATACCTCCAGGAAATACAGCCACATTTTCTCATTCTCTCCCTCTTTGGTCCCCTACCCCCCAGAGAAGAGGGTCTCCAGTACAGGATTTTCTGTAAATATTTATAGGGAATATTAGTTCATTTCTCCCATCTCCAATACCTTGGGGCAGTCGTTTTCAAAAGCTCAGCCTCCAGGGATCCCTTTTCCTCCTTGAATTCTCTGCCAGGCAAGCCTCCCATGTCTTCCATCTAACCCTCAGCCTCACAGAAGATTCAACTTATCCTCTGATTTTTCTTCAACCCAGAGATCAAAAACTTGGTTTAATAGAAAAATGAAGGGAGGGGGGTTGGAGATGAGGAGTATTCGCAGGAGGGAGGGGAGCGCTTACTGAAAAAAAACAGCAGGCCAATTTCCTTCCATTTAACATCAGAATGATGGAGCCGTTGCTAATTGCAAAACCAATTTATAAACCCATTAAAGCAACATGACAACGGCTGGATTTACCAGATCCCAGCTGATGAGGATTTGACACTTGGAGGAAAAGTACTTGCTATGGCGTGAGCAGAAAGAGTACCACATTTTTCTGCACTTGGGGTGGAAAGAAGGTTAATTCAAAATTTGGATACCCGTGCATATTGGGTTGAATTCAACTAAGAAGGCAGCCCCATGGCAAAATCCCTGGTGGCAGTGTTGGCCACCAACTTGAATGCCTTTAAAAGAGGATTAAAGAAATTTTTGAAGGAGGAAAGGGTTATTGATGGCTATTAGCCATAACAGCTCTACTCTGCTTTCCACAGTTGGAGGCAGCAACGCTTCAGAATACCAGTTTTTTGAAACCACAGGAGGGGAAAACGCTCTAGTGCTCACATCCTGCTTGCTGGTTTCCCACCACCATCTGGTTGGCCACTGTGAGAACAGGACGTTGGACTAGATAGGCCACTGGCCTGATCCAGCAGGCTCTTATTCTGCTAGGGGACAGCAGATCTCTGGCTTAGCCAACTGATTTCTAGCTAAATTGGGCTCAGCCGGCATTAAGTCCCTAGCTTAGCTGAGGATAAGCCAGCATTTGTTCATCCTAGATGTCCTGAAGCAAGTTGGTCTAAGACCTGTGTAAGTCCCACGAAAGAGGCGTTCTGGGTAGGTCATGACCAAATGGGGGGGGGGGTGCTTAGATTGGATCCTAAACCTATTCAACATGGTCACATCACCTGGCAACCTATGTTAAGTATAATGGTTTAATTCACACAGAAATGAAAAATGTATATGTATGAAAGGTAAAGGGACCCCTGACCATTAGGTCCAGTTGTGACCGACTCTGGGGTTGTGGCGCTCATCTCACTTTATTGGCAGAGGGAGCCAGTGTACAGCTTCCGGGTCATGTGGCCAGCATGACTAAGCCACTTCTGGCGAACCAGAGCAGTGCACAGAAACGCCGTTTACCTACCTGCCGGAGCGGTACCTATTTATCTACTTGCACTTTGACGTGATTTCGAACTGCTAGGTTGGCAGGGGCAGGGATTGAGCAACGGGAGCTCACCCCGTTGTGGGGATTCGAACCGCCACTATATAATCTTTAGAAGACATCTAAAGGCAGCCTTGCATAGGGAAGTTTTCAATGTTTAATGTTTTGTTATGTTAGAGTGGCTGGGTCACCCCAGTCAGATGGGCAGGGTACAAATAATAAAATTATAATTAGTATTTATTTTGAGGGCTGGTGCTCATGGGAGCTGGAGTGCAACCATACAATACCATGTTGGATACACTCTTCCTGTACATTAAATATTTCCTCCAACCTATGTATTATAGTCAGCTGGCTAACAAACCCTGGCTGAAAAACTGAACCGATAGGGAGCTTCATAGCTGCTGCCTACATTGTCAGCAAGACAACTCTAAAAAGAAAAAAGCTATTGCCCTCACTGTTGCCCACTGCCTTCATTGCAAGGGAAGATCAATGTTGGTAGACAAGCTGTTTTGAGAGAAGCTTGCCTGCCTTCACTGACCTCCATCCTGAGGACAGCATCAAATATTCAAGGAATACCACAGGGTTTCTCAGGAAATGTCTGAAAAGCTCCAAAAATAGCTGGACCTTGTAGACCATTTACCCTGCATGAGGAAACCTAGATGAGGCATCTGAAACCGTAATGATCTAGTTATCCTTCAGAAATTCGCCTGGCTCTTATTTGAACCCAGCAAACGTCTGTGCTCGCACAACAGGCCTCTGGGAAAGTAGTCCAGATGGTGGTGTGATGTCAAACAGCCACGCTATCTCGTCTGGGTGCAGCGAGGAAAGTTTCACCCGAGTGCATCTGCAGTGCCACTTGGCTGATGTTTCCCTCTTGCTTTGGTCCACATTTCAGAGGAGAAGGTCACACTGCAAGCGCAAGCCAGCAACACAATTGCTGCAAGATTTGATTCTTAAGCAAGGTCTGGGAGTCAGGTGAGAAAGCGTGTTCTCCTTCATGGAGAGCACGTGTTGCGGTGGGGGCTAGCAAGCCACCTCTCTGTTGCTGGGCGGGATCGTTTGGATGGCCACTTCTGTGATTGGGCATGGTTGCGTTGGGGAGATTTATATGTTGCAATTTGTTGATTGACAGCACAAGAGCTTATATATTACCCTGTTGCAGGGTGGGCGCCCTCTTGGCTGCGTGCAACAGATCTCCCGCCCTCCCGCCCTGTGGTTTAGGCCTCTGCATTGACCTTGCCATGCCTGTCATGGGGTCGTCTGTTTTGGGGGCAGGGGCCTGGTAGGAATTTTTCCCTTTGGCTGATTGGCTGGTGCCATCTGGTTTTCGCCTACTGCGTAGCAATTAGTCACAACTTGTAAGGTTGGCGGTTAGGCATTGGTTATAAATTGGTTGCTGGAGGGGCAGAGTTGGCTGTGGTTGCCCCTCCAATGCTGAGAAGGGGCTGGGTTGGCTGTGCCTACCCCTTCTATGCTGCTGCTGCGCTGGGGAATTCCGTTAAAGGAATCCAGGGTCTCGCCATGCTAGTCTGTAACCCCCGGTAGGGGGCCAGGGCCCACGCAAGGGCCCCTGGGAGCATTTGGGGAGAACGGGCGCACAGACTCTCCCCAAAGTGCTTTCCCCGGTACTGACTCCACAGGCGGGTGGAGATCAGTTCTGTCCCCAGCGGGACAGATAGTCTGAACCAATGCCTATGCAACCACTCACATATTGGTATTTAATAAAGTTGTGGCCAAAAATTATGCCAAAAACCTTTAACTTAATTTTGGTGTGAAGTGTGTTTTATTTGAGGGGTGGTTTGGGGACCTCGACGCGCAGTCGTAGTGTTCTGGAAGCTGGTGATGGATATTCACCCAGGCGGCATGACTCTTACGGATTCCGCACAGAATTGGCAAAACAAACAAAGAAGCAGCTCAATCAGCTATGACGCAGCTTAAGAAGTCTTAGGGGAAAACGTGGAATTTTCCTGATTTTCTTTGATCGTTTCTTATGATGATCAGAGGACACCTGTCCAACAAGGAAGAGGTTAGAGGACAACTGGGGTCCGGGCGTCAACTATAGGGGGTAGAAGAGGCCTTGGCCCCCTCAATATTGGTGGGCAGGGGTCTGTGAGGGCCGCCATCACCTGCCGCCACCGGGCGAACGCTCGTGCGCCGGGCAGGGGCTGGACATGCACAGGGTGAAGAAGAAGAAGAAGAAGAGTTTTTTAAAAAATAAAATAAAATTTTATTTATACCCAGCCCTTCCCAGCTGAAACCGGGCTCAGGGCGGCTAACACCGATAAAAATTACAATAAAATATAAAAGAAAGAAAAAACGTTAATTAAAATACAGGTTAAAATACAATTTAAAATTTAAATGCAGCTTCATTTATCGCCCAAAATCAAAACCATAAGGGGAGGGAAAAAACATCAAACTGAGTCCAACCCGAAGGCCAGGTGGAACAGCTCTGTCTTGCAGGCCCTGCGGAAAGATTTCAAATCCCTCAGGGCCCTGGTCTCTTGTGACAGAGTGTTCCACCAAGTTGGGGCCAGTACTGAAAAGGCCCTGGCCCTAGTTGAGACCAGTCTAACAACCTTGTAACTCGGGACCTCCAAAATGTTATTATTTGTGGACCTTAAGGTCCTCTGCGGGGCATACCAGGAGAGGTGGTTCCGTAGGTACGAGTGTCCTAGGCCGCATAGTTTGGATTTGATATCCCGCTTTATCACTACCCGAAGGAGTCTCAAAGCGGCTTACAATCTCCTTTCCCTTCCTGCCCCACAACAAACACTCTGTGAGGTGAGTGGGGCTGAGAGACTTCAGAGAAGTGTGGCTAGCCCAAGGTCACCCAGCAGCTGCAGGTGGAGGAGCGGAGATGCGAACCCGGTTCACCAGATTAGGAGTCTACCACTCTTAACCACTACACCACACTGGCTCTCTGTGAAGATTGCCCTCTGTGCTCCCCAGCCTCCGCTGCCGCCACCAAGCGAGTGCTCACGCACCGGACAGGGGTGGGGCGTGTCACATGACTAATAAAACATAGGCCCCCCTCGTTTGCTGTACATTCAAAACAATATTATACCATTTTAAAGAGTCGTGGCTTCCCACCAAGATTGCCGGGAACTGTAGTTTGTGAAGGTTGCTGAGAATTATTAGGAAACACCTATTCACAAAGCCAGCGTGGTTTAATAGTCAATGTATCACATCAAGAGACAGCTCAATCGAAAGGGGGCGGGTTCCTCCGTAGCCCCCCCCCCATCAGCTGATCAGTGACAGCAGGATAAGCCCGGTCTCCAGACATTCTGACAGCCCACATTTCGCTTTCTTTTTATTCCTTTCCTCGAGTGGATAAGTAATTTCCACATTTGAATGAATACGCAATTTGACTTCACATGGTAATTACCCTTCCTTCTATGCCTTGAGATGCTAACCTGGTCACCTATGGGCCGCAGCTCTCTTATCTTTTACCTCTAATAGCGAAAGGCTATGTTGAATACCCTCTTGACAAGAGGCGATATGAGGACAGCAGTGTCCTAACTTCCTTTCGCCTGCCTCTTTAAATGCCTTGGGTAACATTTTCAGTTGAAATCCCCCTTTGGAATAGTTCATGAGCATTCGTCTCTCCACTCTGCAGGAAATTAACATTAAAACATTTGCTTCTCTTCCTCTTCCTTCCCCTTCCTATTTTAGCCCTTTTTGTCCTAGGTAAAGGTAAATGGACCCCTGACCTTTACCATTCCAGTCCTAGGTAAAGGTAAAGGGACCCCTGACCTTTACCAGTCCAGTCGTGTTCGACTCTGGGGTTGCAGCGCTCATCTCGCTTTATTGGCCGAGAGCCGGCGTACAGCTTCCGGGTCATGTGGCCAGCATGACAAAGCTGCTTCTGGCGAACCAGAGCATCACACGGAAACGCCGTTTACCTTCCCGCCAGAGCGGTTCCTATTTATCTACTTGCACTTTGACGTGCTTTCGAACTGCTAGGTTGGCAGGAGCTGGGACCGAGCAACGGGAACTCACCCCGTCGCGGGGATTCGAACCACCGACCTTCTGATCAGCAAGCCCTAGGCTCAGTGGTTTAACCCACAGCACCACCTAAGCAAGGCCAAAACAAAACTACCCATCTCCATTTATATCCTTCTTTTTCTCGCAACTGTTCTAAAGCCAACGTTTTCTCGGCGCTCACTCGCAAACATTCATGTTGTCTTTTCGAAGCACTTTTTAAAAAAACACCATTTCTTCTGGGCAGGAAAATAAGAAAGTGTGGGGAAGCGGGAAAATATTGCTTGTTCCCAGTAAGCTGTAATATGGTTGATTAACAATGGCTTTAATTAAGTTCAAGGGTGCTATTGGGTGTTTCCCTCCCCCCTCCTTCTTGCAACAGCCGAAAAATAAATAAATAAGTAAAGGAACAGGAAACGCTGCTGGTTGTTTTCAATCTCCTAGGGGAAAGTCTAAGAGGTCCATTATGCTTTCTGATGGTGTGCACTTGGAAAAATATCTCTTCTGAGAAATAACATTTGGTGTGAAGTTTGAAAAATAGATTTCATGTCCTACTTTCCCCTCAAAAGGCCAAGGGTCTGGTGCTGAACGTTAATGAGCACACAGCTAATGTACGATGCATGCAGAAATTAACTCTCCGGCTTTGCAGCCCATTTGGTTTCAGTATCACCAATCTATATACTTGCTACAGTAGAAGAAGAAGAAGAAGAAGAAGAAGAAGAAGAAGAAGAGGAGGAGGAGGAGTTTGGATTTGATATCCCGCTTTATCACTACCTGAAGGAGTCTCAAAGCGGCTAACATTCTCCTTTCCCTTCCTCCCCCACAACAAACACCCTGTGAGGTGAGTGGGGCTGAGAGACTTCAAAGAAGTGTGACTAGCCCAAGGTCACCCAGCAGCTGCATGTGGAGGAGCGGAGACGCGAACCCGGTTCCCCAGATTACGAGTCTACCACTCTTAACCACTACACCATACTGGCTCTCCAGTATGGCATTCTATGCATCATCCTTGCCCTAGCAAGAACAACAAAACAGCCCAAGCCTTCCTCTTTAGCTTGGACCAGGAATGGAGACCATCCCAACAGTTACGCTGAGTTTGGGATGGCTCAGTGCAATGATGGAGAAGATTCTTGGCACACACCCTTAAGAACGTAAGAAAAGCCTGCTGGATCAGGCCAATGGCCTATCGAGTCCAGCATCCTGTTCTCACAGTGGCCAAGCAGGTGTCTCTGAGAAACCCACAAGCAGGACCCAAGTACCAGAGCACTCTACGTTCCTGCAGTTCCCAGCCACTGGTATTCAGAAGCATTTCCAAGTGTCCCTATTTTCCAGGGACAGTCCTGGATTTACAGAAGCCATCCCAGTTTCTGATTTGATCCTGGAATGTCCCCATTTTCCCTTAGGAAGCCAGCGTGGTGTAGTGGTTAAGAGCGGTGGATTTGTAATCTGGTGAACCGGGTTCGCTTCCCCGCTCCTCCACATGCAGCTGCTGGGTGACCTTGGGGTAGACACATTTCTCTGAAGTCTCTCAGCCCCACTCACCTCACAGACCAGGCACGTCCAACAGGTAGATCGTGATCACTGGTAGATCACTGGACGTCTGTGGTAGATCACTGGCAGATCACTGGCTTCCCCCAAAGAAGCTCAACAACTGTGCCTCCCCTAAAAAAAGCTCAACAATTTTGACCTGAACCCCCAGATCACAGTCTATTGGGAGTTGGCCACCCCTGTTTTAGACCAGCTAGTAGGCAGAGAGCTTATATAATAAGCCACACATTTTTTGTGTTTGGTGTCTACAGTGTTTGCAAGCAGCATTAGTACAATCTCATGCCCCTGGGCTTCTCTGCTCTCACAGAAATGCTGCTGTGTAATTACTTGAGGTGGCTGCGAGAAGTGCTTGAAAGTGGCAATTGCATCACCCTGCCTTATTCCAATAAGCGTCTCTCAACCCCATCTTTTTCATGAAATTTCATTTGTTTATGAGGCATTAGAGAAAGTGCCATGTTCTTTGCTCTCTGATATTGCTCTTATCTTACATAAGTGCCGTGCAGATCCAAATTACAGGAAATTGCCTTGAAAGGGGTTCTGTATTTAAATAGCACCTTTATGTATGCATCCTTTTGATTCTCGTGAACCAGGTCAAATTCAAATGCCATGGGGGAAGGTGTATATAATTCAGGCACTAGTGAAAGGGTTGAGTAAAAAACGAATGTTGGAATTATCATGCAGATTTGAAACCTTTCTTGGAGAACATGTGAAAGCAACAGAGTAAGACAAGTAAATTTGATGAGGATGATAAAGACAATTACAGGCTTACTTGCATTGTTTGGCTCGTTCCACACGCTCTCCAAGAAAGGTTCTTAATTGTTGTAATTGTTGTTGTTGTTGCTATTACTTAAAATCATCTGATCTTATTCACAGTTTCCCAGCTTATACGTGGATAGAAACATGGCTAGCAATTCGATTGCAAACATCTCGAAATTTCGTGGTGCAGTTTTTTTCCCTTTTCCATTTTTTTTTGGGGGGGGGTTATAAAAAAGAGCACATAAGGATGCTTATTTTATGGTGGAAATCAGGGCCATCCCAAGACATTTTGGCACCTTGGGTGACCCACAAAAGGCACACCACTCATCCCCTTACCAGGTAAGGGTGAGTGAAGATTCACATCGAGAACAAGAGGAGGAATAAAACCAAGCTTGGTAAAGGTAAAGGGTAAAGGGACCCCTGACGATTAGGTCCTGTTGCGGACGACTCTGGGGTTGTGGCACTCATCTCACTTTGCAGGCCGAGGGAGCCGGTGTTTGTCCACAGACAGTTTTTCCGGGTCATGTGGCCAGCATGACTAAGCCGCTTCTGGCGAACCAGAGAAGCGCATGGAAACGCCGTTTACCTTCCCGCCGGAGTGGTATCTATTTATCTACTTGCAATTTGACATGCTTTCGAACTGTTAGGTTGACAGGAGCAGGGACAGAGCAATGGGAGCTCACCCCGTCGCGGGGATTGGAACCGCCGACCTTCTGATCGGCAAGCCCTAGGCTCTGTGGTTTAGACCACAGCGCCAGAGTAAAAGGTCATCACAAGGTGGGGAGGGGCCCATTCTGAATTATGCTGGGCAGCTGACAGGAAAAGAGCAGAGAGAAGCAAGGCATGCAACTAACTTCAGCTCGCAGCTCTTTTATTAGCGCCAACACAGGAAGACATGAAGATTCGTGAAGTATACTCATAGAGTATGAGCCGTTGCCCAGTGTCTTGCTCCTCCCATCTAGTCCATTTTCTGTGTCTCAGGTCCCTCCCCCTGCCTACGGCGAGTCCCCTCTCTGTTTCTGCCTGGCTTTCTGTTCTGTTACGCGGAGTAATCGTCTTGTTTTTGGGGTGGGACATGGAGCTGGCAGAATTTCAACAGACACACTATCAGCTGGTTCTGGTGTTGCCTCTTTTAAACCTGACTCCTGTCCTTGCTCAGGGCTGGGGCTTCTGCTTGTTTTCCCCCTGTTCCTCACCCTCCTGACTCCCAGCTTCCAGTATTTCCCAGTTCTCCTCCTCCTCTGGGGTGTGTCCTGTCTCCCACCACCACAAGCTTGGGTCCAAACTGTCCTCTCGTGCACTTTCCCTGGAGGCCTCTTGGTCAGTCGGTCTCCACCACTCCTCCTCATCTAGCCAGTCCCTGACAGGTGGGTGCAGAGCTCAGGAGACCCCCAAGGGTAGGAGGACACCAGCAGTGCCCCCTTTTTTGTAGAGGAGGCAGATCCATGGAGGAGGACGCAGCCATTGCTGTCACGTTTTCTGAACTCCGTGTAAAAAGTCTGTGAATGGAGTTCATTAAAGACCTATTGAGGCAGATATTGTCCAATTTCTCCCTTCCCATAGTCAAAACACAATAAAAAATAAAAAAAATTCCTTCCAGTAGCACCTTAGAGACCAACTAAGTTTGTTCTTGGTATGAGCTTTCGTGTGCGTGCACACTTCTTCAGATACACTGAAACAGAAGTCGCCAGACCCTTATATATAGTGAGAGGGTGGGGAGGGGTATTACTCAGAGGGGTGGTGGGAATGGGTGATAGGCTGATAGCTGTGGTAAACCTGTTGACAACTGTTAACAACTGCAATTAGTCTTACAGGAAAAAGCAAGGGGTGAGAAGGTTAAAAATTGTTTTGTCATGCATAATGAGATAAGAATCCAATGTCTCTATTCAGACCAGGTCTCTCCATGGTTTTAAGTTTGGTAATAGTTGCAATTCAGCAACTTCTCTTTCCAGTCTATTTCTGAAATTCCTTTGTAATAAGACAGCTACTTTGAGATCTTGTATAGAATATCCTGGGAGATTGAAGTGTTCTCCTACTGGTTTCTCTGTCTTGTGATTCCTGATGTCAGATTTATGTCCATTTATCCTTTGGCGTAGGGTTGTAACTCCCTTCCCATAGGTAGAGCAACTGTGCCGGTTTCTAAAATTGCACCATGATACAGTAATTTTCCTTGTGTTCCTTTCATACCACTTTTTGTTATTTTAAGGGTTTGCAGAAGCTGAGAGGTAAGCTGCCCTTTATTAAAGCCTAGTTAAATCTGATGCCTTCAGCTATTTTAGAAGGACGTTTCAGAACTATGCTGTGCGCTGCCCATACCTGTCCTTCAGGTATAAACCAGACTCAGGATCTCAAATTAGATATTGTCCTTTATACAATGCACTCAAAGAGCAATACTGGGGGCAAATTTTAGGCATAGAAGGGGTGAGGTCTGTCCATGAGTCTATAATTTATCTACAAGTTCAATATGCAACTCTTTCTTCTTACTGTGGCTTCTTTGTAGCCAAGTAAGATTGTCTTCCATGAATGTAGTCTTAACAGTGTGTCCGTAAGTGACTTTGGAGGCCAATTCTGGATCTGCACATCTTTCCACAGTTGGGAGATACGTTTCTGGGCAGGAGCAGATCACAGTGAGAATTTGCTCAAACAGGTTCCATAAAGCTGTCTCTGAAATCTCCTACAGCTCAGGTTAAGTGAGAGCACAAAACCGGTACCTTTTACATAATAATAGGCTGCAGCAGAAAGGATGTATGATAAAATCTGTGAAGAATTAAAGAGAGAAGGCAGACGGAGCTGTTCTAATCGGAAATGAATCGGACATGATTTTTTTCCTTCGCAGTCTCCTCTCTGAATCTAACATGTTTACTGAATGCCAGATGTTGTTGGGCTTGCAGGCGTAATCTGTCACTTGTGATGAAAGTGAACAGTTCCTCAAAATGCCCTTGATAGCACATTTCAGTCTGTATTCTGACCAGGGCCTGAATCCTTGCTGGAGTCTATGTCTCAGTTATGATGCACAGGGCTTCCGTGCTTTTCAAGCACCAAGATCAATAAAGGAACAACAGAGACAAACTTACTTCTGAGTCTTTTGACATTGCCAGAAACTTGGAGAATAACCCTTTAAAGAAGAAAGCATAAGCTGAGCAAGCTGATTCTGTAAGGCGGGGGTGGGGGGACTTTTCTTCAGGAGCCAACCAGCAATAAATCATTGGAATAAGTGGAGTTAACTCTTTGTTAGAAGGAACAAAGTCCGCTCAAGAGTGCCAAGCCTAAGGAGCACGGCAACTCTTCTTAGGAGGTTTTGCCCCTATGAGGCAGTTGTGGAGACTGCCTTCCTATAGCTGCCTAAGTCTCCTTGTCCCCTGGCCCTGGGTCCTCCCAAAGCAATCTGAGACTATGTGATCACACCTGTCTCTGCTCCTCTCTCTTCATACCTCTTCTGGTCCTGGGAGATCAGGGGGGAAGTGAGCTAGTCCCAGCAGGAGGGGGAGACACACTGGCTTCTTCACCTGCTGACATATCTCTGCCTCTTGGTTTCCCTCCTCTCCTGCTTCTGATTCTGATTCTGGACTTCTCCCTGCCACAGACTCGTCCTGGTCACTAAACCCTGTTATTTCATTTCACTTTTAATTTGTACAACCTAATAACAATCTGAGGGACCCAGGTGGCGCTGTGGGTTAAACCACAGAGCTTAGGGCTTGCTGATCAGAAGGTCGGCAGTTCGAATCCCCGCAACGGGGTGAGCTCCCGTTGCTTGGTCCCAGCTCCTGCCCACCACCAGTTCGAAAGCACGCCAAAGTGCAAATAGATAAATAGGTACCGCTCCGGCTGTGGCCAGCATGACTAAGCCGCTTCTGGCGAACCAGAGCAGTGCACGGAAATGCTGTTTACCTTCCCGCTGCAGCGGTACCCGCTGGATACGTTCCAGCTTGTCAGTATCCTTCTTGAACTGTGGTGCCCAGAACTGGACACAGTATTCCAGGTGAGGTCTGACTAGAGCGGAATACAGTGGTACTATTACTTCCCTTGATCTAGATGCTATACTCCTATTGATGCAGCCCAGAATTGCATTGGCTTTTTTAGCTGCTGCATCACACTGTTGACTCATGTCAAGTTTGTGGTCTACCAAGACTCCTAGATCCTTTTCACATGTACTGCTCTCAAGCCAGATACACTACCACGGAGCTATGGCCTTTCTCTTTTAACTCAAGCTTGGCTAGGATGTAAGTTGCCTTCTCATGCTCTTAGGCATATATATATTTTAATATGCATCTCTATGCCTTCACCCGACAGGTGCTACAGTCCATGCATTTGCAAATGAAAGGCTCAAGTCACTCAGGTGAAGGATGCTGTCTGGCTTTTATGCTTGATTTAGCAGTTTGGCTTTCAACCCTTAGCATAACCTCAAATGAATTTTGGGTTTTCATGGTGTTTAATGCAGTGGTGATTATTATGAGTGGAGTCTTTATCGTCACGAGAAAGTGGAGCAGGAAAGAGAGAGAGAGAGAGCGTGATCCAGTTATAGTGACAGGCAACGAAAATAAATCATCCCATAAGAGGATAGCGTTGACAGTTGCCATCATTCCTTTCACAAATGTCGCAGAGGCTCCTGAAATTTCCAACTCCTCTCTGGCATTTCAAAGCATCGCATCAGCAATATACCTCCAGCGCAGGTATGCATAAATGAAAAGAAAATCTGGAACTTGAGAGGGAGGGCAAATGTAGCCTGGAATTTAAATGTGAATTGGAAGTTAGTCAAGTGGCAAGGAGTGGCCCACAGCCTAGACCAGGGCTGGGCAATATCTGGTTTTCAACATCATGATATACAGTGGTCCCTCGACTTACGAATTTAATCCGTTCTGAATGGACATTCGTAGGTCGAAAAAAACCGTAAGTCGATTTCCCATAGGAATGCATTGGGAGAAAAATATTTGAAAAAATTCGTAAGTCGAAAAAACCCGCATCTAAAATTCGTAAGTCGAGGAAACCGCATCTAAACCGGCAACGATTTCCATTCGGATGTCGAAAAATTCGTAGGCGTGCGGCCACTTTTTTTCATTCGTAAGTCGAAAAATACGGATGTCGAGTACTTCGTAAGTCGAGGTACCACTGTATCACAATGTCTGAAATAAGAATGGAACTATGTAGAGGCGAACAGTAGGGCTGAGCGATATCCACATTGCGATATATCACCTGCTAAACATCGCGACCTATCAATATATCATGGTGCCTGAAATAAGGATGGAGCTAGGTAGAGACATTGGCTGGCTTCACAGTTTTTCCTACATCATGATTTTTGCCAGCACTTACTCTTGTGATTCGCTGCCCCCCTGCATGAGGCAGGGAAGAGCTGAGCTGGCAGAGTTAACAGGAGCTGCAGGAACTGAGAGAAGCACTGGCTGGCTTCGTGGTTTCCCGCACATTGGTATTTTTGCCTAGCACACACACACATCATGATTCGCAATATATTGCTAGGTCAAAAATTATGAAACCGATACGCAGATATGGACTTCAAACCAGTTTGGGATGATATATTGCTATATCGCCCAGCCCTAGCCTAGACCAGTGATGGAGAACATGCTTTGCAAGAATTTAATTGCTTGCATCTCCAGTGAGCAGATGGGCAGCCTTCTTCTTCTTCTTCTTTTTTCAATTTCTGTTTATTCATTTTTCATTTTACAAAGAGAAAGAAAAGAGATCACAAAAGAAAAAATGGGCAAAAACTAACAAACACAAAAATACATAAATGTATACATAAATACATAAATAAAAAATTATTATGCATGTCTACACAGATTTCTTCATAATACATTGGATTCTTTATCTCCAGCAACTAAATAATAATCTATAAACAAACCAACTGATACATATTTTTTTCATACTTAATTTTGTGTAGATTTTGTATCTAAATTGACTTCCCTCAACTAGCACTCCATTGCATCACATGATAACTCATATATAATATAATATTCCAATTCCAATTACCATATTCCTGCTGTTTTTATTGTTTTCCTTTTTTTTTAAGCTCAGAAACCAAATGTTAAAGATCCATTCGATTGGTATTTATTTTGCTTAAAAATTAGTTTTCACTAGCTAACAATTTTCTGCAAGAGCTATTGCAGAGCATGTAGCCTGTTCTGGTCACACCTCTTTTTTAGATAACCCCAAAATTTGCCCCACTCTTCAGCGACCCTACTTCTGGGATTTTCTTTAACCTTTTCCGATAATATAGCTAATTTGATATAATTTATGACTTTAAAGTCAGATGGGCAGCCTTCCTGTGGCCCATTGCCAGGAGTGGGCAGGGCCAGAAACAAAAGTGAGTAGAGCAATGGGGTGGGATTACCTTTGTACAGTAGAGAGGGGTGTGTGTAGAAATAGGCTACTGTACAAAGGTCTTCTTTGGCGATCCCTCGTAGCCGAGTAAGATTGTCTTTCATAAACATGGTTTTAACAATGAGTCCGTAAGTGACTGTGGAGGCCAATTCTGGATCCACACGTCCTTCCACAGTGGGGGGGGGGGATAGGTTTCCAGATGGGAGTTGATCACAGTGCGGATTTGCCAAGCGTGCCTTCCTCTTAGCACATTTCTCCCTTGCGTCCTGAGTTCGAGTGTCTTCAAAGCGCATGACACCTTTGGTAAAGGCTGCTCTCCAATTGGAGCGCTTGCAGGCAAGTGTTTCCCAGTTGTCGGTGTTTATACTACATTTTTTAAAATTTGCCTTGAGACAGTCTTTTGTTGACCACCAGAATTATGTTTTCCATGTTTAAGCACAGTAGGCTATATCTACACACACCCCTCTCTATCCTCCGGCAAGGCTTCAAGGGCACATGCCAGCTGGGCAAAAACAACACTCTAGTGAGGGGGCGTGGCCTAGGAATAGGGGCGTGGCCTAGGAAGAATCCTGAGAGGTGTGGAGGTTCACATTTGGCCCCCAGGCCTGATGTTCCCCAAGTATTTTTGCAAACATTCTGTTGCAATTCATTGCCTTCCAAATACCTTCCGCTGGTTGAAAGGCTTCAGAACAGATTATTGTGGCACAGGGCATTGATGAGTCCTTAATTATGATAGAAGTAATAACCGCAGTGGACCCCTTTCTCAAGCTGTTTGTTTCCAGGTCTCCTCACCCCCCCCCAACTCATTGGGGAGTCGCAGGACACCCATCAATGCCAGCATCCATAATTATTGGATAACAGTAACATCATCTTTATGGCTTCCAAGAAATTCAAGGCTGAATTGCTTCACTATTGCCGCATTTTATTTTAATGTATTTTAATATTTTAATGTATTTTAGTGTTTGTTGGAAGCCGCCCAGAGTGGCTGGGGGGACCCGGCCAGATGGGCGGGGTACAAATAATAAATTATTATTATTATTATTATTATTATTATTATTATTATTATTATTTGCACCATAATCGTAATCATAATAATGTTATTATTTATGACTCACCCATCAGGCTGGGTTGCCCCAGCCACATTTAAAGCAGTATGATATACCACTTTAAACAAAGAATTCTGGGAGCTGTAGTTTGTTAAGAGTGCTGATAGTTGTTAGGAGAGCTAACCACCATCACCACAGAGCTACAATTTGCAGAGTTTCCTGGGAAGAGGGAATTGAATGTTAAACTTCTCTGGCTTAAAGTAACAATTCCACTTTTTATAGGTCTTGCAATGCAAAGTGGTAAGAGCCTCCTAACAGAATTATATGGAATTTTTGTTTAACGTGATTACATTTTGTTAATGAAGCAATCCGTTGAAGAAATGTATACAGCCAACTGCATGAGTTAGCAGGGGAATTGAGCAGGATCCTATAATTAAGGGACATTCATGTTGCATTAATTATATTAACCTTCCCCTGAGTTTGATCCTATGGACTGCTCGGAAATCACAAAGGCAGAAAATACCAGTCTTTTGTTTGCAAACCAGAGAATTTCACACTGTGTTTAAAAAGTTAGGGCACAAAATCATACAAAGGAGACTCATTCAGCCTCATAGCAGCTAAGGAAAATAATATGACGTCTCTGTTGGATATAACTAACTAATTAGTTTCTGGGCTCAACTCAAAGTGCTGTTTTTGACCAATAAAGTCTCAAGCAGCTCAGAACCCCCAAAGCTCTGAGTTCTCCCCAGGTGTACCTACCCAGACTCTTCACTGGTCATCTGAGGTATATTCAGATCTTCCAAGTGCCCCTATTTTCTGGGGACAGTCCAGATTTACAGAAGCCATCCCAGCTTCTGGTTTGATCCCAGAATATCCCAGTTTTCCTTAGGACACCCCTATTTTCATCAGAGAAATGTTGGAGGGTAGGGAGTTATGCAACCCCTGGGCCAAGGTGATAAATAACCATACAACATTTAGAAGACATCTGAAGGTAGCCCTGTATAGGTAAGGTAAAGGGACCCCTGACCATTAGGTCCAGTCGTGACCGACTCTGGGGTTGCGGCGCTCATCTCGCATTATTGGCCGAGGGAGCCGGCATACAGCTTCCAGGTCATGTGGCCAGCATGACAAAGCCACTTCTGGCAAACCAGAGCAGCACACGGAAACGCCGTTTACCTTTCCGCCGGAGCAGTACCTGTTTATCTACTTGCACTTTGACGTGCTTTCGAACAGCTAGATTGGCAGGAGCACGGAAACGCCATTTACCTTCCCGACAGAGCAGTACCTATTTATCTACTTGCACTTTGACATGCTTTCGAACTGCTAAGTTGGCAGGAGCAGGGATCAAGCAACGGGAGCTCACCCCATCGCGGGGATTCGAACCGCCGACATTCTGATCGGCAAGCCCTAGGCCAGTGATGGCTAACCTTGACACTCCAGATGTTTTGGGACTACAGCTCCCATCATCTCTGACCACTGATCCTGTTAGCTAGGGATGATGGGAGTTGTAGTTCCAAAACATCTGGGGTGTCAAGGTTAGCCATCACTGCCCTAGGCTCTGCTTACGACACCCGTTTTCATCAGAGAAATGTTGGAGGGTAGGGAGTTATGCAACCCCTGGGCTAAGGAGATAAGTAACCATACAACATTTCGAAGACATCTGAATGCAGCCCTGTATAGGGAAGTTTTAAAACGTTTCATGTTTTATTGCATTTTTATATACACTGGTACCTCGGTTCCTGAACGCTTCTGTTGTCAAAAGCTTTGGTTCCCAGAAGTAAATGCCTCCGTTTTCGAACGTTTTTCAGAACTCAGACATGCTGAGTGCAAGAAGCTCTTGCAACCAATGGGAAGCTGTGCCTATGTTTTCAAATGTTTCAGAAGTAGAACGGTCTTCCGGAACGGATTACGTTCGAGAACCGAGGTACCACTGTGTGTTGGAAATGGCCCAGAGTGGCTGAGGCAACTCCGTTAGATGGATGGGGTGTAATAATAAAATTTTCATCATCATCATCATCATCATCATCATTAGGGAATAGGATGTTCCTATTTTCATCAGAGAAATGTTGAAGGGTATTCAATTTATGTAGTAGAATGTTAATTAATAAATAACACAAGCAGAAGGGGACTTATGCAAGAGAGAGTTCCCCTCCCCTCCCTCCCAGGGGAGCATGAGGTATATATTCATGAAATCATAGAATTGTAGATTTGGGAGGGATCCAAGGGTCATCTAGTCCAACCCCCTGCAATGCTGGAATCACCGCTAAAGAATCCCTGACAGGTGGCCATCCAACCTCTGCTTAGAAACCTCCAATGAAGGAGAGTCCATCACCTCCAGAGGTTGTCTGTTCCATCGTCAAACAGCTCTTACCATCAGAGAATTCTTCCTAATATTTAGTTGGAATCTCCTTGCTTATAATCCGTTGGTTCAGAAAACAAGCTTATTCTCTTGCCTTTCTCATATCTCACATTTCTTCCATCATGAGAGTCCTGAGGGCCAGGAAAAGTGGCCTAGGAGGCCTCATTTGGCCCCTGAGCCAGAAGAAGAGGAGGAGGAGGAGGAGGAGGAGAAGAAGAAGTTTGGATTTGCTATCCCACTTTATCACTACCCGAAGGAGTCTCAAAGTGGCTAACATTCTCCTTTCCCTTCCTCCCCTACAACAAACACTCTGTGAGGTGAGTGGGGCTGAGAGACTTCAAAGAAGTGTGACAAGCCCAAGGTCACCCAGCAGCTGCATGTGGAGGAGCAGGGACACGAACCCGGTACTCCAGATTACAAGACTACCGTTCTTAACCACTACACCACACTGGCTCCCCACAGAGGCCTCCCCACCCCGTATTAATACTTGGTTGCTGGTGAGTCAGTCGTTGTGCAGCCCGAATCTGTATAATATTCCTTTCTCTCCTCTGCTTTGCAGATAATCTTTAGAATATGATTTAGAGGTAGCAATTATAAAGCTATACATTGCGACTGTCAAAAATGGCTAATTCTCTGTTGGATGGGAGTCATGGGAAAGACTCGTTTGATTTATGATGGCTTTTTCTTGCCCTCTCTCTTTCTCTCCCTCTGGTTTATTATTTAACAGATAAGAAAGCTGATCCATCCTATAATATACACACACGCGCCTAACTGCATCAAACTCCCTAGATTCCCTGCTTGGATTCTATTCAGCGCTGAGAGTAATTTATGAGCATTTCCCCATGTTTTCCTTTCCTTTCCTTTTGCAAGATGAAAGGCATTGCTCAAGTGTCAGAGAGGTCCCCAAAACGCAGCAACAAAAGGAGTAAATAAAACCGCGGCGGAACAACAACAATATGTGGAATGCTTTTCAAATAATTCCCTTCTGCCGAGCAAAAAAAATCAACAATTGACCAAATGGCCTTAATCTGTCACTTTAAAAATGGTCTCTTAGTAGCTACACAGATAGCAAGGAGGTATATGATGCTCAGTGGGGAACGATGGCAGCAGACAGACGGCCGTCAGAAGAGAGCCATAGCCAAGAAGATCACAGAACTTAAACAACAGAAATTCAAATGAGCTGAGTTCCTATTGAGGAGGAACCAACGGAACCTGCAACAAAATGTTGCAGCATATGTCACTTCCACAGAAGAAGTGCTGCACCGCTCCTTGAGGGGGTGGGATGCTTTAGTCCTACTTTTTAAAAAGTTTTAGATTTTACTGCTTTGCTTTTTATGCTGGTGTTATTCATTTACTAGGGACCCAGGTGGCGCTGTGGGTTATACCACAGAGCCTAGGGCTTGCTGATCAGAAGATCGGCAGTTCAAATCCCCGCGACGGGGTGAGCTTCCGTTGCTCGGTCCCAGCTCCTGCCAACCTAGCAGTTTGAAAGCACATCAAAGTGCAAGTAGATAAATAGGAACCGCTACAGTGGGAAGGTAAACGGCGTTTCCGTGCGCTGCTCTGGTTCGCCAGAAGTGGCTTTGTCATGCTGGCCACATGACCCGGAAGCTGTATGCCGGCTCTCGGCCAATAAAGTGAGATGAGCGCCGCAACCCCAGAGTCGGACACGACTGGACCTAATGGTCAGGGGTCCCTTTACCTTTACCTATTTATTTACTAGCCATCTTCAAATATCTTAAGGGCTGTCACATGGAAGAGGGACCGTGCTTGTTTTCTCCTGCTCTTGGGGGTAGGACTCGAACCAATGGCTTCAAGTTACAAGAAAGGGGATTCCGACAAAACATCAGGAAAACCTTTCTGACAGTAAGAGCTGTTCGGCAGTGGAATGGTCTCTCCCCCCCCCCTTCCTTTTTAAGCAGAGGTTGGATGGCCATCTGTCATGGATGCTTTGGCCGAGATTCCTGCATTGCAGGGGGTTGGACTAGATGGAACTTGGGTACCTCCCAGCTCTAAGATGCTATGATTCTATTATTCATCAGTGAGGGCCAGGCAACTAGTCTATAATAATAATAATAATAATAATAATAATAATAATAATAAAAATAAATTTTATTTATACCCCACCCTTCCCAGCCAAGACCGGGCTCAGGGCGGCTAACACCAATAAAATCACAGCAAAACATACAAAACAATCAATTAAAATGCAAGTTAAAATATGATTTAAAGTTTAAAATGCAGCCTCATTTTTAAGTAGCCCACCAATCAAACCATAAAGGAATGAAACATCAGGGTTAAACTGAAACCAACCCAAAGGCCAGGCGGAACAGCTCCGTCTTGCAGGCCCTGCGGAAAGATGCCAAATCCCGCAGGGCCCTGGTCTCTTGTGACAGACCGTTCCACCAAGCCAGGGCCAGTACTGAGAAGGCCCTGGCCCTAGTTGAGGCCAGCCTAGCATCCTTGTGGCTCGGGACCTCCAAATTGTTATTATTTGAGGACCTTAAGGTCCATACACGGGGCATACCAGGAGAGGTGGTCCCTTAGGTACGAGCTGTTCAGCAGTGGAACAGACTCCCACGAGAGGTGGTGGACTCTCCTTCCTTGGACGTTTCTAAGCAGAGGTTGGATGGCCATCTGTCATGGATGCTTTGGCTGAGATTCCTGCATTGCAGGGGGTTGGACTAGATGGAACTTGGGTACATCCCAGCTCTAAGATGCTATGATTCTATTATTCATCAGTGAAGGCCAGGCCACTAGTCTATCTGCCTGCCTTCCCAGTTCTGCTGGACCCTTGCTAGACACCGCGCCTTCATCATCCCTTTGTTGTTGTTGTTCAGTCGTTCAGTCGTGTCCGACTCTTCGTGACCCCATGGACCAGAGCACGCCAGGCACGCCTATCCTTCACTGCCTCTCGCAGTTTGGCCAAACTCATGTTAGTAGCTTCGAGAACACTGTCCAACCATCTCATCCTCTGCCGTCCCCTTCTCCTTGTGCCCTCAATCTTTCCCAACATCAGGGTCTTTTCTAGGGAGTCTTCTCTTCTCATGAGGTGGCCAAAGTACTGGAGCCTTAACCTCAGGATCTGTCCTTCTAGTGAGCACTCAGGGCTGATTTCTTTAAGAATGGATAGGTTTGATCTTCTTGCAGTCCATGGGACTCTCAAGAGTCTCCTCCAGCACCATAATTCAAAAGCATCACTTCTTCGGCGATCAGCCTTCTTTATGGTCCAGCTCTCACTTCCGTACATTACTACTGGGAAAACCATAGCCATCATCCCTACAAACTCCAAACCTACCTATGCTTCTGGAAGCCAAGGCTCACATGTCCAACATCCTGCTCTTCCTGGCTGCACATGCACCACTGCTGACAACAGGCGCACCTCCATGTCACATAGCTGTCAACTTTCAGATTTGAAAATAAGGGATGCCGCGAGGGCAGTGCAATGGCACCAAGTAGCCTCGCCACCCTGTGCTCCAGAGGCTGCGCGCAAACGGGTGAGCGAAAGAGCAAGCGCATAGACGGCAGGCAGGCTGGCTAGCTGGCTGGTTGGGCGTGAGGGTCTGGCTGCACAAGGCATGCAAGCTCCACCCCCAGTCGGTCTCAGACTCCTTATTGGCAGCCGAGCAACGCAGCTGAGGAGCCTCCCTGGCCAGCAAGGAGGGAGAGGAGCTGCTTCCTTTGAAATTTAAGGGATATCAACAATCCGGGATAGCAGCGGGAAACGGCATTGGAATAAGGGAGTTTCCCGCAAAAAAGGGAGGGTTGACAGCTATGCCATGTCACCAGTATGCTTTTCTGTGCTCTGCATAGCCACAAGGCAGACTGTCCACTCATTTTATACGGCCATTTTCTTATCATTTGCTTTAAGTGCTACCCTTAGATCTAATCTCAGTTTACTCAAGGCAATCTGACCTGACCGGAAAATATATTGCAAGGCAAACGACATGTTGCAAGAACGCAAGCACATTCTCCGTTTCATGTGTGCTTCGCTCTGGAGGAGGAAGAAATAGATCTGTAATAAATCATGGTGATCATTATTATTAAACGCCCACCATAAAGTAGGGATGTGCATGGAATTGTGGGCTGTCAGTGGATATGCGCTGATTGCTGCTCTTTCCTATGTGCGGGCATGTAAACATAGGGATCTGTCTGAGACTGAGTCAGCCATCTAGCTCAGTATTGTCTACACTGACCGGCAGCAGCTCTCCACAGTTACAGAAAGTGAACATTCACAGCCCAACCTGGAGATTAAACCTGGGACCTTCTACATGCAAGGCAGATGCGCTGCCAGGGCTCTGTGGCCGTTTGTTGCTGACCTTTCCTTTCCAGCAACACACCTTTCAATTTGAGGTGTGTGACTATTTAGATATTTGGGCAATTCTGTGTCCAGGGCAGCTGTCTACCAGCTTCATCTGGTACGCAGGCTGAGACCCTACCTGCCCGTGAACTGTCTCACCAGAGTGGTGCATGCTCTAGTTATCTCCCACTTGGACTACTGCAATGCACTCTACGTCGGCCTGGATGCAGTTAGAGGATGGATGGTGGCTAACGGATTGAGGTTGAATCCTGACAAGACAGAAGTACTGTTTTGGGGGGACAGGAGGCTGGCGGGTGTGGGGACTCCCTGATCCTGAACGGGGCAACTGTGCCCCTGAAGGACCAGGTGCGTAGCCTGGGAGTCATTTTGGACTCACAGCTGTCCATGGAGGCGCATGTTAATTCTGTGTCCAGGGCAGCGGTCTACCAGCTCCATCTGGTACGCAGGCTGAGACCCTACCTGCCTGCAGACTGTCTCACCAGAGTGGTGCATGCTCTAGTTATCTCCCGCTTGGACTACTGCAATGCGCTCTACGTGGGGCTACCTTTGAAGGTGACCTGGAAACTGCAATTAATCCAGAATGCGGCAGCTACATTGGTGACTGGGAGTGGACGCCAAGACCACATAACACCAGTTCTGAAAGACCTACATTGGCTCCCAGTACGTTTCCAGGCACAATTCAAAGTGTTGGTGCTGACCTTTAAAGCCCTAAATGGCCTCGGCCCAGTATACCTGAAGGAGCGTCTTCACCCCCATCATTCAGCCCGGACACTGAGGTCCAGCGTCAAAGGGCCTTCTGGCGGTTCCCTCACTGCGAGAAGCGAAGTTACAGGGAACCAGGCAGAGGGCCTTCTTGGCAGTGGCGCCCGCCCTGTGGAACGCCCTCCCATCAGTTGTCAAGGAAATAAACAACTATCTGACTTTTAGAAGACATCTGAAGGCAGCCCTGCTTAGGGAAGTTTTTAATGACTGATGTTTTATTTTGTTTTTAATATTCTGTTGGGAGCTGCCCAGAGGGGCTGGGCAAACCCAGTCAGATGGGTGAGGTATAAATAAATTATTATTATTATTATTATTATTATTATTATTATTATTATTATACGCTGTACCAATGCGTACCAACAACAACAACAAAAGCACTGCTCCTTGTCATTTCATCCTCACAACAACCCTGTGAGGTAGGTTAGGCTCAGAGGTGCTGACTGGCCCAAGGTCACCCAGGGAGGTTCGTGGCTCAGCAGGGATTCGAACCCTGCTGTCCCAGGTCCTAGTTCAACTCTCACGCAACACTGGCTCTCTTACTAGCAGGAATGAGCACTGGGGACTATTCTGGAATGAAAGATTCCCCAAACCACAGTCACCCTTTATCTCCCTCTCAGTTTTCTGACGGCAACACTCAGTTCAAGGGGCGGAGGAAGACAAACTCACCCACAAACACTTGGAACATCATTATGGAGATGGAGGGCGTAGCAATTTGTCCCCCACGTGGCTTTAATGTCACAATTTTTTTCATTCCTACTGCCATAGCTGCCAACCCTCCCTTTTTTTGCGGGAAACTCCCTTATTCCAATGCCGTTTCCCGTTGCTATCCCGGATTGTTGATATCCCTTAAATTTCCCGGATTTCAAAGGAAGCAGCTCCTCTCCGTCCCTGTCGGCCAGGGAGGCTCCTCAGCTGCGTTGCTCGGCTGCCAATAAGGAGTCTGAGACCGACTGGGGGCGGAGCTTGCATGCCTTGTGCAGCCAGACCCTCACGCCCAACCAGACAGACAGACAGCCTGCCGTCTATGCGCTTGCTCTTTCGCTCTCCTGTTCGCGTGCAGCCTCTGGAGCGCAGGGTGGCGAGGCTACTTGGTGCCATTGCACCACCCTTGTGGCATCCCTTATTTTCAAATCCGAAAGTTCGGAAAAATCCCTTATTTTCAAATCCGAAAGTTGACAGCTATGCCTACTGCTTACTTCAAAAGCTTTGAAACCAATAATGCGTGCCTGAGCTTGCTTTCCTCCTTCTCCCTCCCAGTCCCTTTTCCTTTTATATCATGTCTCTTAGACATTCTGATAGAACCTCACTGTGGATATAGAAAGACAAATGGAAGCCTTTTCCGGACTATTTAAAGAAATGTTATACGGTGAATTTGTGAGCAGGATTTGACCTATGAGCAACAGAAAGAATTAGAAATATGAAAGAGGGAAGATAGGGTGCGTCAAAGGGGAGGAATAAAAAAGAAACACCATTGAAAATGGGATAGGAAGTCGACAAAAGAAAAGAAAAATTTATTATGTATTATAAATATCTATGGGAACTTTGTGGAAATCTGTTACAGGTAGGTAGCCGTGTTGGTCTGTCATAGTCAAAAAAAAAAAATCCTTCCAGTAGCACCTTAGAGACCAACGAAGTTTGTTCTTGGTATGAGCTTTCGTGTGCATGCACACTTCTTCAGATACACTGAAACAGAAGTCACCAGACCCTTATATATAGTGAGAGGGTGGGAGGGGTATCTCAGAAAGGTGGTGGGAATGGGTGATTGGCTGATAGGTGTGGTAAACCTGTTGACGACTGTTAACGACGGCAATTAGTCTTACAGGAAAAAGCAAGGGGTGAGAAGGTTAAAAATAGCTTTGTCGTGTGATAAGAATCCAATGTCTTTGTTCAGACCCGGTCTCTCCATGGTTTTAAGCTTGGTAATGAGTAGCAATTCAGCAACTTCTCTTTCCAGTCTATTTCTGAAATTCCTTTGCAATAAGACAGCTACTTTGAGATCTTGTATAGAGTGTCCTGGGAGATTGAAGTGTTCTCCTACTGGTTTCTCTGTCTTCTGATTCCTGATGTCATATTTATGTCCATTTATCCTTTGGCGTAGGGTTTGGCCTGTTTGTCCAATATAGAGAGCTGAAGGGCTCTCTATATTGTGGAAAATCTAATATCTAAATCTAAATCTAAAATCTAATATTTTGTGGAAATCTAATATCGCTCCATGAATCTCAGTAGGGCCTGCAACGTTGACTCTGTACATACTGGCAACAATTCTCTAGGGTTTCAGAGCAGGATCTCTCCCAGCCCTAGATGGAGATGCTGGGGATTGAACCTGAGACCTTCTGCATGCCAAGCAGATGCTCTAAAGTTGCAGGCATCACTTGGCCAGCCAGCTTGGCAGCCCTGGCTTCATTCATCATTGGATGCTTGTGAAGAATGTCAGCGGCAAAGACAGCCAGAGGAAGAGACAAGAGTATGGCATGCCAGGCTGCCAGATTGACGAGTCGCCTTCAAGGGGCAGCAGTCAAAGATTCGTGGGAAAGGCTGGCTTGCCTCATCAGCTCAGGGGGCAATGCTGCTGGCATCGCAGCCCAAGTCATTCCTGTTGACACAGGAATAGCTGGAATAAGTGACAGTCAAGGTGACAGCCAAACGGAAGCGCCATCTGTCCAACAATGACTCATCGCCATTCGGTCCTGCCCTGCCCTGCAGCGTAGTGTGAAATAACGTTGTTGCTGGTTTTTAATCCCACTCTTCAGTCGAGAAAGGCTCCCAAAGCATCTTACAAATATCAAGGAGAAGACTGCTCCTGTCCTCAGGAACACAATCTAAGAGGCATGGCACAAAAGGAAAGGGGAAGGGGAGGGAGAAGGAAAAGGGCAAGTTCATGTTGTTGTTGTTGTTGTTGTTGTTGTTGTTGTTGTTTCAGAGCTCTTGTGCCAGGCAACAGGGAAGGTATTAAAGTTGCTGCTTACAAGTGCTTTTCTCTCAAGTGTGCCTTAAACTCAACACACTTTTCCACCTCTCATAATTAAAGAATTGAACAGAACCTTAACCCAACATTGTTATGGCTTCTCTAAACTAAAGGCAAGAATGGATGACTCTCTTTATTCCACTCTACGGTTTTTTTAATGAAAGCTGGTTTATAAATAAAAGGATAATTTTGTTCTGGTCTGCACAGAGTCCAGGAGACAAAAAAATAATTGGAGTCATTCAAATTCCTAAAGCACTCCTGCCGAGCACATAATCCCACCCTTTCACGCGGTGACCAAAATCACTTAAAAGATGGACCAAATCTAAAGGTGCCTTGCTTATAATAAGAGCCTTTGGCACTAACAGGGTGAATTTCCTTTCCCCCTCCCCTTGTATATTTGGAATTGTATATTTGAATGTATATCTGGAGGTGAAGGGAGGGGACAGTTTGATCTGCAGTAGTAATCGTAAGCAGAAAAACAGGGACTGCTGTTTTCATTTCATTAAACGCAGCTAAAGGATTTGATCTTGCATTGGGTGCATTGATGGCTGCATGCTCCGGGCTCCCCCACTTCAGAGCTGCTCCCCAAAATGTGGACAGTAGGGGGTGGGGCTATTAAGGGGTGTGTACAGCTGGAGGCGGGGCTGCGTTGATGGGGGTGTGGCCAACAAACGCATGGTAGCTCAGTGATCCCTCCTTGGGCTTTTGTCTCTGTAAGGAAGGAAGAGGAGAAAGGGCTTGTTTTGAAACAGTTCTAATTGCACACTCGAGGCCGTTCAAGGGCCATCAGCAGCTACCCTCCACGAGCCTTGGCAAGCTGCTTCAAATCTATTTCCTTTCGTCTCCGGTATTTATAGCACGCCTCTTGTCATGAAGGAGTAAGTGATGAGAGAAAGGAGGGATCGATCTGGGGCACTTTAATTTAATAAAGCAAATATATAAAGAACTGCTTTGTAAGTGCTTTGCCCTTCCGTCGCAGTAAACACAACGCTTGCAGTGTGCGGTTGAAATCCTAAGCCTGCTCTTGTGCAATAATTAAGGTGCTGGGGTGGGGAAGAACAGCCTAGATGGCTACTACAACATCTCTAGAGCTAGTTCCTGAGAGGTCAATGGGAATAGCATTAAAAACATAAGAAGAGCTTGCTGGGTCGAGCCAATGACCCATCTACTGGGGTGGGGTGTTGGGTAATCTTTCATAATATGACACCCTGGGCGAAGCCAAAATTTTGGCGCTGCGAAATCATAGAATCATAGAGTTGGAAGAGACCACAAGGGCCATCCAGTCCAACCCCCTGCCAAGCAGGAAACACCATCAAAGCATTCCTGACAGGTGGCTGTCAAGCCTCTGCTTAAAGACCTCCAAAGAAGGAGACTCCACCACACTCCTTGGCAGCAAATTCCACTGTCAAACAGCTCTTACTGTCAGGAAGTTCTTTCTAATGTTGAGGTGGAATCTTCTTTCTTGTAGTTTGAATCCATTGCTCCGTGTCCGCTTCTCAGGAGCAGCAGAAAACAACTTTTCTCCTTGAAACTTTTCATTTTGAAATGGAGCATTTCAAATGGGTTTTCTCAACGTTGTGCCCCCTTGGCTCAGCACCCATTGAGAGAGAACCGCCCACACCACCCTAAATCCAGTGCCGCAGGTAGTACAGCTTCCTGTTTTCAAAGTGACCAACCAAATCCCTGTGGGAAACCTGCAAGTCGAACCCGGGTGCAAGAGGCCTCTCCCCTTCTGTGGCTTCCAGCCACTGGTATCCAGAAGCATTACTGCCTCCAACTGTGGAGGCAGAGCATAGCAATCATCTCCATAACACCGGTCCTGAGAGATCTACATTGGCTCCCAGTACGTTTCTGAAAACAATTCAAAGTGTTGGGGCTGACCTTGAAAGCCCTAAGCGGCCTCTGCCCAGTATACCTGAAGGAACGTCTCCACTCCCATTGTTCAGCCCAGACACTGAGGTCCAGCACCGAGGGCATTCTGGTGGTTCCCTCACTGCAAGAAGCAAAGCTACAGGGAACCAGGCAGAGGGCCTTCTCGGTAGTGGCGCCCTCCCTGTGGAACACTCTCCCTTCAGATGTCAAGGAGATAAAGAACTATACAACTTTTAGAAGACATCTGAAGGCAGCCCTGATTTGGGAAATGTTCAATGTTTAATGCTGTGTTGTGTTTTTAATAATCTGTTGGGAGCCGCCCAGTGGCTGGGAAAACCTAGCCAGATGGGCGGGGTATAAATAATAAATAATTATTATTATATTATTATTATCTCCCATATTATAGAGACTTGGCCGGTTTCAACCAGAAGTCAGGCCATCCAGCATTCTGCTAGAATACTCCTCCAGCAGAGATGCAATAGGCCTCCTCACTTTTGACTTTCTTCTTTTTTATTAACCAGCCACTTTAATGATTATCTGCCTTGTCCCTTTTTTCCAAATTATTTTTTATTAATTTTCCAAATTACTACAAATCCAACCAAATTCATTTAAATTAATACAATTTCTTAAAATCAGGTTTCCCGCTCCTGTTCCAAACATGGGATCATTATCCTTTCCTCACATTGCCACATCATTTCTGTATTGTTCTTAATGGTGTTTTGTGTTTTAAAGTTGAACATTGCCCTGATACTTTATGATTTTGCTTTTATGAGTGAATATTATCTATCTATCTTTGGTTAGTATTGCCTGCACTGAGTAAAGGATAAAGGACCCCTGGACGGTTAAGTCCAGTCAAAGGCAGCTATGGGGTTGTGGTGCTCATCTCGCTTTCAGGCCAAGGGAGCCGACATTTGTCCACAGACAGCTTTCCAGGTCATGTGGCCAGCATGACTAAACCGCTTGTTGCACAACGGAACACCGTGACGGAAACCAGAGTGCACAGAAACGCTGTTTACCTTCCCACCACAGCGTACCTATTTATCTACTTGCAGTGGCATGGTTTTGAACTGCTAGGTTGGCAGGAGCTGGGACAGAGCAACGGGAGCTCATTCCGGTGCGGGGATTTGAACCGCCGACCTTCCGATCAGCAAGCCCAAGAGGCTTCGTGGTTTAGACTACAGCGCCACCCGCATCACTGAGTGCCAGCAGCACACCAGGGTTTTAGATAGGAGTCTGTTTCAGCTGTAGCAGGAGATGCTGAGGATTGAACCCAGGAACTTCTGCATGTGCTCCACCACTGAGTTATGGCTGCTTCCCCAATGTAGGCTAAGTCTTCTTCTGAATACTAGTTGCTAGAAACCACAGGAGGGGAGAGTGCTGTAGTGGGCTTCACATGGAAATCTGGTTGGGCTTCACATGGGCATCTAGTTGGCCACTGTGAGAATTGCGAGAATAGATGGGCCATTGGCCTGATCCTGCAGGTTCTTCCTAGATCCAAAACACCAGTTTGGGCCAATAGGAAGTGTATTATACCAGTTGGAGGATCTCCATTGCTTACCAATTAATTCCCAGGCTCAGTTCCGGGTTTTAGTGGTACAATAATGGGGAAATAATGTACTCTGAACATATAGACAACAGTGAAGAGTATCTGGTGAAAAACCCCGAGTCGAATAAGCAAGTTTGCTACGGCCGTTTTCCAGAGACAGATGCTTTTACAGGCTCTGCATGTTCTCTTGGAATAAACTGCCAATGCAGGGATAGACCAAGAGGGCATCATTTATCATGGTTTAGCACCTGCTCAGCTGTGCCTCACCCACCTATTTTTTTCCTAAGGATAGGGGGCAAGCAAGCTGTTGCTGTTCCTGCAGAAACGAAGCATCATCCACAAGCTATTTCCAACGATTGCAAATCCATTCCACTGAGAATTGACTTTTTTTTTACATGTTACAGAATATCTTCCGATAAATATTATTACACCTGCCCTGTATTCTTAAATGCTAGCTACCTGCAGAGAGCCGGGTCGAATCCAGCAGTCCCCAGCACACGGAATGCTGTCAAACTTGCTTCCGAGTCAGCATGCGTGAGATCTGGCTTCCAGGCCTGAACACATTTATTAGGAAACAAGTCGTCCGTCCGTCCGTCCGTCGTCCCCGTCCCCGTCCCCCCCGAATTTAATGAGCCTGACTTCAGAGTACATCTGCTTTCTCCATGGTGGAGATGTGCCTTCTTGTAACTTGAACCCATTGGTTTGGGTCCTAACCTTTGGAGCAGGAGAAAACAAGCTCCCACCATCTTCCACGTGACAGCTCTTTAGATATTTGAGAATGGCTATCATGTCACCACTCAGTCCTCTTTTCTAAGCTAATCATTCCCAGCCCCGTCAACTGTTCCTCATAAGGATTGGCTTCCAGACCTTGGACCATTTGGGTCATCCCCTCTGCACACATTCCAGCTTATCAATACCCTTCTTAATTTGTGGCGCACATGACTTCTTCCTCTCCTCTCTTGGGAAATTAATGTAATGTGTGAAGCTGGAGAGTCCAAAATAAGGGTGGGGAAGGAGAAGGAAAAAGAGAAAGAGAAAGAGAAGACTTGCACTACTTGTCCTCCTCAGTGACCTTACTACATATGGGCAGTTACAGGTAGGTAGCCGTGTTGGTCTGCCATAGTCAAAACAAAATAAAAAATAAAAAAAATCCTTCCAGTAGCACCTTAAAGGTAAAGGGACCCCTGACCATTAGGTCCAGTCATGTCCGACTCTAGGGTTGCGGTGCTCATCTCGCTTTATTGGCCGAGAGCCGGCGTACAGCTTCCAGGTCATGTGGCCAACATGACAAAGCCGCTTCTGGCGAACCAGAGCAGCACACGGTAACGCCGTTTACCTTCCTGCCAGAGCGGTTCCTATTTATCTACTTGCACTTTGACGTGCTTTCAAACTGCTAAGTGGGCAGGAGCTGTTACCAAGCAACGGGAGCTCACCCCGTCACAGGGATTCAAACCGCCGACCTTCTGATCAGCAAGCCCTAGGCTCTGTGGTTTAACCCACAGCACCACCTGGGTCCCTTTTCCAGTAGCACCTTAGAGACCAACTAAATTTGTTCTTGGTATGAGCTTTCGTGTGCAACACTTTCGGAAAACACTATTACTGGCCCCAACAACATCAAACATACCAGCTCAGGACTATTTTATTGCTCATTGTCTAACATTGTGTATGCCATCAAATGCCAACAGTGCCCTTCAGCTCTCTATATTGGACAAACAGGCCAAACCCTACGCCAAAGGATAAATGGACATAAATCTGACATCAGGAATCACAAGACAGAGAAACCAGTAGGAGAACACTTCAATCTCCCAGGACATTCTATACAAGATCTCAAAGTAGCTGTCTTATTGCAAAGGAATTTCAGAAATAGACTGGAAAGAGAAGTTGCTAAATTGCAACTCATGACCAAACTTAAAATCATGGAAAGACCTGGTCTGAATAAAGACATTGGATTCTTATCTCATTATACATCACAAAGCTATTTTTAACCTTCTCACCCCTTACTTTTTCCTGCAAGACCAATTGCAGTCGTTATCAGTCGTCAACAGGTTTACCACACCTATCAGCCAATCACCCATTCCCAACACCCTTCTGAGTAATACCCCTCCCCACCCTCTCACTATATATAGGGGTCTGGTCACTTCTGTTTCAGTGTCTCTGAAGAAGTGTGCATGCACACGAAAGCTCATACCAAGAACAAACTTAGTTGGTCTCTAAGGTGCTACTGGAAGGGATTTTTATTTATTTATTTATTTTGTTTTTACATATGGGCAGGACATCTATAGCAGCCCTCACCAGGTCTGGTGGGAGTTGCAGCCCAAACATCTAGTGGTCACCAGCTTGTCGAAGCCTGATCTATAGTGACAGCACCCATGATTCATAGGACCCTTTTTGTAGGGACTGCAAAAACCCCTTGGAGTTCATTAAATGAAGAAGAAACTTTGAAATACCCAGCACTCCAGTGTTAAGCTTTGACTCAAGAACCCTCGGCCCATACCAAATGTGCTTAACAAGGGACCAAAAAAAAGCCAGCTTCGCGTTCCCCTTGGATTTTGTCAGATGTTTCAAATCCCAGTCAAAGCAGATTCCCTTTCAGCTGCTTCTCTTTTCGTCCTGCCACTTGTATTTAGAACATGCATATGACACCTGGGATAATCTGTCAACTCTCGCTGCTCCTTTGATCCTCTTTCAGCCCTGGCTGTGAAATTCTGATCCTTCCATTTGCTGCTCTGGTCTTTTCTTATCTGCAGGAAAGCACAAGGTCATTTCTTTCTCAGCACTTCTGGAAGACGAAAGCTAATTTCCGCCGCCTCCTCCTCCTCTTCTTCTTCTTCTTCTTCTTCTTCTTCTTCTTCCTCTTCTGGAATCTGATCTTCCTCATCTTTCTAAATTTTCATGTAATTTTCAAGAACATAGTTTGATATATATCATCTACCTTTCCATCTACCCTGATGTTTTATTCCTTTATGGTTTGATTGGTGGGCTACTTATAAATGAGGCTGCATTTTAAACTTTAAATCATATTTTAACCTGCATTTTAATTGATTGTTTTATATGTTCTGTTGTGATTTTATTGGTGTTAGCCGCTCTGAGCCTGGTCTTGGCTGGGAAGGGCGGGGTATAAATAAATTATTATTATTATTATTATTATTATTATTATTATTATTATCTATCTGTAAAATTCAACATAAAATTAGAACGGCAACTACACCTACATATTTTTATGCCACAAGATTTAAAGTCATTGAGTGATATCAATGAAGCTAAGTAACTTACATCTATTGGTTCCAATATGTCTAACTTAGAGAATGACTTAGTTGGACATCACCCTTTATTCCTGAGGTAGCCAACCTGCTGTTGAACTACAACTCCCATCATACTCCTGGCCACTGGCTATGTTGCCTGGGGTTGATGGGCTTTGTAGTCCAGTACAGAGCAGCCTTTCTCAATTTCGGGTCCCCAGATGTTGTTGGATGTCGTGGACTGGTTGGGCACAGAGGAATGCTGGGAGGAACCAGCCAGGGAAGAAGGCTTGGGGCCTGGGAATTGGTGGTCGGATGACGATGAGTGGTGAGAGGGAGAAGACTGGGAAGAGATGTCAGAAGCTGAAGGAGTAACAGGGCTTTGTGAGCTGGGAGAATCTGTGACAGAGAGAAGTCCAGAATCACAGGCAGAGGCAGAAGCAGGAGGGTGGAAGAAGAGCGGCCAAGAGGCAGAAATAAGTCAGGCTGGTGAAGAGTCATGGGTGTCTCCCTGCTGTGACAATCTTTCCTCCCCTTGGTCTTCCAGAACCAGAAGAAGCATGAAGTGGGCAGAGCAGAGACAGGCATGGAGGCGCAGTCTCCGTTTGCTTGGGAAAATTCCTTGAAAGGAGGAAACATAGACGGCTGTGGGGAGGCAGGGAGCTTTAGTCTTGGCAACTGATCTATGGGGTAAGACATACCAGGAATGAGTTCCAGTGATAATTAGGCCTGACACTCCACCAAGTGCCGATCTTTGGTCTTGCTAATAAAGAGTGCACAGTGTGATTTACTGCTGGCTCACTCCTGTCAATGGATTACAACTTCCATCATCCCCCCTCAAAAAAACAACTTCCGTCATCCCTGACCACTGGTCCTGCTAGCTAGGGATTATGGGAGTTGTAGTCCAAAAACACCTGAGAACTCAAGGTTGAGAAAGGTTGATCTAGAGCAGGGATGGCCAAACTTAGCCCTCCAGCTGTTTTGGGATTGCAATTCCCATCATCCCTGACCACTGGTCCTGTTAGCTAGGAATGATGGGATTTGTAGTCCCAAAACAGCTGGAGGGCCAAGTTTGGCCATCACTGATCTAGAGGATACCACATTGGCTAACCTCACTTTCTTCCAAGATGTCTGAGTGACCTCAATTTTGACCGGGCTTAAAGAGGACTTAACCTTCACCCTTCAAATCATAAACAATGGAATTATTTGCCAAACTCAAATGAGTTTTAATACAACTGAATACAAATTGAGACTATTGACATGGGAATTCAGAATAAACAAATGTCAAGTAAGTATAAGATCTTCATTATGCATAGTTTATTTTAGGCAACCAGCTCATTAGCTTCCAAGTTTATTATCTGCACCAGTGTCTTTTGTCATTTGCATTCATCACAGTGGATATTATGAGTGTAGCCTGCTGGGATTTCTGCTATCAGAAACATTAAGAACTTACTAATAAAAGTTATATTGGAAACACCCAATTGCACTCTGAGTTTAATCATTCCATTTGTTTCCTTCCACCCACTGTTCTACATTGGATTAAAGAGAGAGCGAGAGATCTGTCTGCAGTGATTAACACATCTCCATGGATGGAGATGCCCCTCCAACATTTGGAAGTGATTATGCTTAGGGCAAACAATAACCAGTAACAGTGCTTCAGGAAAAAGATTTATCAAGCAGCTCTCGGTAGACATATGCTTGGTGCAAAGAAAGGTAACCAAGCTACTGAAGGGTGGGACACTTGAGGGAGCTGGGTATGTTTAGCCTGGAAAAGAGGAGACTGAGCAATGATATGATTGACATCTTCAAATATCTAAAGAGTTGTCACATGGAAAATGGAGCAAACTTGTTTTCTCCTGCTCCAGATGTTAGGACCCGAACCAATTGATTCTTGTAATTTGAATTAAATTCTGATTAAACATTAGGAAGAGCTTTCTGATGGTAAGAGCTGTTCGACAGCGGCTCCCTCAGGAGGTGGTAGACTCTCCTTCATTGGAGGTTTTTGAGTTCAGGTTTTTAAGTTTGGGTGGCCATCTGTCAGGGATTCTTTAGCTGTGATTCCTACATTTCAGGTGGTTGGACTATATGACCCTTGGGGTCTATTCCAAATCTACAGTTCTATGATTCTAAGATTTTTCACTTTGCAGAAATTCAGCCACTGCTTTAGAATTGTAAAGTCCCACAACCTGCAGACTTCTGAAGGAACTTGAACATTTTGTCCTGGTCCAGCCTATGGCTCCACATGGTTAAAGGAAAGAAGGAAGCCTGAAGGTGACTGTAGCAGCCAGCACTTCCGATAGCTACTACAGGCACAAAACAAGAGTTCTCGTCAAATTCTTCTTAGTGCTGCTCACTCACTTTGACAATTCTTGGTGTTTCTGGGTTCAGCGGAAGTCACAGTGAGCAGTGCTTTCGTTGCTTGAGAGAGGATGGTTTGAAGGGGGCTGTCCACAGTTAGCTGTAGCACCATTTGAAACTGATAACAGATATGATGGACCTTCTTGCAGCCTGAGAGCCACATTCCATTCTGGGCAGCCTTCTGAGGGCCACATGCCAGTGGGGGGTCTGGCGAGTGGCAAAAGTGGGTGGAGCGACCATGCAAATTTTACCTTTGTAGAGTAGGCTGTTTTCTACATCCACACAGCCTTCTCCGTCTTGCATTCACATGAGGAAGAGGCTTTGTCAGAGTCGAAGCACACATTCCAGTCCTGGGGGGGAGGGGACACAAAACAGGACCAGTGGGGGCATGGCCAGACAGAATGGCCTGGAGGGTCACATTTGCAGAGTCAGTCCCTCTTCCCAGGGAACACTGAGGAGTGTAGCTCTGTGAGGGGAAGAGGGATCTTCCTACAGCTCTCAACACCCTTAACAAACTACAGCTCCCAGGGTTCTTCGGGGGAAGTCACAACTGTTTAAAGAGGCACAATACTTCTTGAAATGCATAGTGCAGATGAAGTACTATCTTGGCAGAGAAAAACACTGAAAGACTTCTGACTCCTCAGAGGAGTTGGGTTGTGGTTCCTCTTCTCTGTGTCCTAGTCTATACACAGCCTTACTGTGGAAGAAGACATCAGTATATGGTGATCAAGATACACCAAAAAGGCCAAGTATCCTAACCATCAGATATGGATGTTCTGGAAACAATGGGACTTTTCGCAGGCTCAGGTACCTACGAAACCCCCAACTGGCTAAGTTTCTTGCGCCAATCTGTGTAGCCTCTGCTTGTTCTTGTGCCTGAGAGAGTTGCTATGGCAACCGGCGAAGATGGATCCAAGCTTTACAGAAGGGAGGAATAACAATGCAAACTCAAAGAATATGGAAAATGAGGGGAATCTTTAAGAGATACTCCTAACCGGAGCCCGGTGTAGCGGTTAGGTCCATGAGGTGTAAACTGGATGCACCAAGTTTAGATCTCTTCTCATGAGAGTTAGGTAGAGTAGAATAACTTTAATTGCATTAGTCCTTAGACCATAGCAGTACATGACACTCACATGCTGTGTTAGAAGAGGGGGCTGTGAAGAGTTGTTCTTTAATGTTGCCAACTGAAGTCTGCATCCACCAAGAAGCTCTTTTTACCAGTGGGGTGGAACCTCGGACCCTGGTCTGAGATGTGGCCCTCCAGGTCTCTAGTATCTGGCCCTCAGGACTTTCTCAGGCCACACCCATCTCCCCAGACCATGCCCTTTCACTGTCCCTGCCCTACCCCTGCTTCAGGTGCTTTTTGCCTGGCTGAAATGTGCCCCTTAAATGGTGATGGTGGTTCTTGTTTGCGTGGTTGGAATGAGATATGAGCCTCTGACTTTGGCACGGAGTAGGAATTTTCCTGCTAGATGTTAAGTATAGTGGTTTAATTCACTGAAATTGTAAATGCTTGTATGCTTTACTATGTGTTTAAATGGGGGGTATCTAGTGAAGGAGAGACTCCAGTTTATGTGACGCAAGATGACTGTGATTACCATAGAATCCACTGTGAACACTGCTAAGTTGAATGGAGTGTTGGAGTGCTGCTTCTCTGCTTCACAGAAAGCAAGCAAAGCTGCAGGAGAAGGTAAAAGTGGAAATTCTCATAGGAGCTGCAAGGCATGGCCTGATTGAGATACAGAAAGCTGAATGCTGAGTTCTGGAAAAAGAGGAAACTACAGTTGTTTGGAAGGAAGAAGAGACTGTAAGCCCATGCTTGGAGAACCATGTGACTGTAAATATTATGTTTTAATTCATCTATAACTATAAGTGAATGTTAAAGTCTGGACATTAGTTTAATTTCCAAAGGAGCGTGTCAGTCATATACAGTATATATATTTGAGCTTCTTAGCTGTGATTTTGCTACTCTTATTTCAATACTAAACACAGGTAAGGGTCCCACCATTTGACTCTGGGCAGGTGAACAACAGTTCATCGCCCCTGTTTCAAGAGCATCCCAGACCCTGAGATTTCAGGGCCCAAACCTTCTGAGCCCTAGGGGAAGCCCTTGGCGATGTCATGGGGGCAGGCCCCAGCGATGTCAGCAATGTCACTCCCATCATTCCTGGCTAGCAAGACAGGGGTGATGGGAATTGTAGTCCCAAAACAGCTAAAGACCTAAGTTTGAGAAACCTTGGGTTAGAGTGTCAAACTAGGACCTGAGAGACCAGGGTTCAAATCTCCACTCAACCTTGAAGCTCAGTGGGTGACCTTGGGCCAGTCACTGTCCCTCGGCCTAACTACCTCACATGTGGTGTGGTGTGGTGTGGTGTGGTGTGGTGTGGTGTGGTGTGGTGTGGTGTGGTGTGGTGTGGTGTGGTGTGGTGTGGTGTGGTGTGGTGTGGTGTGGTTAGTTGGTTAGTTGGTTGGTTGGTTGGTTGGTTGGTTGGTTGGTTGGTTGGTTGGTAAGTCCTTATAGCAAAGTGTTATTACCTGCTGAGCCAAAGTCCAAAATTACTTCCTGGAAAGCATGTAACCCGGAAACTGCAATTAATCCAGAATGCGGCAGCTAGACTGGTGACTGGGAGTGGCTGCCAGGACCACATAACACCGGTCCTGAGAGATCTACATTGGCTCCCAGTACATTTCCGAGCACAATTCAAAGTGTTGGTGCTGACCTTTAAAGCCCTAAACAGCCTCAGTCCTGTATACCTGAAGGAGCGTCTCCACCCCCACCGTTCAGCCCGGACACTGAGGTCCAGTGCCGAGGGCCTTCTGGCGGTTCCCTCACTGCGAGAAGCAAAGCTACAGGGAACCAGGCAGAGGGCCTTCTTGGTAGTGGCACCCGCCCTGTGGAACGCCCTCCCATTAGAGGTCAAAGGGATCAACAACTACATAACATTTAGGAAATACCTGAAGGCAGCCCTGTTTAGGGAAGTTTTTAATCTGTAACATGTTAATGTATTTTAATATTTGCTGGAAGCCACCCAGAGTGGCTGGGGAGACCCAGCCAGATGGGCTGGGTACAAATAATAAATTATTATTATTATATTATTATGTGTCTTTTTCCCCTCACCCATCAGAGTGGCTCGTCTCACCCCACCCCCCACCCCCTCCTCGCCACAACGTCGGAAGTGTCGAGTCATCTGCTAGGAGGGTCTTGTCATATTTTGCAATATCACCTTTCTAAATAACAACAGCCCTTGAAGGAGAACGTCGGCTATTGATCTGATGTGAGAGCCACTGACGCAGCAGATAACATCATCCAAGGAGGAGATGCAACCCAAGGTCGCTGCCTTCTTAAAATACACATTTGGATACTGTTTGATTCAATTCAATAAGCCATTAACTATCGATTGGGAGAGCTGTTTATATATAACTGGTCACTCCCCAAGAAAGCCGCACTTTGTGTTCTTGTCTCGCTGCCAGAGGCTTCGAGATTTGACAGGCACCCTGGAGAGCCTGAGCCTTTGGGGACAGAGCAGGATTAGAAAATAACGACAGCAAAGCAATGCATAAACATTGGGCCGCTCTCTCATTTAAAGAGCACAGAGGGAAATTTTGGAATTCAGCTCCAGAAAAACTAATTCAGAGGAGCAAATGGCTGGCAAAGACCATGCTTAGCAGAACAAACGAGGGACAATGTGGTATAATGGTTAGAGTGGTTGGACTAGGACCTGGCAGAGACCACTCAGGCCACAAAGATCACTAGGTGACCTTGGGGAAGTTGCTGTCTCTCAGCCTAACCTACCTCACAGGGTTGTTTTGGGGATTAAATTGGGAGGGGGAGAACCATTTATACCACCTGAGCCACCTGGAGGAAAAAAGCAAGGCAATACATACATAAATACATCTTTTGTCAGAGGCATCAGTTGCATGCCTTACAGCAAGGCTGGGGCACCTCAGTTTTGTAGGTCAAATGTGGAGCCCAGACTTTTATCTGGTACCTGGTGCTCTACCAGAGGCTGTTTTAGTGTGGCACAACCGGCACAGCAGCACTGGGAACCACAACAATGCTGTACAACAGAGTGTGAGAGGCAGGGGTGCCAAATTTTAGCATTGCACAGGACATCGCTGTAATTTGAAAGAATAGAATAGATAGAATAGAATAGAATAGAATAGAATAGAATAGAATAGAATAGAATAGATCTTTATTGTCATTGTCCCCCTGCGGGAAACAATGAAATTCCTCGGTTGCTATATCAACTCAAATAAGGCACTCCACATAATTTAAAAAAACAACAACTGATAAACACAATACAATACAGGACAATATAACAAATAAAATAAGATGACTTCAGAGTCCAGAGTTTCCATTTAAGGCCAAAATTGCTCTAGGAAAGAAACTGTTCTTGAGACGGCTCGTTCTCGCCTTCATTGTTCTGTATCTCTGTCCCGATGGCAGGAGCTCAAAGAAACGGTGACCAGGGTGTGATGGGTCTCTTGATATATCTAATGCCTTTCTGTGGCACCTGATGGTATAGATACCTTCTAGGGTAGAGAGTGAACAGTCAATAATACTCTCTGCTGTTTTGATAATTCTTCGCAATGCAATCCTATCCCGTGAAGTGCAGTTTCCATACCACACACATAAACCATAAGTGAGCACGCTCTCAGTGGCACAGTGATAGAAGGCAAGCAGCAACTTTTGCGGAAGATGATTTTTCCTCAGAATTCTCAAAAAATACAATGTTGGTAGTGTTTTTTTCTCCTAACTCCCAGGGCAGCAAAATCTCCCTTGCCAGTGTGGTGTAGTGGTTAAGAGTGGCAGACTCGTAATCTGGTGAACCGGGTTCGCTTTCCCGCTCCTCCACATGCAGCTGCTGGGTGACCTTGGGCTAGTCGCACTTCTCTGAAGTCTCTCAGCCCCACTCACCTCACAGAGTGTTTGTTGTACGGGAGGAAGGGAAAGGAGAATGTTAGCCGCTTTGAGACTCCTTTGGGTAGTGATAAAGCGGGATATCAAATCCAAATTCTTCTTCTTCTTCTTCTTCTTCTTCTTCTTCTTCTTCCATATGGATGAACTGACTCAGCCCTCTCTCCCACTATAGTACAAACCACTATTTGTATGCACAGCTCTGGAGATTGCACACTTGTTCAACCTAGTGTGTGAGCAGCCCTATAGTGACAACTCAAGGACAATCACTATGAGATAGATAAAGAGACAAGCTTCTCTTTGCTGAGGGGGTGGAGGATGGGATTGAATGAAGGAGGTTTCTTGAACAACACGTCGCTTCTCTCTCTCTCCATGCTATTGGACCTTATTATATTTTAACTGAAAGGTAGGGAAGAAAAAAGGAGCAGTGGAGGACACAAGTCACCTGCTGGTTGAAAGCACTTGCTACCCCTTCCTACTTTTTGCATTTGTCCTCATCCTTGGCAGTCATTGTGGAGGCCTGAGATGGTAGAACTGATGGCCAGTTGACACATCCTTGTAATAATATAATAATAACAATTTATCATTTATACCCCACCCATCTGGCTGGGTTTCCCCAGCCACTCTGGGCGGCTCCCAACAGAATATTAAAAACACAATAAAACATCAAACATTAAAAACTTCCCTAAACAGGGCTGCCTTCAGATGTCTTCTAAAAGTCAGATAGTTGTTTATTTCCTTGACATCTGATGGGAGGGCGTACCACAGGGCGGGTGCCACCACCGAGAAGGCCCTCTGCCTGGTTCCCTGTAACCTCACTTCTTGCAGGGAGGGAACTGCCAGAAGGCCCTTGGAGCTGGACCTCAGTGTCTGGGCTGAATGATGGGGGTGGAGACGTTGACCACTAGGTGGCTCAGTACTTGGTCCCTGTTCACACACATATCCCCTTGGTCTCTCAGGGTTGGATATTGCATCCTTAGGTCTGGGTTCACCCATGCTGGCACGTCACTTGAGTTCTCTTCGCTTCATTGCTGTATGCACAATGACTGTGTCGACTGACCCAATAAAACACATTGTGTTAGAGCTGATCTGAGAAATGCAGGTTTCCAGGGCAACTGAGTTACTCAACAGGGACATGGGATGCCCTGAAAACGGCATCCTCCAGGGTCTCTGGCATGTAGGACACTCTCATTTTAGCATCCCAGGTGCCAGAGACCAATGGCGGCATTACAGACAGACGACCTTGATACCACTGCTAGTAAATGAGGAGGCAGCAGATGAGAGCTCAGGGATTCACAAGTATCAGGGGGATATTGATAAAGAGTGTCTGATATTGGAACTCCGGATGGGAGGGGGAGAAAGTGAGCTATATTCCCTGGGGGGCATAGTTCATATTAGCCAAGCCCAACTGTTCATCTATCTGAGTGGAACTCGCCAGCTTGACATCGCTTACAATAATAATAATAAGAATAAGAATAAGAATAAGAATAATAATTTATTATTTATACCCCGCCCATCTGGCTGGTTTCCCCAGCCACTCTGGGCGGCTTCCAACAGAACATTAAAATGCAATAATCTATTAAACATTAAAAGCCTCCCTAAACAGGGCTGCCTTCAGATGTCTTCTAAAAGTCTAGTAGATGTTTTTCTCTTTGATATCTGATGGGAGGGCGTTCCACAGGGCAGGTGCCACTACCAAGAAGACCCTCTGCTTGTTTCCTTGTAACTTGGCTTCTCGCAGTGAGGGAACTGCCAGAAGGCCCTCGGCACTGGACCTCAGTGTCCGGGCAGAATGATGGGGGTGGAGACGGTCCTTCAGGTATACTGGACCGAGGCCGTTTAGGGCTTTAAAGGTCAGCACCAACACTTTGAATTGTGCTCGGAAACGTACTGGGAGCCAATGTAGGTCTTTCAAGACTGGTGTTATGTGGTCTCGGCAGCTGCTCCCAGTCACCAGTCTAGCTGCCGCATTCTGGATTAGTTGTAGTTTCCGGGTCACCTTCAAAGGTAGCACCACATAGAGTGCATTGCAGTAGTCCAAGCAAGAGATAACTAGAGCATGCACCACTCTGGCGAGACAGTCCGCGAGCAGGTAGGGTCTCAGCCTGCATACCGGATGGAGCTGGTAGACAGCTGCCCTGGATACAGAATTAACCTGCGCCTCCATGGACAGCTGTGAGTCCAAAATGACTCCCAGGCTGCGCACCTGGTCCTTCAGGGGCACAGTTACCCCATTCAGGACCAAGGAGTCCTCCACACCTGCCCGCCTCCTATCCCCCAAAAACAGTACTTCTGTCTTGTCAGGATTCAACCTCAATCTGCTAGCCACCATCCATCCTCCAACAAGGCTTGTTCTCACGTTACAGTGAACACAGGTACAAGCTGTCCCTACAAGTGTTTGTGTTAAAGTGTGTGCACTTGCTGAATCTCAGTTATTTTGCACACCGATACACAGGCTGTGCGCTTGTTGAATGCTACATGCGAATAACTGTACACCTGTCAGCGACTGGTCGGGTGAGGAAGAGTGGTGGGCACCACCTGCCCTAGAGCCCCCAGAGATGGCACAGAAGACGATTTAGACCCTGGATTGTGGTGGTGGGACACTGGCGAGCAGCCTATGGAAGGGACGAGCTGGGAGGTGCTAGAAGCAGGAGGTTTGAGCTATCAAGGGGGGGTCAGAAGAAGGAAGTCCTTCCAGGACAGAACCAGAGGGTGAGGGTCACAGTGTGAGTGTAGACTCAGACAGTCAGAGCTTGCCCTTGCTACACAGCAGCAGGACAGTCTCAGTCCTGCTGCCTCTCCACCGCTTCTGGCACCCCACTCAAGGAGAATCCTGTACATTGCTGAGTAATGAGCCAGAGAGGCCCAGAGTAGGAGCCCAGCCCCTCAACACAGCATTTGTCTGCTTGGGAGGGATCCAGAGTGAGAGGTTAGATGGGGAAAGGCAGGGCCAGTGCTCAGTTTCAGCAACATCTGGAGCTTGAATGAGTTGAGCCTGTTGTGTTGTTGCTTTCTGCGAATAAAAGCTAATTGCATTTCGCGCCTCGTGTTCTTCCTGCCCTGTGGATGACCTGCACTCGCCTAACAGCTCCTTGACAAAACCCCGCTATTTGCATACACAGTTTCACAGATTGCACACTTGTTGAATGTAGTGTGTGATCACCCCTCTTGAGACAACCCAAGGACAATCACTAGGAGTGTTTGAATATTTGTCTTCTCACCGCCACCAATCTATTAGGATGAGCTGTCTTATACAGAGTCAGAACATTGGGCCATCTAGCTCAGTATTGTCTACACTGGCTGGCAGTGGCTCTCCAGCATTTCAGGCAGGAGTCTCTCCAAATCCCCCCCTTTTTTTAATTCATATTTATTGGGTTTTACACCTAAATAATATAAAAAACAAACAAACAATACATAACACTACAAACATTACAAACTACAAAAATACACACATACAAAAATCAAATAATTCCCTTCTTCATTCCTTAACATTTTGGTTTGACTTCCTCCTGTCTTTCCCACTGCGTTTCAATGTATATATTTATTCTCTTTAGCAATTTCCTCTCATCGCTTACTATTATAATTCTAGTATTCTCTTCTGTTTTTACTGTTAATTCTATTTCCTTATCTTAACTCCTTATTGTCTTATCAAACCTTATCACTTATATCTCTTACAATTCTATTCCTCAGTTGCTATCCTAAACTTATCTATATATATATATATCATGTTTCCATCTAATCATTCAAAGATCTAATCTGTAAATTGCTTATCTTTCGGCATTATCTTATCTCTTACATTTTACAATAATTTTTAAGATATTCTCTAAAATTCTCCCACTCTTTCTCCACCGCTTCTTCCCTCTGGTCGCGGAGTCTCGCAGTCAGCTCGGCAAGTTCCATATAGTCCATCATTTTCATCTGCCATTCTTCTATGGTTGGTAAGTCCTTTGTCTCCCAATACTTGGCAATCAATATTCTTGCTGCTGTTGTGGCATACATAAAAAAAGGTGTGATCTTCCTTGGGTATCTCCTGGTTGACCATTCCAAGTAAGAAGGCCTCTGGTTTTCTCTCCAAATCCTAGCTGAAAAGGCCAAGAATTCAACCTAGGACCTTCTGCATGTGGAACAGATGCTCTACTACTCAACTGGGATTGCAGAATATCCCTGCAGCTTTCTAATCATTATGCCACCGTCATGCTACTTCCCCCACCCCCACCCCCACCCCGGCCACCGCCTGCTCCGGATGGCAGCATTTGGAACATGCCGAGTTTGCCAGTACAGCTGGCAGGGAGCGCATCAGATGGCTGAACATTTTGTGTTGAGATTGTCAGCCGCATCAATGGCATTTCTCTGACAGGCTGGAAATGATACGCAGAATAAACAGATCACAGCTACAGGATAAGGAGAGACGAGAAGTCATCTGGTCCCAGATCAAAACTCCAGCTTCCGAGCCCTTCCCGTTAAAAGAGATCTCAAGCTGTCGAAGCGAAAACCCTGCTTTCAGCAAACAAAGAGGCAGGAGGAAAACATTTCAACTGGTTGCATGGCAGGAAACCAGAAGGAGAAAGAGGCATGTCCTGAATGTGGCATGCAAAACACGGCAGTTTCTTTTCTATTACCATTGAACTGTGGGAGTGCAATTTTGCTGACAATTCTGTGTCACCTTCAAAGACAAGAGGGTAGGAGAAGTGAGCGGGTGGGGACTTTCTGCACTGTAGATCCTCACATGCAAAAAAATAAAATTAAAAAATCTAGTCACCCGGAAGCCACTGGGATCAGGGTGGCAGGGGGGGACCACTAGCTCTGTGATTGGTACTGTCCTGTCTCGCACCCAGCACATGCAGACTGAGGCTTGCTAATATGTAAGTAAGAAAGAGATATTTATTCAGGCCCAGTAATGGTACAGACGTGGCAGCAGACACAGAGCTCAGGAGGCCTGATTTAGGGGTACGAGAATGAGGCAAGATGATCAGAACTAGAAGGAAACAATGAAGCTGTCCCAACAGTTTCCACAGCCTATCAGCCAAGCTTTTAAAGATGACATTTGATGCTCTCACTGATGACAACGTGGAAGAACCTGCTGGGTCAGGTTGATGGCCCATCTAGTCCAGCATCCTGTTCTCACGGTGGCCTCCCAGATGTCTGTGGGAAACCAGGGAGCAGGATCTAAGCACAAGAGCCCTCTCCCCTCCTGTGGTTTCCAACAACTGGTATTCAGAAACATTACAGCTGCCAACTATGGAGGCAGAGCATAGCCATCACAGCTAGTAGCCACTGGTAGCCCTCTCTTTCATGAATTAGACTAATGCACTTTTAAAGCCGTCCAAGTTAGCAAGCATCACTGCCTCCTCTGAGAGTAAGTTCCATAAAAGTGCTTCCTTTTATCTTTCTTCAACCTTCCAACATTCACTTTGCAAGAATGTTTGGGTTGTAAATGCTTGCTCCTCCAGGGCAGGTGAGTCTGCTCCCATCTGTGGAGGCCACGCCTGCTTCTAGGGGATAATATTGCACCTTCCTCTTCATGCTTCTGATCCGTCATTGCTGCTTCCTGAGAGGCATCGCCAGCCTCCACTGAGGCTCTCCAAGGCTAGAGAAAGAAGTTGGCATCCCTGCTCCCCAAGTGGCTGAAGTCAAGGAACAATGTGGGGAGCCTCCTTCTTCCAATCCTGATTCCCACCAATCAACCCCCTCATCTGTTTCTTCTTCTTCTTCTTCTTCTTCTTCTTCTTCTTCTTCTTCTTCTTCTTCTTCTTCTTCTGTGTGGTGTAGTGGTTAAGAGTGGTAGACTCGTAATCTGGTGAACCGGGTTCGCGTCTCTGCTCCTCCACATGCAGCTGCTGGGTGACCTTGGGCTAGTCACACTTCTTTGAAGTCTCTCAGCCCCACTCACCTCACAGAGTGTTTGTTGTGGGGGAGGAAGGGAAAGGAGATTGTTAGCCGCTTTGAGACTCCTTCGGGTAGTGATAAAGCGGGCTATCAAAACCAAACTCTTCTTCTTCTTCTTCTTCTTCTTCTTCTTCTTCTTCTTCTTCTTCTTCTTCTTCTTCTTCTCCTTCTCCTCCTCCTCCTCCTCCTCCTCCTCCATCTCCATTGGGACCTGTCAACCCAAGCCCAACAGCACTGCAGGACACACTGCAGAACTCACAACTGGTACCTGGGTTGCTGTAGAGCAGAAACTGAAATAAATGGGATAAAAATGTAATTTGAAAATGGATTTCTAATCAATAAATATAAATTAAGTTCTCTGCTTATTAAATAGGTTGGATGGGGTGAATATTTCTTTATTGCCTTTTATAATAATAATAATATTTTTTTTTATTTGTACCCCACCCATCTGGCCGGGTCCCCCCAGCCACTCTGGGCGGCCTCCAACACACATTAAAATACATTAAAATATCACAAGTTAAAAACTTCCCTAAATAGGGCTGCCTTGAGGTATTTTCTGAATGTCAGATAGTTGTTTATATTTTTAGCCCATCTGTTCTCTCCAAGGTGTTTAATGTGATCTATATTATTCTCCCCTACCTCCACAGAACAACCCTGTGAGGTGTGTTGGGTAGAGACTGGCCCAACATCACCCAGTGAACTTCAAGGCCAAGTGGGGACTTGAACCCCCGGTCTCTCAGGTTTTAGCACGACGCTCCTGGCTCTCAAATGCACAGTATAAGCTTCTGTGACACCAGTAGCTAGCTTTGACGGCCAGCTAGCTACCCAACCCCGGTTCTAACCACAGTTACATTGGGAAATGTTGCATGTGTTCGACTCCATGTAAGCAGCTGCAAAAACCCCTCTGGATCTCTGCATGTGTTTTGCGAAGTCTCTTCCAAAACAGTTTCCTAGTTCCCCCTGGTTACCAAGTAACCTAGCCGTACTGCATTTTTCTCCGGGTAGAATTGTCAGCTCCTGCCCCAGCCTTCTTAGCCTTTGTTTCAGAGACGCGAGCCTCCTCGCTCACTCCATCTGGCACCTGTCAGACCGCTGTAAATTCAACAGATCTTCCATCCAAGTACATCATAATCTCCCCACCACCACCTTTGTATTTCCTCTCTTTTCTTTGTCCAAAATATTTCTCCCTTTAGAACAATTAGCAAGTGCAGAAACATCTTGCTCGAGACTGAATCCCCAATTTCTGCACTCAGAATCCCGCCTGAAGAAGAAGGAGAAGGAGAAGAAGAAGAGTTTGGATTTGATATCCCACTTTTTCACTAAAGTACAGCTTCGTTTCTCCTGTTGTTTTTGGAAAGTGTGAAACCAATAAATTTGGCTTCAAATGCAAACTGATTCAAATTTCTGCTCCATCCATAGAATAGAGTGGTCTAGATGCGCCTTTGGCCTTATGATCTCATCAATCTTTTCCACCAATAGTTGTGCTTCTCCCCTCTCCTTCTGCTCCATAGCCACATGTGAAGAAATATGAGGGAGACTGAAGAAGAAGAAGAAGAAGAAGAAGAAGAAGAAGAAGAAGAAGAAGAATAGGAGGGGGAGGAGGAGGAGGAGGAGGAGGAGGAGGAGGAGGAGGAGGAGTTTGGATTTGATATCCCACTTTATCACTACCCGAAGAAATCTCAAAGCAGCTAACATTCTCCTTTCCCTTCCTCCCTCACAACAAACACTCTTTGATATGAGTGAGGCTGAGAGACTTCAAAGAAGTGTGACTAGCCCAAGGTCACCCAGCAGCTGCATGTGGAGGAGCGGAGACGCGAACCCGGTTCCCCAGATTACGAGTCTACCGCTCTTAACCACTACACCACACTGACGTGTGTCCGGGCATTTGCCTGAATGTGCCGATGTTCAAAGCATGGGCACACATGGCAAGGAAAAGAGGAAGCCCCTTAATATTGAGTCAGACCATTGGTCTATCTGGATCAGTGTTGTCAATGCTGATTAGTAGCAACTCTCCAGGATTTCAGACAGGATGTCTCTCTCAGTCCTGCCTGGAGACACCAGGGATTGAACACAGGATCTTTTGATTGCAAGGCAGATGTTCCACCCTTCCCAAGATCTGCAACCCAACGTCTTTGTGTGTATCACACATGCACCCTTAGTCCTCCACCCCTCCTTGTGCTGTGGGGAGAGGCTTCTGCATGCATTCACTTGAATGCAAGTAATGTTGTTGTGCACTTGGGGAAGCAAGGTCTTCAAACAGCTCAGAGGAATCTTCTAACATTCAAGTGACTGCACAGAGAAGCACAGGGAAGGTCATGGTTGATGAGCAGAATTCACATGAGGGCCCTAGAGGGTGAGTCTTGCATGTGAACCCTGGCCCCAATCCACACTTGGACTATACATATGTTCAGGAAAACACAGGCCCTGGTCCGACTCTCTAACCACCACACTATGCTGGCTCTCTCACATGCTACCTCCAAGATCAGATACCTCTGAATTCTCCTTGCCAGACAAGAAGAGCAGGAGTCCCGCTTGTGGGCTTTCCAGAGGAATGGACTTTGAAGAATCTGTCAGTGTTTTTTTAAAAAATAGTTTTTATTCATTTTGCAAGAAAGAAAAATAAAACATACAAAAACATACAAAAGCATACAAAAAGGTATAATAATAATTTTTAATAATAATTTTTTATTTGTACCCCGCCCAACTGGCTGGGTCTCCCCAGCCACTCTGGGCGGCCAAAAGACATAGGAAAAAGAAAAGAAAATAGGAAAAAGATTCTTCTTACAATAACATAACTTTCCTGTCAGTTTTGGTTCTTTCGGTTTCTCATTTTTCCAATCTTAAATTCTGTTCTCCATATTTTTGCAGCGAGTTACTATTATTTATATTTTTTGAAAAAACAACCTCTCACAAATTCTTCAACATTTTAGTGTGCTTTTATCCCAATAAACATATTTTTTTATTAATGTGCACATTTTTGCAAGCAATTTCCGCAAAAACAATACATTTTCACATGTTGTTTTGCTCTATTTTGAGAATATTTATATGCAGTTTTGTGAACCATGCAAAATTCAGAAAAGTGCAAATTTCAAAGTACAGCTGTGTTTCGTTTCTCCTGTTGTTTTTGGAAAGCATGAAACCAATAAATTGGGCTTCAAATGCAAACTGAAATCAAATTTCTGCTCCATCCATACAATAGAGTGGTCTAGATGTGCCTTTGGCCTTATGGTCTCATCAATCTTTCCCACCATGTCTTCTGCAGAGACCAAACTCCCGCCCCCTCTCTCCTTCTTGTAATATTAATTGTAAGAAATGTTGTTATGACTGAGTGGTTGTTAAACTTTAATGTTTTTTATGCTATTTTATTTTATTGCTCCTATGTCTTAATCACTGTCTGTAAGCCGCACTGATGACTGGGTGCCTCGCAGCAGACATTTCGATGAAAATAAATAATGACTCGAGAGTCACACAGATTGCTTCGCTCTGCCTCCCAGCATGCCTGAAGTGGCTTTCAAACTGTGTGCTGAGGAACCCTGTTGTTCCTAGGAAGATTGTCAGTAAATGGAGGCGGGGATCTTCCCTGAATGACAGCTTGTCAACCAATCCTTTTCTTTCGCTGCTATGTGTAGCCACAGGAGAGGTCAGGGTGTTGTCTAGAATGCTTGCGGAGTTCACACGGGGTAATGGAGAGACACTCCTCATGTTGTGTGATCCCCAAAGCATGCCCCATGATCAGAGGCAGTGAATCAGGGCTCAGTGTTCCTCACTACGAAAGAGGCGGGGAGTGAATTGATTTGATTTATTGTTTTTCTATGCTGGTTTTTATTCAGATGAATCCCAAAGTGGCTTACAAACATTAAGTGTGGTGTAGTGGTTAAGAGCGGAAGACTGGGGAACCGGGTTCGCGTCTCCGCTCCTCCACATGCAGCTGCTGGGTGCATAGCTGTCAACCCTCCCTTTTTTTTTGGAAAACTCCCTTATTCCAATGCCATTTCCCGCTGCTCTCCCGGATTGTTGATATCCCTTAAATTTCCCGGATTTCAAAGGAAGCAGCTCCTCTCCCTCCCTGCCAGCCAGGGAGGCTCCTCAGCTGCGTTGCTCGGCTGCCAATAAGGAGTCTGAGACCGACTGGGGGCGGAGCTTGCATGCCTTGTGCAGCCAGACCCTCACGCTCAACCAGACAGACAGCCTGCCTGCCGTCTATGCGCTCGCTCTTTTGCTCACCCGTTCGCGCACAGCCTCTGGAGCGCAGGGTGGCTAGGCTACTTGGTGCCATTGCACCGCCCTTGTGGCATCCCTTATTTTCAAATCCGAAAGTTGACAGCTATGGCTGGTGACCTTGGGCTAGTCACACTTCTCTGAAGTCTCTCAGCCTCACTCACCTCAGAGAGTGTTTGTTGTGGGGGAGGAAGGGAAAGGAGCATGTTAGCTGCTTTGAGACTCCTTAGGGTAGTGATAAAGTGAGATATCAAATCCAAACTCTTCTTCTTCTTCTTCTTCTTCTTCTTCTTCTTCTTCTTCATAACAGTAACATAACAGAACACAGCATAAATCATATGAAATAATTGACAAATCATCAACAAAACAGTTAGAACCTATGGTAAAGGACCCCTGGATGGTTAAGTCCAGTGAAAGGCGACTATGGGGTTGCGATGCTCATCTCGCTTTCAGGCCGAGGGAGCTGGCATTTGTCCACAGACAGCTTTCCGGGTCATGTGGCCAGCATGACTAAACCACTTCTGGCACAATGGGACACCGTGACAGAAACCAGAGAGCATGGAAATGCCGTTTTCCTTCCCTCTGCAGCGGTACCTATTAATCTACTTGCACTGGCGTGCTTTTGAACTGCTAGGTTGGCAGGAGCTAGGCCAGTGCAATAGGAGCTCACCCCATCGCGGGGATTCGAACTGCCGACCTTGTGATCAGCAAGCCCAAGAGTCTCAGTGGTTTAGATCACAGTGCCACATGTGTCCCTATGAGACGCTACTGACAGGGCAGCAACTAAAAAATAAGCTAAACATCACAATTACGGCAAAAGTCACACTATACGATTAACAAATCATGAATATATGCATTTGTATGTGCATATGACCTGCTGTATGCATTTGTTGTATACATGGATAGCTCAGTTGGTTAAAGCATGGTGCTGATAATTCCAAGGTTCAATCTCCATATGGGACAGTTGCATATTCCTTCATTGCAAGGGGCTGGACTATGATTCTATTATTACTGCACTGCAAAATTCAGAGGAGCGTACTTCTGTTGTATTTTGGTTCACAGATTGTTTGTGCAAGGGCAGATTTGGGAGATTCAGCTTTAAGTCTCAGACTTTTAAAGAAGAACAATCTGAGTGAGAGACTGCTGGTGTCCTTCTACCGAGGCTCCATAGAGAGCATTCTTATATACTGTATTTGTGCTTGGTTCTCCAGCTGCACAGCCAGGGAGAAGAAGGTACTTCAAAAGGTCATAACCACAGCCCAAAATATTATTGGTCATCCTCTCCCATCTCTGGTAGAACTATACAGTTCCTGTTGCCTTAAAAAGGTAAACAATATTTTAAAGGATCCATCTCATCCAGGATATAGTCTCTTTGCACCACTGCCTTCGGGTAGAAGATATAGAACAATTAGATCAAGAACAAATAGACTGAAGAACAGTTTCTACCCAAGAGCTATAACCATCTTAAATGCTGTAACCAGATAATATGACCTTGGAGAGCTGTGATGGGTGGATGTGTGTGTATGTGTGGCTTTTTTGGTGTGTGTGTGTGTTGTGCTGTTTTTTGTTTTGTTTTTTCTTTCTTTCTGTTTTTACGGGATGGCATGCAATTTCGTTGCACTTGTATAGCGTTGTGCTTGTACTTGTGCAATGACAATAAATTATCTTATCTTATCTTAAGCAGGAACTGAACAAAATCCCCCCCCCAATCCCTCCCTTGAAAGAAGAAAGTAGGAGACCACTTGTCTCAGAAACCTTACAACAGAATTTTGTCCCGCCAGGTGGTTCCTTCCTGTCTAGCTTGCATTGCAAAGCAAGAATCTCCGTCAGTGAACCTGCCATGTTTCAACTGTCCCTCACAGCTGCGGAGGAAGGAGGAAAAGATCAGTTTTCCACCCTCAGATTTTCTTGCTCGTTGTTTGCATCAGCAAAACACCATTATTTCTCACACATGGCGAGAGGCGTCTTCTCCCTTGAAAAACTAAACTGCGTGTCGCAGCAGAAGAGAAGGAAAAGCTGAAGGTCAAAAGGAGGGGATAACTGCTTGCTTGGGCAAATTTCTGCAAAACTGACTCTTACCCCCTGTAATCAACAGCCCGGCTTAATGAGAGAGAGGAAACCCAGCCAGGAATGCACAAGAGGGGATGGAGGTGAAGAGGAAGGAAGAATCACAGCGAGGAAAAGGTTGCGCCAATGTGAAAAACCCTGCAGGGGGAATTGGCGTTCTCTTCCCCAAGTGGATTTCCATTTGTTAAAAATCCACTTTTGATGGTTCAGAAAAGGGCAGCCGACATGATCAAGGGGATGGATCAAGTTCCCTGTGAGGAAGGGTTGCAGATTTTGGCACCTTTTTGTCGAGAGAAAAGGTGAGGAAGAGGTGACATGATAGAAGTCTATAAAATTATGCATGTTATAGAGAAAGAGCATAGAGAAAAGTTGGTCTCCCTCTACCATAACACTAGAAATCATGGGCATCCCAGGAAGCTGGATGTTGGAAGATTCAGGACAGGCAGAGAGTACTTCTGCATGCAGCACATTGTTAAACTGTGGAACTCCCTGCCACAGGAGGCAGTGATGGCCACCAACCTTGATGGCTTTAATAATGAATTAGACAAATTCATGGAGGAGAGGACTATCCAGTGGCAGAGGAAGCCGCTTGGCCACCGAGGGTGGCAAGCCCGGGAGCACTCGGGGGCGTGGTTTTGCTCTGCGCGCGCGCATGCGCAGCATTGCTGCGTCATGGCGCATGCGCGCTGCAGAGCAGCGCATGCCACTGAGAGATGGGCCGCAGGGCAGAGCGGCCTTGCTCCATGGCTTGCTCGGGGCCCGCCGGCGGTGCGCGGTGCTCCGGCGCTGCAAAGTGGCTTGGGCCACCAGCGGGCGGGGCACCCAGAGTGTCGCCCCCTAGAGGGTGGAACCCGGGGCAGGCCGCCCCCAACGTTCCGCCCTTGCTCCGCTCTTGGGACTATCAATGACTACTAGTCATGGTGGCTGTGGTCTTCTGAATACCAGTCACCAGGAGGGTGCTCTTGCACCCAAATCCTCTTTGCGAGCTTCCCATAGGAATCTGGTTGGTCACTGTGAAAACTGGGTGATTCTTACTTCATCACTTTAATTAAAAAAAAATGCTTTTCAAATTTATACATTTCAGTAATTTTACAATCATTTAAACATGTCAAAACTTGACTTACTTTCCCCTTTCTGTGGTTCCTTAAATTTATTTTTAATATCTTCTACATATCCAAATTAACTTAATTTGCTCATTCATTCACCCACATTAAATATCTACTCTTATAAAACTGCAGGTTATTACAATAATCCTGCCAATGTTCTTACCTGTTTACAATTTATCTGTCAATTAACAATAAACCATTTCCATTCTTTGATAAAAAGTTTGTTATCTTGATTTCTTATTCTTCCGGTAAGTTTCACCATTTCTGCATATCCCGTAAGTTTTTGTATCCATTCTTCCTTTGCTGGGACTTCTGCTTCTTTCCATTTTGGGGTGAGTAGCATTCTTTCTTTACAGTTTAGAATAGTTCTGTCCCTATAATTCCCAAAAGAAAAGCTTCTGGGTTTTTTTTTTAAACAAACGTTATTTTAAACATCCTTTTCAATTCATTATATATCATTTCCCAGTAAGCTTTAACCTTACTACAAGACCACCACATATAATTTTCTCTTAGACCATAACGTGCTGTAAATTTTATATCCATATTCCACAATCGTTCCCATGCATCCATGTCTATATTATGACCAATATCTATTGCCCAATGTATCATTAAGGATTTTACTAGCTCATCCTTTGTCTCCCTTACTTCAGCACTTGATGGTGTAACAGCATCCTCCACTGCATCTGAAGGCAGCAGGCTAGCCTAGCAGGTGGAGATAAGGGCATCTAACACACACACATCTCTGTTCTCCTAGCCCTCATCACTGCCGCCTGCCTCCCATCACCTGCCACCTAAGGTGGCTGCTTCACTCTGCCTAACAGTAGGGCCGGTCACATGCTACTGTTATGATTTTTGTCCAAGCCGAGCGGCAAACACAGCTGCAGCGAGGCCAGTCTGACTATTGCCTGTCTCACTAAACCGTGAGAAAGCTGTCTTATCTTTCCCTACGTGGAATGTTTATGTTTTACTGTACTGTTGTAATCTTAGCCTTTGCGCTCACTTTTCTGGCTTGCAATGATGCCGGACAGACGGCTTTATGGCAGCTCTGTCTTTGAGCTGGCAGCAGAGATTCTCTCTGCACTATTCCTACAATAAATAGTTTAGCTTTAATAACGGCTTGTCTGTGTTGTTCTTCATGCTGGGAACAATCACATATTACTGCGCCACCGGACTCTCTGTAGCTGGGGATGTGCACACACGGTTTTGCTCTGGCTTTGGGGCAGTCTCACAAACTGCCCCAGGCGGGGTATTTGCTGACAGCTACATGGGCCATGTAGCCTGGCTATGTGAGGGTGGTGGTGGAGGAGGAGGTGGGGCTAGCCCAACATGTTCCCACTGGCCCCTTTGTGCATTCAGTACCCACAGGTATATCAGAGTAAACATGTGTGCAGAGCAGGGCGAGCAAGATGATCGAGGGTCTGGAAACCAAGCCTTATGAGGAACAGTCAAAGGATCTGGGTATGTCTAGCTTGGAAAAGAGGAGACTGAGAGGAGATATGGTAGCTGTTTCCAAATATCTCAAGGGCTGTCACATAGAAGATGGCGCAAGCTTGTTTTCTCCTGCTCTGGAGGGTAGGACTCGAACCAGTGGCTTCATGTTACAAGAAAGGAAATTCCAATTCAACATCAGGAAGAACGTTCTGATAGTAAGAGCTGTTCAAAAGTGGAGCAGTCTTCCTCAGGAGGTTGTGGGGTCTCCTTCCTTGAAGGTGTCAAAGCAGAGGTTGGATGGCCATCTGTCATGGATGCTTTAGCTGAGATTCCTGCATTGCAGGGGGCTGGACTAGATGACCCCCTGGGGTACCTTCCAACTCTACAATTATATGATTCTATGTTTAAGCATAATACTAAACCCATCTACTAAGAAATAAGGTAAGTTTGGTATAGCAGCCTGGTACTCGCCATATATTTTTGACTAATGCTCGCATCTGATGAGAGCTGTGATCCAAAATATCTAAAGGACCCCGGGCTGTGGAAGACTGTGGTGTAGGATGGAGTCCACTCCCAGTTAAATGCGTGCAGGATTGCAGCTTCAGTTGTTCGATACTTCTCTGAAAAGTTTCACCCGGCTAAAGTGTGCCCTCAGCTGAACCTGCCCTGACAGCCTGGCTTGAGATTTTAACATCTCGTTTTGTATGCTGGTCCTGACCAAGCCAGTCGAATGAGCTGTGCATTGCAGGTGTAATTTGTAGACCTGGAGGACAGTCATGTTTCCCTAGATTTGAATCTGAAATAGGAGCAATAATCGCCATTGCCAGCTATTACTCACCCGGAATGTCAGCTCCAAATGCAAATCGCAGGCCTTATATATACCAACATTTCACGTACTGTCTTCATTGGGCATATTTACCATCTAATTACCTGTCAAGGCGGGCATACATTCTAGTTAGTTAGCGGCAATTTATGAGCAGAGGGCCACTACGTGTGTAATGTTTCTAAAACTTATTTGTCTTCGGCTCCTAAACAGGTGATCCATTGGTGTTATATAATGCCGTAGTTTTCAAACGTTCCACTGTCAGGGGAGCGTTTTCACTGTAGTTCCTTTGCTGAGGAGCACCTATAGGCTTGGCATGGACTCCTTCACGTTGCAAAGGATTCTGGGACCTATGTTGTAAGTCGCTTCGGGTTGCCCTGGGCAAGATAAAGCGACTAACAAATTTAATACATTAATAATAGAAGAAGAAGAAGAAGAAGAAGAAGAAGAAGAAGAAGAAGAAGAAGAAGAAGTGGAGTTTGGATTTGATATCCCGCTTTATCACTACCCGAAGGAGTCTCAAAGCGGCTAACATTCTCCTTTCCCTTCCTTCCCCACAACAAACACTCTATGAGGTGAGTGGGGCTGAGAGACTTCAGAGAAGTGTGACTATAGAATCATAGAGTTGGAAGAGACCACAAGGGCCATCCAGTCCAACCCCCTGCCAAGCAGGAAACACCATCAAAGCATTCCTGACAGGTGGCTGTCAAGCCTCTGCTTAAAGACCTCCAAAGAAGGAGACTCCACCACACTCCTTGGCAGCAAATTCCACTGTTGAACAGCTCTTACTGTCAGGAAGTTCTTTCTAATGTTAGAAAGACTAGCCCAAGGTCACCCAGCAGCTGCATGTGGAGGAGCGGAGACACGAACGCGGTTCACCAGATTACGAGTCTACCGCTCTTAACCACTACACCACACTGGCTAGAGTGCCTGGTGTGCTCTGGTCCATGGGGTCATGAAGAGTCAGACATGACTAAATGACTAAACAACAACAACAACAACAGTAATAATAATAATAATAATAATAATAATAATAATAATAATAATATTTTAGAGTTCACATGGGAAACCGTAGAGAGATGTGATGGGTTTCAGTGGATGAACTGATGGTGTTCCCCATCGTGCAACTTGCCACCACATGGAAAGACCAGTAGCCTTCAGGGACAAAGTACACCTCTGGGAAATTGCTGATATACATCAGAGGAACCCAAGGATCTCCTCAAACACAGTTTGAATATGGCTGTTACAATATACTGCTTTTTATGGACACGCATACCACAATTCTGTTCCATTAATATTTGCTTGGTCCCTTGAAAACCATTTCTATTACACCCTTTGTGAAAAGAACTCAGGGTGAACAGCAAGTTTAGAATGCAGATAGTTACTATACTGCACATAGATCAAGGATTTCATTTCTCATAGGTGCAGGAGATGGTGAAGGTCTTCAGCCTGCTATCTTTTATTACAGGTGTGGGGAACCTTTGTCTCCGCAAATTTTGCTGTACTACAACACCCATCAGCCCCAGCCTGCATGGCCTGGGCTGATGGGAACTGTAGTTCAGCAACATCTGAAAGGCCTAAAGTTCCCCACAGCTGTTTTATTATCTTATAGTCATAAGAAAATGCATTCTTACTCTCAGTAAGTATCATAATTGTACAAAGTGTACTGCATTTGTTAGAAAATGTATTTTAACTGTACTGGGGAGAAGACATGACATGACATTCTTGTAGGTCAGCTGACCTTATGGATGTGTCCCATGAGGTTCCTGTAGATCAGCTGGTCTCCTGATTGAGTCACATGGGGACTGATGACATCCCTGTTGGACATGTCCTCAGATCTTGCATACAGGTAGCAAATTTTGGGGCATGGACTCTAACTTACTGCTAGCGCACAGCAAGCCAGTTGGGCTTACCTGTTATCAAGGCCAGTAGCTGGCTTTCAGAAAGCCTCACTCCTCTGGTACTTTCCAATGCTTGATGAGGTCTGAATTGTGTGCATGACAGGTTGGGCATAGATGGGGAGCGATCTGTGCAGTTTGGGTCAGATTCGACAGAAATGGGATAAAAGCAACCCCTGAAAGAAAAAGAAACACAATCTTTCTTATAGTTGGAAAATAGTGAGATTCTTCTGATTTCCCCTTAGATCTGCGTTCTACAAGCATTACTTTGATGCTTATTGCCTCTGTGTGGCACAACTTCTAATGTAAATCTATTGTTATTTTTTCCTTGTCGAAACATATCTGAGCGGGGAAAGATGTAATAAAACAGAAAACATGGATAATGTACGGTTTATACAGGAACCATTTAGAAAACGTATTTATGTGCTCTCAGGCAAAGGGTTCAGCATCCAGACTTACAGTTCCCCCCCATCCATAATGGACTGCCTGGGATAATTAGACTAATTATGTTTCCATCTTGCAATTTCTCTGATTTATGGACCTGGCTGCCTAGCTTGTTTCTGTAATGAGTGAAAATGTCTGAGGACTCCGATTCACTAAATATGATTTAGAACACATCTCTTTACAATGATAGGCAGTCAATATTCTTCCCTGAACTTTCATGCTGGCTGAAGGCTCACGGTTAATTTTGTATGGTATGATCCGTAATGTGTGATTAATCATACGACTGACACGGCTCTCATTTCAAGACACAAGTTTTACACAGCATGCCTGGGGCAGAAGGCTTCTGCAAGGGTGAGGAATCGGCGTTCGTCCAGATGTTAGACTACAGTTCCCATAATCCCTGGTCCTTGGGCTTGCTGAATGAAGCTGATGGGAATTGGAGTCTGACCAGATCGGAAGGGTTACAGCTTCCTATGCTTGATCCAGATCTAGGGCGACAGGATTAAAAGGAGATCAGGTATCCTGCACTGTGAAAAAGGGGTGTTGTTGTTGTTGTTGTTGTTGTTGTTGTTTTGCATGAGCAGTAGTTTATAATGCAGGGATGAGAAAAGCTGTGACTGCCAAAATTGGGCAGCAAGGCGAGGAACAGTTTCCATACTGATTCTCTTCTGGGAAAGATTCCAGAGACCACATGTCAGGGGTGGGTGGGACCAGAGGCAAAAATGGGAAAAGAGGAAGAAGAAGAAGAAGAAGAAGAAGAAGAAGAAGAAGAAGAAGAAGAAGAAGAAGTGGAAGAGGAGGAGGAGGAGGAGGAGGAGGTGTTTGGATTTGATATCCCGCTTTATCACTACCCGAAGGAGTCTCAAAGCAGCTCACATTCTCCTTTCCCTTCCTCCCCCACAACAAACACTCTGTGAGGTGAGTGGGGCTGTGAGACTTCAGAGAAGTGTGACTAGCCCAAGGTCACCCAGCAGCTGCATGTGGAGGAGCGGGGAATCGAACCTGGTTCACCAGATTACGAGTCTACCGCTCCTCTCTGCAAATGCCACATTATAGCTGGACAGACTGACATAAAGCATGCTGCTTATGGCAGCCATTTCAAAAGTTCTTTATGGCAGAAGCAGATAGAGAAACCCAAGCAAAAGCTACAGGGACTGAGAGGATGGCTCACACATTCCCTCCTCCTCTCATGCAAGTTCTTAAGTTTTGGAGCTCCCAGTACGTTTCCGAGCACAATTCAAAGTGTCATTGCTGACCTTTAAAGCCCTAAACGGCCTCAGCCCAGTATACCTGAAGGAGCGTCTCCATCCCCATCGTTCTGCCCGGACACTGAAGTCCAGCTCCGAGGACCTTCTGGCAATTCCCTCCCTGCGAGAAGTGAGGTTACAGGGAACCAGGCAGAGGGCCTTCTTGGTAGTGGTCCCCGCCCTGTGGAACGCCCTCCCATCAGATGTCAAGGAAAGAAACATCTATCTGACTTCTAGAAGACATCTGAAGGCAGCCCTGTTTAGGCAAGTTTTTAATGTTTGGTGTTTTATCGTGTTTTTAATATTCTGTTGGGAGCTGCCCAGAATGGCTGGGGAGACCCAGCCAGATGGATGGGGTATAAATAAATTATTATTATTATTATTATTATTATTAGGCATGCAGAACAAAGCCTGCTCATTGTTCTTCCCACTAGGCAAAAAAGACAGTCACGGGAATAACTGAATTACAAAAATGGAATTCAAGAGCAAAATTGCTCAAAAGCAAAAATCCTGAAAAACATTATAAACTAATTCAAAGAAATAGAAATAACTCAAGAAAACCTTCCAAATAACTCCAAATAACAAAAATAACTCAAGATAAACTAACAAATAACCTTAACGAGTTGCCAGCTAAGATTTTCGTTTCACTGTTATGATCTATCAGTTTCTTCAGAAGGAAAAAAGTTAATGTATTTATATAACTCAAAGTAGCTTGTTTGCTATTAAATCTAGGAGGAGGATTAAAGAAACTTCAGAAAAGAAGAAGAACACTCCCAAACAGTAAGTGGTAATTATCCAAACTAGGAATTCTAATTATGCTTCATCCAAAAGGTTAAAAACCTAAACTCAAGTTCGAAAACAAGCTCCATGGCTGGTAAAACACGTCAACAAGGGGCTATGGAAGCTCACACGATCTTATTGTTACAAAGCTATTGCAAAGAATCATTAAACATATTGTTTGTTTGAGTATCATTATATAAATATACGTTCATCTCATTTCAGGGATCTTTCACGGTGTAGATTTCCATTTTTGTAATTCAGTGTTCTTCCCAAGCGGCTTCTCCAGTGTAACCTTAGGGCCCATCCTCTGTTGCAGACTCACTCCCCATTCACTCTGATTGACTCCAGCCAGCAGAAAAGGTGAAAAGACTTCTCAGTAGCTAAAAAGCTTTCCCTTTATGCTGACTGTGCAGCCCTGATATGCTGGAGGCAGGGACCCTGCTGAAAACATCGTAGCGAGTTTTTGACACACACACACACACACACCCAGGACCCAGGATCACTTTGCTTCTGTTCTCCAGTATCTAGAGCAGGGGTAGGCAACCGGATGCGGCCCAATCGCCTTCTCAATCCAGCCTGCAGACGGTCCAGGAATCAGCGTGTTTTTACATGAGTAGAATGTGTCCTTTTATTTAAAATTCATCTCTGGGTTATTTGTGGGGCATAGGAATTCGTTCATATATATATATATTTCAAAATATAGTCCGGTCCACCACATGGGCGGAGGGACGATGGACCTGCCCATGGCTAAAAAAGGTTGCTGACCCCTGATCTAGAGGTATTGCCAGAGATAGTCCTCCCAGGAACTTGCTGGTTGAGGGTTTGTTGTTTCATATCCCACTGTCTCGAGATAAGGGAGTGCGCCTCTGGGGATGAAGTCAAACCAAATAATAATGATAATATTGTGTTCCTGAACCTGGAAGTTATATTCGGTTTTCACAACTAAATGCCACTGGTAAATTTATCCTCTGAACAGCGATTCAAAGCTTAAAATCCCATTGGAACATCAGTTCCACACTTCTGAGCAGGATTTTTCTTTTTCATGTACCGATCCCCAAAGAGAATCCTTGTGAACACGGCTCTGACTTTTCTTAGGCCTAATACCTATTCATCTTCAGGGGAGACCTAACAATAGGAAACAGAGAATACTCCTGATAGCATTCAGACAGTGGGCCAACCTTTCTTAGACTATTCAGATTATTGTGGTAAGTGCAAGATAACGGTTTGCCTTTGATCTCCACGAAACAATCATGGCCCAAACTCAGGAGACTTTCTGCAAAAAAATGAAAAACAACCAGCCAGTTTTTTCAAGCAAACTGATCGAGCTGCTTGGTTTTCTAGCTTTCGGAGCAATATCATGAATATGATTAAAGATAAGTTAAGACAGTAATATAAGTAGGGGAATAGAAATTTTTTTTAAGTTAAAATAGGAAATAATATTTGTTAAAAATAATATTAAATGATGAGAAGAAATTGCTACAGATGTATTACAATGAAACGCAGTAGGAGTGACAGGAGGAAGTCTAACTAAGATGATAAGGAAAGAAGAAGGGAAAATTAGAAGTTTTGTGTTTATTGTTTATTGTTGTATGTGTTTTTATTTTATATGATCTGTGTTGAGATTCTATGTATGGAAAACCCAATAAAAATTATTTTTTTAAAAAAAATGAATATCAGCAGGATTTTATTTATTTCATCAAATTTATTCACCTAATTAAAAAGAGAGAGAGCGGGAAATGTGGCTGAATAATGCTAGATAAGTCTCACTTATATCAGCTTTTAAAAACATGAGAAGAGCCTGCTCGATTAAACCAGTGGCCCATCTAGTCCCATATCCGGTTCTCACAGGGGCAAACCAGATGCCTGTGGGAACCCTCAAGCAGGATTCGAACACAAGACCACTCTCCCCTCCTGTAGTTTCCAGCAACTGGTATTCCAAAGCATCACTGCTTCTGACTGTGGAGGCAGAGCATAACCATCATGGCCAGTAGCCACTGATAGCTTTATCCAATAATAATAATAATAATAATAATAATAATAATAATAATAATAATAATAATTTATTACATATACCCCATCCATCTGGCCGGGCCTCTCCAGCCACTCTGGGCAACTCCCAACAGAATATTAAAAGCATGATAAAACATCAAACATTAAAAACTTTCCTTGAGTTGTCTTCTGAAAGTCAGATAGTTGTTTATTTCCTTGACATCTGAAGGCACTACTACTGAGAAGACCCTCTGCCTGGTTCCCTGTGACCTCACTTCTCACAGTGAGGGAACCGCCAGAAGGCCCTCGGAGCTGGAACTCAGTGTCCGGGCTGAACAATGGGCGGCTCCCAACAGAATATTAAAAGCACAATAAAACATCAGTCATTAAAAACTTCCCTAAACAGGGCTGCCTTCAGATGTCTTATAAATGTCAGATAGTTGTTTATTTCCTTGACATCTGAAGGGAGGGCGTTCCACGGGATGGGTGTCACCACCGAGAAGGCCCTCTGCCTGGTTCCCTGTAACCTCACTTCTTGCAGTGAGGGAACCGCCAGAAGGCCCTCGGAGCTAGACCTCAGTGTCCAGGCTGAACGAAGGGGGTGGAGACGCTCCTTCAGGTATACTGAGCCGAGGCCGTTTAGGGCTTTAAAGTTCAGCACCAACACTTTGAATTGTGCTCGGAATCTGTCCAACCCTCTTTTCAAGCCACCCAAGTTGGTGGTCACCACTGCCTCCTGTGGCACTGAGTTCCGTTAATGCACCGCATGACGAAGGACTTTTATCGGTCTTGAATCCTCCAACATTCAATTTCATTGGCTTTCTTACAAGTTCTAGCAGAGCAAGAAAAGAGAATGCCTCACGGTTCTTATTGACTGTTGGAGATGGACTGATGTGAGGGTGGGGGTGGGCTGAAAAGGGCATATTGCAATTGGATTCTCTTTCTGGCTTAAAGGACTATGATGTTCGGACATGGTTACTGGCATAGATGATTATATGTTTAAATTAGGAGTTAAGTAGGGGGAAATTTAGCTAAAAATCCCGAGACCAGAGGGAGGTAAGGGTGTAAAAAGTACAAAATTAGGAGTTTGAAATCAGGCTAAAGTAAGGGAATTGGATAAGATTATAGGAAAAGAGCAGAAGTACCAAGATGCTGGGGTTTGGAAAAAGGAGTGGTTTAAGTAAAATGATTTTTTGTATTTTATGATGTTTTAAAATTTAGGAGTAGGAAAACTATTAGAGAGGAATGATAATGAATTCAACAGAGGGGGACTCGAGGAAGTCAATCGAAATATGAAATTGAGGAAGAAGGAATGCCTGGCCCACAGAATTGGGCCAGGCCCAAGCAATGATTTTAAACACTGTTAGTAAGGTTAAATGTACAATGATTATGCCTACCCTTGTGAGAGAGGGGGATGAATGTTGCTTCCCACAGTGAGAGGGGGGAAGTATGGGAATTTAACCGATATGTTATGTGCTTTAAAATTGTAAAAACCAATAAAAATTTTTGGGGGGGGGAACAAAAAAAAAAACCCAAGTTCTAGCAGATGAATAATAATAAAAAAAACCCTCTAGCTACCTGCTTTCACAAGGCCATGAATAATTTTGCAAACGTCTACCGTGTCGCCACTTACTAAACTAAAAAAGATATTACAGTCATATCTCTTCTTGCGAACGCTTCATGTTGCATTTTTTCGGGTTAAGAACGCGGCAAACCCGGAAGTGTTTACTTCCAGGTTTCGCTGTGTGCGCTTGCACAGAAGCGTTCTGCACACTTCGCGCATGCGCAGAAGCGCTCTATCGCGCTTCGCACATGCGCAGAAGCGCCGCTCTGGTTGCGGACTTTTCAGGGTGCAAACAGCACCCCGGAACGGATCGTGTTCGCAACCAGAGGTACCACTGTACTGGCTCCTCGATCCCTGCTGGCCTGGAAGCTGCAATTCCACTCTGTGGCCATCAGGAACGGCGATTCTTCAGCACAGCTATTAAGGCCAGTGATGACCCTCCCTGGGCCTTGCCCCTGGAGTCGCTGCTTTGACACATGTATGAGTTGATGCATTAAAGGGATGAGGAAGATTATTGCTGGAGTTACAGCTCTCCCTTCGCAAGTCTGTGCCGATAATTCAGGCAAGCTGAGTCACTTGCAAGGGGGGCAAATTCCAGAGGTCAGTGATGGCCCAAAGGCCCCCTCGGCTGCTTTCAGTCATGCATTTCATTTGGAGGCTGTTGGGCTGACTGGAACACAGTGCAAAGGTCCTTTTCCTTACAGGGGTTTCCATCAATCTGGGGCTCCTGTGATAGAGCTGTGATCCCAGCTGAATGATTTCAGTAATCAGATCGGTGTGGTTTGATACGGCATGCAAGCAATTGCCAAAGGGCCGAGATGTGATTTCTAATTAAACATGAGCCACACACTTATGCCTCATCTAAGCAGTCATGGCTGGAAGGTACGGGGAGGGTTTTGTCGGAGTGGCACCGCCATCAATTGCCAATAAAAACCTGGCAGGTGTCACGAGAGGACGCAGGACAAGTCTGTTCAATTCGTTAGCGAGGCAGTGTGGTGTAGTGGTTTGAGTGCCTGACCTTGAATAGGGAGACATGAGCTCAAATGCCACCTCCTCCAGCAACTTTGACCTCTCTCATACAGCCTATCCTACCTCACAGGGCTGTTGTAGGATAAAGGAGAGTGAACCTTGCATGCCAACTTGAGCTCATTGGAAGAAAGGTGAGATAAAAATGTATCAATAGATTCCATCGCTGGTTTGTTCCACACAACCGTTTTTCAAGTGAAACTACCAGAATTTCCTGTTGCCTTAAAAAGGTTAACAATATTTTAAAGGATCCATCTCATCCAGGATATAGTCTCTTTGCACCACTGCCTTCAGGTAGAAGATATAGAACAATTAGATCAAGAACAAATAGATTGAAGAACAGTTTCTACCCAAGAGCTATAACCATCTTAAATGCTGTAACCAGATAATATGACCTTGGAGAGCTGTGATGGGAGCTTTTGGTGTGTGTGTGTTTTGTGCTGTTTTTTGTTTTGTTTTTTCTTTCTGTTTTTTACGGGATGGCATGCAATTTCGTTGCACTTGTATAGCATTGTGCTTGTACTTGTGCAATGACAATAAATTATCTTATCTTATCTTATTTGCTTGCATTCCTTTTCCCTTGACATCTTCCATGTGAGTTTGCAAGCCAGGGGTTGCCAACATGGTGCCCATGGCTGCCAGTGTGCCCACTAGTATCTCCTTCAGTGCCCCCCCCCCCCAAATTCAGTAAATATCACCTTAAAAATCCACAATGCATGAGAGACATTTCCCTGCTCAGTTCCTGTCTATACTCGCTCAACCTCTCCTACAATGAACATGCCCCCTTAAATGAGCCCATATCTCATTGGACGCTGAGACTGGATCCCGCCCTTTCTGACAGACCTACCTTCCTGCCGATCTCCCCTCCCCCTCCCACCCGCAATGTTTGATGCTCTTGTCCTTAGGTCTTCCTTGCAAGTTTCCGATTGGCATCTGTCTGGCCCCTATGAGAACAGGACGCTGGACTAGATGGGCCTTTGACCTGATTCAGCCGTCTCTTCTTACTTTTTAAAATTATTATTATTAAAGATTTTCTTGATTTACAAAGGTGTGTGCAATGTCTCTCTCGTATTTAACATTTTTGCAGATCAGTTAAAAGCTTTGGTACACTTAGAGAAAGTGCTGTACGAATGTGAAAAGCCCCCCCCCCCTCTGCTGTTCTTTTAAATGTTTGCCATCTGTCAACACATCCTTCCCATCATCTAACGCTTGTCTTAAGGCTAAACATACCCTCGTCCTCGTCTCGCCACGAGATCAGCCCCAAAGACACAGCATGCTGCCTGTTTTGTTTTCCTTTAAAATTAATTAATGTGATCTGCCGAGAATGAGATGAATAATTCATCTTTCATATATGTGTGTGTACACACATTTCCTTTTAAATCTTTTAGCAAGACAGTTAAGATGAACATGTTTTCAAAAAACCTAATTCACAGCAGATAAACCATTTCTGGGCCGTATAAAATTAAATGAATTAAATGAAATGAAATGGCGACGGTGTTTTGCTCCACTACCACTTTGCTTCATATCTCCATTACATAAGGGAGGGGAGGGGTCCCACTGCCAGGGACTGGGCAGAGGAGAAATGGTGGAGACCGCCTCCCCAGCCTGACCCTTCCAGAGAAGAAGGAGACAGTTCAGAATTACAACAGGGGTTTGAGGGAGGTTACAGCTCAGAGGCAGATGAGGGGGGAAAGCTGGGAAATAATGGGAGAGGAGGAGGAGGAGGAGGAAGCACCAGGGGAGCGACAGCTGATGCTTTAGTAAGCATTCCAGTCCCGCCCCTCTCCCAGAACCCAGTGGGCATTGAAAGTAGGAGAGCAGAGAGCTCAGAGGCAGAAGGCATAGATCAGCCACAGTAGGGATGACGTATAATGCATAGCTGTCAACCCTCCCTTTTTTTTGGTGGGAAACTCCCTTATTCCAATGCCGTTTCCCGCTGCTATCCTGGATTGTTGATATCCCTTAAATTCCCCGGATTTCAAAGGAAGCAGCTCCTCTCCGTCCCTGCCGGCCAGGGAGGCTCCTCAGCTGCGTTGCTCGGCTGCCAATAGGGAGTCTGAGACCGACTGGGGGGCGGAGCTTGCATGCCTTGTGCAGCCAGACCCTCACGCCCAACCAGACAGACAGCCTGCCTGCCGTCTATGCGCTTGCTCTTTCGCTCACCCTGTTCGCGCGCAGCCTCTGGAGCGCAGGGTGGCGAGTCTACTTGGTGCCATTGCACGGCCCTCACGGCATCCCTTATTTTCAAATCCGAAAGTTTTTAAATATCCCTTATTTTCAAATCCAAAAGTTGACAGCTATGGTATAATGGGAGAGACGGAGAGGGTGGGGTTTCATCTGGAGCAATACCATTCCTCCAGGAGGCTGCATTTCTAAGCCTCTCTCTGTGAATACTGAACAGAAAGCATTGGTAAGAACTTCCTTGTCTTATCCATTCCTGGCAAACTTCCGTGCGGGGTTGGAGCGTTGGATCTTCTGAAGCCTGGCACCCACCTTCAAAGGTGGTTAATTATGTGAACATAAGAGGAGCTGGATGGATCGGGCGATCTAGTCCTGCTTCCCCAATGGCCAGCCAGGTGCCTGTGGGAAGCCCCCAGGCGGGACTTGAGCACAAGAGGACACTCCCTCCTCTGGTTTCCAGCAACTGGTATTCAGAAGCATTACTACCTCTAAGTGTGAAGGCAGATCACAGACATCATGGCTAGTAGCCATGGATAGTGTTGTCCTCCATGGATTTGTCTAATCTTTTATTAAAGCCACCAAGGTTGGTGGCCATCACTGCTTCCATTGGGAGTGAGTCCCATAGTTTAACTATGTGGTGTGTGAAGTAGTAGAAGAAGAAGAGTTTGGATTTGATATCCCGCTTTATCACTACCCGAAGGAGTCTCAAAGCGGCTAACATTCTCCTTTCCCTTCTTCCCCCACAACAAACACTCTGTGAGGTGAGTGGGGCTGAGAGACTTCAGAGAAGGGTGACTAGCCCAAGGTCACCCAGCAGCTGCATGTGGAGGAGCGGAGACGCGAACCCGGTTCACCAGATTACGAATCTACTGCTCCTAACCACTACACCACACTGGCTCTCTTTTTTCTTTTTTCTATCCTGTATTCTCTTTTTTCTATCCTGTATTCTCTCTTTTTTCTATCCTGTATTCTGAATTCTTCCAGTATTCAGCTTCAATGAATGCCCACAACTTCTAGCATGATGAGAGAGGGGGAAAGACTTTTCTTTGCCTACTTTCTTCATGTTAAGTAGAATTGTTTGATTGCACACTGAATTGGAGAATGCCTGTATGTATATTGCTGAAAGGGTTTAACACTGGCAATTTCCATGGAAGTATACTGAAGCTATCTCTGAGCTCTAACCGAGTTGATCATTAACTGCTGATGTTCTCTGCTAGCTCTCATGTGAATGTTTAACCTTAGAACATGTGATTGCGGTATTTGATTGCAAATCTCCATTTTGAGGAGAATTTGAATCTAGGCCTATTTGGAGTTATGTTATATAAAAGGAAGAACCTATGCTTGAATGTTCAAATGCTTTATACAACTTTCTGGATGCATCATTGATTGCTTTGTGCCTGTTTTTGAAGAAGTTCTGGTTAGCAAAGCTTTGAATAATACTTGTGGATATGGACAATTTTTACTCTAAAAGGAGCCAGCTTTTACGCATGCTATTGCTTCATGCTGCGCAACATTAATATCTGCAATATGCCATGCATTGTTTTATAAACATGTCACCTCTTACTCTGGGCAGTTTGTTCTGCAGCCTTCAACATTTGTGTGTGTGTGTGTGTGTTTTCTTAAATGCCTGCTCCAAATGTCTTATCTTACTACACTAGGGATTATATAGCTATATATGAAATTTCATGCATATCAATTAATACCTTGACCCTCCTCCACGAAAATAGCTATTTGGCCGTTTTCCTATGTCGTGAAGGCTGAAATTTCAATTAAGTGGAGCACTTACTATTCCCAACCCTAACCCTGCGGAAAGCCATCTAATTAGACTTTAATTTGATTTTGACATGTTTTTAGGAGGTAATTTAATTATTGTTTGATTTTATACCAATGTTATGTATCTGATGATAGCCTCCCTGAGCCCGACTTCGGTCGGGGAGGGCGGGATATAAATAAAAGTTTATTTTTACTTATTATTATTCCTTTGTAAGAAAATATGAAATAACGTAAAACCATTTTTGCAGGCAAATAATAATAATAATAATAAATAATGTGTGTGGGGGGGGTGACAAGAAATTTTCTGCACCGGGTGCCACCTGACCTTCCTACGCCTCTGGGGAGGGGTCCTGCCTATCAGCTCTCAAAACAGTGAGGGCAAATCTTTGAGGAGCAGCAATTGAGGCAGGGAGCCGTTTGAGGATCACAGAAAACATTTGCAGAATATCTGCAGCCCAGAACGGTGCCAAACCTTGCCCTTTGTGTGGGTTTGTACTGGCTGACTATATATATATATATTTATGTACTATATATATATGTACTCCTTTTCGCATTTTTAGAAATGCGATACGTATGCTGTGTTCGGTGTGGGTGGGACCACATATTCGAGATCTAATACCTCATTAATTTTGCTGGTTACTTCTTTGTGCTTCTCTTTCCTGTGGGTAGCTTTCGTTGTTGTTGCTTCTTTTTCCAGCAACAAAGGAATCTGCTATTATATTTATAGTCCTGCCCCCCTTTTTTAATTTTACTTTTATTATTTTTGGGGGAAGCAGGAGTCAAAGCCTTGTTCCCATGGTAACGTCTCTGTGCCACTGATGTAATTCTCTTCAGCTGAGGGATGGGAGAGAGAAGAGCCCATCAGTCCTTGCCGGGCTCACCGAGTGCTTGTGCAAACTCTCCTCAAGCTGATGCTTGCTGCAAGGTCGGCATGTGGCGTTCAGCTTTCGTTGTGAACTGCAAAGAAGAATCTCTCTCTTGTCAAGAGCCTCATTTGAAGCCCTGTCTCAGAAGGGTTTGAGGTTGGCTTCCATAAAGTACGGAAGCTGTACTACCAAGGACAGGATGGGGTTGTGCAGAGTTGTTAAGGCAGCAGAGAGCATTGTTGGCTGCTCGCTCTCCACCTTGGAGCAGATTTATGCCATGAGGTGCCACAGAAAGGCACTGGACATAGTGAAAGATCCATCGCATCCTGGTCACTGTCTCTTTGAACTTTTGCCATCGGGACGGAGATACAGGACGATGACAACAAGAACAAGCCGTCTTAGAAACAGCTTCTTCTCCAGAGCGATCGCAGCCTTGAATGGGAAGCCTGGACTTTGAAGTCATCTAATCTTACCTGTTATGTTTTATCATTGTATGGTTTTAATCAGTGTGTATGGTTTTAATCAGTGTTTTTGTAGTTGTTTTGTCTTTGCGTGGAGTGCCCTATCTGGGTGGATGGAGCAGCCAAGTAATTTCGTTGTCCCCGAAGGGGGCAATGACAATAAAATATATTCTATTCTATTCTAAAGACACAGGCAACCTCTTTTGTTTGGCTGAGCCAAATGGGACTAGGACAAGCCACTTTGGAAGCAAAAAACAGTGGGACCTTTCTGTAGGGCCTCCTTTTTAGGTAAAGGGACCCCTGACCATTAGGTCCAGTCGTGACCGACTCTGGGGTTGCGGCACTCATCTCGCTTTATTGGCCGAGGGAGCCGGCGTACAGCTTCCAGGTCATGTGGCCAGCATGACTAAGCCGCTTCTGGCAAAACCAGAGCAGCGCACGGAAAAGCCGTTTACCTTCCCGCTGCAGCGGTACCTATTTATCTACTTGCACTTTGACATGCTTTCGAACTGCTAGGTGGGCAGGAGCAGGGACCGAGCAGCGGGAACTCACCCCGTCGCGGGGATTCGAACCGCCTACCTTCTGATCAGCAAGCCCTAGGCTCAGTGGTTTAACCTACAGCGTTGCAAATAGCTTTGGGACTTTAAAAAGGGGGTGGGAATGGTTTGCAAGTTTAACAAAACAAAATAAAATATAAAAAAATTCATTCCAGTAGCACCTTAGAGACCAACTAAGTTTGTTCTTGGTATGAGCTTTTGTGTGCATGCACACTTCTTCAGATACACTGAAACAGAAGTCACCAGACCCTTATATATAGTGAGAGGGTGGGAGGGGTATTACTCAGAAGGGTGGTGGGAAGGGGTGAGAGGTTGATAGCTGTGGTAAACCTGTTGACGACTGTTAACGACTGCAATTAGTCTTGCAGGAAAAAGCAAGGGGTGAGAAGGTTAAAAATAGCTTTGTCATGTATAATGAGATAAGAATCCAATGTCTTTGTTCAGACCAGGTCTCTCCATGGTTTTAAGCTTGGTAATGAGTTGCAAAACCAACACGGCTACCTACCTGTAAGTTTAACAAAGTTACAGTAATGGCTTGAAGGCATTTAAGTGAAAATTGATAGTGGAATAAAAGGGCAAGCAAAAGTTGGATGTCCACTGGGGGCAGCATGGATGTTGGCATTGCCAATGAGTTGATTATGTTTGCAATGATGCTTGGCCACTCTGTGAGTTTCCGGGGCTGAAGAGTATGGTACAAACGCTCCAAATAAATAATCAAACGGATAACACTTTTAATTAAAAAGAAATAAAAGTGGAGTTTTTTGTTTTGTTTTTCATAACCCACCTAAGGCTGAGTCCAGTGTCAGAATCAAGCAAGCGAATGAGCGTGAGATTAAATAATTTATTACCGTTGCTAAGATGGAACACATAATGCCTGGCGCCCCCATTATATGGTGAATTGTAAAAAAATAGCTTTAATACAGTATCAAAATTTACATACGCATCGTGGCAAAAGACCAGCATCACTCAAATTGGCGGCCGCAGGGCGTGGCTGGGATCCAAAGAACCGCAAAACTGGATCCAAACTCTCATGGGGTTGTGGGGGGTTTGAGGTTTCGGACTTTTCTTCCTCAAACAGCACCTCCTTCTGCCCCCGCAGCAAGCTACTTCTACAGCCGAAGGGCGTTTTCCAAAGCAGTTTGCAATACGGGATTGGGAAGGTCAGCTCTTTGACAAAAAATAGTCAGACCACCTCACTGGACAAACTCGAGAACAGCTCTTTGGATCCGGCCCTTGACTGCAAGCACAATATCTTTTGAGGGTTTCTTTTCACCGTTTGTTCCTCGCACGATTATAGGAATACAACAATTTAAAGGGAAATAGGCGAAGTGGTGGTTTTCATTAGCATGACATCATTAAAAAGGGGGGGGGGAGGAAAGGGATAAATTAGCAAAGCGACCGAGCCACTGAAGCAAATCAATCCCTTTGTGATTTTCTTCTTCTTCTTCTCTTCTTCTTCCTTCTGGAAAACAGGTAGCCGATTTACGCTTGCGCTACCATGTACAGGGCGAAAGGGTTGTACCGACACAGCGCCGCCACATTCCACGACCCACAGATCAATAACACAACATGTAACAAAGCCCATTTGGCGGGGGGAAGGGAGGATATAAGCTTGGGGAAACCAATCTCATTAATCAAGGGGGGGACCCAAAAACTTGGGAATTGTTGCATTCCTATGTTTGCCTTGGTTTTGTTTTGCTTTAAATACTCAGCTATGGTTAAAAAGTCAAAGCAACAGCATCTATTCACAAGCCTGTTGCACATTCATACGAGAAACTGCTGCTGCATTTTGAGATATACACAAAATAGCTATCAGAGCTCAATACACACAATCTAATGGCATATGTGGGGGGTGGGGAAATGGGGGGGGGAGAGAAATGTCAACGTAGGCCCACCCAGGTCCAAAAACTCAGGCACAATGGACAAGAGTTTAAAACCTTGGATGAAGGAAGGACATGCTTTTGAGAATATGCAACGTTTCCTTTGAAAGGATGCGACCGTCAGCAACAAAAGCTTTTTCTTCTTCTTCTTATAAATACAGCACTACCTTGATAAGCTCTTATAGGCTCCCGTGAAGCAAAATATTTGTGTGGTCGAGGAAATGGAAGAAGGAAGTCACTCAGTACTTAGAAAGGACCCTCGGCAGGATTTGGCAGAGTGAAGGCTTCAAATATTTAATACCAGCCTGATTCAGAGCCCACGGCACCAGGAAATAAGCATTTGGGAAGGAGCGTGTTTTTCAACAGGTTTGAGGCTCGGTTCGTTGTGCTCTCCGGCGTCACAACTCAACTCAGGGCTCTGCAATAGCGCGGCAGAAGACAGCACCAGGAAACCAGGAACATCCAGCACAGACAATTGTTACTTGGGTGTTGTAGACTGCTTCTACGTGTCACAGAAAAATGGGTTCGTCTGATGGGAGTCAAGGTGGCTGGGGAAACCCAGGCAGCATTCTAAAGGTAACAGCTGTGATGTCATCTACATGGGAGCGTACTTACTATGTCATAATAAGGAGTCAGGACTAGGGGAGAGGAGGAATTTGTTCACTCCACAAGCGGGAGCCAACTAACCTGTCCCACGCCTCCTGGAGCATTGTGCGACCTGGAACACGTTCCGTTTTTGGTTGTCTGAACTGTGTGGGTCCAAACTACCTAGGAACTAGTCTCAAATTAATCTGGATCAGGGCTTTTAGAGGGTTCCAGGCCTGAAAGCCCAAAACCTGCTGGACTAAATCACGTGCGCGCTCACACACACACATCCAGCTAAGTTGCCAGAGGGTCAAACCAGGATCTTGAACCTCAGATGCTTCCATGCACACCTGGTGCATTCAGAACAGCTGGCCACCATGGAAGCTGAACTTCCCAGGATGCATCATTCCATGAGGTCGGACTTCCCAGGATGCACCACATTTTTTGCTGGAATAGCCAGAGCTCTGATGAAGCTTATGTCCTGGAGACCTCAAACTGGGTCCTCTCCACTGCCTTTGGCCACTGACATTACTCATCAAAAGCAGCAAGAGCAACACGTGATTTCCCAGAAGTCCTGACTGCTTTCCCTACATCCTGAGTAGCTGGCCACTTCAGCACCACTAATGTCTACTTGCCCTAAAGATACCGAGCATTCAGTGCCTTAAAACACTTTATAAGATCTTCAGACCACCAATTTAGTCCTCCTTTCTTTCCTCCCCACTGTTAATGCAAGCAGAGAGGCAGCAAGGAGGACCCCATAGAGTCCCAGACACCAGGCTCTGGTGCAGAATCATCAATATGTGCCAGGGTCTTAAGGGCCAGAGCCAACTAAGGAGTCCCACTAGCCGAAAGCAGCACCATGACTTCCACAAGTGCAATGGGGCTCCCCCCGGTACTCCCCATGAAGCCCTCAAGTTGGCTTGGGGGTATGTGTCAGGAGAACCCCTCAAACAGTGCACTGGAGGAGCAAAAGGGGTACTTTCTGCTTCCCAAACTGAAATGCTTGCATTGATGGAACGATTGTCATAATGCTACAATGACTTCCACCCCAAGTTGTAATCTAGAACAGGGTTTCCCAGACTTGCGTCTCCAGCTGTTTTTGGACTACAACTCCCATCATGCCTAGCTAGCAAGACCAGTGGTCAGGGATGATGGGAACTGTAGTCCAAAAACAGCTGGAGACCCAAGTTTGGGAAAGCCTGATCTAGAATCAAGGCTAATTTTCTGGACATCTAAACAGCATCCATGAAATTAACCTGGATGCTCTGTATAATGTATGAGCAGGTATGTGCAATCCTCATGAGGACCTGGAAACTGGGGCTCTTAGGATCTGGAAAAAGCCTTTAGCATCTGGCCAGCGTGAAAAGCCTAGCAAGTGAATCCGGCAGAATGCCCACCCCCTCGCCAACTTCTGTTCTACCTGGCAAACTTCTGGAAGCCATAACTCTGAAAGTCCTCCACTGCCTTTGCTTCATCTCTCTTCCTCCAACGGGCCTCCCTCGCACAACCCTCTCCTACTTTTTTGGACTGCCTCTTTGGCTTGTAAAACACAGAACATACCTGATCCCAAATCAGACTCTGTGGTGGATCGCACTACTGCCATCTTGCAACTAGGCTCCTGACCTTTGCTGGGGGGATGGCCATCCATCAACACAGCTCCTTGATCTATCTGGTCTCTCGGAGAGGGAACTCCTGCAATTTACAAGACAGACTCATTGCTGCTCCCTTACTGGGGTTCCCTCAGGATTGGCCTTCAGGTGTTGCTTAAGAGAGAGGAATGCCTTCTCTTAAGAGGAGAAATGCCACCTTTTCGGAAGACATTTGCCAAAACGAATGAAAACAAATGAATTCTTTTTGTTTCAGGTGTGGGGGGCTCAGTTTTAGTGCTGTTGTTTTCTTTGCTACACTACTGGCTGGTTAGGAGACTTGAAGGTCTTCTATTTAGCACCTCAGAATGCAATTACTCTACAAAGGAAAGTGTTTCAGCTGCAATCTGCCTAAGCACCATATTAACTAACTTTTTTTTTTACACACCCTGGTGTAGAGATACCAGGAGAACCTAACTGTCCAAACTGTGATGGCCAAAAGGCACCGTTTGTAGGTATCTTTCCAATCTGGTGAAAAGCTCCTGGGGAAACATCACAGGAAGTCCAACACGTTAAGCATTCCCTCCGTGTGGGTTCTCCTCCTGCGGCAGATTTTAAACTGCCTTCGGAATTATCAGCTGGTACCTCCTGGGCGTATACACTGTAAGTGCTCATGGCAGAAGCAGAGTTGGATTAGTCAGAATATATATTGAGTGTGATGAGATCTGGATACTTTTCACCAAAGTCCTTGCAGGAACGGAGGGAGGGGGGGAGAGAGCAATCCAGTTTCCAGACGTGATCATAGAGCATGGACGGAGTTGTCTCATTGTTAGGAAAGAGGTTGCTTTGACAGGATTAAATCCAAGCTGAAATTGTTCCTTTGTTCCTTAAAAAAATATCCATTCACATGGGCCCTTTGTACTGGTTTCCAGACAAGTGTTGCCTAATTCCAGGACACGAGCCTACAGCATCTCCAAGTTTCCTCCACACAACCTGAAAATAGAAAGAGAAAAGGATGTCAGTAGATTTCGCCAGAAACCAGCAGTTAGCACACATTCTAAACAGATGCTTACTAGCCTTCTTCACACATCTTGGTAAACAAAACCATGGCTTACTGGATCGACAGGATGGGTGACACCTGGCTTGAGAGCAGTACATGTGAAAAGGACCTAGGAGTCTTGGTAGACCACAAACTTGACATGAGTCAACAGTGTGATGCAGCAGCTAAAAAAGCCAATGCAATTCTGGGCTGCATCAATAGGAGTATAGCATCTAGATCAAGGGAAGTAATAGAACCACTGTATTCTGCTCTGGTCAGACCTCACCTGGAATACTGTGTCCAGTTCTGGGCACCACAGTTCAAGAAGGATACTGACAAGCTGGAACGTGTCCAGAGGAGGGCAACCAAAATGGTCAAAGGCCTGGAAATGATGCCTTTTGAGGAACAGCTTAGGGAGCTGGGTATGTTTAGCCTGGAGAAGAGAAGGTTAAGGGGTGATATGATAGCCATGTTCAAATATATAAAAGGATGTCATATAGAGGAGGGAGAAAGGTTGTTTTCTGCTGCTCCAGAGAAGCGGACACGGAGCAATGGATTCAAACTACAAGAAAGAAGATTCCACCTAAACATTAGGAAGAACTTCCTGACAGTAAGAGCTGTTCGACAATTGAATTTGCTGTCAAGGAGTGTGGTGGAGTCTCCTTCTTTGGAGGTCTTTAAGCAGAGGCTTGACAGCCACCTGTCAGGAATGCTTTGATGGTGTTTCCTGCTTGGCAGGGGGTTGGACTGGATGGCCCTTGTGGTCTCTTCCAACTCTATGATTCTACTTAAGGGACCGCCTCTCCTGGTATGCCCCGGGTAGGACCTTGAGGTCCTCAAATAATAACATCCTGGAGATCCCGGGCCATAAGGATATCAGGCTGACAGCTACTAGGGCCAGGGCGTTTTCGAACATGGCCCCGACATGGTGGAATAGTCTGCCACAGGAGACGAGGGCCTTGCAGGATCTGGCATCCTTCCGCAAGGCCTGCAAGACTGAATTGTTTCGCCAGGCTTTTGGGTTGGGTGGAGTTTAATTGCCTTGTTATGTTATTCTGTTGGTCTGTTGGTGGACTGCTTAAAATGAGGTGACATTTTAAAATTGGAATTTTAAATTGTATCTTAATTTGTGTTTTTAATTGATTGTTTGTGGATTGTTGTGGTTTTATGATTGTTAGCCGCCCTGAGCCCGGTTCCTGACTGGGAAGGGCAGGGTATAAATAAAAGTTTATTATTATTATTATTATTATTATTATTATTATTATTATTATTATTCTATGATGGTTCCTGAAAAGAAGCACACATCCATTTTGCTCCTTCCTGATCCTTTTACCAAAATGCAGCATCAACATTTGACTTAGTGTGTTGCCCAAACTGGAAATCATGGTCAAGGGCTCCTTAACCATGGTTGTTAACGATAGGACAAAGCTTGGCTACATTAACCATGGTCCTGGTTGGCTACATTAACCATGACATGCTAAGCCAAACCGTGGTTTAGTTGCCACATTACACTGTGCTGAAAAAGGACTGGGGTGAAAGAAGCAGGCATGAGCCAGCACATTCCTCTGGTCCCAGTAAAACATGGTTTGGCTTACTTTGACACGTGAACCACGCCATTCTGTAAAGTCATCATACTTTTTTTTTTTAATAGAGAAAAGGTTGATTAACTCAAATAACTAAGAGCTGGCTCATATGTTTTGGCTGCCATCAGGAGGTCACCAAAAGTTACCAAAAAATCTGCATAGCCACAACAGCTGTAACTATGCAACACAAAATTGGCATGTTAGGAGTAGCTTTGCCCCCATCAACTGGCATATGATATTTTAGGAATATCTATACCACACTGGTGCCTTGTCACCTGATGAGTCCTTCGAAAAACATTAGAACTAGGAGGGCAGAAAGAACTGGCCAAAGGGATGCCATTATTGTATTCCCTTCCAACCCTACAATTCTCCGATTCTATTATCCCGCTTAATCAAATGACCCCCTCCAAGCGGTTTTACGTAAGTGCCGTAAGAAAATACAAAGAGAATCGACAAGATTTTGAAAACCAGCAGACCTAATGAAATTATCAAAACACGGATAAAATGATTAATAAATTTACATGTCTGGTTAGGCTTAGTTAAATGAAATGTGCTTGGAAAATGTTTAGAGAGCTTTCAAGTTTTGTTTTGTTTTTCGCCATAGCGGCATACACATTCATTAAATAATTATTTTAATAACAATACCAAGAAAGAAGAAGCCACCACAGATTATTATTTTAGCATGAAGGCTAATTTTTCAGGTGACTTCTGCATCAGCCTGGCTGCGGACAAGTGGTTCTTAGATTCAGTGACCATTCTTCCCATATAAAAATTTGACTCGCATTTACCAGAATTAGCCTGCTCCCCACCCCCCATCCTTTCTCTTGTATTGTGTCTAATAGGCAGAGACCCATCTGTATTATCATGTCGACATTAGTGTTCTGACATGTAACAGAACCAATAAAAGCTTCCTAGTTCTGATCAACTCATTTTTTATGTTCACCAGGCATAGAAAGTCTGTTTGCCACATGGCCTGTGAGGTGTCAGAACATCTGAATAACCAACTAGCACACGGAAGGAAAACCAACCTGTGACTGCTTCTCCTTCTCAGTCACGCCTACGATTTAAAAAATAATGGGGAGGAATGCAGATCTGCACAGACTATCTGCAAAACATCTTATGCAGACCTATCACTAAATGTACCATATTTACGCGAATCTAATGCACACCTCAATTTTCAAAACCTCAAAACCAAAAAAGTACTTGCTGGCGAATGTAAATATGCCATCGAATCTAATGTGCACCCTAATTTTTGCAATGTGATTTGGCCAAAAAAGGTGTGCACTGCATTCAAGTAAATGCGGCATGACAGCAGCTCTGGAAAATGATGCGATCCATGTTCTCCACTGGTGACCGCCCATGTTTGTGTGAGTGGTGGTACAGAGGAGTAGACAGCTACATTGCTATCTGTACTTGTACACTGATGTCTGCCCATGTGGCAATATGGACATTAAAGACAGAGGCACATTTACTGCCACTAGAAATACCGGTTTTGCCCTTATTGACAGAACATTGAAGAACAAGGTTTCCAAGCATCCTCCTTCTCTGTGCAACAGGTATATTCGCTGAGATTCTGTACTATTTCATGTTCCTCTTTTCCAAAGGCTGTCTTTCTCGTACTCATCCATAAAAATAGCAAGCGGCAAACCTCACATTTTGTTGCTAGGGTATCCATGCTTAGCTGAGTGTCTTTTCAAAAAGTGCTCATTATCTAAGTGCATCTCCCAACAATCCGTTTTCTGCTCAATGAGCAACAGAAAATATTTACCCAGCAGATAATGTTGATGCGGCAAGAAAGTGAGAGCTGACATTTTCAATTGCCTTTATTTCCAGGGGAAATAATGACCTCTAGCTGATATGAAGGGACACGCGGAATAAAAACTGAGTTTGCAGATTGGAGGGCAGCAGCTGCTGCTATGAGGAAATTACCGTACATTGGTTTCTACCAACTTCCCCAGGACCTGTGTGCATGGCAACAATTGTACTTAAATCCTAAAAATGCTTCCATGGTCAAATGTCCGAGAAACGGCACTTCCAAGCTGAGCGCTGCAATTAACTATCGCCGTACAACTTCCATGCACAATGCAGAGACACCAGTATTTTCTGCCAAAAAAATACATTAGCCTGTGGAATACAGAGCTCCTTTCATGTGCTCCTTTCCCACCCCCATTCCACAATGCATTGGGGGAGATTATCGACAGTGGTAGGGAGCAGAGGCGCCAACTATAGGAGAAGAAGAGGAGGAGGAGGAGGAGGAGGAGGAGGAGGAGGAGTTTGGATTTGATATCCCGCTTTATCACTACCCGAAGGAGTCTCAAAGCGGCTAACATTCTCCTTTCCCTCCCTCCCCCACAACAAACACTCTGTGAGGTGAGTGGGGCTGAGAGACTTCAAAGAAGCGTGACTAGCCCAAGGTCACCCAGCAGCTGCATGTGGAGGAGGGGAGACGCGAACCCGGTTCACCAGATTACGAGTCTACCGCTCTTAACCACTACACCACACTGGCTCTCTATAGGGGGTGGAAGGGGCTTTCAGACCCCATAATATTTATAGGCAGGGGACTGAGCCCACCCCACAATGTAGAGGGGGCCACCATCCCTCATCGCCCCTGGGTTGAGTGCTCATCCTCTGGGTGGGAGGCGGTGAGGGTGATTTTCACCCTCTGTGCTCCCCGCCATGATTGCCGGAGCGCCTTCCCAGAAGGGCGATCCTCAAAGGGATGCCCATGTGGACAGGGGCAGGGGCATCACGCATGTGACATAATGCACCTGCAACAGCCCCCCCCCCGAATGTTGGGCCCAACTCGGCACACCTGGCAGGGAGGGACCTTTCTCCCTGGCACTCAGCCTAATCAGATTTCCCTAATTGAGGTCAACTCATGTAAACCAGGCTTTTAATGCAGCTATCTGACAGAGATCAAAGTAGCAGACAACAAATATTTTTGGGTACATCACTGCCCTATAATATTGGTATTTTGAAGCATTTTGGTTTTCTACGTTCTTAAACTGTGGTCTTAAATTATGGACTGGCTACATATCCTGGTTGACAGACGGATATATCAAAAAGTACTCGGGGTCACACTGAACTGTGACGCTTCTGTCACAAATGTCTAAATGGAGACTAAAGTACCAGATGGTTCTTACTCCTGCTCCGTTCTTTCTGCTCCAGACTGCCTTCCATGCAAGGTGAATTTACAACGTTCTTAGCTGACCCCAGCAGCGCAAGGCTCACATTCACGTAAAGTCAATAAATTCCACCGTACAGGAGAATCAAAGGATAATTGGTTTCATTTGCATGTTAAAATACTTCCAAGGCATATTGTCAGCATTTTTAAAAATTCATAACATTTCTCTGAATATGATTTCGAGCTTCGAAGAGAGAATACAAAATGAGGGACATTAAAACTTGCACTGTAAATTTCTCCGGTTGTAACTCTTCTCCCCTGGACACCAGCCACTAAGCTCATAGCCTTTATCCATAGCCAAGAATTGGGTGCGTTAATGGGGGCGGGGAACAAAAATGTAAATTTTCTGCATTAAAACAAAGCTTGCTTTTCCTCTGCAATCAAGAACATTAATGTGACCTTGAAGGTTAAAGCTACGCAGGCAGCCCTAATAATGAATGCATAATGGGGCCAATTCAGAAAAGAATACGAGCATATAACCATTGACCCAGCATGCAAGAATCTGAGCCCCAGATTCTCTGGGGAGCTGGAGAGAGTCTCTGTTTGCAACTATACGTTGGGTGAACCAGGTGCTCTGTATGAGTGCCTCAACCATGCAGATGAAACAAAATAAAAAAATTCCTTCCAGTAGCACCTTAGAGACCAACTAAGTTTGTTCTTGGTATGAGCTTTCGTGTGCATGCACACTTCTTCAGATACACTGAAACAGAAGTCACCAGACCCTTCTATATAGTGAGAGGGTGGGGAGGGGTATTACTCAGAAGGGTGGTGGGAATGGGAGATTGGCTGATAGTTGAGGTAAACACTTACAAACAATGGTGTTATCCTTGCAAATGCATGAGCTGAAGCCTACAGTGGCATGAAGACCAATCCTTCTCGGAGCTGCAGAATAGGTGAAAGTGAGTCGGGTGAGATTAGGTGAAAGTGTGCAGTGTGCTTGGCACAGGCAAACAACCCTGCCCGCCCTCTGTGGGGAAGGGCTGCAGCTCAGAGGTACAGCATCTGCTTTCCACGCAGAAGGTCTTGGGTTCAATCCCCGGCATCTCCAAGGAGGGCTGGCAAAGACTGAAACCTAAAGAGCTGCTGCCAGTCCGTGCAGGCAATATTGACCAATAAGGCGATTTCTTATGAGTTGGAGTGGGTGGGCAGGCAGCCCACAATGATCTTCCTTCTAGTCATCTAGGGTCATCTAGCCCAACCTCGTGCAATGCAGGAATATTTTGCCCAACATAAGGCTTGAACCTGAGATTAAGAGTCATGCTCTACTGGCTGAGCCATTCTGAACTCCAAGTTTGGATTTGATATCCCGCTTTATCACTACCCGAAGGAGTCTCAAAGCAGCTAACATTCTCCTTTCCCTTCCTCCCCCACAACAAACACTCTGTGAGGTGAGTGGGGCTGAGAGACTCCAGAGAAGTGTGACTAGCCCAAGGTCACCCAGGAGCTGCATGTGGAGGAGCGGAGACACGAACCCGGTTCACCAGATTACGAGTCTACTGCTCTTAACCTCTACACCACACTGGCTCTCCTTTTGTCACTTTAAGGAATCCTATCTAACTACACAAAGGGGTGCTATCCTCTTGTCTGGCAAGGGAGAAGGGAAGAGATCTCAAGTTCACACCTTTTCCAGATATTTCCCAGGCTTAGCCAGGTGCTAAGTGCTGCTTCCTGGCTCCAGGCAGCCTCTCTGTGTAACTTGAGTATGTCAAAGGCACATGGCAGGGCAGAATGAGTGTGGGGGTGTGGGGGATTTTTTTGGAAATGGAAACAAAAAGTTTAGGAACCCATGACACTGTGCCTGTGTGCGTAATGCATGCTTTAGATATCTTTTTTTTCATTATTAAACTTATAAATATTTTATCAGAACAGTCACCAGACCCTTCTATATAGTGAGAGGGTGGGGAGGGGTATTACTCAGAAGGGTGGTGGGAATGGGAGATTGGCTGATAGTTGAGGTAAACCTGTTGACGACTGTTAACGACTACAATTGGTCTTGCAGGAAAAAGCAAGGGGTGAGATGGCTAAAAAAAGCTTTGTCATGTATAATGAGATAAGAATCCAATGTCTCTATTCAAACCAGGTCTCTCCATGGTTTTAAGTTTGGTAATCAGTTGCAATTCAGCAACTTCTCTTTCCAGTCTATTTCTGAAATTCCGTTGTAATAAGACAGCTACTTTGAGATCTTGTATAGAATATCCTGGGAGATTGAAGTGTTCTCCTACTGGTTTCTCTGTCTTGTGATTCCTGATGTCAGATTTATGTCCATTTATCCTTTGGCGTAGGGTTTGGCCTGTTTGTCCAATATAGAGAGCTGAAGGGCACTGTTGGCATTTGATGGCCTACACAATGTTACAAGATGAGCAATTAAATTAAAGAAGATGAGCAATTAAACCATGCAGAATCTCAGATCGTGCTCTCTTCCTTCCTTTTAGAAGGAAAGATAATTTTCGCAAGGCTTCTCCATGGGTGTGATTGTTTATTATTTGTTTGTTGCATTTATAATCCACATTTTTCTCCGAGGATGTCCAGGTGGGGTATCTGGTTCCTCACTTCCCCATTTAATCCCTACAACAGCCCTATGAGGTAGGTCAGCATAGCTGTCAACCCTCTCTTTTTTGGCGGGAAACTCCCTTATTCCAATACCGTTTCCCTCTGCTATCCCAGATTGTTGATCTCCCTTAAATTTCCTGGATTTCAAAGGAAGCAGCTCCTCTCCCTCCCTGCCGGCCAGGGAGGCTCCTCAGCTGTGTTGCTCAGCTGCCAATAAGGAGCCTGAGACCGACTGGGGGCGGAGCTTGCATGCCTTGTGCAGCCAGACCCTCATGCCCAACCAGACAGACAGCCTGCCTGCCATCTATGCGCTCGCTCTTTCGCTCACCCGTTCGCACGCAGCCTCTGGAGCGCAGGGTGGTGAGGCTACTTGGTGCCATTGCACTGCCCTCGTGGCATCCCTTATTTTCAAATCCGAAAGTTATGGAAAATCCATTATTTTCAAATCCGAAAGTTGACAGCTATGTAGGTCAGACTGGGCCAAGGTCACACCCAGTGAGCTTCATAGCCGAGTGGGTATTCGAACCCTGCTCTTCCAGGCCCATACACTTACAAGCAATGGTGTTATCCTTGCAAATGCATGAGCTGAAGCCTACAGTGGCATGAAGACCAATCCTTCTCGGAGCTGCAGAATAGGTGAAAGTGAGTCGGGTGAGATTAGGTGAAAGTGTGCAGTGTGCTTGGCACAGGCAAACAACCCTGCCCGCCCTCTGTGGGGAAGGGCTGCAGCTCAGAGGTACAGCATCTGCTTTCCACGCAGAAGGTCTTGGGTTCAATCCCCGGCATCTCCAAGGAGGGCTGGCAAAGACTGAAAACCTAGAGAGCTGCTGCCAGTCCGTGCAGGCAATATTGACCAATAAGGCGATTTCTTATGAGTTGGAGTGGGTGGGCAGGCAGCCCACAATGATCTTCCTTCTAGTCATCTAGGGTCATCTAGCCCAACCTCGTGCAATGCAGGAATATTTTGCCCAACGTAAGGCTTGAACCTGAGATTAAGAGTCATGCTCTACTGGCTGAGCCATTCTGAACTCCAAGTTTGGATTTGATATCCCGCTTTATCACTACCCGAAGGAGTCTCAAAGCAGCTAACATTCTCCTTTCCCTTCCTCCCCCACAACAAACACTCTGTGAGGTGAGTGGGGCTGAGAGACTCCAGAGAAGTGTGACTAGCCCAAGGTCACCCAGGAGCTGCATGTGGAGGAGCGGAGACACGAACCCGGTTCACCAGATTACGAGTCTACTGCTCTTAACCTCTACACCACACTGGCTCTCCTTTTGTCACTTTAAGGAATCCTATCTAACTACACAAAGGGGTGCTATCCTCTTGTCTGGCAAGGGAGAAGGGAAGAGATCTCAAGTTCACACCTTTTCCAGATATTTCCCAGGCTTAGCCAGGTGCTATGTGCTGCTTCCTGGCTCCAGGCAGCCTCTCTGTGTAACTTGAGTATGTCAAAGGCACATGGCAGGGCAGAATGAGTGTGGGGGTGTGGGGGATTTTTTTGGAAATGGAAACAAAAAGTTTAGGAACCCATGACACTGTGCCTGTGTGCGTAATGCATGCTTTAGATATCTTTTTTTTCATTATTAAACTTATAAATATTTTATCAGAACATAAAATATTAACCGATTTTTTTCTGAGTTGCATGGAAAATACTGGAGAAAGTCTTTGCTACCTGGAAATGTTCCTTGTCTTTTTCAGAGGATGCAAATGACGAAGCTGTAAAGCTGCCTCCAAAGGGACAATTTCCTGCAAAACCCCATCCCCCATAATGCGTAAAGGGACCCCTGACCATTAGGTCCAGTCGCGGACGACTCTGGGGTTGTGGCGCTCATCTCGCTCTATAGGCCAAGGGAACAGGCGTACAGCTTCCGGGTCATGTGGCCAGCATGACTAAGCCGCTTCTGGCGAACCAGAGCAGTGCACGGAAACACCGTTTACCTTCCCGCCGGAGCGGTACCTATTTATCTACTTACACTTTGACGTGCTTTTGAACTTCTAGGTTGGCAGGAGCTGGGACCGAGCAAAGGGAGCTCACCCTGTCGCGGGGATTCGAACTGCCGACCTTCTGATCGGCAAGCCCTAGGCTCTGTGGTTTAACCCACAGCGCCACCCGCCTCCCCCCCCAATAATGCATAATAGTAGTCAATTGCATTTTATGGAAGAGGTCGTTCCAAACTGAGAGCAGGGCAGATGTCCCTCTCACTCCCTGTGCCCCATCACTCCTCATGGACAACAACCTTTCCAAAACGGGGCATCTACTGAGATGCAACTACTTGTCACAGCACAAATAGAAAACCAAAATTGTCGTGGAATTTGGGCACTTTTCCAACCAGAAAGGGCAAAGAACAAGTTATAAGTCAATAAAATTGTGAACAGCATCAAAACACTTTTTTCCTCTGGTCTCATGACAGCAGATCTTGAGGTCACCCAAAGACTTGAATAAGATTCAAGGCAGGCAAAAGGAAGTTCTAATTCACACAAAACACATAATTAACTTATGGATTTCACTGCCACAAGATATGATGATGGTTTCAAGTTTAACGGCTTTAAAAAAATAAAAAATAAAAAAGTTAAGAGAAATCCATGGTGGATGGGCCTAACTGTGACTATTCACCACAACAGCTTAACAGGACTTCCATGTTCAGAAACACTCATATTATTATCAACAGATGGTGGGGATAGACATCTCAGGAAGTCTGTTATTTAATGCCCTGCTTGTGAGTGTCTCAGAGGGATCTGAATGCTCACAGTTACTACTGGAAATGGAATGTCAGACTAGATCAGTGTTTCCAAAACTTGGGTCTCCAGCTGTTTATGGACTACAACTCCCATCATCCCTAGCTAGCAAGGGATGATGGGATGTAGTCTGAAAACAGCTGGAGACCCACGTTTGGGAAACACTGGACTAGACGGACCTTTGGTCCAATCCAGCAGATAAGTTTTGTATGTTCTTAGCTAGGAGGACCACACCATCCACAACTCAGTCTAAAACACAATTGTGTGAATGGGGCCAGGAAGAAGTCCACAGAGTGCTCTGATGGAGAGTTAGGCTGCTCACAGGACTGATGCAGAGTTAGGCTGCTCACAGGACTTCTGAAAATGTAGCTATTTCTGTTCTGCTGGTCAAAGGTTGCCCTACAGATGTTGCTAGACCACAACTCCTGTCATCCCTGATCACAACATCTGGAGGGCCACACAGGTTTCTCACCCCTGCTAAAGGAGAACTCCCGCCAGCTGACAGCCCAAGTAGAGACAAGTGGTAGATGATGGGGTGAGACGGGCAGAAGAACATGTGGGGAGATGGCAGCAGCATTTGTGGTGTATCGCATCTTCCCTCTGAGAGACGCTGATGCTTTGGTGCAATGGATCACGGATGGTCACAGAACATACAGATGGGAGATTTGGCACCTACATGCCAAACACAGCAAGGCGTGTTACCTTGAGGCCATTAACCACTGCTTCAGGCTGCTGAGAAGGTGAGGAGGCCTGGTCATTGACGCTCGGAGAGCAGACATTCCCATCTGCCCTTGTTGGCATCCTAATGGGACCCTTTGTAGAAAATCAAAAACTATTTAATAGCGGAATGTGCACCATGCTCATCAAGATGAACAGTTTCCCCAACCACCTCTAGCTCCTCACTGCAAAGCCCACTGGGCATGTAAATTCTCTGAGTATATGTTTAATTCAACCACCTTGTAATTGCGCCCTTGGGATGCTAGGCTGTCCCAGGGCAACAAACTGTCTCTGTAAGTTCCTGTAAGATTCTCGGTCATATCGAGATGATGACAAGCAAAGGGAGCAAAAATCTCTAGTCCGAATCCAGAGATAGTTAAATCGTGTTTTAAGTCCCACTGAAATCAAACTCATTGCAATTAACATGTCTTACTGATTTCTATTTTATTTATTAAATTTATGCACTGTCCCTCAGCATAAGATCTCAGGGCTGTTCACAGAATAAGATACAAGACAAAAACACAAGTAAATAATTAAAACAAAGCAGCGAATCAACAGCACCCTCCCTTCCCACAGGGACATATTAAAAGGCTATGGAATATTAATCATCCAATGGCCTGGTTGAAGAGGAACATTTTTGACTGGAGCCTAAAAATATATAATGAAGACACCAGGCAAACATCTATGGAGAGAGCATTCCACAAATCGGGAGCCAGCACAAAAAAGGCCTGTTCTCGTGTTGCCACCCTCTGGACCTCATGTGGAGTAGGCACACGAAGAGGGTCCTCAGATGATGAATGCAGAGTCCAGGATGGTTTATATGGGGAGAGGTGGTCCTTGAGGTATTGTGGTCCTGAGCCGTTTTAAGGTATTATGGTCCGGAGCCATTGAAATTCTGATTTCAACAGGATGGAAGTTCAACTGGCTTTGCAAGATCAGAGCCCAGGGTTTTATTTTTGAGATCACAGAGACCTAGTACAGGAAGTAGCAAACACAGTCCTCATAAGGAGGGAAGACATTGCAATGCTAGCAAAATGGCAAGAGAGCAATACTAAAGGGGTTCAAATGTAGCATGGTTTAACAGGGGCTCCCTGAATCCTTTCACCATTTTACATTTGATTTGCAAACCATGCTAGAGAGGTTGGTTGAGGGCTCCCAGTCATTTGCCACTTTCAAGTTAAATGAAATTTTGCCCACGCAGCTATTGAATGAACTGTCTTATTGCCATGGAATATTCAGAGACATTCCAACTTCTGAAGAATGAGGTTTAAGACCAAGTTAAATGTGATTTCTTTACAGTTATCATTCATCAGTTGTATGCCTTGTATCTTATTTCCAGCTGATGAAGACTATTACGAAACAGTAGTATCATTCCAGAGACACTGTCCTTTTGAGGCTTTTGAGACTTCTTCCTTTGAAAGACTATTGTGAGACTGTCCTTAGACATCTGTTTTGAACACACGGCTTGATGGTCCTCGCTACCACTCTGATATATTGTACATATGAACTTTCATTGGCTTATTCCTACAGTTTGAATGATATCATTATTCTATTATATATTCTCAACTATTAGCCTACGTGTTGTGTTTGTATTGTTGTGACGGAATATTCAGAGACATTCCAACTTCTGAAGAATGAGGTTTAAGACCAAGTTAAATGTGATGGCCGTCACAAAGAGACCATCAAAGATGGTTCAGATGCCCAACATGGTGGACATAACATTGGAAAATATATTTGTGCCCATGCAGTGGCTCCTATAAGGCTAGTATTTTCATCCCAGTGCTCTGCGGCATTTGAAACAGCCATGCCAGTGTGCCAATACCAATGTGCATAAGGACCAGCGCTTGTTGAACATTAAAATGGCATACTTGCATTAAAATGTGTATTAAAATGGCCTATTCAACTTAGTTCTCACTGAGATGGTAAGTAAGGTGGTTCATAAAAAACCCTTTTTTGAAAATGCCTGCTCCAAAGGTCTTATCTTAGTACACTAGGGATTATATAGCTATATCTGAAATTTCATGCACATCAGTTAATATCTTGACCCTCCTCCATGAAAATAGCTGTTTACTTGGCCGTTTTCCTATGTTGTGAAGGCTGAAATTTCAATTCAGTGGAGCAGGGTCAAGATATTAACTGATATGCATGAAATTTCAGATATAGCTATATAATCCCTAGTGTAGTAAGATAAGACCTTTGGAGAGCAGGCATTAAAAAAAAAGTTTTTTATGAACCACCCTAATGGTAAGGCTATGCTTAGTTTACTGTTTCAGACTGCAGGTGGCAGCTCACAGATGGGTGGGGTATAAATAATAAATTATTATTATTATTATTATTATTATTATTATTATTATTATTATTTTATTCAGTTTCTCTCAGTTTCTCTCCACCCACCCAATCCTGAATTCAGTTCTCCACATTTCCACATAAGGTTTTTTTTGGGGGGGTACTTTTTTTTAAACCCTCATGAAAATTCATCAGCATTTTAGTGTGAATTTTCCCTTATATACACATTTGTATGAATTCTTTTTGCCAAATATACACATTTTTGCAAAGGAACATACATCCGTGTTAACGGGGAAGAAGTCAAATAATATGCAATGGCTTTGGCAGAGGAATCTCTAAGGCAGGGATGGGCAGAACTTAGATCGGGATCTTTTGTTACTGTTGATCTCTGGGTGATTTGCAGTAGATCAGCAAAGGTTCCTGGCTCCTAACAACTGCAACAGCAAACCAATTCTCACCACCACCACCCCAAAAAAATTAGGCTTCTGAAATGAATAACACTAAACAGGAGTGTGAAACATTGTGGGAAAGGACTGTAGGAGCTCAGTTCAATTCTGGTACTGAAAACAAATTCCTAGCCTCAGAATGTGCTCAGGGGCACTTTGTTCTTTCACACAATTTCTTCTGCACCTGCGTCTGCTCGGTACCTCTTGGGGTGTTAGTAAAAAAGATGAAGATCTGTGAAGGCTGCCCACCCCTGCGCTAAGACTCCCCCCCCTTTTCTTTTCCTACTCTGTTTTTCTTTTTCTTTTCTCCTTATTTGCTAATCCCACCGGCAGCGGAACATTCATCTCATTCCAGCACAATATAATATGTATTTTTTATATACACATTTCTTTTCATGCCACAAAAGTCAGAACAAATAATACATTCCTTGTGTGAGTCATTTTACCTGCAAAGTCCCTTTCCCCCCCTCCACATCACATTTTAAAATAGCCAAAGAATTTCAGGCCCCAGCATGCATTTCAGAAGAAAGCACTCTAGTTTGAGGCAAATCAACTTCCTCCTTCCACCAGAGGTGGGTTGCTGCTAGTAGAAAGAAAGGTAGCAAAAATGGGCAACAAATGCTCAGTTTCTAAGTCAAAGCATAATTAAGACTGCAGTCCTATGCACAATTACTTTGGGCTGGTTTGCACATGGTTTAATAAACTGATACCCCCGAACATTTCTCCAATGAAAATAGGAACGTCGTTTCCTCCATATTAGTAGTTGTACAGTCGTACCTTGGTTCAAACCTAGATAGCATCTTAAAAAGCAAAGACATCACCTTGCCAACAAAGGTCCGTATAGTTAAAGCTATGGTCTTCCCAGTAGTGATGTATGGAAGTGAGAGCTGGACCATAAAGAAGGCTGATTGCCAAAGAATTGATGCTTTTGAATTATGGTGCTGGAGGAGACTCTTGAGAGTCCCATGGACTGCAAGAAGATCAAACCTATCCATTCTTAAAGAAATCAGCCCTGAGTGCTCACTAGAAGGACAGATCCTGAAGTTGAGGCTCCAGTACTTTGGCCACCTCATGAGAAGAGAAGACTCCCTGGAAAAGACCCTGATGTTGGGAAAGATTGAGGACACAAGGAGAAGGGGACGACAGAGGATGAGATGGTTGGACAGTGTTCTCGAAGCTAGTTTGGCCAAACTGCGAGAGGCAGTGAAGGATAGGCATGCCTGGCGTGCTCTGGTCCATGGGGTCACGAAGAGTCGGACACGACTGAACGACTGAACAACAACAACAAACCTTGGTTGTTCAACTTCCGAAAATGTTCGGCAACCAAGGCGCAGCTTCCGATTGGCTGCAGGAGCTTCCTACACTCAATCGGAAGCCACATTGGACGTTCGGCTTCCAAAGAACGTTCGCAACCCAGAACACTCACTTTGCGGCGTTCGGGAGCCAAAACATTCGAGTCGCAAGGTGTTCGGGATCCAAGGTACGACTGTAGTAGTAGTATGTTTTAAAATTTATATCCCACTCATTTGACTGGGTTGCCCCAGTCACTCTAGGTGGCTTCCAACATACATGAAAACATAATAAAACATTAAACTTTAAAAAAAAAAACCTTCCCTATACAGGGCTGCCTTCAGATGTCTTCTAAAGGTGGTATAGTTACTTATCTCCTTGGCTCAGGGGTTGCTTAACTCCACACCCTCCAACATTTCGCCAATGAAAACAGGGATACCCTAAGGAAAAGCGGGGGTCACAGGTGGCGCTGTGGTCTAAACCACTGAGCCTTGGGCTTGCCGATCAGAAGGTCGGTGGTTCGAATCCCCGCGATGGGGTGAGCTCCCATTGCTCAGTCCCAGCTCCTGCCCACCTAGCAGTTCGAAAGCACATCAAAGTGCAAGTAGATAAATAGGTACCGCTCTGGCGGGAAGGTAAATGGAGTTTCTGTGCGCTGCTCTGGTTCGCCAGAAGCGGCTTAGTCATGCTGGCCACATGACCTGGAAGCTGTCTGCAGACAAACGCCGGCTCCCTTGGCCTATAGAGCGAGATGAGCACGCAACCCCAGAGTCGCCCACGACTGGACCTAACGGTCAGGGGTACCTTTAGCTTTACCTAAGGAAAAGCGGAACATTCCGGGATCAAATCAGAAACTGGGATGGCTTCTGTAAATCCAGGTCTGTCCCTGGAAAATAGGGACACTTGGAGGGTCTGTAAACTATGGTTTGTTTGAACTGAACGAGCAAACTGATCCTGAGAGATAATAACTTTTATCACTGTTAAGTGGCAGCCTTTGCTAGTCAATCCCTGCTACTTTCTTTGGTATAATCACCCCTGTGCTTAGATATCCTGATTCTGGTGGTGGCTGGAGATGGCTCCCCCCCTCCCCAAATAGCCCCACCTGTTTCTTTAAAAAAGTCTGCAAGATTTTCTTTCAGATGTAGACCTTAAGGTCTTAGCAACTTGCTTTTATGCTTTTGTATCCTGTAGGCTAAGCTAATAATAGTGCTTATTAGAGCTACTATTTTTAGCAGTATTTCCTAAAGGCAAACTTTCTACCTTCAGGGGACAATTTCCAGACTGACTTGCCTGCTAAGCAACATGTGTGTGTCTGCTGCACAACAGCAGAGGACTCTAGGGCATTTATTCCTAGGACAGAGATCTCCTAACAAAACTCTGGATGATTTGCAATTGATTGGCAATGTTTTCTCACTCCTGACCATTTAACAATATGTTGTTCCCCATTACCAGCATATATACCGGCATAGCTGTCAACCCTCCATTTTGGGGGGGGGGGAACTCCCTTATTCCAATGCCGTTTCCCTCTGCTATGCCGGATTGTTGATATCCCTTAAATTTCCCGGATTTCAAAGGAAGCAGCTCCTCTCCCTCCCTGCCGGCCAGGGAGGCTCCTCAGCTGCGTTGCTCGGCTGCCAATAAGGAGTCTGAGACCGACTGGGGGCGGAGCTTGCATGCCTTGTGCAGCCAGACCCTCACGCCCAACCAGACAGACAGCCTGCCTGCCATCTATGCGCTCGCTCTTTCGCTCACCCGTTCGTGCGCAGCCTCTGGAGCACAGGGTGGCGAGGCTACTTGGTGCCATTGCACCGCCCTCGCGGCATCCCTTATTTTCAAATCCAAAAGTTTGGAAAAATCCCTTATTTTCAAATCCGAAAGTTGACAGCTATGATATACCGGTATTAGCCTGCTGCAAAAACAATACTTTCAGAAAGCAGGTTTTTGTGCATGAAAGTTCTGTTGAAAACAAAGTCCTGTGATAGGCATTGGGATTTCTCCTGCAATTTCCTCTGGAGCATTTAACTTGGCAGGTGGCTTATAGCCATTTGCCGCTAGGTGAATACACGAAATCAGAGGTTGAAGTGTGTGGGCCTGATCCCCACAGCTGACAATACCACCAGTGGGCCATCCTAGGACACGATGGCCCTTGACAGCTACTCTTGAGGACGTCAAGAGTCTGGGACACACTTTGAAAACAATTTATCTGCTCAAGTGAAAACTGATGGCTTTACATGGCTTCTTGGTGTGGCCCAAATGGCTACCGTTATGCTCTTACAGAAGACGTACGGTAACTGAGGGAGGAGGCCAAGGAATAGAGAACTTTTTTCCCCCCTCAAAGCTGACAGCAGAGACAGCCCAAATCAATAACAATGTAAAGCAATTCTCCGTTGTATTATAAACACATCTAATTCCTGTCACCGCCAAGAGACCTGAAGCCAATTTTTTTAAGTGAACAGGAAATTGGAAGCAGAAAATCTCCCTGAGGGAAATCCTGACAGGAAAATGTTTAACGACAACTCTGTTATAATAGCACTCTAGGAAATCAGATGCGTTTCCCTAAGGCTGACCCTGAAAAAAATCAGACTTGTGTGTGTGTGTGTGTGTGTGTGTGTGTGTGTGTTTAGCAGGGGGAGACCCAAAAAGTTTTGTACCAGAGGAATGTTTCCTCAGACTTTGGAAAAGGGGATGGTTCAGTAGCAGCACACATTGCTTTGGATGAGGAAGATCTCTGGCTCAATCCCTGGCCTCTCCTGATGAAATGATCTCAACTGGCAGCAAATGGGGAATACCCTTCACTGACTCGAGAGTGGCCACCAGTAGGATTAAAGCAAAAGATGAGTCAATGGTCTGCCTCAGTATGCTAAGTTCCATAGGCACATGTTTTCTGACAGCTGAGGCCCAACTTTAAACTGGAGACTTTGAAAACTGCAGGCTCACAACTCCGCCCATCAGAGGCAGATTCAGAGGCACACAACCAGTTCGGTCACACTGGGCGCAGAGCCTTCAGGGCACTGCAGGAGCCACCAGAACTGTGAGGTAGAACGGAAACTGAGAGGCGAGGGGCACCGAGTTTTGGCATCGCACAGGGCGCCACTAAATTTTGAGACCCCCCAAGGTCCGCCACTGCACCCTCTACCCTAAATGGTTTAATTTCAGAGTGTGAGAGAGTAAAAGTCAGTGTGGTAAAGCTACAGCATTCTTTCCCGACCTGGGATCTTCCAGGTTTTCTGACTACAACTCCCATCAGCCCTAGACAGCATGGCCAACGGTCTGGGACAATGGGAAGTGTAGTCTAACAAATGTCTTGATGACACCAGAATAGGGAAGGCTAGGTTTAGAATGGTTGACTGGGATTTGGGAAACCCAGGTTCAAATCAGTATGAAGCTCCTGTGGTGATCTTGGGCCAGAGTCTCTCTCTCTCTCTTGGCTGAGCATGAGCTGCTGCAAACATGAAGTGAAAGAAAGGCAGGATATGAATGTAATGAGTAAGTAAATAAGTAAGTAAAGGAGAATAGCTTGCCCCCAGAAGAGCAGGACTAATGCATGTCTCAGCACAAGACGGCCCTGTGAATATGCCTAAAGACAGGAAGGAGACCAGATCAGGACAGTGATTCATCTAGTAGCATGGGTGTCTCCCCCTCTTGCTGTGACACACTCCCCTTCCCCCTTGTCTCCCAGAACTAGAAGAGGCATGAAGAGGGTGGAGGAGAGGCTGTCTGCATGCAGGCACAGTCTCTGATTGCTTGGGGGTAACCCTGGTGAGGAGGCGGGGACTTTCAATTTCAGCAGCTTATTTTCATGGAAGACGACCACCGGGAATGAGCTACTCTGCTCATTAGGCCTGTGGAGGTTGTGTTTTTGCTAATGAATCTGTAATTACTGACCGGCACACTCCAGTGACATCTAGAGACAAAAATGGGCACCCTCCTTCCAATTCTGCTGCTCCTTTGCACTGGGCTGAACACATTATTCCAGAGTGATAAAGCATGCTTAGATGCAGCAGGCAGACTGCTCCACGGAATGATGCTATGAGCTCACTGGAATCTTCATTTCATTAGCTTATTTTATTTATAAAAGTATTTCTCTACCGCCCACTCACATACAACAGTAAGGCGGTGCACGTGATAAAATACGGCAAAGCAATACATGACTATCACAATAACTACTTATGCCTCACTGTTTGTGAATGACCCGATTGGATCATTTGTGCCACATTTTCCTTTAGAAGAAGAGCTAATTGTGATTTGTTGTTTAGTGGGGATGAGGGTTGACTTTGCTTGCAGCACTGCTGAATGAAAAACAAAGGGGAAAGATGCCTTCTCTCTCCCTCTCCCTCTCTCTCCTCAATTAGAATTGGCACAAGTGAAGAAACCTATGTATTTGCCCAGTCTTGGAAGTTGTCTCCCATTTGTCATCCATCCTCTATCAGAGAAAGCCTGGCTGGCTGCCGTCTCCCCCAGCAATTTCCCAGTGACGTGCAAGAACAGCCAAGAACATGGGGGGGGGGGAGAGGCAGAGCAGTACATCAGTATCTTGAGGACAGGCACTTCAGGACTCTATAGGAATCTCCCCAACAGACATCGTTCTGTTGTATCCTGAAGCAGTTACTCATTTGTCACAGTAGGACGGCAATGGTGGGGAAAGGCTACTTCTGCTCCTAAGCGGGATCTGCAATCTCAACAACAAAAGTGGTCAGCCAAGATGGCATATTGTTTCCTGCAGTGCAGCTCAGCCTCTCTTTCGATGCCAGAGGTCGTCCTTTCTTCCCTGCGCCACCAGCCCCTGGTAACTTAACCTTTATCTTGGCCAAAACAAACTAGATGCCTGAGATCCGGTTTCCAAAAACCTCAGCAAACAAAGGGCACAGAGGAAGAAACTGTATTAATTTGACTAGAGCAAACATAAAGAGACACAGAGAGCGAGAGCCGTAGACTAGTATGGCCACAAGTACGCTGTGTTGTATAACAGATTGTATAATAGATTTGCAGCTGCTTTGGGCAGAGATCAGTGTTTTTGTTGTTGCTCTGTAAAGCACCATTAATATTAAATGTGCTTTCAAAGAATCATAGAATTGCAGAGTTGGAAGGGACCCCCAAAGGTCATCCAGCTTTGTTAAGTATAGTGATTTAAGTCACTGAAATTGGAAATGCTTGCATGCATTACTACGTGTTTAAATTTGATTGGTTGGCAACTGTATTCTAGAGAGTTCTCTAGTAGTTCTCGTGTCATTGGATAACATTGGTCACTTGGGAGGTATCTGGTGGAGGAGAGACTCCATTTTTTTGTGAAGCAAGATGGCTGTGTTTTAGACTCCACTGTGAACACTGCTAAGTTGGAGTGCTTCTTCTTTGCTTGAACGAAAGAGAGCAAAGCTGCAGAAGAAGGGGAAAGTGGAAATCCCTTATAGGAGCTGCAAGGCATGGCCTAACTGAGATACAGAAGGCTTGAGTGCTGAGCTCTGGAAAGAGCAAAATACAGTTGTTTGGAAGCTGAAAGAAGAGACTTTAAACCCATGCTTGGAGAAGCATATGACTGTAAATATCATGTTTTAATTCATCTATAAGTTTCTGCAAGTAAAGTTTTTGAATGTTAAAGTCTGGACATTGGTTTAATTTCCAAAGAAGGGTGTCAGTCATATATGTGATTTGAGCTGCAATTTCGCTGCAATTTCGCTATTCTTACTTCAACAAGCACAAACCCTCAAAATGCAGGAATCACAGCTAAAGACTCCCTGACAGATGGCCATCTAACCTCTGCTTAAAAACATCCAGTGAATGAGAGCCCACCACTTTCCAACGTAGTTTTATTTACTTGTTTACGATTAGGCAACACTGAAGAGCAGAGCAAATGGTCCAGCCATGTCATGTCTCAATTTGTGCAGAAAGGTCACCCAAGGCTGCACCCGCTGCCACAAATCAATAGAGAAACTGGCTGTGTGACAGAAGGATGATCTGATGCAGGTACTGAAACTCTCAAGGTTTGGAGTAGATGGATTTATAAAGTTTGGCTTCTCTCGGTTCTGCACATTTCCAGTTGTAAATTCAGTTCTCCACATTTCCACACACACACACAAATAATCATCATCATAAAGAAAAAACAAAATTAAAAATAAAAAAAAATTCTTTCCAGTAGCACCTTAGAGACCAACTAAGTTTGTTCTTGGTATGAGCTTTCGTGTGCATGCACACTTCTTCAGATAAGATTTGCCAACATTTTAGTGTGAATTTCTCCTAATATATAGCCAGCATGGCCAATGGCCAGGGATACTGGGAGTTGTAGTTCAGCAATGTCTGGAGTAAGCCAAATATTCCCCACATTTGAAATAAGAGGAATATCCCCCATAAATCAGGATGGTGCCTACCAACCCTGGTCCACAGGCCTTCCCAGTTATAAATCCCCTGCCTTGCTGGAATAAGGGTCAGTCCACATTTGGGACCGTGAGATGCCTGGATAGTCTGGCCACCACCCAAGCAGTGCAGGCAAGCTGCCATCTTGCAGGAATAACCATTCAATCAGTTTCTAAGTGGAGCTTTCCGGTTAAATGATGAACTTGTGAGTTCTTGGTAAAAGGGAGAGGAGGCTTTCTAATGATTTGACTGCCACCGCAATGAAGCTGTGTGAGGATTAATCGATCCTTATCTGTCTGCAACTTGCACACACAGTTAACACAATGGGAGTGTGGAGACTTCCAACAAAGAAATACCGTATTTATTTGCATTATAGATTGGCCTTGTCATTGGCATTGTAACAAAGATCTTTTTTGAGAAAACGAAACCCGAAAACAAGAACCTTTTTTCTATTCTTAAGTTTGCTCTGGAAGGGAAGAGAACATACTGCACTGGCAAGCATGTAGATTGCCCAGAGAACGAATCTAGGGTCATAATTAAAGGGTACTAGGTAGAAAGCTCAACATCAAAAAAACTAAGATCATGGCCACTGGTCCCATCACCTCCTGGCAAATAGAAGGGGAAGAAATGGAGGCAGTGAGAGATTTCACTTTCTTGGGTTCCATGATCACTGCAGATGGTGACAGCAGTCACGAAATTAGAAGACGCCTGCTTCTTGGGAGAAAAGCAATGACAAACCTAGACAGCATCTTAAAAAGCAAAGACATCACCTTGCCAACAAAGGTCTGTATAGTTAAAGCTATGGTTTTCCCAGTAGTAATGTACGGAAGTGAGAGCTGGACCATAAAGAAGGCTGATCGCCGAAGAATTGATGCTTTTGAATTATGGTGCTGGAGGAGACTCTTGAGAGTCCCATGGACTGCAAGAAGATCAAACCTATCCATTCTTAAAGAAATCAGCCTTGAATGCTCCCTAGAAGGACAGATCCTGAAGCTGAGACTCCAATACTTTGGCCACCTCATGAGAAGAGAAGAATCCCTAGAAAAGACCCTGATGTTGGTAAAGATGGAGAGCACAAGGAGAAGGGGACGACAGAGGATGAGATGGTTGGACAGCGTTCTCGAAGCTACTAACATGAGTTTGGCCAAACTGCGAGAGGCAGTGAAGGATAGGCGTGCCTGGCATGCTCTGGTCCATGGGGTCACGAAGAGTCAGACACGACTGAACGACTGAACAGCAACAACAACAACTAAGTAGAAAAACCCCAGCATTCTTCCCATATAGCTGCTGAGGGGTCTCAAGACCCCACCAAGAACAGCATGGAGAAATGGGCACAAGCTAACAAAATGAATTTCAATAGGGACCAATGTCAGGTTCTACATTTAGGCAGGAAGAACCAGATGCACAAATATAGGATGGGGGACACCTGGCTTGCCATTACTACATGTGAAAAGGATCTAGGGGGTCTTAGTAGACCCCAAGCTTAACATGAGTCAAGAATGGATTCACCAGCAAAAAAAAAGCTGATGCTATTCTAGGCTGCATCAACAGAAGTCCAGTGTCCCGATCAAGGGAAGTAATAGAACCACTCCATTATGCCTTGGTCATACCACACCTGGAATACTGTGTCCAATTCTGGGTACCACAATTGACAAGCTGGAACCTGTGCAGAGGATAGCAAGAAAGATGATCAAGGGACTGGAAGCCATGCCTTATGAGGAGCGGTTGACGGAGCTGGGTATGTTTTGCGTGGAAAAGGGGAGACTGAGAGGCCATCTTCACATATCTCAAGGACTGTCACATGGAAGAAGAAGAAGAAGAGTTTGGATTTGATATCCCGCTTTATCACTCCCCGAAGGAGTCTCAAAGCGGCTAACAATCTCCTTTCTCTTCCTCCCCCACAACAAACACTCTGTGAGGTGAGTGGGGCTGAGAGACTTCAAAGAAGTGTGACTAGCCCAAGGTCACCCAGCAGCTGCATGTGGAGGAGCGGGGACGCGAACCCGGTTCACCAGATTACGAGTCTACCGCTCTTAACCACTACACCACACTGGCTCCCCACACTGGAAGATGGAGCAAGCTTGTTTTCTCCCGCTCCACATTGTAAGACTCAAACCAATGGTTCCAAGTTCCAATAAAGCAGATTCCGACTAAATATCAGGAAGAACTTTTTGACAGTAAGAGCTGTTTGACAGTGGAACGGACTCCTTCGGGAGGTTGTCAACTCTCCTTCGTTGAAGGTTTTAAAGCGGAGGTTGGATGGCCATCTGTCATGGATGCTTTAGCTGAGATTCCTGGATTGCAGGGGGTTGGACTAGATGACCCTCAGGGGTCCATTCCAACTCTACAATTCTATGATTCTATGCAGCGGAGAGGAGATAGGGAATCATTCCATCAGGTAAGCTAAAACGCTTGTGCACACGGTGCGCTCATCACAGCAGACATTGAATTCTACCTTAAGTGTTTTAGAAATGTATAAACTGTGGAAATTTGCCACCAGCTTCCCTGTGTGGGGTGACTGCTACGTTATTATTTATTTTATTCATTATATTTATATCCCACCTGTCCTCCTGAAGGAGCCCAGCATAGCAAGCACATCAATAAGATAGATGATAGATAGATAGATAGATAGATTGATAGATAGATAGATGATAGATAGATAGATAGATAGATAGATGATAGATATAGATTGATAGATAGATAGATAGATATAGATAGATAGATAGATAGATAGATGATAGATATAGATAGATAGATGATGATAGATAGATAGATGATAGATAGATAGATAGATAGATAGATAGATAGATAAATAGATAGATAGATAGATAGATGGATAGATGGATGATAGATAGATTCCAAAAACAGTTTTAAACATTCAGTCAGTGGTCACAGGGCTGTCGTGGGGTATAGATCAGGCATTGGCAACCTTCGGCTCATGGGCCGGATCCGGACCACGGAGGCCGTTTTACCGGCCCACGAACCGCCCCGCCCACTCAACGAGTCCCCTGCACGCTGCGCTAAACTGGCGCGGCGCGGGGACTCGCTGAGCGGTGATGGAAATTGCATCTGTGCATGCACAGATACTGAAAATTGCGTCTGCGCATGTCCAGACGCCGAAAACCGCTTCTGCGCAGGTGTGATTTTTGGCATCTGGGCATGCGCAGAAGCGATTCCCAGCACCACGGACACACGCAGAAGCGATTTCCGGCATCGCGCTGCACATGTCCGGCCCACGGACGCTCTCCGTGGGCTTGATCCGGCCCATGGCCGGGTAACCTTGCCGACGCCTGGTATAGACGTTCTAAATAAATATGTGTGATAGAAAAGGCTGGCATGACCTTCAAGTCAAAAGTCTAGCTAGGTGTGTGTGGAGGAAAAGATTAACAATCCAGGCTGAGGCAGAGGGGGGAGGGGGGAATATAGGGAGAGACTGAATTGAAGTCAAAGGGAAGCAAAGGGTGAAATCCAAGGTGATAAACTAATGGAACGAAAAAGCACAGGAGATAAATGGGAAGCGCTGGAGGTGTTGAAAGACAAAACGAAGTTCGCGGGAGAGTTAAAAAAGGGCAGCTGGTGCTTTATTCTTAAAAAATGTAACACTCCGAACTGTTGAATCAAAACCAAAAGAAGAAGAAGAAGACTATAGGAAAGCAGCTGGGGAGGTGCAAAGGAGGGAGAGGAGAAATCTGAACAAACAACCAGTCTATTGACCAAAGAGAAAGGCAGACAGAACTTGCTGGCCAGATTTTTAATCAATGTTTCATCCATCAAAACTAACTGACCTGCCAGACAGAAGGGTGCAACTGTGTTAAATAATGTTGCACAAAGAGCTCAGGGCAAAGTGAATGGGAGGCACGTATGTCAGAGCAGTGAGCAGTTCCAGTGCTGCAGGCTGCTGTTCTCCGTCTCCACCACCCCTTCCATCCATCTCAGCTCCTGCATACCTCTGGGACGCAGAAGGCTGTTCGGAAGAGTGAGGCTGTTCTCCAATGACAAGAGCATCCATTCCCAACTGCCCAACTTACAACGACTCCATCAAACTTTGGGGAAGGGTGGCCGCTCATTCATAGGGCACCTTAACAGATTAGAGAATTGGGCCAAAGTAAACAAGATGAATTTTAACAGGGAGAAATGTAAAGTACTACACTTGGGCAAAAAAAATGAAAGGCACAAATACAGGATGGGTGGCACCTGGCTTGAGAGCAGTACATGTGAAAAGGATCTAGGAGTCTTGGTATGAGTCAACAGTGTGATGCAGCAGCTAAAAAAGCCAATGCAATTCTGGGCTGCATTAATAGGAGTATAGCATCTCTAGATCAAGGGAAGTAATAGTACCACTGTATTCCGCTCTGGTCAAACCTCACCTGGAATACTGTGTCCAGTTCTGGGCACCACAGTTCAAGAAGGATACTGACAAGCTGGAACGTGTCCAGAGGAGGGCAACCAAAATGGTCAAAGGCCTGGAAACAATGCCTCATGAGGAACGGCTTAGGGAGCTGGGTATGTTTAGCCTGGAGAAGAGAAGGTTAAGGGGTGATATGATAGCCATGTTCATATATATAAAAGGATGTCTTATAGAGGAGGGAGAAAAGTTGTTTTCTGCTGCTCCAGAGAAGCAGACACGGAGCAATGGATTCAAACTACAAGAAAGAAGATTCCACCTAAACATTAGGAAGAACTTCCTGACAGTAAGAGCTGTTCGACAGTGGAATTTGCTGCCAAGGAGTGTGGTGGAGTCTCCTTCTTTGGAGGTCTTTAAGCAGAGGCTTGACAGCCACCTGTCAGGAATGCTTTGATGGTGTTTCCTGCTTGGCAGGGGGTTGGACTGGATGGCCCTTGTGGTCTCTTCCAACTCTATTGAAATATACTCGGAGTCAAGTGTGGATTTCAGCTCTTTATTCAGCTCATAGTAGCGAGGAATGGAAGTTTCCCCAGAACATCTGCTTTATATACAGTATTTACACAATGGGCCCCATGTGATTGGCTAATTCCAGGATACTCCTGAAGGCCAATCCGGTTGCGGATTCACTTCCACCTGGAGCTGGATTGGGTGGCTCCTGCGGACCAATCAGACTGCTGCATTCTGAATCCTATTGTTCTAGGACCAATCAGACTGCTGCCTTTTGGATCCTATTGTTCTAGGACCAATCAGTCTGCTGCCTTTTGGATCCTATTGTTCTAGGACCAATCAGACTGCTGCCTTTTGGATCCTATTCAACTCAGTACATAACACCCCTCCCCTCTAAGTTCCAGTCCTGCCCGGGAAGTTGCATTCATAGTCCTCAAGGTACGCCGGCCGCCTACGTATGCGTTGCGGCCTGGGGTGTTCCCTGGTCAGGGGTTCGGGTTCTGGCTCGTGTTCCAAGGCTGCTGGCTGTGATGGGGCCGTTTGGTCTGACGCGACTGGCTCGCTCAGTTGTGGCTCTGGTTCCAGTGTCCTTTCGGCCTCGCGGGTCCCCTCTGTATTTACTGATTCTGCCTCCCCTGCCGGCCCCTCCTGCTCTATGGGCCTCGCTGCCCCACTGTTCCCTTGGGACTCCTCTGACCTGCCCTCCTCCTCGTTTTCTCCCGGGAATCGTCGCCGTAGCTGGTCGCAGTGGCGGCGCCAGCATTGCCCCCCCTCCGTTAGCACCTCGTACAGCACGGGGCCAGTCACCCTGGTGACTGTGGCGGGTACCCATGCCGGGCCTGCCCCAAAATTCTTTGCGTACACTGGGTCCTGGGCCACGAAGGTCCGGGGGTTCCTGCCTTCCCCCACCACTACCTCATCCTGAGCTCTGTCGGGGTGAAGGCGGTCCAGTCTGATTGCGAGGCGCCGGCCCATCAGTAGTTCAGCGGGGCTCCGACCAGTCGTTGAGCTGGGGGTGCTGTGCTGTGCTAGAAGGAATGTGGCAAGGCGGTACTCCCAGTCCCCTTGCGTCATGCGGCGGAGGGTGTCCTTGGTGGTCCGCACCATGCGCTCTGCTTGGCCATTGGTGGCAGGGTGGAATGGCGCCGAGCGGATGTGGCGGATGGCGTTCTGCGCTGTGAAAGTCTGGAATTCTTCTGACGTAAATGCGGTTCCGTTGTCTGAGACTAGAGTGTCAGGGAGCCCGTGGGTTGCAAACAGCCTGCGTAGTACCCGGATGGCTGCGGATGTAGAAGTGGACGGTACCAGTGCGACTTCCAGCCATTTGGTGTAGGAGTCCACCACTATGAAGAATGTTTTCCCCTGGAAGGGGCCAGCGAAGTCCACATGCAGGCGTGACCATGGTGCTCGGGCAGACTCCCAGGGCTGGACTGGGGCCCTTGGGGGATCCGGGCGGGATTCTTGGCAGGCCTGGCAGTGTTTGACCCAGGCCTCTATCTCTCTGTCAATACCCGGCCACCACACATAACTCCTGGCGAGGGCCTTCATTCTCACTACCCCTGGGTGTGTCTCGTGTAGGGCTGTAAGGACCCTTTTGCGGAGGGGCTGGGGGATGACGACCCTGCTTCCCCATAACAGGCACCCCTTGTGGGCTGACAGTTCATGTTTACGGGTTGTGTAGCCAGCAAATTCTGGCCCGGGACTGCTGCTGGGCCATCCCCTCCACACCCAGTCCAGGACCCGGGAGATGACCCCATCTTTCTTGGAATGGTGCGCAACTTCTTGTGCCTGAATGGGGCGGTCGGGAAGCAGCTCCAGGGTCATAACCTCTTGTGCGGGTGCTGGGTCGGGGCCTGTTTCTGGTAGTGGTAGCCTGCTGAGGGCGTCTGCGTGGCCCATCGCCTTCCCAGGGCGGTGAATCAGTGCATACTGGTAGCCGGCAAGGAAAATTGACCACCTGAGGACGTGAGGAGACAGCACTTGGGGGGTCTGCTTTTCGGGGGCAAACAAGCCAAGCAACGGCTTGTGGTCAGTCACAACGGTAAAGGGCCGCCCGTACAAGAAATCATGGAATTTTTTTACTCCCTTTACGATTGCCAGACCCTCCTTGTCGATTTGCGAGTAGTTCCGCTCAGCTGCGGCGAGCGTCTGGGAAAAGTATGCCACTGGCACCTCTCTTCCATCCGGGAGTTGGTGTCCCAGGACAGCGCCGATGCCGTAGGGTGAGGCGTCGCATGCTAGCACCACCGGCAGCCTCTCGTCGAAGTGTGCCAAGACCGAGTTTGAGACGAGCAAGTCCTTGACTGCCTGGAATGCGGCCTCCTGGCGCTGGCCCCACACCCAAGGGGCCCGCTTGTCCAGGAGTCTGTGTAGGGGCTCCGCTACCGCCGCCTTATGGGGAAGGAAGGCATGGTAAAAGTTCAATAGTCCCAAGAAGGCCTGAAGTTCAGTCTTGTCCTTGGGTGCTGGGGCATCACAAATGGCCCGTACCTTGTCCCCAGTCGGGTGGACCCCTTCTGCATCCACCATAAATCCCAGAAAGTCCACCTGAGGCACTCCTAGTAGACACTTTTCCCGCTTCACCTTGAGACCTGCTGTCTGGAAACGGTGCAGAACGGTGCGGAGGCGGTCCTCAAACTCCTCTGGTGTGGGCCCGGCAATCAACACATCATCGAAGAAGGGGGTGACGCCAGGAATCCCTTTAAGGAGAGAGTCCATTAGATTCTGGAATATGCCTGGTGCCACGCTGACACCGAATTGCAGCCGCTTTACCTTGAACGCTCCTCTGTGCGTCACAATCGTCTGTGCCTCTGCTGTGGCCTCATCTACCGGCAGCTGTTGATAGGCTTGGGCCAAGTCCAGCTTGCCAAAAATCTTTGACCCAGCCAGGGTGGCGAGGACATGGCTGACCACTGGCACTGGGTATGCGTGGGCCGTGAGGGCCTTGTTTATGGTACATTTGTAGTCTGCGCAGATGCGGACCGAACCATTAGGCTTGACGGGTGTGACGATCGGGGTTTCCCAGGGGGCATTAGGCACAGGCTCCAGCACTCCTTGCTCCACGAGCCGGTCCAATTCCTCGTCTATACGGGGTTTCAGGGCGAATGGGACCCGGCGGGCCTTGTGCCTGATAGGTCGTACTGCAGGGTCAAGCTGTAGGGCGATGGGGGGGCCCGTATACTGTCCCAATTTCCCATCGAACCCCCCCAGAAACTCCTTGCATATGGCGTCCACGTCCACTTGTAAGCTAGTGCGGTTCACCCCGGTGACGGCTAGCCCCAGTGGTCCAAACCATGCCAATCCCAGTAAGCTAACGTAGGGGCCCTTGACCACAAGCAAGTCCAGTTGCCGCGTCCGCCCGCGATATTGCACCCTGAAGGTCCCCACCCCCAGTGTGGGGACCTTACGTTTCTGGAAGTCCCGGAGGGTGAATGGGGCCGGCCTGAGTTTGGGACCCCCACTAGGGCAGAGTGTCCTTAAGGTCTGTGCCGAGATTATGGATAGTGTTGAACCCGTGTCAAGCTCCATGCGGCACGGGGTCCCCTCTATCTGCACTTCTACATAAATTTTCTCTATGTTGGGGTGGGGCAACTGGTATACCTGGTAGTCCGTGATCTCCGTCGAGTTGCCTTGGTGTGTTGGGCCCCGGAACCTGGGGCTCTTGGGTCGGTCATCTGATGCCTGGCGTTGGGTGGGCCGACCCCGACACACCCGGGCGATGTGACCTGATTTTCTACACTGCCTGCACTCTGCGTTGCGGAAACGGCAGGTCCTCCTCTCGTGACTCTCCCCACAGCTTGCGCAGTTCCCTCCTTCTGGTCGAGGCAGCTGTGGTGTGTGCACTGCTTGAGTGCGCCGCTGTACTCTGTGCACCTCCTCCCTGTCGGATCCTGAGTCGTTGGTGAGGTCCTCGTGGTGGACCCTTGGTTGGGACGGCAGGCTCGGCCATGCCTCTTGCGTTGACCTCTTGGCGGCTTCTGTTGCCAGGGCCTCCTCCAGAGCGACCTGGAACGTTAGGTCCTTCTTGGCGTAGAGGCGTCGTTGCAGTTTCTCGTCCCTCAGACCACCGACGAGGCGGTCACGAAGCATGTTCTCCAACTCTGAGAAGTTGCAGAACCGAGCGGCTTGGCGGAGGGAGGTCACAAACCCAGTTATGGTTTCCCCGGGGGCTTGCCGCTTTGCATAGAAGGCATTTCGACGAGCCACCACCGAGGGCTGCGGCGAGAAGTGCCCCTTCAACCGTTCCATTATTGTTTTGTAAGGAACGGTAGCAACATCGTCAGGTGCAAGGAGAGCCCGGGCGATTTCGAACATCTCCTCTCCGCAGACGCTGAAGAATATCGCCCTCTTCTTGGCATCGTTGGTGACCCCTTTAGCTTCTAGGAGAAAGGTGAAATGGCTGGCGTACCCTTCCCAGTCTCCTGATGCTGGTTTGAACGGCGAGAAGCTGTTGTCGGGTGCCATTCTGAGTTCCTTGGGTCCCGGAGCTGAAGCCTGGATACACGGTGCGAGGCAGCGGTGCGGCAGGTGGCGGTGCTGCAGTGCTGTGTGTGGCGGTCAACTCAGCGGGATCCCATCCTCATCGCCAGTGAAATATACTCGGAGTCGAGTGTGGATTTCAACTCTTTATTCAGCTCATAGTAGCGAGGAATGGAAGTTTCCCCAGAACATCTGCTTTATATACATTATTTACACAATGGGCCCCATGTGATTGGCTAATTCCAGGATACTCCTGAAGGCCAATCCGGTTGCGGATTCACTTCCACCTGGAGCTGGATTGGGTGGCTCCTGCGGACCAATCAGACTGCTGCATTCTGAATCCTATTGTTCTAGGACCAATCAGACTGCTGCCTTTTGGATCCTATTGTTCTAGGACCAATCAGTCTGCTGCCTTTTGGATCCTATTGTTCTAGGACCAATCAGACTGCTGCCTTTTGGATCCTATTCAACTCAGTACATAACATCTATGATTCTATGATTCATCAAAGGTCCCTGCTTCCATCCCAGCATCTCCAGGTAGGACTGGGAATGCCTCCCCTGAAACCCCGAAGAGACTCTGCCAGATAATGTCAGCAATACTAAGCTAGATGCAAAGCACTGATGCTTCTTCCTTCACAAATAACCTTCCTTCCATTCTGTGGGGTTGATTAGGCTCTGAAGCAGCAACCCAGTCAAAGACTCTGCTGTCTTTGCTTGCATATTTCTGTTTTCTGGGCGCCATCAAGAACAGGGCCATCCCAAGACATTTCGTTGCCTGAGGCGGAATACAAGATGGCACCCACTCCCATTCCATGGACATAAATTGACAGTCAAGATTATATTTCAACACTGCCGGTGGGCCAACACCCTTCTCTTCAGAAGGCTCAGTTGGTGTTGGGTGTACAGGGCAGGCCACATGGCATACACAACACCTCACCTCTGCTTCCCACCCTCCAGCATCTGCCACCAGAGGCAGCTTCCTCACTCTGCCTAATGACAGGGCTGGCCCTGTCCAAGAAGCCTATTTATATACCAAAACCAATAACGGGAAAAGAAGTGGGATATGCAATAACTTGCCCTGCTCAGAAGTAATTATGAAGTATATTTCCGCCGTCTTTGACACCGCCGCTGCAAATATCATCCCCAAAGATATTATTCCCCTCTTTTCTGATTCATTGCCTAACCTCTGCATAAGCACATTCTGCCTCGTCTTTGTCCGACTTCTGCCGCGTTGCCATGGAAGTTGAGGATTCAATTCCTCCAGCTCTTGTACATTTGCTTGTACACTTCTGGCAACAAAGGTGGAATCCATCTGTTTTGTTCAGATAGTGTTGTCCTGGCAATAGCTTTTGCTGCCGTATTGTTCTATTAAAAGGTGACACTTTAAGGCAAATTACATTACCAGATTATTATTATTATTATTATTATTATTATTATTATTATTATTTTAAGAATGCCATTAGCAGGCTTCTGGTTTTGTCTATTAGAAGAAATAGAGCCAGTTCAACAGAAAAAGTCAATCTCTTGCTGCACTGATAACTAGCAACGGAGGAGATATTCGATTCAGTTCACATTTGATCGTGAACCGACCCAATTAACAATACACTCTTCTCCAAATTGTGCAGTGCAGTTCTCTAACACGAAAAAAGGTATAGGAAAACATGCATATTAGGGGGAAATGTGCATTAAAACACATATATTATTTAAAATAGTTTGCATAATTATATTGGGCTGTATTCAACTAAGTCCTACTCAAAGTAGACTCACAGAAATTAATGAACCTAAGTTCATCAAGTCCATTAACTTCAAAGGGGTCTCCCTGAGTAGAACTGGCATTGAATACCACCCTCTATATTAGGGGAAACTGCCCACAATACTATGCATATATGAGGGGGGGAATGCATACAAAATTATGTATTTCAGACAAATGCACACTAAAATGTTTACAAATTTTGATAACTGATTAGATTAGAAATATAAGAATAAATCAAAAATGACAAATTAAGAATTGGCAAATTTGTCCACTTTTATTAGTAACATCCCTTCCAGTTGGACCAGAGAATAGAAAACATTAATTCCTCAAGTATTCCCCCAATTTCTGCTTCTTCCAATATTAGTCTATTAGTCTAGAATTAGCCCCAGCGATGCGCACGGGGGTCCGGAATGTAATCCCCCCACAAATCAGTCACACATAAGCACAGTGGCCCTTGTTTCGAGGCTGAACTCTTCCTTCTGTTTCTATGCTCCCTATCCCTTAATATTCCAGCTTCTTACAACCTGATCTTACTCCCAGCCCAATCCCACAAAGCTACTCCTGTCCCTAGGGCACAGGTGAGGCTTTACTCCAAGTCACAACTGCCAACTTTCTCTTCCCTCACAGAAACAAAACTGCAAACATCCCGACAGCTGTGTCCCATCAGCAACTAGAATGTTTAGGAATGTTCCATACTGTGTGCCGTCACACCAGCATCTCTTCTCCCATGGGACCACTAGGAACTTTTTATACAGGCACAAAAAATGCAGGAATCAACCTGTGATTACCACAACAAAACAGAAAATTGGTACCAGGCCTCTGATGATTCCAGAAAAACTGCTTTATGTCATGCATGACATTTTCAAGATGCCCTTTGTGGGCAACTCCTGCAAAGCACATTTCTAGCTTCTCCGAACGCAGGCCGCATTGCATTTCCAGGTCTTCCAAACTATATTTCCACCCAGCCGGCTTGCATAGCTTTGCGCTTGGGTGAGCGCTGCCATAAAGTGATGATACACACATGCCTTTGTGCAGCCAGCCAATTCATTTTTGACATGATCTGTGGGAAAAGGATCCAGCAGCCTGCTGCGATTCTTGGGCAGAGCCTGTTTCCTTGCTCCAAAACTGCCATCTACGGTCATAGAAGCAGCTTGGATCCTGTCCAGTCTTATGCCAACTGGGAGCAGCGGCATTCGTTAACTCACAGCCTGGCCAAATTGAAAACCTACAAAACACCTCCAGAATTGCTAAACGCTGTGATACTTCATGCTGGTTCTCACATTCAGAACAATGCTCCAACTGGAGCAGCTTGCTCACATGCACACTTTTTCCTGCCTCATGTATGGTGCAGGCTGTAACCAGGGCTGGCACCAACTCCCAGCATCCACTGGCAGCTGCCGTGGCCCCAGCAGGGCCCATCTTTGATGCCTGAGTGCCGCCAGTTCAGTCACTCACACTTCCTGCAACGCCATCCGAGAAAAGCCTTAAATACAAGTTCAAAGAGAGTGCTGACTCTTCTCCAGAGTTCGATTTTGAATAACAACAATCTCAGGAGTTCCATAAAGAAGGTTGATCGCCGAAGAATTGATGCTTTTGAATTATGGTGCTGGAGGAGACTCTTGAGAGTCTCATGGACTGCAAGAAGAGCAAACCTATCCATTCTTAAGCCCGGAGTGCTCAATGGAAGGACAGATCCTGAAGCTGAGGCTCCAATACTTTGGCCACCTCATGAGAAGAGAAGACTCCCTGGAAAAAGACCCTGATGTTGGGAAAGATGGCAGGCACAAGGAGAAGGGGACGACAGAGGACAAGATGGTTGGACAGTGTTCTCGAAGCTACCAACATGAGTCTGACCAAACTCCAGGAGGCAGTGGAAGACAGGAGTGCCTGGCGTGCTCTGGTCCATGGGGTCACGAAGAGTCGGACACGACTAAATGACTAAACAACAACAACAATCTCAGGAGTTGCTACCCAGGAACGTCAATCTTTCTCAAGAGGTTCTATAACAAGTGTGGTCTGGGAGAGGTGGCACCATCTTTTCCCCAGCAATGCATCTGAAATAATGCACAGCACCTTTCCAACCGATGCATTGCACACAGCAGAGGACAGCAAGGTGGGCATCAGCACTCACCTGTCCTCCCAAAGGATGCTTCCACTTACTGGAAAGGAGAGGGAGAGAGTCAATGCATCTGTGAGCTGCCACCTGCAATCTGAAACAGTAAACTAAGCATAGCCTTACCATTAGGGTGGTTCATAAAAAACTTTTTAAAAAAAATGCCTGCTCCAAAGGTCTTATCTTACTACACTAGGGATTATATAGCTGTATCTGAAATTTCATGCATATCAGTTAATATCTTGACCCTGCTCCACTGAACTGAAGTTTCAATCTTCACGACATAGGAAAACAGCCAAGTAAACAGCTATTTTCATGGAGGAGGGTCAAGATATTAACTGATATGCATGCAATTTCAGATATAGCTATATAATCCCTAGTGTAGTAAGATAAGACCTTTGGAGCAGGCATTTTTCTTAAAAAAAGTTTTTTATGAACCGCCCTGGTTCATGTACTGGCAAGAGAGATGGGTTGGGTTCTGCACTGCACCAACTGTCCAGCCACCTCACCCCTCTCCTTCCACTTGTTTGTAAGCAGCAGTGGCTCAGCTGTCGGGCGGTCATTGTCCAGTGGTGCATTCAAAAGGAGGTTAATAAATCACCAATGTTGATGTAATAATAATAATATGATAACATGGCAGGCCAGCTAGCCAACAACTGCAGGGGTCAGGAAATTTCCTCTAAAAAGAAGTTTAGTGTTTTTAAAAAGAGAACACTAGCATTTCCATCTTTACTGCCTCTGATTTATTTATTTTTAACTTCAATCTGTTCCTGAAAATTTTGAGTTTCTTCTTCCGCCCTCCAATCCCACCTGAAATTGCTGAAAAGGCTTAGAAGTGAAAGCTCCAGAACCATGCTAATTATTTGTGCCGTGGCAACTGAAATTTGGATAACTGCAATGGGGCTTTGGAAGACATCCTCCAACATCCAAAGCTTCCCATAGAATATGATTAGAAAGAAGAAGAAAAAGAAGACCGTCAAATCCATGAAAGCTTGAAGCCGGCCGGTTGTAACTTTAGACTTCTTTTAATCAAAAATTCATTCCACAACCCAGGTTTGAGCCTTGAGTGAGATTTTGCTAGCGAAGTAGCAACACTTGGGGAAGGGGGGGGACGCAGAGATAAAGCGTGAGAAAGTATTTAATCTGAAACACCCCAAGCGCATGTGCTTGACGGTGTTCATTAATGGGAAATTAAAACAAAAGGACGCGAGCACATTTGATTGCTGGAATGGGAGGTTTCTGCTTTCTTGAAAGAGAGATTTGTGCTTAAAAGGAAGCCCAGCTCAGCTCACAAAGTGCCGAAAGCTGCACTTCAAAAGGACTACCGCTGCCACCATTTCACAACCGCCTCAAGAATATGACAGACAAACACCCCTGGCATATTTACTTGCTGTTCTCTTGACCGGTGGATCTCACACAAGTAAAGGAATGTGTGAAGTCATCTGCATGCAGCAGCAGTGGCCCTGCTGTTGCCCACATCACCTGGTTGTTAACCACGTGGGTGAAAAGGCTTCACTCATTCCCTTATACCAGTGTGGGAGAAATCGCCCACCGAGGAACCAAGCACCGTGCTGTTAAGTCCGCTTTTACAAAGGAGGGAGGTCCATTCTTCACAGATGTGATCAGAGGGGTACCAAAGGGCAGACAGGAATGAGTCGTTGCACTAAACAACTGGAAGGGACAGTAAAAGCATAAGAAGAAGCCTGCTGGATTGAAATAAAGGATCCTCCAGAACAGATTCCTGTTCTCACAGTGGTCAACAAGATGCCTATGGAAGTCCACCAGCAGAACTTGAAGACAATCCCCCTCTCTCACTGTTGTTCTCCAGAAACTGCCTCCGGAGCCTCTGATACTATCATGGCTTGTGTCCCACACAGCATGCATGGAGTTCCACTCATGCAATGGGACTTCCCCTTCCCCTCTGTGCGGACTCTCCAAATCTGATCCAGGAGGTCCTACAATTCTCTGAAGCAAATCTTGAGGAAGCATGAGGTACTGCGGGAAAGCAGAGAGGAGAGGAGAGCTGCATCGCAGAAGTCTGTTGCGACCTCCATGACCAGCATCCATGGCCTCATCCTCCATGAGTCTGCTTGTCTACATTGGTGGCATCACTACATATGGTGGTGGCAAATTCCATAATGCAACAAAGCACAGGCTTTGCATGAGGAAGGTCTCCCGTGCAATCCATTTCCAGGGGGGGTAGCTCTGTTGCAGCAGAAGGAAGGAAGAGTCTTGCTTAAGACTTGTCATGTTGGCTCCAATTCTGCCGGCACCCTTCACCACACCTGAGGTCACTATTACAGGAAACCATTATCCAACATGAGCTTTTAAATTAGGACTCCTACCAATTAGGCGCAAGTTCCTTATCCCCTGTGGACCGTACTGGGTTACCCAGAGACATGATGTCAGCAATACTGCAAGCCATACCACCTGACTCAGCATTGGTCAGGTGACCCAGGGACCCCACGGAAGTGCCACCTAGTTCTATAAAGTATCAGCCCTAGGACCTGCAACCTGAGATCCTTCTCAGGCTCTTCTTTCCACCCTGAACCTGTCACTTAAGACCTTTTCGGTCTGCTTTGGCTACAGCATTTACCTCCGGATCCTCATCAGCCTCAAGGCTTTCTCCTTGATGAACTTGGAGGCCCTGATCCTGTTGTCGCTTGGGGTGCTGACCCCAGCGAACCCTGCCGACAAGTAAATTGGCTACTCGTGTGTCTCATGAAACACATCCAGATTCATTCAAGCTCAGCTGCTCAATCAAGGCTTTGATACTTAGCGTGATGGGGTCAAACACCAACGATAGAAGCCTGTGCCAATCTTCTAGCTAGGAACCTGAGCTAGTGTACCTAGCAATAGGAAATCACCCACCTGGGGCAGCATGCGATTTTCCTCCTCCAGCTGTCTTACTCTTGCTTCCAGCTGCCTAACATAGGACAAGGTTGATTCTAAAATTAAAAAAAGACAAAAGAAAAGAACTCTGATTATACACACGTCTACTTTGGCACACCCGAAATCAGAATTAATCACCGACAGGTGATTTCTGGCTGGGTGTCTTCTGAGCAGTAGCTATGCATTTTCTCTAAGATATATGGCAAAAGCATTCTGTTCTGTCGTGCTCTCCGGATTCGTATTCTGCAGCTAGAAGCCATCTAAGCCTTCAAAGTTTTGGTACTATTGACTCATTTTCCCCCTCTGTCTATACAGGATCTAAACTACTGGTCTCAAGGCCCAGTTTGGAAGTCACATTTCTCCATGCTCAGATTCACATGCTAAAAACGAGAGGGACACACATGCCCCCAGATCCACTTTGCACATGTGTCTTAAAAAACAAGCATCCAATCTGTTTCTGAATCGCCCTGTGAACTCTCTGCTTTGAGCTGTGTTTCAGATTCTGAGCCGTTCTGTGTAAAAGGAAGCCCTCTGTTCTCCCATTCACTGTAATGGGGGAATTAAAAATAGCTACACCTTCCCCAGTCTTGGCCAGAGTGGCTGAAATTTACAGGCACAGGAGCCCCTTGCGTATAGATTAAGCCTGCCAAATTGCAGATAAATTGGTCCAGGGGTTGTTGCTTTTGTGCAGGAAGTAAAAAGGACTCACTTTCCTCCATAATACTTCATGGGGAGGGGAGAAGAAATTGATGTCTTTTTCTTACCTTAAAATAATTAAGAGACAGCTAAGTAAGGCATTTTATGTTGTGAACTGCCACAACATACACATTCATTCATTCATTCATTCATTCTAGGGTGCATCGAATTCTTGGTTACTCGTTTTTTGAAATATGTACAGCTTCATACTGGTCTTTCTTTCTGATGGTTGTTTTTGTCCTCCGAAAGGCTTTGCTGGCCTCTCAAAGCAAGGCTGTCTGCAGGGTTGTAAAGAACAGCTTTTCTGTAATTAAAGCAGAGCAATATAGGGTTTTTAAAAATCTTAAATGAAACTTGCTAGGTATTTTTTTTTCGGGGGGGGGGGGAGTTAAATCCTGCACTGCTGTGCCTTAACAGAAAATAATTCTGAGTTCTTCAGTGCTCTAGAGAAAACACCGTGGACAGCCACAGTTCTTTCAAAGCCCGGTGGGCATTGTTGAAGTTGGGGGAGAATGGGCAGATTGAGAATTTGGGTCTCCCCAAGTTGCTGTGGCTGGCTCCATATAGTGCAGTTATTTAATATCAGGACTTGAATTCTGGAAGCATTTTGAAGGCTAACTCTGTAGGATGAGCGGCCTGCGTTAGCCCTTGTGGATAATTTCTGAGCATCTCCTGAGCTATATATTTATGTATCTGTTCCTGCTACTTATACATTAGTGAAATTGATGGGTTTGGGTTTTATTTAAAAACAAATACATAAAACCTACCATTTTATCACTGCTGCTCATGTCTCTGCGGGTGGTTCTTTTAAGCTCTGTAAACTGCCTTTTCAAGTTAACATTGATGATGATAAAAACAATATCTCTAAAATATGGAATCAAAATATATGTTTCATAGGAATATAGTAAGCTGCCATAAAGGTCCATCTAGGTCAGGCATAGGCAACCTTGGCTCTCCAGATGTTTTGGGACTACAATTCCCATCATCCCTGACCACTGGCCCTGTTAGCTAGGGATCATGGGAGTTGTAGTTCCAAAACATCTGGAGAGCCAAGGTTGCCTATGCCTGATCTAGGTCAATATTCCCCACACTGACTGGCAGCAACTCCTGAGGACTTCAGATAGGCGTCTCCCCCAAGCCTACCTGGAGATGCTGGGGACTGAACCGGAGACCTTCTGCATGCCAAGCAGATGTACTATACCTTCAAATGGCAATTGTTGGATTTAAGAGCAGGCATGTGGATACAGCAAAGCCGTGAGCTCAACAGGAGCTGGCAGACTTGTTTTGGCTGCTGAGGTGGCAGCTCTATTATATGCAGATCACCTCACCTGCCAGGCAACCTATGAAATAAAAATGAACGGCCGTGTGCGAGGTTTCGCTCCTTTCCATTCTGCAGCTCGCCGGAGATTTCAATATGCGCACGCACAGGGACTGCGTGTGAATTGCGAAAGACTGAGATGGCAAATCTATTGTGGTTTGTCAGAAGTGATTAACATACAGTGTGCGGTAAACAGGCTAAAAATAGGGCTGTGGGACAGCGGGGAAAGAGGTGAGCTGAGGTTTCATGCACTTTGCTGCGCTAAGAGTCGTCGCAGCAAGCGATGAGTGAACCTAGGACAACTCAGAGAAATCGGCGCACACCACCGGCAAGCTTTCACGGAAGGAAATCCACTCTTTCGGCACATCCAGGTGGGCTGATAGTTTGGGGACCAGGTGCACATCGGGTAACTGCACCCAGGGCCAGCTCCAGGTTTCTAGGGGGGGCTCAGATGTCCCTGTCACGTTGGTGTCCTCCATACAGGTGGACAGTCACTCCACACTCCTCTTTTTACCACCAGACATGGAGGGAGCCAGGTGAGTGGGCTTACTAGAAGAGTACGGGTGGCGTCAGCAATAGTAGCAAAGTTCTCCAATGTGTGCTAGTTGGCCGCCGCTGTGATTGCCCACAAAGCTGCTGACCGAAAACAAAGACATAGGAACATAGGTTTTATATCAAGTCAGGCCAGTGTTTGGACCACCTACAGTATTGTCAACACTGTATTGGCAGCAGTTCTCCAAGGGTTCAGGCAGGAGTCTCTCCCAGCCCTACCTGAAGATGTTGGGGACTGAAGCTGAGCAGATGCTGTAACACTGAGCTATGGCCCTTCTCTGCAGAGAGAGAAGTAAAGGGACCCCTGACCATTAGGTCCAGTCGTGACCGACTCTGGGGTTGCAGCGCTCATCTCGCTTTATTGGCCGAGGGAGCCGGCGTACAGCTTCCAGGTCATGTGGCCAGCATGACTAAGCCGCTTCTGGCGAACCAGAGCAGCGCACGGAAACGCCGTTTACCTTCCCGCCAGAGCGGTACCTATTTATCTACTTGCACTTTGACGTGCTTTCGAACTGCTAGGTTGGCAGGAGCAGGGACCGAGCAACGGGAGCTCACCCCGTCGCGGGGATTCGAACCGCCGACCTTCTGATCGGCAAGCCCTAGGCTCTGTGGTTGAACCCACAGCGCCACCCGCGTCCCATGTAGAGAGAGAGAGATGATACCAAATACCTGTACATGTACATGCTGTTAAGATGGGTGGATACTGAGGACCAGACCTTTTTATTGCCGGCTCCACACCTTTGTTCAAAGTTTACAGGGCCTCATTACTTGCTAGCTTTTAAGAGAACTCCGAAGATGTTTTCACCCCAGGTAAATGTGCTGTGTGTGACTGGAATTTTGTTTTTGTTTTTTTTTAAGCTGCTGTTGGTTTTAAACTAATGGTTGAAACTGAAAACCGCTGCTGCCGATGGCTTGCTCTCATGATGCTGCAACGTTTCGCAAAGCTCTTTTGCAAATGGCCGTGTGATGTTAGAAGACAGAAAAACTACTAACTAGCAACATGTTACTTCTTTGGGGGAAGAGGAGTGCTGGTAGTCAGCTTGCCTCTGGGACAGGTTCAAGGATCTCGCGTTCATTCAAAAAGCACTAAACAACTTGATCCCAAAATACCGGCAGGACCACCTTATTGTTCCACCTTGATCTCCTGATGGGGCCATGTGAGTGGGCTGATGTTCAGTCAGCCCTGAGCCCTTGGTGTGGTAACTTGCCCAGTGCAGCTCACTGCCAATAGAATTCCCTTATGTGTCATCCCTACTTTCATGCCTGTCATTTTCACTAACCTGTGCATTTTTAGCCACACTCTCGCCCGATAGACACATTTTTGAACACTTACTCTGCTGGAGAACTGCACTGCAAAATTCTGAGAATTACAAAGTTTTGGCTCTCATATTGTTCCGGGGAGTGCAAACTAGGTAGGCTTCCCCATAAATGCAAATCGAATCAGATTTCTCCCCAATCCCTGATCCAGTCTCTCCTCATAATGCCTAGGAGTGCATAGGACAACATACAAGAGGAGGAAAATACATAAGAAGGGAAAGATATAAATGCACATCGTTGCAATGAGCGATGCAGCAGTAGAATCATAATGGCGCCATTTCAGCCCTTGAGAAGTTAGTTGGGAGAAATGAAAGAACGGGTATTGCAAAGCCGGGTATTGAGTCTGTGTTTGAAACTGGGTTTTGTACGGACATCCTGCAGCCAGTCGTGATGACCCCCCTACATACTAAGGGCCAAGTCACATGTGATGTGGGAGGTCAGTGGTCACTTGGGCTATACAGGATCTCTCAGCCTCAAATTCCTGCCTGTAGAATGGGTATAGTAGAAGAGAAACCCCTTTGCAGAAGTTGAAGTGCTATGAACGTTGTAAATTCATACCAAATAAGGAAGCATTTTTTAAGCAGTTCGCCTTTGGTGAATCAGCGGGGCTTAAAACGTTTTCTCAATCACCTTTCTTCCCTCCTCCACCTCTCAATATGTACTCAACAGTCCACTTTTACCTTTGCCACATCTTAACCAGCTTATTTCTCTCATCAGTAATTACAAGTCTGTGACCATTTGATTTGCTCATTTCTTTCTGGAACAAAACGTTCTCTCTCTCTCTCTCTCTCTCTCTCTCTCTCTCTCTGTGTGTGTGTGTGTGTGTGTGTGTAGAGCGCTGTTGTTAATTCACTGGAACTCAGAGCCAAGTATGTGCCTCTGATGATTGCTAAATGAAGCCTTAGCACTTGTAAGCTTTATCCTTTGCTAACCAAATTACATTCAGAATTACATCCTCCCCTTCCATCCAGATTTATCTCTTTTCTAGTCAAAACAGTTATTTTTATACCCCAGCCAACAGGTGCAGTTTACTCCTCCTCTGAATGCACACACTTTCCAGACACTGCCAGTAATTATACATCACTATGTAATTGGGTATTTTTAATCCTGGGTTCTTATGGAAGGAGTCAGCCTTTTTCTCCTCCTCCTTTTTAGTCCTAAGCAGGGCTCAGTTTGGAAATTTTGTCTCCATGTTGCCGTTTAGGTGTGAGAGGGTTGTGACAAAGAATCCTCTGGATGGGTCATCTCAGATGTTACCTGGTAGTGGTAGCAGTCACAGCATGTGGAAGCCACCAACTACATTTCCCACAATGCCACCCAATGGAGCACTGCATTGTGGGACACCGAGCTCCCATATTAAATGCACATATTATATAATGAGGTCTATGGGCCACAATAAAGTTGTGTGTATATATAATGCTATTTTTAATGTTGATTTCTTTTTTTAATGAGCACTCTCCCCTAAGAAAAACATTTTTTTATAGATACGTGTGGCTGGAAAGCTGCCTTGCAAAATTCCGAGAAGTGTGAATTTATCCAAAGTAAATATGACTTTTGCTTTGCACACTGTTTAGTGCAAATTAGGAAACTTTCCATTAAAATAAAAACCAAACCATTTTTTTAAATATAAAAAGCACACCCTCCATCCCTAAAGGAGATTTAAACCTGGGTAACCCTAGCCCTTGTCCAGCACCCTAACTTTTATACAAGGCAAACTTAACTAATAAAGAGGAATGGTCACATTCACCCTCCTCTCAGTCTGAAATATTTCTTGGTAGAGCATGAAACAACATTTTGAAGACATTTGCAGTTCTTGGCATTGAATTTCTACATTTCAGCTACAAAATCACTTAGAAATCTGGAGCCAAAGACGATGACCATAAAATAAATAACAAAACAACTTTGCTGAACATTTTCCTGCAAGGCTTTTTGCCCAGGGCAAATGCTCATTTTTCCATTCTAACCTCTGATTCACAGATTGAGCCAAGGGCTAAAGATATTGTGAATTTCTGACTTCTTGCTATGTCCAACTCTCTAACACCTGTGCTGAATCCATTTGAGTGACTGGAGTGAAGGAGAGGGCAAACTGCTATGAAATCACACATACGCATTGTGCCATCCCTCTCCTCCCTCCTCTCTCTCACACACAAATTCTTCCAGCCCTTTCTCTCCTTTTTTCCGGCTCCCTTTCTGCCTCTAGAGGTCCCCCCACATGAACTGAGGCCTGTAGAGCCCGCACAACTCTTGCAAAAGCAGCCAATCAAATTAGGTTTGACATGGTTCCGTAGCAGTGATGGAGCATCGTAGCGAAGCTAAGGTGAGCAGGAAACCAGATGGGATGTCCCCGTATACTTGGGAGCATCTGCAAGCCGTGCTGAGCTATTTAAGGCGACGGACAGCCAGTAAGGAGCATCTAGGAGCCAAGCACATGGTTGGAGCCAGAAGAGGAGTGGAGGACAAAGAGTGGGGACAACCCACTACAGTGGTACCTCGGGTTAAGAACTTAATTCGTTCTGGAGGTCCGTTCTTAACCTGAAACCGTTCTTAACCTGAGGTACCACTTTAGCTAATGGGGCCGCCTGCGATTTCTGTTCTCATCCTGAGGTAAAGTTCTTAACCCAAGGTACTATTTCTGGGTTAGCAGAGTCTGTAACCTGAAGCATCTGTAACTTGAAGCGTCTGTAACCCGAGGTACCACTGCAACTATAAGGCCCTTCCTGAGACAGGAACACAGTCAGCTTCCAGAATGTCATCATTTTCAGGTGGGATTCAGTCAAATACAAGATGGTCTTGCCCAGGGGTCGGCAAGGTTTACCTCGCCTGGGCTGGATCCCTCCAGATCCCTCCGTGGGCCAGATTGCGCATTTGTGTGAGTGTGCGTGCCCACGATTTCTGGCATCGGCGTCTGCACAGACGGGATTTCTGGCACTGTGGAAGCGAGTCCCCATGCCGCGCTGCGCCGGTTTAGCACAATGCATGGCGACTCACCAAGCGGGCGGCTCGGTTTGGGTGCGGCTCGTGGGCCGGTTAAACGACCCCCGTGGGGGTCCATGGGCCTTAGGTTGCCTACCCCTGGTCTTGCCCAGCAAACCATTTCTCCACTCCCTAAGATCTGGATTTTTATGTGATAAGACAGGAAAATGCACTGGAAAGTGTGGAGAAGCATTGAGATTAACACAGCCTGGAAAGTGTGGAGAAGCATTGAGATTAACACATTAACTTCCCCACAAACGAATCAGAATGAATGCTCAAAAAACAGATTGCCTAGAAGAAACTCCAGGAAATGAGAACCTACTCCGTTTTCCAGCATGGAATTCCATTCTTCAAACCCCCAATGGAGGTGCTCCCTCCCTGGGCCTCCCCCATAGGAGTACCTGAGGTGTCTCAATAAATAAAAAATTTTAAAAAAGGAGTACCTGAGGTGTCACCCTGATACACTTTGCCCCCGAATCTCTTGCCCTAACCTACTCCACAGGGTAAAATGAAAGAAACTATATAAGTCTCTTTGTACTCCTTTCTCAGAAGGGCAAAACAACAGCTATAATAAGTGCTATTTAACTTTAAGAATGGGTGTGTGAGTTTGCTTTCTTCCTCTTCCCTCCCCATGCCTTTTCTCTTTCGTTTCACATCTCTTAGACTGTACGCCTGGGGGCAAGGACTTTCTTGCTCTTGTATCCTGCTCTTATATAATTCATTCAGGAAGTGCTTTCGGCACCTGCTTCCCAAACCATACCCAAAAATGCAAAAAGGAGCCCAATTATTCCAGAGGAGGAGGAACGATGCCCACGAATTGCAGGCACTTTAGAGCACTGTGGGAAGCCTCAAAAGGTTATCCAGTTCACTCCGAAAACATGACCAATTACGTTCTTAAAGCAGCTTTATTCCTCTGCCAACTTTCTGTGGTAATTTGCTGAAAGACAAGCAGGGCTGAAAGCATTTATCGATTCATCAGTGTGCTTAATCAATTAATTCTTTAATCAAGAGATTTACAGATTTGGAATCTGGGTCTTTAATGAGGTTTTAATTTGATCAAATGCCTGGTCCCCAGTATTCCCTGAGGGGCTGGCTTGGGGCCTGTTCTGTGGGAGCAAAAGCGATGGGCAGAGAGACCATAGCTTGCTGCTAGGCAACCGACTCGCTCGCCAGTTCACTTCCATCTTGGCCTCATGCGAGCGGAACAAATTTTATCCGGCGGAGGAAAAAGAGAACTGCTATCCTTTGCTAGCCTTGAAAGTGAGAGGGAGAGAACGCCTCTCTCTCTCTCTCTCTCTCTCTCTCTCTCTCTCTCTCTCTCTCTCTCTATCTCTCTCTCTCTTCGTCTTGTTAGGACGCGAGCTCACCTTGGTTTGGGAGAGAGCACCAGGCGCAGACTGCTCTGGTGTGTCAGTAAAGACAAGGTCTGTTACAGGCTCTGGAGCAGGCAACTTCGGCCCTCCAGATGTTTTGGACTACAATTCCCATCATCCCTGACCACTGGTCCTGTTAGTGAGGGATCATGGGAGTTGTAGGCCAAAACATCTGGAGGGCCGCAGTTTGGGGATGCCTGCTCTAGAGGCCATTTTTGTTTCACTTCTTGAAGTAAAAGCCTAGTTTGGAGGCATTCAATATGATGCCATCATAACTAGCAGCCACTGATAGCATTATCATTATGGCATGCCTTTATATCACACCTTTTTCTCCAAGAAGTTCAAGGTGGCATGTATGGTTCTCCCCACTCCTCATTTAACCCCCCAAACAACCCCATGGGATAGGTTCGGCTGAGATGTAATAATAATAATAATAATAATAATAATAATAATAATAATTTATTATTTATACTCTGCCCATTTGACTGGGTCTCCCCAGCCACTCTGGGCGGCTCCCAACAGAATATTAAAAACACGATAAAACACCAAACATTAAGAACTTCCCTAAACAGGGCTCCCTTCAGATGTCTTCTAAAAGTCAGATAGTTGTTTATTTCCTTGACATCTGATGGGAGGGCGTTCCACAAGGCGGGCGCCACCACCGAGAAGGCCCTCTACCTGGTTCCCTGTAACTTCACTTCTCACAGTGAGGGAACTGCCAGAAGGCCCTCAGAGCTGGACCTCAGTGTCAGGGCTGAACGGTGGGGGTGGAGACACTCCTTCAGGTATACTGGACTGAGGCCGTTTAGGGCTTTAAAGGTCAGCACCAACACTTTGAATTGTGCTCGGAAACGTACTGGGAGCCAATGCAGATCTCTCAGGACTGGTGTTATGTGGTCCCGGTGGCCACTCCCAGTCACCAGTCTGGCTGCCGCATTCTGGATTAGTTGTAGTTTCACCTTCAAAGGTAACTCCATGTAGAGCGCATTGCAGTAGTCCAGAAGTTTGGGAAACTGCTCTGGGCATTCCTTAGCAGGGTGGATAAAAATCAATGATTTTTTTAAAAAAATCAAAAAAATCGGATTTTTTTGATTTAAATCGGATTTTTAAAATAAAATGCTTTTGGAGGAAAAATCTTTCTAAATATAGTCATCTATTTAAGTTACATTGTAGTCCAAAGGCTGTTCATCAGGAAATAAGGATTTGTTTTAAGTTTATCAAGTGTGCTAAAACTCAGTCTAAGTTTTTTTTAAAATGTTTAACCACATCAGTTAACAAACATGGATACATATGCTATCATGTTATTGTTTTAGTTAAATAAATTGTTTAAATGGTTATTAAGGAAATGATTATTTTTTCTCCTTCCAGTAAAGTACAGCAGAAAAGTTGTCCAAATATAAACAGTTAACTTATTAAACCTCACCATAATTTCATAATTATCTGTCTATGTATTTCCAGTAGTATAACCAAATCAGTAATTTTTGATATAACTGTAAAAACTACTCTGAAAATTTATTATTCCAAAAATGAAACCTTCATATGGTTGTAAATATTAAGATTATACCAGCAAGAATGAGTCTTTCTGTAAAAAAAATATTTAAATCAAGTCTTACTGACTAGTGATTTAAATCAAGCCTTACTGACTAGTGATTTAAATCGTGATTTAAATCAATTTGATTTAAATCAAATCCACCCTGTTCCTTAGGACTGGTGTGGGGAACCTGGGAGAAACCCAGGCATTGTTCTACTCTAAGTCCCATCACCCCTGACCATTAGTGATGCTGGCTGGGGGCTCATGGGAGTTGGAGTCCAATAGCATCGAGAGAGCCAAAGGTATCCAATCCCTGCCTTGGAATCTTGGACTATCAATACCGATCTAGTCTTTGACCAAAGTAAGCAGCGGAAATTTCACCCCTCCTGCACAATCGCTCTTTTTTGTGGTGTTGTTGATGTGCCTTATTTAGTTTTGTTTATGCTACAGGAAGCTTGGGGGGGGGGGAGACTTGTAATTTTCTTCAGACGTTGGCATCACGCCAAGGAGTAAAGTGTACGAGTCTCAGCTGTCTCCGAGACTCAGTGCTCAGTAATTGCTACTATTAGAGAAGGAATGGAAAAAGAGGGTACTTGAAAGCGACTCCTTCCTACATCACGAAGGTTTTTATGTATTTCTCTGCTGAATCCACACCGAGGAGTGGAAGGCAGTCTGGCGTCTGACTTGCACCAAGAAAAATGCCCCCCCCCACCGCCCCATTGCTATCTACCACATTAATAGGATTTTAATGGCCAATTTGTCAAAGGTAGCCAAAAACTGCATATAAGGGGTACTTTCCACGTTTAAATTTAAAGAGAAAGAAAAAGAGCCAAGGGGCAAAAACAGATCCGTGATCAGATATCCTGACTATTTTAAAGTAGAGACAAAGTGATCTGATTTTTATCAGAGATGTGGCAAAGAGCCAGGAGGTGTTTAATCCTTTCCCCCATATATAGATAAGTCTGACTTTTTTTTAAGTATTTTGTTCTCTTTAAAAAAAAAATGTTACTAGCAGCCTTTTACTCAGCATTGCTAGGAAATTCCAAGAAACCAAAGGATCATTGCTGTTTTGAAATCAATGGTTACGAGAGGCTCAGTCGGCCATCTTGACTCAAAATGGCATCCCACTAGATCCAAACAAAGGGCTGTCTCCAACTAAGTTGTGCCCAGAGTACACTAATTGAAATTAATGAACAGTTTATGCGTCTCAGAAGAGCTTTTTTTCAGAGTGCGCTGTCAAGGCTGTGTCATCTGCAAACAACATTTCTCAAATAAGGACCAGCTGCACTTTTGTCTTGGCGCACAGACATGCCACGTTGAACAGACTCCTGTCACTCCTTGAATGGAGGCACACACTGTCTTCAGTTGAGCTGAAGGCCAATGAGAGCAACCAGGAGAAGAATATGCCCAAGAGAGTTGGGGCAGCCCTGTTTCACATCACTCTTTGTAGGGAAGGAGGCCAAGAATGAGCTATCCTACTGGACGGTGCCATGCATGTTCTCGTGGAAGGACAGAATTATCTTGTGAAGCTTAGGTGAGCTATGTGAAGAGTCCTTTTCAGCTAACGAGGTCAAAGGCCTTTGTCAGGTTTATGAAGGTGATATATGAGGAGCATCGCATTTCTCCTGCTTCTGGTTCTGTGAGAAAATCATACCGTCTGTTGACCTCTGAGCTCTAAAGTCAAATTGTGACATGGGATGGACCCTTTCAGCGAGTGACTGTAATCTGTTGAGAACTTCACGGGTGAGGGCTTCCCCCACAGTTCTCAACAGTGAGATTCCACTGCAGTTGTTACAGTCATGGCGGTCACATTTGTTCTTGTAGAGGGTCACAGTGCCAGAGTCGCACATATCTTGTGGCACTGATTCTTGTTGCCAACACTACAAGAGAAGGCCATGGCGGTCCATCATGAGGGAGGAACTGGAGACAGCTTTCAGCACTTCTGTTCAGATTTCATCCTGTCCTGGGGCTTTACCACATGCCTGAGAGTTGATGGCATCCTTCAGCTCATGAAGAGAGCAAGGGACATCCAGCTCTCCCAAGAGAAGCAGAGTCTGGATACTAGGGCACGGCGACATCACAATATACCGATATATCATGAAGTCTGAAATAAGGATGGAAATATGTAGAGATGCCCCTTCATGGATCACTGCACTTTCTTGGGTTCCATGATCACTGCAGATTGTGACAGCAGTCATGAAATTAGAAGACGCCTGCTTCTTGGGAGAAAAGCAATGACAAACCTAGACAGCATCTTAAAAAGCAAAGACATCACCTTGCCGACAAAGGTCCGTATAGTTAAAGCTATGGCTTTCCCATTAGTAATGTACGGAAGTGAGAGCTGGACCATAAAGAAGGCTGATCGCCGAAGAATTGATGCTTTTGAATTATGGTGCTGGAGGAGACTCTTGAGAGTCCAATGAACTGCAAGAAGATCAAACCTATCCATTCTGAAGGAAATCAGCTCTGAGTGCTCACTGGAAGGACAGATCCTGAAGCTCAGGCGCCAATACTTTGGCCACCTCATGAGAAGAGAAGAATCCCTAGAAAAGACCCTGATGTTGGGAAAGATGGAGGGCACAAGGAGAAGGGGACGACAGAGGACGAGATGGTTGGACAGTGTTCTCGAAGCTACCAACATGAGTCTGACCAAACTGTGGGAGGCAGTGGAAGACAGGAGTGCCTGGCGTGCTCTGGTCCATGGGGTCACGAAGAGTCGGACACGACTAAACGACTAAACAACAAATGTAGAGATGAACAGTAGGGCTAGACAATATGTGGTTTTCAACAACATCATATGTCACCAGTTAAATATTGCGATATACTGATATATCACAATGTCTGAAATAAGGGTGGAGCTACAGAGCCTAGGGCTTGCCGATCAGAAGGTCGGCGGTTCGAATCCCTGCAACGGAGTGAGCTCCCATTGCTCGGTCCCAGCTCCTGCCCACCTAGCAGTTCGAAAGCACGTCAAAGTGCAAGTAGATAAATGGGAACTGCTCTGGTGGGAAGGTAAACGGTATTTTCGTGCGCTGCTCTGGTTCGCCAGAAGCGGCTTTGTCATGCTGGCCACATGACCCGGAAGCTGTACGCCGGCTCCCTCGGCCAATAAAGCGAGATGAGCGCCACAACTCCAGAGTCGGACATGACTGGACCTAATGGTCAGGGGTCCCTTTACCTTTATGTAGAGGAATTGATTGGCTTCATGGTATTTTCCGCATTGTGATTTTTGCATAGCACACCCACACCCACACACCATGATTTGCAATATATCGCCAGGACAAAAAGTATAAAACCGATTATCACGATATGGACTTTACACCGACCTTGGATGGTATATTGCTATATCACCCAGCCCTGCTGGATACTGTTGACTGCTGTGTCAGAGACCATGTTTTCCTGCAAGTACAGTTACTGATAGTTCTCTGCCCAACACTTCATCTGCATGCTGTGGTTTGTGCTAATCTTTCCCAACAAGGTTTTCGGCAGTGCAGTTTTCCTTAGCACTGGTCCAAAGGCTTTCTTTATGCCTTCATACATTTTGCAAGTGTTGACGGTGACAGCAGCAATTTTTTCACCACTGTGGGGACCGTTAGCAGTAGCAATGTAGTAATTTAGACTGGGAAAATAGAACGGGGGGAAACTTAAACTCACTCTTTCCCAGTGTCTCACCCACCCACCCTTGTCGACACAGCTACTTTACCATAAGCAGGGCCTTTTTTTTCAGCCGGAACTCGCTAGAACTCAGTTCCAGCACCTCTCAGGTGGGCACCATTGCCATTCCAAGAGAACGAGAGAGGTGTACATTGTGAGTTCTGGCACCTCTTTTTCTAGAAAAATAGTACTGAACATAAGGGACAAAAGCCACAAAGGTAGAAGGTGCAGTTATTTAATCAGTGTTGTGATTAAAATCCTAATAATTCTGAAATCTCTGGCCTCCGTGGCAATCACTGTTATAACTTGCACACAGATTACCAAAAGGACACTCCATATTTCTCAGCAGCCCAACCTGACAAATGATTGTACTGCGCCAAGGTATTGGATGTCTCCAATTAAATGGCTCTTTTCGTTATTTACTGCCAATGTTTATCTGCCTTCTCTCTCAGATGTAATGAATGTATCAAGAGACCCACTTGACTTCATAGCCCGTGGAAATTCAGGACACAGCTGTTAAATCATTTCTCAACCTAGGGCAAGTTTCCTATTCTAAATCTCTGGGAGCACTGTGCTTTAAAAGAAAAAAAATCATCTGAGAGGTTATATGAAACAGGTTAAAGAAGTATAAAGTGGGAGGTTACTCCTGTGCGATGAGGAGAGATTGGTCAAAGCTGGGTGAGTTAGGAAAGACTGGGGGCAGGCTTCATCTTGAGTAGGATTTGCTAAAGCCTCCAGGAATTCTCCAAGCAATTTGTAGATTTCACCAAATATTATGGGGAGGGGAGGGGAGGGTAGACACACATAGAGAGATGAAATTCCCCAACAGTATTTTTCTCAGAAAACTCTACTCAGAGAAATATTGGCTCATTAAAGATTGAATGAATTGTATTATCAGTACATAGTGGTGGATGAAGGAAGGAACAGGCTATGAGAAGAAGGTTGGAAGGGGAAGGGGCCTAGGCCACTTTTTGTTAAAGTCCTCATCGTCAGCGTTTTAGTGCAAAATTCTCCTAATGGAACCCTTTGCATGCAATTTCCCCTAATATATACATTTCTGCAAAGCAACGTTCTCTGGCTTAATGCATTTTTGGTACCTTATTTTCACTTTAAATGCACACTTTGCGCTAGCCTGTGCATTTTTGTACACTTCACTTCGCTAAAGGAAACTGCATCGCAAAATTCAGAGAGGTACAAATTTCAAAGGACAGCTATGTTTCAATTTGCATAATGTTTTGGAAAGTGCAAGTTAGCAAAGTTCACCTTTAAATGTGAGCTGAAATAAATTTCTCCCCATCTCTCCTGAGACCGTTTCCATGGTCTCCTCCAGGCAGGTGCGCCACCTTGACCCCGCAACAGAGGGTGTCGAGGGCCACATGACATCACGGCGGCATGCGAATGTCACGTCAACACACCCTGTGGCATGCGGATGTCACTCACACATGTCACGGGGATGTGCTGCCGTGTTGTGCGCATGCCCCATGGCATGCACATGTGATGCAAGCATGCTCCACAGCATGTGGGCCACGTAGAACCTGGGGGGAGCCCAGTACCTCTGTTAAAAATTGGTGGGTGCCTGGGCACCCATGGCCCCGCATATGCCTCCAGGCATGAGATGGGTTGCAACCACACTTGGAATACTGCGCCCAATTCTGGGCACCACAGAATTGGGCGCAGGACATTGACAAGCTGGAATGTGTGCAGAAGAGGGCAAGCAAGATGACCAAGGGTCTGGAAACTAAGCCTTATGAGGAGCTGGGTATGTTTAGCCTGGAAAAGAGGAGACTGAGAGGAGATATGATAAAGGTAATGGACCCCTGACAGTTAAATCCAGTCACAGACGACTCTGGGGTTGCGGTGCTCATCTCGCTTTACAGGCCGAGGGAGCCGGCGTTTGTCTGCAGACAGTTTTTCTGGGTCATGTGGCCAGCGTGACTAAGCCGCTTCTGGCGCAACGGAACACCGACACCAGAGCAGCGCACGGAAACGCCGTTTACCTTCCCACCGGAGCGGTACCTATTTATCTACCGTATTTTCCGGCGTATAAGACGACTGGGCGTATAAGACGACCCCCAACTTTTCCAGTTAAAATATAGAGTTTGGGATATACTCGTCGTATAAGACTACCCCTCTTCCAACGCACACCAACGCACACTGGAGGCAGCCTTTTTCACCATGAGCGCCCGTCTCGTCTAGCGGCTGAGGCGGCGAAGGCGAGAGCGGCTGTGAGGGGAGGGGAGCGCGTCTCTCACCTGCCTGTGTTTCGGGGGCGGGGCTTGCGCACCAGGAGCAGGTGAACCAGGACAGGGCGAGAGGCGTCTATTTGTGAGCCCCCCCCTGCCCGTCTCTCGCTCGCTGGCTCCCTGCGAGGGGGCACGAGAGGGGCTGAGGAGGAGGTGGGGCCGGGATGGGGACAATGGCGGCGTCTCCTCCGAGCCCGCAGCTTTTCAGCACCCGCACTATAAGACGACACCCGGCGTATAAGACGACCCCCGACTTTTGAGAAGATTTTCCTGGATTAAAAAGTAGTCTTATACGCCAGAAAATACAGTACTTGCACTTTTGGCGTGCTTTCGAACTGCTAGGTTGGCAGGAGCTGGGACTGAGCAACGGGAGCTGATAGCGATCTTCAAACATCTTAAGGGCCATGCCATGGAAGAGGGAACAAGCTTGTTTTCTCCTGCTCTGGAGGGTAGGACTCGAACCAATGGATTCAAGTTACAAGAAAGGAGGTTCCAACTAATCAGGAAAAACCTTTTGACAGTAAGAGCTGTTCAACAGTGGAACGGACTCCCACGGGAGGTTGTGGACTCTCCTTCCTTGGAGGTTTTTAAGCAGAGGTTAGATGGCCATCTGTCTTGGATGCTTTAGCTGAGATTCCTGCCTTGCAGGGGTTTGGACTAGATAACTCTTGGTGGTTCCATCCAACTCTACAATTCTATGATTCTAACTGGGGGAAGGGCCTTTTCAGAGTTGGCCCTCAATTTATGGAACTTCATACCCACAAAGGCTCAGATTCAGCCCACGCTGCACTAGCCAAGGAACCTTTTTCTTTTCTCAGGCACTTTTAAGTTTTGAATTTTAGAACTGTTTCACTGCAGTTGGGGTTTTATTACAACTTGATTCTATTTTGCTTTATTATTGATTTTATTGCTGGTTTGTATTTTATTGTTGTACATTGTCCTGGGAAACCTTTTCCATTTTTCTTTTGTACCCTTTGGCTGAAAGGCAGCATAAAAATATGTATTAAACATATAAATAACAGCAAACCTCTTTTTCTTTTCTTTTTTTGAAAAACGCAGCTGCTGCCACATGTACTTGAAGGCTGTAAGCAAAGGGCATAGCCCAGGCTGAGGCCCCTGACAGCTTTCAGTCGTTACCTCCTATGCAGCTTGGCTAGAAAGGGATTGAGGAATAAGCTCCCTTTGATTTCTAAGAAAGGAGACTGAGAAACTTGACCTCAATTTAAAGCTGCAAATGAAAACAAAATCGGCTCCCGCAGAAAGGAATGTAGATGTAAATATGCTTGGGAAAAGAGCTGCTTAGAAGAGCTATATGCTGATCGGCAGTCAAATAAAATTCAGGAATAAACAACAGAAAGTAAAAGGTAAAAAGAAATACGTTGCAAGCAGTCAGCATATATTTGAGTTTTAAACTGTGGTTTTTATATAGGGCATTTTAATGTTATTGAATAACATTAAATATTAGGGATGGGGAAATTTTTTTATTTTTTTATTTTTGGAGGAGATCACATTTAAAGATGAAACACAGTCACCTTTCTAAATTCCCTCTTCTACAAATTTTGCAATGCAGTTACCCAGCCAAACAAAAGTACATCCAGTCCAGTGAAATGCATATATCAGTAAAAGCAGCATACAAAAAAAGCATTATATTAGTGGAAACAGCCTGCAAAAAATGTGTGTCTTAAGGTAAAATTGCATGCAGATATTTGCGTATCAGGGGAAAGTCTTACAAAAGTGCTGAATAATTATCCTGAGGATTAAAAAAAAATATTGCAAACTGATGTCGAAATGTGAAGAACTAAACTTAAGAAAGTAAAATTGTCAGATTTCCTCATTGCGATTTATTGTTATTTATTTCTTAATGAAGCTAAGGTGGAATCAACACACGTATTAAAAAAAACACTGTGAAAATGCCTTTTTTAAAAAACGTTTTGAAAAAACAATTGAATTTGGCATAGCTCACTGTTGCCATCTAGTGTCACATTTGTATATTGCACTTTACAACACGTTTGATTTGCGGCTGTATAGCCGAGTCCTAAGACTGATCTTCACTATGAAAAAATCATACAGCTTTTTCCTAATTGCTTTGAAACAAAATATTATGCAAAGTAAACAGCAATAAGACAGCTCACCTCCCCCACAACTCAAGAGAGCGCTCATGTTCCAACCCACCCACAGCAAAAAATTATCTATAATTTCCCTCAGGAGAAAGAATAAATTGATTCAGTATATCATATTATACAACCATTTTACAGTCATGACAAATGACATAATAGTCACTTCTTTGCATCAAAGCAAATGGATTTTCTTTTTAAAAGAGGGGGGAAACCCTTTGAAAATGTATATAATATCCATTTTGGTTTCCTTGTTATAGACCAGAACTTTGATTTCGATTCTCCAAGCGCTTTTTGCAATAGTAGTTCTTCAATACTACCTCTTTAATTACTCTGTTTTATTCCAATAAAGGCCAACTCCTACATGAGGGCTGTAGTACTAGGGCCTATTACAAAATTGCTACTTAAAATACTCTTTTTACAAGCTGCCAAGCTGAACTTAGAACTTCAGTTTTACTGTCACATCGAAATTATGGTCCCAATACATTTGACAATTATGCCCTAACAGCACTCTGTATTATAAGAAATATTTTACACAGGCTGCTATTCACCTTTCAAACAAAGCTCCCATTGGTACCAAAGGAGTCTTCTTTTATAAGGCAAATGACTTTGGAAAGGGTGGGGGGATTTTTGGAAGGAGGGGTCCAGGACTGTGGTTAGAATGTGTGGAGAGGGGGAAATGTATATGGGGCTCCACACAAGTCCCCCATAAGACACCCCACTGCCCTTAGTCATGTGATCAAGCATAAAACAGATACCACATGTATTGTCCACAGCACAGGCGAAAGAAAGAAAGAAAGAAAGAAAGAAAGAAAGAAAGAAAGAAAGAAAGAAAGAAAGGAAGGAAGGAAGGAAGGAAGGAAGGAAGGAAGGAAGGAAGGAAGGAAGGAAGATCCCATAGAAACGTTGTTCAATTAGTACCAAAATTTGAACTTTGGATAGTTTTGAGAACATTTAATAAGACGCGGGTGGCGCTGTGGGTTAAACCACAGAGCCTAGGGCTTGCAGATCAGAAGGTCGGCGGTTCGAATTCCCGCGATGGGGTGAGCTCCCATTGCTCGGTCCCTGCTCCTGCCAACCTAGCAGTTCGAAAGCACGTCAAAGTGCAAGTAGATAAATAGGTACCGCTCCGGCGGGAAGGTAAATAGCGTTTCTGTGCACTGCTCTGGTTTGCCAGAAGCGGCTTAGTCTTGCTGGCCACATGCCCCGGAAGCTGTACGCCGGCTCCCTCGGCCAATAAAGTGAGATGAGCGCCACAACCCCAGAGTCGGTCACGACTGGACCTAATGGTCAGGGGTCCCTTTACCTTTTAATAAGACTTTAGAGCCATCCTGCCCCAAAATAGCATTTAGATATTCCGTTTTGGTGACTGTAACCTTGGTTTAAGGAGGCATTTGTCACCTAGCTTATTTACCCTGTTTCTCCTAAAATAAGACGTAGCCATAAAATAAGCCATAGCAGGATTTCTACGCATTTGTGAAATAATAAGCCATACCCCGAAAATAAGACATACCCTGAAAATAAGACATAGTGACGCGGCGCCTCTCCATTAAGACGGCCTGGATAGGCGTGGCTATGCAGCGTACCGACGCGGAGTGGTTAAAATAAGGCATCCCAAAAAAATAAGCCATACTGTTTTTTTGAGGGGGGGGGAATATAAAACGGTGTCTTATTTTAGGAGAAACACGGTATCTGAGTTTCTAACACATGGTTCAGCATCCTGATTGCCAGACAGCACAAAAATGGTCCTGGTTGGAGGAGGGCAAGCACATGGCTGTCAACGGTGGCTGGGCTGCATTTAGCCACACATTTCAGATGGGGTCGCCTGAGCACCTCTCTGCTTGGGGTTCCCATCTTGGGCAGCAAGTGATCATTTACGGCTGTGCAGCTGCAAAAATAATAATAATAAAAGCTTCTCTTCTGTACTTTTGCAGAAAGAAGCATTCACAGGTGCGATTTTACCAGAAGGACCTGTTGTAGCCCTGGAGGTTTCCAAACTCCTCTTTAGAAAAGGGGGGGGGCAAGAGTGGAACTCAGCCAAGGTGTTTATTGATGGATTCTCTGGTTGGTTAGTTCCATTTTGCACGGCTTTTCCTGACATGATGTAAAAATTAATTTAATGTGGCTGGGTATCCCCCAATGGAGATGTTTGCTTGCACGAAAGGAGCCTGCAGGGGTGCAGAAGGAGAGAAGCAGAGAATAATTGCTTGCTGCACAAACTCCAGGTACCTCCTTGGAAATGGAGGATGGAGAATGCCGGCAGAGGGATGGGAGCAGATGAGGTGAGCATAACACAAGCCAAGTTCCTGCTGTTAGAATTTATTAGTTCATTCAAGACTCTAACCTGCTGCAATACAAGGACCTGGGACTGGGTTATAGGACAACTTGATTTTAAAAAATGAAACAATTGAGATATATATATATATACACACACACACTCATAGGCACAGCCCAACCAGACTTAAGTGCTTGTCAATCCCAACAGCTTCAGTGGTTTAGCACTGCAATCTGTTTTAGAATCATAGAGTTGGAAGAGACCACAAGGGCCATCCAGTCCAACCCCCTGCCAAGCAGGACACACCATCAAAGCATTCCTGGCAGGTGGCTGTCAAGCCTCTGCTTAAAGACCTCCAAAGAAGGAGACTCCACCACACTCCTTGGCAGCAAATTCCACTGTCAAACAGCTCTTACTGTCAGGAAGTTCTTCCTAATGTTTAGGTGGAATCTTCTTTCTTGTAGTTTGAATCCATTGCTCCGTGTCCTCTTCTCAGGAGCAGCAGAAAACAACCTTTCTCCCTCCTCTATATGACATCCTTTTATATATTTGAACATGGCTATCATATCACCCCTGAACCTTCTCTTCTCAAGGCTAAACATACCCAGCTCCCTAAGCCGTTCCTCATAAGGCATCGTTTCCAGGCCTTTGACCATTTTGATTACCCTCCTCTGGACATGTTCCAGCTTGTCAGTATCCTTCTTGAACTTTGGTGCCCAGAACTGGACACAGTATTCCAGGTGAGGTCTGACCAGAGCGGAATACAGTGGTACTATTAATTCCCTTGATCTAGATGCTATACTCCTATTGATGTAGCCCAGAATTGCATTGGCTTTTCTAGCTGCTGCATCACACTGTTGACTCATGTCAAGTTTGTGGTCTACCAAGACTCCTAGATCCTTTTCACTTGTACTGCTCTCAAGCCAGGTGTCACCCATCCTGTATTTGTGCCTTTCATTTTTTTTGCCCAAGTGTAGTACTTTACATTTCTCCCTGTTAAAATTCATCCTGTTTGCCTTGGCCCAGTTCTCTAATCTGTTAAGGTCATTTTGAAGTGTGATCCTGTCCTCTGGGGTATTAGCCACCCCTCCCAATTTGGTGTCATCTGCAAACTTGATCAGGATGCCCTCAAGCCCATCATCCAAGTCATTGATAAAGATGTTGAATAAGACTGGCCCCAAGACAGAACCCTGTGGCACCCCACTAGTCACTTCTCTCCAGGATGAAGAGGAGCCATTGATGAGCACCCTTTGGGTTCGGTCAGTCAGCCAGTTACAAATCCACTGAATGGTAGCATTGTCTAGCCCGCATTTTACCAGCTTCTTTACAAGAATATCATGGGGCACCTTGTCAAAGGCCTTGCTGAAATCAAGATAGGCTACATCCACAGTGTTCCCTTCGTCTACCAGGCTTGTAATTCTGTCAAAAAATGAGATCAGATTAGTCTGACATGACTTATTTTTCAGAAACCCATGCTGACTTTTAGTGATCACAGCGTTCCTTTCTAGGTGCTCACAGACCGTTTGCTTAATGATCTGCTCTAGAATCTTTCCTGGTATGGATGTCAGGCTGACTGGGCGGTAATTGTCTGGGTCCTCTCTTTTCCCCTTTTCCTCTTTTCCCCTTCCAGATGTCCTCACTGCAAATCTAGGATAATCCATCTCCAGCCCATATGGAACAACTCTGGTGAAACTTCAAGTAGTCACAAGGAAGTGTGACTCCTTTGCTGCCATGTGTCCCAATCCGACACTCTAAGCACTACACCGTGCTTGTGAAGATAGGATTGCACAGCCCATCTTCCAATAAAATCAATGAGGCCTAAAAGGACTTAGCATTGGTTGGCTCGTACCTAAGGTGTTTCCAATATCCTTTCGCCTTGGAAGGAAAGTAACATATTGCATTAAATATGCAGTTTCAGCCTATTCCATTATTCATATCTGCCTGTTCTTTCTTTGGCCAAGACAAAATCCTCTCCCTATTACCTAGAAACAGACCTTTTGCAGACTGCCCTTTTCATCTTGCACTTGCACCGACAGACTAAATTGCTTCACCTATTCCCCTTAATTGTTGCTGGCATCTGTCTGCCTTGTGAGACAATGGAGTGCATCTCTGAGAGTGAAGTCAAATTGTGACCTCTCCAGGGCGCAAGCCTGGGCAGTGTGTATGGAAGTCCTGGGTCACCCAGACAACAAGACCTCCCACTTGGCCTTGCTGATGTGGTCCAAAGGAAAGAGCAGCAATATGCTTAGCACCAGGAGTTGCCAGAAGGAAGTATACAAGGCACCATCCAACTGTCTTAGGGACTCTGAGATTACTCTTTAGCCCTTTCTCCTCCATACAATTTAAGAAGGATATTGACAAGATGGAATAAATGCTGAGTAGGGCAGCCAAGGTGATCAAGGGTCTTGGAAACCAAGCCTTATGAAGAATGGTTGAAAGAGCTGGGTGTGCTTAGCCTGGAAAAGAGGAGACTGTCTCTCAGGAGGTTGGGAACTCTCCTTCATTGAAGGTTTTTAAGCAGAGGTTGGATAACCATCTGTCATGGATGCTTTAGATGAGATTCCTGCATTGCAGGGGGTTGGACTAGATGACCCTAGGGATCCCTTCCAACTCTAAGATTCTAGAAATCAGAGGGGGAGATAGGGACAAAACTGGAATTAGTTGGCTCTGCCTGGCACTGGCTCCGTCTACCATTGGTCTCCACATCTTCTGCTCCACCAGCCCCAATGGCAACCAGCCCATCATTGCCTCCCCTGTTCCATATTGTATTTTATCCTGCATTCAGAACAAGTGCAAATATTTGTGTGGGTTTTTCCCCTTCTCTCTCTCTCTTTTTTTACCCACATTTCTAGCTGTTTGCCCAGAGGAATAAGATTTGCCCTGACTCATTTTGTTCTCTCTGAAATAGGTCAAGCCATTTAAAAAAAAAAGAAGAAGAATAAAATCTGACACAGCATACATGTAACCTAATTAGCATTTTACAAGAGCCAAGATTCTCTCATTATTCTTCGGTGTCCATATTCCTGGCAGGCTCTAGAGTAAATGGCTCCTGTTCACTGTTGCCAATTATTAATTATAGGTTTAGACATCAATTTCTTCCCTGATCTGTTCCAACACCAATACCACCCAAATCTCATTTATTTAAAGCACTGGTGTTTTTAAAAGTTTCTACTTCAAACAACTGTTTCCACACGGCATATCCCCCCCCCCCCGAGGAATCACACTGTCCACCATGGAACCCCTTGGTGAGGCAGAGGATTCTGGGAAATGTTCAATCCGTGGTGCTTATTCTGTTTAACACCAGGGGGCTTCTGTGCTTTGGGGGCTGAACATTGCTCTGTGTAACATGAAGAGTACCTGTGATGGCCTGGGATTCAGACTCAGACGCTGATCCCAGCCTGCACAGGATCCCCTGCCTCCAGAACCAGCAGAGCCAGGGCTGGGGCCTGAGTCTGAAGGGGACTCACCAGTGCTAGATCCTCAGGTGCAGGCATCGGCTGAGTTTGATCTGGCCCCTGATGGGAGGGATGACTCATTGCCTACAGGTGCTCCACTCCCCGCCCTGTCAGGGGAAGCTGAGGTTGCCTCTGGGTCCGGTAACCCTCCAGCTTCTCCTGAGCTGCAGAGGCTTAGGGCAGAGAGGCGAAGGGAACTAAGTTCCCGCAGGAGGAGTGCTCGCCTCCAAGCCAGGAGAGGCGAGTCACCTGAGGATCGGAGCCGCCCTATGCCTCGGGGCAGATAAAAGCCGGCCAGCCCCAGCCCCAAGTTGCAGGAGCAACATCGTTGCTACCCAGTTCCTGTTCCTGGTTCCTGCGTTTCTGACCTCAGCTTTGTTACTTCGGCTTCCTGACCTCGGCTTCGTGTCCTCGGCTTCGTGTCTTCGGCTTTGTAACTTCTGGTTTGAACTGACTTTGGCTGGCTTCTGACCTGGACTGTTTAACCTCGGCTTTATCGGACTGGGCTAGACCTCGCCTATTGAATACCCCTCGGGACCAGCACAGTACCACCCTTTGCAGACAAGGCCCTGGCCCATGCCATCACCAAACCAGACATCGGATGGGACTTTCCTTTCATTTTTCCTGGCACACTGGAGCGGATGAAATCGTAAGCTCCGAGTGTCCCAATTTTCCAGAGACAGTCCCGGAATTATGAAAGCCATCCCAGCATCTGATTTGATGCTAGGACGTCGCCCATCAGTGCCGCTGCCATCGAGCTTGGGGCTGAGCAAGAGCTGGTGCTTGTCTTGAGTGACGGTGGCGGCACAGGGTGAGGCCATCAGGCCATAAGGAAAGCCTCTATTCCAGGCATCCCAAAACTTCAGCCCCCCTGATGTTTTGGACTACAATTCCCATCATCCCTGACCACTGGTCCTGTTAGCTAGGGATCATGGGAGTTGTAGGCCAAAACATCTGGAGGGCCGCAGTTTGGGATGCCTGCTCTATTCCAGCTGATGCATCACATTGGTTTGATATCAACTGAGACTTCTCAAAGGATGTGGGAGAGTAGCACCAGGCCGCACCCAACCTGCAGCTCTGCTGGTGGAAAGGATTTCCATGCATGCAAATGATGCTTCCTCTCCCTCTTCTGTCCTCTCCAGCCCTCTAAAGGTAAAGGGACCCCTGACTGTTAGGTCCAGTCGCAGACGACTCTGGGGTTGCGGCGCTCATCTCACTTTATTGGTCGAGGGAACTGGCGTACAGCTTCCGGGTCATGAGGCCAGCATGACTAAGCCACTTCTGGCGAACCAGAGCAGCGCACGGAAACGCCGTTTACCTTCCTGCCGGAGCGGTACCTATTTATCTACTTGCACTTTGACGTGCTTTCGAACTGCTAGGTTGGCAGGAGCTGGGACCGAGCAACGGGAGCTCACCCCGTCACAGGGATTCGAACCGCCGACCTTCTGATCGGCAAGCCCTAGGCTCTGTGGTTTAGACCACAGCACCATCTCTATGTCCCCTCAAAACCCTCTATGTCCCCTCAAAAACATATTGGGAGACCCTCCAGAGCATATTATTTCTCTCTAAAAGGGGGGGGGGAGAGAGAGAGACTTTCCTACAATTGGTAAAAGCCCTTGTAAACCTTCACATTACATTTATCATCCCAGGAGGAAATTACCAGTGCTTTTTCCCCCCCTCTACAAAAGACTTGCTTTGCTGAATGTCATGTTTTCTCAACTGTAAGATCCCCTTCACAATACATCTTTCGGAGCATTTGTTCTAGCCCTTTTGTTCACAGCCTATAAAAAAGGCAGCGCTTGCTCAAAATGTCAGTTCTTCAGATCTTTATAACCAGTTTAAAAGCTCTATAAACCAGGCCTGTATTAAATTGAGAATCTGACGACTTGGAAGAGGAAAGAATCGGGTTGCACCACCGGGCTGGTAACGGGACGGGGGTGAGGAAACGAAAAGATTTGTAACTCCAAGAAAAAGATTTTCAATATAAGCCATGATACATAGATAAGGAATATCTATTGCTCATTATTAACTACTGTAGTTGGCCACTTATTAAAGGATGCCTGAAAAATAATGGCTTCTGGTGGAAGTTGCCGTGGCTCTGGTGGGAATAAGACTTCAGGAAGGAGTAAGAGCCCAGTGGCAGAACCACGTTTCACATGAAGCGGGTCTTGGATTCGAATCTCAGCATCTCCATTGAAAGACTCATGGTGGCAAGGCAGAGGTTTTTCTTAACCTGATATATATACCCTGGAGAGCCGCTGTCTTTCATGGCAAACAGAGCGGATCTGGATGGAACAATGGTCTGCAGAGTCATATACTCAATATATTGGTCTCCAAACAGTTCCCCATTTCTCTCAGCCACCTACTCACCAACCATCCATGCATAGCAGTCAACTTTCGGATTTGAAAATAAGGGATTTTCCAAAAACTTTCGGATTTGAAAATAAGGGATTTTCCACAGACTTTCAGATTTGAAAAGAAGGGATGCCGCAAGGGCGGTGAAATGCCACCAAGTAGCCTCGCCACCCTGCGCTCCAGAGCAAACGGGTGAGCGAAAGAGCGAGCACGTAGACGGCAGGCAGGCTGGCTGTCTGGTTGGGCGTGAGGGACTGGCTGCACAAGGCATGCAAGCTCTGCCCCCAGTCGGTCTCAGACTCCTTATTGGCAGCCGAGCAACGCAGCTAAGGAGCCTCCCTGGACGGCAGGGAGGGAGAGGAGCTGCTTCCTTTGAAATCCGGGAAATTCAAGGGATATCAACAATCCGGGATAGCAGTGGGGAAACGGCATTGGAATAAGGGAGTTTCCCGCAAAAAAAGGAGGGTTGACAGCTATGCATCCATGGAACATAAGAACTCAAGAAGCAGGGCAGATGCCCATCTGCTCCAGCCTCTTTTTCTCACAGTGGACAAACAGAAGCCTAGGGGAAGCCTGGGAGCTGCGCATGAATGCAACAGCACTTTGCTGAGCAATAATAATATTATAATAATAATTTATTATTTGTACCCCGCCCATCTGGCTGAGTTTCCCCGGCCACTCTGGGCGGATCCCAATCAAGTGTTAAAAACAATACAGCATTAAATATTAAAAACTTCCCTAAACAGGGCTGCCTTCAGATGTCTTTTAAAAATGGGATAGCTGCTTATTTCCTTGACCTCTGATCACAATGAGGGAACCGCCAGAAGGCCCTCGGCACTGGATCTCAATGTCCGGGCCAAACGATGGGGGTGGAGAGACGCTCCTTCAGGTATACAGGACCAAGGCCGTTTAGGGCTTTAAAGGCAGGTAGGGTCTCAGCCTGCGTACCAGATGGAGCTGGTAGACAGCCGCCCTGGACACAGAATTAACCTGCGCCTCCATGGACAGCTGCGAGTTCAAGGTGTACCCAGTGGCGGAGAAAGGGGGTGCAGGGGATGCGGGCCGCCACGGGTGTCATCACTGAGGTGGATGATATTTTTAATCATTTTTTATTCATTTTATAAGAATACAATAATAAAATTCACATATCTATCTTCACATCTTATACCATTTTGGCTTTTTATGGCCGTGACTTCCGTCAAACCTTCCTCATGATATTCTAATATCTATTCCTTATATCTATATTTCTTAAATCAATCATTGTTTTATATTGTTACTTTCAAAAATTAATCACTATATCTTGTATTAACAACAACATTTCTTCCTTACTCTACAAAGCTTCTTGCAATTGGGCTCATGAAACTTTTTAGTTCAGTCAAGAAACGGAACAAAACGCAGCTGGCACTGGGTGCCACACCGTGGGGGCCGGCACTTACCGCGGGGCCTGCAGCTTGCCCAAGCCACGCGTCTCTCCTGGGAGTGATGTGGTGTCTTAGGCGCCTGCAGGCTCCGCGCTGCCTGAAACAGCAGCGTGGGGCTTGCATCTGCCCACTGCCTCTCCCTCAGCCGCCCTACAGCTGAGGGGGAGGCGGCGGAGAGGCTCCATGCAGCATGCCCTGCCCCCATGGGTGACTCGTCCCACCCCCAGCTGCAGGGTGTACCATGGACTCACAGCTGTCCATGGAGGCGCAGGTTAATTCTGTGTCCAGGGCGGCTGTCTACCAGCTCCATATGGTACGCAGGCTCAGACCCTCCCTGCCCGCAGACTGTCTCACCAGAGTGGTGCATGCTCTAGTTATCTCCCGCTTGGACTACTGCAATGCGCTCTACGTGGGGCTACCTTTGAAGGTGACCCGGAAACTGCAATTAATCCAGAATGTGACAGTTAGACTGGGGACTGGGAGTGGCCACTGGGACCAGATAACACCGGTCCTGGGAGAGCTACATTGGCTCCCAGTAAGTTTCCGAGCACAGTTCAAAGTGTTGGTGCTGACCTTTAAAGCCCTAAACGGCCTCGGTCCTGTATACCTGAAGGAGCGTCTCCACCCCCACCGTTCAGCCCGGACACTGAGATCCAGCGCCGAGGGCCTTCTGGCGGTTCCCTCACTGCAAGAAGCAAAGCTACAGGGAACCAGGCAGAGGGCCTTCTCGGTAGTGGCGCCCGCCCTGTGGAACGCCCTCCCACCAGAGGTTAGAAGGATCAACAACTACATGACATTTAGAAAACACCTGAAGGGAAGTTTTTAATCTGTGATGTGTTAATGTATTTTAATGTTGCTGGAAGCCGCCCAGAGTGGCTGGGGAGACCCAGCCAGATGGGCGGGGTACAAATAATAAATTATTATTATTATTATTAATGGTCTGATTCGGTAGACGGTTGCTTCCTAAGATAACAGGCAGATGCATTCTAGAGCAGAAACTGATTCATATATTAAATTGTGTATCCCTTCCCCTTGCCTTCAGCGGAGATATCCAAAGAGAGCCAGTGAGGTGTAGTGGTTAGAGCACCGGACTAAGATCGCAGAGACCAGGGTTCTGGTCCCTACTCAGCCATGAAGCTCAATGGGTGACATTGGGCAGCCACCGTCTCTCAGGCTAACCTACCTCCCGGGTTGTTACAAGAGTAAAATGCAGAGACGGAAAACAATGTATGCCACCTCGAGCTCCTTGGAGGAAAGGTGGGGCATAAAAGTAATAAATCAAAGAAGAAAGTGGTCAGCATTAGCTATGTGGCAAATCCTTGCATCAGCCACCAGAGCAGAGCACTGATGTGCATGTGATGTCCATTGTGATCTATTTGTCCCGTGTGAAATGGTTACTGAAACTTTGGCACCCAGGGTTCAAGAATGCAGCAATCATATTTCTCCAATAATGTACACTAGACCCCTTTAAGTATTCAGGGTTCCTCCCCCCCTACAATTCATCCCCATTCTTATGGGTCGCAGTTTGTGGTCCTCTGCCTCTATACAGTCATTGCAAATTTTCAAAATAATAATAATCATCAGTTCCCAAATTTGCATTTTCTGATCACAGAATTCCATCTCTCTGGTCTAGAATATAAATTTCCCAGCAGCGATTTCCAAGAGTAGCGGGCAGTTGTGTCTCCATCCCCTTTGAATGTTTGCCCAACTGCTCGATAAACAAGCATGACCTTTTATTCGGACGTGATGATTTGCTGTCAAAAAATGCAATACACTCTCGGATGTATTTGCCAATTCAATACAAACTAAAATTTAGTGTTTCGGGGGTGGGGGATTCACGTAGAGAAAATGTTCCCATGTAAATGTTCAAAAGATGAAAATGTTATTGCGATGACTGTAAAGATTAAGAGGGCAATCAGTCTGAAGAGAAACAAAACAAAACAAATTAAAAAAAAAAAAAACCCCAAACCAGCTTTTGAATGATGGGCTTCCATGAGTGAAGTTTTAACATCCAATTTGTGCTTTAAAATCCTAAGTGAAGTTTCCACATATCATCTTCATCCCAGCAAATATCTTGTCAACAACACTGTCAATCAAATGCCTCTGTATTAATATTGCCATTCCTCTTTAGCATTTACTAGCGTGAAAACAGGAACGGTGAGCGGATGCTAATATATTGCAAGGATCTGTCAAGCGGGAAGCACAATGCAACACATGTAGAGAGATGTGCTCCTTCTTCGCCTGAGTTCCTACTCAATGAGAGTGGGTGGCCCAGCCTCTAAGGCAGGGGGTGTCATTTTGCCTCACCAAAATGGTATTCCCCACTGTAGCATGCTACTTTTTCTAATCATCGTTTTTCTAGGCACCCGTTCGCAAACAGGAGTGAATTAAAGTGAAGCGAACTGGCCCTGGTGAGTCGCAGAATCACAGAATTGTAGCGTCGGAAGGGAACGCAAGGGTCATCTAGTCCATTATAATGTATTTGTTTGCGCACGTCCATAAAACCTTATATACTTGACAATCCAATTTTAAAACCTTCATCCTATTACAAGTGACTTTCAGAAGTTATACTAATGTAAAAATCTGTACACAGAGCTTAAAAAATATGCATTACACAATTACCTTTTTTGTACTAATTTGTCCTGCATATTTTCAATTTTCCTGCCAGTTACAGCCTATTTACTTCTGCCAATAAAAAAAACAACCTGAATTTCCCTGCTTTGGTCACAAGAGAAAAGGGTTGCACAACTTACGATTTACCAAGCAAAGCAGTGCCAATGTTTATGGCATGCAAGGATCTCAGGTACTTCACCCCTGCTGTTTGTCCAGGACTGTAAGAGGAGGAAGATGTCACACAGCTATAGAATCATAGCATTGCAGCATTGGAAGGGACCCCAAGGGTCATCTAGTCCAACCCCTATCCCTCCCACCTGATCTCCGCACTTTCACTTTAGTTCCACCTGAAAACTAAAGTAGATTTCTGCAAGTCTGAAGTCTGTCCATGCAATCTGTCAACGTCTTCTTCCTTCACCAATTTCTTGTCTCTCACTCTCTTTCCTGTCTCCACCAGAATTGTGCCCTCGTGAGCTGTTGTCTTCCAGCCTCTGAGGAGAAAGTTAGTTGGCCACCTTAATGGCCAATGGACCTGATACGTCTGGGTAAGAGGGCACACAAGCAAACTGGGATGTAATTTCGCATTTTCTTCATGATTCTCTCTCGCATTAACAGCACTCTCACATGTGACTCCCAAAATGCAAGAGGAGTTCAAATGCCGTTCTGAGCATCATGTCCCAAACCACACTGTATTTCTTTGTTCACCTGACTGAGATTTCAATCTGTGATTAAAAGCTTCAGCTGTTTCATGGCAAGGATGAATAGATTCGGGTTCACAATACCATGAGAAGGAATGGACAATTGCTGTTAATCTCAGCTTTAAATTCAGTTCTCCACATTTCTGCATCAGTTGAGGGTGGAGAGTGGATTAAGACCTATTGAAAATTCACCAGCATTTTAGTGCATATTTCTCCTAATGTAAGCATATTTATATGCAATTCTGCCCCATACACACATATTTAGAAAGCATTTCCCTAATACAATACATTTTATGCTTAACTAATAGATATATATTTTATGCACACTTTAACCTAGATAATGGATTTATTTATATATTGGCTGGAGAACTGCAATGCAAGATTTGGAGTGTACATTTTGAAATGTGGCCGTGTTTCGGTTCACTATTTTTTCAGAAAGTGTGAATTAGGCTCGCCTTAATCCCTAACTATGAAATTATGAAACATGAAAAAAGCACTGCTAGAATATGTGGATTTCTCCTGAATCCCTAACTATTAAATTATGAAACATGAAAAATGCACTGTTAGAATATGTGGATTTTCATGCATATTTTGGAGGGGGGAAGTGGATTAATGCAGGATGGGCTCATGGAAAAACTCACGTGAAAGTAAGTTGGACTGGAAATAGATAGATTCGCTCAATAACCCTTCAGACTGAATGACATGCAGTGTAATGTCAAAGAGGATTTGTGGGGAAAACCATTGGGAAAGGAGTACAACAAGGCTGTATATTGTCTCCCTGCTTATTTAACTTATATGCAGAATTCATCATGCAAAAGGCTGGACTGGATGAATCCCAAGCCGGAATTAAGATTGCCGGAAGAAATATCAACAACCTCAGATATGCAGATGACACAACTTTGATGGCAGAAAGTGAGGAGGAGTTAAAGAACCTCTTAATGAGGGTGAAAGAGGAGGGCGCAAAATATGGTCTGAAGCTCAACATCAAAAAACTAAGATCATGGCCACTGGTCCCATCACCTCCTGGCAAATAGAAGGGGAAGAAATGGAGGCAATGAGAGATTTTACTTTCTTGGGCCTTTGAATGATGGAGCTGGAGGAGACTCTTGAGTGTCCCATGGACTCCAAGAAGATCAAACCTATCCATTCTGGAGGAAATGAGCCCTGAGTGCTCACTGGAAGGACAGATCCTGAAGCTGAGGCTCCAATACTTTGGCCACCTCATGAGAAGAGAAGACTCCCTGGAAAAGACCCTGATGTTGGGAAAGATGGAGGGCACAAGGAGAAGGGGACGACAGAGGACGAGATGGCTGGACAGTGTTCTCGAAGCTACTAACATGAGTCTGACCAAACTGCGGGAGGCAGTGGAAGACAGGAGTGCCTGGCGTGCTCTGGTCCATGGGGTCACAAAGAGTCGGACACAACTAAACAACTAAACAACTAAACAACAACAACAAATCTCATTCATTGGATGAGGATTGACAAAAGACGAAACATTAAGAGACTAACTCACGCCCTGAGCCAAGTAACATAACAACTGTATGAAACACAGCAAACATAAATGATTGGATACATATATGTTCCCCATTTACTGAGAATGAAAAGCTAATGATAATTCGGAAGAGAAATTAACACAATGCTTTGCCTTGGGCCACGGCAAATCGAACAGGATTTCCAGTGTCGTGCTAAACTAAATGCAGATGCCGTTATTTGAAGGAACATCCATTTCACCCAGGGTTTGCGTCTGCTCCTCAGCAACCCAATTCTTCCAAACAGGAGACTGATCCTCGTCTCTCTCCCCCCTCCCCCCCCCCCGCGGCCACCCTATGTTTTTGCAACACCAAGCCAACGTTCTGCTTCCTTCGAAGACACAGTTTATCTGAATGTGTTGCTGTCATTTCCGTAGTCGCATTGGATCACAATATCACACTGAAGAGCCTTGCTTGAAGGGGAAGTAGTCGGAGGGCAGGGGGCGAGAGACTGATGCAAGAGGAAAGCTGGAAATAAGAGAAGGGAGGATGGCTAGATTCTTCCCCTGTCTGCCTGTGGCACCTCATGATACTGTTCTGAAGAAGAAGAAGAAGAAGAAGAAGAAGAAGAAGAGGGGGAGGAGGGGGGAGGAGGAGGAGGAGGAGGAGTTTGGGCTTGATATCCCGCCTTTCACTCCCCTTAAGGAGTCTCAAAGCAGCTAACATTCTCCTTTCCCTTCCTCCCCCACAACAAACACTCTGTGAGGTGAGTGAGGCTGAGAGACTTCAGAGAAGTGTGACTAGCTCAAGGTCACCCAGCAGCTGCATGTGGAGGAGCGGGAAAGCGAACCCGGTTCACCAGATTACGAGTCCACCGCTCTTAACCACTACACCATGCTGGCTGACCTTTGGCCGAGCAATGTCACAAGTTTTAGCCGGACCTTTTCATAACTACTACCCTTCAAACATACCAGATACTTCCCCAGTGCTTTATGACCGCTTTATGACCCCCCACAGAGCCCTATTTCAGCAACTAAGTACAAGCAAGGGCAACTTAGCTCAGTTGGTAGCTCTTAATCTCAGGGTCGTGGGTTCGAGCCCCACGATGGGCAAAGATTCCTGCAGGGGGTTGGTCTAGAGGACCCCCGTGGTTCCTTCCAACTCTATGATTCTATAACCATTATCCTCATCTGCTTGCAAATTAAGAAATTTGGAATGGAAAGGACGACCCAGTGGAAATTTGGAATGGAAAGGACAATCTTTGTAGTTCACAGGGATTCTTCCCCAAACCCTCAGATTTCTGCCACGGCCCATGATTTCACTCTCACCACATCAAACAAAAGTCTACCCCCTCTCCAAGAGCCTGAAGATCCTTTAACTATGTCTACCCCACAAGGACACCATTTAATGAGTTTCTAAATTTACACTTTCCAGAAGTGAAGTTTGCTTGTGACCTAGAATCTCCTCCATGCAGCAACTTTCTTCAACGAGCTGTTTTAACAGCCGCACTTTCAAGAGGTAGCAGTTTGTGTATAAACAGTATTTATTTGCCACTCGGTAATCAGGACATCTGGTCAGCCCACAACAACCATAGAACAATGGCCATATGAGCCATAATATACAGTATAATGCATCATTAAAAAGAAAAAAGCGCAGCGGGGAATAATATTAGCGTATTCGAAGGGTAGGACACAGTATAGCACTAAGTGATTTCTGCTTGTGCAAGAGAACATTCTCCACCCAACAAGCATCCCCTAACTCTGCTATAGGGTTTTCCCAACCCTCTAGAGAAGATATGAGAATGGTGCAAGGTATGAAACATGGGAGATTTCTTTAGTTCAAGCGGAATTTTTGCACCGATGGGAAACAGTACGGTAGTTGAATACCACCCACTGTCAAGCAAAATATAATATATTAGTGGCTTATAACAAAGTGAAACTGGAAAATATAGTATATTCTATAAGAATAGCATGATTATAATGTATTCGTTTATAGAAATGTTTATTAAATGTTTTTATAGATTTTAAAAAAGAGTAAACTTTCAATCAATGCCAACAATATTTTAAACGGCTGGGGAAATTAAAAAACCTTAACCTGCCACCAAAAAGACTACTAAAGAGAGATCCCATGAAACTCTTTGGAGAGGGCATTCCACAGCCAGGGTGTCACCACCAAAAAGGCTCTCTCTGCGGTAACCACCCAGCAAATATCACATTGCAGGAACACCCAAAGGGTATCTAAATATGAACTCAGGAAACCTGACCCCACACCGTTAAGGATCTGAAAGGTTAAAACCTACCCTCTGAGTTGTGCCCAGACACAAACTTTCACATGTGCTTTTTCATCTCTTAGCACAGCCTTTAACAACCTGGTGCCCTCCAGATTAGCCCAAGTCTTCATATCTGGAGAGCGTCTGGTTGGTGACAGCTGGGCTAGCAAAATGGTTAGTTCCTTCCCACTCAAGCATTGCTCTCCAATTTACGGATTCCGTATACTTAGGATGATATACTTGCAAAACAAAAGCGGTGCTGCAGTCTCTAGTGTGGTGTAGTGGTTAAGAGCGGTAGACTCGTAATCTGGGGAACCGGGTTCGCTTCCCCGCTCCTCCACATGCAGCTGCTGGGTGACCTTGGGCTAGTCACACTTCTCTGAAGTCTCTCAGCCCCACTCACCCCCACAGAGTGTTTGTTGTGGGGGAGGAAGGGAAAGGAGAATGTGAGCCGCTTGGAGACTCCTTCGGGTAGTGATAAAGCGGGATATCAAATCCAAACTCTTCTTCTTCTTCTTCTTCTTCTTCTTCTTCTTCTTCTTCTTCTTCTCTTCTAAGAACTTCTACCGCCGCAGTAGAACTGAGGCTGCAGGTTCCCGTAAGACGAAGCGAAAGGTGCAAAAGTAATTTTGCTTCCCCTGGTTTGGGCAGCGTTAACTGATCGGCGGGGCATATGAGAAAAACAAAACGTTATTTCTGCCCAAGGCTAAGCAAAGAGGTGACCCTTCTTAGCAACATGCCGCAAATCAAAACACTACTTAGGGAACACATTGCCCTTTTATTTAATCATTCCTTCTGGTGCAGAAGGGGGGGGAGATCAAAAGCCCCACTGCATTGCATCAAGCAGACTTAGATGCTATAATGCTTGAATATATCCAAGCCAATGACATTTCTCTGCGGAGATCAGGCCACGATGCAGGGATTTTTATACCGTACCCTTATTAAAAAGTCACACATAAAAGTCTACCTGCAGAAGAGAGAAAGCCAAGGCTGGTTCTGAAACGCAAACTGAAGGAGGCGAGGGAAACGGCAGCTCGCACTCTTCCGGGCTTCTGCTAACGGCGCCGAAATTGCTTCACCCCCCATCACAACACATCACACATCACAGTCAAGTCCTTAACAGGTTAGACACTTCGAGTTTGCCAACATCAAAAAGCGAAAGACAAGTTTATGCCTCCCATTACAGTGAATGTAAATTTGCCAGCTGAAAGCCAAGGCACTTGGAAGTCTGACTTTTTTTTTAACTCTTGGGGCAAAGCCAAGGTCAAACAAGTTGTCTGCAAGGAAAGTGACAGACCAGAAGCAGCAATGGGTGAACTTCAGTCGGCTCAGCTGGTTCCGAAAGGGCTTACCGGTTACAAGAGTTTTCAGGGAGCTCTAGGGAAAATCTATTTTATTCCCCCAGGGGTTCTGAATTGACTCACAGTGTTGGCTGCACTATATTAGATTGGTTTCAAACTTCAATCTATTTTTAGTACAAGTCCAGGGTACCAATTAGTGCTCACACATAGCTTAAAATAAACACCCCTGCAACTTTGCTAATCAGGCTTATCAAAGAAACCAAGGCATACAGTATAAAGTGCTGAGAAGCTGCATCACATGAAAAGATGAAGATGAAGCTGGTAAGAATTTTCAGAGGAGCACGCGGTACAATTTTGTTGTTAATGTTGCTGTTTAAAGATAAAGGTAAAGGGACCCCTGACCGTTAGGTCCAGTCGTGGACGACTCTGGGCCCATTTCTCCATGCTGTTCTTGGGGGGTCTTGAGACCCCTCAGCAGCTATATGTGAAGAATGCTAGGGTATTTCTACTTAGGTAAAGGTAAAGGGACCCCTGGGCATTAGGTCCAGTCGTGACCGACTCTGGGGTTGCGGCGCTCATCTCGCATTATTGGCTGAGGGAGCCGGCGTACAGCTTCCAGGTTATGTGGCCAGCATGACTAAGCCGCTTCTGGCAAACCATAGCAGCGCACAGAAACGCCGTTTACCTTCCCACTGGAGCGGTACCTATTTATCTACTTGCACTTTGACATGCTTTCAAACTGCTTGGTTGGCAGGAGCTGGGACAGAACAACGGGAGCTCACGCCGTCGCAGGGATTTGAACCGCCGACCTTCCAATCGGCAAGCCCTAGGCTCTGTGGTTTAGACCACAGCGCCACCCGCATCCCATGTTGCTGTTTAGGGCTGGGTAATACATGGTTTCCAACATCACTATATACTGATATATCATGATGTCTGGAATAAGGATGGAACTATGGAGAGGCTGGCTTCATGTCTTTCCCCCCTGCAGGAGGCAGGGGAGAGCTGAACTGGCAGAGTTCACCGAGCAGAAATCGAGAGAAGCATTGGCTGGCTTGACATTTTTTTCCTGCATTGTGATTTTGGCATAGCACACACAAACAAACATACACATCATGATAGTGCCAGGTCAAAAATTATGAAACCGGTATCACGATATGGACTTCAAACGGGTTTTGGACAACATATCAATTCAGAGTGTTGGTGCTGACCTTTAAAGCCCTAAATGGCTTCGGTCCAGTATACCTGAGGGAGCATCTCCACCCCCATCGTTCTGCCTGGACACTGAGGTCCAGTGCCGAGGGTCTTCTGGCACTTCCCTCGCTGCGAGAATCCAAGTTACAGGGAACCAGGCAGAGGGCATTCTGGGTAGTGGCACCCGCCCTGTGGAACGCCCTCCCACCAGATGTCATAGAGAACAACAACTACCAGACTTTTAGAAGACATCTGAAGGCAGCCCTGTTTAGGGAGGCTTTTAATGTTGAATAGATGATTGTATTTTAATGTTCTGTTGGAAGCCGCCCAGAGTGGCTGGGGAAACCCAGCCAGATGGGCGGGGTATAAATAATAAATTATTATTATTATTATTATTATTATTATTATTATTATTATTATTATTTATTATATCGCCCAGGCCTATTGTTGTTGTGTGGATTGATCTTGACTATCAAGTATAGACCAGGGATCGGGACGCTGGGGCATTTCAGATATTGTTGGTCTCCACAACCAGCCCCAGAGAATAGCCGGGGTGATGGGATCTGCTGTTGGACAATGTCTGGAGGGCCCCAGTTTTCACCTCCCTTCTGAGTTGCTAGTGACTCCCTATTAGCAGCTTCTTATAGAATCAGAGAATCAGAGAGTTGGAAGGGACAACAAGGGCCATCTAGTCCAACCCCATGCAATGCACGAATCTTTTTCCCCCAACGCGAGACTCTAACCCATGACCCTGAGATTAAGAGTCTCGTGCTCTGCTGACAGAACTCTCCCAGACATCATCATCTTGCTTTCCTGCTGCCAGCCAGGCTACCCTATATTTTATCGGGAACAGGAACTGGCAGACTCTGGATTCGCCTCCTCCTATTGTCTGTTTTTCTAGGAATAACAACCATTTATCAAGATGACAGACCACAGATACAGGCATGTGAGTAGATGTCAGTTTCTGGGATCAGCTTTCTGAAATGATCTCGCAACGCGGTAGCAATGAACCAGCTGCAGTACCTTCCTGCAGGACTGCTGAAAGGGTTGCCAACATGGTGTCTTGATACTACAACTTCCATCATCCCTGACCACTGGCCATGCTGGCTGGGGCTGATGGGAGTTGGAGTCCAATAACATCTGGAAGACACGACGTCAGGTCAATCATTCTAAATGCAATGTGGAAAAAAGAAGAAGAAGCCTATATTAGGGAACAGTGTGCTTCAAAAATGCCTCTGTTAGTGGAAATAACATACAAAAGCGCTTTGTATCGGGGATGCTTTGCAAAATTGTGCAGATCCAGCATAATCTTGTATAAAAATGTGAGTGATGGGAGCTGAAATCCAAGAAGGCACCACACTGGCTGCCCCTGAAAAATACCACCAATGAACTGAATGAGCAATTCTCTCTCTTTTAAAACAGACTATTTGTTGAACCTACCTCAAACGTGATATGACAAAGCATGTGATACTCGCAGATCAATGAAAATATGTGATGCATTGATTATATAATTGCATATATTACAATAAAGAATTCAAAGAAGCTCAAAAGGAAGAAAAGAGCAGTGGAGCAGACTTGGGGAAGGAAGTGTTGAGAATAACAGATGCACAAATAGATAGATATAAAATATCCTAGCATTGGTCTTCATATCCTGCAAGGGTGGAGAATCTCAGGTCCAGGAGCCTAACGTGGCCCTTGCAAGCCGCTCCATCTGGCCCTCAGGAATCTTCCTGAGCTACACTCCCATTTACTTACTTACTTACTTGTTGTTTAGTCATTTAGTCATGTCCGACTCTTCGTGACCCCATGGACCAGAGCACGCCAGGCACTCCTGTCTTCCACTGCCTCCGGCAATTTGCTCAGACTCATGTTGGTGGCTTCGAGAACACTGTCCAGCCATCTCATCCTCTGTCGTCCCCTTCTCCTTGTGCCCTCCATCTTTCCCAACATCAGGGTCTTTTCCAGGGAGTTTTCTCTTCTCATGAGGTGGCCAAAGTATTGGATCTGTCCTTCCAGTGAGCACTCAGGGCTGATTTCCTTCAGAATGGATCAGTTCGATCTTCTTGCAGTCCGTGGGACTCTCAAGAGTCTCCTCCAGCACCATAATTCAAAAGCATCAATTCTTCGGCGATCAGCCTTCTTTATGGTCCAGCTCTCACTTCCATACATCACTACTGGGAAAACCATAGCTTTAACTATACGGACCTTTGTCGGAAAAGTGATGTCTCTGCTTTTTAACATGCCATCTAGGTTTGTCATCGCTTTTCTCCCAAGAAGCAGGCGTCTTCTAATTACTTACTTACTTACTTGCCTCTCACCTGACTTTGCTACCCCAGGCCCTCCCTAGCCACTCCCCTCAGCAGCTCTGCTTTGCACCCTCCTTGGATGTTTTTCCCTGGATTAAGTGTGTCCTTGAATTCTGATAATGGTTCTTGCTTGCCTGGATGGGGAATAGAGAAGGGTGCATGACTGTGCATACGAACTAGCCAGCAGTACAAAAGAAAAACTCATATGCGTTGCTCCACCCAGTTTTTGCTTCTGCTCACCACCAGATAATGGTGCCATCTGCACTATCATACTATTTGAAACAAACAAACAAAAAAAATTCCTTCCAGTAGCACCTTAAGAGACAGTTTCTGCCTCAAAGAATCCTGGGAACTGTAGTTCGTTAAAGGAGCTTAAGAGTGATAAGGAGACACCTACTCTTCTCAAAGAGCTTCAATTTCCAGAATCGCTTAACAATCAGTCTTTGCGGGGAACTCTGGGAATTGTAACTCACTGAGAGGAACAGGGTTCTCCCAACAACTCTCAGCTCCCTTAACAGACTACACTTCCCAGAATTATCTCGCGGAAATCCACTATGTGGAATACCATAGACTCCTCACAGCGGCCAGATTAAACGTCCTTGAATCTGCGGTATTGTGGGGAAGGTTCAGGGGAGTCCCATACGCTCAGAGAACTTGTCATTGTGCCCTGGGAGTGGTAGAGTCCACCGAACATATTCTCCTGACCTGCCCTTTCTATGCAGATCTCAGACAAAATCTTATAGCTCCACCCCTATGTCAACTTAGCTCTCTATCCAGAGAAAGACAGGTTCTGTATTTGTTGAATAATGTTACTGGAAAAACAGCCTCCCTGGTGGCCAAATTTCTTTTTCTAGCTCTTAAGAGTCGCGAGATTAAAATTGACAGCATCGACATGGCTTCATTTTATTGTTGGCTATGTTTTACTTCTTTTAGACGTTTTAGAAGTTTTAATTTTTATGGAAATGTATCTTTTCTGACTGACGGTCGAATAAAGAACTGAACTGAACTGAACTGAACTTCCCAGAATTCTTCAGGGGAAGCCAAGCCAAGACTGTTTAAAGTGGTACGGTACTGCTTCAAATGTACTGTGCAGATACGAACATAAGACGAGCCTGCTGGATCAGACCTGTAGCGCATTCTGTTCTCACAGTGCCCAGCCAGATGCCTCTGGGGAACAGGATCCAAGCACAGAACCCAAGACCACTCCTTTCCTGCGGCTTCCAGCAACTGGTATCGATGAGGACATTGGTTCAGCACTTCCACACCTTCAACTGACTGTGATGAAATGGAGAAGTCAGGCATCCAAAGAACGAAAGAAGCTTCCACGATTTTGCAGCGAGCTCCTTTCTCCTGGCATCGGCGTTTCCAGGACAACCGGCACCCGTGAGATTTTTTTTCTCAATTTTGTCAAGGATGAAGACCAGGCTGCCCAGGGCAGGTTGAGAAAACACACACAGCTGTTCGTCAAACGGGCAAGGCAGATGCAAAGCATGAGAGGCCAAAGACAAATAGGACTTTGTTGTGTATTGATTCAAAGGTTATCTCTGTATTACTATTGTCTGTAAAGTAACTGCATTCCTGTTCCAGAAGGAACAGCTTCTATTGGTTTATTCAAGCTGCTGTATTTGGATCCTCAGCTTTATTGGTTCCCACCAAAAAGCTGCTGTGTGATTGCTTGAGATTGTTCCCTCCAAAATGTATCTTTTCCTTGCCATGTCTCTGTCCCTATAAATGTAGCCCCCCTCCCTCCTTCCCTCAGTCTTGTCTTGTTGCCTGAATAAAGAGTTGTTACATGAAGACGCTGTCTCCTTGCCTGCAATGTCAGAGAGCTGAAATCACTAGCTGAAATCATTAGCCCCACGCTACTACAACTGGCGACGAGGATGGGATCCGGAATGCTGAGGAGCAGTTAAACGCAGCCTGCCTCAGGGTCCGGATTGCAGCACAGGACAAGACTCACTGGCCAGCTGAGAAGACGACCCCACCACTTGGAGAATGGAGAGTCCAAGGGTATGGGAGCCCTTCCAGCCATCAGAGCCCCACCTATGGGAAGACTACGTTGAACGCTTCGAGTTCTTCGCGGCGGCTCAAGGAATCACTGATGCCGGCAAAAGAAGGGCCACGTTCCTGAGTTGCTGTGGGCCTGAGACCTTCAAGCTGGCCAAGGCATTGCTCGCCCCAGCGAAGCTGAGTGAGACATCTCTCAAGGATATTCTTGCCTGCCTAACAAGCCACCTGGCGCCTACCGAGACCAAGATGGCCCGGCGGATGGAGTTCCATAAGAGGCAGCAGCGCACTGGAGAGTCTGTGGCTGCATTTCTAGCTGAACTCCGGAAGCTTGCTCAGCACTGTGGCTTTCAAAATCTGGAAGAGACTCTCCTGGATCGATTTGTAGGGGGCTTGAGCAGCAAAAAGGCCCGAAGACGCATTGTGGCCAAAGAAGAGGTTACCCTTGCTTCCGCCTTGAAGGAGGCCACTGCTACGGAGAATTATGAAAGAGAGGAGCGTGAGGCCAGTTGCAAGGTCACCAAGCCGCAGAAAGAAGCTGCGCATGCCATGGATGAGCTAGTGGTCAGTCCGAGTCAGAGCCCAGTCCGCAGAGTCGAGTCGGGGCGTCAGGCCGGCACAGCGCACAAGGATCGCCGAAGCGCTTGCCCAGGCTGTGGCGGGAACCATGAGCGGAAAGATTGCCGTTTCCGTGATGCTAGGTGTAGAACATGCAGAAAGACTGGACACATCGCCAGGGTCTGTAGATCTGCGACGTCAGGAGCAACTGGATCACCTAGATCGGCGTTTCACAGACCATCCACCGCGACTCATCTCCTAGAGGACTGCAACTACCTCACGGAAATCAATGGGAAGACCGTGCAGTTCCCAGCGCAAGGCAAGACACATGTGAAGGTGAAGATTGAGGGTCAGCCGTGCAACATGGAGGTGGACTCCGGATCTGGATTCACCATCGTTTCGGACCAGACCGCGAGGACGTTTTTCCCTGGGGGTAAGTTTCCCTCTCTGGAGCCCTTCCCGACAACCTTGCAATCATACTCAGCGGGCCGCATCCACATTTTGGGAATGTGTGCCGTGAAAGTACAGTTCCGGGACAAACAGGCTGTGCTCAAACTGGTGATTGCAGAGGGGAGTCGCCCCAGTCTCCTGGGCACTGACTGGTTCCCCGCCCTGGGACTGAGTATATCAGGGCTTAATTCAATCCAAACCTCCCCTGAGATGGGCGAGGCGTTATGCAAGGAATTTGCTGAACTCTTTAATGGGAAACTGGGTTGTTATAAAGGGCCCCCAATTGACTCTGAGCTGGACCCCGGGGTGGCCCCAATCCGACTCAAACCAAGGCGAGTGCCGTTTGCACTGCAACCCAAGATTGAGGCAGAACTGGATAAATTGGTCAAGCAGGGAGTTCTCTCACCCGTGGACTCTGCCAAGTGGGAAACTCCAATAGTTACACCCCTTAAAGCTAATGGGGAAGTTAGGATCTGTGCAGATTACAAATGTACTATCAATAAGGCAGTCAGGGGAAACTCATACCCCATTCCAGTCGTCTCACAGCTGTTGGCAAAACTGGCTGGGGGCAAGGTTTTCGCCAAAATTGAAAACCATGCCAAATCTTTTATTATTATTATTATTATTATTATTATTATTATTATTATTATTTTAAAATGCAGTGTTTCCAGAGCCCAGATAAAACATCTGTGGCACAGCCACTTCATAGCCCCTCCGCTGTCCACCTCCGAGCTCACCGATGTTTCCTGGGTGTTAGTTCTACCTCTCTGCACCCACACAGCTGATGATGCACCTTGAAACTGTGAAGCTGGGCCCATCCATTTCATGCATGAAGCAGCGCTTTATCGTGGCAAATTGAGCCGAATCTTTTATTCAACCGACTGCAGCCTCTGCATTGCTGCAGATTTTCTCCTCCGAGCTTAAAAATAAATCAAAACCACCCTCGGATCCACGCACCTCTCGATTTAAAATGGGAAGAGGGGAAGGGGGCATTGCTGTAACTATTTCATCCGAGAGAAAACTTCCTGCAGCTGCAGACTGCAGTTAAGGGCTGCGATCCTGGCAACTTTAACACTGCACAGGTGTGGGGTTCTGTTGAATGTGAACACAAGGATAAGGCTATCAATGGCTATGAGCCATGGTGACTATGCTCCGTCTCTGCAATCCGGGGCAGTAATGTTTCTGAATACAGGTTGCTGGAGGGGAGAGTGCTCTTGTGATCACAGTAGGGGAGAGCCTGCTATCTTATACAAACAGGGGTTTCAGAAAGCGCATCCCTGGATCTGAGTATAGGGGGACAAGTTAACATATAATGTGAAATATCTGCCACCTGGGGTTGACCCTTCAATTGCTGAGGGACTACAAAGCCCATCATCCCTGACCACTAGCCATGGCGGCTAACAGATTCAGGTTGAATCCTGACAAGACAGAAGTTCTGTTTTGGGGGGATAGGGGACAGGGGGCGGGAAGGTGTGGAGGACTCCCTGGTCCTGAATGGGGCAACTGTGCACCTGAAGGACCAGGTGCACAGCCTGGAAGTCATTTTGGACTCACAGCTGTCCATGGAGGCACAGGTCAATTCTGTGTCCCGCTCCATCTGGTACGCAGGCTGAGACCCTACCTGCCCGCAGACTGTCTCGCCAGAGTGGTGCATGATCTGGTTATCTCCCGCTTGGACTACTGCAATGCGCTCTATGTGGGGCTACCTTTAAAGGTGACCCGGAAACTGCAATTAATCCAGAATGCGGCAGCTAGACTGGTGACTGGGAGTGGCCACCGAGACCACATAACACCGGTCCTGAGAGAACTACATTGGTTCCCAGTACGTTTCCGAGCACAATTCAAAGTGTTGGTGATGACCTTTAAAGCTCTAAATGGCCTCGGTCCTGTATACCTGAAGGCCAATTTGCCATGTGCTGGCAGCTGGGCGATCCAGATTGCCATTTGCCAGATCACTTGGCATGACCCGTGGCCTGGTCGCAACACTGCCCACCAGAGAAGGTGAGCTCACCTGTAGTGTTTTCACAGTCCCTCCAATGGTCCCTATTTCCCAGATACAGTCCCAGATTTACCTGAAGGAATGTCTCCACCCCCATTGTTCAGCCCGGACACTGAGATCCATCGCTGAGGGCCTTCTGGCGGTTCCCTCGCTGCGAGAAGCCAAGTTACAGGGAACCTGGCAGAGGGCCTTCTCGGTAGTGGCACCCTCCCTGTGGAACGCTCTCCCATCAGATGTCAAGGAAATAAACAACTACCTGACTTTTAGAAGACATCTGAAAGCAGCCCTGTTTAGGGAAGTTTTTAAACTTTGATGTTTTATTGTGTTTTTAACATTCGGTTGGGAGCTGCCCAGAGTGGCTGGGGAAACCCAGCCAGATGGGTGGGGTATACATAAATTATTATTATTATTATTATTATTATTATTATTATTATTATGCTGACTGGGGCTGATGGGAGTTGGAGTCCAACAGGATCTCAAAAGCCACCGTTTCTGTTGGAACCAGGGAAATAATCTCCTTGTGTCTAAGGGCACTTTTAGACTCGGTTTCCAAAATGACAGCCCCACCTCTACGCCATGCTAACTACACTTGGACACCACTGTACAGTTAACCTTAATTTCACATATAGGCTCTCAGGGTCTGAAGTGCAGTGACGGACCAGGAACGGTGACCTTGGGTCCGTCGTGTGTGGAGGCTGTGAAGAAAGTGGACAGAGAAATCTTTTCCCCTCTGTCATAACGCTAGAAGTCATGGAAATCCAGTTCCCGTCGCGGTACTCCGCTGCCTCATCTTTCAGTTTCTCCATTTTTAATTTATTTGGCTCATCCCAAAGCTGTCTGTTTTGCTCAGCAGAAATCAGGAAGAAAAAAAGTGATGGGGGATGGAGGAGGACGTTCCCCCAAATGATCTTTTAATCAGTATTTGCATGAAGCATACATGGCACCCTGGAGAGGAATATATATCCAGTGGGACTGGCTTGCTTTGCTGATGGAAGGATATTTTGAGATGACTTTCCCAAGCACTGGGCTTCTTTAATCTTCTCTAAACACAGGAAGAGCCTGCTGGATCAGGCCCATGGCCCATCTAGTCCCCTCCCACAATGTAATATGAACTATTTAAGAAAGCTCAACATCCTCCTGCTCCCAAAAGATTATGGAGTTTGCTTCTTGATAATCTTTATAAAAATGAGTACATCTGTTTTCCGAACTGTAACAAATTGCTTTTCAGATCTTGGCTAGAACAGCCCTGCGTTTGTTTTAGGGGCTGAAATGTTGGAACACAGTCACTAATGAGGAGCATTCATTATTTTCAAATTCTGCTGTCGATGTTAGCTTTCTTCCCTCCATGCAAATCTGCTAACGTGGGTGGATATTTCTGGAACACATGTACAAGCAGCAGCTCCAAACAACCACAACCCACCAGCCAAGGATTGCTCTGCCGGCATTTTTGATGACCCACTGAGGATGGGGAAATTAGTCCACCCTGGACCTCACGTGCCATGAGAGATGTTGAATTCAGCACTTAAAAATAATTACAACTGAAAACAGACATTCGGTGGCTGGAATCAATGATAGCTCAGTCGGTAGAGCATGAGACTCGTAATCTCAGGGTCAAGTTGGACAAAAGATTCCTACATTGCAGTGGGTTGGACTAGATGACCCTCGTGGTCCCTTCCAACTCTACAATTCCATGATGTTTCGATGAACTGGTTTGTCCAGCCATAAAGCTCAATGGATGGCCTTAGGGCAAGCTCCTATCTTTCACTCCAGCCTGCATTGTTAGGATAGGAAGATCAACCAAAGCGGGCAACTCTGGGCTTCTTTGAAGAGTAACATTGAGGAAGGGCTGTGGCACAATATCTGCTTTGCAGATGTAAAGTCCCAGGATTACCGTATTTTTCGCTCCATAAGACACACTTTTTTCCTCCTAAAACGTAAGGGGAAATGTCTGTGTGTCTTACGGAGCGAATGTGTGGTCCCTGGAGCTGAACTGCCCAGAGGCAAAAGCAGATCGTGCTTTTTTTAAAAAAGAGAGAGAGAGGGTGTTGAAAGGAAGCCCGCTGAGCAGCTGCTCAGCAAATGATCGGGGAGAGAGATAAGGGAGAGAGATTCCAGCCCCACTCCCTTGCAGAGGGAGGCTGTTTACCCAGCGACATGTGACTGGCTGATTAGATTATCTGTCTGGAAACTGTAGAAATGGCTCCCTTTTCCTGAAGCTGCAGAACTGTGAGTTAAACCCCATAAAACAGGGTTTTTTCCCTTTGCAAAGTAAGCTCAACAACTTTGAGCTGATCCTTTGCAAAAGAAGGTGCAGAAATTTGAGCTGATCCACAAAAAATGGGGCTTTTCTCCTTTGCAAAAGAAGCTGCATAAATTTGAGCTGATCCTCAAAAAAATGGGGCTTTCCCCCTCTAAAAACTAGGTGCGTCCTATGGTCAGGTGCGCCTTATAGAGCGAAAAATACGGTAATTTAGGTAGTGCAGGGCCTCTGTCAGTCTGGACCAAAGGAGCTGACAGAACCGACGGTATCTTGCTGTGACTTGTTTGCAAAGCATCCGAGGACAAAATTCCTTGCATCCACCGGGACCTTGGCTCCACTGCTAAAGAACATGAATCTCAAGCGGGGGGGGGGGGGTCCAGAACAAAAGGGGATCCCTGTGATGGAGTGACATGGGATGGGCAAACCCTGTCCATTCTGGTTTCTCTCTATTTCTCACTTTCCACTTTCCAGCTCTCCACATCCCAACATCAGCCTTTAAAAATCCAGCAGCGGTTTAGTGCAAGTTTCTCCCACGACACACTACTTTGATTGCAATTTTACCCCATAGGCACACCTTTGCAAGGCATTTTTGTACACTCTTGTCGCTAGCATATGCATCTTAATGCAGGCATTAAACCGGCTTATGCCATTCTGAACACATTGGTTAGCTGCGGAACTGCACTGCAAATTTCGGGAGAACGCCAGTTTTGAAGAACGGCTGTGCTCCAGTTCGCAGCTCGTTTCAGAACGTGCAAATTACCGGTAGGTAGGTTCGCTTATAAATGGAAACTATATCAAACTGCTCCGCCGATTCAAGGGGGGCGGACAGATGTTACATAGAGCCCTCAAATTACGGCGCATGAAAAAACAAAATTAAAAATTAAAAAAAATCCTTCCAGTAGCACCTTAGAGACCAACTAAGTTTGTTCTTGGTATGAGCTTTCGTGTGCATGCACACTTCTTCAGATACACTGAAACAGAAGTCACCAGACCCTTATATATAGTGAGAGGGTGGGGAGGGGTATTACTCAGAAGGGTGGTGGGAATGGGTGATAGGTTGATAGCTGTGGTGAACCTGTTGACGACGGTTAACGACTGCAATTGGTCTTACAGGAAAAAGCAAGGGGTGAGAAGGTTAAAAATAGCTTTGTCATGTATAATGAGATAAGAATCCAATGTCTTTGTTCAGACCAGGCGCATGAAACTGCATCTTGCACCTGTCCTCTCCACTCTTGACTGCATCATTGCACAAAGGCAGCTTTTGAACAGTGGGTGAATTGCTGCGTGTGCGTCTCATTTCGGATAAAATTTTACTTGCTTGCAAAGGTTAGCTAAGGGAAAGAGGAGTGGGGGACAATATAAGGTATCCAGGTTCTCAGGCGTCAGTGTGCTCTCCTTGCCTTTCGATACCTCCCTCTCCTGAATTGTTCCATCTATTTATATTCCAATTCCCAGCCCGCCAGATACCAAAGAAGTGGAGCAGGTAAACGGCGCTTTAAAAGTCCCCGTGAAACCAACACAATCAAACGCTCATTAAAAGGCTGTAAAATTTCTTAGCCACAGGCAGTAAAAATCAGGCAAATCTAGACCTCTGTTTCCTGCTGCTTTATCATATCTAATAATTTCAGGGGAGTGGCAAAGCATCTGCTTTTCATGCAGAAGTTGGCAGCTTCGATCCTCAGCATCTCCATTTGCCCAAAGATGGGAAGAAGAGGAAGTCCCGACGAGACAAGAAAGGCTACAGAAATTAACGGACTATGCAGAAATGGCAAAACTTACCCGGAAGAATAAGAAATCAAGACAACGAGACTATTTAATAGGGAATGGAAATCTATTATTGAATATTTACAAATAAATTGTAAACAAATCAAGACATTAGCAGGATTATTGTAAAAATGTGCAGTTGCTAAAACTTGTATCAAATATTATAGTAAAGGTAAAGGGACCCCTGACCATTAGGTCTAGTCGCGGAGGACTCTGGGGTTGCGGCGCTCATCTCGCTTTATTGGCCGAGGGAGCCGGCGTACAGCTTCCAGGTCATGTGGCCAGCATGACTAAGCCGCTTCTGGCGAACCAGAACAGCGCACGGAAATGCCGTTTACCTTCCCGCCAGAGCGGTACCTATTTATCTACTTGCACTTCGACATGCTTTCGAACTGCTAGGTTGGCAGGAGCAGGGACCGAGCAACGGGAGCTCACCCCGTCACGGGGATTCGAACCGCCGACCTTCTTAGCAAGCCCTAGGCTCAGTGGTTTAGACCACAGTGCCACCCGCGTCCCTATGAAATATTATAAAGAGATTTAATTGGGAAATGCAGGGGGGAAAGAGAATAAATTTAAGGAACCACAGAAGAGGGGGAGGGGAGTCTAGGTTTAACATGTAACAATGAGTTTTTTACTGTTTGAATTTTTTTGTAATAAATGAAAATTATAAATAAAAAATTACAGAAATATATTTGTGGGCAGGGGGCCAAGCCCCTCCCCCCCATATTGAGGGGCCCCCAAACAGATCGACCTCTGTCTGGATTTGGGGACGGCCACCCACAGTCTTAGCCTGCCTCTGTTGACCAGATGCCGTTTTAGAGTAACTGCTCATAAAACGATTTGCCTTGACCGCTGTAATGGCGAGCGTGTCGCAAGAAACGTGCCGCGGCTTCTCGTTTTAGTTTTCCTTCAATTACACCGACTTTGAATTCCTTGCATGAGCAACTCCCGATGCAACTTGCACGTCCTGCAAAGGGAACCGTAAGTAATATGTATCTGCAAAGCTATTTTGGACGCAAGCAAAATGTGCATTGTTGTCTTCAGCCTGATGGCTCATTCTGATTATGCTTAGCTGCACTCTCTCCTAAGCTTTTAAGCAGCTATACAATGCCCAGAAAACAATGCCGCCGTGCCAGCCATCTGGATGCTCTGCTCAAACGTATTCTTATGTACCCCACCGCGGGTCGACCTGCATTGCCGAGTCCCTAAAAGGTTGGAGAAGGGCCAAAACATCTCTTGCAACATTCAGCTTGAAGGGCAAGGGCACAAGAGGGCACCCATCCCTGTATACCTGTTTTTGTTGGGTTTCCTTAATATTGATGTGGTCAATGGTGCTACTCAGAGGTATGTGTTTGTAATTATAACCTGCATGGCAGCACAGGTTTTCCCAGTAGTGATGTATGGAAGTGAGAGCTGGACCATAAAGAAGGCTGATCACCGAAGAATTGATGCTTTTGAATTATGGTGCTGGAGGAGACTCTTGAGAGTCCCATGGGGCAGCACAGTCAGATGAGAGGCAAGTAAGTAATTAAAAGATGCCTGCTTCTTGGGAGAAAAGCGATGACAAACCTAGATAGCATCTTAAAAAGCAGAGACATCACCTTGCCAACAAAGGTCCGTATAGTTAAAGCTATGGTTTTCCCAGTAGCGATGTATGGAAGTGAGAGCTGGACCATAAAGAAGACTGATGCTTCGACTGATGCCGAAGAATTGATGCTTTTGAACTATGGTGCTGGAGGAGACTCTTGAGAAGATCAAACCTATCCATTCTGAAGGAAATCAGCCCTGAGTGCTCACTGGAAGGACAGATCCAATACTTTGGCCACCTCATGAGAAGAGAAGACTCCCTGGAAAAGACCCTGATGTTGGGAAAGATGGAGGGCACAAGGAGAAGGGGACGACAGAGGACGAGATGGTTGGGCAGTGTTCTCGAAGCTACCAAGATCTGAGCAAACTGCGGGAGGCAGTGGAAGACACGAGTGCCTGGTCCATGGGGTCACGAAGAGTCGGACACGACTAAACGACTAAACAACAACATGGCAGCACACATGTGAGCTCTTAACAATTCAACACACCTGCAGTATCTTAACAATTTAACTAAATAGCAGGGGGGAGTTTACGTTTACCTGCTGCACTGAATGCAGCGATGTGATAGGGTAATGGATTATTTTGAAAACTGTATTTAAGTTGACCAAATGCTTTGTATGGTACTAGTTGGTGTAGAGTGGTGAGTTGCAGCTGTTTGGTTATTATTTAAAATAAAGAAAAGCAAAGATATTGCGGGCAAGTTTTTATTCCACCGCCCCAGTCGCTGCGCAAACTCGGTTGGTGAAGAAAGCCCAACAGTTTTTCTACCAGGGTTATTTTGCTAGAGGGTGCCATGGTTGGAATATGGCACCAAGCCCCGGAGGGCTCTCAGGCCAGTTGGGTTTTGCTCTACAAAGCTGCAATTTTTGAATTGTGTTGTAGTAAATCCTGGAGGCCCCTTGTCAATTCATCAAGCAATGGGAAGATGGGTAAATTGCTTTGCTGAAAGGCTGTTTCTGGCCCCAATTCAATATATTAAACTTGACAGCCCTACCTACCCAGACACCGCTGCCAAATGAACAGAAGTGGGGGAATCTAGATGGAAGGACCTTTTCAGTGGTGGCATCCCAGTTGTGCGCCAAGGCCCCATGAGCTCCCAGCTCCCTGGAGTAAATAGCCAGACAGGACAACAGCATACAGTCGTACCTTGGAAGCCAAACACCTTGAGTCCCGAACAAATCGGCTCCCAAACGATCGAAACCCGGAAGTGAATGTTCCCATTTCTGAACTATTTTCAGAAGTTGAAAAGCTGGCACAGCTTCCGATTGGCTGCAGGATGCTCCTGCAGCCAATCAGAAGCCACGCTTTGGTTTTCAAACAGTTCCAGGAGTCAAACAGACTATTTTCTGTCCGAATTCTGTCTGAAAACCAAGGTGCCACTGTATTGGTTTTGGAGTTCAAATAAGGCCACAACTTTATTGGTTTCAGATGTGAACTGTTTGGGCACAGGGCAGGGTGGATAAAAATCAATGATTTTTTTAAAAAAATCAAAAAAATTGGATTTTTTTTATTTAAATCAGATTTTTTTGATTTAAATTGGATTTTTAAAATAAAATGCTTTTGGAGGAAAAATCTTTCTAAATATAGTCTTCTATTTAAGTTACATTGTAGTCCAAAGGCTATTCATCAGGAAATAAGGATTTGTTTTAAGTTTATCAAGTGTGCTAAAACTCAGTCTAAGTTTTTTAAAAAAAATGTTTAACCACATCAGTTAACAAACATGGATACATATGCTATCATGTTATTGTTTTAGTTAAATAAATTGTTTAAATTGTTATTAAGGAAATGATTATTTTTCTCCTTCCAATAAAGTACAGCAGAAAAGTTGTCCAAATAGAAACAGTTAACTTATTAAACCTCACCATAATTTCATAATTATCTGTCTATGTATTTCTAGTAGTATAACCAAATCAGTAATTTTTGATATAACTGTAAAAACCACTCTGAAAATTTATTATTCCAAAAATGAAACGTTCATATGGTTGTAAATATTAAGATTATACCAGCAAGAATGAGTCTTTCTGTAAAAAAAATATTTAAATCAAGTCTTACTGACTAGTGATTTAAATCAAGCCTCACTGACTAGTGATTTAAATCGTGATTTAAATCAATTTTATTTAAATCAAATCCACCCTGGCACAGGGTGAAACCAGCACTATTCCACTCTAGCCCATCTGCTGGAAGTGCATCTAAGAGTAAACCACATCTTGGTTTTGAGTCCCATTTTGCTTCATGGCTGAAGTGTAGGTGCGTTCCCACGAGGCAAGACACAGCGATTACAGCAAGAACCTTTAGTGAACTACTTTACATATCTTGGAAACAGGGGCAAAGACAACTGCTTATATACATTCCTGAAAGCCTGGACACTCCCACTCACAACGTGATTGGCTGTCTAAACTTCCAAGCTGCGAATCACGACTCAGTTCAAGGGCCAATGGCAGAGGCCCAGATCCAGAAATGTTCTGTGATTGGACATCATGTATCGAATCAGAACACAGGAGCTCAGAATCCTTAGTCCTGACTCAAGCTCAGGCAAACACAGACCACTGAATACATAACAATGGCCCTGTTATAAACCACCCAGACAATTTCGGTTCTTAAGGGGCATTAATATGTAGTTAAATTGATTAAGTAAATAAAAGCAGCTTTCCCACCATTACGTCTTTCCCTGCAATTTATAGCTGCAGGAGAGTGTTGGATTTGCTCTACGATTCAACAATGGCAGCCAAGCAGGCTTGGCCAATGTTTGTGTGAACTGGTCACAAGCCCTAGAATATGGCCAGGAATCCAGGCACAAAACCAGGAATGTAAAAACGGTAGGCCAAAAGCGAAATGGGGGGGGGGGGGTCCCAACTCCAGGTGCTTGAAATGAAGTTTATTTCAGCTTATTCCTGACACACTTTGGAACGATTCATAAGTGGGTTTTTTAATCCGTATCCCATGCATTTGGTAAGAACTGCTGTTAGAAATGTGCCCCGCGGAATGATTTGTTCCAAAATGCAATGGATCCGGAATATGTTTTATTTCGAACACCTGGCATTTTCTCTTCTCGCTTTGCCAGGATCCTTTGCAATAGCAACAACACCGGGATTTCAGGAAGATAGGATTTCTCCAGGAGATGGGCAGATATGGAATGGGTGACATTTATTTGGCAGAACACAACAAGAATAAAAATAATATGTGAGAATAAAATGCCAAAATTACAGTGCTACCAACAGTGCGCATACAAAACAATGTACTCATTAGCAAAAACAGCATCCAAAAACGCATTACTTTGGGGGAAATTGCTCTCAAAAAATGTGCATATTACAGAAATGTACACTGAATTTTTTAAAGATTAATTGAGATGATGTTAAAAAAAAAATTATGTACTGTATGTCTGTATGTGTTTGTGTGTTGACTGGATTGAAGGGATAGACAGACAGACAGACAGACACACTATCTGTCACTCACATCTATGATGAAGAAGAATTCACACATCAGGTTCAGATGAGCCTGGTTCTAGCTTCACCAAGCCAAAAGTCCACAATAATCTCACCCGAGGTTACAAATTTTGCCCAAGTGAGGTCAACAAATGTCTTCCCCAAGAGATTTTGCACGGATTTCCTTTTCCTTTTTAATTAATATTGGAACCTCTCGTTCATAACTGCATTAAGCAGCTTAAGAGCAGGACATATTAGCATGTGGGCAAGCCACTTCTCCATAACTCTGAGAACAGCACAGAGTTAAATGGACCAGTGATCTGACTCAGTATAATACTAAGTTCCTTAGCAAAATTGTACAGTCGTACCTTGAAAGTCGAACAGAATCTGTTCCGGAAGTCCATTCGACTTTCAAACGTTCGGAAACCAAAGTGCGGCTTCCAATTGGCTGCAGGAAGCTCCTGCAGCCAATCGGAAGCCACGCCGGACATTCAGCTTCCGAAAATCGTTCGGAAACCGGAACACTCACTTCCGGGTTTCGATCATTCGAGAGCCAATTTTTTTCGGGAGCCAAAGCATTTGAGATCCAAGGTACGACTATTCGAAGTCGTAAAAAGCCAAAGTTCCAGCTTACAACCGACACACTTTCTTGGACTTCTTTTTGTTATTGCAAGAACCCTGCTAAAAGCTCAGCCGATTTTGGTGTTGCTGTTTTTCATCTAAGAGCGAGATCTTCCACTCGCAAAGCATTTTCAATGTTGCCTGCTCTTCACAGGGCTTTGATTAATGCGCAAGAGAGCCGAATCTTCCACTTTAAAATTAGATATTTCTGAATGTACCAGTAAATAGACGCCCTGACCTTTTCAGGCTGCAGATACCTGAAGCCAGCACACCGGCAACATTTACCGGCAGCCATTGATAAAGCCAATTTCCTTTTTTCCTTTTTTTAAAAAAATAAATAAAATAAAATAAAATAAAATAAATCAACATGGGTATTTCATGACAGAAACAAACGTGATTGGAAATGCACGGAATGAACAGATCGCAAAGATGTTTCTACTTTTTTTAACAAGGAGGGGGGAGTCGCAACCCGGTTGTGCAGAAAGGACACAAAAAAGGTCAAACCCGCAGAACGGCGGAGCAAAATAACCAGAATCATGCATGATGAATGAGCTGTTAATTATTAATAACGGTTCGATAGGAGGCTGTTAAAAAGTTTCAGAATCCGAAAAGCATCTTCTATCCAGAATGCAGGCTCTAAAAATTAATATATGTATTTTTTTTTTTAATCACACAGCCTGCCGGTGGGAACAGCTTGTTCCTGATTACTTTGCTCTAGCGAGGAACATCTCCCCCCACCCACCCACCCACAACCCATGACATTAATCCTCCTGCTAATAAGGTCAAGGGGGTCACAAGCCTGTTTAACTTGCTGTTATGCTAAACAAATTTTGACATATTGGGTTTAATGCATGCAGCTATGGTTATTTTTCCAGGGTGGGATCAGGAAAAGTTTTTTTTTTTTTGACACTCAACGTCAGAGCAGGGATTGCGTGGTGAGTTCCCGACCCCCCAGGTAGAAATAATGGCACATGACACAATTATTTAAGGTTAAAAAAGGCCACAACTTTATTGGCTTAGGCATTGGATCTAACCGACTATAGCTGACTCCAGCCCATCTGCTGGAAGTCCGGGAAGGGTTAACCACCAGCAGTGGGAGTCCTGCTAATGCACATCAGCTAGGAGCTCCCCCGGGGTCACCAATGGGGGCGAGTCTTAGGTCCTAACCTCCCTAGGCTTCGGACAGGGCCATGCACCCTGGAATCCTTTAACGCAGTGTTCCCCAACCTTGGGTCTCCAGCTGTTTTTGGACTACAACTCCCATCATCCCTCGCTAGCAAGACCAGTGGTCAGGGATGATGGGAATTGTAGTCCGAAAACAGCTGGAGACCCAAGGTTGGGGAACACTGCTTTAATGGACTACCCTTCAATATGTGGGGCAGGTGATGGCGCTACCTCCCCTCTTTCCATCTACAGAACTATTCCAATGCCTAACCGCCAACACCCTGAAAGTTGTGACGATTTGCTACGAGGTAGGCGAAAACCAAGTGTCTGGTGCCAATTTGCCAAGTGGAAAAATTCCTACCAGGCCCCTCAATGGCGACCAACCGAAGTCCATAGCAAGGTCAAAGAAAGAAAACCTTAAAGGGCGGGAGGGTGGGAAAACCGGAGCAGCTGGAAGGTGGGAAAGAGGGAGATCCCTGGCTGCGTCCTGCCTTTATGGGGCAGGCCACACCCCCTGACCAACCCAATTGGCCGGTCAGGGGTGTGACGCAGCCGGGAATCCCCCAGTCGCGCAGGGCTGGCCTCCACCTGGGGAGGTCGTGAAGCCCGCAACCCCACCTCCTCCTTAAGACGGAAGTGGCTTTCTATGCAATTTCTCAACTCACAGGATCATAGAATCATAGAGTCGGGGGGGGGGGAATTGAGCCAGATGGGTAGGGTATAAATAATAAGTTATGAAGGAGAGCCCACCACAGCAGTTCATTTCACCCTCAAATATGTCTTACCATCGAAAAGTTATTCCTAGTGTTAAGTCAGAATCTTGCATGAAGAATTCGGCTGACGCATTGCATTCAATACCACGCATGCCTCCATTGTTCCAAGGCTGTGTGTCACTGGTTATTTTCAAATGTTGATCTTCGGATTGATTTCTATGTGCATCTGTTTCTTTTCAGGAGTTACCCTCCCAAAGTGCATAGCTGTCAACCCTCCCTTTTTTTGCGGGAAACTCCCTTATTCCAATGCCGTTTCCCGCTGCTATCCCGGATTGTTGATATTCCTTAGATTTCCCGGATTCCAAAGGAAGCAGCTCCTCTCCCTCCCTGCCGGCCAGGGAGGCTCCTCAGCTGCGTTGCTCGGCTGCCAATAAGGAGTCTGAGACCGACTGGGGGCGGAGCTTGCATGCCTTGTGCAGCCAGACCCTCACGCCCAACCAGACAGACAGCCTGCCTGCCGTCTACACGCTCGCTCTTTCGCTCACCCGTTCGCGCGCAGCTTCTGGAGCACAGGGTGGAGAGGCTACTTGGTGCCATTGCACAGCCCTTGCGGCATCCCTTATTTTCAAATCCGAAAGTTTGGAAAAATCCCTTATTTTCAAATCCGAAAGTTGACAGCTATGCCAAAGTGGCTTGCATCATACTGTCAGAAATAACTAGCAGCCTCAAACCCAGAGGTGCTCAGGAATCCCAAGAACCCCCCCCCCAAAAAAAAAAAGTGTGAATTTTTTTTAACAGTAGTTAAAATCACAGCAGTTTTGAAAAGTTCAGTCCGCCATCTTGATTCAAAATGGTTTCCCAGTGTATCCACACCTAAGACAAAAACCTGCCCCTCAATCTCAGGAACCACGATGCAGAATTTGCTTACTGTATCTTAAGAGCTGTCCAAACACACACATCGAACAGAAAACAACTTTCCGGATCCTGGAAAACTCATTGTAATAACAACACGTATAAATCAACGACAGCCCATACTAAAACATCAAAACTTTTCAACACTTTCAGCTGAACCTTGATCCAAAGGCCACACAGTTCCTCAGGATGGCAGTGATAGGAACCTGTGGCTCGTCTGGACTACAACTCCCATCATGTCTGACCACTGGGCCACACCACCGGGGCTGATGGGAGTTGGAGTCCAACAGTATCTGCAGAGCCACAGGCTCCCCATCCAGGGAATTCAGCCATTTCACTTTGCAAAGAAAGAAATGCAGCTGTGCATCCGAATGTTAAGTGTTCCTGAGCAACCTTTCCCCCCTTTTTTTGCCTGCAACAGAAACATCGCTGATCTCAGAGGCGGCTAACTTAGCTTCCCACCACGACGCTTCTGCAGACTGTGTTCCTTGGCACCAAGAATAACTGGGCTCCAGGATGCAATTGCTGCTTAGCCCACATATTCCTTCTCAGTGACACAAGGATCAATAGCTTCCAAAGGAAGCAGATCACTTAGTGTATCTTGCATTTTCTTTTTTCCTTTGAAGTGAGCCAGTTATTAATAGAACCAATCCACCGGTGAGGCTCTTAAGATATACTCGCAATTCTAAGCTTTAAAAGAGTACCGGTGCTAAGCTTGCAAGAAAAGTCTATGAAGAGGACATTAATAATCATTGTGGTTATTATTTCTTTGAAGTATTCATGACTCCCATTTCTGTCTAGCAGGACCCCCAAAGCAATTAATGATTAAAAAAAAAATTTTTTTATTTATTACCTGCCCTTCACCCTAAGGTCCCAGGTCCCAAGCCTCTAGCTGGTGCAACCCGAGAAACCCCACATTAAAGATGTCATGGGGCCAACCAACACTCCCCAAATATCACCCTCTGGAAACGAACATCCAAGTCGGACCAGAACCACCGCAAAGGGGTGCCACCCACCCCAAACTCAAGACAGCCGCTCCAGAAGGATACTTTTGATGGTATCAAAAGATGCTAAGAGGTTGAGGAGAATTAACAAGGACACATTTCTCCTTCTCTCTACTGACAGGTCATCCTTATAGGGTGACCAAAGCAGTTCCTGAGCCAAATCTGGGCCTATAACCCCTATGTTCCCCCAAGAACACCTGGATAGTCCAGGAACAGTTTTAGGATTGAAACTGTGGTTTGCATAAACCAGCCCCACGTGTTTTGGGCGAGAGTAATAGTTGCCTTTTGGATTCCTTAATTACTTCCCTCTCTTTCCGTATGATGCAGGTGGCGCTGTGGGTTAAACCACAGAGTCTAGGGCTTGCCTATCAGAAGGTCGGCAGTTTGAATCCCCGCGACGGGGTGAGCTCCCGTTGCTCGGTCCCAGCTCCTGCCAACCTAGCAGTTCAAAAGCACGTCAAAGTGCAAGTAGATAAATAGGTACCTCTGCAGCGGGAAGGTAAACGGTGTTTCTGTGCGCTGCTCTGGTTCGCCAGAAGCGGCTTAGTCATGCTGGCCACATGACCTGGAAGCTGTACGCCGGCTCCCTCGGCCAATAATGCGAGATGAGCGCCGCAACCCCAGAGTTGGTCATGACTGGACCTAATGGTCAGGGGTCCCTTTACCTTTACCTTACCATCTGACAGCATCCCTCTCCTTTCTCTCATCCCGGTCTCCTCGTCCCATCTCCCGCTTGCCCTTCAGAAACGTCTCCCTCCCCCTCCACTTCTCACAGATTTAACTATCATCTCCAGACTGAAGACTCGCAAAGCTGATTTTGTATGCCTGGTTGGTCTCTCCCAGTCTCTTATTTAAGGCTTCCCCCCCCCCCCCGACGCTTCCCACCTGGATGCTTGCTGACTCCTCAAGCAGAAAGACGACCTTACTTGAGCTATTCCAAAGCTGGCTGCCCCTTCCACATCCAGGGAAGGCTAAAGCCTGCTTCAAAGGATGACATCACAGAGTGGAATCCACATTTTTATGTGGATTCATCACATCTGTCTTAACAAGAAAAGGGATCCTTGGAAGCTGAGAGCTGTGGTAGGATATAAAGCAATTCTACTATTGACCTGGGCCTCTGAGGAGCTTATCATTTCTGGCAACAGATTGTTCAACTTTTCGTAGAATCATGGCACAGTTTGAAACTTGTAGGTTAAGAAAGATTCTTATTTTCACTGACACCCCATTGTTGATAAATCAAGTAAGATTGTCATGCGGCCTCCCTTTTTAAGTAAAGAAACGGGAGAACAGAAATCCTTCTCGGCAAAGCTGTTCGTCCAAAGATACTGACAGCCTGCCTTCTGTTTCCACCTTTTGATATGCAAGGCACCAAGTCTGCGAGATAAAATTTAACAAAAGCTTATCCCAAAAGCCGCTCGTCTAGGAAGCCTTGAGATTCCCAAAGAGTTTGTAAAACCCACACTCAACGGATTTAGAAATCTCGACTGCTCTGAAAGAAACAATGACGGAAAGAAACATCTATAGATGTGCATGGTGCAATCTAAAAGCAGTTCCAGATTTATTCAGGCTCCCATGGGAGCCAGTGTGGTGTAGTGGTTAAGAGCGGTAGTCTCGTAATCTGGTGAACCGGGTTCGCTTCCCCGCTCCTCCACATGCAGCTGCTGGGTGACCTTGGGCTAGTCATACTTCTCTGAAGTCTCTCAGCCCCACTCACCTCACAGAGTGTTTGTTGTGGGGGAGGAAGGGAAAGGAGAATGTTAGCCGCTTTGGGACTCCTTTGGGTAGTGATAAAGCGGGATATCAAATCCAAACTCTTCTTCTTCTTCCCATCAGACAGGGATGATGGGAGCTGTAGTCTGACAATATATCGCGAGCCCACAGAATTCCCCATCCCTGGGCTATCCCTGACCTAAGCCAATCATCCCATGGGCCATTCATACACAGGTGCAAGTAACAAATGAACACATGGAAGCCAGAAGGCCTCCGAGATGGCCAACACATGGCTTTCAGTTTCTAAAAACCTATGCGTGGTCGTAGGGTAGGAACACACATCCATATGGATGAGAACAGCGCCTAGCAGAATGATGATGCTCTGTATCCAAAATGAGACAGAATAGGCATCAGCTGGGTCTCATGCAAGGAGGAAAGAAGAGTGAGACATGCCTCAGTCCAGTATGCCTGAAGGAGCATCTCCACCCCCATCGATCTACCCGGACACTGAGGTCCAGCACTGAGGGCCTTCTGGCGGTTCCCTCACTGCGAGAAGCGAAGTTACAGGGAACCAGGCAGAGGGCCTTCTCGGTAGTGGCTCCCACCCTGTGGAACACCCTCCCTTCAGATGTCAAAGGAAAAAACAACTACCAGACATTTAGGAGACATCTGAAGGCAGCCCTGTTTAGGGAAGCTTTTAATATCTGAAGGACTATTGTATTGTATTATTTTGTTGGAAGGCGCCCAGAGTGGCTGGGGGAACCCAGCCAGATGGGCGGGGTATAAATAATAAATTATTATTATTAGTAGGAGTAGTATTAGGAAGCATGTCCCAGAGGGGGGAAAATAGCCTCACTGTGCCTCTTTCCACCTTCCCTATGTTGTTGCCTACTGGACTATAAAGGAAGAGTAAAGGTAAAGGTAAAGGGACCCCTGACCATTAGGTCCAGTCGTGTCCGACTCTGGGGTTGCGGCGCTCATCTCGCTTTATTGGCCGAGGGAGCCGGCGTACAGCTTCCGGGTCATGTGGCCAGCATGACTAAGCCGCTTCTGGCGAACCAGAGCAGCACACGGAAACGCTGTTTACCTTCCCGCCAGAGCGGTTCCTATTTATCTACTTGCACTTTGACATGCTTTTGAACTGCTAGGTGGGCAGGAGCTGGGACCGAGCAACGGGAGCTCACCCCATCGCGGGGATTCGAACCACCGACCTTCTGATCAGCAAGCCCTAGGCTCTGTGGTTTAACCCACAGCGCCACCTGGGTCCCTTGTGTGTGGGTAAGAGTAGGTAACCTTAATTTTAGCTCAAGGGTAGGGATGTGTGAACCTCGGCATGGACACGGCCAAAATTTGCGCTTCTCAAAAGTTTGCAATGTAGTTCTCCACTCAAGTAATGTGTACAAGAATGCATACACAAGTGTGCATTTAATGCATGCATTAGTGAAAATAGCATACAATATGCATATCAGGAAATAGTACTTTGCAAAAAAAAAAGTATTTTACACGAGAAATTGGATACAAAATTTGTACATTGGGAGAAGTTCGGACTGAAATGCTGTTGAATTTTCTTAAGAATTTTTGTGAATCAAAATCACAAACTTAATGTGCAATTGTGGAAAACCGAACTTAAAGATTGGAAAAATGAAGACACTAGAAGAAACCAAAATGGGCATAGAATCATAAAATAGAACTACAGAATTGTAGGCCCCTGCAATATGGTAACCTTTCTCCCATCCCTAATTCTTACTGGCTCCACCTACATTTGTGCCACACGCCAATCAGATGTTGTCATCACCTTGTCATAAGATCACATGATGGGTGTACATTCTGTGCTGTCAACCTAGCTACCCTGTGTTCATTTTCCACAGCTATTTTTATTTTCCATAGTGCTATAAACAGAAGAGCTGCTTTTGGTCTACCATGAAAAATAGGTCACCAACAACAGGATTTTATTTTATTTTACTCTTTTTGCAAACATGATCACAGTATATAATCACTTCCAACCATTCTACTTTATTTTGCACTTTTCAACCGCACAGTCTCCTTCATAGAGATAATCCTGTTACAAGGGCATTAGCTTCATTTGAGGTTTCAAAACCCAAGGTATCTTTCCCCCAGACCTTCAGCTCGCTTAACTCGGAAGCGTGTCATGCTGATTTTAATGGAGCTCACCTCCTAGTAAAGTAAGTGGGCTTAGGATTCGCTACTCTGTAGTCCAACTCCTATAATCATTCTGACATCCAGGGAGGGTCAGAGCCTGAGATAGTGAGCAATTCAGGCAAAAGCCTTCGTTTTTAACTCCCATTGATTTCAATGTACCCAGCAGGACTTAAAGTGAAACCCACACCTTTCTTGAATGAACAAGCCAGCCAGGAATGTCCAGAGTGAGGAAGTAACTCTTGTTGTCAAAAGTACACTTACAAGTTGGGGAAAGGCAGGTTCACCAGTCCCATGTCTCTCACCAACTCCTGGGTGAGCAGGGGCGTCATCTAGGGGGGCTGGGGGGGCAATATTTTCAAGGAGGGGCCCGTCCCCCCCAAAAAAAATAATTTGTGGCTATCCTCAAAAGCGTCTTCGTCCTGACGCATCCAGGGCACTTTCCAGGAAAGTGCTCTGGCGATCTCCACCTGCACAAAGCTTATTCACCCTGGTATTCCATCCTCTGTTGGAATCATAGCTGTCAGCCCTCCCTTTTTTGGTGGGAAACTCCCTTATTCCAATGCTGTTTCCCGCTGCTATCCCGGATTGTTGATATCCCTTAAATTTCCCGGATTTCAAAGGAAGCAGCTCCTCTCCCTCCCTGCCGGCCAGGGAGGCTCCTCAGCTGCGTTGCTCGGCTGCCAATAAGGAGTCTGAGACCGACTGGGGGCGGAGCTTGCATGCCTTGTGCATCCAGACCCTCACACCCAATCAGACAGACAGCCTGCCTGCCGTCTATGCGCTCGCTCTTTCGCTTACCCGTTTGCGCGCAGTCTCTGGAGCGCAGGGTGGCGAGGCTACTTGGTGCCATTGCACCGCCCTCGCGGCATCCCTTATTTTCAAATCCGAAAGTTGACAGCTATGGTTGGAATACTCTAGAAGAAACGTGAAAATGGTCTTGAACAAGTTGCTAGGCAGCAGATCATTTCCCTAGCAACAGGTGTCCTTATTAGGGCATGGGATCAACTAAGAGCAGGTCAGTGTAAACTGTAAAGGAGCAAGTGAGTCAGCATTAGGTCTCTGGCCAGATGACTAAAAAGAAAAAAAGATTAGGTTGCTTTATTTGTTTGTTTGTTTTACATATATCCATGACCAGTGTGAAGTTTTGTAAATAATAAAGACTCTAAGAAACAGAACCAAATGGTTTTATTCCTGTAGTGGGAATTTCCCTAAGCTGGAATGCTGCTGCTGCTGCTGCTGTAAAGAAGTAAAAGATGCAGGAAAACTTTTCTGCCAAAGGAACTCGGCTGCAGAAGGAAATGTTTAGGGAAGCTTTTAATGTTTGATGTTTTATTGTGCTTTTTATTCTGTTGGGAGCTGCCCAGAGTGGCTGGGGAAACCCAGCCAGATGGGTGGGGTATAAATAATAAATATATATATTATTATTATTATTATTATTATTATTATTAATACACTGCCCTCCCCGGCCAAAACTGTGCTCAGATAGGCTAATATCAAATGTATAACACATTAACATAAAATCAGGCAATCAATTAAAATACATCCTAAAATCAGATCAGGATCAGAATAAAATCCAATCAGCCCAGAGATTGACAGATCTGCCCATCCCTATCTCAGCTTCTCTCGCTTTCTCATTTTCCAACAATCTTAAATTCAGTTCGCCACACTGCTGCAGCCCTCTGCAAGTTTTTTAATGGAAAAAAACCCCTTGCAAACATTCAGCGGAGTTTTAGGGCTCATTTTTCCCAACACGCACATTTTAGGGTTAAATTGTTGCCTTATATCTACCTCACCGCCAGCAGTTTTCCCTAATAGAAGGCATTTCTGCATGTTATTTTCTCTTACATGTGCATTTCATGAAGGCTTTTCCTTAACGTACACAGTTCTGCACATTTTCTCTTGCACACAGACAGCTGCATCACAAAATCCAGAGGAGCGTGGATTTTGAAAGAGTGGTGCGTTTTGGATTTTGCTCTGTTTTGGAAAGAGCGAATTGGATAAGGCTTGTGTTAAAATGTAAAGCAAAACGAATATTTTCCCCTGTAGAAAATGCTTCCTCTGCCATATTCACCTTCTCTCCTAGAGTGCAAGGCCTGAGACACAATAAAAGTTCAGGTGAGGTGGGAGAAAGTTAACACTTTAAAAACTGGGCTTCTTCCAGATTTGGTCATGGGATTCGTAATGGTGTCAGGGGGGCAGCCTTCTGGCCCTCTGCTGATGCCCAGCAGACCTTTAAATGCGATTAGTCTGATGACCAATATACATACTAAGGGATTTCCGCTCGGCTCCTTTTGCCAGATGTGCACGTATTTAGAAAGCCTTAAACACAAGTGGAAATTCAATAACGGCAGATGACAGGAACATTATCTTTTGTTCTGAAAGCTTCTGGAGCTTCCCAAATGATTTGCGTGCATACGCGCAGAATGTACATCTTCTTCGGCTCTCGGTGCATTACAAAAGAGCGTCTTGAAAAGGAATTAGAGGAGGTTTGTTTATCTCACATTGTCTCATCCTGTCCAGCCTCTTAAGGAGGGTGAGCAACGTATGAAAATTATGGAATATTATGAATACAAAAGGGACCCAGGTGGCGCTGTGGGTTAAACCACAGAGCCTAGGGCTTGCTGATCAGAAGGTTGGCGGTTCGAATCCCTGCAATGGGGTGAGCTCCCGTTGCTTGGTCCCAGCTCCTGCCCACCTAGCAGTTTGAAAGCACGTCAAAGTGCAAGTAGATAAATAGGAACCGCTCTGGCGGGAAGGTAAACGGCATTTCCGTGCGCTGCTCTGGTTCGCCAGAAGCGGCTTAGTCATGCTGGCCACGACCCGGAAGCTGTACACCGGCTCTTGGCCAATAAAGCGAGATGAGCGCCGCAACCCCAGAGTCAGTCACAACTGGACCTAATGGTCAGGGGTCCCTTTACCTTTTATGAATACAGATGGGGTGAATGCCTGCCCAGCATCTTCCAGGAACATCACGGAACCAGGAAGCCAAGGACCGATTTATGCATTGCATTTTAAACTGCATACCTAAACCACCCTTTCTCAACCCGACAGATGTTTTGGACTCCCAACTCCCCTCACCCCCCAGCCAGCAAGGGGGGGTGTAGCCCAGCAGCAGCTGAAGAGCATTAAGCTGGGGAAGGCTGGCGTAAAACAGTGAGATGTGTGAATGTAACAAAAAGGTATTTGAAAATACAATTCAGGATCGGCTGGGGATTCCAGCATAGCCAGGACTCTGCAAAGTCTTATTGGTTGCTGTGTAACATGCGGAACAGCCTTTTCAAAAGCACCTAATGCCACCTAGCTACCTTTTCCCAGCATCCTCTCCTTCTGCATTTGTGCTTCCACCGCCGAAGCTCATCACAGCACAAAATAACGAAAAGCCAAGCCGGTGAAGCCATCCAAAACCTGCATTTCATTGAGCAGTCCAAGAAGTGTGCTGACATTCTAGCACAGCTCTTGTTGCAAGCACGCAATTAGAAGACACGACTGCAAGCTCTCAGGATCGGGTGCTCTCAACTCAACTCATTTTATTTCGGCTTTAAGCCCATAGACATAACAACCAAAAACAGAAACAGCACAGTCTGGTTTACAATTGCTAACAGCAAAATAGATTAAAAGGGATACTCAATTGAATAAAATATGATAAAAATTAAATTAAAATTTCAAGCTGTATATAACAATCCATTGCGTTTCTTAAGTGTCAGAACTGATGTCAGAAATTTTGCCATATGTAGGGTTATAATCGAGTCTGAATCTTGCAACAGAAGAGCAAGGTAAGACTCTTCCAAATACCCCGGGAATTTTTGAGTTAATGGAAGTAATAGAGTCTTTCGGGCGGCAGAATACAAGGGGCAGACAAACACTATGTGATGAAGAGATTCAATCGAACGGTTATCACAGGCACATAAGACCGAAACTTGGCCCCTAGAAAATCTATGGAAAAGGACGTTTGAGGGGAATACATTAAACTGAGCAAAATGATGACTAGCAATAGAAAGAGTTGATAGATAGGCTGGTACTTGAAGTGGGGGTACAATGCCCAGGGATGGGATCGGGTGCTTGTGAAATATACTCGGAGTTGAGTGTTGATTTCATGCTCTTTATTTCAGCTCATGGTAAACAGTGAGTGAGTGCTTTCCACCAAACCTCTAGCTATATATACTGTTATGTACTGAGCTGAATCCTAGAACAATAGGATCCAGAACACAGCAGTCTGATTGGTTCGCAGGAACCACCCAATACAGCTCCAGGTGGAAGTGAATCAGTGACCTGATTGGCCTGCAGGAGCAGCCTGGAATTAGCCAATCATGCGAGGCCCATTGTGTAAATAAGGTATATATAGCAGACGTTTTGGGGAAAAGTTTCATTCTTTGCTACTACGAGCTGAATTAAGAGCATGAAATTCACACTCGACTCCGAGTATATTTCATTTACATTATTTACACAATGGTTCCTGTGTGATTGGCTGATTCAACTCCCCTTCTGGAGCCTGATTGGACTGTTCCTGCAGGCCAATCAGGTTGCTGATTCACTTCCTCCTGGTCAGGGGCGTAGCAAGGGGGCGGGGGGCGGGCCGCCCCGGGTTCCACCCCAGAGGGGGGTGACACTTTAAAAAAAAAATTATTATTTTTAAAAAAAAAATTAATTTTTTTTTAAAAAAAATTAATTTTAACTTCATTGAAAAAAAGAGATAATAGACACACACACACACAACCCCCCACACCTCACAAAGTGGCACCATCAGAGGGGGGTGGCACTTTTTACTTTTTTAATTTTTTTTTAATTTTTATCATTTTGTTATTATTATTTTTTATTTTAACTTTATTGAAAAAAAAGAGATAATAGACACACACACAAAACCCCCACACCTCACAAAGTGGCACCATCAGAGGGGGGTGACACTTTTTATTTTATTTTTACATTATTATTATTATTTATTATTTTTTTATTTTAACTTTATTGGGGGAAAAGAGATAATAGACACACACACACAAAACCCCCACACCTCGCAAAGTGGTACCATCAGAGGGGGGTGACACTTTTTTATTTTTTATTTTATTTTTTTAAATTAAAGTGGGGGGTGACAAAAAAAAGTCCGCCCCGGGTACTACCTGGGCTTGCTACGCCTCTGCTCCTGGTGCCTGATTGGGAGGCTTCTACAGACCAATCAGGTTGCTGCCTTCTAGAATCCTACCTGCCTATTGTTCTAGGATCCAAGCTCAGTACATAGCAGCTTGGTTGCGATGATATTCACCTAGACAGCTGCAGACCCTCGATATGTGTTGTTACTATCATCATCATCATTTGTATACTGCCCTATACCTGCAGGTCTCAGGGTGGTCAAAACATAAAATCGCAATATAAAATATATTCAGGATCCTTATTACTCCAGGCACTAAAAATGCACCCACAGCAATGTAGTTGACAGTACAGGGAGGCTGGTAATAGCTTTTTCACAGAGGCAGGCTTCACCCGGCTTTTGTCTATGCAGAGTTCGTAACTTTTATTATTATGAATTCATCATCTTTCACGTCAAGTCTCAAGGCAATTTACAAGCACACAACAACAAAAAAGGGTTTGAAAAGCAACACAAATAAACATCCAAGTCAGAGACCTAGAAATTCAATTTGAAAAAATCACCCAACTATTTAAAAAAAAAACTCAGTTCCACATCAGTTCAGCCATCTTCTGAACTGCTGTGGGAGCAGGCTTCTGATATTATAAGCCAGGGACTTTAAGAGGGAACCCCACCCCACCCCCAGTAACCTGGTCTGAAGCTACAGAAGGTAAGCAGACTGGCACTCGGTGCAGATCCCACAGACAAGATGTTGCAATGCTTGGTGGTGGTAGTTTGCCCACGCCACGCAAGCGGTCTAGCCGCCATGTTCTCTGTTTCACAGCACCCCCAAAAGCCTGCCAAGCGAATTTAACCAGCGGAAACGTCTGGGAGAGAAGAAGCTGGTGCATACGCCGTGCAGAATGGCACAACTTTCGTGTGCCTCTCCAGAAACAGCAGAGGCACAGCTGTTTCGAGGAGTTCTGAACAAAAGGCCGGCATTCCCCAGGTGACATTGGAGAGGCGCCAGAAATCATCGCAACCCCTCTGAAGAACAAAGGATCCTGCAAATCCTCGCCTCCGATTTCCCCAAACTTTGCAGGAAACGCCTTGGTGCAGGTTGTTATTGTTTAATTAAAGAAATAACGGGCCAGCCTCTATTGTCCTAGCCCATTTTGAGGAGCTGGGGGGGGGGGACGTTTCAGAATATTCCTTTTAATTTACGAAAAGGGGCAGAGTGAAAGCAAGAAAGAGCCTTTTCGATGGCACCGCCTGCTCCTCAGAAGGCGGAACCTGCTCCTCAGGGAAGCTTGTCAGGTGCTGCATCCTTTGTCAAAGCCCTTTTATATTCGCCCAGGCATTTTAATCTATTTTTAGATTTGAGGTTGCTGCTGCTCTTTTTGTTACGCTGCTCAGGTACTCCTCAGTGCAATCCTATGCATCTCTCCTCCTGGAGGTCACTGGCATTTACGGAGGAACCATGTGTGCCTCTGGCTATTGCTGGACTCCCATCTCCATCATCCCCCGGCCAGCATGACCAATGGTCAGAGAAGATGTGAAGTGGGGGCCAAGCAACGACTGGAAGAAAACAGGTTCCCTGTCACTGGTGTATAAGATTCCAGATTTATACCGGCTCCACTGAGGGCTGCCCATTTCAATTGCTCACAGTGCCCCAGAGTGATGCCACACTGCCATCGTGAAAATTTAGAAGGCTGGCTCAATGTCTCATCTGCCCAGTGCAGAAATCCTTGATGGTGATCCCTGCCAGGGCACCGAAACTCTCCCAAGCCCGCCACCAGTGGCGTAGCATAGGTTGCTAGTGCCCAGGACCGTGCGGATGGAGGAAAACAGACAGAGCGTAGATGCACATTCACAGAAAAGAAGAGTTGTTCCGTTGTCTGCAGGGGTCACTTCCTGGTTCACATGCAGAAGTCATTTTCAACAGAGCCCAGCAATGGAAGCATGCAGCTGTATTGAGGAAACACCGGTTGTTGAAATTTTGCGCCCAAGACAACCACCTTTTTATTATACATATAAATAATTTTTATTGAATTTTCCATTTTACATCTCAAATTACGGTAAACATTTTACATAGCTTTATATATTCAGTGACTTCCATCCTTCTCCTTCCATGGTTCATTTTGCTTATCATTCCTGCATTTTTTTACTTTAACCATTTTAATCAGTTCTCCACTCTTACATCACTCAAATATGAATTACACTGTTCAGGTTTTGCTCTTAATACTGCCAGAGTTTTCAGCTGTATACAGTTATTTTCCATATACCCAATAAATATTTTCCACACTGCTTTGAATACATGTTCTTCTTGCTCTCTTATTCTATGTGTTAAACCTGCTAGTTCTGCATATTCTAACATCTTACCCCTAAGTTGCCAATCCTCTGGGACCTTCGTCACTTTCCAGTTTTGTGCTAACGAAACTCAAGCCGCCATTTTTGCATACATAAATACATTTTCTGGACACCTAGGAATTTCTGTCTGAACTATTCCCAACAGGAAGGACTCCAGTCTTTTTGGGAAGGTTATTATAAACATATTTTTTTTCAACTCATTGTAGATCGTCTCCTTTTTTTTTTTTACCTTTTTACATGTCCACCACATATGAAAAAATGTTCCCTCTATTCCTCTACATTTTCAACACATATCTGATTCTGTTCTATATATCTTAGCCAACCTACTCTGTGAATCATTTTCATATAATTCTCTTTCAACGTGTAACACGCAGAAAATTTCAAATCATTTCTCTCAGAGGTTTAAGTCTATGTTGTGTCCTATATCTATTGCCAAGTGTGTCACAGGAACTTGGACTAGCTCGTCTTTTGTTTCCCATTCTAGTAAAAAATTATACATTTTTAGACAATAGTTTATCTGTATTCTGTAATAATACACTTTCAAATAGTGATGTTTGGTCCAAGAACCCACCGTTCTGCCCGGACACTGAGATCCAGTGCCGAGGGCCTTCTGGTGGTTCCCTCACATCGAGAAGCGAAGCTACAGGGAACCAGGCAGAGGGCCTTCTCGGTAGTGGCGCCCGCCCTGTGGAACGCCCTCCCATCAGAGGTCAAAGCGATAAACAACCACATAACCTTTAGAAAACACCTGAAGGCTGTTTTTAATCTGTGATATTTTAATGTATTTTTATATTTGTTGGAAGCCGCCCAGAGTGGCTGGGGGGACCTGGCCAGATGGGCGGGGTACAAATAATAAATTATTATTATTATTATTATTATTATTATTATTATTATTATTATTATTTCGTGTAGCTGGTGGTATTGTAACCAATCCGTAACTTGTCTCCTTAAATCTTCCATTGGTTTCAGTCTGGGTTTATTCCCTGTAAAGTCCAACAGATCCCTGTATGGGACAACAACCTCTGTGCCCCCCTCCCAAGCTATGGCACTGCCCTCTGCTCCCCATAAGCTTCCTGGGGGTGGGCGGTTGAATCCTGGTCCAACTCACCATCACACTACTGACGCCAAAACATGAGTTCATCGATCCACAGGGCAGAGATGTCCAATCTGATAATCTTGTCATGCCACAGGGATCCAGCACAGGGAGGCAGGGATGCAGCCAGAACTCAGAAATTAGGAGCGCCAACATTCCTAAAACAGCTTGTCACAATGGTTCCAAAATAGCAACAAGTTTCAAAATGCAGCTCTCTATCTTTTCCCGGAGCCTCCAGCCCTCTGAGCAGGCCTGAAACAAGATTTATTTTGCCAGATAGTTTGTTTCTAAAACGGAAGGCATCTCTCTTGGCAGCAGAGAAAGGAGGGCAGGCGCCCAAAGCTGGGAGTCTGCCAGGGCACATCCAACCATCTCCACTGTGTCCAGTGTTTGCTTCTGTTACAGGCAACAGAGGGAGGGGGGGAGGCTGCCAACATCTCCCGGTGCAGGGCTCTCGTCTGCTCTCTCGCCAAAGTCCCACCACAGAGAGTAAAAGATGCTAAGAACCTGTACCTGGTGAGAGGCACCGATTCCGTTCACCTTCCTCCGTTTAAGTTAAGACTGCAGAGCCTTTGGTCTCGGTGGCAGGCGATCTGGTTAGGAACAAAAAACCGCATTGGAAGGCTATACTTTAAAATGCTATGCTTTGATGCTGCATCTGACTTTTCAAGGATTGCGTACAATACAGTCATACCTCGGGTTACGGCTGCTTCGGGTTGTGTGATTTCGGGTTGCGCACCGCGCCAAAACCGGAAGTAACGTAACAGGTTGCTTCCGGATTTCGCCGCTCGTGCATGCGCAAACACACCAAAGTGTATCACGTGCATGCGCAGATTGCAAACGCGCCACCCGCACAGATTGCATTCGCAACCCGAGAGTCCAGTGTATATGGATAGGATACTGGTCTCGGACAAATACTGTCAACCGGCCCATCGACTGCCCACTGTCGAGTATTCCAACCTGGCTTTTTGACTGAACACTGGGGTCGCTTAATGGCCAGCCTTGTAGGAGAGAGGGTCTCACAGAGGCACGCACCCCTCCTTTCAAAACAGCCCCCCCCCCGGCCCTACATCTCACCCCAGAGGACTTCATAGAATCATAAAATCATAGAGTTGGAAGAGACCACAAGGGCCATCCAGTCCAACCCCCTGCCAAGCAGGAAACGCCATCAAAGCATTCCTGACAGGTGGCTGTCAAGCCTCTGCTTAAAGACCTCCAAAGAAGGAGACTCCACCACACTCCTTGGCAGCAAATTCCACTGTCAAACAGCTCTTACTGTCAGGAAGTTCTTCCTAATGTTTAGGTGGAATCTTCTTTCTTGTAGTTTGAATCCATTGCTCCGTGTCCTCTTCTCAGGAGCAGCAGAAAACAACTTTTCTCCTTCCTCCATATGACCTCCTTTTATATATTTGAACATGGCTATCATATCACCCCTTAACCTTCTCTTCTCCAGGCTAAACATACCCAGCTCCCTAAGACGTTCCTCATAAGGCATCGTTTCCAGGCCTTTGACCATTTTGGTTGCCCTCCTCTGGACACGTTCCAGCTTGTCAGTATCCTTCTTGAACTGTGGTGCCCAGAACTGGACACAGTATTCCAGGTGAGGTCTGACCAGAGCGGAATACAGTGGTACTATTACTTCCCGTGATCTAGATGCTATACTCCTATTGATGTAGCCCAGAATTGCATTGGCTTTTTTAGCTGCTGCATCACACTGTGGACTCATGTCAAGTTTGTGGTCTACCAAGACTCCTAGATCCTTTTCACATGTACTGCTCTCAAGCCAGGTGTCACCCATCCTGTATTTGTGCCTTTCATTTTTTTTGCCCAAGTGTAGTACTTTACATTTCTCCCTGTTAAAATTCATCTTGTTTGCTTTGACCCAATTCTCTAATCTGTTAAGGTCATTTTGAAGTGTGATCCTGTCCTCTGGGGTATTAGCCACCCCTCCCAATTTGGTGTCATCTGCAAACTTGATCAGGATTGCTCTTTGCCAATTAATCTGGTGGATAGCTCAGTTGGTGAGAGCGTGGGGCTGATAACACCAAGGTCGCAGGTTCGACCCCCGTATGGGCCAACTGCATATTCCTGCATTGCAGGGGGTTGAACTAGATGATCCTCAGAGTCCCTTCCAACTCAAAAATTCTATGAGCTATGGATTAAGCCACACCGTCCAGCACCTCCTATTGGCTATGCGCCGTAGCTGCAGGACTCTTTGAACAGGAAGTGGGACACAGGGTTCAGGAGGAAGAAGGAAGCAAACACACAGCATGGTCACTGGCGAGGCAAACGAGAAAATTCAGATGAAGTGAGCAGCAATTTCAGAGAGCAAAAGGGTACTGGCACTCCTTACCCCCTTGACATTTTTCTTTGACAGGGCCCATGGTTGAGGAGGTGGAAGCAAAAGATCCTCTTTGGTCTATTGGCTCCCAGTACATTTCTGAGCACAATTCAAAGTGTTGGTGCTGACCTTTAAAGCCCTAAACAGCCTCAGTCCTGTATACCTGAAGGAGCGTCTTCATTCCCATCGTCCAGCCCGGACACTGAGGTCCAGCTCCGAGGATCTTCCGGTGGTTTGCCTCACTGGGAGAAGCAAAGTTACAGGGAAGCAGGCAAAAGGCCTTCTTGATAGTGGCGCCCTCCCTTCAGATGTCAAGGAGATTAAGAACTATGTAACTTTTAGAAGATATCTGAAGGCAGCCGTGTATCGGGAAGTTTTAAAGGTTTGATGCTTTATTATGTTTTATATATTCTGTAAGCCGCCCAAAGTAGCTGGGGAAACCCAGCCAGATGGGCGGGGTATAAATATCATCACCTTATGAGGAACGGCTTAGGGAGCTGGGTATGTTTAGCCTGGAGAAGAGAAGGTTAAGGGGTGATATGATAGCCATGTTCAAATATATAAAAGGATGTCATATAGAGGAGGGAGAAAGGTTGTTTTCTGCTGCTCCTGAGAAGAGGACACGGAGCAATGGATTCAAACTACAAGAAAGAAGATTCCACATAACGTTAGAAAGAACTTCCTGACAGTAAGAGCTGTTCGGCAGTGGAATTTGCTGCCAAGGAGTGTGGTGGAGTCTCCTTCTTTGGAGGTCTTTAAGCAGAGGCTTGACAGCCACCTGTCAGGAATGCTTTGATGGTGTTTCCTGCTTGGCAGGGGGTTGGACTGGATGGCCCTTGTGGTCTCCTCCAACTCTATGATTCTATGATTCTATGATCATCATCATCATCATCATTAAGCAGCTCAGGATCGAAGGGATTTGGGGAATATGGAAGGAAGCTCTGACCTGCTACTTTCACCTATGAGTTTTGCCCTACCCCAAAGAACATTTTTTTCCCAACCACTGCTGCTGCTGAGTCCATTGCCTTTGCTGTGGAGAGAATGAAACACTTGTTCAATGCTCTGTAATCCTTTCAGAATCTTCTAAAAGACAAATGCTTTAATAAGAGTCATTTTCTCCCTTTCTTTAACTCTTCTAATCAATCAAAGCATTGAACACTAGTCAACTATTAGACAATATTTGACAGGTTAAAAGTGACCAAGGGGGTTTTTGTGTTTTGATTTGATTGGGCAAATCAATAATATGATATTCATGCCGTTCACATAGCCTAAAGTGGTTCCTTTAAAAAAAATCACACCAAGGAAAAATCACAGCATAGTGGTTATTTGTTACCACTAAATGTTTTCAACTTTAGCGTGCAAAATATCCCATAACTTCTACAGCTTTTAGGGTCCAGGGTCCTCCCGGCCTCACACCTGCAATGCAAGAACAGACTGCCACAGACCAATGCTCATAATCCAGATTATGGCAAATCTCAACACAGTGAAGCACTTTAGATGCCAACGAAACAGACAGCTCTAGAAAGTAAGCCAAGCTACACATTAAAGAAAGTTAACCCTCAATACATAGAGATAATTCTACATGGAAGAGAAATGCTAATCAGCTCATTTATTTATTACATTCTTACACCACTTTTTTATTAACAGTTTATATATGCCCTCCCTAATCTTTTGACAGCAATCCTGTAAGGTATGTTAGACTGAGAAATATTGACTGGCCCAAAGTCACCCAGCGACCTTCTGAACCCAGTTGTCCACCGCCCTGGTCTCCAACGCTCCACATGAACTTAGAAACTAACAGCACAAACGAAGAATGTGCGAAGGTCAAAAATGCAGGGGAAGATCTAGGTCGTAGATATCGCAAAAGCACTCTGGATGTGGAATGCAGCCTCTCTGGAAGTTGTTTGTTGGCTTGCTTATTTGTTAAAATCCTATACTACTTCGTAAAAATCCCTAAATGATTTCCATAAAAACAATAGAAAATGCAAATGAGGTAAGTCTATAAAACTTTCGGAAAACTGGATAGAACCAGAACAGAACTGCATAAAGTATTGCAGAGACAGCTGAGCAAAGGTCAAAACGGAGAATTAGAGAGTCAAGGTCTAGGAAAGCTTTTAAGAGGTCATTACTGACGCCACCTCATGAATTCCCCAAAGGGGGGGGGGCATTCCAGAGGATGGGAGCTATCACTAAGAAGACATGTGCCCATGCTGTCAACAGGTAACACTTGTGGAATGAACAGCGGGGTCTCCTCAGAGAATTTCAAATAATTGTCTTGGTTTGTACTGGGGGAAGGGGTCTCCTGGTCCCAAGTTGCTTAGGGCTTTAAATGTCATCATCAGAAACTTGAACGTGACTCAGTAGCTAAAAGACAGCCAGTGCAGATCTGCCAAATCGGGTGCAAGGGGAAATACTATGGCAAGGCTCTCCCCGTCCAAGGAGAGTCACAATTGATGCACTGAGTTTGTAATGAGCCCTCCAAGGTGACTACGATCACCTGAGCCATTAAGGACGGAGATCATAGCTGTCAACTTTCGGATTTGAAAATAAGGGATTTCCAAAAACTTTCGGATTTGAAAATAAGGGATTTTCCACAACTTTCAGGTTTGAAAATAAGGGATGCCACGAGGGCGGTGCAATGGTACCAAGTAGCCTCGCCACCCTGCGCTCCAGAGGCTGCGCACGAACGGGTGAGCGAAAGAGCGAGTGCGTAGACAGCAGGCAGGCTGTCTGTCTGGTTGGGCGTGAGGGTCTGGCTGCACAAGGCATGCAAGCTCCGCCCCCAGTCGGTCTCAGACTCCTTATTGGCAGCCAAGCAACACAGCTGAGGAGCCTCCCTGGCTGGCAGGGAGGGAGAGGAGCTGCTTCCTTTGAAATCCGGGAAATTTAAGGGATATCAACAATCCGGGATAGAAGCGGGAAACGGCATTGGAATAAGGGAGTTTCCCGCAATAAAAGGGAGGGTTGACAGCTATGATGGAGATGGACTAAGGCGCATCTCCAAAAGATGCACCTGCTCCTTCAGAAAGAATACATTTCCATCCAAGACAGGTACACAATTCCTAGACCTGGGAATCGGCCATCCAGAGAGGTTTGTTAGGATTCTGTCATAGTAGTAGCATTCAAGAAGAAGAGTTTGGATTTGATATCCCGCTTTATCACTACCCGAAGGAGTCTCAAAGCGGCTCACAATCTCCTTTCCCTTCCTCCCCCACAACAAACACTCTGTGAGGTGAGTGGGGCTGAGAGACTTCAAAGAAGTGTGACTAGCCCAAGGTCACCCAGCAGCTGCATGTGGAGGAGTGGAGACGCGAACCCGGTTCACCAGATTACGAGTCTACCGCTCTTAACCACTACACCACACTGCCACATACATGGCCTCTCATGATTGAGATGATACCAAGTACAGTGGTACCACGGGTTACAAATGCTTTGGGTTACAAACCCTTCAGTTTACAGACTTCGCTAACCCAGAAGTAGTACCTCGGGTTAAGAACTTTGCTTCAGGATGAGAACAGAAATCGTGTGGCGGTGGCACGGAGGCAGCGGGAGGCCCCATTAGCTAAAGTGGTACCTCAGGTAAAGAAGAGTTTCAGGTTAAGAAAGGACCTCCGGAACAAATTAAGTTCTTAACCAGAGGCACCACTGTAATAGAGGTGGCCATCATCAGCATACTGGTGACGCCTTGCCCCCAAATCTCCTAATGACACCCCCCATGATTTTATAGAGATATAAATTAAATAGCATTGGGGACAAATGCATGCCCTAGGGCACACCACAGATGAACTGCCAGGGGTCAGGGCACCCCCCCCCCTGGAACCAAGTAGGAGTAATGCCATGGTGTCTCCAATCCCCAACTCACAAAGACAAGCCATGGCCAGTGGTGGCCAAACTTGGCCCTCCAGCTGTTTTGGGACTACAATTCCCATCATCCCTTGACCACTGATCCTGTTAGCTAGGGATGATGGGAGTTGTAGTCCCAAAACACCTGGAGGCCCAGGTTTGGCCAACACTGAGCTAGGCAGATACCATGGTCAACTGAGATATCTAGGAGAATCAATAGGATCACACTTCCTCTGACCCGAAGACAGTGGTCCTCAAAAGGTGTGGCATGTCAAGCAGGTGAGGCAGGAGAATGTGGCAAGTATGGAGAGAAGGTTCGAGGACAATCAAAGAAACATTTGAGCATTTCAGTGCAGTAGGGCTATACCACCAGAAACAATATCCATGCCTCTCTTCAAGAACATTGGCTATTCTTCTGCAGTTCTCCATGACCTACTGTGAAGGAGGATTTCCAGTTCTGACAAATATGAACGTTCAGAAAAAGAGAAAGGCTTATTTGTGCTGATGAGGAGACGGGAGTTTGTTTGTCTCAAATTAGACCTAATATAAATGTGATTACCTGGCAAAAGCAAGCATAAACATCTCAACGAGTTTGTATATATACTTAAGGTACATATGTAAGGTGGGACGCGGGTGGCACTGTGGGTTAAACCACAGAGCCTTGGGCTTGCCAATCAGAAGGTCGGTGGTTGGAATCCCCACGACGGGGTGAGCTCCCGTTAGTTGGTCCCAGCTCCTGCCTACCTAGCAGTTCGAAAGCACGTCAAAGTGCAAGTAGATAAATAGGTACCACTCCGGTGGGAAGGTAAACGGCGTTTCCATGCGCTGATCTGGTTCGCCAGAAGCGGCTTAGTCATGCTGACCACATGACCCGGAAGCTGTATGACGGCTCCCTCGGCCAATAATGCGAGATGAGAGCCACAACCCCAGAGTCGGACACGACTGGACCTAATGGTCAGGGGTCCCTTTACCTTTTTTACACATGTAAGAGGCTCATTTATAATTCTATTTTGGGGATGATACGTGTTCTTACATAGCTACATTGTATTATACTTTCTGGATGCCCCATGATCATATTATAAAGTAGTTGTGCTCTGTGTTATTTTTTTTAAAAAAAGTAAAGAAAAAAACACGGCTTGGAGTTGTTTCCTTTAGTTTTGCAATGAAAATTTGTTGTGGCATGGGCAAATAATTATTCTAAAAGTGCGGTCCAAAGAAAAATGTTTGAGAATCATTGCCCAAAGAACTTCAGCCACCAGGACAGCTGTGGTCAATTCTCACCCAATTCTCAACCCTGAGTGAAATGAGTCAAGATAGTCAGGTTTAGGCATCAGCTAAAAAACTTACAAAGGGACGTGGGTGGCACTGTGGGTTAAACCACAGAGCCTTGGGCTTGCCGATCAGAAGGTCGGTGGTTCGAATCCCTGTGACGGGGTGAGCTCCCGTTGCTTGGTCCCAGCTCCTGCCAACCTAGCAGTTCAAAAGCACGTCAAAGTGCAAGTAGATAAATAGGTACCGCTCTGGCGGGAAGGTAAACGGTGTTTCCGTGCGCTGCTCTGGTTCGCCAGAAGCGGCTTAGTCATGCTGGCCACAGTCAAGCTGTACGCCGGCTCCCTCGGCCAATGAGCGCTGCAACCCCAGAGTCGTCCATGACTGGACCTAATGGTCAGGGGTCTCTTTACCTTTAAAAACTTACAAGCATTTTCAACTTAGTGGGTCGTCTGTTGTTTTCTGAACTAACAGGCTGTTGACAAGTTCTACGCTGCCATTTTTAAAATGTGTTTTCATTTATTTATTGCTGGGATCTTGTGACAAACAGCAGGGACATAAACCCAAAAACAAACAAACAAATTTGCCCAATCCTTAGCACAAGCGTGGAAAATCTGGTGAGTTCAATCTGATGCTTTTTCAACAGAGACTTCCATTCAAATACCACCTGGTCAATGTTTATTCCAAGCCGACTAATTGAACATAATGCCTCTCTTGTTGTCATAATAAAAAAGGGATCATCTTTGGAAGTGGCAGAAGAGGAGCTGAATTCAGCTTTGAGCAGTAATTAAAGCAATGCTTCCTCTCTCGAAAACCAATAGGTAAAATCAATCCAGAGCTGGGCACCAACATTTTATTGCCAATCTCTAAAGAGAGGTGTGCTGTGGGACCCTTGAGTGCAATGGAATAGCAGAATAACCATCTGTACAGCATGTTCTTCTGCTGCGGTGAGAGAAAGCACAGCCGGTACTTTCATGGTGCACATGTCCTATTGGCCAGTCAGTTCCTTCATCTTCCCTGTTGGGCAGCACTGATGGGAAAGGGCCGTAGCTCAGCGGTACAGCATCTGCTTTGAATGCAGAAGGTCTCGGGTTCAATACCCGGCATCTCCCCTGTCCGGCCTGGGACTAACTCTCTCTAATCCCTTTACCAGCCAGAAACTGAATCACTACAGTAGCTGGGGGGGGGGGAGAGAGAGAGAGAGAGAGAGAGAGAGAGAGAGAGAGAGAGAGAGAGAGACAGCAAACCTAAATATAAGCATATTGGATAATTAAAGCTTTATTATTGCAAGATTATATATATAAAGGAGCCACGGCAGAATTTTCACCACCCTCCTCCCAACATTGCATTGTAAGTGGAAGAAATACAAGCCAATGAAACCGGCTCTCTCCCATGTGTTCAGACCTTTCCTTTCTCTATCAATTGCATATCCACTGAGATCCTGATTGCACTGAAAGTGCAGTAAAAACAATGCTTATTTGAGAGTTGTAAAACTGCTTCTGCAATGGAGGGGAGGTGGGTGTTTGACCTCATGGACACCAGCCAGTTGGAGCTGTGCACAGGGACTTCCTACTTCGAACTCACAAAAGGGGTATTTTGTGAGCGGAGCAAAAAGGGTTCAGCTGAACATAAGATGGTACATATGCTTCTGGAGCAAAATGTTATGCACTTGTATAATCTTATTCACATCCAGGACATGTTCTGGCAATCAAATCTTTACTAATTAAGCCAAAGCATGACCATGAATGCAGCCCCTTCACTCCTCCCATTGCTGTGAGCAGCAATTAAACCCAGAAACCTCTAATTAATTAACCACAATTCACATTTCATCTGAACCAGGGAACTATAATTACCAGCTTTGGAGCAAACCAGGACATTCAAACCAACAGCTTTGGAAGTTTGTTTAATATCCTGGCTTGTTCCAAACCTGGTCACCATTGTTTCCTGGTTCGGACAAAGCAGAAACTATGGTTAATCAGAGACTTCGTGGTTTAACTGTCGCTTATACAGAGAAAAAGGTTCTTGGGTCCCAGTGAAGTCTGGATTAAGTACATGAGGCAAGGGAATCCGTCAGTATTTTCCTTTAGAAAAGGTTCACATTTAAGCATCAGGCCACCATCAAAGGCAGAGGAGCAGTAAAAACAAATTGGCCATTTTACTAACACCTCATCCCTGTCACTTTTGGGGAAGCCCTGTTCCAAAACGTTCCAATTTCTTCAGTCGGAAAGCTTAAATAATCACCTACAGTCTACGCACAGAGGAGGAGACGAAGGCCTGTGATTAATGTGCCTTATAAATCCTAAAGGAATGAAGAGGTTAAGTAAGCGGCAGTTGCCAAGAATTACACTAATGTAGTTATGCATTAAAATCAGTGTTGCTCACTCAGGCTCCCTAATCGCAGCTATATTTCCAAGAAAACCCTGCCAACCTCAGGCTTTATACTTCATTAACTGTACCGAAGAGAAAGCCAGTATGCTATTTAAAAAGAGCTGAGTTATACGAGCCAAGCACCCCACTCCGAGTCCAGCCAGACCTCGAGTGAAGGCTTTGAGTAGAAAGGTCTTTCTGGATCAAACAACCATCACTTATGACAGAGGTGGGGGGTTGTTTCCTTTTGGGAGCTGTGCACCAGGGGTGGGCAAGGTCAGTGGGGAAACTGGGTGGACCTATGAATGTTCATTTCATCTCTCTCTCTCTCTACCTACCACCAAGGCAAGGAAGAAGCACTATTACATTTCCAGCCAGGCAAAACAGGCATGACATACAGCAGGAGTGAGTCTCTAGCATGTTGAAAGAAAAGAGCAGTGATATATATAATGAATTGAAAAAAATGTTTCAAATAACTTTTATTTAAAACAAAACCAGAGGCTTCTTTATTAGGAATTGCAGGTGCTGATATTCCAAAGGAGCAGAAAAGACTCTTTATATATGCGACGACAGCAGCAAGGATGCTATTAGCCCAGAGATGGAAGTGTATGGATTTGATATCCCGCTTTATCACTACCCTAAGGAGTCTCAAAGGGACGCGGGTGGCGCTGTGGTCTAAACCACTGAGCCTAGGGCTTGCCGATCAGAAGGTCGGCAGTTCAAATCCCTGCGACGGGGTGAGCTCCCATTGCTTGGTCCCAGCTCCTGCCAACCTAGTAGTCTGAAAGCACGAAGTGCAAGTAGATAAATAGGTACCACTCTGGCGGGAAGGTAAACGGTGTTTCCGTGCGCTGCTCTGGTTCGCCGGAAGCGGCTTAGTCTTGCTGGCCACATGACCCGGAAGCTGTATGCCGGCTCCCTCAGCCAGTAAAGTGAGATGAGCGCTGCAACCCCAGAGTCGTCCACGACTGGACCTAATGGTCAGGGGTACCTTTACCTTAACCTTTAAGGAGTCAATCCCCTTTCCCTTCCTTTCCCACAACAAACAATGTAAGGTGGGTGAGGCTGAGAGACTTCAGAGAAGTGTGACTAGCCCAAGGTCACCCAGCAGCTGCATGTGGAAGAGCGGGGAAGCGAACCCGGTTCACCGGATTACAAGTCTACCGCTCTTAATCACTACACCACACTGGCTCACTGGAAAGAAGATAAAGTCCCTACCAGAGGAGAATGGCAAATTAAACTGTTGGACTATGCCGAAATGGCAAAATTGACCAGAAAGCTCAGGAACCAAGAAGGCCAAAACGTCAACAAAGAATCGGGCAAATTTATAATTTGCCTTGGAGACCACTGTATATAACACTTGTAATGTAGCAAGAACTATGGAGAAAATGGAGTTATATAAAACATGGATTACTGAAAAAGATGCAGTAGAAAAGATTTAATAATAGGACCCATGGAGGGGAAATCCAGAATCTTCTAACTGTGGGTGGGTGTGGTTGCATTGTTATAATTTCATATTTGTAAAATCAAATAAAAACTATTTAAAAAAGAAGAAAAGAGCAGTAAATTAGTGAGCAAACCAACCCACTCTCTCCCCACTTCCTTCTCCAAATAGGGGCACAAGCCCCAAGCATGCCTGTGAAACAAACATGGGTGTAGCCCCATGAGTGTGTGTGTGTGTGTGTGTGTGTGTGTGTATCCATGTGTTGGTTGGTTGGTTGGTTGTTGTTGCTGGTGTCGGGATAATGGAGTGCACCTCTGGGGGTGAAGTCAAACCACCGCATTACAGCACCGAAGTGACCTCTATGGGGCAGACGCCTGGGTAGTGTGTATGGAGGTCCTGATCTACCCAGACGACAAGACCCCTCTCCCGGCCTCACTGATGTGGTCCAAAGGAAAGCACAGCAATACGTTTGGCACCAGCAAGAATTTCCAGGCACCATCCAACCATCTTAGGGACTCCGCTGCAGACACAGGCGCCTAGTTGAACCCAGCACTGGGGAGGGGGGGGCTGACAACACACGTGCAATGCGTGTTGTGTGCATGTGATGTTGCATGTAGTATGCATGACAACTGTTGCATCAGGAGAGGCCAGCCATGCCTCTTCCTGACGCGACATTCACCCTTGATGTAGCGCAGCCCGAGGCAACATCCCACCAGGACTCCTCTGCCCCCTAAAGATTTGGTGGGGGGGTCTGAGCTCCATCCTAGCAGACACTGGGAGGACTGTAGACCTCAACCCCATCAAGTTTGTGCACCCAACTCCAATTGGTGTAGGGTTTACTCCTTAGCTGTTTCTTCTCCCAGAGATAACCCGCAAGGCAGTGGTGATTTCGGATCCTTCCCAGGATGATAACCCCCACCTACTTTTCCAGGCAAAACCCATCCAAAACTGCTTACACAAAAAAAAATATGTATTGGGGGGGGATGAATCAAGTGACAAATTCTTGTTTCCAGTTCTATTATGTTGGCATACCAATGTTCGTTGGACTGGTCATGTTGTGCGGATGCCTGGATGTCTTCCAAAGCAACTACTCTATTCTGAACTTAAAAATGGAAAGTGTAATGCTGGTGGTCAACAAAAGAGGTTTGAAGACTCTCTCAAGGGAAATCTAAAAATATGTAGTATAAACACCGACAACTGGGAAACACTGGCCTGCGAGCACTCCAGTTGGAGAACAGCCTTTGCCAAAGGTGCCATGGGCTTTGAAGATGCTCAAACTCAGGATGAAAGGGACAAATGCGCTAAGAGGAAGGCATGCTCGGCAAACCCTCACTGTGATCAACTCCTGCCCTGAAACCTATGTCCCCACTGGGGAAGGACGTATGGATCCAGAATTGGCCTCCACAGTCACTTACGGTAAAGGTAAAGGTAAAGGGACCCCTGACCATTAGGTCCAGTCGTGTCCGACTCTGGGGTTGCGGCGCTCATCTCGCTTTATTGGCCGAGGGAGCCGGCGTACAGCTTCCAGGTCATGTGGCCAGCATGACTAAGCCGCTTCTGGCGAACCAGAGCAGCACACGGAAATGCCGTTTACCTTCCCGCCAGAGCGGTTCCTATTTATCTACTTGCACTTTGACGTGCTTTCGAACTGCTAGGTGGGCAGGAGCTGGGACCGAGCAACGGGAGCTCACCCCGTCACGGGGATTCGAACCGCCGACCTTCTGATCAGCAAGCCCTAGGCTCTGTGGTTTAACCCACAGCGCCACCTGGGTCCCACAGTCACTTACAGACTCACTACTAAAACCCTGTTTTGGAAGACAATCTTACTCAGCTACAAGTAATCAAAGAAGAAGTAGTTATGGTTTGTGAATCCATCATGCCAATGGGTTTGAAGAAGCAAGCATGGCTAAGAATACTTTGATTCCACTAGCTTTAAAAAACAAAAAAATGTGTGGTGAGCTCTTCTAGGCCAAGAGCCTCTGGGAAATCAGGGGATGGCGCTCAAGGTCCTTGCCCAATTTGGCTTTCAGTTGCCAAGCTCTCGATTCATTTGCAATGTTCTCGGGACTGATTTGGTGCTTCCTGAACCAGATACAACAAGGTTAACCGGCAGGTTTGAATGCCAAGGAACAGATGGCAGTGCCGGCAAGGCCGAAATGTGCAGGCAACATTTCCTGGCTGTCAAGCCAGCTGTAAAGTCCAGCTGCTCAGGAAAGCAGCCACAGGAGAGGGTGCTCAGAAAGGAACAAAAAGCAGGAGAAACTAGGGAAGTACAGAGCAGGCATAAGGAGGAGCCATGTAGACGGTCTCTTCTAAGTCAAGGGCTAAAAAAGATTAAAGGCACAACCCCCAGCATCACCAGGTCAGTGTTAGAAACTCAGATATATAAGCTAAGGTCCAAATGGCTCCTTAAACCGACGTTATGTCTAGTTGCCATTTGGGGGCAAGATGGCTCTAAAGTCTTATTTTTTAAAGATAGACTGACTGTGATTGATTCTCAGTTATATAATATAATAATAATAATTTATTATTTATACCCTTCCCATCTGGCTGGGTTTCCCCAGCCACTCTGGGCGGCTTCCAACCGAATGTTAAAAACAATACAGCATCAAACATGCCTTTTAAAAGAAAAAATAGTTGCTTATTGCCTTGACATCTGCTGGGAGGGCGTTCCACAGGGCTGGCGCCACTACCGAGAAGGCCCTCTGCCTGGTTCCCTGTAACGTCGCTTCTCGCAGCAAGGGAACCGCCAGAAGGCCCTCGGCGCTGGACCTCACTGTCTGGGCTGGATGATGGGGGTGGAGACGCTCCTTCAGATATACAGTGTTGGAGATTCATTCCCCGTGTCTGCAGTCATGGGATTGTTGTCTATCACATGACGGTGTATGTTTTCATTCCACAAAGTGGGAAGTGACTGAGACAGGATGTTTGTGTTACTGTGTTCCGTGAGGTGGGACTATTGTCTTTTGTTCTTTCTCTTTGCTGTCTGATGCTAGAGAGAGAGGGAGCCATGTTGCAGTGCAGTACGTAAATAAAGTAGATTAGCCAAAATGCTGAGTTGCTGAGGTCTGCTACGCATGCTGAGAAGACTCTGCAAATCCCTAAGTGTGCTGATGCTTTTTGGCATTAGTCACTGTGATATTCGGGCAAAAGAAAGCTTTTGAAGCTCCCGAACGACCAACCAGGAGGGAGAGAACATGCCAGTTGGGCATGTGTCTCTGCCAGGGTCCTACACTAGAGTAGGACGCTCCTGCTAACCGAGGCCATTTAGGGTTTTAAAGGTCAGCACCAACACTTTAGATTGTGCTCAGAAACGCACTGGGAGCCAATTCATGGACTTTGAACATTGAGCTAGTTCAGATGACAACTGTGAGCTATGTTAAGAGCTTTGAGAACTTAAGGAAGAAAAGACACTTGATCCAGGGAAAGTCCACATATATATATTGGCCTCTTCCGACCTGTTTTTCTTAATAGTGACTGCTCCTGCTCAGGCTGCACAGAAAAAGCATTTTGGTTCCAGAAATTCACTCCGACTGTGAAGATGAAATACAGCGGATAGAATTCTAAAGACATTCCATTTTGGCAACTTGGTTGAGGGAGCCATTTGGCACCTAGCTTATATATCTGAGTTTCTAACACTGCCAAACCCTCCTTAAAGGTAAAGGTAAAGGGACCCCTGACATTAGGTCCAGTCGCGGACGACTCTGGGGTTGCGGCGCTCAACTCGCTTTATTGGCCGAGGGAGCCGGCGTACAGCTTCCAGGTCATGTGGCCAGCATGACTAAACCGCTTCTGGTGAACCAGAGCAGCGCACAGAAACGCCGTTTACCTTCCCGCCGGAGTGGTACCTACTTATCTACTTGCACTTTGACGTGCTGTCAAACTGCTAGGTTGGCAGGAGCAGGGACCGAGCAACAGGAGCTCACCCCGTCGTGGGGATTTGAACCGCTGACCTTCTGATTGGCAAGCCCTAGGCTCTGTGGTTTAACCCACAGCGCCACCCTCCTTACCAGACTATTAAGCTGTCTATGGCAGGGACAGCCAAGGCAGTGCCTCCCAGAAGTTGCAGAACTCCGACTCCCATGAGGACCAGCCAGCATGGCCAACGGTTAGCAATGACAGGATGTGTAATCCACATCCTAAGGAGCGTAGCATGCTGGCAACCCCTGCCATAAGGCAATCAGGCTACTGCAATTCTAAGCACATGTACATAGAAGTAAGTCCCACGGAAAACAAGGTTACTGTTATATCATCAGGACACTGAGTGTCGAAAATGCCAGTGAGGCCCAAGGACAACGAGAACATGCTTTTCTCTGTTTTCTTTTCTATCTTTGCAGATGGCCAACCCCCCAAAAAATATACTTTGCCATTTAACCTGCTCAAGTGCTGCAAATGCGGCTTCTCACAAGAGCATCATGCAGCCTTTGGCAATCTCAAGTGTTCTTGGAAAACCTGCCTTTTCAGTAGAAATTCCGGCGCTGCGTGGTGGCAGATCGCTAACTGCAAGGGGAAACACTCTATTTCGTCTTCTCAGAGTGCTCCGTGTCTGGCAAACCACCCCACCAGAAAACAGCTTCCTGTTTTAAAAGCGAAGGCTACAGTCTATTAAGTGGGCTTTGCTCCATTTAAGTCAGTTGGCCACGTTCCCTGGCAAGATCACAAATCCAAGTACAGGACGTTTAACTACAGATCAAGCATTGAATTGTCAGGCTGCTGTAATGGTGCAAATTGTATTCAGCTTGTATTCAGCTTGAGGCTCCTCTGTGAGAACGGGATGCTGGACCAGAAAGCTCTGATGTTTTCCTTACATTAAGAAACATTATCTAACCATCTAACCTCGCTCCTCAGCAGTGCTTCCCAATCAAAAGTTCTTCAGCCAAGCAGCTTGTTCCTCCCACAGCACTTACTGGGACATCAAATGCTTGCATCTTGCCAGAGAAAGTTTCGCCTCCTGTTCCTGACAGCTTGTGAGCCAGAAGCCCAGCTTGGCTCTTAAAGTACCCATCCTATCAGTCCTTTTAACTCACGGCAATGCCAGGCACCTCAGGAAGCAATAGCTTTAGGGAAATAATCGATGGTGCAATTCTGTGCATGTTTACCTGAGTGTGAGCCCCACTGGAAACAGCAGGACTTACAGTGTAGCTGGAATCTCAACTAAAGCATCCATGACCGTTGGCCATCCAACCTCTGCTTAGTGAGTAAATATGCAAAGGATGAGGCCGTATAGGGTCCCAATCATGGGAACCACGCTCTCAGACTAAGAGAGTCCGGTGACCACAGATACCCATGCTCAGGTTTGGATTAGGACACTAGATTAGGCCTTCTGTCTCTCCAGAGTGGTGCATGCTCTAGTTATCTCCCACTTGGACTACTGCGATGCGCTCTACATGGGGCTACCTTTGAAGGTGACCTGGAAACTACAACTAATCGAGAATGCAGCAGCTAGACTGGTGACTGGGAATGGCCGCCAAAACCACACAACACCAGTCCTGAAAGACCTACATAGGCTCCTAGTACGTTTCCGAGCACAATTCAAAGTGTTGGTGCTGACCTTTAAAGCCCTAAACAGCCTCGGCCCAGTATACCTGAAGGAGCGTCTCCACCCCCACCATTCAGCCCGGACACTGAGGTCCAGCTCCGAGGGCCTTCTGGTGGTTCCCTCCCTACGAGAAGTGAGGTTATAGGGAACCAGGCAGAGGGCCTTCTCAGTAGTGGCACCTGCCCTGTGGAACACCCTCCCATTAGATGTCAAGGAAATAAACAACTATCTGGCTTTCAGAAGACCTCTGAAGGCAACCCTGTTTAGGGAAGTTTTTAATGTTCAATGTCTTATTGTATTTTTAATGTTCTGTTGGGAGCTGCCCAGAGTGGCTGGGAAAACCCAACCAGATGGACGGAGTATAAAGAATAAATTTATTAATTATTATTTATTATTAATTATTATTATTATTATGGATCAGGCCAATGACTCATCAGGTCCAGCAACCTGTTCTCACAGTGGCTGACCACATGCCTGTGGGAAACAGGCTAGCAGGACCTGAGCACAACAGCACATTCCCTTCTTCTGGTTTCCATCAACTAGTGTAGAATCATAGAACTGCAGTTGGAAGGGACCCAAGGGTCATCTAGTCTAACCCCCTGCAATGAAGGAACCTCAAATAAAGCATCCATGACAGATGCCCATCCAACCTCTGCTTAAAAACCTCCAAGGATGGCAAATCAAGTTGATGGACTGTGCCGAAATGGCAAAATTAACTGGGAAGCTCAGGAACCAAAAAGACAATAAAAAAATTAAAAAGGGAAATGTTTATAATGTATATACAATGTAATAAAAAGTACAGATAATTTAGGAAGATGAAAAATTGGAGAAGTAATGATATGCAGTTGAAACTAGAATTAAGAGGACCTATGGATGGGATGGGGGGAAGTCAGGAGATTCAGATTAATCTCGATATGTGGAATTTGTATGATCTTTTGGTGTAAGTTTATCCTCTTTCTTTTTCCTTCTTTTCTTTTGTCTATTTTGGAAAATCAAACAAAAGAAATATTTAAAAAAACACCTCCAAGGATGGAGAGTTCAGCAACCGCTCTTCCCAATCGTTAGGAGCTCTCTCATTTAACACACACATTTTTTCCCCTTTCTTCTCCCTGCTACCCTTTTTAAATGAATGCCGGAGCTCTGAAGGTCTCCTCTCGTTCCTGGATCTATCACACCTCCAACATTACAGTGCCAGAGAGAGAGAGTGAATCAGCATTTTTACTTTTGCTCATTAAGAACCTCAAGGGGGAGGAAGAAGTGGCAGTCGGCAGCCTTTGATATTCCCCATTAATGCAAAAAGGAAAAAGGGAAAGGGAAATGGGAAGGAAATGGAGCCACACTCTCAGTCAAACAAAGGAGTTATAAAATTAGACGTTTGGAATAAATCTATTGAAGAATGCCTCAGGAACACACACGGTCTATTAATTCATACCTACTAAGCTGTACTGAAGCATCCCGCCTGGTTTTTGTGAATCATCCCAGAGTAGAATGACCCACATAATGGTTTTTGGGGAAGAGAAGTAGGTGTTACATCAATAATGGAAGCAAGTGATGTGGCATGAGCACATGGTTTGCTCCATCCCACACAGCAGCATGGGGGAAAGCCGAAACCATAGAATTTTAGAGCTGGAAGGGAACCAAGCGTCACAGAATCATAGAGTTGGAAGAGACCACAAGGGCCATCCAGTCCAACCCCCTGCCAAGCAGGAAACACCATCAAAGCATTCCTGACAGGTGGCTGTCAAGCCTCTGCTTAAAGACCTCCAAAGAAGGAGACTCCACCACACTCCTGGGCAGCAAATTCCACTGTCGAACAGCTCTTACTGTCAGGAAGTTCTTTCTAATGTTTAGGTGGAATCTTCTTTCTTGTAGTTTGAATCCATTGCTCTGTGTCCTCTTCTCAGGAGCAGCAGAAAACAACTTTTCTCCCTCCTCTATATGACATCCTTTTATATATTTGAACATGGCAGTCATCATGTTCTGCCATCACCCCTTAACCTTCTCTTCTCCAGGCTAAACATACCCAGCTCCCTAAGCCGTTCCTCATAAGGCATCGTTTCCAGGCTTTGACCATTTTGGTTGCCCTCCTCTGGACACGTTCCAGCTTGTCAGTATCCTTCTTGAACTGTGGTGCCCAGAACTGGACACAGTATTCCAGGTGAGGTCTGACTAGAGCGGAATACAGTGGTACTATTGCTTCTCTTGATCAAGATGCTATACTCCTATTGATGCAGCCCAGAATTGCATTGGCTTTTTTAGCTGCTGCGTCATCTAGTCCAACCCCCTGCAATGCAGGAATCTCAGCTAAAGCATCCAAGGCAGATGGCCGCCCAACCTCTGCTTAAAATCCTCCAAGGAAGGAGAGTCCACAACCACCCAAGGGAGACTGCTCCACTGTCAAACAGCTCCTACTGTTAGAAAGTTATCCCGTATGTTTGGTCGGAATCTTTCTTGTAACTTGAATCCTTTGGTTCGGGTCCTACCCTCCAGAGCAGGAGAAAACAAGCTGATCCCTCTTCCATGTGGCAGCCCTTTAGATATTTGAAGGTACCCATCGTCTCTCCTCTTTTTCCAGGGTAAATGCAGAGGGAGGATGGGGAAAGTCAACACCCATGAGAATAAGGCCATGCCAGGCATGTTCATTACTACGTGTTACAGCTTGGGAGGAAGAACAGAAGAAGAAGAAGAAGAAGAAGAAGAAGAAGAAGAAGAAGAAGAGGAGGAGGAGGAGGAGTTTGGATCTGACATCCCGCTTTATCACTACCCGAAGGAGTCTCAAAGCGGCTAACATTCTCCTTTCCCTTCCTCCCTCACAACAAACACTCTGTGAGGTGAGTGGGGCTGAGAGACTTCAGAGAAGTGTGACTAGCCCATGGTCACCCAGCAGCTGCATGTGGAGGAGCGGGGAAGCGAACCCGGTTCACCAGATTACGAGTCTACCGCTCTTAACCACTACACCACACTGGCATCAGCAGAGCGTCTGTTTAGCACACAGAAGGTGCCATGTTCAATTCCTGTTGTCTCCAGGTAGGGCTATGACTGCCACCTGACTGAAGCATTAGACACCCACTGCCAAGCCAGCATAGATATTACAGAGCTAGATAGACCCAAAGAATGGACTTGAACATTAAGAAGAGCCTGCAGGATCTGGCCAATGGTCCATGAAGTCCATTTATAATTTTATAAGGTTCCTTTCTGTGATGCTGTGAATTCAGTCTGTGTGAGAAAAGTTGACTTTCATGGCGGCTATGCCTATGTTGGTAAAGGTAAAGGTAAAGGACCCCTGGACGGTTAAGTCCAGTCAAAGGTGACTATGGGGTTGCGGCGCTCATCTCGCTTTCAGGCCGAGGGAGCCAGCATTTATCCACAGAAAGCTTTCCGGGTCATGTACCTATTTATCTACTTGCACTGGCGTTCTTTTGAAGTGCTAGGTTGGCAGGAGCTGAGACAGAGCAATGGGAGCTCACCCCGTTGCGAGGATTCGAACCGCCGACCTTCTGATCGGCAAGCCCAAGAGGCTCAGTGGTTTAGACCACAGCGCCACCCGCATCCCTATGTACCTCAGCAAGATTTTGTTACCATTGTTCTGAACAATTACAGAACCGAACTGTCCAAAGCCCTGGCAGTAAGTATTTTTCTTCCTAATTTGCTCTGTGTCTTACACTCCCCCTTTTTGGTTTTCATTTTATAAATGGTGACATTCCAACCAGTCTGCAAAAGGTGATTGGGATAGGGCATGGGGATTTGTCTTTCAGGATTTGAGAAGTACTTAAACTTCTTCGTCTTTTTTTTTAAAAAAGCTTCTTATCCTCATTATGTAAGACTTCACCTTGCTGTACAATGTAAAACAGGAGCCTTTCTGCTTGAGATGGCATTAGTAATACACACTGGTTTTATATGGCAGTTCTTATTGATAAGCAGTTTTCCGCTCCCTCCATTTCAGCAAACTTCAGAATAATATTAGGAACAGGTAGAGAAACAGGGGCAGAAATATATTTGAGAGAGAGAGAGAGAGAGAGTTTTTCTCTGGGGGGACACAGGGGGACGCATACCCCTAAACATTTTGTGAATCTAAGTTTGGCCCCATTGAGGGGCAGTATTTTAATATGAGTAGGAAAATGAGAGTACCCCTAAACTTTTTTTTAGGGGAAAAAAAAGCACTGTACAGTATACAGTGGTACCTCGGTTTAAGAAGAGTCCTGTTTAAGAACGATTCAGTTTACAAACTCCACAAAAGCCCTATGCGGCCTAGGACCCTCGTACCTATGGGACCGCCTCTCCTGGTATGCCCCGCAGAGGACCTTAAGGTCCACAAATAACACACTGGAGGTCCCGAGCCACAAAGTTGTTAGACTGGTTTCAACCAGGGCCAGGGCCTTTTCAGTACTGGCCCCAACTTGGTGGAACGCTATGTCACAAGAGACTAGGGCCCTGCGGGATTTGACATCTTTCCGCAGCGCCTGCAAGACAGAGTTGTTCCGCCTGGCCTTCGGGTTGGACTCAGTCTGATGTTTCCTCCCCTTAGGGTTTTGATTATGGGCGAATACAGATTAAACTGTATTTTAATCTGTATTTTAATCAACGTTTTTTTCTTTCTTTTATATTTTATTGTAATTTTATTGTTGTCAGCCGCCCTGAGCCTGGTTTTGGCTAGGAAGGGCGGGGTATAAATAAAAAATTTTATTATTATTTATTAAAACCAGAAACAGTGTCCCAGTTTGAGAACTTTACCTCAGTCTAAGAACGGAATCCGAACAGTGGAAGGGCACTGGTGGCAGGAGGCCTCATTAGGGAAAGCACGCCTCGAACGGTTTCGGTTTAAGAACGGACTTCTGGAACGGATTAAGTTCATAAACCGAGGTACCACTGTATAGTAATTTTATCCTGTGAACTGCCCTGAGACCTGCAGGTATAGGGCGATATACAAATTTAATTAATAATAATAAATGCTGTTCTCACAGTGGCCAACCAGATGCCTGTGAGAAACCTGCAAACAGGACGCAAACACAAAACCACTCTTCCTTCTTGTGGTTTCCAGCAACTGGTATTCAGAAGCATCACTGCCTCCAACTGTAGAAAAGAAACATGGTCTCCATGAATTTGTCCAGTCCTCTTTTAAAGCCATCCAAGTAAGGTGGCCACCACTGCCTCCTGCAGCAGCAAGTTCCAGAGGTTAACTATGCATGGCATTCCGCACTCCCACCCTCCAAAATGTTAAGATTTGTAGGTTCCCAGTAAGATCCCAAATTTACGAAGACAGATTCCTGGGCTGCTACCACCAATCTCCTTTTTTTACCCTGGTGGAACCATCACGACAACATCAAGATCCTTTCTCAGATGTAGCCCAGAGCCTACAAGTCACTGGATCACCACCCTGATAAATAATCGGCAAGACCTGAACGCCAACTGCACCCTTAGGAAATGATTCGGGCTTAAAATCCTTGCACTGCACAGCAGTTGGGAGCCTGATCCGCTTCTCCGTCAACTGAGAATAGATGTGCATCCCAGAAACATCTGTTAAAATGTCAGCCTATTGTCACAAACTGCATCGGAAGAGCTAAATGTCAAAGGAATCTGCTTTTGTGTCTTTGCAGAGAATCCCAGGAAAAAGCAATTAAGATGAAGCGAGTAAACATTCGCCAAGTAGGTAACCTTAAGTGGAGGACAAAGACTGCAAGACTGTTTAAGCGTCCCCTTTAAGAAGGCAAAGCTACGATGCATGGGCAGTTTTGAGATTCAGAATTGTGGCTCAATTTGAGAATTCCATGCTTCTAATGGCAGAGATACCCAACATGGTGCCCTCTAGGTCAGTGATGGCTAACCTTGACACTCCAGATGTTTTGGGACTACAACTCCCACCAACCCTGACCACTGGTCCTGTTAGCTAGGGATGATGGGAGTTGTAGTTCCAAAACATCTGGAGTGTCAAGGTTAGCCATCACTGCTCTAGGTGGTGCTAGATGACAGCTCTCATCATTCCTGACCAGGGGTGGGGGAGAAATTCGATTCAGTTCACCGTTACAGGCAAACCTACAGTGGTCCCTCGACTTACAAGTGACCTGACTTCCGTATTTTTCGAGTTACGAGGGATCAAAGCAGCCGCGCGCCTACGAATTTTTTCGACTTCCGAAAGGAAATCGCGGCCGTTTTAGATAGGCTTTCCTCGACTTCCGAAGTTTAGATAGGGTTTTTTTCGACGTACGAATTTTTTTCGCCCAATGCATTCCTATGGGGACTCGACTTACGATTTTTTCGACATCCGACGGTCCCTTCGGAACGCATTACCTTCGTAAGTCGAGGGTCCACTGTACTTAATTTGCCCTTTCTAAAACACTTAGAGCTGAAACACAGGTATCCTTTGAAATTCACACTTCTCTGAAGTTTGCAATGCAATTCTCCAACCAATGTTTACAGAAGTGCAAATATTAGAGGGGGGATGTGGACAATAATAATAATAATAATAATAATAATTTATTATTTATACCCCGCCCATCTGGCTGGGTTTCCCCAGCCACTCTGGGCGGCTTTCAACAGAACAATAAAACACAATAATCTATTAAACATTAAAAGCCTCCCTAAACAGGGCTGCCTTCAGATGTCTTCTAAAGGTCTGGTAGTTGTTGTTCTCTTTGACCTCTGAAGGGAGAGCGTTCCACAGGGCGGGTGCCACTACCGAGAAGGCCCTCTGCCTGGTTCCCTGTAACTTGGCTTCTCGTAGTGAGGGAACCGCCAGAAGGCCCTTAGCACTGGACCTCAGTGTCCGGGCTGAATGATGGGGGTGGAGACGCTCCTTCTATTATTATTATTATTATTATTATTATTATTATTTTATTTATACCCCGCCTATCTGGCTGGGTTTCCCCAGCCACTCTGGGAGGCTTCCAACAAAAGATTAATATACAGTAATTCATCAAATATTAAAAACTTCCCTAAACAGAGCTGCCTTCAGATGTCTTCTAAATAATCATAACTATATTAGTGAAATCAACATACAAAAAAGCATTGTTATTGTTTGCAACAACAAAAAATGCATACATTGGTCAAAATTGCATACATGTGTTAGGGTGTGTTAGGAGAAGTTCGCACTTAGATGCTGATGGGTTTTCATTCAGACCTTAAAAGCAACACACAAATTGCTGCAGAAATGTGGAGAACTGAATTGAAGATTGGAAAGAGAGAGAGAGAAATAGACAGAGAAACAAAACTGACAGAGCCGTCCACCCCTATTCCTGACTACTGACCATGCTGGCTGGCGGGGGTTGGGAGTTGGAGTCCAACAACATCTGGAAGGCAATGCAATGTCCACCCCCTGCTCTAAAATCCTTCTTTCACTGGGTAAGATATGGCAGCAGGAGAAAAGCCAATGAGGAACGATTCGTTCATCAGTGGAAAAGGCCAAGCGAACGCCAACGAAGATTGCAATTCGTGGAGACCAAGGAAACTCCTGCACTGGCCTTTGGAAAGGCCGGGTTCAGTGAAGTCCTTGGCGCTATGTTTTGAATGTCCCCCGGAAGCAACCCTATGCCAGAAGACAGCGGCTGTAATGAATTAAAAGCTACACAGATGCCCTCCATCCCCAGGTGCTAAAAAATGAAAAGAAGGCTTCTCCCCATCCAGCCTTTTCTCTCCGTTCCGTATTGAGCCTACGTGCACTCAGGCCGTGCTCACAGTACATTAGCTCCAGCCTAGAGGAATCCCATATTTCAATGCCTCTTTGTACAGGCAAAATGCTTCTGCGCAAAAGCCCAGGAGATACAAACTGTTGTGCAGCCTGTTACGGCAAGGCATCCATCAACTTCGCCCATACTTAGCCATTGAATCATCACCGGGGGTGCCTGCAGCCTTGGCTGCGATTCCTGCTTCGCGCTGCGCAAGAAGCCTTCCATCATGTACGTACAAAAATGGGTGCCTTCCCCCACCTCGACGCTCCCGTAATTTGCACACACGCAAAGAGGAAGGATGGACCCTTCGACATCATCACTGCAATAAAATAAAATAACGTGTACTCACCATTCATCCCATTGTAGAGGCCTCGGTGATGGGGGGACAAGTCGTCCGTCACCGGCCTCCTTAAGGTGCCTTCTCTGCTGCTGCTGCCCCCCAAGTGCTTGAGGTGGTCCGGGCTTCCGCCATAGTGCTGCTTGAGATGTTCGGGGCTGGTCCCCCTCGCTTTCGGGAGGTGCTCCGAGCTCCCGCTCAGAGCGTGTTTGTGGAGGAGTTCGGGGCTGCCGCCGCCAGCGCTGTGCTTCTGGTGCTCCGGGCTGCTGCCGGGCCTGTGTTTCTGAAAGTGTTCGGGGCTGCCGCTCAACAAGTGCTTCGGCAGCGTTTCCGGGCTGCTGCAGCTGTGCTTCTGCTGCTCCACAGCCCCCTTCCCGAGAGTCTTGTGATGCTCCGGGCTGGGTCCTTTCAGGAGCTTCTGGGGATCGGGGCTGGCGGAGCCGCGGGGTTTGTGGAGGTGCTCGGGGCTGGCGCTGCGGTGTTTCTGGTGCTCGGGGCTCCCCTCGCTCCTCGCCTTCTGGAGGTGCTCGGGACTCGAGTTCGGGTGGTGCTTGTGGTGGTCGGGGCTGTCTGTGCTGCCGGTGCTGGAGGTGCTGCTGCCGTCTCCGACGTCCCTGATGAAGGCACTCGTAGCGTTGAGCTGGCAGAGGCTGGCCTGGCTGTCGATGGAGTTTCGGCAACCGGCCACACCGCCCTTCTCCTCGTCCAGCAGGACGCAGAGCTCCTTCAGCTCCAGGTTCTCCTTCACCACCTCCTCCTGCCTCACCTCCAGCTCCTTCAGCTTCTGCAGATACAGGGACACCTCTTTGTGCATGACGCCCGCGCTGTAGCGGCCGAGCCTCTGCCACTCGCGGGAAACCTTCTTGCCTTTCTGCCGGTCGTCGTCCAAGAAGCAGCAAAGGTCTCGCAGCTCCTGGTTGTCCTCCTGCAGCTTCTGGTTGATGTCCTTCAAAAGGGAGAGGAGCAAAGAGAGAAAACAATAGGTCAGCAAGGGGAAGACTCTCGTATGATCAACATCCATGTCTTACAGCAGGCCTGGAAATTACCGTATTTTTTGCTCCATAACGCGCACTTTTTTCCTTCTAAAAAGGAAGGGGAAAAGTCTGTGCGCGTTATGGAGCGAATGCATGGTCCCTGGAGCTGAATTGCCCAGGGACCAAAAGAAGATCGAGCTTTTTCTTTTACAAAGAGAGAAGGGGGTGTTGAAAGGCTGCCGCTTTACAGCTGATCAGCAAGAGATCGGGAGGAGAGATAAGGCTGCCGCTTTACAGCTGATCAGCAAGAGATCGGGAGGAGAGATAAGGCTGCCGCTTTACAGCTGATCAGCAAGAGATCGGGAGGAGAGATAGAGGAGGCTGTTGGTTTCCCCAGCTACATGTGACTGGCTGATTAGATTATCTGTTTGGAAACTGCATAAAGGGCTTTGAGCTGCTCCTTTTGCAACTGGGGGTTTTCTTCTTCCAAAAGAAGATGCACAACTTTGAACTGATCCTCAAAAAGGGGGACTTTCCCCCTTTCCTCCTCAAAAAACTAGGTGCGCGTTATGGTCCGGTGCGCGTTATGGAGCGAAAAATACGGTATGCCTTATGAGGAACGGCTTAGGGAGCTGGGTATGTTTAGCCTGGAGAAGAGAAGGTTAAGGGGTGATACGATAGCCATGTTCAAATATATAAAAGGATGTCATATAGAGGGGGGAGAAAGGTTGTTTTCTGCTGCTCCTGAGAAGAGGACACGGAGCAATGGATTCAAACTACAAGAAAGAAGATTCCACCTAAACATTAGAAAGAACTTCCTGACAGTAAGAGCTGTTCGACAGTGGAATTTGCTGCCAAGGAGTGAGGTGGAGTCTCCTTCTTTGGAGGTCTTTAAGCAGAGGCTTGACAGCCACCTGTCAGGAATCATAGAATCGTAGAGTTGGAAGAGACCACAAGGGCCATCGAGTCCAACCCCCTGCCAAGCAGGAAACACCATCAAAGCATTCCTGACAGGTGAACCCAAAAAAGGGGGGGTAGATCACTGCCAGTTTTTAACTCTGTGAGTAGATCGCAGTCTCTTGGGAGTTGGCCACCCGTGTCTTACAGGAAGCAAGCTGAAGCAAAACACAAAGGAATATTACAATCTCTTCCTCCTGCCATTCCTTCCCACACAGAATCAATCAAAGAGATGGAAGAGTCCCAAGGACCATCTAGTCCTTTTTTTTTTTTTTTTTGGAAAATTAAATTTAAAACTCTTTTAAAAGTTCGTAATCTTTAGAGGGTTGTTGCAAATGATGTTTTGCCACTTGAAAGTGCAAACTGGGTCACCAGTGTGCGAGAATCACTCCAGAGGAAGTTCTATCTACTGCATCTTCGAAACAAGCAAACAAAAAAAGTCAGGATAGTCCATCTTTACGGTTCCTCTCAAGTTGCAGACCGCTGGCCTTTATTGCAGAAATATATTTCGGGCCAACACAAACTCAATACAGTCAATGTTTATCAAAAAAAAATACCAGTGACTATCCTTTTGGAGAAAGAATTCCAGGAAGAATAATCAGTGGGTGATAAAACGCGAACTTAACTCAACAGTTCACCCTTAGGAAGAAAAATCTATGAAGCTTTTCTATCTTCCTTGTAAAATGGGTAGAGGAACAGATTTAGCCTGTCTTCCAGCTACAGAGTTAAATAAATCTTATGCTATCTACCTTTTTTCTCTAGGAGAAAGAACAATATCAAGAGAGTCAGAGGTAGGAAATGAGGCTAATCCCTCTTTTTTCCTCTTCTATCAAACAGGGCCAAAACCTTTCAAGACTCCAGTGAGGAGGGGGGGGGGACCAAGCAGAATTTGCAAACTAGAAGAGAGCCTGGCTGAACTTCTTAGTATCCACCAAGTTATACTCCAAAGTAGATCTATTGAAATCGGTGGACTACAGGGAGCTGGGAGCATGACTTTCAGCACAAAATTAGCTCTCATCTCTAATCCCTATTGAATTCAATTAAGCTTACTCCCAGGAAAGTGGGGTTAGGATACAGTCTGCACAGCAGTGTGGCCAAGACTTGCGGCAAAAGCAGAATCATAGAAGGGACTCTGAGGTTCATCTAGTCCAGTGGTGGCTAACCTTGACACTCCAGATGTTTTGGGACTACAACTCCCATCATCCCTGACCACTGGTCCTGTTAGCTAGGGATGATGGGAGTTGTAGTTCCAAAACATCTGGAGTGTCAAGGTTAGCCATCACTGATCCCAACTCCCTGAAATACAGGAATATGCAGTTGTCCAATACGGGGATTGAACCTTGGTGTTAGTGATGTTAAATATACCTTAGCCCAGGGGTCGGCAAGCTAAGGGCTGCGGGTCAGATCAGGCCCAATGGCCTTCAGGATCCGGCCCGCGGACTGTCTGTGGATCGGCATGGGGATTCTGTTCGTTCAGGCTGCGCCATTTTTTCCCTGTGCCATTCCATTCCCCCCCCCTCGCCCTCACACACACTGCGACGGCGCCTCCTCCCTCCCTTCTCCTGGCTTCTCCCCGCCCTGCCTAGAGGAGAAAGGGGGCTGGGCTGAGCTGGCTGAGCGCCATTTTAAGCAGCCCCTCTCCGGAGCCAGCCCTTTCGCGCCGCTCATCTTCCCTCTGCCGCCATCCCCCCCCCCCGGTGCTCCTGTGGGTCAGAGAGCGGAACAGACGAGCTCTATCTGCCTACCCACGAGAAGCAGTGGCGGCGGCAGCGGTAGTAGTGGCGGCAGCCCCTGGGAAGGGCAGCGGCTGGGGCTGGAGGGTGGGGAAGAGGACTATTTGCCCCCCTCGCCTCTTCTTCCAGTTCCCTCCCCCCTCCCCGGTGCCACTTCTCTGGCCCGCCACAAGGTCTGAGGAACAGTGGACCGACCCATGGCTAAAAAAAATTGCCGACCACTGCCTTAGTCTTTAGTGTGAAGGTATTTTAAAATGGCATCAACAGGAGGGAAGCTAATAAAAATCAGGAGAACATCAAGGGGTTAATAATTATCAGGATCATTGTAAGGAGGGGGGAGGGACCAGGTGGCGCTGTGGGTTAAACCACAGGCTTGCTGATCAGAAGGTCAGCGGTTCGAATCCCTGCGACGGGGTGAGCTCCCGTTGCTCGGTCCCAGCTCCTGCCCACCTAGCAGTTCGAAAGCATGTTAAAGTGCAAGTAGATAAATAGGGACCGCTCCAGCAGGAAGGTAAACGGCGTTTCCGTGCGCTGCTCTGGTTCGCCAGAAGCGGCTTTGTCATGCTGGCCACATGACCCGGAGGCTGTCTTCGGACAAACGCCGGCTCCCTCGGCCTATAGAGCGAGATGAGCACGCAACCCCAGAGTCGGACACGACTGGACCTGATGGTCAGGGGTCCCTTTACCTTTAAGGAGGGGGGAATTATCAGGATCACAGCAGGTGTGGAGGGGGGCAATGTAACATTTTCCTCCCCTGCTGTGATCCAGAAGATGGACTACTTAACCCTTTGGAAATTTTCCCGTTCAAAATTGCCCTCCCCAAGCTGCTTTTTTCACTCCAAGAGATTCCCCATATCTCCCCCTTTGCAGGTGAAACAAATAGCCTACAGAAGAGCATCTTGCATGCAGAGCATCCCAGGTTCAATATCAGGGTATCTCCAGAAAGGACTAGTCCTGAAACTCTGGAGAGCTGCTGCCAGCCAGTGTAGGCACTCCTGAGCTCAGATGGGCCATTAGCCTGACTTGGTATCAGGCAGCTTCCTAGGTCTCCTGAAATGATCCAAGTGCAAAGTTCAACAGCCGTTCCTTGTTCGCCCTTCCTCCTTCCAGCTGCCCTGCTTGTCGCCAGGTCAATTGAGTGCATCATTTCAAAGTTTTATACCCCTCCTCCGCCGGCTGGATCAATAGTCAGCCCTGGCTGACACTAAATATAACCACCTGGAAAGAGCTTTTGGGGGGAGAGAGGAGGGTGAAAATATATTTTTTCCACCTTCCTTTCCACAGTTTCTTCTCCTCTGCCTCTCTTGACAAGTGGGGACCGAATTAGGGTACAGCACACATCATAATCCATACGGCCCATTAACTCCAAAATCCACTAACCATTTGCAAAGCAATCAGGATGAGTTTTTTTCTTTTTTCTTTTGTCGCACGTCTACAGCCCACCAGAAGGAGCTATCCTAAACAGATGCAGGATAGGACTAGGCAAGAAGCAATAAGGGGGGGGGGGGCCACTGGGAATTCTTCAGAGGGCTATGGCGGGGAGATCAGGACAAAAATGCAATCTTTTAAAAGCCCGTTAAAGGATGTGAGTTGTGGCACGCTAAAAGCCAATGAGGCAAGCATGGGGGGGAGGGTGCAACCAACTTTTTCTTTTTGCAAAGTCTTCTTAAAGTCTACACATCCAAGTTGGGGGTGTGCTCTCCTGATCGCCTAGAACGCGCAAGAATTCTCTCCAGGCGATCACATAGGGGAGCTTTACAAAAAGCTGGTAATGTGTAGGTGCAGGGGCGAAGGGTGGAGTGGGGGTGCGGACCGCCGCGGGTGTCACCACTGAGGGGGGTGACAAAATGCCAGTGTGGTGTAGTGGTTAAGAGCGGTGGACTCGTAATCTGGTGAACCGGGTTCGCGCCTCCGCTCCTCCACATGCAGCTGCTGGGTGACCTTGGGCTAGTCACACTTCTCTGAAGTCTCTCAGCCCCACTCACCTCACAGAGTGTTTGTTGTGGGGCAGGAAGGGAAAGGAGAATGTGAGCCGCTTTGAGACTCCTTCGGGTAGGGATAAAGCGGGATATCAAATCCAAACTCTTCTTCTTCACCGCGGAGGCTGCAGCGCGCCCAAGCCACGGGTCTCTCCTGGGAGAGACGCGGTGGCTTGGGGCATGCACAGACTCTGCACTGCTCAAACGGTCCGCCCACTGCCTCCCCCCCTCAGATGTAGGGCGGCTGAGTGGAAGGAGGCAGGCCCCACGGTGCACCCCACCCCTATGGGCTGCTCGCCCTGTCCCTGGGCACGACGCCCCAAGCACCTGAGTAGCTTCCTCCGCCGGTTTGTTTGTGTCTCCTTTTTTTTTACAAACACTTACATGGGAATCAAAGATCTGTAGAGCTGGGAGGGACCACAAGGGTCATCTAGTCCAACCCCCTGCAAAACAGGAATCTTTTGCCCAACGTGGAGCTCAAACCCACGACCCTGAGGAGGGACTATTTAAATGGGGAGAAGCTGACTCTTTGCGGACCACGGTTCCTTTCCTGGATTCATGCAGGTGTTGTTAAGAGCAGAGTTCGAATCCCCACTCGGCCATGAAGCTCACTGCGTGGGACAGGCACTGCCTCTCAGGCTAACCTACCTCGCAGGGGTGTTGTGGGGTTTAAATGAGATGGGAGAAAACCATGTACGGCACCTTGGATCTCACTGGAGAAGGTGGGGTTGTAAGGGCAATCATAGAATTGTAGAGTTGGAAGGGACCCCTAGGGTCATCTAGTCCAACCCTCTGCAATACAAGAAGCATTTGCCCAAAGTAGGGCTCAAACCCACGACCCTGAGATTAAGAGTCTTATGCTCTACCGACTGAGCTATCTCCACTCAATCATGTCTTAAACACCATAGGATGGAAAGCAGGGTGGATAAAAATCAATGATTTTTTTTAAAAAATAAAAAAATCGGATTTTTTTTTTAATTCGGATTTTTTTTATTTAAATCGGATTTTTTTGATTTAAATTGGATTTTTAAAATAAAATGGTTTTGGAGGAAAAATCTTTCTAAATATAGTCTTCTATTTAATTTACATTGTAGTCCAAAGGCTATTCATCAGGAAATATGTATTTATTTTAAGTTTATCAAGTGTGCTAAAACTCAGCCTAAGTTTTTTTTAAAAAATGTTTAACCACATCAGTTAACAAACATGGATACATATGCTACCATATTATTGTTTTAGTTAAATAAATTGTTTAAATGGTTATTAAGGAAATGATTATTTTTCTCCTTCCAATAAAGTACAGCAGATAAGTTGTCCAAATATAAACAGTTAACTTATTAAACCTCACCATAATTTCATAATTATCTGTATGTATTTCTAGTAGTTACAGGTAGATCGTGTGCATGCACACGAAAGCTCATACCAAGAACAAACTTAGTTGGTCTCTAAGGTGCTACTGGAAGGAATTTTTTTATTTTGTTTCTAGTAGTATAACCAAATCAGTAATTTTTGATATAACTGTAAAAACTACTCTGAAAATTTATTATTCCAAAAATGAAACCTTCATATGGTTGTAAATATTAAGATTATACCAGCAAGAATGAGTCTTTCTGTAAAAAAAAAATTAAATCAAGTCTTTCTGACTAGTGATTTAAATCAAGCCTTACTGACTAGTGATTTAAATCGTGATTTAAATCAAATCCACCCTGATGGAAAGGAAGTACTGTATTGAGGGAACATAAACTGCAAAGGACCACAGGTAGGTGGGTGTTTCTCAAACAGTGCAGAAATAAGAGGTACTTGTTGTCATCATCATCACGTTTATGAATCCTTTGCCCCAAAAGATCAAGACATCATATAGTTCTCCACACACACACACACACAATCCCCTCCTTTAGCCTCACAACAACCCAGAAAATGACTGGCCCAAGTTAACCCCATGAGCTTCACAGTGGGATTCAAATCTGGGATTCCCAGCTCTGTCTGACACCTGACTCTAACCACTACACGGCACTGCCTCATTTCAGCTGCATGGGTCTAGTCCCATGCATCTAACCTGGACCACGTAAGAGTAGGAAGATGCTGTATACAAACTCAGGCCGTTAGCTCTTCAGAATGCCAGGCTAGGTTTTTTTTTTCTCCCCTCCAGACATTTTTTGGACCGGAAATGTCACAGACTGACGCAAGGGGCAGACACAGAAGTTCCTTGGCGGAAGAGCAGGGTGGTAAGTAATAAGCGACGCCTGAGCAACATCTCAGGAGTGGCATATTCCCAATTGCCACAGATTTCCCTGGTTTGGCGCCAATATTTTTCAGCCGTCCAATTATCAGTCTTTCCAAGTGACCCTCATACTCCCACCTCCCCTGTGCCGGTCAATGAACACCCCATTCCGACAGAGCATCTTTCCTCCAGGGTGGAATAGGCAAAGGAGGGTGCATGTTTTAATTATTTTAAAAAAGAAGAAGATCATGTAGCAATGCAAATTCTACAGTGGAGCTTGCAGGCAGAAGCTCCTTAAGCAGCCACAAGGTCCAGTCTCCTACTCAGACATCATCCGCTGCAAAAATCGACTGTGCATTAAGGATTCCGATAATGGATTCCAAAGTGGATTTTCTCCCCAGGTGGAAAAAAGTTCCTAAAAGTAATGCCCTTGCCCTGGCAAAAAAGTAACAGTTAATCATGGCAAGTAGGATCTGCAACAAAATGGTGCTCCAAGCAGCCAGCCATGCCCTTTTGCAAGATACTCCATTCCACTTCCTATCCCCAGCATTCAGTGGGCATACTCAGTCCAATGAGGCAGTTTCTAAAACAGATTTCCCCCCCAAAGTTGTTGTTGTTTTTAGGGGGCACTTCTGCAAACCCTGGGGTCACCCCAGGCCTGCCGCCCCCTCTCTCTTGTGCATGGATAATGCTGATTTGGCTAGGAAGGGATTAGCACTGAGAAGGAGTTTGCTCCTGGTGCATAGGACAGCTCAACAGAGCCTCCAGGTTCAGAGGCAGTATACCACCAAACATCGGTTTGCCGGGGAGCAACGCCAGAACAGGGCTACTGCCTTCATGCCCTGCCTGTGGGTTGCCCGGAGACATTTGGTTGGCTGTTGTCAGAAACACAATGCGGGAGAAAATGGACCTGGGTAGCTCATTTACAGCATGCTGCTGATAACGCCAAGGTTGCAGGTTCGATCCCGATATGGGACAGCTGTATAGTCCCACATTGCAGGGGGTGGACTAGATGACCCTCGGGATCCTTCCAACTCTAGGATTCTATTATCTATAACCTCCAGTCTGAGCCAGCAGGGCTCTCCTTATTCTCCCAGGGGCTCATGGCTGTGGGTCCGAACCATGAAGCAAGAATATCAAAAGACTCATTGCACACACACACCCGACTCTACTCACAGAGTCTCTTTCCAATTTAACCAGTAACCAACTCGACATCTGATAAGACTTTCCAGGTGGGGGGCAAGGATCTGTTAAATGGAGACAGTGTCCAAGCCCACCCATAACTCCCCAAAATCATAATCTATGTGCAACACATTTACAGGGAATATGCCAAAATCAGTTTTTGAAGGCCAGAAGATGGCCAGGAAGATGCATCTTCCACAATGGCTGGAAGAAATTAGGGAGGGGAGACATATGCAAGCAGCCACTGCCCCAATGCGCTAAACCATCACCTCCTGACCTTTGAACATCCTCCAAGGGACATTCTCCAACATGCATTGGGAGGCAGTGTGGCACAGTGGTTAGAGTCACGGACTAGGACCTGGGTGGCCAGCATTCAAATCCCTACTTCAGCCATGAACCTCACTTTGGGTGACCTTAAGCTGTTCCCAACCCATCACTCAGTGCTGATTGCACTCTGCACATGCTCAAAGGTTACACATTAACCTTACTCCACATGCTCTGGGACTGAGGCACCTCTGTGGCGCAATGGGTCAGCGCGCCTGGCTGTTAACCAGAAGGGTGGTGGTTCAAGCCCACCCAGGGACAGCTGTGGGCAGGATTCCTGAATTGCACAGGGTTGGACTAGATGACCCTCGGGGTCCCTTCCAACTCTAGGATTCTGCGAGTCCTAGCAATCAAAGCAATAACTGTTTGTTTCTTTTTGGAGAGGGAGGGCTGGCATCTAAGACCAAGGAAACATTGTTTTCACGGCAAAGAGGCAAACCAATCTCAGCTGGCATTTTGGGGATGACAGAATGGGAGACAGATGAATCTCCTTGATGGAAAGTCTCCCAGGAGCTGTTCAGCAATTCAAAAGGAGAACTTCCCAGTGGGAAGCAAGTGAGAGAGAGGGATGCCATTTGGATTCTCCACCTAAAGACATTTTTTTTTTTTAAATTCTTGGGAGGGAACTTCATGCAGGATATTCTCCCAGTGGCCAACCAGATGTCCCTCCCCAGCTGTGATTCCCAGCAGATGGGAACCCAGAGACATCCTGCCTCGGACACCCGGCAGAAATTAAACTACTCCCTCCCGGGCCTCCCCTCTCCATCCCTCTCTCCCAGGTGTGTACCTTGAGTCCCCGGATCTCGCCCAGGTGAAGCTGCAAGCGCCGGTTGACCTCGCGGATGAGGTTGCTGTGGTCCAGCATGGCGCTCATCTTCTCCGACTCCGCCTTGCGCAGGCTCCGGATCAGCTCCTCCTTGGTCCACTTGAGCAGCTCCTCGTCCGACACCTTGGAGAGGTCTTCGGCCACACCCGACGCGCAACTTTCCGAGCCGGGCGCCGACGACGAGGCAGACGCCGACGCCCCGGCTCCAGGTGCGGATCCGGACGGAGTCGCCACCTTAGACATGATGCCGGCGGCCCAAGTGGCTCCGGGATCGCCTGCCTAGGATGGAGGGGGGGGGGAGAATGTCGTTGCACTCTGTATTCCACCAAGACCCTCAAGCCCCAAATCTCGGAGGATCCTTGAAAACAACGCCTTTAGTCAGACGGGACTGTCCCTCGCCGAGAAATCGGAGTGACTTCGGAATGCAGTAAAGAGCAAAGTGAAGGGGGGTTGCTTTCCCCCAAGCTATTGTGGCTTGTTCAGAAGGAAGGAGGAGCTCCCTCGGTGGTAAAAAGACATCCTTACAAATTATTTTAGAGGTGGGGAGAGACAGAGAGAAGATAAGCAATCTTCAATCCTCCGATCCGGTTTTTCGCTTGTTGATCCTGCGCTTATAACAGTACCCGGGCGGAGGGAGTCGTAAAACAGCAAAATCTTTGTTGTGTGTGTGGCTGGAGGATTGTAACAAGGAGTTGGGGTGTCCCCGCGCAGCTTCGCCTCCCAGTCAGCAATCTTCAGCCTCAGAGTTTAGTGGATCTTCGAAATTCAACAGGAAAATACACACACACATATTATACCCGTGCGCGCTAAGGAGTTTCCCAGTGCCAACCGCGCCTACGAACTTGCGAGCCACGCGGCGCGATCACGAGTGGAGCGACTCCACGCGCCCCTCCCAAGTCCGGCACTTTGCAAACAAAGTGGAGCCGCCCAAAAGGCGCCGTTGGGCGGAGAAGGGTCGCTCACCCAGAGCCTCCCAGCCTGGTTTCCCAAAGGAGGCTCAAAGAGGGTGTCGCCTCGCTTCCTTCTGCTCCGCGAAACTCAGGGGTTGCTCCGCATCTGCTCCGGCGCGAGACCGGGCGGCGCCCTCCCTCGGAAGCAGGGATCCGGGAGCGGCGCGATCTGAGTCTCTTTGCCAGATCCCCCGGACAGGACTCGAGGACTTTCCCTCGCTTTCCAGCTGCAGCAGGTCGCCTTTCTGTTAAATCCTGCAACACGCCCACGCGCCCTCTCCGGACGCAGCAAGCGCGGGAAGGCGACACGCGGGTCTTTTGTACGTGAGGATGCGGACCAAGGGCAGGTTTGCGCCCCACTCCCCAATCTGGGCAACGCAGCTTTGGAGACCGCGGGCTGGAGAAGCGGAGGAAGAGGCACAGATTCGAGAGAGAACCGGGCCCTCCCCACGTTGCTCCGGGAGAATCCGTGCGCTGGGGCACCGATCCGCCCTCTCCTTCCTCCGTTGCAGCTCAGGAAAGGGCGCTGCCCGCTTCTCAACTAGGCTCGTCCCTGGCAGCCATCCTCATCCTCCTCCTCTTCCTCCTCCTCCGTCCCGGGCAGCCGGGCCTCGCCCCTCTTCAGCCCGCGCAACCGGCTCCCTACGGACGCTCCGAGCGGGGCCACGGGCTGCCCAGAGCGCGCATTGGGCACGGGAGGGTCTGGTCCGGCGCCCTGGGCAGGCGCTGCGCCCGCGGCGCGGTCCACGTCGGCCGGGCGAGAGTGAGAGTGAGAGAGAAAGTGAGGCGGCGCGAGGCTTTTCAGCGGGGAGGTGGCGGACCACGTGCGATGCCGGGGGGCGGAGGGGGGGCCGGGAGGGAGGCGCGGCTCGCAGGCGCCACCTCGCGGGCGTGGCCCACAGGCGCCGCGTCTAGAATTGAAGCATCGAATTACAGAATTTAGGGCTTGACACCTATCCTTCATAATACAGGCTTGTCCCGTATATCACTGTAAAATGCTACGTCCTGTATTGTTACAGTTTTATTTCAGATATTGTCTCTCCATGGGCATAGCCAGGATGGGGGGCGAGCGCCGGGCAGACTTTATGTATCAATGACATATCAATGACTTGGATGGCTTGAGGGCATCCTGATCAAGTTTGCAGATGACACCAAATTGGGAGGGGTGGCTAATACCCCAGAGGACAGGATCACACTTCAAAATGACCTTAACAGATTAGAGAATTGGGCCAAAGCAAACAAGATGAATTTTAACAGGGAGAAATGTAAAGTACTACACTTGGGCAAAAAAAATGAAAGGCACAGATACAGGATGGGTGACACCTGGCTTGAGAGCAGTACATGTGAAAAGAATCTAGGAGTCTTGGTAGACCACAAACTTGACATGAGTCAACAGTGTGATGCAGCAGCTAAAAAAGCCAATGCAATTCTGGGCTGCATCAATAGGAGTATAGCATCTAGATCAAGGGAAGTAATAGTACCACTGTATTCCGCTCTGGTCAGACCTCACCTGGAATACTGTGTCCAGTTCTGGGCACCACAGTTCAAGAAGGATACTGACAAGCTGGAACGTGTCCAGAGGAGGGCAACCAAAATGGTCAAAGGCCTGGAAACGATGCCTTATGAGGAACGGCTTAGGGAGCCGGGTATGTTTAGCCTGGAGAAGAGAAGGTTAAGGGGTGATATGATAGCCATGTTCAAATATATAAAAGGATGTCATATAGAGGAGGGAGAAAGGTTGTTTTCTGCTGCTCCAGAGAAGCGGACACGGAGCAATGGATTCAAGCTACAAGAAAGAAGATTCCACCTAAACATTAGAAAGAACTTCCCGACAGTAAGAGCTGTTTGACAGTGGAATTTGCTGCCAAGGAGTGTGGCGGAGTCTCCTTCTTTGGAGGTCTTTAAGCAGAGGCTTGACAGCCACCTGTCAGGAATGCTTTGATGGTGTTTCCTGCTTGGCAGGGGGTTGGACTGGATGGCCCTTGTGGTCTCTTCCAACTCTATGATTCTATGATTCTATGTTGGTGGGGCACCTCATTGTTAAAATCGTGTTCATGGAAGACAATCTTACTCGGCTAGGAGTGATCGGCGAAGAAGAAAAAGAAGAAGAAGAAGGCCCGAATATAAGCCACACATTTTTTCCAAATTCTGACAGTGAAAAGTTAAAGTGCGGCTTATATTCAGAACCAAGCGCTGCGCACCTGCCTCCCAGAACTACCGCCCTAGGTGGGGGGGGGCAGCAGGCGCAGGTTTGGGGAGGTAGTGTTGGGAGGCAGGTTCGCAGCGCGCTCAAAACCGAGTGCCGGCGCTGGCTTGGGGAGGGGAGTGACGGTGTTGGCTGCCTCCTGTCCAGGGCGGTAGTGCCGGGAGGCGGGCCACACCTGCAAATAAGGCCTGAATTTTAAAGGTGTGGCTTATTTGCAGGTGCATCTTATATTCGGGCCAATCCGGTACTTCTCTGTGAGCAGTAGGTCAATCAATCATTTATTTAAATGGTCACAGACCAGCTTCGACTCATACAGCATCAAATAGTAGAACATGTGAAAGATACAAAGAACATTACAAGTAAAACATCAATTTAAAATTTGAGAACCTAAATTAAAATCAGATGTTTACATGCCCCCACTAGTTTCCTTTAAGAAGTTCTTGTTTCCTACGTTTAATAGCAGATACACAAAATTTAGCTACATTAATTGTAATTTTGGGGTCCTTATCATCTACCAAGGCTCTTAGACGTTGGAAACCAGATTCGTTCTTGGACTTTTGTAGAACCGGTGAGATGTAGATCAACCGTAGATCCTTGTAGAAACTACAGTATAACAGTACGTGTAAATTCTACTTCCGACGATCCACAAGGGCAGATACGTGCCTCATAAGGTTTGCCCTCATATCTGCCCTGCAGCAGTAGGTCAGTTAGTTAAGTATTTTAATTTATTTACCTGATTTAGGGGGAAAGATCCCCCCCCCCATGTCTCTCTCTCTCTCCAAATGCAGGTCTTTGAAAGGTCATGCATTTAAGCTCTGGGTAAGCCAAGCACAGGCAGATTTACAAATTCATGTTTATGGAGCAGGAGAAAACAAGCTTGCTCCATCCATGATGGAGTCTGTTCCACTGCTGAACAGCTCTTGCTGTCAGAACGTTTTTCTGAATGTTTAGTCGGAATGTCCTTCCTTGCAACTTGAAGCCGTGGGTTTGAGTCCTACCCTCCAGAGCAGGAGAAAACAAGCATGCTCCAGCCTCCATGTGTGACAACCCTTAAGATATTTGAAGATGGCTATCATCTCCTCTCTCATGCTGTGGAGCCAGGGTTGTGTAGTGGTTAAGAGCGGTGGACTTGTAACCTGGTGAACCGGGTTCGCGTCTCCACTCCTCCACATGCAGCTGCTGGGTGACCTTGGGCTAGTCACACTTCTCTGAAGTCTCTCAGCCCCACTCACCTCACAGAGTGTTTGTTGTGGGGGAGGAAGGGAAAGGAGAATGTTAGCTGCTTTGAGACTCCTTAAGGGGAGTGAAAGGCGGGATATCAAGTCCAAACTCCTCCTCCTCCTCCTCCTCCTCTTCTTCTTCTTCTTCTTCTTCTTCTTCTCTCTTCTTTTCCAGGCTAAACATACCCAGTTACCTCCACCGTTCCTCAGAAGGCTTGGTTTCCACACCTTTATCATCTTGAAGAAGAAGAAGAAGAAGAGTTTGGATTTGATATCCCGCTTTATCACTACCCGAAGGAGTCTCAAAGCGGCTAACATTCTCCTTTCCCTTCCTCCCCCACAACAAACACTCTGTGAGGTGAGTGGGGCTGAGAGACTTCAAAGAAGTGTGACTAGCCCAAGGTCACCCAGCAGCTGCATGTGGAGGAGTGGAGACTCGAACCCGGTCTCCCAGATTAGAGTCTACCGCTCTTAACCACTACACCACACTGGCTCTCCTTGGTTCACACACACACACACACATTCCGGCTTGTCAGTATCCACCTTAAATTGTGGTGCCCAGAACTGGACACGGTATTCCATATATGGTCTGGCCAAGGCAGAATTTTTATGTTTATTGCATTTCCATCCCACCTTTCCCCCAAAGTGCTCAAGCTTGTGTACATGGTTCTCTTCCTCCCCGTTTTATCCCCACAACAACCCTGTGAGGGAGGTTAGGCTGAGACACTGTGACTGGCCTACGGTCACCCAGTGAGCTTCATCTCCATGTGACTGAGTGGAGATTTGAGCCCTGGTCACCAAGGTTCATAGTCCAGCACCCAAACCATTATACCGTGCTGTAGTTTCCCCCTAGTACTTGTTTAGAAGAGTATTTTGGCTGGGGGAGGTTATTTTGAAGAAGTGGGAAATGCTACAGCAGGTGAAATGAAATCTCTACTTATTCGGTAGCATGTGCCTTACTCCTGTAAAGTCGCAAAAAAATTATATAAAGGATAACAAGCCAAGATAGCCAATGCGGTGTGAGCCAGATGTTGGACTACAACTCCCATCATCCTTAAGCACTGGTCATGCTGGAGCTTGAAGATAATGGGAGTTGTAGTCCAACAACATGCTGAGATTGGTGGAAGCTGGCATAGGCCATGGGATCTTTGTCAAGAAAGTAGGCATCTTAGGCAAGGTGAAGCTATAGGTAGACAACTGTCTCTTGATGGATTCAAAAGCAAACCAAAGAGGACTTCTTGTGATGGAGGTATTGCCGCTTGTGACATTGACATTCATCTGGGAAGCAGGTTTTGTAGGGTCTTGGTGTTTCAAAAACCTACTTAACCCAGAGCAACAGCAAGAAAAAATATGTGTGCTCATTGTGGGAAGCAATGAATCCCTCAAAATAGATTCCAGAACCTTAAATAAATAAATAAAATTGTGTCTGAGCTGATTCATTTATTTGCCTTTTCACTGAGAGGAATTACACTTTTCTTGCTATTCTGCTGGGTGGTAAGTACTCTTTGGTGAGAGAACCCCAGCAGAAATTTTAAATCACAAAAAATGCAGCAAAGTAAAGCATGGAAATATAGGCTGTTAGACCTTTAAAATATCCCCATCTAAGTAGCTTCCAAAGTTCCCCTTTCCCCCTTTGCATAGAAAGAGTCCACGTTTGGTAAATTGAAAATGGTTTACTTACAAACTCTTCAAAGGTCAGATTCATGTGCTGTTCCATACAGCAGCAAGAAAACACAGGCAGTAAAACCTAGGTTCCAAAGTGGTAAATGTTTCAAAATTGTTTGTATAGAAACACAAGGATGGCTTGGTTAAGCCACACAGGCTGAGCTTGGAGCATCCAGCATAGACCTCCTTACTGGTAGGGTTCACATGATTGAACAGAAGAACAAAGGCTTGATTACCCTTTCTCCCAAGGTGAGGGGGGTGACGTAGCTAAGTCTGGCAGGACTGCTTACTCTATGGTCTTAACACCTTCATGCATTAATTAGACTTAAGCATGTTGGATATATGAGGTTGATAATCCTGTGTGAATTTCATCTCAGCTCACAACTTTGTAACATTTTCTGAGCCTTCCTGTCCAAAGAGAGTCTAATTTTCTTCTCATTTATGATTCTTGCTTGGCTTCATTTGGGACTTCTTTTATTGCTCATGATTTTTGGCAAGTTGATTCCCCCACCCCTCTCTTCTATTTAAATATCTACACCCCCAGCATATTATAAATAATACATGTTTGTGTCATTATCCACTTTTGTTCCCAAGATATTCCGCTGAGATTTGCAAAGTCACACTTTATCAGTTGCAAACTAAGATGAAAATGAACGGAACTGAAGCAATCAAGGGTTTGGGAAAAGGTGGGAGGGAATCATATTTTAGTATCTTCTCCAATGGCAGCATTAGACTTGCAAATTTGGGGCAAGTTACTCGCTTTGGCTCTGATTGCTGGTACATCCTCAATAACACCATCAAAAAGTGACTTGCCAATTGCCAGCAAATTTATTGACTGTCAGTAAAAAAAAACCAGGAAAAATACTGGAAAATGTGTATTGCCAGTAAATTCCTCCCTTCCTGGCTCTGTTGATGCTTCTTCAAACAACTTAATAGCTATCACAGTTTGCTACCTTTTTGCCTTGCATTTTTTCAATGAGCTATTGAAAAATCAGGCGATCCTCAGCAAAAATAATTATGATTTCTTTTTCCAAGTTGTCATCCTTAATCTCTTCTTATTCTTATTCTTCGGCATAATAAGGGGTAGGTAGAAGGTAAAGGGACCCCTGACCATTAGGTCCAGTCGTGACCGACTCTGGGGTTGTGGCGCTCATAGAATCATAGAATCATAGAATCATAGAATCATAGAATCATAGAGTTGGAAGAGACCACAAGGGCCATCCAGTCCAACCCCCTGCCAAGCAGGAAACACCATCAAAGCATTCCTGACAGGTGGCTGTCAAGCTTCTGCTTAAAGACCTCCAAAGAAGGAGACTCCACCACACTCCTTGGCAGCAAATTCCAGCAAATTCATCTCGCTTTATTGGCCGAGAGCCGGCATACAGCTTCCGGGTCATGTGGCCAACATGACAAAGCTGCTTCTGGCGAACCAGAGCAGCGCACGGAAACGCCGTTTACCTTCCCGCCAGAGCGGTTCCTATTTATCTACTTGCACTTTGACGTACAAGGTTCAACTAAATCAGATATGCAAGTTGTTTGCAATAGGCTTTGGGCTGTAGTCAAGGTAAAGGTAAAGGGACCCCTGACCGTTAGGTCCACTCGCGGATGACTCTGGGGTTGCGGCGCTCATCTCGCATTATTGGCCGAGGGAGCCGGCATACAGCTTCCCGGTCATGTGGCCAGCATGACTAAGCCGCTTCTGACAAACCAGAGCAGCGCACGGAAACGCCGTTTACCTTCCCGCCAGAGCGGTACCTATTTATCTACTTGCACTTTGATGTGCTTTCGAACTGCTAGGTTGGCAGGAGCAGGGACCGAACAACGGGAGCTCACCCCGTCGCGGGGATTCGAACCGCCGACCTTCTGATCGGCAAGCCCTAGGCTCTGTGGTTTAGACCATAGCGCCACCCGCGTCCCTAGGGTAGTCAAGGTAGCAGAGCACTAAAGGCGAACATTGCGTCAGCGGTAGGGTTTCTCTTTGTGTAATCGAATCCCCCCCCCCCCGAATTTTCTGTTTGCAACCCCTTACAACTACGCACAAAGTCCTTGAACCCTGAAAACACCTCTTTTCCACACAGAAGATCCCAGCCTCAGTCTTTGGTGTCTCCAAGTCGGGCTGCGAATTTCCTCTGCCGGAATGCCTGAAGAGCAGCTGCCAATCAGTGTGGACAATACTGAACTAGATGAAGTTCTTGTTTCCTATGTTCTAATTTCCTATGTTCTTATATTCCAAAGTGCCCAGGATCCCACCAAGGAACTGAAAAGAAATTGCTATATGACTTGAAGTGCAGCAACAGTGAGTTTTTAAGCAGCTTAGTATTGATGTACTTTGAGTAATATATAGAAGGCTGTCCTAAGTCGTAATGCCATACAAAAATAACCCGATTTCACACTTCTCTCTATACGCGAATATCCACCCTGATCACAAAGAGGTCATAAAATGGTTAACTTATCGCCTCTCCCTTTCCTTCCAGCAGGATCCAGACTGCTCTCTCGAGCCCCTCATACTGTTTCTCCAAAATGGGGCATTTACCTGGGACTGAACTCTCATTGATTGAGACAAGGAGGAGCAGTCTCCTGAAATGATGAATGCATCAATTTCCAGAATAAATGCTTACATTCTGAGCTTGAAGATTTGATTTCTGCTGGTGGTGGTGAGGGTTCCCCCCCCCTTACTTCTGTGATCACCAAAGTAAACACCCCTGCCATTCAAAGGCAGAGAGAGAGAGAGAGATGAAATAATGATTCACTCCTGTTCTTTTGCACAGCTACGCAAAATACCAATGTTTTTTTTCTCCTTCTTTCGCAGTGTTTCCCTTTATTAAAGCATCACAGATACCATATACAGCTTACAAATCCCAAACAAAATAATACATAAAATAAAGAAATGGATACGTATTGGGATACATCCAGTATAATAAAAGGTTGTACGTTTTCTTGTTCTTTATTACAAATATAATCCGCTCCTCAATAATAATAATAATAATAATAATTTATTATTTATAGCCCGCCCATCTGGCTGGGCCTCCCCAGCCACTCTGGGCGGCTTTCAACAGAGCATTAAAATTTGTTGTTGTTCAGTCGTTCAGTCGTGTCCGACTCTTCGTGACCCCATGGACCAGAGCACGCCAGGCACGCCTATCCTTCACTGCCTCTCGCAGTTTGGCCAAACTCATGTTAGTAGCTTAAAATGTTAGGAGCATTAAAATACAGTAATATATAAAACATTAAAAGCCTCCCTAAACAGGGCTGCCTTCAGATGTCTTCTAAAGGTCTGGTAGTTGTTGTTCTCTTTGACATCTGAAGGGAGGGCGTTCCACAGGGCGGGCGCCACTACCGAGAAGGCCCTCTGCCTGGTTCCCTGTAACTTGGCTTCTCGTAGTGAGGGAACCGCCAGAAGACCCTCGGCACTGGACCTCAGTGTCCGGGCAGAACAGTGGGGGTGGAGACGCTCCTTCAGGTATACTGGACCGAAGCCATTTAGGGCTTTAAAGGTCAGCACCAACACTTTGAATTGTGCTCGGAAACGTACTGGGAGCCAGTGTAGGTCTTTCAACACCGGTGTTATGTGGTCTCGGCGGCCACTCCCAGTCACCAGTCTAGCTGCCGCATTCTGGATTAGTTGTAGTTTCCAGGTCACCTTCAAAGGTAGCCCCACGTAGAGCGCATTACAGTAGTCCAAGCGAGAGATAACTAGAGCATGCACCACTCTGGCGAGACAGTCCACAGGCAGGTAGGGTCTCAGCCTGCGTACCAGATGGAGCTGGTAGACTGCTGCCCTGAATACAGAATTAACCTGTGCCTCCATGGACAGCTGTGAGTCCAGAATGACTCCCAGGCTGCGCACCTGGTCCTTCAGGGGCACAGTTACCCCATTCAGGACCAGGGAGTCCTCCACACCTGCCCGCCTCCTGTCCCCCAAAAACAGTACTTCTGTCTTGTCAGGATTCAACCTCAATATTCCAAAGTGCCCAGGATGAACAGATTGCTTTGTGTTTGCTGGACAGATTTGCAGTTTGCTGGAATCAACAAACGAGCCGCTGTTAAAAGATGAGGTGCCATTTTGATGCAAATATCTTGTTATATATACAGTGGTCCCTCGACTTATGAATTTAAGCCGTTCCGAATGGACATTCGTAGGTCGAAAAGTTCGTAAGTCGAAAAAAGCGATTTCCCATAGGAATGTATTGGGAGAAAAAAATATTCGGAAAAATTCATAAGTTGAAAAAACCGCATCTAAAATTCGTAAGTCGAGGGACCACTGTACTCAAAGACAAGCACCCTGGCTCACTATGCCTACCCCATTGCCCATCCCCACGCCTGGCCAAACTCCTTCCATTTGTACCTCGCCCACCCCCTCACCTGCCTCCCCACAACTCAAAACACCTCCTTCCCCCACAGCTCCACAGCTCCCCCAAGCACCTCTGCCAGAGGGCAGACTCAGAGAAGGTAGCAGCAAAAGGGTTGGTTGGGCATGGAGGAAGTGGCTATTGTGGTAGGCAGGCTCAAAGGAGGGGGTGGGCAGCAGTGGCAGAGAATGCCATTTCTGAAGGCAGCCCTGTATTGGGAAGTTTTTGATGTTTTGCTGTGTTTTTATTATGTTGAAAGCCACTCTGAGTGGCTGGGGCAACCCAGTCAGATGGATGGGGTATAAGTAATTTATTATTTATTTATTTATTTATTTATTTATTTATTTATTTATTCCAGATCTGCCACCTGAGGCAATGGCCACACCTTGTGTCATTGGTGGGCTGGCTCTGAAGGATACACAGAGTTGGATCCACACAGCCTCTAGACACCTGCATGTGGGAATGTTCAGGGATGCAGGAGAAGATATAGCGTTTGATTATATCCTACCCTGTTTCCCCTGTTTTAATACGTAGTCATAAAGAAAGCCATGGCAGGGTTTTTTTACCTTTGTGAGAAGTAAGACGTACCCCAAAAGTAAGCCGTGGTGCCACCATTGTTCCCGTCGCCTCATCAGCCCCTCCTGCGTGTGCAGGGAACCAGTGAACCAGTGAGAGGCACGGGGGGAAAATGCGTCTCTTGCAGAGTTCTGCCCCGCCTGCTTAGCACGCAGGGAGAGGCGCGCGGGGGGGGGGAGACGCCTCTTCCTGCCCCGCCTGTTCCCCGTGTGCAGGGAACCAGCAAACCAGTGAGAGGCGCGGGGGGGGGGGAACGCGCCACTTGCGGAGTTCTGCCCTGCCTGCTCAGCGCGCAGGGGGAGGCTATACTGTACCATACTGATGTAATAAAAATAAGACATCCCCCGAAAATAAGCCACCCTGTGTTTTTTTGAGGGAAAAAAATTATAAGACGGTGTCTTAAAAAGGGGGAAAGATGGTATTCCAACTTGTGTTAACAAGTTCCACAATTTAGCAGAGTAACACCGTGTTTCCCCTATTTTAAGACACCGTCTTGTATTTTTTTTCCCTCAAGAAAACGCACTATGGCTTATTTTAAGGGGATGTCTTATTTTTATTACGTAAGCACGCCTTGGCAAGGCCACGCTCGAGTTCTGGGGCTGCGAAGGACGGGACGGGCGCGGAGCTCTTTGTTTGCTTGCTGGCAGCAGGGGGAGAATCTAAGTTGAGCTTTGAGGAAACGGGCACCAGAGAGACCCGCTTTCGCTGGGCGCTCTCTCCTGCTCCTCCGCCGCCGCCTTCCCTCCTCGAAACTTGACAGAAGCCTTGTTTTCCAAGGGGCTTCTTGGGTGACGCGCGGGGCGGCTCAGGGGATTTCGTCGTGGCGGCGAGCACGGCAAGCCCATGCCACCTTCCCTCTCCGCCACGGTAGCTGCCCCGTGCTCTCTGTGCCGAGCGGAGTTGGGCGAGCGCATGGGCGAAGAGACCTTCGGAGTGCCTTTGTCATGCCCGCTGCCCCTTCCTGTGCGCCCTGCTCTGCAGAGTTCTGAGCGCTGCTTCTGGGGCTGACTGGTTTTGGTGGCGGGACTGGCACCCTCCAGAACTGTGCCTATCACTATGGCTTATTTTCAGGGTACGGCTTATATTTCGCAAATGCGAAAAAATCCTGCTATGGCTTATTTTATGACTACGTCTTAAACTAGGGGAAACAGGGCACATTCCCCTTTTAAACTTACACAGCAGATGTGTTGCTCAGGCTCGCTAAAGCCTCTATAATAACTGTCCTGGTATTTTCCCCTTTATTCCCTCATAAAAGATAAGACACGACACAGTCTTCTATAAAAGTATAAAAAGAGTTTACTTACATTCTGTTCACAATAGGATCCCAGAAGGCAGACTTAGCTTAGAAAACTAATATACACATGGAGACTATTCCATAAGGAATAGGTTCCTATGTCCTCTCTTGGCTGGAAGCCAAGAGGGCATCTTTGACTAAGCAGATGTTGCTTCCTTGAAGAACGAAGTCAAAAGAGGAGAGAGATGGCGGCCAGCCCTATGCTTTTGTTACCTGCACAGGTGAGGCCACACCCACCTCTAGTCACGAGGCCACACCCACCTCTAGTCACATGTAGAGGAAGTCTGTCCCAGCCCAGGAGAAACAGGAAGTTCCGACTGGCTGGTCCAGACATTCCCTTCTATGTCCACTCTAGGGATGTTGTACTTGACTGCTCTTGTGTTTCACATCCCACACTGCAAGCAGTGGTTTTTTCCTGGGGGTGGTGGGTGGGTACGCAGGGGTACGCATACCCCTAAACATTTTGTGAATCTAAGTTTGGCCTCATTGAGGGGCAGTATTTCAATATGAGTAGGAAAATGAGAGTACCCCTAAACATTTTTAAGGGGGAAAAAAGTACTGCCTGCAAGTATTAAAATAGCGACCGCTCCAGAAAAGAACACAAGGGGATATTTCTAAGCTATCTTCACTTTGCAAAAAATAAAAAATAAAAAAAATAAAAGCCATACCTGCCTCATTTCTTTGCTACCGTGGGCCAAATGCAAAAAATCAATGCAACCTCTCTCTACTCCCTTCAGATTAACAGCACACATACATACACACACATGGTTTTTAAATACAAATTAGACAACAGTTCTGGAAAGTGGCGTTTTCCTACAAAAATGGATAATTGCAGTGTACATTTCACCCTGAAAGGTTTCACAAAATTTCTGCAAGGCTGGTGGCTCACTCTGGCCATCCATCATTTTCCTCTTCCTTTGGGTCTCTGGAATTGGAGAACATCCGTTTATCCCTCTGGAAATCTGATCACTCCGTTTTGGCCTTGTTTCTGCAGAACATGAATTAAACAGAAGACGAGCTGATGCAATGCGAGGGAACCCCACTGTGGCACTCACTTAAAACGCTTAAAGCGCAATGTACGACAATGATAGCTGTCATTTATACATGCCCCGCCATTCCCATACATGCTGGGGTATTGGGGCAGCATCTTGTTTCTCTGCAGGGTGTCCACATGCCCTACTTTGCAGGCGACAGTCCTCTGCTTGAAGGCCTGTAGAATGGAAGGTGAGAGGTGGGGGCACCAAATTTTGGCATTGTATCTTCTTCTTTCATGATCACTCGTAGCCGAGTAAGATTGTCTTCCATAAACACAGTTTTAAAAGTGAGTCTATAAGTGACTGTGGAGGCCAATTCTAGATCCACACATCCTTCCACAGTGGGGACATTGGTTTCTGTGCGGGAATTGATCACGGTGTGGATTTGCCAAGCGTGCCTTCCTCTTAGCACGTTTCTCCCTTGCATCCTGAGTTCGATTGTCTTCAAAGCCCATGACACCTTTGGTAAAGGCTGTTCTCCAATTGGAGCACTCGCAGGCCAGTGTTTCCCAATTGTTGGTGTTTATACTATATTTTTTTTTTTAGATTTGCCTTTAGACAGTCTTTAAACCTCTTTTGCTGACCACCGGCATTACACTTTCCATTTTAAAGTTCGGAATAGAGTAGTTGCTTTGGAAGACAATCATCAGGCAACAAGACCAGTCCAACGATGACCAGTTCAATGTATAGGGCACCATTGAAGTTTGAGACCCCAAGGTCTGCCACTGATCTTAGGGGTGCTGAGAACTGTAGGGTTCAGTCTGTAGGACCAGTTGGCCATTTTTTGATGTAGAGTTGAAGCTTTTAAGGTGTTTTTGATCCTGAGAGGCTAATCCTCCTCTTGTTTGCCAAGAGGGCAACAAGTAAGGTGCCAAAGGCTGGTGGCTGGAGAGGAGGCTTCAGCAGAATACCTTCACTTCTAATAATAATAATAATAATAATAATAATAATTTATTATTTATACCCCACCCATCTGGCTGGGTTTCCCTAGCCACTCTGGGCGGCTCCCAACAGATCATTAAAAGCACGATAAAAGATCAAACATTAAAAACTTCCCTGTACAGGGCTGCCTTCAGATGTCTTCTAAAAGTCAGACAGTTGTTTATTTCCTTGACATCTGATGGGAGGGCATTCCACAGGGCGGGCGCCACTACCAAGAAGACATTCTGCCTTAGCTCTCATGGGTGGAGAAGCATGTACCAAGAGTGGCATCTTGAATATGAATGCATCAGAACAAGCAACCTGGAACGGCCTCCCAACCAAGAGCTTTTCCTTGGGTTGCAAACATCTTCAGTGTCAGGGTTGCACCAGACGAGCAGGAGTGGTGGCAAGCCCCTCTAGGCGAAGCGGCAACCACGGAAGAGTACAGAGGAATGGAGGGATTCTTACCTGAAGAAGACTGGTGGCGACACTCCTCAGAAGAGGAAGAAGCAGATGGGGAAGAGGGAGGCCAGAACAGGAGGAGGAAGAAGTTGAGCCAGAATCAGGCCCTTGTGAGGAGAGGAGCCGGAGGGCCCCCTCACCTCCTCCTATCTCAGCTGTAGAGCATAGAGCTGAGAAACGGAGGGAGCAATTGGAGGCAGTTGCAGCTCGTAAAAGGCGTGGTGATGAGCTGGCTACTTAAGGAAGGCCGGCTGCTCCCCTCACCAGCACCTGCAACTGCTGTGCTGAAGCACGTGGTTGTTCCTGCTCCTGATCCTGTGTACCTGACTTCGGCTGGTTCCTGACTCGGACTGCTCCTGACTTCGGCTTCTCTTGACCCCGGTACTGATACCTGGCTTCGGCACGCCATCCTGTTGGCGCCATAACATTCAGGTACAAAAAACCCCACACACATTTATTTACATGTGTGTTTACTTATCTTAGAACATTTTACCATGTTCTTTAGACAAAGAGGGTCTTACAAAATGAGTAAAGAAATACACCCTGCATCAGGATTACAGTCAAAAAGATGCGAGACTCAAGGAAAGCGTGATGAAGCAGGAGAAGGGGTAAAAAGAAGAAACAAGCCCAGGCACCAGTCTTTGAAAGTTATACATCTTTTACTGGCCGGCTGGGATGGAAGCTAGCTATCTTGATGGAATGGCTGCTTCAAGGGAGGAAGGACAACTGGTCTCTCGGCAGAGAGGAGGACCCAATAGTTGTGCTTCTCCCCTCTCCTTCTGCTCTATAGCCACATGTGAAGAAATGTGAGGGAGGCTAAAGGAAGAGGAGGAGGAGGAGGAGGAGGAGGAGGAGGAGGAGGAGGAGGAGTTTGGATTTGATATCCTGCTTTATCACTACCCGAAGGAGTCTCAAAGCGGCTAACATTCTCCTTTCCCTTCCTCCCCCACAACAAACACTCTGTGAGGTGAGTGGGGCTGAGAGACTTCAAAGAAGTGTGACTAGCCCAAGGTCACCCAGCAGCTGCATGTGGAGGAGCGGAGAAGCGAACCCGGTTCACCAGATTATGAGTCTACCGCTCTTAACCACTACACCACACTGGCTCTCAGGAATGAAAATGGCGAATCGGCTTGGTGGTTGTCTCTTTCCAAGTGCCTTAACCAGATAGTTTCCAGCATCAACCAACACTGCCTGAGGCGTTCCGCTGAGAATGAGGGAGGAAGGCTACCTCCGCTTTGCCAGTAAACATTTATTTCAGCTCCAAGGTCTTTCGCTGGCAAAGAGCTGAAGCCAAGCTGCCTCTCCTCAGAGACTCTCTGTAAGCAAACTTTGCCTTCCAATAAATGCCAGCCAGGAAATGCTAATGCCCTTGCTTATCATCGCATCCAAAACTGCAGTACTCCAGATGACTCCGGAGAGAAGTTCACCTGAAGGGCACAGCTCAAAAAGCAGCGGAGAGGCGCTGCCTCTTTCGGCGAAAGCCATTGACAGTTTGCATCGCTCTTTCTCTCCTGGGAAGATCCCTTGGCAACGGGTCCCTCAGATCATCCACTTTGGGAGGGATTAGAGATGCATGCACAGGGAAAGAGGCTCAGTTTGGATCCAGGTCTGCCATTGATCTGAGCAGTAAATCCGTGGAAGTGATACAGACATGAGATGAGATGCAAGCTAAGCTAAGTGCCTCTCTCAAAGCAGGAAGCTCTGGAAGGGGAAATGACAAAGACAAGACACAGTTCTCTAGAGAACCGCCAAGAGCTCATGAATGAGCAGAGAAAAGGAGAGGGTGGACTTTGGGCCTGCAGGAGGGACGGGGGAGAAATGTGATTCAGTTCACATTTGAAGTCAGACCTATATAATCTGCACTTTCTGAAACAGTACAGGAACCAAAACACAGCCTTTGTTATGGGTGCTGAAATATATTCGGAGTCAAGTGTGAATTTCATGTTCTTTATTCAGCTCATAGTAGCAAGGAATGAATCTTTCCCCAAAACGTCTGCTATAATATATACATTATTTACACAATGGGCCCCACGTGATTGGCCAATTCCGGGCTACTCCTGTAGGCCAATCAGGTTGCGGATTCACTTCATCCAGGAGCCTGATTGGCTGCTCTTGCAGGCCAATCAGGTCGCTGAGTCACTTCCACCTGGAGCTGGATTGGGTGGCTCCTGCGGACCAATCATACTGCTGCATTTTGGTTCCTATTGTTCTAGGATTCAGCTCAGTACATAACAGGTGCTGAGAGTTGTTAGGGGACCTCTGTTCCCAACCCCAGAGCTACAATTCCCATAGTGGTTCACCAGTCCCTCTTCATGGGAAATTCTGGGAGCTGTTACTCTGGGACGGGAAAGCTAAAAAGACCCCACATTTTACTGCTGGAGTTTGCATGTTTAGTACGTGATGGAGATGCTTTTTTTAATATCAGGGTTGAGCCTACATTGGTTTCAAGATTCAGGTAGGTAGCTGTGTTGGTCTAAAATAGTCGAAATATATATAAAAAATAAAAATAAAAATTGTCCACTAGCACCTTAGAGACCAACTAAGTTTGTTCTGGGTATAAGCTTTCGTGTGCATGCACACTTCTTCAGATTGGTTTCAAGGGTTACAGTAATGGAAGAACTGTCAAGGACACAGCTTGACAAAATACTCTCTCTCCTCTCCCCCCGCCCCCCAAGTTGGCATGTGCACAAGCAGAACACCGGGCAATGTGGGGAACAGGAGGGCGAGCCTCTCGTGTCAATGGCCTACTCGGGTAAGTTACTCAAGCTATATACAGTGGTATCTCGGGTTACAGATGCTTCAGGTTACAGACTCCGCCAACCCAGAAATAGTACCTCAGGTTAAGAACTTTGCTTCAGGGTGAGAACAGAAATCGTGGTGCAGCGGCAGCGGGAGGCCCCATTAGCTAAAGTGGTACCTCAGGTGAAGAACAGTTTCAAGTTAAGAACTGACCTCCAGAACAAATTAAGTTCTTAACCCAAGGTACCACTGTAGTTCAATGATAATAATAATAATTTTATTATCTATACCCCACACATCTGGTTGGGTTTCCCCAGCCACTCTGGGCAGCTTGCAGCAAAATATAAAATAAAAAAATGTGAAACATTAACAACTTCCCAATACAGGGCTGCCTTCAGGTGTCTTCTAAAAGTTGTGAAGTTCTTTATCTCTTGGACATCTGATGGGAGGGCGTTCCACAGAGAGGGCACCACTGCTGAGAAGGCCCTCTGCCTGGTTCCCAGTAACTTCACTTCTCACAGTGAGGGAACCATCAGAAGGCCCTCGGAGCTGGACCTCAGTGTCCGGGAAGAACGATGAGGGTGGAGATGCTCCTTCAGGTATACTGGGCTGAGGCTGTTTAGGGCTTTAAAGATCAAGACCTGGGTGGCGCTGTGGGTTAAACCACAGAGCCTAGGGCTTGCCGATCAGAAGGTCGGCGGTTTGAATCCCCACGACAGGGTGAGCTCCCGTTGCTCTGTCCCTGTTCCTGCCAACCTAGCAGTTTGAAAGCACATCAAAGTGCAAGTAGATAAATAGGTACCGCTGCAGCGGGAAGGTAAACGGCGTTTCCGTGCGCTGATCTGGTTCGCCAGAAGCGGCTTAGTCATGCTGGCCACATGACCCGGAAGCTGTACGCCGGCTCCCTCGGCCAGTAAAGCAAGATGAGCACCACAACCCCAGAGTCGGTCACGACTGGACCTAATGGTCAGGGGTCCCTTTACCTTTTACCAACACTTCGAATTGTACTCGGAAACATACTGGGAGCCAATGAAGATCCTTTAGGAGCAGTGTTATATGGCCCTTGCGGCCACTCCCAGTCACCTGTCTAGCTGCCGCATTTTGGATTAGTTGTAGTTTCCTTCAAAGGTAGCCCCACATAAAGCACATTGCAGTAGCCCAAGTGGGAGATGACCAGAGCATGTACCACTCTGGAGAGACAGTCTGCAAGCAGGTAGGGTCTCAGTCTTCCTCTTCCCTCCCCCCTGGTCTCCAAGAATGTGCAGAATCATGAGGAGAGCAGAACAGAGACCAGAGGTGGGCAGATGCAGTTTGAGACTGCTTGGGAAACATCCAGGAGAGGAGGAGCCTTAGTAAGAGTGGATGGCAGGGACCTGTGATGGCCTGGGATTCAGACTCAGATGCTGAACCTGAAGGATCCCAGCCTGCACAGGATTCCCCGCCTCCAGAATCAGCAGAGCTGGGGCTAGGGCTTGAGTCTAAAGGGTCCCTGTGCTGGATCCTCAGGTGCAGGCATCGGCTGAGTCTGCTCTGGCTCCTGATGGGGTGGAGGACCATTGCCTGCAGGTGCTCCACTCCCCGCCCTGTCAGGGGAAGCTGAGGTTGCCTCTGGCTCCGGTAACCCTCCAGCCTCTCCTGAGCTGCAGAGGCTCAGGGCAGAGAGGCAAAGGGAACTAAGTTTCCGCAGGAGGAGTGCTCGCCTCCAGGCCAGGAGAGGTGAGTCACCTGAGGATCGGGGCCGCCCTATGCCTCGGGGCAGATAAAAGCTGGCCAGCCCCAGCCCCAAGTTGCGGGAGCAACATTGTTGGTGACCAGTTCCTGCTTGAAACCTGTCCTGCTTTCCTGCCTGAGCTCCTGACCCGCCCTGGTTCCCTGCTTGCCTACCTGTTCCTGACTTTGCCAGACTCCCTGCCCTGCACCCCGCTTCAGTGACTACGGACTGCCTTTACGTTGTACCTCTGACCACGGACCGGACTTGGACCTCGCCTTTCGGATACCCCACGGGACCAGCACAGGACCTTTAGCAACTGCTCCAAAGGGACAAAACCTGCTGGGGGTGTTGATGAATTGCATGCCATTTCCTTGAATAAAGAGTTAAATTCACTGACAAGAGCCCTGAGTCTTCCATGTTGACCTGCTTCTGACTCCAGCCCTGACACAACATAGCCTGGGTTTCCTTTCTTTTCCTTGTATCCTTAGTTTTTCTTCGATCCTAAGTTGTACCCCCAACGAGAGAGTTTCCCCCACGCTGCCCTTGATCCACAGGTCTCTAGGACTACCAGCACTTTCCTCAAAGGAGTCCTCTTTTCCCTAAGCTAGCAAGAGAAGAAATGCCCTCTCCTGCTCACATCTGGAGTCTGATAGCCCAGGGCTAGTTGTTGAGGAGCCAGTGCGTGGCAAACAACCGTTTCAACATCGGAGAACCAAGGAAAATAAGCAGTGGGGGGGGGGACACACCAATATTTGCTGCGTTTGTAGCAGACGATCATAAATAATGCACGTGAAGCCTGACCTCCCGATCGGGAATTCTTGCCGCTGAAGCAAAAAGGGAAATAAAAAGCGGATCCTATCCAGAAGCCTGGTTTTCAAAGCTGACATGGCAGTTGCTAATCTGAGGCTTGGGACACATAAGTTTCAACCTTTCAGATGTGCAGGGGTCATGCCTCAGAGGTTTCGGAAGCTGAGTGGATAATATATCCCTAATATCACTACAAAACGGAATTCTTTACCCTTGCCATTTCAGAGGGCAGGAATGCTTGATCTTTCCTATGGCGGGGCTTCTGCAAGCCATGCATGGAAGACTCGGCTCACCCCAGAGCTTAAAACAGAGCCTCCATGTGGCTAGAAGCCGCTGAGTCAGGAATGAGCCAGCTCCAAGCGAAAGTTTGCAGCCAACTGCAGAAAGCAACCCGGAACAGAGAGGCTTTGATGTTAGTCAGGCAGGGGAGAGCCTGTAGCTGCAGACTTTGGCTCTTCCTGACCTTAATGGGCAGGCTGATAAGGGAGTAGCTGAGAGCAGGCTAAAAAACAGCCAAAGCTCTCCGGAAACGCATATCTGCGCGAATAGATTCAGAGACAGCCTCTCAGATCAGGAAGGGGTTGGAGCTAATCCACTAAGTCCAAAGAGTCGGTGAATGGGAGGGCTGCTAGATAGGAAGCAAAACAAGAGACATAAAGGTCACAAGTTCAATATCTTCTGTCGACGCCGGAAGTAATCTTCAGAAGGGTCATCTTGAGTAATGATGCCGGAGGCTTTGTCAGAGCCATCTGGAGCTATATGTTTGTTTTTGCAATAAATCCTCCTTTTTAATGACCTACGCTTACTGTGTTATCAAGCTGGGAACCTGGACTCCTGACACTGTAGCAGTTATAGGTTAGGGCAGCTGCTACAGCATAGGGTGGCGCTTTGTTCTGGATCTTAGGCAAGTCAATGGAAAAATCACTTTTTTGAGGAGTTCTTGTTAAATAAAAGCTCAACAACTTTGGGGCTGGTCTAAAAAAGCTCAACAACTATCGGGGAGTCCTGGTTTTTACTTTTTGAAATATGGCAACCCTACTACACCACTCACTGACAACCCACTTTTAGTCCTCTCTCAGCACTGCCCTCTGCCATCCCATCAATCCTTCAGCACTAGCAGGCTTTGTTTCTCAACAGCAGAAACAGGCAAGATGGTTGGTGCTGCAAATTTTCTCTCTATTGCTTCTCAAAAAACCAGTGTGATGCCAAATGGCAAGTGATCATGTGGGGATTCTCATAAATAGACGCATGGTTGACGTGGAGGCCATGATGAAGACCTGAGTCACGGCCGAGAAATCAACCTCAGTATGTATGTTGAAGATACCTGTAGATCAGTGTTTCCCAAACTTGGATCTCCAGCTGTTTTGGGGACTACAACTCCCATCATCCCTAGCTAGTAGGACCAGTGGTCAGGGATCATGGGAACTGCAGTCCCAAAACAGCTAGAAACCCAAGTTTGGGATCTCCAGATGGAGGGTTAATCAAAGCAGTGTTCTTTCTCTCTCAGTTTAGGGCACTCTTCCCCAACATGGTGCCCTCCAGATCTTTTGAACTGTGCAACTCCAGATGCAGCAGGGCCCAACAGTCAGTGGAGGTCACTAGTTTAGGGAAAGCTGGTTAGAGGACATTTCACATCCTCTTAGGTAAAGGTAAAGGGACCCCTGACCATTAGGTCCAGTCGTGACCGACTCTGGGGTTGCGGCTCTCATCTCGCATTACTGGCCGAGGGAGCCGGCGTACAGCTTCCAGGTCATGTGGCCAGCATGACTAAGTCGCTTCTGGCAAACCAGATCAGCGCACGGAAACGCCGTTTACCTTTCTGCCAGAGCGGTACCTATTTATCTACTTGCACTTTGACGTACTTTCGAACTGCTAGGTTGGCAGGAGCAGGGACTGAGCAACGGGAGCTCACCCCGTCGCAGGGATTCGAACCGCTGACCTTCTGATCGGCAAGACCTAGGCTCTGTGGTTTAACCCACAGCGCCACCTGCGTCCTCTTACCTGTATGGAAAGGGAATGATAATGACCCTCATTTCAGTGGAATTTCACTGGCACATTCTACACATTTCTCACACACTGATTTCTTCTATACTCTGCACATGGGCACCAACCAGAGTCGGTTCTTTTCATCGCACTGCAGAGAACAGAATTTGCTCCACCCACCCCTGCTATCTCCAAGATCACATCTCCTTAATCCAATTACAGTAAAAGAGGACTAATTAAACCCAGTGGATAATGATAGCACTATGAGGACTTAGCATTCTATCCTCAAAGCTCTTTATGGGAATTAACTAATTAATAGGGGAAAGGAGCTTAAAAATCAGGGCATGAACTCAGCATACCATTAGCATGGGTGACTCAGCTAGCCTCTCTTTTGGGCTCCGGCTTCTCAATCAGCTATTCCCAATCTTTTCCTTCTTTTCTGTTTGCTACAGTTAAAATGCACATTGACATTTGGGGCCTTTCTGATTGCCTATTTCACTAGGTGGATTCTGTTCCATACCTGCTGGGCCAAGAGCCCACTGCAATCAGGCAGACCTTAAGTGAGTGGCCAGAGGGGAAATGAACTACTGTTAAAAGGAGCAAATCAGGATTGGTCAAGTGAGTCAGTAAGGCGACCAATAAGGTGACCAGAGCATCCAAAGAGCCAGGTATGGGTTACTTATCACAGGCTGTGGCAAAGGCTGCAGGACCAGTACCACGGACAGCTCCAGGTATAACAACAGCTTCACTACAAGAAAGGTTAGATCTGAATGAGTCATTGTGAGCAGGCTCAAGAAGAATAGGTAAAGGTAAAGGACCCCTGACAGTTAAGTCCAGTCGCGAACGACTCTGGGGTTGCGGCGCTCATCTCGCTTTACTGGCCGAGGGAGCCGACGTTTGTCCGCAGACAGTTTTTCCAGGTCATGTGGCCAGCATGACTAAGCCACTTCTGGTGAAACCAGAGCAGCGCAGAATACTTCCCCCGAACTTGGGTCTTCAGCTGTTTTTTGACTACAGTCCCCATCATCCCTGACCACTGGTCCTGCTAGCTAGGGACGATGGGAGTTGTAGTCCAAAAACAGCTGAAGACCCAAGGTTGGGATGCTTTAGACAAAAGGCAACTACACCAGATGCTAGTTAAGTGGTTTGCTCTTGAGTGCAAAGTGTTCTTCCCCTGGTCCCCAAATAGCCAGTGCAGGAGCATAAGAAGAGCCTGCTGGATCAGGCCAATGGCCCATCCGGTTCTCCTGTTCTCTCAGGGGCCAACCAGATGCCCATGGGAAGCTCGCAAGGACCTGGGCACAAGAACACTCTCGCCTCCTATGGCTTCCAGCCCCTGGCATTCCGAAGCATTACTGCCTCTGATAACAAGGGCAGGGCACAGCCATCATAGCTAGTTGCCATCAATAGTCTTCTCTTCCATGAATTTGTCCAATCTTCTTCTAGAGTCATCTAAGTTGATGGCAATCTCTGCCTCCTGTAGGAATGATAGCTCAGTCAGGTGAGCATTAGACTCTGAATCACAGGGTCATGGGTTCGCGCCCCACAAAAGATTCCTGCATTGCAGGGGTTTGGACTAGATGATCCAATGTTCCAACTCAACAATTCTATGATTCTAGGAATATGTGCTTTTTATCTGCCCTGAGCTTTCCGACATCCTTTAATACCCCCAGAAAAAAGCACTGATAATAGGAAATATGTTTTATTTATATTTCTATACTGCTTTCGTATATTTCGTATATTTATATATTGCTTAACAGTATATAAACAGCTTTTGAGCAGTTTACAAAAATATAATCACACACACACTGAAACAAGAAAACACTACAATATCAAATAAAACAGTAATATCCCCCCGGGAAAAAGCATAGCAGCACATTTTGAAAAGATAGTAAGATTCAAGGATCCCTTCCAGTTTTTCTACTGAGTTCTACTGAAATGAGGCTGCACTTTAATGTTGTTTTTAATCTTGTTTTTAAGTTGTATTTTAATCAATTGTTTTTATACTTGTTGTTAGCCGCCCTGAGCCCGGTCTTGGCTGGGGAGGGCAGGGTATAAATAAAATTTATTATTATATTATTATTATTATTACCCTCCCCCTTGCCAAGAAACATCCAGACTCATGATATGAAGCACTCACCCACCGATGCAAACTAGATTCTGTCCCATGTCTGCCTCAATATCCTTGCTATGTAAACACAAATCTTGCAGTACCCACTACCCATCCAATACAAACTGGTTTCACTCTGCTCCCGTGCCCCACACACATTTAGTGATGAAGTGGCGTAAAAATAGCTGAAATTTAAAAAACTAAAAAGAAAGTAATAAACATACCATCCACCTGATCACGCCAACATCTCCCTCCATCAGCAAACCGTTATCTCCAATGGTGATATGAGGAGATTGGAGAAACAATTCATTTAACAAAAATGGAGGGCTTGAACATAAAGCCATTGGATTACTTACCGTTACAATAGCTCAAAAGAACAGTGATGAGAGACGCCGGTGCATGGGTTCATTATAGGATGGTGGAAGTTGCCAGCCCATAATTCAGAACCATCCTAGTTTCCTGAAAATGTTCCCATGTCGGCTGATGATAAGGCTTGCATAGCACCGCACTAAGCACTTGTTGCCTGGTTTGAATGAAAAATGAAGACTCTTAATGCTTATCAGTCTAAGCACAGGAAAATACTTTTAGCAGAATCCTGGTCAATTATTATATTCTGCATTGCTATATTTCAGATGCAACTTAAAAAAAAAAAAGTCAGATCAGCCTTTATGGTGCTCTGGAAAGGTTCCCAGTTTTGCATATTGCTATATCGTAAGACCAAATAATTAACATCCATCACTCTTTCCCCCAATATCTTTTAACAGACTTCTCGAAAACAGGACAAAGATACGGAGATAATAGACTTGGGGAAAGCTTGTTGCCAGATTCAGTAGTCAGCAAGATCATCAAATGCAGATCAGCAACCATACCTTGATTTGGTGGCTCTTCCTGGTGTAATGTAATCACGCTATTGCACCCTAATGATCTGTTTTTGGTGGACCCTGGCTGTTCCTGAACAGCTCTTACTTAGACCACCAAAGCCTCAAAAGCCCTATGAAAGCACCAGCAGCCTCTGCCCCTCTCAGAGCCCCAGTTCCAGGGTGCTTTCATCCACCTTGCTTATTTAATTGTTGGTTAGATTGATAGCCCACCTTTCTTCTTTAATGGAACGCAAAACAGTGGGGGAAAGGTTCCTGGTGGCCTCCAATTCTAGTACGGTCCAGTTCCAGACCTGCTTAGCTTTAGCAAAGTTGCTGCATCCATGATTTATGTAGGTCCAATGTCAAGCCTCTTTCGCCTTTAAACTGAAGCGCCTTCTTCCTCGATGGGGTTGCCTGCCCCCTAACCAACCTACCCAAGGGGCACAGCTTAGTGGCAGAGCGTCTGCTGCGGGGAACCCTGATGTACATCAACTCGGAGCTCCCCCAGGGTCACCGGAAAGGTCGTGCCATGGCCCTAGCTGCCACCTGGGCTTTGGACAGGTACCACGACCCCCAGATTCCTTTAAAGGGGAGGAGGAGGGGAGGTTGGCCACCTGCAGGTGCAGTCTCCAATTGCTTGGCAAAAACCCTGGTGAGGAGGTGGGGACTTTCAGACTCAGGAGCTGGTTTCCATGGAGGAAGACCACCAGGAATGAGCTGCTCTACTCATTAGGCTGACACTCAGCCAAGTCTGTGGAGATCGTGCTTTTGCTAATAAACAGTTAACTCCATCTTCGAACTGTGTGATTACTGACCGGCTCGCTCCTATGACAGCACGCAGGACATCCCAGGCTCAATCCTTAGTGAAATATACTCGGAGTCCAGTGTGAATTTCATGCTCTTTCTTCAGCTCATAGTAGCAAGGGATGAATCTTTCCCCAAAACATCTGCTATATATACATTATTTACACAATGGGCCCCACATGATTGGCCAATTCTGGGCTACTCCTGTAGGCCAATCAGGTTGCAGATTCACTTCATCCAGGAGCCTGATTGGCTGCTCTTGCAGGCCAATCAGGTCGCTGATTCCCTTCCACCTGGAGCTGGGTTGGGTGGCTCCTGCGGACTAATCAGACTGCTGCATTCTGGATCCTATTGTTCTAGGATTCAGCTCAGTACATAACACTTAGTATCTCCAGATACGGCTAAGAAAGACCCTTGCCTGAAGCCCCGGAGAGTCCCTGCCAATCAGTGCAGACAATACAGGACTGTATGGACCATAGATCTGCTTTGGTATGAGTAAACTCCATTGTTCCATGATGCCTCCAACCATGGTGCTTCCGGATACCAATTCCTGGAAGACACAGGAAGGAAGAGTGCTCTTGTGCTCATGTCCTGCTCTGAGGCTTCCCACCAGCATCTGGTTGGCCGCTGCGAGATCAGGACGCCAGACTAGGTGGGCAATTGGCCTGATCCAGCAGACTCTCAGAATCACAGCTATTTTTATCAATAAATAAACAGATTTGCACTCAGATGCGGATGACTTTTCCTGAGGGTTTTATATAGATAGGTAAAAAATAAATAAATCACAAACTGACATGGAAATGTGCAGAACTGAAAAACTGAATTGGGGGGGGGGGCGGGGAGAACAAGACTGGAAAAATAAGAAAGGAAAAACCAAAATTGATAGATTCACCCATCCCTACTGTGGGCTGCCTACGTCTCCTTTCTCGAATGCTAGGCTAAAACTTCTTTTCTCGCTGTTTCAGAAGCTTCACCTGCCTTCCGGCTCCCCAAGGATAATTTGTTTTATTTACGCTTGCTGAGTCTGCTGGGAGCTGGGCGGTGCCCTCCTCCTTCTGCTGGGTGCACCTGTTTGAGAACAACTTATGCAAAGTGCCGTAGCTTTTCCCCTGAATATTTATGGACTGGGACTTAATGTCCCAGCTTTACCTTGCCCTCTGCTACGAGCAGATGCCAGCAGCCCAGCGTAAGCATCTTGTAAGGATTGGATTTTCATGTTCCTTGATAGCCTACTCAAGATAAGAATGAGCGTTCGATGAGGGACCTCTAAATAATGGAGGAGGAAGCAGGCGTCGCTGCCCGCATCCTTTCGCTTCGCTTTTCCACCCTCCTTGAGTGATTGCTCTTGTGTGGCTTCTTGAGGATAATTTCTGCTTCAAAACAGAGTTTTTATTGTCCTCCTGATCAATAATTCAGGCCTCTGCTTAGCATACTTCCCCACATTGCATGAATAAAATGTAGATTCTGAGGGCAAATCATCAAATGGATCTATGCTCTGCACGTCCTGATCGATGACACATGAAGCCATATCCTCATGTCATGGTCATCTGTCAGGGATGCTTTAGCTGAGATTCCTGCATTGCAGGGGGGTTGGACTAGATGACCCTTGGGTCCCTTCCAACTCGGGCATTGCCACCATCAGCTCTGCTCCTGGACATAGCTGTCAACCCTCCCTTTTTTGGCGGGAAACTCCCTTATTCTAATGCCATTTCCCGCTGCTATCCCGGATTGTTGATATCCCTTAAATTTCCCGGATTTCAAAGGAAGCAGCTCCTCTCCCTCCCTGCCGGCCAGGGAGGCTCCTCAGCTGCATTGCTCGGCTGCCAATAAGGAGTCTGAGACCGACTGGGGGCGGAGCTTGCATGCCTTGTGCAGCCAGACCCTCACACCCAACCAGACAGACAGCCTGCCTGCCGTCTATGCGCTCGCTCTTTCGCTCTCCCGTTCGCGCGCAGCCTCTGGAGCGCAGGGTGGAGAGGCTGCTTGGTGCCATTGCACCGCCCTCGCAGCATCCCTTATTTTCAAATCTGAAAGTTTGAAAAAATCCCTTATTTTCAAATCCGAAAGTTGACAACTCTGCTCCTGGATCCGATGGAAGTGGAGGGCTTCATGCCTGTGATTACAATACAGCTGAAAATATAGTCAAACAGAGGATAATTGACATCAAGAGACAAAATGATCTAAATAAAGTCCCATCTTTCCCGATCTTGGAAGAACGGAGATATTTGTCGCTTCCAGCTGATTACCTAACCCATCTAGAGATACCATCACACAGAAGGGCGTTTACTTTGGCTAGCTTCCATACTCTACCGTCAGCGGTTCTATATGGGAAGTATTGACAAGTCCCCTTAGAAGATAGATTCTGTCCGTGCAATTCTCGAGAAATAGAGACCATCACCCATGTTTTCTTTCGTTGCTCCCTTTACAGAGACCTCCAGAAAGAATCTACCCTAAAGATATTTGATGAGTTACCTGGACAATCTGAAGAACTGCAAACTAAATGGCTCCTGTCAGACTCTAACCCAAAGGTCACCACTATGGTGGCAATATTTTGCGCCAATGCTATCAGAATTCGGTGCGCCTACACAGGAGATACCGTATTTTTCGCTCTATAAGGCGCACCTGACCATAGGATGCACCTAGTTTTTAGAGGAGAAAAGCCCCATTTTTTTAATTTTTTTTTGAGGATCAGCTCAAATTTCTGCAGCGTCTTCTGCAAAGGAGAAAAGCCCCATTTTTAAAGGATCAGCTCAAATTTCTGCAGCTTCTTTAGCAAAGGAGAAAAGCCCCATTTTTGAGGATCAGCTCAAATTTCTGCAGCAGCTTTTGCAAAGGAGAAAAAACCCATTTTTTGAGGATCAGCTCAAATTTCTGCAGCGTCTTTTGCAAAGTAGAAAAGCCCCATTTTTTGAGGATCAGCTCAAATTCCTGCAGCTTCTTTTGCAAAGGAGAAAAGCCCCATTTTTGAGGATCAGCTCAAATTTCTGCAGCTTCTTTTGCAAAGGAGAAAAAACCCATTTTTTGAGGATCAGCTCAAATTCCTGCAGCTTCTTTTGCAAAGGAGAAAAACCCCATTTTTTGAGGATCAGCTCAAATTCCTGCAGCGTCTTTTGCAAAGTAGAAAAGCCCCATTTTTTGAGGATCAGCTCAAATTCCTGCAGCTTCTTTTGCAAAGGAGAAAAACCTCATTTTTTGAGGATCAGCTCAAATTTCTGCAGCTTCTTTTGCAAAGGAGGAAAAACCCCATTTTTTGAGGATCAGCTCAAATTTCTGCAGCTTCTTTTGCAAAGGAGAAAAGCCCCATTTTTTGAGGATCAGCTCAAAGTTGTTGAGCTTACTTTGCAAAGGGAAAAAATCCTGCTTTATGGGGTTTAACTCACAATTCTGCAGCTTCAGTAAAGGGAGCCATTTCTACAGTTTCCAGACAGATAATCTAATCAGCCAGTCACATTTCGCTGGAATATAGATTGTAGCAAACACTTGCTCAAGGGGAAGTCTGAATCCATTCTTTTGTTTTCCCTCTACCTCTTAATTGGAATATGATTAAGCCACACCCACACCATACAGCCTTCTGGGAGCTGTAGTTTCTTAAGAGTGCTGAGACCCATATTCCCCACCCAGAGCTACAATTCACAGAGGGGGCTAACCATCAATGCCTCTTCCCAGCGAGCTCTTGGAACTGCAGTTCTCTGAGAAGAACCTTTCACTTAACTACAGCTCCCAGAATTCTTTGGTTTTGTGCTTGCTTCATCTGTGAAAGGAACAGATTTAAAGAGAATAAAAAAATTAAAAATTCAGGTAGAAGAAGTGTGCATGCACACGAAAGCTCATACAAATAACAAACTTAGTTGGTCTCTAAGGTGCTACTGGAAGGATTTTTTTTTTTTTGAATTTTTGAATTTTGTATTTTGTTTTGACTATGGCAGACCAACACGGCTACCTACCTGTAACTAGATTTAAAGAGGCAACTCCTGCAAGAGAAAGTTGGCCCAGTTTGCTAACTGGGAAACCCAGTCAGATGGGCGGGGTATAAATAATAAATTATTATTATTATTATTATTATCATCCATACCATATATCCACAGCACTCTTACATCAGTGTGGAGTCATGGCTTCCCTTGAAAGAATCCCGGGAACTGTAGTATGTTTGTCACAGAACAACCCCCCCCCAGCACCCATAACAAACTACAGTTCCCAGGAGACTTCGGATGGAAGCCGCGGCTGTTGAAATGGTGCAAGAGTGCTTTAAATGTATGCTGCAGATACAATCATAGTCCACAACATTTGGAGGTGACCGGATTGGCTAGCCCTGAGTTAATTCATCTGCTTCCCACACTGCCCCTGCTTCCTTAAATGTCGCTGGGGCTGAAACACGGCAGTTGAGAACCAGCAGGTGGCGCCCCATCACAACTTTACAGGGCATAAACGCGCTCACATCTCTTCCAATCCCTTTCATAGGGGTGGTCTTATTTTTGCAGTTTTTTGAGATGCGGTGTTGCATGACTTGACTTTTTCCCAACCCTCTTACAAAATGGATCGGGATCGAGCATAAGGCTCAGTGAGTATCAACTGTGGAGGCAGATTATAATAGCCTTTGATAGTCCTCTCCTTCATGATGGATGGAGAGAGAGAGAGAGAGAGAGAGAGAGAGAGAGAGAAATGTGATCTTCAGATGAAGCACAATATATAAATTTAATTAATCATAATCATAGATGATTGATAGATAGATGATAGATTAGATAGATAGATTAGATAGATAGATAGATAGAAAGATATAGATTAGATAGATAGATGAATAGATAGATAGATAGATAGATAGATAGATAGATAGATAGATAGATAGATATGCATTTAGTCATGCAAGACCCCACCTGCAAACAGAGCACAGATGCAAGTTTACAACCTCACTAATGTTCCTGAGCACTAGATCTACATAAAGACAAATCCTGAAACACATCTGGCGAGATGTTTCCTACCTAGAATAACTCAATAAAGAGAATTCTTGTGCCCCTGATGAAGGATTCAGCCAAAACATGCTGGGCAATTTATGATATTATCAAAGCCCCCCTACATTTCCCAGTACCGTTTTAAGGCACCCCTGTCTCTCGTTGTCTCCCAAAGTCTCTTAGCACTTGGGTCTTGGCAACAGATTGACATAGACTAAAGCGCACCTGGTAGCCGGATGATTCTGCCCCATGAGTGGAAGCCGTACCCACAAGAAGCAATCACATCTACCGACAGGGAATGGTCTATTTGCCCGGTCGCAGCTCCCTTCACGAACAAAAGCCGAATCCGTCACAAAGCGGCAGGGTCCCACGGGCACAGCTTGGCATGTGGTGGGAAGATGGAACGGGCCAGCTTTCCTCACAACTGCTAAGTGCCCAGTTAGTTGTGGAACTGGTGAGAATAAAAGCGGGGAACTGCAGAGCCGTGGGTCAAATGTGCTCCCCCGACCCTCTCTATCTGACCCATGGGACTGTCCCCAGGCCACCATCTCCCTGTTCAACCACACTCACATCTGCCCAGGCCATGCCTCTCACCAACTCACATTTGCACCCTCCGTGACTGTTTTCGCCTGACTGGCATGTGCCTTGAGACCCAATGTGGTGCAGTGGTTAGAGTGTCAGACTGGGACCCTGGAGACCACGGTTCAAATCCCATTTTGGCAGGGTGGGGTTTTGTTTTGTTTTGTTTTAGCTGGAGCATGCCGGAGCTGTGCTCTGGCACCTGTCAGGTGGGAAGCACCTGACCAGCTTCAGCAAAGCCCCACTGCAAATCCACCTGATGAGGAGACCCTCCCCGGAGCCGGAAGTGGACATCCTCTATGGGCTCCCGAGAGGGTCTCATTGCAAACAGGAGGAGCAGACTGTCTCGCCAGAGTGCTGCATGCTCTAGTTATCTCCCGCTTGGGCTACTGCAATGCGCTCTGTGTGGGGCTACCTTTGAAGGTCACCCGGAAACTACAATTAATCCAGAATGCGACAACTAGACTAGTGACTGGGAGTGACCACCGAGACCATATAACACCGGTCCTGAAAGACCTACATTGCCTCCCAAGATGTTTCTGAGCACAATTCAAAGTGTTGCTACTGACCTTTAAAGCCCTAAACAGCCTTGGTCCAGTATACCTGAGGGAGTATCTCCACCCCCATCGTTCAGCCCGGACACTGAGGTCCAGCTCCGAGGGCCTTCTGGTGGTTCCCTCACTCTGAGAAGTGAGATTGCAGGGAACCAGGCAGAGGGCCTTCTCAGTAGTGGCACCCTCCCTGTGGAATGCCCTCCCATCAGATGTAAAGGAAATAAACAACTATCTGACTTTTAGAAGACATCTGAAGGCAGCCCTGTTTAGGGAAGTTTTTAATGTTCCCTAAACAGGGTTGCCTTCAGATGTCTTCTAAAAGTCAGATAGTTGTTTATTTCCTTTACATCTGATGTACACCACCCTGAGCTCTGAGCATATTTCTTGTTTGCCTGGATGGAAAATCAAGAGGGGTGGGTGAAAATATATAGAGAGAAACTAGTCTCCTATATGAAAGCTGGTTCAGTGTGTGGCCCTCTGGAAATTGCCCAGGAGAGAATACAGCACTCGGGCTGCAAAATATTCCCCACCACTGGTCTAAATTATAGTCTTCTTGCCATAGGGACGCAGGTGGCGCTGTGGTCTAAACCACTGAGCCTCTTGGGCTTGCTGATCAGAAGGTCAGCGGTTCAAATCCCTGTGACAGGGTGAGCTCCCGTTGCTCGCTCCCAGCTCCTGCCAACCTAGCAGTTCGAAAGCATGCCAGTGAAAGTATATAAACAGGTATCACTGTGACGGGAAGGTAAACAGTGTTTCCGTGCACTCTGGTTTCCATCATGGTTTCCCATTGCACCATAAGCGGTTTAGTCAAGCTGGCCACATGACCTGGAAAACTGTCTGTGGACAAAGACCAGCTCCCTCGGCCTCAAAGCGAGATGAGTGCCGCAACTCCATAGCCGCCTTTGACTGGACTTAACCGTCCAGGGGTCCTTTACCTTACCTTTTTATAGTCTTCTTGCTCAGAAAGTTGCCTTAACATGTCCTATAGCGGATGGCCTGGAGATTTTCTGCCCCAGACCTTTTCCTTAGCAAGAGCGCCATTAATTGGTTTCGAGCTACGATACAAGCATGTGTGGAACTCCTTTAGAGGCTGCCGAGCCATTTAGTTCCAGAGACTTAGAGATGCAATTAATTGAGCTTTAACTTTTCCAGCACGCAATTCTGTTTGGCAGGGGGGATAATAGATCCTTCCCGCTTTTGCACTGCTGAATAAGCACTTTGGCACTGCAGATTTGCTGAAATTAAAACCCCACATTTGCAGGGCTGGCTTGACAGCGTAACTTGCGTGGGTCTATGCGTTGCAGAGTCTGCAGCAGGTCCGCAGAAGCCCCCCCCCCCACACGAGCCAGGAGGGGGCTTGGACCTGGTGTTGCGAGTTGCTAACGTCACTGGGGGAGCAAGGACCCCCCCCCCCCTCCTTGCAAAACGTGGCGCTCATACCTGGCACACAGCCTGCAGGCTGGCGAAAGGAGAGACGGCCTGTGAGCATATGCAGAGTGCCCTTTTCCTCACCCAGAAGCTGGAACAGAGTTCAGCAGCACCACCCCCACTTGCAACTCCCACCAACTGTTATTCAGGGGTATCGCCAAGACTAGAGCAAAAGTGGGTAGGGGCAGGTGGAAAGATGGGCAAAACAATGAATGCAGGGGCGTAGCAAGGGGGCAGGGGGCGGGGGGCGGGCCACCCTGGGCAGCGCCCTGCTGGGGGTGACAAATTGGGCTGAATTTTTTTTTAAAAAAAAAAAATAAGGCTATTTTCGGCACTGCCGGGGTGGAGCCGCAGGGGCGGCCAGCGAGGAGCGGTGTCCCGTCCCCGTCCCCCCCGCTGGCCGCCCCGGCGGCTCCGTCCCGGCAGTGCCGAAAATAGCCCCCCCCCCTTCCAGCGGCTTTTCCCGCCGCTGGTTGGCTTGCAGAGCCGGGGAATGGAAAGGGGCGGGCCAGTGAGGAGGGGTGACACCCCATCCTGGCTGGTCCGCTCCTCCCCTTGCCCCTGCGGGCACCCGGCAGCGGGGGAAAAAGCCCTTTTAAAAAAAGGAAAAGGCAAGGCAAGCAGGCTGCTGCTTGCCTTGGCTTTCCTTTCTTTTAAAGGGGTTTTCTCCCCGCTGCCGGAGTGATCGGCAGGGGCGAGGGGAGGACTGAACCAGCCAGGATGGGGTGCCATCCTTGCAGGTCCGCTCCTCCCCTCGCCCCTGCGGGCGCCCGGCAGCGGGATAAAAAGCCCTTTAAAAAAAAGGGAAAGCTTGCCTTAGCTTTCCTTTCTTTTAAAGGGGTTTTCTCCCCGCTGCCGGGGCGGAGCCACAGTGACAGTGCGCCGTGACGTCACGACGCCCCGCCCCCAGGGGTGCCTCTGGTTGCTGCCGCCCCGGGTAGCAAGGAGGCTTCCTCCGCCCCTGAATGAATGTGACACTTATATTTGTACAGCAGGCTACATCCCTGACATGCAAAAAGCAGAGGTTTGCTCACACGTAAGTACAGATGCAGAGAGAGATAGCTATTTCTGTTCCCCAGTGAGGCAAGCAAGAGGCATTGCCACAGTGTGAGGACAAATGTGAGCTGATCAAATGTGAAAAAGTTGTGACTTCAGGAGTTTGTGAACTAGAGGAATCCTGAGTATCCCAAAGGGAGACATGAGGAGCTGCATTGAGGCTCCCACTCCCGGCTTATATACTTACTGTTGGAGATTCATTCCCTATGTCTGCAGTCATGGGATTGTTGTCTATCACATGACGGTATGTGTTTTCATTCCACAGTGGGAAGTGACGAAGACAGGATGTTTGTGTTACTGTGTTTCCTGAAGTGGGACTATTGTATTTTGTTCTTTTTCTTTTGCTGTTTGATGCTCGAGAGAGAGGGAGCCACGTTGCAGTGCTCCGTGTGTGTTTATATGTAAATAAAGTAGATTAGCCAAAATGCTGAGTTGCTGAGGTCTGTTACGCAACTGCGCCAACTCTGAGGATCTGAAAGTGTGCTAATGCTTTTTGGCATTAGTCACTGTGATGTTCGGGCTGAAGAAAGCTTTTGAAGCTCCCAAACAATCGACCAGGAGGGAGAGAACATGCCAGTTAGGCATGTGTCTCTGCCAGGGTCCTACTCGCGTGTAGGACATCCTAACACTTACATCCCAGCTTGCAGGGATGTGATGACGATTTTCCAAGATGCTGTGCCATAGAAAATACACCCAAATGCTACTGGAGTTAAAATCCATCGCCTCCATCATTCAAGGTCTATACAACCTTTCCAAATTTCAGCACATCTTGCAGCTATCCCTCTTAACAATGAGGCCACGAGGCCATTACAAAGGAGGACAAAGTCTGGACTGAGGAAGAGTTCTAATGAGACTCTCACGAGCCTCACCCTGGTCATTAATCTTAGACCAAGTGACATTTGTTTCGGATGTATTGATGGCCCTTTCCAGCATCCATTAGACTCATCTGCTACATGCTGCTTCACTTCATTCACATTGTCCCTGATCTAGCATCATCACCATCATCCCCACCGTCCATGAATTTGCTGATCACAGGGACACAAAAATTTAAATGCCCACAGTAAATATTTCCTGTCCTAAGACCAAGCTTACTTCCTGTATTTACATCTTGCCCTCGGCTCCGAAGATGGATATGAGGGTGGAAATGCTGGAAGTACTTTTGCTCTTTGGACAGGAGATCTTTATCGTGAGCATCTAAACATTTATGCTGTTGGGCTGAAAACTCCTATCGGCATCTTCCAGCAATGATGAGAGTTGTGGTCCAACAAAATCTGGTGGGCACTAGGTTGGTGAAAGCTGCTGCTTGAAGAAGTCCTCTGTTGGAGGCTGTGCAGTCCAAATCTGGTTTAAAGATAAAGAAGCATCAGGAGCTACCCATCTGGATAGCAGAAGGAGCAAGGCACACAGCTCACCTGATCACAGCCATCCCCACTAGGCTGAGATGCATTTCTGCTTAAGTAATACAGTGGTATCTCGGAAGTCGAACAGAATCTGTTCCAGAAGTCCGTTCGTCTTCCACAATGTTTGGAAACCAAGGTGCAGCTCCTGATTGGCTGCAGAAAGCTCCTGCTGCCAATCGGAAGCTGCAGAAGCCACATCAGGCATTCGGGTTCCAAAGAATATTCGCAAACCGGAACAATCACTTCTGGGGTTGCACCGCTCAGGAGCCAAAACATTCGACTCGCAAGGCGTTCGGGATCCAAGGTACGGCTGTATTAGTTATTTAAGGCCCTCTGCCTGGTTCCCTGTAACTTGGCTTCTCGTAGTGAGGGAACCACCAGAAGGCCCTCGGTGCTGGATCTCAGTGTCTGGGCTGAATGATGGGGGTGGAGACGCTCCTTCAGGTATACTGGACCGAAGCCATTTAGGGCTTTAAAGGTCAGCACCAACACTTTGAATTCTGCTCGGAAACGTACTGGGAGCCAGTGTAGGTCTTTCAAGACCGGTGTTATGTGGTCTCGGCAGCCGCTCCCAGTCACCAGTCTAGCTGCCGCATTCTGGATTAGTTGTAGTTTCCGGGTCACCTTCAAAGGTAGCCCCACGTAGAGCGCATTGCAGTAATCCAAGCGAGAGATAACTAAAGCATGCACCACTCTGGCACGACAGTCCGCGGACAGGTAGGGTCTCAACCTGCGTACCAGATGGAGCTGGTAGACTGCTGCCCTGGACACAGAATTAACCTGCGCTTCCATGGACAACTGTGAGTCCAGAATGACTCCCAGGCTGCGCACCTAGTCCTTCAGGGGCACAGTTACCCCATTCAGGACCAGGGAGTCCTCCACACCTGCCTGCCTCCTATCCCCCCAAAACAGTACTTCTTTCTTGTCAGGATTCAACCTCAATCAGTTAGCCGCCATCCATCCATCCTGAACTCACAAACGTGAGGGAGGGAGGATCATATCTAATAAATATATCATTTCCTAGCATCTATACACACCCCTACAAACCATCACTTTGAAAAGACTTTGGCTAATCAAAAATAAGAAGCTCTGACCTTCTGGCTGGTGACTGTCAACACGAGACCCACAAAGCTTTCCTGGGGAGACTGTGCCACGTGGCAGGTGCCACTACTAAAAAGTCCGTGCTTGGTGAGTTTGATTTCATGCGCATGAAACTGAGCCTTTCCAAAAGGCCTGTGGGAATGGGGTGGTTCATAAGGAATAGCTGCCCCCCAAAGTACACTGCTGTGTTTTCAATCATTTCCTAATAAATCCCAGTATAAAATCTCTCATTGCTATGGTGCACCAAACAGTCTTTTCGGTGAGAGGGTTTAGCTTGAAAAGAAAACAACAAAGCCCTCTCTTCCCATTTGGAATCCCCTCCATTTCTCTCTTCCCCTTCCATTTTCAGACTTTTGGAGGCAATCCATCCCCCCCCCCAAAAAAAACTTCTGCATCGCTGCTCAGGGGTGATTTGAAATCACCTTCAGCTCATTAACAAACAAACAGGGGGCCAGGAAGACCCTTCTCCCTGTTTGCACCCCGCACCCAGCAAAAAGGAAAAGGAAAATAAATGCCACTTTGTTTGGAATTGGGGGTGGGTGCAGATGTTTTAAAACCCCATTTGTCTTTGTGACACGGAGGAGAAGAGCTGGGAGATTCTATGCATACGTTTCATTTCCATTGGCCTTTGACCTCCGGTGGCCTTTGGCCTGGGTCTTTCATCAAGCTTGAAGGATGCTGCATAGAGAGGTTTCGCCGCTGCTGCGTCAGGAGGCAGAGTTTGTGAGTCTCGCTGCCCCCAGATGCCTGGAACGTGCTCCCCCCCCCCCATGACACCTATGCAGGGTAGTCGCTCCCTGGCTCTCCTCCTTCGGAGATAAACTCAGAACCGCCCTCATTTTGTGGAACCTCTGCTTGTCCCCTCAGCCCCAGCCAAAATGAAGACTAAGGGCTGGCCCACATTTTCTGAGTACGTTTCCGAGCACAATTCAAAATGTTGGTGCTGACCTTTAAAGCCCTAAACGGCCTCTGTCCTGTATACCTGAAGGAGCGTGAGCGTCTCCACCCCCACCGTTCAGCCCGGACACTGAGATCCAGCGCCAAGGGCCTTCTGGCGATTCCCTCACTACGAGAAGCAAAGCTACAGGGAACCAGGCAGAGGGCCTTCTCGGTAGTGGCGCCCGCCCTGTGGAACGCCCTCCCAGCAGAGGTTAAAGTGATAAACAACTATCCTACATTCAGAAATATCTGAAGGCAGCCCTGTTTAGGGAAGTTTTTAACCTGTGATATTTTGATGTATTTTAATATCTGTTGGAGGCCGCCCAGAGTGGCTGGGGAGACCCAGCCAGATGGGCGGGGTACAAATAAAATTATTATTATTATTATTATTATTTTGGTTTGTTCCATGATTTCTATGCACAGAAAAACCTGCTGTCTACTACTGAAGCAGAACAAACATCGACTGGGTTTCCTGCAGTTTGATGTTTGTTCCAATTCAGCAGTAAACAGTGGGTTTTCCCAGGAAAAGCAATGGAAGGAAAGAAAAACCTCTCTGACCCGTGCCTAGAAATTACGGAACCAAAAGGCTCACAACATAGTTTATTCCATTTCCCTGACGTTTCCATGAAGGTTAATTTCCACATTATATTTGCGCTTTCTCATTATGTACAAGCAGCTTCCAGAAAGCTAATGGAATATAGCATGTATTTAGCTCTCATTTCTGCGTTATTTGATTAAAGATGAAGGGATAGTCTGGGAGTCTGGCGGTCCTTGACTCTGTGTTTCGTAACCCATGAAAAACCATCTGCAAGCTGAGTTGCATCCACACTTCCAACACTTCAGTCACATTCACACCACAGAATCATAGACTGATAGAATCTTCGAGTTGGAAGGGACCCAAAGGTCATCTAGTCCAACCCCCTGCAATGCAGGAATCTCAGCTAAAGCAACCATGACAGATGGCCATCCAACCTCTGTTAAAACACCTCCAAGGAAGGAGAGTCCAGCACCTCTCATGGGAGTCTGTTCCACTGTTGAACAGCTCTAAAGATTTTCCAAATGTTTAGTCGGAATCTCCTTTCTTGCAACTTGAAGCCATTGGTTCGAGTCCTGCCCTCCAGAGCAGGAGAAAACAAGCATGCTCCCTCCTCCATGTGACAGCCCTTAAGATATTTGAAGATGGCTGTCACATCTCCTCTCACTCTCCTCTTTTCCAGGCGAAACATACCCAGCTCCTTCAAGCACTCCTCATAAGGCTTAGTTTCCGGACCCTTGATCATCTTGGTCGCCCTCCTCTGCACACGTCCCAGCTTGTCAACATCCTTCTTAATTTGTGGTGCCCAGAATTGGACACAGTATTCCAAGTGTGGTCTGACTAAGGCAAAATAGAGTGGTAATATTTCTTCCCTTGATCTGGACGCTGTTTTACTGCTGCATCACACTGTTAACTCATGTTAAGCTTGTGGTCCACCAAGACCCCTAGATCCTTTTCACATGTGCTGCTAGTAATCCAGGTGTCCCCCATGCTATATTTGTGCATCTGGTTCTTCCTGCCTAAGTGCAGAACCTTACATTTGTCCCAATTGAAATTCACTTTGTTAGCTTACGCCCAGTTCTTTGATTTGTTAAGGTCATTTTGAATTCTGATTCTGTCTTCTGCAGCATTGGTGTCATCTGCAAATTTGATGAGCAGCCCCTCAATTCCTTCATCCAAGCCATTTATAAAGACGTTGAACAACAACAGGCCTAGGACAGAACCCTGAGGCACCCCAATTGTCCCTTTTTCCCAGGATGACAAGGATCCATTAAATGACTACTCTTTGGGTTCAGTCAGTCAACCAGCTACAAATCCACCTAACAGTTACCTTGTTCAATCCACATTTTACCAGCTTCCTCGTGAGAATATCATGGGAGACTTTGTCAAAAGCTTTACTGAAATCAAGATACACTATGTCCACAGCATTTCCCCAATCCACCAAATTTGTAATTCCTTCAAAAAAATATATATAAAAAGAAATCAGATTGGTCTGGCATGACTTATTTTTGATAAACCCATGTTGGGTCTTAGTAATCATAGCATCCTTTTCTAAATGATCACAGACCGACTGTTGAATGATCTGTTTTAGGTCCTTCCCTGGTATTGATGTCAAGCTCATCGGTTGGGTCTTCCTTCCCCCCCTTTTTGAAGATGGGGACAACATTTGCCCACCTCCAGTCTGTAGGGACCTCACCTGTTCTCCAAGAATTCTAAAAGATGGACAAAGGCTCTGAAATTACATCCACAGGCTCCTTTAGTACCCTTGGATGCAGCTTGTCAGGCCCTGGAGATATGAATTCATTTAAAGTAGCTAGGCATTCCCTTACTACCTCGTTTCCTATATTCAGCTGCAGCTCCCTCCTTACATCATTTATTCTGTTATCACCAGGTTGGGCATTGCTTTCCTTTTGGGTGAAGACAGAGGCAAAGTAGGCGTTGAGTAGTTGCACTTTTTCTCTGTCACCCAATAGCATTTCTCTGTCTTCCCCACGCAGAGGACCTACCGCTTGCTTGTTCTTCCTCTTACTGAATGTTCTAAAGAACATTAAGCACATATGTGAAGCGCGTGGCTTTTCCCCAAAGAATCCTGGGAACTGTAGTTTACCCCCACAAAACCATAATTCCCTTAACAGACTACATTCCCATGATTCTCTGGGAGAAGCCACATGCTTTAAATGTGTAATCTTCTCACCACCACCTTCAGATATCCCAACCTATATCACATCCATTTTGTCTGGATTTTGTCCCACCACACTTGTGAGGTGCTAGTGACTAGAAGGTCCTTCTTTTGCGCTGGAAGGCTGCAATAGAGCTGCTCCTGTTGCCTTTCAACGCAATAACCATACAGTCCTGCTGCTTGCATTACGGCCGGCCTTGTTGAATTTTGCCATCACCAAGTGTCAGATCAGATTAGGTACTCTGCTTCTGAGCATCTCCAACATCCTGTGCCTCTGAGGAAGGACTTAGAAATTCTGCAGGAGACAGATGTGGGATCATCTCTGCCCACAACGGTTGCCCCGTAATCTCTGGTACTTAAAAGGGATCATCTTAATCTCCTAGCATTTATATCCCTCTCGCAAATGCTGGCACTGCAACATTAGCCCGTCTAGCCTGGGGTTATTATTCTGTCCCTCCATATGCATATAAAATCCCCCTCTCTCTCCTTTTAAGGGCTCCCTCAAAAATTGCACACCCGGGAACCATGGCCCATGGGCACACACACCCCAAGCTATACCCCTGCACCCATTGACACAAATTCTGCTGTTGTCACCGCTTCTGTAAGCCCACTCAGACCATCAGTGAGGAACATCAGAGCACCCCTTCAGCCCTAGAGCCTACTTGAGCTTGCCTTTTCCCAACAACCAGAAGTTTTGAGCTGCCTCTGTTAGGCATCATCATCATGTATACTTTGTATACTGTCTTTCTATCTTACAATACTCAGGGCGGTTTACAAGCTGAAGAAACAAATAATGTACACCTTATAACAATCTAATGCAGATGTCGGCAACCTCCGGCCCATGGGCCGGATGCGGCCCACGAAGGCCGTTTTACTGGCCCACGAGCCACCCGCCAACCGAACCACCTTCTCGGCAAGCCCCCCCCCCCCCGTGCGCAGTGCGGAGACTTACCGAACGGCGCTGGAAATTGCGTCTGTGCGTGTCCAGACGCTGAAAATCGCTTCTGTGCAGGCGCAATTTTTGGTGTCTGGGCATGCACAGAAGCGATTTCCGGCACCACTGACATGCGCAGACACGATTTATGGCATCGCGCTGCTCATGTCCGGCCCACGGACACTCTCCGTGGACTTGATCCAGCCCATGGCCGAATAACCTTGCCAATGCCTGATCTAATGCAATACAAAAATGAAACATAACTTTAAAATAAGCAACCTACATCAAAAAGTAACATTCAACAATCATTACAATAGTATTGAATAATAATATCAGCATATAAAAATTAAACAGAAATTCACTCTTAACAATTACAATAAATAATTTATAATGCCTGGAAACTAATCCTCAGCTGGGAGAACGGCAGAATTCAAAAGAGCTAAAGGCAGGTGCCGTTTCATAAAAGTGAAGTGTTTGTTCACGTGAATCCGTTCTAATGCAACTTGTTGTAAGCTCCCTCTTGCACCCACCTTCCACATCTGGACTGTACAGATGTGAAGAAACATTCCCCTGAACACATATAGTGGGGTGGCACGGTCGCACAGACTGGCCCTAACTCACCCTGATGCATTCAGTGTAACTTCTGGAAGATCCTATAATGTGTACACGCTGTGCACCCATTCAAATTTAAAGTCTTCACCGCTGCCTAATGGTTGTATCTAATGCTAATCTTACTCAGAGTTAACTCATGGGAGTTAATGGGCATGACTCACTTAGGCTCACTAATTTCAGTGGGTCCACTCTGAGTATCTGAACTTGAGATTGGAAAAATGAGAAACCAAATGGACAGATTTGCACATCCCCTCCACACAAGTCAAAGTGCATAGTATCTGGTCAAATTATTTCGGCACTAGGAACAGAAAAACCCCTTCCCTGGCAGTAAAAAGCAGAAAGGTAACAAATCAAATAGGGACCCAGGTGGCGCTGTGGGTTAAACCACAGAGCCTAGGGCTTGCTGATCAGAAGGTCGGCGGTTCGAATCCCTGCGACGCGGTGAGCTCCCGTTGCTCGGTCCCAGCTCCTGCCCACCTAGCAGTTCGAAAGTACGCCAAAATGTGCAAGTAGATAAATACCGGTAGGTACCACTCCGGCGGGAAGGTAAACGGCGTTTCCGTGCGCTGCTCTGGTTCGCCAGAAGCGGTTTTGTCATGCTGGCCACATGACCCGGAAGCTGTACGCCGGCTCTTGGCCAATAAAGCGAGATGAGCGCCGCAACCCCAGAGTCGGTCACGACTGGACCTAATGGTCAGGGGTCCCTTTACCCTTTACCTAACAAATCAAATAATGAGTTATATTACTGCCCTTTTACGATACCAAAAATCTGCTGCCTGAGGCAACCACCTTACTTTGCCTAACAGTAGGGCTGGCCTGTTCACCTTCCCCACATCGCTCCCTCCCCTTGCCCCCAATATAAGTTATCTTGAAATCCCTGGATGGTTTGCTGGCTGCAAACCTGACAAACAAATAGCACTGATGCGAAACGCTACGAGCCCTTTGCGAAAGCAGTAGATAAAGCAATAAAAAGTTGGTGAAATCCCTTTTTCTTTGCCGTCCGTTTCTCTCCACCCGCCTCCCAAAAATGGGTTTACATAAATCCCATTTGCTTTGTTTAATTAAAGAACAGGCATCAGCTATAAACGATTACGCACGACACGCGACCTGACAGAGCAGGAGATAAAACTCAGGCTGTTGGTCATGAATCACAAAAGCGCCGATGTACCCCCTCCTTATAGTCCTTCTTTTGTCTCCTTTATTAATCAATGCAAACTGTTAGGTTGGAGAAGGAGGGCGATTCTTACGAAGCAGGAAGTAGAGTATGAATTGCGGCTCGGTTAATCACCTCGGAGCAGAAGACTTCCTTCGTAATTTCTTTAATTACGCTACAACTAATCAAAGTTGGTAAGGGCAGGAAGATTCAGCCTGCTCCTATGGATTAAGACGGCAGGGGTGCCGACTCATTCCAGGGATTTGCTCCTTTATTTCCCGGTAATTCGTTTCAAGTCGAACTCGGGGAACAAAAACCCAAAGCCAGAGAGCAGATGGTGAGGGCAATATGCTGCTTTCTGTACCTATGTAAAATTAAAGACGCAGCTTCAGCGGAAATTTGGCCAGAATTAAATCTTGGCAGTTAAGTCCACTTATCAAAAGGGAATCGCTCCAGGAACTTATCTCCATTGATTGAAAACAGCTGAAATAACATATATTCAACCAGGTAAGACTGCTGGCTCTGTTGTTGTAACCCGGTCTGGGACCTTATGGCAAAGTGTGGGTAAGAAATCTAATAACTTAATAAATATTAAGGACCTTCTTCAATTGCCAAAGCATATTAACTAGGTTGCGTGGAGGCCCCCCATTTTTTTGCCTGTTTTCTTGCTGCATTTGGTAGATTCCCCATAAAGCACGCACTGGTTTCATTTCCTTATTTAGTTTCCCTGCTTAATTTGTCACTGTAACCAGAGCAATATCTTTTTCCAAAGATCCTTAATGGTTTCATAAAGAGCCGAGCTTGGAGATCAATCGCACAATGCCTATTAAGTATGGAGAATAGGATTTGAATAGGGACATGGAAACGAAGCCTTCGTATCAAAGGAGTGAAGGCTGTTGCTTTCATCCAGGGTGACACCCAGAACAATAATTACTTCCACCAAGCTGTACAATGGAGGAGTTAAAATAACAAGAGTGGAAAAACCTGGGTGTTGTATTTTTTTTTTTGCAAAGGAACATGTGGCCCACAGAAAACATATTCCGTGCAAAGATGAGCATAAAGAGCCACAAAGTTTTAATTACCAATGCCTGCAAACATAATACGAAGTGTAGGGATTGGTTTCACGTTTTCTCTTGGGTTGAGGTTGCTCTCTTTGTTATAAACAGGGGGCGTGGGGCACTGTGAACAATTCAAGTGAACTATTCCATGTTATTTTAGTGTTCAGACAGGATGGTGAATCTGTGGAGGTCCAGATATTGTTCGACTCCATTTCCCATCAGTCCCAGCCAGCATGGCCAACAGTAAAGGATGATAGGAGTTGTGGTGCAGCAGCATCTGGAATTTAGCTGTACCTGGCATGTGGTATACATCTCATGGCCCAAAGAAAGATACATTGGGTATGCTGGAGGAAAGGTGTGGCGCTGTGGTCTAAACCACTGAGCCTCTTGGGCTTGCCGATCAGAAGGTCAGCGGTTCAAATCCCTGTGACGGAGTGAGCTCCCGTTGCTCGGTCCCAGCTCCTGCCAACCTACCAGTTCGAAAGCACACCAGTTCAAGTAGATAAATAGGTACCACTGTGGCAGGAAGCTAAACGGCTTTTCCGTGCACTCTGGTTTCTGTCATGGTGTTCCGTTGCTCCAGAAGCTGTTAAGTCATGCTGGCCACATGCAGGACCGGTGCCAGGGTTTTTAGCGCCCTAGGCGAGGGGGCGGGCCACGTGACGTCATTACGCATGACGTACGGTGCCCCACCCCCTGCCCGCCGGGCGCCCCGCGCCGCCGCGATTTTCGCCGCTGGTTGGGGCGGCACCGGGCGGCACCGGGCGGCAAGGGCCAGGCTGGCCAGCGCCCCCTCCATTTTGGTGCCCCCGCCGCCGCGGTTTTCGCCCCAACCTGCTCGCTCCGCCGCTGGTTGGGGTGGCGGCGGGCGGCGGTGGGGGGCAGCGGGCAGGCTGGCCAGCGCCCCCTCCATTTTGGCGCTCTAGGCAACCGCCTAGTTCGCCTAAATGGACGCGCCGGGCCTGGCCACATGACCTGGAAAGCTGTCTGTGGACAAACGCCAGCTCCCTCGGCCTGAAAGCGAGATGAGCGCCGCAACCCCATAGTCGCCTTTGACTGGGCTTAACCATCCAGGGGTCCTTTACCTTTTTACCTTTACATCTTATGGCCCAAAGAAAGATACATCGGGTGTGCTCAAGGAAAGGTTTCCACTTGTTCTACCAGCAAGTCAGAGGAAATGACTGAGATAATTTCCAGCTTTTGACCACAATTGCTCCCGTCAATTTATTTTACCCAGATCACAAGCTGAGGGTTTTCATGCCGCCAGTCAACTAACACAAGTCAGACTCTTGGTCCAGCCAGCCCAGTATTGTCTACACTGACTGACAGCAGCCCTTTGGGGATTCAGGCAGGGGTCTCTCTCTCTCTCTCTCTCTCTCTCTCTCTCTCTCTCTCATAGCCCTACCTGAAGATGCTGGGGAATGAACCTGGGATGATGCAAAGCAGATGCTCTGAGCCACAGCATTCGGGCTCTTCCCATGGTTACTGGTGGTGATGATTTATTTGTTTGTTTCAAAAAAATTGATAGGCACTGGGGGAAAAACAAAAAGCACCTCAAAGCTCTTTTACAAAAAGAATTAAAAGATTAAAAAAACAGTTTAACACGGCTTTTCAAAATATATTAAAAATGATTTTAAAAATCAACGCTATGCTAAAAACAGATTAAAACTAGGCTTGCCTAAGCAAAAGGGTTTTCGGAAGGCTCAGAAAAGTGTACAGTGGTACCTCGGTTTTTGAATGTAATCCGTTCCAGAAGACTGTTCAAATTCCAAAACCGAGGTGCAAAGGGTGGTCTGCAATTTTAATTGAGAAAATTGAGAAACACTTAGAGGAAAGCTATTCAACTTCCAAGGCACGTTCGAAAACGGAAGCCTTTACTACTGAGTTTTCGGTGTTCAAAAACCGAAACGTCCGACTTCCAAGATGTTCGAAAACCGAGGTACCACCATGTGATGTTGATAGGCCACACTTAAAGATCGAGTTCTTACAAATGCTGAGAAAGGATGTCATATTCTGACAAGGCCCCACTCCTGTCAGCAATCGTGCTGCAGCATCCTTCACCAACTGAAGCTTCTGGATCAAGCGTGAGGGAAACCTCATAGCTGTGTTGTGACACAGTTCTCAGCTGTAAAAGCGTATCAAAATGAATTTTTTAATGTGCATTTTGAGAGGAAATGCACATTTAAAGGCATACGTGTGTGTGTGTGTGTGTGTGTGTGTGTGTGTGTGTGTGTGTGTGTGTGTTCCTCATAAGGAAGCTGTTCCTGGAGGAGGAACTGTTAGGGGAGAGACTCCATCAGGCAAGGCCTCCTTCCACCTGCCTTGCCCCACCCTCCAGTCTCTGCTTCTCAATTTGTATTGCATTATTTTATGCACTGTGGCTTGCCGTTGTTTTCATAGAATCATAGAGTTGGAAGAGACCACAAGGGCCATCCAGTCCAACCCCCTGCCAAGCAGGAAACACCATCAAAGCATTCCTGACAGGTGGCTGTGTCAAGCCTCTGCTTAAAGACCTCCAAAGAAGGAGACTCCACCACACTCCTTGGCAGCAAATTCCATTCTCACATTTTTGTATTGGATTAGATTGTTATAAGGTGTACATTCTTTGTTTCTTCAGCTTGTAAACCACCTTGGGTATTGTAAGATAGAAAGACGGTGTACAAATTAAAAGTGATGATGATGATGATGTTTTAAATGCAGATTAATACAAATTAATTGGGATGGAACGGACATATACCTCAGAATGACCAGCCAATCCCCAGCCACCTATGAACAGACTTTCTTCATCATCATCACCCAGCTGATTGCTGATAGCAGAGACACCCATAGACAAGCCAGTTCATATGATGGCAAAGGGGATGCCATTTGAGTTTTTCCCACTATGCATTTTACCCAACTCTTGAGAAAATGAACATTTAAAAAATGATCATATAGACACACAAACCCCACCAGATGGGAGCTTAATATTGCAAACGGGTCTTTGGCAGCATTTTTTTTAAAGAGACAATCAGACTTTCCCTCCAGAAAGGGTAAATCTGGATTAAACTGGGGGGAGTGACTTGGGCTGGTATTTTGGTGACAGTTACACCATGTTGGACATTGCAAAAAAAAAAAAAAAAAAGACACATCAGCAGCACCCATCCCACAATAAACACCCACCTGGAAGCATTTTTACATTATTGATTAGTGTAAAAGGTAAAGGTACCCCTGACAGTTAAGTCCAGTCACGGACGACTCTGGGGTTGCGGCACTCATCTCGCTCTATAGGCTGAGGGAGCTGGCGTTTGTCCACCGACAGCTTCTGGGTCATGTGGCCAGCATGACTAAGCCACTTCTGGCGAACCAGAGCAGCGCACGGAAAATACATTTACCTTCCCACCGGAGCGGTACCTATTTATCTACTTGCACTTTGACATGCTTTCGAACTGCTAGGTGGGCAGGAGCTGGGACCGAGCAACGGGAGCTCACCCCGTTGCGGGGATTCGAACCACCGACCTTCTGATCAACAAGCCCTAGGCTCTGTAGTTTAGACCACAGTGCCACCCGTGTCCCTTATTGATTAGTGTATTCTCCTCTTAAAGAATAAATAGAATGATATGCAATAAACATAGCCTGGCACCAAATGTCCATCTGTTTACAAACTGACATGCATAATAAACATCTCGCAGGTGACTAAGGATGTTTATCAGTTTTGGTTTCTCTCTGTTTCTTATTTTTCCAATCTTAAGTTCATTTCTACATCTATTTTTTTTAAGTCCTCAAAAGAATTCATTGGCATTTTATTAATCATTTCTCCTTATACATTTTTTGTGTGCAATTTTGCCTAATACATTGCATTCAATTTCCCCATATATTTTCTAATGTTATTTCAACTAATATATACATTTCTATGTGCAGCCTCCTATAATTTACACATTTGGGGGACAGGTGATTTGGCTGGAGGACAGCAGCACAAAATTCAGTAGAAGTGTGGATTTCAAAAGTATTATTTGGGGCAGCATGAATTAGCTAGATTTGCATTAAAAGATGAACAAAACTGAATTCCTCCCCCATGTTCCTACAGTTGATACATAGGTTTGGCACTGAAATTAAGAATGCCTTGCTGGTGCCTATATCCATATACCATTAAAATGAAAGAAAACTATTCCACAATATCAATTTTTCCAGATATTCCCGTGCAAAGAAAATGCAAGCCTGGCCACAGCCACAAAAACATCACCTTTTGATAAAATGCCTTTTTAAAAACACACCTGTCCACGTGATCCTGAAACAGCTCTAAGAATACCAACAGTAATAAAGGTTGGCTCCAGAGAGAATATAAGGTCATCTGGAGAGAATCTATATAGGGTGCTTCTGTGGTTATTACCTTGAGACTCAAATAAATGTCACTGCATGATGGCAGCTGAACACTTGAGAGCTTTTCAAACAAAACAAAAAAAAGTCAACACCCATTTGCAGCCAAACGTGCTGTCAGAATACCAGCTGTCAGGCTGTGGAGGGTCTAATATTAGCAGCAGCACCATTTTTGCTTTCTGTCGAATTTTGCTTTCTTGCCCGAAGTATCATTGATTGAATGCAAGGCAGTTCACAGTTCTCAGGGTGGAGAGCCTAAGAATGTAAGACGTGAGACTAGAATAACATTTGTGCACAGACAGAGATGAAAATCTAAAGTGTTTCGAGACTTTTGATGCCCTGTTCACACCATCAAGAAATTTTATTCAACTCTCCTTCCTTGGAGGTTTTTTTAACAGAGGTTGGATGGTCGTCTGTCATGGATGCTTTAGCTGAGATTCCTGCATTGCAGAGGGTTGGACTAGATGACCCTTGGGGTTCCTTCCAACTCAATGATTCTACAATTCTCTTATTCTACTTGGCAGGAGAGTCAACTTGGACCCCAGGTTATGGGTGCCCAGGCATGTAATGTCATGACGGCACATTGCAGCGTCTCACAAAGCCTCAGACATGACTTTTGGTGCTTCTCGAGAGCCAATGTGGTGTAGTGGTGAAGAGCGGTAGACTTGTAATCTGGGGAACCGGGTTCGCGTCTCCTCTCCTCCACATGCAGCTGCTGGGTGACCTTGGGCTAGTCACACTTCTCTGAAGTCTCTCAGCCCCACTCACCTCACAGAGTGTTTGTTGTGGGGGAGGAAGGGAAAGGAGAATGTGAGCCGCTTTGAGACTCCTTCGGAGATGCGAACCCGGTTCACCAGTCTACCGCTCTTAACCACTACACCACACTGGCTAGAGAGGATAGAGGGTGAAGAAAGAGCTGTGAGTGGAGTGGGCTCCTTGACCCATCCTCTGGACCCCCTGGGAAACTCCACAAACCTGCTACCCCTGCAACTGAGTGTGGACAGTGCAGCTGAATGGGACACAACTATGGGCAGCCATCCACCTTGGGCCATCCCATAAAAAGCAAGCCTGGGGTGAGAGTCTAGGGAGATGCCCGCTCTTTCCAGGACCTCCTCTTGTTGTGAGACTTTTGTGGGTGAACTGAGAGTTAGTTTGGACCCTAGGTGAGAACACCGGAGGCTGAGAAGGAGGGTGTGTCAGAAGGAAAATGAATTGCTATTGATTTACAATATATTAGTAACTTTGCTTTAACCTAACATGTTTATAGGTAACTCTGTATTTTTCTAACATTTGTTAGAAAGTTGTGTGTTGTTGCTTCAGTTTTCTGCACACCACTTAGAGATGTTTTTAATATACTGAGTGGTATAGATATTAAATAATCAGTCAAGCAATCCATTGTGAGATCTGTCATAGAATCATAGAGTTGAGGAGGACCCAACATGCTTGAACCCACAACCCTGAGATTAACCGTCTCATGCTCTACCAACTGAGCCATTTAGTCCAGTTTCTTAGCCAGTTCCTGATCAACAATAGGACCTCTCTTCTTATCCAATTGCTGATAAGTTGACTCAGGAGCCTTTGGTGAGAGACTTCATCAAAAGCCTTTCGAAAGTCTGAATGCACAACGTCAACATGTCAACTGTTATTAGGTACTGCTGCCGGGACCACATGACACCAGTCCTGAGAGATCTACATTGGCTCCCAGTACGTCTCCGAGCACAATTCAAAGTGTTGGTGCTGACCTTTAAAGCCCTCAACTGCCTCGGTCCGGTATACCTGAAGGAGCGTCTCCACCCACACCTTTCAGCCCGGACACTGATGTCCAGCGCCGAGGGCCTTCTGGCGGTTCCCTCACTGCGAGAAGTGAGGTTACAGGGAACCAGGCAGAGGGCCTTCTCGGTAGTGGCGCCTGCCCTGTGGAACGCCCTCCCATCAGAGGTCAAAGGGATCAACAACTACATAACATTTAGAAAATACCTGATGGCAGCCCTGTTTAGGGAAGTTTTTAATCTGTGACATTTTAATGTATTTTAATATTTGTTGGAAGCTGCCCAGAGTGGCTGGGGAGACCCAGCCAGATGGGCGGGGTACAAATAATAAGTTGTTGTTGTTGTTGTTGTTGTATTCTATGGTCTCTTTCTGTAAACTGCTCTGTGATTTTCAAATAAAAGAGGTACATAGATGTACACTATTTGTTATGATATTTGTCCAGGCCTAGCGGCACGCAGCTGCAGCAAGGATGGTTTCACTTTTGCCTGTCTCACCAAGCCGTGAGAAAGCTGTCTTATCTTTGCCTACATGGAATGTTTATGTTTTACTGGACTGTTGTAATCTTAGCCTTTGTGCTTACTCTTCTAGCTAGCCCTCGAGCTGGAAAGATGTCTTTATGTCAGCTCTGCCTAATGAGCTGGCAGCAGAGAATTTCTCTGCACTATTCCTACAATAAATAGTTTTAGCCTTATTTATGGCTTGTGTGTGTTGTTCTTCATGCAGGGAACAATCACATATGACTGCGCCACCGGACTCTCTGTAGCCGGGGATTTGCGCACACGGCTGTGCTCTGGCTTTGGGGCAGTCTCACAAACTGCCCCAGGCGGGGTATATACTGACACTATTATCATCATCTTTTCCCCCCACTGCTGAATTCCTCTTCTAATCTTATGAGCTTTTTCTTTCTTTCTAATTCTCTCATTTTCCCCTCTTTGCATAAGGTGCCCGCTCCTTTTTTTCGCCTGCATCATCACAAAACACCATCACACATTTGTTGTTTATTGTCTCTGCTCTTGCCTTGCACCATTTTAAATGAATGCAGCTGTTGCGACTCTTCCATCGCCCTTGGGAAACTGGTCCACAGTGTAATATATCCCACTGTCCTTTCCCTCCACTTCCTTTCACCCAAATTTCTCCTCCTTATTATACTCTTTTATCACCCTGGCTAATCTCTTTTCTCATCTGTGCCACCTTTCCCTGCTTCACTTTCAATTGTTTTTGTGTGTTTTTTTCTGAGACAGACAGTAAATGCAAAGAGGGGAGGGTTTACGAAACGTTATAGGCTTCAAAAGGGCAGATTTCACATATTCCTCTCCATCCATAATTGCTTTCTTACAAGTGATCTGCTCTTTTGCAGATGGACACTTTGCACCCCTGTTTTAAAATGCAGCCATGTGCTAAGACGTTTTTTGATAGATTGTATTTAATCGGGCCATGCAAAAGCGGAGAGGAGGGCAGGAACTGGGGGGCGGGGGAGAGAGAATTCAAAGATGTTTTGGAACAACTCATGTGTGATTTATCACAACCTTCTCCGGCTGTGCGAAGAACCAGGCTTTTCTTTTTCTTCTTCTTGAAAGCAGAAACACTTGAATTGAAACAGTTCAATCTGGCTGGTTGTATCATCTCTGCAGCTGTGGCATCCCTGAGCTCTTAAATAAAATATTAGGGTGTGTTTTCATTGTTCGTTGGCTGTCATCGGCCCATCGTTCAGCTGACCGGGGTTAAAGGCTATGTAGATTAGCAGGGCAGCTGTTTAGCAATTGTCACAGTTCCTTGGTAACCCAAAGGAGCAGCACCCTTCGTAGGTAGAGATCTTGGTTGCTAAGTGATCAATTCAAGTAAAATAACCTCCTCCCTTTTAGCGCAAGTATTGACTCCGAGGGCCCAGCTCTGGGATATTCTTTTAAGACTTTTAGGACAGAATGCAAAACAACTTCTGGGGATATTTTGCTGCTAACATCAGAATGGAATGATGCAAACACCTGATTCCAACTCTTCTTCTTTGTTACAAAGCAGTTGTAAAGTGGGATTGAGATTAGGTAAATTAATCCTCCCCCGGCTCATTACCCTGAGACCTGTTCTTTCCATCCTTCTAAGACAGTGATGGCTAACCTTGACACTCCAGATGTTTTGGGACTACAACTCCCATCATCCCTGACCACTGATCCTGTTAGCTAGGAATGATGGGAGTTGTAGTTCCAAAACATCTGGAGTGTCAAGGTTAGCCATCACTGTTCTAAGAAGTTTGCCAGGGGAAATTAGTGGTGGGAGGAAAAGACTTTTAGAGGGAAAATAGTGGATGTGGAAAGGTTCTAAGTGCCTCCCCTCCCTGCCTCCACATCTCCGTAGCTCAGCAATGGAGAATCTGTTCTGCATGCAGAACGTCCCCGCTTCAATCCCCAGCGTCTCCAGGTAGGGTTGAAATTGTGGAGAGCCTTTGCCAGTTGGGGTTTCCCAAACTTAGGTTTCCAGCTGTTGCTGGACTACAACTCCCATCATCCCCAGCTAGCAGGACCCAGTGGTCAGGGATGATGGGAACTGTAGTCCAAAAGCAGCTGGAGATCCAAGTTTGGGAAACCCTACTGTAGACATTAGGGGCGCGGGTGGCACTGTGGGTTAAACCACAGAGCCTAGGGCTTGCCCATCAGAAGGTCGGCGGTTCGAATCCCTGCGACGGGGTGAGCTCCCATTGCTCGGTCCCTGCTCCTGCCAACCTAGCAGTTCGAAAGCACAAAGTGCAAGTAGATAAATGGGTACTGCTCCAGCAGGAAGGTAAACGGCATTTCCGTGCGCTGCTCTGGTTCGCCAGAAGCGGCATAGTCATGCTGGCCACATGACCCGGAAGCTGTCTGCGGACAAACGCCGGCTCCCTTGGCCTATAGAGCGAGATGAGCACGCAACCCCAGAGTCATCCGCGACTGGACCTAATGGTCAGGGGTTCCTTTATCCTTTACCTTTTACTGTAGACATTGGAATAAATCTTTCCCTTCCCGCCATTACTGCCTCTGTTATGTACTGAGTTGAATAGGATTCAGAATGCAGCAGTCTGATTGGTCCTAGAATGATAGGATCCAGAATGCAGCAGTCTGATTGGTCTGCAGGAGCCACCCAATCCAGCTCCAGGTGGAAGTGAATCCGCAACCTAATTGGCCTTCAGGAGTATCCTGGAATTAGCCAATCATGTGGGGGCCATTGTGTAAATAATGTATATAAAGAAGATGTTCTGGGGAAACATTCATTCCTCGCTATTATGAGTTGAATAAAGAGCATGAAATCCACACTCGACTCCGAGTATATTTCAGCCTCTTTGCATGGTAAACCCAAGTTTAGATTCCTTATGCAGCCAGGAAAATAGGATAAATGTCAGAGTGCAGTGAGTTTGCCTTTACAGTATTCCAATTTATTCCAATTTACTTTCCAATCCGCAGATTGCATCCTGGAACATGCTTTGCTGAGTGCATGCATTAAATCTCTAGCTTGGTTCCTTCATCCGCTTCAGCAGTCTTCAGTCATTCTCCTTGCATATATTCTATGTGCATACCCTCAAACATTTTCATCTCCAAAATCAGGGCGTTAGGAAGGGCACGCACCTTCCGGCAAGACGCTCTGGCAATTCTCAGCAAGGTGTCGCAGAGCATTGGATCAGAAGGCACGTGCCAGAGTGCTGGAACAAAAACTGGACATTATGGGATCCAAGCAGAAGCCAGGATAGACTTCTGTGATCCAGGGTGTCCTGCTTAAAACAAGACACTTGGGGGCTATGCTATGTATAATAATAATAATAATAATAATAATAATAATAATAATACCCCACCCATCTGGCTGGGTTTCCCAGCCACTCTGGGCGGCTTCCAACAGAATATTAAAATACAATAATCTATTAAACATTAAAAGCCTCCCTAAACAGGGCTGCCTTCAGATGTCTTCTAAAAGTCTGGTAGTTGTTTTTCTCTTTGACATCTGGTGGGAGGGTGTTCCACAGGGCGGGTGCCACTACCGAGAAGGCCCTCTGCCTGGTTCCCTGTAACTTGGCTTCTCGCAGTGAGGGAACCGCCAGAAGGCCCTCGGCGCTGGACCTCAGTGTCCGGGCAGAATGATGGGGGTGGAGATGCTCCTTCAGGTATACTGGGCCGAGGCCGTTTAGGGCTTTAAAGGTCAACACCAACACTTTGAATTGTGCTCGGAAACGTACTGGGAGCCAATGTAGGTCTTTCAAGACCAGTGTTATGTGGTCTCAACGGCTGCTCCCAGTTACCAGTCTAGCTGCCACATTCTGGATTAGTTGTATAGAGAAGCAGGCAGCAGGATAATGCCACTGGGCCCATGCTTGCAATACCATGTGCTTTGCAGGCTCCACCTTCGACTTTTGCATGTGTAGGTTGTCTGCAAAAGGACTACCACTCTGTCTCTACACCCAAAGGGGAGTCTCAGTCACCAGTGGAGGGCGTTACCTTAGGGGCAGGGGCAACATTGTGGGCCTACTCTTCATTCCCCTTATGTTCATTGTTGGCATCAAATATTATATATAGACAGGTCAGCCTTCTCTCTTACTGAGAACAGTTCCAGAATATGGGTGCCACGACAGAGAAGGCCCCGTCCGGCAGCCTCTCTATTGCTGACCGCAGCTGAAAGGCACATGCAGAACAGATTCTCCAGATGATCTCGATGAGCGGAGAGTTTGCATCTTTGAGAAAGCACTTCGGAGGACAGGAGTTTGCAAAGGCAGTGAGCTGAAGCGAGAGCAATTGCTGCACAAGGCATCAACGGCAGCAAAGTCGTTCCTTCCCCCAAAGTCTAGGGGAAATTCTGTGCTTTGGTTAGAGACGTCCCAGATGTCTTTGTGACAACTGCTTACTAAGCTCATCACCGAAGCTCTCTCTAACCTTGACGGCCTTGCAGAGGTCACTCTGCCACAGCTATGAACTCTCCTTCAGCCATCTCCCTGCCCCCACCTCCTTCCACTATATTTAGATCGCTAGGATCCTGCTCTCAGCTCAGCAGAATCGGTGCAGGTTGCGGTTGTTTTATGCGTCCTTCTGCTCAAGACGTTTGACAGATGCCAGCCAATATGGCAAAGTGCATGGATGATTAAGTTCTGCATTCATGGAGGATTCTCCAGACATTCCTAGACTGTGGGCTGGGTGTATACTCTGTGACACAAATTGCCTTCCTGCACATCAGGCAGAAGATAGCTCCGGAACTCTCCTCCCTGACTTGCTAGATTTCCATGTGCAGCAAATTTTAGAGATGGAGGAGCATGCCAACATGTGCTGTGGCATGATACTTTATTATGATTATTATTTATTTCCTTCTTTGAATGGCAGAAATGGATATCAGAGAGGAGCCAGCAATTCCAAACCCTTCCAAGTGTCCCTATTTTCCAGGGACAGCTCTGGATTTACAGAAGCTGTCCTGGTTTCTGATTTGATCCCAGAATGTCCCGCCTTTCTTTAGACAGTGATGGCTAACCTTGACACTCCAGATGTTTTGGAACTACAACTCCCATCACCCCTAGCTAACAGGACCAGTGGTCAGGGATGATGGGAGTTGTAGTCCCAAAACATCTGGAGTTTTTTCATCAGAGAAATGTTGGAGGGTATGGAGTTATGCGACCCCCTGAGACAAGGAAATAAGCAACTATGCCACCTTTAGAAGACATCTGAAGGCAGCCCTGTATAAGGAAGTTTTTAAAAAAAACGTTTAATGTTTTATTATGTTTTTATGCATGTTGGAAGCCACCCAGAGTTGCTGGGGCAACCCAGTCAGATGGGTGGGGTATAAATAATAAAATTGTTGTTGTTGTTGAATGGGACGTCCCTATTTTCATCGGAGAAATGTTGGGGGGGTATGCTATTCCCTTTTATGTGAATGCAACATCTCAGAAGGTACATGAGAGCTGGATAGTTTGACAGTGACTCTCCCACCAAACTGCATCTACACAGCTATAAAAAAAAATGTTCTGAAAAAAAGTTTTAAAGCTCACAATGGAAAATTTCATAGGGTTCCGATTTCAGCTCTACAGAGCCATCTAGTGCCACAGTGTTATAGCACATTTATAATGTTTTGTTTCGTTTTTTTTAATTAATGTAGCTGGGTCCCTAGTATGATGTTGTAGTTAAGAGTGCTGTACTATGGTCAGGGAGACTGAACTCCAAAGCCTTGGTTCGCCATAAAACACAGGTCACAGCCACACTGGGTATTTAAAACACTTCTTTGCCACTTCTGTAGGAAAAGTACATGCTCTGCAGCTGAGCTACAGCACCTCCCAGAAATCACATATAATAATGTTCAAGTGTCCCTGCGTCCACTGTGTGTCAGTGGAACTGCGCGAGTGCGCATGTCCCACAGGGACGCACGGATTGGAGAGCTCGACTTCCCCCCCCAACAGGGACGCAGGCATTGGAGCGGCCGGAGAGGGGGGCGTGTCCGGGAGGCAGCGGCGGCGCACGCGCGTTGTCAGTTGCGACAGCGCCACCGCCTCGCACGGATGTCTCCCTCGCCGCCCTGTCTCTCCAGCCTGTCAGCTGCAGTCAGCCGCCAGCCTCTGCCGCCTCCTCCTCTTCCTCTAGCGCCCGTTAATGTAACGGGCTACCTTCAACTAGTGTTTTCATAACATTGGTGAAAATCGGGCAGGTGATTGGCTATTTCTTGGCTGCCCATTTTCACATGTGCAATTTTCCATAAGTTAAAAGCTACTTCCAGATTGTCGCTACTCTTCCAATGAGATTCATTCGCACGCTGGCACATTAAAGTGGATTTAGCGCTCTTGCCCAACAGGCATAGCTGTCAACTTTCGGATTTGAAAATAAGGGATGCCGCGAGGGCGGTGCAATGGCACCAAGTAGCCTCGCCACCCTGCGCTCCAGAGGCTGCGCGCGAACGGGTGAGCGAAAGAGCGAGCGCATAGACGGCAGGCAGGCAGGCTGTCTGGTTGGGCACGAGGGCCTGGATGCACAAGGCATGCAAGCTCCGCCCCCAGTCGGTCTCAGACTCCTTATTGGCAGCCGAGCAGCCTCCCTGGCCGGCAGGGAGGGAAATCCGGGAAATTTAAGGGATATCAACAATCCGGGAAACGGCATTGGAATAAGGAAGTTTCCCACAAAAAAAGGGAGGGTTGACAGCTATGCCAACAGGCCCACTTCGGGGAGGGGATCAGATTGTGTTTGCAGTGAGGAAAGTGAGAGGAAATACAATAGAAAGTGTGAGATAAGTGTTAGCATTTCACCCCTCCCTTTGTGAGAATCGTATGACCTGGTGATCAGAGAGAAGGGGAGAGGGAACTGAATCTGTCAGGAGACTGCAAACCCCTCCTGCCTCTCCAGCTTTAAGTGAATACCGTGAACAGCCACCCATTCTGGAGACTGATTCCAGCGGAACGTCTGGAGGAAGCTCCGAGGAGGGGGAAGCAGTGAGAGGGCTTTCAACAGCCTCTCAGAGCCATCGCTCCGTACCAGGGGGAAGGAAAGGGAAGGGCACCAAGTGTTTCCGTTTCCCGAGATGCTTTGGAAAGCGGCGGCAAACCCAACATCCGGCAGTTGGAGCAACTGATAGCGAGGAAGACTGACGCATTTACGATGTGCTCGGACTTGTAAACCAATTAGTTAGTAATAAAGCTTTGATGGCTTAATTACTCGGAGTCTGTTTGAATGCCTAGCTGAAACGGAGCCCAGAGGGGCTTGACAGAATCTTTGAACTTCCTTTTCCTGACTCTGAGCCTCATGGTTTGAGGGAGTGCGTTTCCATCTCTGCTGTAGATAAGATGTGTGTGAGAGAAGCTATGCCACACAGTCTGTACAACCTGTAAATATACTGTAGCTCATAGGAATAAAGAAGAACAGCTTCAAAGCTATTGCAGCCACATCTGTTTATTGAACCTCTGGGAGTTGGTGCTCATAACGCACTGTTGTGAGTCCAGGTATCCGGGTTGAGCAGAAGGTGTTCCAGTCTTCCTGTCTGGCCCAGTGGGGGCACAAAGGGGGCACAAGACGTGGACAGATCCTGGCATCAATCCACTGCCTAATCCAGGGGCCGGAAAAGTTTTTGTGGTTTGGACCAGTTCACGGTCCCGTAGACGCCGCAGTGGGCCGGAGTCCGCACGCACGCACATATGCGCAAATGCTATTTCCGGGGCTCCTTCCAGCACGGAGGAGGCTTGCACAGCTTCCTGCAGCCAATGGGAAGCCAGCCAGTGTTGCGGATGGCGTTCCCCACTCTGCTGCGCGCCGGTTTAGTGTAGCGCACGGGAGCCGACCAAGTAGGCGGCAGGGGTCCATGGGCTGGTTAAACGACCCCCATGGGCCACTTAGGTTGCCGACCCCTGTCCTAATCCAACATCATATAACCTCCCAGCAAACCAGTCAGCATGAAGGCTCAGTAAGCAGGACATTGTAATAATAATAATAATAATAATAATAATTTTTATTTGTACCCCGCCCTCCCCGGCAAAGCCGGGCTCAGGGCGGCTCACACAATCAAAAACACAATAAAACATAAAACACAAAAAACGATCAATTAAAATACAGATTAAAAGATTTAAAATGATTTAAAAATGATTTAAAAAGCCGCCTTAGTGTAACAGCCCATGAATTTATAACAATAGGGAGGATCTTATATTACAATGTTATATTATAACACAAGGGTCAGACTGAATCCAACTCAAAGGCCAGGCGGAACAGCTCCGTCTTGCAGGCCCTGCGGAAAGATGCCAGATCCCGCAGGGCCCTCGTCTCTTCTGACAGACCGTTCCACCAGGTTGGGGCCAGTACAGAGAAGGCCCTGGCCCTAGTTGAGGCCAGCCTAGCATCCTTGTGGCTCGGGACCTCCAAAGTGTTATTATTTGAGGACCTTAAGGTCCTACACGGGGCATACCAGGAGAGGCGGTCCCTTACAACTTCCCTCCCTGCAAATTTGTTCCAAACATGTACGGATGAATGCTGAAGAAAAGAGGTCATCCAGAAGCACTTTAAGAAGCAAATTCTGGAGATTCAGACTCATCATTACCCCAAAGCCCAGGCACTCAAGGAGAGACTTTTGCAATGACCCCATGGGAGAGTCCAAACGTGTAGGCACACCCCAAAGCGCAATTATACTCCATTTACTAAGATGAGCCTGAGTGCAATCCTACACATCTACTCTCCACTGAACTCTGTGGTGCTTCTGACTGCGTAGCTTCAACTTTTAAATCACATGGAGCTTAACGGAAGATCTACACCCGGTTGACGTTTAGCTTTCAATTAGAAATCCACACCATCTTGCAAAGAAGTGTTACAATTTTAACTGCAGGCATGAAGTTGCAACCCCATCAAAGGAAAGGAAAAGACGTATCCAACCTCTAGCTAATTATTTTCCTTATTCTCCGGCTTACACTGGTAATCTATAACAAGCAAACCTGTAAACCTCATTGTCACCTCATTTGTTTGCCAGAGCAAGGAGGACTCACAAATTATCTCGTTGCTCTGGTAGATGACATAATTGATCCTGCTCACAGGGGTGGGGGGTGCTGAAGCTGTGCTCCCTGTACTACACAACTTGTGACACACGCACACACACAAAAAATAGCAAATAGCTATAAACTGCTGGTACAAGGAGAAAAGCATGCCCTTGATTTGAGTTACTGTGCAGTTTTATGACAATTGAATGGGGTCTGACCATGATAATTCTGAAAGGGAGAGAGAGCTTACCTGCCACCCCAAAGCATGGAGAGTTTCCAAAGGAAGTACAAGCTCATCTCCAACATGTCTATGATGTATGCCAGGGAAGGGCTGTGCAGCTCAGTGAGTAGAGCATCAGCTTTGCATGCAAAAGGGGAGGTTCACCAGGTGCCTTCATTATATATACAGTATTTTAGGCGCCAGGCGAGAAGCTCCCCTATGTGATCGCCTGGAGAGAATTCTTGTGCGTTCTAGGCGATCAGGAGAGCACACCCCCAACTTGGATGTGTAGACTTTAAGAAGACTTTGCAAAAAGAAAAAGGTTGTTGCACCCCCACCCCCCACCCCACCCCATGCTTGCCTCATTGGCTTTTAGCATGCCACAACTCACATCCTTTAACAGACTTTTAAAAGATTGTATTTTTGTCCTGATCTCCCCGCCATAGCCCTCTGAAGGAGCGGGGACGCGAACCCGGTTCACCAGATTACGAGTCCACCACTCTTAACCACTATGCCACACTGGCTCTCAGAACGACCGGTGAGACTGAGTTCAGAATGTGGCATTGTCAGGCAGCAAGTTCCCCCACCTTCCAAATGTTGCTGCTGGCAGAGCAACTCACAGCGAGACGGCATCCTGCCACGTGATGAATTCCACAAACGCTATAGATGAGAAGACTGACACCGACCTGCTGCTTTCAGTGGCAGCGCCACGGCCGCTGTGGACATCTAATTACCACCCAAAGTTCAAACTCTCCCCACTGAGTCCTTGCTTCCCAGCTGAAACATTTCAGGCCTCTGACTTCCCAGCTTGCAATCGCACCCAAGTCGTGTTCTTTACCCTTTTGCATTTTGGAAGGGGACGACGACTGATGGATCCCTCCGCGCTCATACCTGAAGCCGATCGTTTTCTTTCATTCTCAAAAACGTGTGTGGTGCAAATTGTACATTTTTTCAGAGTTGGGAGTTTGTTTGCCCAGGGCGATGGTGGTGTAGAATTAACAGAAAGGCACCTTGCATTATGTACATATGCTAGCGTGCATCTGTGTGTGCAAGCACCAACGTATAGCGTGTGTGTGTATCTTTGTGTATACCAGCTCAGAAAAACCATAGGTCCTGCAGTGATGAGGGAACGGGAAAAATCAATACTTGCCATGTAGCATGTAACCAATAGAATAAGGGGAATGATTTATGGATGGAAGGATGCAGTCAGAATCATCTGGGGCCTTGTACAGAGAGGGAGAGGGAGAGAGGGAGGTGGGGGGTGAGCCGGACTGCAGTGATTATTCCTACTGTATGGCCAGCTCTCTCTCTCTCTCTCTCTCTCTCTCTCTCTCTCTCTCTCTCTCTCTTGCTTTCGCTCTCTCTTTTCTGCAGCAATATCCCCTTTCCTCAAGCACTGCGGGACATAAGCAAAAGACCAGCAACGTGTGGCATTGCTGAGGCTCAAGGATGACGCTATGTCTCAGGTACACTTCGAAAGAAAAAAGAGAACACGATGGGCTCTCCAGAGCCCGCTCAGTCTTCTTCCAGGTACGTCCGCTCTTAACGTTTGCCATATCGGATGGGCTTTGCGTGGCTAAGATTAAAGAGACTCTGTTCATTGTTGTTGTAGTAGTAGTTGTTGTTATCATCATTATTATTATTGGGTCATTTCAATATTACAAGTCCCCAAAAATATGACCACCCCCAAAAAAACAAAAAACCCTGGATACTTATCAATGGAAACTCCTGCATGCTAAGATGAGTTTCTGCTGTTTTTTAAAAAAAATTAGATCACCAGGAGAGGCAGCAATGTATTATTTAATCATATGACTGCTATGGTAACTTTCAGCAAGGCAGCGTTATTGTCAGTTCCTGAAAACAAACAAACCAGGGAGGAAGGGTCTGGGGAAGATATGGCTAGGATGAAGGCTTTGCAAAGTGAAGCTGTCTTTCAGCTGTGTCCCTCTGGTGCCACCTGAGTGCATGCGTTTACTCAGGAGTAAGTCTCATTGGTGGCAGCAGAACCTGCTTACAAGTAAGTCTGTTTGCTAGGATCGGTGCCGTAGGGTTTGGATCTGTGTTGGCGACTTGCTTCGTAAAAGATTGTTATAACTGTGCTGCTTATGGCAAAAGAGCCTGAATGGTTATCATTTGGTCAATGCCAAACTGTTGGGTTTTTTTTCAATGCCTTCTGTCTATAATACACATATATATATTACGCGCACACACACACACACTGATGAGAATGGAATAATCGGGTCATGTTTGTCGCAAAGTAAGGTCAGAAGTGTGATTTAGACATTTACAAACAACCTACTCCTGGGCTCTCCCTCTTCCTCCTCTCAAACCTCTGTACAATATTCAAAACTACGTTATTGCCAGTCATTTGCCGGCCACGATACTACTGTGAGGTTGCTGTGAAAATTCCTACAGAACAATGGGAGTGACCGTGTCTCAATAGTCCTGTCCAAGTCATTTGTGAATGTGTCAAAATAGGTCGAAACAGTGAATTTCAGCTATACAATTCTATAATAGTATGTAAGTTTTATTGACAGCAGGGCACCGTTTAGCCACTTACGTATGAAAGCTCACAAGTAAACTTTCTGATTAATTTGCCCACGTGTGATTTAAAGATGAGGTCACTTTATTATTATTATTATTATTATTATTATTATTATTATTATTATTATTTGGTTTTCTGCTGAGCAGGCCAGCTCTAAACCTTCATATACCGGTAGCTCATTTCATATGTTTTCACATAAGCGTTTCATGAGTTGGTAAGACTGTTATTTTCTGTATTATTATTTTGAAAAATTGATAATTTAGAATAATAATAATAATTATTATTATTATTATTATTTATACCCCACCCATCTGGTTGGGTTATCCCAGCCACACTGGGCAGCGTCCAGCAAAATATTAAAATACAATAATTCATCAAATATTAAAAGCTTTCCTAAACAGGGCTGCCTTCAGATGTCTTCTAAAAGACAGATAGTTGTTTATTTCCTTGACATCTGATGGGAGGGTGTTCCACAGGGCGGGCGCCACCACCGAGAAGGCCCTCTGCCTGGTTCCCTGTAACCTCACTTCTCGCAGGGAGGGTACTGCCAGAAGGCCCTCAGCGCTGGACCTCAGTGTCTGGGCTGAACGATGGGGGTGGAGATGCTCCTTCAGGTATACTGGGCCGAGGCCGTTTAGGGCTTTAAAGGTCAGCACCAACACTTTGAATTGTGCTCGGAAATGTCCTAGCCCACTTTCCCGGGAATAAGCCCTGCTGAATTCAATAGGAACACAGGAAGCAGTTTTATGCTGAGTGAGGACATTGGTCCAGCTACTCCACTATTGTCTCCTATAACTGGCAACAGCTCTTCAGAGTTTCACTGAGGGGACATTCCCAGCCCTAAATGGAGATGCCGGAGATCGAACCAGGGACCTTCTGCATGCAAAGCAGATGCTCTGCCACTGAGCTACAGGGGGCTTAGCTGTGAGTTGGCGTGTTAAGGATTGTGCTGTCAGATTCTTGTTTCAGTGTCCCCGTTTTGTGGAGTTTGCTGTCTTCCTATTATGGCTGTCGTAATGTTATGAATAATATTATTCATATTTGAAAGACAACGCTTCATTTTGTTATCTTGTTGTTGTTGTTGTTATCATTCACTTCATTCTTCTATGAGAGCTAGTGTGGTGTAGTGGTTAAGAGTGGTAGACTCGTAATCTGGTGAACCGGGTTCGCTTCCCCGCTCCTCCACATGCAGCTGCTGGGTGACCTTGGGCTAGTCACACTTCTCTGAAGTCTCTCAGCCTCACTCACCTCAGAGAGAGTTTGTTGTGGGGGAGGAAGGGAAAAGGAGATTGTTAGCCGCTTTGAGACTCCTTCGGGTAGTGATAAAGCGGGATATCAAATCCAAACTCTTCTTCTTCTTCTTCTTCTTCTTCTCCTTCTTCTCCTTCTCCTTCTTCTTCTTCTTCTTCTTCTTCTTCTACCGCTTTATATTTTTAAGAAGAAAAAATATCAAAGTGGTTTACAACCTACACTGAAGCATCAAATAAAACATTTCAAGAGGGGGGTCGGGCCAAAAAGCTGTATAGATAACACGCTGACCACAAAAAAAAAATGAGCTAGCTTGTTCAGGTGGTTCTCCCCACAATTCAGAGATCTGCCCCTTTCCTTCTTTTGTAGACACCCCCATGATCTGCTACTAGGTGGAAGTGTTGGAGGAGGGCCAGCCAAAAGCACCAACCTCTGGGTCAGGCAGTTCAAAGACATTTTGCCGCCTGAGGCAAAGATGGCGCCTTCATTCCATTCCATGTACAGAACCTGAATGTACTGGCTGTTGAATGTACTGATGATGGGATGGCATCCTCCACAGCACCTGAGGAGCATTAGGCTACCCCACGAGGTGAGGGGCAAGCTGTGTGGCTCACATAACCTTGTCCACTGCCTCACCCTGCCCAATGGCAGGGATGGCTCTGTCTTCAAGTAATGTCAAACGCTGACCGTTTTTGTCACATTTCTTAGAATGCTTCTTCTCTGTTTCTGGAACGCATGAATCTTACACACAGAGAGAGAATCCAACATGCTTACCTTGGGAGTAAAAAAAAAAGGCACTTTGAGAATGAGAAAGAAAGGAGAGAGAGACCCATAGCATTTTTTGATATCATAATTGTATTTCTCAGTGCCAGCAAATATAATCAAAGCCTGTTGTTGTTATTAATATTTTGGTGGTGGCTTATGGCCAGCTTTAGTGATCTCACTCTTGTTTTTCTCTTTCCCTGTGAAACGGAGTTTCATTTAAGTTTCATCTAATGGATGAGAAACCAAACAAGCCTTGCTGATTCCAATTAAGACTTTTAAAAATCATGGCGTACAAAGTACATGTGCTTTAACTGGGGACTCAGCTACATTAGAAAAGAAAAAGCATTTTATATGCGTTATAACATTGCGACACCAGATGGCGCTGTGGAGTCCCGTCTTTTGCCAACGTGATTTCCCATATTAAAGTCTGCAATGCGTTTTCCTGAAACGCATTTTTTATGTGTCTTGATCCAGCTTGTATCAAAGAAGATAATATTTTGGTGTGTGTGTGTGTGTGTGTGTGTGTGTGTGTGTGTGTGTGTGTGTTTATTTAGTACAGTGGTACCTTGGTTCTCAAACTTAATCCGTACCGGAAGTCCGTTCCAAAACCAAAACATTCCAAAACCAAGGCACACTTTCCCATAGAAAGTAATGAAAAATGGATTAATCCGTTCCAGACTTTTAAAAACAACCCCTAAAACAGCAATTTAACATGAATTTTGCTATCTAACGTGACCATTGATCCATAAAATGAAAGCAATAATCAATGTACTGTACTATAAAATAAATAAGATAGTATTGTAGATGATTAAAATTAAATTAAAATTCTTTTCTTACCCGCACTGATGATAATCGGGGGGGGGGGTGCGACTTTCATCCACTTCTGCAGTCACACAATCAATCAATCCATCAGTAGCTGAAATGGGTTCCACACAGTCACAAAAACGAATTAACCGAAAAAGCCTCAAAAACAAAAACGCAAAATAAATAGCAAAACCAAAAGCCATTCCGGAAGTCTGTTTGACTTCCGAAATGTTCGAAAGCCAGGGCGCAGCTTCTGATTGGTGCAGGTGCCCCAGAAACAATAGCTGACAGCCGCATTAGACGTCCAGCTTCTGAAAAACGTTCGAAAACTGGAACACTCACTTCTGGGTTTTCAGCGTTTGGGTACCAAGGCATTTGAGATCCAAGGTACCACTGTACACTGATATCTTGCCATTCCTGTAAGGAGCTGAAGTGGCATGCATTCTTCTCCCCTCCACCTGCTTTTATCCTCACAACAACCCTGTGAAGTAGATTAGTCGGTGAGAGTAAGAGAGAGACACTGGTCCACAGCCACACAATGAGTTTCAGCACTGAGGGAGGATTTGAATCCGGGTCTCCCAGCCCCTAGGCCAACACTCTCACCATTCTTGTGTTGTTTTTCTTAGCAGGCAATTTGTCATGAAGCAAGGGTGAAGACCACTTCTCTCCCCTCACCCTTTATTTTCTTTTTAAACTGCAACATCTCAGGTGTAGGTTTTCCTAAGTGAATACAAATACTGGTATTAACCTTTAAAGCCCTAAGGAGCTTGGTTTCAGCTTACTACAGGTGTTGACGGGGAGACATTCAATCCAGTTTTCTTTTAAATGTAAATTTACATAAGCTATGATTTCAGAAACAACATGAGAACCAAAAAGCAGTCTCCTTCAAAATTCTCTAAATATTACAGCGCAGTTCTCCAGCCAAGTCATATGTACAAAATTGTACATCTGAGGATAGTGCGTGCATAAGAATGCATAGGTTCGTGAAATGACGTACAAAAATGCATTACATTAAGGAAAATATAATGGACAATATTGCATACACATGTGTTTATATTAGGAGAAATTCAGACTGAAATGATGGTGACATTCTGTGAGGACTTTCCAATGTGCCACCAATGTGCCTTTGCAAGGAGAATCTGCCCGATGTTCTCAAACATCGAGGCAAAATCTACTAGTTATGTTGGAGGCCTTTTATCCTAGAAAGGCTTGTATTATTGGAACTGCTATTGTTCACTTAAAACCGATGTCATGTGTTCATCAGTTTTATGCTGTGAACAGCCCTGAGATCTTTGGATGAAGGGCGGTATACAAATTTAGTAAATAATAAAAATATTTTTATGAATTTTATTTTAATTCAATGTTGTTGTTGTTTAGTCATTTAGTCGTGTCCGACTCTTCGTGACCCCCTGGACCAGAGCACGCCAGGCACTCCTGCCTTCCACTGCCTCCCGCAGTTTGGTCAGACTCATGTTGGTAGCTTCGAGAACACTGTCCAACCATCTCGTCCTCTGTCGTCCCCTTCTCCTTGTGCCCTCCATCTTTCCCAACATCAGGGTCTTTTCCAGGGAGTCTTCTCATGAGGTGGCCAAAGTATTGGAGCCTCAGCTTCAGGATCTGACCTTCCGGTGAGCACTCAGGGCTGATTGCCTTCAGAATGGATAGGTTTGATCTTCTTGCAGTCCATGGGACTCTCAAGAGTCTCCTCCAGCACCAGAATTCAAAAGCATCAATTCTTCGGCGATCAGCCTTCTTGATGGTCCAGCTCTCATTGAATTAAACCAACCAAACTTTTTGCTCTCTTAACTTACACAGGGTTGCCAGACCATACAGGTATGGTCCAGAATAAGCCGCCCCCCCCCCTTTCTGGTCCTGCCACAGCCCCAGAACCCTCCCCCTTTTCAAGGCTTATGCCAGTTTATGATCCACTGGTCTCAGCTCTGTGGGCTGGGAGCGGGTATTACATCGGCAATAGCCTGGCTGCGCTGGGAACCTCTTGGCTCATTCAGAGATCCACTGGATCCTAACTCCGCTCATCTCAGCAGATCCTGCTGTAGAATTGTTTCCTTTGAGACTTTTGTGTAACAAGAGACAAAAAGTCAAATTATTATTAATATTACTGCTGCTAATTATTATTATTATTATTATTATTATTATTCTAGCAAAAGTGTGTACACTGTGTTTATTAGGAGGAAAGTACACTGGATTTTATTTATTTATTTGAATATTTGTGATTCACATTTTAATAAAGTATATCGAGGTGTTGGGAGATTCATTCCCCGTGTGCAGTCATGGGTTTATTGTTTTTCACATGACTGGGTATGTGTTTTCATTCCACAGTGTGGGAAGTGACGGAAGACAGGATGTTTTGTCTTACAGTGTTCCCTGAAGTAGGACTTTTGTCCTTTGTTCTTTCTCTTTTTGCTGCCTGATGCTAGAGAGAGAGGGAGCCATGTCTCAGAGCTCCGTGTGTGTAGGTATGTAATAAAGTAGTTTAGCCAAGATGCTGAGTTGCTGAGGTCTGTTACGCAACTGCGCACGCTCTGCGGATCCTAAGTGTGCTGGATGTCTTCTGACACCAGTCACTGTGATGTCCAGGGGCTGAGGAAGGCTGAGAAGCTCCCGAACAATCATCCAGGAAGGAGGGAACATGCCAGTCGGGCATATGTCTCTGCCAGGGTTCTACATGTGAGTAGAGGCCGTTTCCTGACACTTACTGTATTATTATTATTATTATTAAATTTATATATTGCCCTTCGTCTGAAAATCTCAGTGCAGTTTCCAAGATAAAAATACAGGATAAAAGTACAACATGAATAGTTAAAATGAAAACAAATCAATACCCCCCCCCAAACACAAAATAAAATAAAATATAATCAAATCAGTTTACCAATATCTGTAAAACAGTAGATTATGTTTGGTTAAAACAGATAAATTAATATTTTGAAGGCCTGTCTAAAAAGTGCAGCCTTCAAGAGGCATTGGAAAGAAGGCGGGGATAGCCCCTGCCAAACATCTAGCAGTCTTTATCAACCTTGGGTCCCCAGCTGTTGTTGGACTACAACTCCCATCGTCCCTGACGACTGGTCCTGCTAGCTAGGGATGATGGGAGTTGTAGTCCAACAGCAGCTGCTCTGGTTCGCCAGAAGCGGCTTTGTCATGCTGGCCACATGACCCAGAATAGTCATGTCTCAATAGTCCTGTCCAAGTCATTTGTGAATGTGTCAAAATAGGTCGAAACAGTGAATTTCAGCTATACAATTCTATAATAATATGTAAGTTTTATTGACAGCAGGGCACCGTTTAGCCACTTATGTATGAAAGCTCACAAGTAAACTTTCTGATTAATTTGCCCACATGTGATTTAAAGATGAGGTCACATTATTAATAATAATAATAATAATAATATTAGGTTTTCTGCTGAACAGGCCAAACAGCAGAATGGCAGCATTATGCTGTGCTGTTATTCTGCTTTCCCCCCTACTTCCTCATTATTAAATGTATAATCTATACAGTTTGCGTTCCACTATGGAAGAACAGATGGGCATATGGATTTATATCAAGCAATCACAAATATATAGTGTATATCTATCAGTATGCCTATCTAGCTCCACACCTATCTCAGCCAATTGCATTCAACAGTAGTCCTACCCAGAGTAGATCCATTGAAGCTAATGGGCACATGGTATCTGAAGAAGTGTGCATGCACACGAAAGCTCATATCAAGAACAAACTTAGTTGGTCTCTAAGGTGCTACTGGAAGGAATTTTTTTGTTTGTTTGTTTGTTTGGGCACAACTAATTTAGGTTCAAGAGACGCAGGTGGCGCTGTGGGCTAAACCACAGAGCCTTGGGCTTGCCAATCAGAAGGTCGGTGGTTCAAATCCCCGCGACGGGGTGAGCTCCCGTTGCTCGGTCCCTGCTCCTGCCCACCTAGCAGTTCGAAAGCACATCAAAGTGCAAGTAGATAAATAGGAACCGCTCTGGCGGGAAGGTAAACGCCGTTTCCGTGCGCTGCTCTGGTTCGCCAGAAGCGGCTTAGTCATGCTGGCCACATGACCCGGAAGCTGTACGCCGGCTCCCTCGGCCAGTAAAGCGAGATGAGCGCCGCAACCCCAGAGTCGTCCGTGACTGGACCTAATGGTCAGGGGTCCCCTTTATTAGCAAAATATGCTTAACTTCTTTCCTACTAAATGTTTCACTGCTCTGACCCCCACACACGCACCCACACAAAACAACTGCTTCTCCTCTCCGTGAGGTTCAAGGTGTGTGTTTGTGATCTGTAATCTCGCAGAAGCAAAAAGAGATGGGCATAATTTAGAGTGGAAAACAGCAAGTAAGGCAAGAGTTAAGCTCCCCTCCCTAGGCTGCTTTTCTTCCAAGAAAAGTTAGATTTGGAGCTTTCGAAGTCTTACATGAACTTTACCCCTCAAGAAAAAAATGTTAAGTATCATTGACATTACAACTACTTATTACTAATTATCAGTATCATATCAGCATCAGCACATAACACATTATCCTACGTTATAAAAGAGAAAAATGTAGATCTTAACACTTTGCAGTCAAAAGTGGAATCGCACATGGAGCTGTGGGGGCAAAAAGTATAGATAAAAGCAGCAGATTTTCAGATCTCAAAAACTCTGGGGCAGAGGGCCTCAAGGTAAGCTTGACATAGCGGGAGAACTTCTGAACCTCCCCAGAAACGACCTTGCAGGCAGCTATCTAAACTGCCCTTGAAACTTAACTTTCCCATTCTGGCCTTTTAAGCAAGGCAAGGGAGCTGTCCAGCAACACCAAAGTTAGAGGACCCAGGGTTAAACAGAAGTGGAGTTGTCCAGCAGGTATTGAGACCATGGGACTCGGCTATACAGCTGCAAAAAACACACATTTTAAGCATGTTGTAAAGTGCAATATACAAATGCGACACTAGATGGCGAAAGTGAGCTATGGCAAATCCAATGCATTTTTTTCGAAACATTTTTTTCAAAAAAGCATTTTCACAGCGTTTTTTATATGTGTGCAGATTCCACGTAAGCAAGCCATTATCAATCCATTTGTATTTTGCAAAGGTAAGGGTACCCCTGACCGTTAGGTCCAGTAGCGGACGACTCTGGGGTTGCGCGCTCATCTCGCTCTATAGCCCGAGGGAGCCGGCGTTTGTCTGCAGACAGCTTTCCGGGTCATGTGGCCAGCATGACTAAGCCACTTCTGGCGAACCAGAGCAGCTCACGGAAACGTCGTTTACCTTCCTGCTGCAGCGGTACCTATTTATCTATTTGCACTTTGATGTGCTTTCAAACTGCTAGGTGGGCAGGAGCAGGGACCGAACAACGGGAGCTCACCCCATCGCAGGGATTCGAACCGCCGACCTTCTGATCAGCAAGCCCTAGGCTCTGTGGTTTAGACCACAGCGCCACCCGCATCTCTATTTTGCAAACTTGGGTGTAAAGTAATTGCTAGTGGGCTGTAACTGCTCATTTTGCTGGTGGGTCGGGAAATGTTCATCCCAGTCTTTTTATCCCAAGCAAGCCACCCCTATAGACACACCACCCCAGAAAACTTAAAGCCCTCCTCTCCTTTTGCTCCCTCGATTATCCTTCAGCCATTTCCTGGCACCCCCTACTTTTCACCTCTCCTCTTCCCTTCCATTCTCCCGATATGAAAGATAAAGCAACGCATGGATTCAAACAGTTGTGCAGGCACCACCCAATAAACCACTACTAATTGTAATGGATTTTTGTTGTTTGTTTCTCCTTCCGACGAGATTTCCATGGTAACATTTCCACATCCTATTGTCATGTTGTGGGGGGGGGGAGCGCAGGCGGTTTTCGCTCTCTGAGAGGGTTAACTGTGGGGCAGCAAAGGGCAGGCGATTGGTCAGCCTTTTATTTTCTCTGGTCCTTCAGCAAAGGTTAGTTGAGGTCACCAAAAGCCAAAGGGTAATTACTTTTTCTCTACAGGGTTAAAGTCGCGCAGATTGCGATTGGGAAAACTGTATGGATGACCTTCGGTTCTCTCTCTCACTCAGTCACTATCTTTAATTTTCATTATTTATTTCCTTTTTTTAAAGCAAGAGCAAATAGCAATAAGTGTGGCAGGCAGGATAAAGAACCTGGAGATGATAGATTGTTAGATGCATAGATTTGCAAGTTAGGCCATAGCATACCTTTTCAGGATGCTATAATCTACTAACAGCCCTGTTTGGGGGGGGGGGGATTTTAATGTTTGATGTGTTATCGTGTTTTTAATATTCTATTGGGAGCCGCCCAGGGTGGCTGGGGAAGCCCAGCCAGATGTGTGGGGTATAAATAACAAGTTGTTGTTGTTGTTGTTTGTTGTTGTGTCTACAAAGAAGGAGGGGTCAGTTCAGCAAACCCTAGCTGGAAAAGGTTGAAGTGTGATTTAATACAAACGAACGAACAAAAAGCACAAACAATTTGCTTCATTTATATTATTATTTAAAAAGGAGCTGTTTTATTGCTCTATTACATCACCTAATCGAATCATCATAAGCTGTGTTCACATGGTGACATCTGCACCAAACATTTAAAGCACCATGATACCACTTTAAACAGTCATGGCTTCCCCCAATGAATCTTGGGAAGGGTAGTTTGCTAAGGGGGCTGAGAGTGGTGAGGAGGCCCCTATTCCCCACACAGTGCTGCATTTCCCAGGGGAAGAAGGGGAAGAGGGATCGACTCTTGAATCAGGCGGTCAGGCTGGTTAGCAATTTTTGGCAATCCCCCCCACCCAAAAAAAGCTCAACAACTCTGGGCAATCTCCCCCCATTTTCTTAATTTGGAGTCCCCAAAAATAGGGCTCGTCTTATACATGGAAAAATACGGTAAATCACAGATCTAGGAATTGCAAAGCTGCTATTAGCTTTGGAGGGAGACAAATTCCTCCTCCTAAGAAAGGGGCTCGAATTCAGGGTATTGTAGCTCACTTGTCCAGGCAAGCTCCCCCAGCCTCAGTACATGAAATTTGGGGTTCGTGGAATCATAGAACTGTAGAGTTGGAAGGGACCCCAGAAGTCATCTAGTCCAACACCCTGCAATGCAATCTCAGCTAAAGCATCCATGACAGTCCAAGACCCAGCATCCTTAACCGAGGCAGTACTTGTTGTTGTTCAGTCGTTCAGTCGTGTCCGACTCTTCGTGACCCCATGGACCAGAGCACGCCAGGCACGCCTATCCTTCACTCTCGCAGTTTGGCCAAACTCATGTTAGTAGCTTCGAGAACACTGTCCAACCATCTCATCCTCTGCCGTCCCCTTCTCCTTGTGCCCTCAATCTTTCCCAACTTCAGGGTCTTTTTTAGGGAGTCTTCTCTTCTCATGAGGTGGCCAAAGTACTGGAGCCTTAACCTCAGGATCTGTCCTTCTAGTGAGCACTCAGGGCTGATTTCCTTCAGAATGGATAGGTTTGATCTTCTTGCAGTCCATGGGACTCTCAAGAGTCTCCTCCAGCACCATAATTCAAAAGCATCAATTCTTCGGCGATCAGCCTTCTTGATGGTCCAGCTCTCACTTCCGTACATTACTACTGGGAAAACCATAGCTTTAACTATACAGACCTTTGTTGGCAAGGTGATGTCTTTGCTTTTTAAGATGCTGTCTAGGTTTGTCATTGCTTTTCTCCCAAGAAGCAGGCGTCTTCTAATTTCATGACTGCTGTCACCATCTGCAGTGATCATGGAACCCAAGAAAGTGAAATCTCTCACTGCCTCCATTTCTTCCCCTTCTATTTGCCAGGAGGTGATGGGACCAGAGGCCATGATCTTAGTTTTTTTGATGTTGAGCTTCAGACCATATTTTGCGCTCTCCTCTTTCACCCTCATTAAAAGGTTCTTTAATTCCTCCTCACTTTCTGCCATCAAGGTTGTAACATCAGCACATCTGAGGTTGTTGATATTTCTTCCGGCAATCTTCTTCCGGCAGTACTACGCAGGCACAATAATTAAACACCTGCTGGACCTCCCACCCTGAACATCCAAAAGGAGGGCCACCCAAAGGCAAAATGTATCACACATGACTGTGTTGTGGTTGCTGCTCCTAATTCATATTTACAGCCTTGGTGTTGGCCAATGACTGCAGCTGATGTAAAGGTCAAACGATGGTTGCTGAAGTAGCCTCTGTGTGTCTGGGTGTACACAAACACACACACACACTTGAAAATCGCAATTCAGCACCCTGATGGATGGGCTGCTAGCTTCAACGGATCCTCGGACTCAGCAAAAGTTATAAATACTGATAAAGGCAGCAAATGGAAGATATAGCATGCAATCAATTTCACTTGCTCTAGATGGGAGAATAATGCATCACTTATAGACTTGGATGTATAGAGCGTTGCATGTAAATTATTGAGTAACTTCCCTGCCATTTTCCCCCTACAAGAAAAGGGCAGTGGGCAAACGGCCACTGGGCAGGAAGAAATTATCAGCGCATTGGCCTTGGCTCACGAGAAAGCCATCTGCTATATCCATATCCCTCTGGGGTGCAGCCAGTGGCCTAGAGACTTCAAAGAAGGGCTGTCCTGTAGGGTTCCAGTGTCCGAGGTAGAGCATTAAAATGGTGCCCTGTTGCACCCCCAAAAGCACTGTAACTTCCAGCTACCCCTATTTAGCAAGAACAAACATCAGAATCTCAGGTGCTGACTTACACTGAGGCAAACCATTGGTCAATCTGGTCCATTGGTCAGTCTCCAGGGTGTCAGAAGGGTACAGTAAGGAAAGGTACAGTAAGGAACTGTAGAGTTGGAAGGGACCACAAGGATCATCTAGTCCAACCCACTGCAATGCAGGAATCTTTCACCCACCGAGGGGCTTGAACCCATGACCCTCTGCCAACTGAGCTATCCCTCAGCCAACTGAGGTGTTTATTCTCAGTTCTACCTTCTACATGCAAAGCAGATGTTCTACCACTGAGCAATAGCCCTTCCTCAGAGCCTCAGTCTCGGCTTAATCTCTGCATTGCACAGTTGTTGTTGTTGTTGTTGTTGTTGTTGTTGTTGTTGTTTAAATTTAATTTTTTTATATTTTATTACACTTTAAAAATACATAGTACATACAGGGCCGGTGCGTCCATTTAGGCGAACTAGGCAGCTGCCTAGAGCGCCGAAATGGAGGGGGCGCATAAACAGCCCCACATCGGCTTTGGAGGCGCCTCCAAAAGCTCGCTGCGCCCTTCCCCAGTTCCCGACGGCGCTCGCTTGCTCCACATCCGCCCCTTCTGCGGAGAGCGGCAGGGCCGCTTGCGGCAGAGCAAGCGAGCGCCGTCGGGAGCTCGGGAAGGGCGCAGTGAGCTTTAAGGCAGCCGGCTCAGCGCGTGTAGGCTACACGCGCTGAGCCGGCTGCCTTAAAGCTCGCTGCGCCCTTTATGAGTTCCCGACGGCGGCAGCGCTCGCTCGCTCCGCATCCGCCCCTTCTGCGGAGAGCGGCAGGGTGCACGCGGTCTGGGCCGGGAGCGCCCGACCCAGACCGCGCACGCCCTGCCGCTCTCCGCAGAAGGGGCGGATGCGGAGCAAGCGAGCGCCGTTGGGAATGGAGGGGGCACTGGCCAGCCTGCCCCTCGCCCCCCGCCGCCGCCCGGTGCCGCCCCAACCAGCGGCGAAAATCGCGGCCGCGCGGGGCGCCCAGCGGGCAGGGGCGGGGCACCGTACATCATGTGCAATGACGTCACGTGCCCCGCCCCCTCGCCTAGGGCGCCAAAACCCCTAGCACCGGTCCTGAGTACATATGATTACAAACTTCATTTCCATTTACACAAAATCAAAGTTAAAGTAAACAATAATATGATAGGAAAGAGAGAGAAATAGAAAAGAAAGAATATGTTAAAAGAATAAAGGCGAAGCAGGAAAGAGGTGAGGAAAAGAAAGAAAGAAGAAAACAGAAAGTTGAAAGGTTTCATACCGAAACCTTTCAGATCTAGACAAAAATAAATTTTTACAATTGAAATATCAGTAGGTGACTTCCACTGCTAGCTACAACGTTTCATATTTCTCACATCACAAATATCATCTGTCATTTTTTAATTATTACAACCAATTTATACATTTTCTAGTTCCCTCTCCATATATATTCTAACACCATCACAAACATTATTCTAAACACAGTCAATATCTCTCATTTACACCTTGTTTACCTAAATAATCATTGAAACATTTCCATTGTTTTTGTATTATATTTTTTGGTTTTTGTCTTATTAATTCTGTCAGCTTTGACACAGTTGTTGTTTTTTTGTGAAAGGCTTTTGTTCATGTGGGTCACCGAGCCCTCCCGTGGTGCCATGGGTCAGAGCGTCTTTGCAGCAGGAGAGTGGGAGTCAGGCTAATGTTACACATGGTAAAGTGTGTTGCTTTGCCAGAGGTAGAGTCAAGGGCCCAAATAGGGGGGGGGGTTGGTAGTGGTGGTCCAGCCCAGGGCCGGATTTAGGCTTGATGAGGCCCTAAGCTAATAATAATAATAATAATAATAATAATAATAATAATAATAATAATAATAATTTATTTATACCCCGCTCATCTGGCTGGGTTTCCCCAGCCACTCTGGGCGGCTTCCAACAGAGCATTAAAATACAATAATCTATAAAACATTAAAAGCCTCCCTAAACAGGGCTGCCTTCAGATGTCTTCTAAAGGTCTGGTAGTTGTTGTTCTCTTTGACATCTGAAGAGAGGGCGTTCCACAGGGCGGGTGCCACTACCGAGAAGGCCCTCTGCCTGGTTCCCTGTAACTTGGCTTCTCGTAGTGAGGGAACCGCCAGAAGGCCCTCGGCGCTGGACCTCAGCTACTGAAGGTTATGGGGCCCTTTATATGTCCAGCTGTCCTTTGTCAACAACAAATTGTCGCTGTTTTTTTTTTGTGTTGAATATATGCTATATGGTAATTTATGGACATATTAGGTATCTAAAGCCATTTGCACATAACAAAATATGCATTTTATCAAAGTAACTGTTGAACTGAAATACAATTAAGAAGTATATTAATAGTGAAATAATTATTAAGCTCTAACTTAAAATGGTTTTTTATTCATAATGAACTTAATAATGCAAACGCATTGGCATTTGGCAATAACAAAAGGTCCTTTAGAAACGCAATTTGCAAAGACTCATAATCTAGTCTCTAGAAACCACTATATATAGAAATGAGCAAACTAGTGATATTTTAGGGAGCAGGCTAGCAGGCGGGGACCATTACTTACATCATAGGAGCCTATACAGCACAAAACACTGTTGCTGTATGCAGGTTTTATTTTATTTGTTTTTTATCTTATATTTTGGGAATGTACATCCAGTTGGTTTTTTCCTATAAAATTTTTTGGGGGGCCCCCAAGAGAGTGGGGCCCTAAGCTATAGCTTGTTTAGCTTACACGTAAATCTGGCACTGGTCCAGCCCTGGTCAAGATTCAGATCTGAAGAGATTGCTTTAAACCCCATGCCCAACCATCATCTTTTGACTGGCACCCGCTTATAAATCACTCTCTATCCGATCATCAACATTGTGATTCTTTTCTGTCCTTACTAATTAGAAGATGAGCTGTTCTTGATTATGCCTGGCTTTCATGCAGTTTCCAATGAGCAATGTTGCAACACCCCATTACCTAAATGGACACAGGTGCTAATATGAGGCAATAAATAACTTCTGGATTTTTTTCCTGTAAATACCTAACCGGTAAGATGCCCTCCATAAGCTGTAAGGCTGAGCCACAAATTCTCACTTGAGAACATTCAGCTCAACAGCTCAACACTTGTGGACATTCAGGGAGGTGAAAAACTGGATTGGGAGAGAGAGATTTTGGAGGAGTTGTTTGAAAGGTTTTTGGGGTGGGCTTACTGGTTAGCAGTTGCAGCAATTAACAGTTTCTTTCTGCTTTCTTTTTTACATTTGTGGAAGCTATAGCAGTGATGGAGTTACTCTCAGAAGTTGTTTGTTTGTTTGTTTGTTTGTTTGTTTGTTTGTTTGTTTGTTTGTTTACCCATAATCCCATAATATTATGCCATGATGTAGCACCTTTCCAAAAAGAAGTGTTGGTGTCGAGGGAAAAAATATGTATAAAAGGAGAACACCCTGGTTGTCAACATCCAGGTTTGGGGCAAGTATTCTTTAATGAGAAAGCTCCAGCAGAGATTTAACATCATAAAATATAAAGCAATGTGAAGTATGGAAATAAAGACTGCTAGACCTTTAAAATATGCCCTTCTAAGTTCCTTCCAAAGTTCCCCTCTTCCCCTATTAGAGAAAAAGACATTACATGTGGTAAGTTAAAAATTGGTTTTCTTAGAAACTGTTCAAAGGTCAGGTTCATGTGCATTTCCATTCATCAGTCAGAAAGCACAGGCAGTAAAACTTGGCATAGTTATAGTGATGAAAGTTCTTAAATTATTGGTATGGGAATTATTGGTGTAGTGGTTTGTAAGAGCCATGTAGCTCACATGCTGAGCTGCTCTGATCGACTGGATGGGGAAGAAAGACTTGATTAAGCTAAGCCTGGCAGGACAGCTTACTCTATGGTCTTAACCCCTTCATGTATGAATAGCATGTAGCTTATCCCACAAAAAGCACCAGTCTGGAGGGGGTCCAAGTGTGTCTGCTGATTCAAGTGTAGTGTTCACATGCCTTAGCCTTACACACGAATGGGCTGGTGTTCTTGGGAAGTGCATGTAGACTCGCTAAGGCACACAGAGGACACAGGGAAACAGCATTCTCATGGACCACCTCACATCTATTTTGGCTCTCGGGCGATTCCACGTGCCGCTTTTCATGAAGCAAAAGGAAATGCGCTCACGGTCCTGAGAGAACTACATTGGCTCCCAGGACGTTTCCGAGCACAATTGAAAGTGTTGGTGCTGACCTTTAAAGCCCTAAATGGCCTCGGTCCTGAAGGAGCGTCTCCACCCCCACCGTTCAGCCAGGATACTGAGGGCCTTCTGGCGGTTCCCTCACTGCAAGAAGCAAAGCTACAGGGAACCAGGCAGAGGGCCTTCTCGGTAGTGGCACCCGCCCTGTGGAACGCCCTCCCAGCAGAGGTCAAAGAGATAAACAACTATCTGACATTCAGAAAATACCTGAAGGCAGCCCTGTTTAGGGAAGTTTTTAACCTGTGATATTTTAATGTATTTTAATATCTGTTGGAGGCCGCCCAGAGTGGCTGGAGGGATCCGGCCAGATGGGCGGGGTACAAATAATAAATTATTATTATTATTATTATTATTATTATTATTATTATTATTACTGAGTCTCCACCATTTATGACTAGCAGGAACTTCAGCTTGTCGTGGTTGTCTACTTGAACTGAAAGACCCACACAGGTGCCCAGTCTGGAAGGGTTCCTTCCTGCTATCAGCGTGGAACATTTATCACTCTGGGAATAAAGGCATCTGTGCCCCACACCTGTAACGATTTTACTCTCAAAAGAATGACCCTGTTGCAAATGTCGACACCAAATACACACCAAATACTCGCTGAATATTTGTTATCAACCCAGGCACCTTCAGAGCAGCTGTTGAACATCTGGCTGACAGGCAGCTGTTAAATTTAGCCTTGACACACATCAGTCCCAGGGTATTTGGTTAGAAGGCACATCAATCCAGCACATTTCTGAAGCTAAGCAGACCAGGGTCTGGAAAGGACCTGGATGAGTGACCACCTAAGAACCACACGTATAGCCTACTGCAATGGGTTCCGTGATGGAAGAAAGACGTGGTATTTCATGGAAGAAAATAAATTAATAAATACATTTGTGGAAGAGCTTCCAAGATAGAGGGTGCAAATTCTTGGCATGGTTGGAACCAAGTTATGCAAAAAAAGTACCAGGTGTTACAACGACTACAATACAACGAAACCAAAACACCAAACCGGCTTGCAAATATAAAGGACAATTTTACTTAGTTAAGCAAAATAAAGTGCAATGTTGTTCTGCAGAACACGATACACCAAGGATATAAGATCATCACATGCACAGCAAAATGACCTTAACAGATTAGAGAATTGGGCCAAAGCAAATAAGATAAATTTTAACAGGGAGAAATGTAAAGTACTACACTTGGGCAAAAAAACTGAAAGGCACAAATACAGGATGGGTGACACCTGGCTTGAGAGCAGTACAAGTGAAAAGGATCTAGGAGTCTTGGTAGACCACAAACTTGACATGAGTCAACAGTGTGATGCAGCAGCTAAAAAAGCCAATGCAATTCTGGGCTGCATCAATAGGAGTATAGCATCTAGATCAAGGGAAGTAATAGTACCACTGTATTCCGCTCTGGTCAGACCTCACCTGGAATACTGTGTCCAGTTCTGGGCACCACAGTTCAAGAAGGATACTGACAAGCTGGAACGTGTCCAGAGGAGGGCAACCAAAATGGTCAAAGGCCTGGAAACGATGCCTTATGAGGAACGGCTTAGGGAGCTGGGTATGTTTAGCCTGGAGAAGAGAAGGTTAAGGGGTGATATGATAGTCATGGTCAAATATATAAAAGGATGTCATATAGAGGAGGGAGAAAGGTTGTTTTCTGCTGCTCCAGAGAAGCGGACACGGAGCAATGGATTCAAACTACAAGAAAGAAGATTCCACCTAAACATTAGAAAGAACTTCCTGACAGTAAGAACTGTTAGGCAGTGGAATTTGCTGCCCAGGAGTGTGGTGGAGTCTCCTTCATTGGAGGTCTTTAAGCAGAGGCTTGACAGCCACCTGTCAGGAATGCTTTGATGGTGTTTCCTGCTTGGCAGGGGGTTGGACTGGATGGCCCTTGTGGTCTCTTCCAACTCTATGATTCTATGATTCTAAATATCATACGTATTGTGTTTAGTGTATAGTATTATGGACTGATGAAGCTGTTGTGAAACCTGCTTAACATCTGGAGTTCTGATCAATTGTACTACTTTCGCTGTGGGACGGTGAGAAGGTGCTCATCTGCGACTACTACTCTCGTATGACCCCTGCCTCTACATATGGCCTTGTGAAGAACCCTTTCTTGCAACCGTTCCCACTTACACGACTTTGCGCTTCCAGCAGATAACTATCTGCAGAACGATTTGCTTGTTTCTACTGTGCTGTGACACTATCATTATACACATTATTGGCAGAGTTGTGCCACTAGTTGACTGTATGTTTTAAGTATCCCCAGGCTTTGATACGCACGTTGCACTTTATTTTGCTTAACTAAGTAAAATTGTCCTTTATATTCGCAAGCCGGTTTGGTGTTTTGGTTTTGTTGCATTGGAACCAAGTTATGAGCAAATGATGCTTAAGAAACTCTGGGTTGTTTCTAGTGAAGTGGTCCCATTCACATGACACAGAGACTTCTACTAGCTCTTTCCGCACCCTGTGCACCTCTCAAAACTGTTCTGGGTTTCCACCCAACCCTTAGGCAGGGAGAAGAGAAAAGGCAAGTAAGAGGCACGACAGACGTTTATAAAATTAAGGGTGGCATGGAGAAAGTGGAAGCAGAGTAGAACACTAGAACTTGTGGACGTCTGATGCAGCTGACTGTTGGAAGATTCAGAAAAGACAAAAGGAAGTACTTTTTCATGTAGCACACAGTTAAACTGTGGAACTCGGTCCCACTGGAGGCAGTGATGCTGCTGATTTGGATGGTTTTAAAAGAGGATTGTACAAATTCATGTTGTTGCTGCTGGCATCCATCTATCTTCAAGAGTAAAGTCAAACCACTGGGAAGTTACAGCACCTGCTGTGGCAGTAGAGACGAATACAGGAGAGACATGTTTCATTGCAGGTGGGGCCGATGAAGGCTTCTGGTTTTGCTGCTACAGCTGTACCCTGGCATTTCTTCCCTCATGTAGCCATGAGAGAAATTCATGTAGGGGAAGGCTATTAATGGCTACCAGCCACGATGGCTATTCCTCCACAGTTAGATGCAATAATGCTTCTGCATACCACTTGCTGGAAACCACAGGAGGGAAGAATCGTAGAGTTGGAAGGGACTGCGGGGGTCATCTAGTCCAACCCCCTGCATTGCAGGAACCTTTTGCCCAACGTGGGCCTCGAACCCACAACCCTGAGATTAAGAGTTGCATGCTCCGCCGGCTGAGCTATCGGGTCCTGCTTGCGGGTTGCACTCAGGCATTTGGGTTGCCACTGTGAGAACAGGATGCTGGACTAGATGGGCCATTGGCTCTTCTCGTGTTCTTAAGAGAGGGAGGAGAAGTTCCATTGCACATGCCGAAGCCCTTGTGAGAACACAACTACTTTCCAATAAATTCATTGCTAAACTCTGATATGCTTTGGCCAGAATCAAGGAGGGTAATCTCATCCTGTGTGTGCTCAGTCTATCCCTTCTCCATTTCTTGTTACAGTCTAAACCCCATTTGTCACACAAACGCTGGCCCAAACATCTTTCCATTGGGACATAGCAACCCTAGGAATTGATCTCTCTCTCTCTCTCTCTCTCTCTCTCTCTCTCTCTCTCTCTCTCTCTCTCTTCCCCACCCCCACCCCTCCTCTTCCCCAGCAGCCGCCCTGTCCCCAAACCGCCACGCAAACCACAGGATGTGGATCGATATACCTTCAATTGGAATAATTGTTTTCCTTTGTAAGGCCTCCGTTCCTCCTAGCCCTGAATGGAGAACTGTGTGATTGACCTCCAGAAAAGCAGCAGATGTGACTAAAGCTGAGCGCCTCTGGCCTAATCACTCAAAAGCTTGGACCTTGGAAAATAACCAGGGAGAATACTCTGAGCAAGCGCTGGGGAACTGTGGGAAAGAAACAGCAGGGCGAGCTTTCAAAGAGCAACACTTTCCGATAAGACGTGCACACACACAAAAAGCCTTCAGACTTCCCAAAATGGGCTGATCTCTTTTATATTATTGCATGCACATGTAATAATAATTTTAAAAAAAACCCTACCTGGAGATGCTGGGGATTGAACCTGGGACCTTGCGCATGTAAAGCAGATGTTCTACCACTGAGCTACAGCCCTTCACCCCCCAAAACATAGCAATATATGTAGCTGACTTATACTGAATCAGGCAATTGGTCCATCTAGCTCAGTATAGTTTGCAATGCCTGGTGGCAGCTCAACAAGTTTTCAGAGTAATTGTTGCCTCGTTCCATTTAAATTTTGGGATTCTTCCTAAAAATTCTTCATGAGTTTGGGATGAGATGGACTCGCCAATCTGCTAGTGTGCAAGGGACATGGACCAAGCCCAGGCAATTTTGCCCACCCCTAATTGTACACCAATCTTCTTGTTGTTGTTCAGTCGTTCAGTCGTGTCCGACTCTTCGTGACCCCATGGACCAGAGCACGCCAGGCACGCCTATCCTTCACTCTCGCAGTTTGGCCAAACTCATGTTAGTAGCTTCGAGAACACTGTCCAACCATCTCATCCTCTGCCGTCCCCTTCTCCTTGTGCCCTTAATCTTTCCCAACATCAGGGTCTTTTCTAGGGAGTCTTCTCTTCTCATGAGGTGGCCCAAAGTACTGGAGCCTCAACTTCAGGATCTGTCCTTCTAGTGAGCACTCAGGGCTGATTTCTTTAAGAATGGATAGGTTTGATCTTCTTGCAGTCCATGGGGATCTCAATAGTCTCCTCCAGCACCAGAATTCAAAAGCATCAATTCTTCGGCGATCAGCCTTCTTTATGGTCCAGCTCTCACTTCCGTACATTACTACTGGGAAAACCATAGCTTTAACTATACGGACCTTTGTTGGCAAGGTGATGTCTTTGCTTTTTGGTGTCTCTAGAAGACACCAGTCTTCTAGAGCCATGGAAAAGATGATCAATCGATCTTCTGCATGACAACCCTTCAGATATTTGAAGACTACTGTCGCGTTACGTTCTTCATCTTCTCTTCCCCAGGTGAAACATACCTAGTTCTTTCAATCGTTCCTCTTACCATCTTAGCATCCTAGTTACCTCCCTGTAAACCCAGTATGTCAATATCCTTAAAATGTGGAGCCCAGAATGGGAGGCAGTAAGCCAACTGTGGTCTCACCACCTCAGAACCGAAATAATTGTTACTTCCCGTGAGCTGGACTTTGCCAGTATACTGTAGAATTAAGCTTCCAGATCAAGTAAAAATGAAACAGGTTGATTTCCACACACACGCAACAGCAGGACACAAACGCGATAAATCGATTTTAAAAAATATATAATAAAATATTGCACCAAATTCTCTTTCTCTCCGTGTTTATCAATACGTCTACTGACTGGAAATGGATTCCTCTTCCAGCTTATTTGCAAAAAAAGAGACAGAAATACTTCAGTTTGCTTTTATCAAAAGAATATGTGTTCAGCACGCGATGGACATTAGACCTAACCCTTGGGTTTTCGGTCTTTTATGTCTAGCAATTAACAGCCAAACACCTTGTCATAAACATTTTAAAAGGTCAAAGAGATTGCAACAGTTTGGCTAAAGAGATAAATGGTCAAATAAAACATCAAATTGTTAATTCCCAGGTGACAAAAAGCGACGTAGACCCGATCAATAAGGAGGCCCAAAGCATTCTGGGGAAGAGGGAAGGGTCAGCCTTGAAGTGTTAATAACTTGTTCACATTATTTTCCTCCAGTTTATCATGTGACATAGCAGGTCGCCAAGCCGTTTTAGCAGCAAGTCAGTATTAGCAGTCAAGCAAGCAAGGGAGGATTTAGAGAAATTGCTAACGTTTAAAAGGAGGGGGAAAGAACAGGTAAGTAACAATCCTTGCTAAATCTGCATTGTTAGCCAAGCCGGGCAAATGTTTCTCAGGGTTTCCTTTGCATCTTGAGTCGGGTGCTTTATCCTTTCATCAAAGATTGGAAAATCTCCCCCTTTCCCCCCTCAAACCGTAATTTTAATTGCAAGACAGATTTTCGTTGTCGGTTTCTTTGTGCACATACTGAAAAAACAAAAGGCATCCTGTGCCTTTTTTTAGTAGAGGTTCTTCAGTCATTGGACACATTCTCTAGTTCATAACTTGTGCCATAAAAATTAGAGGGTTATTTGACAGCATCACAGAGTTATTTGTGTGTGCAATATATGTTTGTGTGGGGGGTGTATCTACGTATAGTCAGAAAGAGAGAGAGATGTTTTTTATATATGTTACTGACATCAGCTTTATTGCTGATTAGGTAAAGGTAAAGGGACCCCTGACCATTAGGTCCAGTCGTGTCCGACTCTGGGGTTGCGGTGCTCATCTCGCATTATTGGCCGAGGGAGCTGGCGTACAGCTTCCGGGTCATGTGGCCAGCATGACAAAGCTGCTTCTGGCGAACCAGAGCAGCGCACGGAAACGCCGTTTACCTTCCCGCCAGAGCGGTTCCTATTTATCTACTTGCACTTTGATGTGCTTTCGAACTGCTAGGTGGGCAGGAGCTGGGACTGAGCAACGGGAGCTCACCCCGTCGCAGGGATTCGAACCGCCGACCTTCTGATCAGCAAGCCCTAGGCTCTGTGGTTTATTCTTTCCAAATAACATTGACAGCATTGTTTTGAACTCTGCTGGAAAGAACCATTTAGGCCAAAGCCCGTACTATAAATGCCATATTTTAAATGCCCCTAGTTATCATGACGGCCCACAATTTCCAGCAACTGTCCCTGGAAAAATCTCGATCCATGTTCTGTCTCTGATTTGGCTCTTTCTGGAAGGACCAAAGCTGAGTGGTGGAGCTGATGCCTTGCATGGAAGAACGTCTCTGGTTCAATCCCATCCGACCTCTCCTGTTAAAGCAAAGGATGTGGGGAGACCCTGTGGCTTTGCAAATGTTCCTCCACTACAATTCCCATCATCGCTGATCGTTGGCCAGGCTGCCTAGGGCTGATGGGAGCTGGAGTTCAGTAACATCTGGAAGGCCACAGTTCCTTGAGTAAAAAAGGATGTTGAATCAGGTGGTGATGGGAACTACCGGTACAAATTCTCGACAGTGGAATTTGCTGCCAAGGAGTGTGGTGGAGTCTCCTTCTTTGGAGGTCTTTAAGCAGAGGCTTGACAGCCACCTGTCAGGAATGCTTTGATGGTGTTTCCTGCTTGGCAGGGGGTTGGACTGGGTGGCCCTTGTGGTCTCTTCCAACTCTATGATTCTATGATACTTCACTGCCTGGAAAGCTGCTGCCAGTCAGAGTTCGCAGTGATGAGCTGAATGGACAAATAGCCTGGCTCAGTGTAAGGCAGATTCTTAGTGTGAGAAATATTAGGAACCAGTTTTTTATTTCTAACACTATGCTGGCAGTGCCTTTGTCAGCTATTACCAGTGTGTGCTAGCATGTGCATTTAGAGTTAAAATCTGAGTAGAGATGCTCAAGGTTTGGTGCACATGTTATTATTATTATTATTATTATTATTATTATTATTATTATTTTATTTATATCCCACCCATCTGGCTGGGTTTCCCCAGCCACTCTGGGCTGCTTCCAGCAAAATGTTAAAATACAATAATTCATCAAATATTAAAAGCTTCCCTAAGTGAACCAACCTAAGTTGCGTTTCCTGGGTGGGTAATGCACATTTCTGTTTCCCCGTATCTAGAATTTTGCAATACAAAAAAGTAGCAAAATGCATATTTCAGGCTCAAATGTTTACAGAAATGCGTGTTTCTCGAGAAAACGAGAGGGGGTGAAATGTGTACTTGCAGAAAAATGCATTTGAAAATCGGGCGGCATTTTGTGAACTTTTAAAAATGAAAGCCACAGATCAATGCAGAAATAGGATAGAAAGGATTTCTGAATGAACACTTGTGAAACTGGCACCAAGTGAAACTTAGTGGGCAGTTGTATTTTGGCATGCAGACATTTATCTCCCACCCCTATCTAAAAATACAGAAGCACACTTATGGAAAAGCAGCCCTTGGATTCCCTTCCATCTCCAATAAGTAGATGTCCCACTCTATTATTATCCTCATGTATTTATTTATTTTATAAAATTATTTATATACCACTCTCCCATAAAATATCAGGGCAGTGTGCAGTGGCATAACATCATTTCAAAAACCATTAAAAGCAATATAAATCATTTAATTGACCGACTACCCGAGGATATTAATTTTAAACATCGTCATGGGCTGTTGCCAACATAAAGAAGTCTTCAAGAGACCCCTGAAAGTGGAAAAAAAACGCTTGTCAAATAATAATAGTATTACTTATTAAATTCAATGCACGAGCTACAGAAAAATCCTGAAGCAACTCACAGCAATAACAAAAGGCTATATCTAAAATACACCGAAACTTCACCAAGATGGAAAAAAATCAATTGCAAAAACTCCCATCAAGTAAATTGACGTGCATCGACTACATAAATTCTACACAAATTCCCTGGAAGGGTAAAAATGTTGTCATCTGGTGCTGGAAAAAAATGTCGCCGTTGGGTGCAAGTAGGGAGCCACTACTGAAAAGGCCCGTCTTCTCACTGCCACCCTCCTGACATCTCTTGGAGGTGACACCCAAAGAAGGGCCCTTGCATGAGGATGACCGTAAGGGTCTGTGAAATATACTCGGAGTCAAGAGTGAATTTCATGCTCTTTATTCAGCTCATAATAGCAAGGAATGAATCTTTCCCCAAAACGTCTGCTATATATACATTATTTGCACAATGGGGCCCCACGTGATTGGCTAATTCCGGGCGACTCCTGTAGGCCAATCAGGTTGCGGATTCACTTCATCCAGGAGCCTGATTGGCTGCTCTTGCAGGCCAATCAGGTCGCTGATTCACTTCTACCTGGAGCTGGATTGGGTGGCTCCTGCGGACCAATCAGACTGCTGCATTCTGGATACTATTGTTCTAGGACCAATCAGACTGCTACATTTTGGATCCTATTGTTCTAGGATTCAGCTCAGTACATAACAGTCTGGGTAGCCTTGCATGGGGAAAGGGTGTCCACAAGGTTTCAGAGTCTTGAGATTTATAGGTCAAAAACAGCTCTTTGGCTTGGACTGTACACAGGCAGAAAAATGAAGCTGTGGCGTGTTGAAAAAGTAGAGTTGACTAGATCAAAATGGAGGTGAAGGGGTTTTATCAGGCTCCCCCTGTGTTGTTGTTTTTGAAAAATCCTGCTGATAGGTAAAGAAAATCCAAGCACAACAGGCAAAACATTGACTAGAATACTCTTCCCTGATGTGCTACCTTTCTATTTGCAGGGAATTTTAACATAGGGCAGCATACAAAAGTGATATCCCCCCCGCCCTGCAGCTTAACATGGTACAGTCCATTGTACATATGTTGTGTCATCTTGCCATATGCCAGTGCCTATTGGCTGCTGTGCCATAACAAGTAACCTGTTCCATTCATGATTTTTGACATATTTCCCTGAGGACTGATCCTTGTGTAGCCCAAACAGTGGGCTCTCCAGTGTCCGTACAGGAGGAGGCGGTCTTAGCAGGTTTGGAGGAACCCAAAGTTTTGCAGAAATGCATGTTAAGACTTTTTAAAAAATAACCCTAAAGAGAAATAGAGTTTGTTTGTTTATTTAGTGGAATAATGAAGTACACGTTCTAGTAAATCCATATATAGAATCATAGGGTTGGAAGAGACCACAAGGGCCATCCAGTCCAACCCCCTGCCAAGCAGGAGACACCATCAAAGCATTCCCGACAGGTGGCTGTCAAGCCTCTGCTTAAAGACCTCCAAAGAAGGAGACTCCACCACACTCCTTGGCAGCAAATTCCACTGTCGAACAGCTCTTACAGTCAGGAAGTTCTTTCTAATGTTTAGGTGGAATCTTCTTTCTTGTAGTTTGAATCCATTGCTCCGTGTCCTCTTCTCTGGAGCAGCAGAAAACAACCTTTCTCCCTCCTCTATATGACATCCTTTTATATATTTGAACATGGCTATCATATCACCCCTTAACCTTCTCTTCTCCAGGCTATAGAAAAGTCTGCTTTATCAAGCAGGATTTCCCCCTCTTTCCACCCTCCTGAAATTGGCTTGGGGGGTCGGGAGGAGCCCAGAACAGCATATGGGGAAGATGGAAGGAATTGTTCTGCCTGGCAAACCAAAATGCTCACCCTGGTGGATGTTACCATGATGTTAAATTCCTCCCATGATATTTTCCTGTCTGGATTACAAACATGTTGTGGTTGTGGTGGTTGTTGTTGTTGTTAATTAAATTTATATACTGCCCTTCATCTCTGAAGATCTCAGGGTGGTTCACAAGACAGAATAACCTCACATAAACACTAATAATTGATGGTTGGCTTATATTAACGATATTTTAACATGTGAATTATTTTTAACTACTCTATGCAAATGATACAAATAAGTAATGTAAAAAGAAAAACGAAATTGCTGCCTAAAATACTGTGGTTGGAATTGCAGCAACTGGTCTTTAGAAGCATTACTGCCTCCAACTGTGGAAGCAGAACAGAGTCATCCTGGCCAGTAGCTTTCTCCCCATGTATTTGCCTAATAATAATAATAATAATAATAATAATAATAATAATAATAATAATATATTTATACCCCACCCATCTGGCTGGGTCTCCCCAGCCACTCTGGGCGGCTTCCAACAAAACACTAAAATACAATAATCAATCAAACATTAAAAGCTTCCCTAAATAGGGCTGCCTTCAGGTGTCTTCTGAAAGTCTGGTAGTTGTTGTATGGGAGCGAGTTCCATAGTTTAACTATGTGGTACGTGAAGAAGTCTTTCCTTTTATTTCTCCTGCACCTTCCAACATCCCTCTTCACCTGATGACCATGGGCTCTAGCGTTAGCGGAGAGGGAGAGAAACACAAGGGTGCCTCTAATTTCATCTGTGGAAAGTTGGAAAGGGTTGGAATTGTTTCCCCCCCCCCTTCATTAAGAAAAAACGTGTCCTCGTATTATCCGCTCGGCGTCCTCCAAATCGATAAAGTGCAGATGAAAGTTAAACTGGAGAGTTTTCACTCCGTTTGTCGACAGACGCGACGGATAGAAACAAAAGCTAGAGAGAAATGATTCAGCCAGACCGTGCTTAGCTTTCCCTCTCCTTCGTAAGGGGAGTGAAGTTATGAATTGGGAGGGAGAAAACCTGCTGCTCCCCTCCCTCCAGCTCTTGAACTACAACCCCCAGGGGCGTAGGAAGTGGGGGGCGGGGGGCGGGCTGCCCCAGGTTCCATCATGAAGGGGGTGACAAATTATCAAGGAACAATTACTGCCCTACTAGGGTGGTTCATAAAAAAAACTTTTTTTAAAAAAAAATGCCTGCTCCAGAGGTCTTATCTTACTACACTAGGGATTATATAGCTATATATGAAATTTCAGGCATATCAGTTAATATCTTGACCCTCCTCCACGAAAATAGCTGTTTACTTGGCCGTTTTCCTATGTCGTGAAGGCTGAAATTTCAATTCAGTGGAGCACTTACTGTTCCCAACCCTAACCCTGCAGAAAGCCATCTAAATAGACTTTAATTTGATTTTGACATGTTTTTAGGGGGTAATTTAATTATTGTTTGATTTTATATCAATGTTATGTATCTGATATTAGCCGCCTTGAGCCTGACTTCGACCGGGGAGGGCGGGATATAAATAAAAGTTTATTTTTACTTATTATTATCCCTTTGTAAGAAAAGGGACCCCTGACCATTAGGTCCAGTCACGGACGACTCAGGGGTTGCGGCGCTCATCTCACATTATTGGCTGAGGGAGCCGGCGTACAGCTTCCAGGTCATGTGGCCAGCATGCCTAAGCCGCTTCTGGCGAACCAGAGCAGCGCACGGAAATGCCGTTTACCTTCCCGCCGGAGCGGTACCTATTTATCTACTTGCACTTTGACATGCTTTCGAACTGCTCGGTGGGCAGGAGCAGGGACCGAGCAACGGGAGCTCACCCCATCGCGGGGATTTGAACTGCCGACCTTCTGATTGGCAAGCCCTAGGCTCTGTGGTTTAACCCACAGCACCACCCGCATCCTTATTGTTGAATAGGATGTCCCTATTTTCATCGGTGAAATGTTGGAGGGTATGTTATTATGCATTTGGCGACTTGCGACGTGACCACCCTATTTGCAGCTTCTGCATTCCAAGGCCTCCTCCAACTCTAAAATACTGATTCTAGCACATCCTTGCTGGCTTCTTACACCGAGGCGGGCAGGCAGCATAAACAGGACGTTATTTATCAAGAGCCTAATGAGCTTCCACACGTGGGCCTGATTCTGGCATTTGACATGTTGTGCAAGCCCTCTCTGCTGTAGCCCTTCTGACAGACTAGGAACCAAGCCCTGTTGCTGCCTTCTGCATCACCATCTTAAATATTGGATCAGGTTTTTTACTATACAGGTACATTGGCTTGGCTGTGCTCTGGATCAAGCAAAACCTTGCTGTGCCTGTGAGAATCTATAATTTCATTGTATGGTGTTGTAAAAACAGCACGATGAACTGAAGAAGCTCCTGCGAAACCTGATTATATCTGGGATTCAGGTCTTCAGGTCTACTTTCGCTGAGGGACAGCGAGGAGAGCCCATCTGCGATTACCATCACGCATGACCATGTTTTCTTGCCTGACTGTGACCGTTCCCTCACAAAAGACTTTGCGCGTTCAGTAGAGTACCATTTGCAACACTTTTGCGTAATTTGATTACGCTAGGACATTATCATAAGCCTCAGTATTATGCCATCAGTTTGTGGAGTTTTTACAGGCTTGGATTTGCACGCTGCACCTTAATGTGTTCATTTTAACATGTTTGATTGAGTAAACTGTTCTCAATATTTATTAGCCAATTTGGTGTTTTGGAGTTTTGGTTTTGTTTGATCACAATTATTATAACACCTGATACTTTGTTTCTATACTTTGTGTGCTCTGGATCAAGCGAGGAAGTCGGGAGAGGAAGAGATGCAAAGGGTGTGATTCTGGTACACATCCTTCCTCTGTCTGAAACCTTAAACCATTAAAAAAAATAAAATCAGGGCACCTGTCCTGCCTGAACTTCCAAGAGAAGGAGCCCCCTCTTCCATTCTCTTCTCTCTTTTTTAATAACAATACGTGACCGTTTAGCCTTCCTAAACGGCAAAGAACAAGCCAGCCGCTGTTCACAAACCAGGGCCTTTTATGATACAGCGATCAAAAGCAGTAACATGATGAGTTAATTGCGATGAAACTTATCTCATCATCATAATTTAATTGCAGAGGCCCAAGAGAAAGAAACGAGAGTTGGGGGCTCCAAACCAAATAGCAGAACACACCTGGCGGCATTTCCAGTGGCAAGGAAATGAAGGGTACTTTGAGCCCCCCTTCAGGCATTATTAAAGGGAAAGGATTTCGAGCCACAGACCATGTGCCCTGATGTCCATCCCCACTCCCCACCGCTGCACACCCAGGTTTTCCACATTCAGCAACAAGGTCTATAGGGGACTTGCAAGCACGATTCTTAAAGGCCCCTGGTCATGGAGAGGCTTGCAGGTGCTTTTATCACAGAATTGTAGAGGTGGAAGCGACCCTGGGAATAATCATCTTGTCCAACCCCCTGCAGTACAGAAATCGCAGCTAAAGAATCCCTGACAGATGGCCATCCAACATCTGTTCAAAAACCTTCAGTGAAGGAGAGTTCACCACCTTCCAAGGTAGGGTAAAGGTAAAGGTACCCCTGACAGTAAGATCCAGTCGCGGACGACTCTGGGGTTGCGGCGCTCATCTCGCTTTATTGGCCGAGGGAGCCGGCGTACAGCTTCCGGGTTATGTGGCCAGCATGACTAAGCTGCTTCTGGCAAACCAGAGCAGCGCATGGAAACGCCGTTTACCTTCCCGCCGGAGTGGTACCTATTTATCTACTTGCACTTTGATGTGCTTTCGAACTGCTAGGTGGGCAGGAGCAGGGACCAAGCAACGGGAGCTCACCCCGTCGCGGGGATTCGAACCGCTGACCTTCTGATCGGCAAGCCCTAGGCTCTGTGGTTTAGACCACAGCGCCATCCATGTTCCAAAGTAGGGTAGCATCTGACAAACCAGCCAATACTGGTAAAGTTGTCCAACCCAACTCTGAGACCAGTTTGGATTCCTCTCTCAAGTACAGTACATGTTCACCCATAAGCCAAAACTCTTGTATCAAATATGGACAGTGAGAGGTATGTGTGTGCGTGGGCATGTATTGATCAGCACCGAATGAACTCTCGAAAGGTCAGCCATTTTATCCACCCCAAATTGAATGTCTGCCATTTGCATACAGCTGGAGGTCAGAGCTCAGTGCAAATTGCAGTTCTAATCATGTGTAAATCTAATTGCGCCATTCTTCTGTCATCGGCCTCATGTCATCTGGAAAAGAATTACAATTTCCCATAAAGCATGCTGGGGAAAGGGCTACATATATAGTTCGAAAAGCTGGCCGGGATCCATTTTGTAAGTGGCGATAAATATCACAGAGCCAGCGGTTCTCCGTGACGGCGTCTGTCATAAAGATTCTGCTGACCAGTCCTTCATATCCTCTCCGTCAGAACCTGTTAGCACCGGCCTTGTGCAGATGTTCTAAATAATGACTCCGAAAAGGACAGTTGCAGAATTGGATCAGGTTCAAAAAAAAGCAAAGCATGATCAAGGAGCTAGAGCAACTCTCTTATGAGGAAAGGTTACACCTGGAGCTTTTTCTTTCAGGAAAAAAAATGCAAATAAGAAAAGTGTGTAAAATTATGGTATGTGTGGAGAAAGTGGATGGGATCATAGAATCATGGAGTTGGAAGAGACCACAAGGGTCGTATAGTGCAGTCTTTCCCAACTGGGGGCCATATTGCTCTCTGGGGGAGCCAGGATATTCTATGGGGGCCACAGGATCGAAAGTGGTGAAGAAATTCATGACAGAGCAGCAAATACAGGTACTTGATTGGCCAGGGAATTCACCGGACGTAAATCCCATTGAGAATTTGTGGGCTAGAGTGGCAGATGAAAATGATGGACTATATGGAACTCGCCAGAACTGACCAGGAAACTACGCGACCAGAGGGAGGAGACGGTGGAACAAGATTGGAAGAAATTTAAAGTATATTTAAAGAACTATTGTAAGATTTAAAGACAGAAAAAAGTTGGAAGAAAAGACAGCTTACAGATTAGAAAATAGGATTAAGTAATATAGATGTATGATTTTTGGTTAAGACGATTATAAGATGAGAATATAAGTAATATAAGGGAAAATATTTAAAGATGAGAGGAAATTACTAAAGATGATTGACAATGAAACGCAGCAGGGGGGACAGGAGGAAGTCACCCCAATATGATTAGACAAGTGGAAAGGGAAATTATGATGTATGTTTGTGTTTATGTATCTTGTATTTAGCATTATGTTTGTATTATGTACTTTGTTAAGTTTTTATTTGTTTTTTTGTTTAAAACCCAATAAATATAATTTTAAAAAAGAGAGAGAGAATTTGTGGGCTGTATGCAAAAGTTGCCTCCATGCTGTAGACTGTACGACTATGGAGAAGCTCATTCAGGCGCTGATTCAAATGTGGCACAAAATGTGGATCCAAAAATCAGCAGGGACTGTTCGAAACTAGTAGACTCCATGCCAAACCGTGTTCAAATGCTGCTTAAAAATAGCGGAGGTCATATCCGTTACTAATGTACGTATATGTGAGTTTTGTACAGTAAACTACATTGTTTCAATTAATTTGCACAAGGGTGTATGACAGTATATTCCATTAAAAGCTTTGCAAGCTGGAGAGAAGCATCATTCAGTTCTATCAAGTCTCTCTGAATGAGGTATCTGAAAGATATATACAAAGAGTCTAACCTTCTTCCAAGTTCTGATCCTGGAAAGAGCCAGAGAACAACTGGTGCGAAAGTGAACAGCTACCCATTAGTTAAGCAACGGCCACACTCAGCGCCTGCCTTGATCCATTATGAGCCTCCCAGGGCCCCCCTTGGCAGTCGGTTGCTAACAGCCCCGAAGCAGCAGGAATGTGGAAGGAACAGGTGCTTGGGCTTGCCACAGCTGGGACCCACGCTGAGCAAAGAGAATAAGTGGTGCTACTGCTGTTTCTCCAGCAGCCTTGAATGAAGCCACCTACCTGAAGATGCTTAATTGTTTGACTCGCCTATAGATTTTCTTTAAAATGCCGGATGCTGGCAACGTTTAACTCCTTCGTCTGCTGTCAACGGGTCACTGGTGTCGTTGCCTTTCCCTAGCATTGTTTAAGGATCCGGGAAAGGTCTCTGGTCTCTGCAATATGGAGACCTGTGCATGTGTGCCGACGAATGCAGACCCTCCAAGTGTCCCTATGTTCCAGGGACAGCCCCGGATTTACAGAAGTTTCTGATTTGATCCCGGAATGTCCCGCTTTTCCTTAAAGGTAAAGGTAAAGGGACCCCTGACCATTAGGTCCAGTCGCGGACAATTCTGGGGTTGCGGTGCTCATCTCGCTCTATAGGCCAAGGGAGCCGGCGTACAGCTTCCGGGTCATGTGGCCAGCATGACAAAGCCGCTTCTGGCGAACCAGAGCAGCACATGGAAACGCCGTTTACCTTCCCGCCGGAGCGGTACCTATTTATCTACTTGCACTTTGACGTGCTTTCAAACTGCTAGGTGGGCAGGAGCAGGGACAGAGCAACAGGAGCTCACCCCGTCGCGGGGATTTGAACCGCCGACCTTCTGATCGGCAAGCCCTAGGCTCTGTGGTTTAGACCACAGCGCCACCCTGCTTTTCCTTAGGATGTCCCTATTTTCATGTTGGAGGGTATGGAGTTTTTGCCACCCAAGCCATTGGAAGGCAGCCCTGCATAGGCTGTATATTGTCTCTTGGGCTGCAACCAGCAATTCCTGTTAAGTCTCTCTCTCTCTCTCTCTCTCTCTCTGGCTGGTCGAAGTCTTCCCATCTCCCTGATGAGGCTCCACGCTCTGCAGGAGGGGTGGTAGATACAGCCAGAAGATCTGCTTCTTGGACTTCGATATCTAGAGTCGCAAGGGGAGGCCCTCCCTCCTCCACCCCTCGGTTGCCAACTTTCCTGTCCCATCCCCCCAGTCTGTTCCTTCTCCTTCCTTCCTTCCTTTCTCCCCTTCCATCTGGGGCCACCAAACCATGCCAGATCCTAATGGAGCCCAGGGGCCCATGACAGCAGTTGCTCATCGCCTGGGAGCTCTGCTGTTAATGTAGCAAACATACTGTGCATGGAATCTGTGATTTTGTGAAGATTCACAACCTTAAAATGAAGGGGTGGGAGCAAATTCCATCCACAGTACATTCACAGCTTATCAACATAGTTGCTAGAATATCGACAAGTGGTGCAAAAGGTAAAGAATGGACAGGTGAGGGGTGCAGGTATGTTACTTTGCAAAAACATCTTGCAAATGCCAAAACCTGAAAACGCTGTGTATTAATAAGAAGGTTATTTATTCTTATTTCATTGAATTATGTAAAACACACACACACACACAAAAGGGAATGCAATTGCAATGCGAAAGCATAATTGTTTTCACTATTGAGCAAGATAAACAGAACAATTTTTGCTATTCACTATTACGAAGTGAATTTCTCACACTGGTATCAGCAAAGAACTTTGCACTTGCAGTGATAAAGTCTCTGTGAGCAGCCTAGGAACGTTCTGGGTCTTCAGTTCCTTTTAAGGCTTTTAAACAGTGTGCTGTTTTCTATTATTATTATTATTATTATTATTATTATTATTTAATTTTATTACACTTTAAAAAATACGTAGTACATATAATTACAAACTTCATTTCCATTTACACAAAATCAAAATTAAGGTAAACAATACTATGATAGAGAGCAAGAAAGTAAGAAAAATAGGAATAGGAATAGAGAGGAAAAGAATGTTATCTCAAATATCACCAGATCCCAGACATTGTTACACCACGAAGAAGACAACTGCAAATTGTGAAATGCCTTTCATTTTTTCAGAAATGGGCATTTGAGCAGCTGCCGGTAGCTGCCTTAAGAGTGCCTGGGAATAAATATAAAAATATAAAGAAGGGGATTGTTGCTTTGTTTTTCTGACCCTTCAATTTAGATATTAAAAAAACTTATACTGTAATGTCGACCCATGAAGATACTATGGCCATGATAAATTCACTGATGTCCTACCAGGCACACCAACTCTAGGGGACGGAGGTGTCACCAGTCCCCTCAATATTCCTTAGCAGGGGACTCAGCCCCCCAATACTGAGGGAGCAGAGGAGGCCGAGAGAGTTGAAGCCACAGCCATTGAAGCTGCACAGCGCTGGGCAAGGCCTTCTCCTGAGGCCTCATCCCAACAATGTCTCATGCGTCACGTGCGTGATGTCACAGGCACAAATTGTGCCACGGCCCCTCAGTCTTCAGCCCAAGGCAGCACCACTGTGTCCTATTTTTCTGGGCCAACTGAGGTGGCAAATGGATGGAGTTGTCTTTAAGTTGCCAAGCTCAGTATGAGCAAAATAGAGCCCTTCGGACTCAAGTCTCCCGTTTCTGAATGAGCTGAACCCCTTCTAAAAGTAGTTTAATTTAGTTCTAAGATGGTGGCACGCACAGACGCAGTGGCCCAGTGCTCTCCCTTTTTCTTTTTCTTTTAACGTTTCGTATGGCTTTTATTATTGTTGTTGTTACTTGTGTGAGTACATTAGGCTGGTGAGCAACTGTTTAAATGGAAAATGAATAGATTTGTCACTTTAAGAGGGTATAGCTCACTCCTGGAGGAATAATGGCAATTATGGCAGTTATTAACTGTTAAAATCAGGAAACGGGCTCTCACTATAACAAGGACTGTTAAAATCTGGCATGAATGTGCTACTCACCAGCTGAAGGACTGTTTCAAGAGAAACAATTGAAATATTTTCAAGCATTCAATTCTATGTTATATCAATCACTGCACAAGTAATGTTTTGTGTTGTTTTTATGGGAAAGCATCCAATTTCATTGTATTGTATTGGTACAATGACAATAAAGAAATCTTATCTTATAAACTTTTGGGGAAGTTCCAAAAAGTTCACTGTGCATTTCCGACATAACAAAAGCAGTTGGGGGGGGGGGCTGTGGCCTTCCAGAAGCTTCCAACTCCCATCAGCACCAGCCAGCATGGCCAATGGTTAGCGGCAATGGGAGTTGTAGTCCAGCAGCACTTGGAGTTCGTGTAACAAAGCGTGTTCTCCTTCTTGGAGAGCACGTGTTGCGGTGGGGGCCAACCAGACTCCCCTCTGTTGCTGGGTGGGTTAGTTTGGATGGCCACTACATTGATTGGGTCTCTGGCTGTTACTGGGGAAATTTATATGTTGCAATTTGGTTGATGGACAGCCAGAGCCGATATATTGCCCTGCACGCGGTTCTGGAGCCTTCTTGGCTGCGCGGGAGCCTTTGGCTCTTGTGGCGGTTAGGCATTGGTTATAAATTGGTTGATGGAGGGGCAGGTTGGCTGTGGTTGCCCCTCCAAATGCTGAAGGGGCATGATTGGCTGTGTTTGCCCCTTTAATGCTGCTGCTGCGCAGGGAATTCCGTTAAAGGAACTCAGGGGCTCGCCTTCACTTGTCCGTACCCCCTGTAGGGGGCCAGGGCCCATGCAAGAGCCCCTGGGAACATTAGGGGAGAACGGGCGCTCAGAACTCTCCCTGAAGTGTTTTCCCTTGTACTGACTCCATAGGCGAATGGAGGTCAGTTCTGTCCCCAGCGGGACAGATAGTCTTAACCAATGCCTAAGCAACCACTCACATAATTTGTATTTTAATAAAAAAGTTGTGGCCAAAAATAATGCCAAAAACCTTAAACAAAATTCCTGTGTGTATAGTGTTTTTCTTTGAGGGGTGGTCTGGGGGACCTCGACATGCAATGACAACAAGAAAAAGCATACATTGTTACGGCTAGTTGAAATAAAACACTCAAACTCAAACAGTACTTTCCCCCCATCAAAGCTGCTTCTGAATGCATGGTTTCAGCCTTTTCTTGAATAAGATAGCAGGAGACTCTCCCTTCACACAGACCCTCCGAGTTAAAAGACTCTCAAAGAATACTCTCTCTCTCTCTCTTTTCTTTGTAGTGTTTTGGGAGTTGCACAGTCACTGCTGCTTGGAGTCAGTTTGCAAACTTCCGCTAACAATGCAATCAAGTAACTTTCATTCCCTGCCTTCTTTTTAGCAGATTGTAGAATAATTTAATAATAACAAGAATAATAATAATAATAAACGGGGCAAGGAGAGGAGGGGGAAGACCCTAAAGCTTTGACAGATGGTACTCAGCGCTTGACTCCTGCTGAGCTCAGCAGGGCCGGTGGTTTAGCACTGTCAAAAAGACTCTTGCCTATGAAGTGGATAACAAAGTGTGGCCTGCCAGCCTCTTTTCCTATAGAAAAGCTTGGTTGTTGTAACATGTCGCTCCTGGCTTTCTTTCTCGCTGCGGTGGGGGGGAGCTTAAAAAAAACAGAGGAAACCTTCTGAAAGGCTGCCCTATGCGGTGGGCAGATGCTTTTCTGCTAGAGAAATTGGGAAGCGAAATCAAAGGAGCAGGAAGCGATGCAGCAGGGAGGGAACTTCGGAGGCCCAGGCAAGCTCCGGTGGCGAATTTGGAAGACTTCAAAGAGGACTCCAGCTCAAAGGGAATAGATGCTGTCTAGTGTTGGGGGTTCTTTCCTGCCCCACGGTGGCCTTGCCAAATGTGCTTATGCCAAAAAGCAAAGTGGACTTTGGCTATAAAATGCTGCTTTAGCCGAATTTTCGCTAGTGACCTCTCGGCTCCAAACCTGTTGCCATCCCGCCGTGTTCTCTCTCTCTCTCTCTGCAGACATGCCCCCACCCGCCTGGCCAGATTGGAAGCATTGCAAGCAATCCTTTCTGGTAAGCCTGAAAATCTTATTTTATGGGGTGAGGTAGAAAGTTATGTTAACTGTGCAAGTTGTAATAATAATAATTTATTATTTATACCCTGCCCATCTGGCTGGGTTTCCCCAGCCACTCTGGGCGGCTTTCAACAGAGCATTAAAATACAATAATCTATAAAACATTAAAAGCCTCCCTAAACAGGGCTGCCTTCAGATGTCTTCTAAAGGTCTGGTAGTTGTTGTTCTCTTTGACATCTGAAGGGAGGGCGTTCCACAGGGCGGGCGCCACTACCGAGAAGGCCCTCTGCCTGGTTCCCTGTAACTTGGCTTCTCGTAGTGAGGGAACCGCCAGGAGGCCCTCGGCACTGGACCTCAGTGTCCGGGCTGAACGATGGGGGTGGAGACGCTCCTTCAGGTATACAGGACCGAGGCCATTTAGGGCTTTAAACCCTTGTAACCCTTACCGCTCTGTTACAAACACCTCGATTTTTCTGTTGTGGAAGGAAGAGTTTTGGCCCACCCCCAAAAATGTATGTGTTACAGTGAATGTCCAAAATTAGGTGGAAGGCTGCACTGATAGGCAAATGTTGACAATCCCAGATTAATTTTGAGCCTACATGAAAATGGATAGGGATAGAGGGAGACATGGATGTATTTCAACTCTTGGATAGTACACAAGTCAGCACTTGTCAGCTGTCACCAGTGCATAGCTGTCAACCTTTCCCTTTTCTCGCGAGGAATCCTATTCGGAATAAGGGAATTTCCCGCAAAAAAGGGAAAAGTTGACAGCTATGCACCAGTGTATCTGGGTTTTTGGAGATTCACCTGGTTCACCCAGGATTGTCGACATTTGCAATGCCGGCCACCAAATTTTGGATACTCTCTTGGTGTAGTCATAAGGAAACCTGCTAAAGAACTGCCACCCGCTGGTAATATTCAAAATCCAGACTTAATTCTATAATGTCACCCTGCTAAAAAGTTTTAATTCGGCTTCCTTTTTTGGCACGTAAGACGCAAGAGCCTGTTGAAATCAACAGCGCGTACTCTTATGTAGAGTTGTTTAGGGTTGCAACGCCAACAATATAGCACACTGCTCAATGTGTCAATTCTCTTTATACTTCTTCATGGACATAATTTGCTTCAGAAAAATTAATGTGGCATTAATAACTGAAATATAATTTGGTGCAGAAGTTGAAAAGGTCCAGCCCCTGAGAATCTCTAGGTAAGAGATCTTAGCTGGCAGGTATATAAAGGATGGCGTGAATAAGGTGGGAGTTGAATGGCAATGAAATGCAAAAATTACAGTCCTTTATAATCCTACACAAGTTTATTTTGCTATTACTTTAATATTTGCCTATTGTGTCTATAGAATTGTAAAGGGATGAGCACACTCAGTGAAAAGCATTTGAGTACATGTAGTTTGCTTTTTGATTCTGAGAAACATAGTATTTTGGCAGAAGCATATTCCACCACCCACATTTTTTGAGGGCCCCTCCAAACATCCTTTTTATTGTATATTCACGCTGACTTGTACTCATGATGCTATTGGGGTGGTTATACAAAATCCTGCCTCCAATACTGCTTGCACCATCAAAACTTTCAAGACATGCATCCTGCATCCTTTCCCATCTTTACATACCCCATATCCTTGAACATTTCATCCCACAAATGTACGGCGGAGAGGGGGTGGGTCCTGCTTTTGTTGCACTATAGTTCAAGAGCTGGGGTATGTGAGGGGTAATATCTCTGGTAAGGGACACGTCATGCTCATTCTGGGTAGTTTGGTCCCCACCTGGCACTCAGCTCTCACCTGTGGCTCCTGGAGGTTGTCAGATAAGATAAGATAGATAATTTATTTATTGTCATTGCACAAGTACAAGCACAATGCTATACAAGTGCAACGAAATTGCATGCCATCCCGTAAAAACCAGAAAGAAAAAGAAAAAAGCAGCACAAAACACACACACACACACCAAAAAAAGCCACACATGCACACATACACACACACATACACCCATCACAGCTCTCCAAGATCATATTATCTGGTTACAGCATTTAAGATGGTTATAGCTCTTGGGTAGAAACTGTTCTTCAATCTATTTGTTCTTGATCTAATTGTTCTATATCTTCTACCCGAAGGCAGTGGTGCAAAGAGACTATATCCTGGATGAGATGGATCCTTTAAAATATTGTTTACCTTTTTAAGGCAACGGGAACTGTATAGTTCTTCCAGAGATGGGAGAGGATGACCAATAATATTTTGGGCTGTGGTTATGACCTTCTGAAGTACCTTCTTCTCCCTGGCTGTGCAGCTAGAGCACCAAGCACAAATACAGTATATAAGAATGCTCTCTATGGAGCCTCGGTAGAAGGACACCAGCAGTCTCTCACTCAGATTGTTCTTCTTTAAAAGTCTGAGGAAATAAATTCTCTGCTGGGCCTTCTTTACCAGAGCAGTAGTATTTGCGCTCCAAGTCATACCCTGCTCTATAATCACTCCCAAAAACTTGAATACAGCCACCCTCTCCACCTGGTCCCCGCCGATATACAGGGGCTGAATATCCACCTTTATCCCCCTATAATCCACCACCAGTTCCTTGGTCTTGGCAGTATTAAGAGCCAGATTGTTATCTCTACACCAAGTACAGAACTGCTCCACCTCATCCCGATAGGCAGACTCATCCCCTCCTGAAATGAGCCCCACCACAGTAGTGTCATCAGCAAACTTGATGATTTTGTTGCTGGAATAGATGGCTGTACAGTCATACGTATAGAGGGTATAGAGCAGGGGACTCAACACACAACCCTGTGGTGAGCCAGTGTTAAGGCTAAGGGCTGTGGACATATGTGACCCTACTCTAACCCTCTGAGAACGATCTGACAGAAAGTTCAAAACCCAGAGACAAATGGAGTTAGAAAGTCCAGTTGCCTCTAGCTTGGACGCCAGGATCGCATGTGACAGCAGCCACACCCCAGAAATGGCATTGACTGGCCGGCTAAATAATAATATAATAATTTATTATTTATACCCCACCCATCTGGCTGAGCCTCCCCAGCCACTCTGGGTGGCTCCCAATCGAGTGTTAAAAACAATACAGCGTTAAATATTAAAAACTTCCCTAAATAGGATAGCTGCTTATTTCCTTGACCTCTGGTGGAAGGGCGTTCCACAGGGTGGGCGCCACTACCGAGAAGGCCCTCTGTCTGGTTCCCTGTAACCTCACTTCTCGCAATGAGGGAACCGCCAGAAGGCCCTCGGCGCTGGATCTCAGTGTCCAGGCTGAATGATGGGGGTGGAGACGCCCCTTCAGATATACAGGACCGAGGCCGTTTAGGGCTTTAAAGGTCAGCACCAACACTTTGAATTGTGCTCGGAAACGTACTGGGAGCCAATGTAGCTCTCTCAGGACCGGTGTTATGTGGTCCCGGCTGCCACTCCCAGTCACCAGTCTAGCTGCCGCATTCTGGATTAATTGCAGTTTCCGGGTCACCTTCAAAGGTAGCCCCACGTAGAGCGCATTGCAGTAGTCCAAGCGGGAGAGAACCAGAGCATGCACCACTCTAGCGAGACAGTCTGCGGGCAGGTAGGGTCTCAGACTGCGTACCAGATGGAACTGGTAGACAGCCGCCCTGGACACAGAATTAACCTGCACCTCCATGGACAGCTGAAGATAACTCATGGGCAGTGCCGGATTTACATATAAGCTAAACAAGCTATAGGTTAGGGCCCCACTCTCTTGGGGTCCCCCCGAAGAATTTAAAACAACCACAACAACAACAACCCCACTGGATGTGCATTTCCAAAATATAAGATAGAAACAAAATAAAATAAAACCTACATACAGCTCATCTTCTAATTAGTAAGGACAGAAAAGAATCACAATGTTGATGATCATATCGAGAGTGATTTATAAGCGGGTGCCAGTCAAAAGATGATGGTTGGGCATGGGGTTTAAAGCAATCTCTTCAGATCTGAATCTTGACCAGGGCTGGTCCAGTGCCGGATTTACGTATAAGCTAAACAAGCTATAGCTTAGGGCCCCACTCTCTTGGGGGCCCCAAAAAAAAATTTAAAGGAAAAAACCAACTGGATGTACATTCCCAAAATATAAGATAAAAAAACAAATAAAATAAAACAGCAACAGTGTTTTGTGTTGTGTAGGCTCCTATGATGTAAGTAATGGGCCCTGCCTGCTAGCCTGCTCCCTAAAATATCACTGGTTTGCTCATTTCTATATATAGGGTGCCTACATTCTGCATGTGCAAATGGCTTTAGATACCTATTAGGTCCATAAATTACCATATAGCATATATTCAACACAAAAAACAGTGAGAATTTGTTGTTGACAAAGGACAGCTGGGCATATAAAGGGCCCCATTACCTTCAGTAGCTTAGGGCCTCATCACACCTAAATCCGGCCCTGATCATGGGTCTCCAATGCTCGGTGAGTTAGGGACTTCCTCTGCATGTGAAGACAGGCTCTGATGGATGGAACAGATGAGACCAGGAGTGGGTCCAACAGTCAAGAAGGTGGCTTCTGCACGTGCTGTAGAGGGAAGTGGGGATGATCAACCTGGGAAGAAGGAAAACTCTGATCTTAAACTTCCACTGCTTTGCAGGATACCTTCAGGAATAAAAAGGACCAATCTGGAGAGGCACTGAAGTAACATAATAATAATAATACCTTTATTGTCATTGTACAACCTGTGTACAATGAAATTAAACGAGCCTCCCTCCCCACCCACACACTCAATCTCTTATCAAACAACACACCAACTCACAAGTCAATTTCGCTATGTTATTTTCTGTTCAACAGCCTAAGAGCCCACGGATAGAAGCTATTTTTTAGCCTGTTGGTACGGCTGATTATACTTCTATATCTCCTGCCCGAGGGTAGAAGATTAAAGAGGTGATGGCCGGGGTGTGAGTCATCCCTGAGAATTTTCCTCGCTCTCCTAAGGCAACGATCCCTTGCGATGTCATCTAGTGGACTCAAGGGACAGCCCCATGATATCATGTGCTGTATTCACCACCCTCTGTAGAGACATTCTGTCCGTGGCTGTCAGACCAGCATACCACACTGTGATACAATATGAAAGGACACTTTCTATTGTGGACCGGTAAAAGGAGTTCATCAGTTGTTGTTGAAAGGAACATTTTTAGGGGACAGGGATGCTTCACCTGTCCTGTGTCTTTCCATTCTAACCCGCAAATCTGCCTCTTTCAGGGGTATTTTTCTGTCATTTTGGCTTACCACCATTTACACCAGAGAGAAGACTGTCTATGGGCTTCCCCTCCCACCCAGTGGAAAGGATACACATTGCATCATTTTTCCACCGTTGATTCTGGGACTGGTAGTCCCACCCTCATCTCTGGGAGTAACTGATTCTGCCACTGCTGCAAGGCAGAAGCAGAAGGCAGTTGAGGTAACTCACCAGCTCAAAGGTGCACACAGCCCTGTTCTCCCTGCTCACAGTTAGGCTGAGCATGGATGTGCTCACGAGTGTCTTGCCAGCAAGGGGGGCAGGACTGCTAAGGACGGAGAACATCTATCCAGTTTGCGTACCTACGGAACCGCCTCTCCTGGTATGCCCCGCAGAGGACCTTAAGGTCCACAAATAACAACATTTTGGAGGTCCCGAGCCACAAGGTTGTTAGACTGGTCTCAACTAGGGCCAGGGCCTTCTCAGTACTGGCCCCAACTTGGTGGAACACTCTGTCACAAGAGACCAGGGCCCTGCGGGATTTGACATCTTTCCGCAGGGCCTGCAAGACAGAGCTGTTCCGCCTGGCCTTCGGGTTGGACTCAGTCTGATGTTTCCTCCCCTTATGGAAGCAAAGACATCACCTTGCCTACAAAGGTCTGTATAGTTAAAGCTATGGTTTTCCCAGTAGTAATGTATGGAAGTGAGAGCTGGACCATAAAGAAGGCTGATCGCCGAAGAATTGATGCTTTTGGATTATGGTGCTGGAGGAGACTCTTGAGAGTCCCATGGACTGCAAGAAGATCAAACCTATCCATTCTTAAAGAAATCAGCCCTGAATGCTCACTAGAAGGACAGGTCCTGAAGTTGAGGCTCCAGTACTTTGGCCACCTCATGAGAAGAGAGGACTCCCTAGAAAAGACCCTGATGTTGGGAAAGATTGAGGGCACAAGGAGAAGGGGACGGCAGAGGATGAGATGGTTAGACAGTGTTCTCGAAGCTACTAACATGAGTTTGGCCAAACTGCGAGAGGCAGTGAAGGATAGGCGTGCCTGGCGTGCTCTGGTCCATGGGGTCACGAAGAGTCGGACACGACTGAACGACTGAACAACAACAACATGGTTTTGATTATGGGCGTCAAATGAAGCTGCATTTAAATTTTAAATTGTATTTTAACCTGTATTTTAATTAACGGTTTTTCTTTCTTTTATATTTTATTGTATTTTTTATTGGTGTTAGCCGCCCTGAGCCCGGTTTCGGCTGGGAAGGGCGGGGTATAAATAAAATTTATTATTATTATTATTATTAATAGAAAGCGATCCTACCTCTTTCACACTTTGCAAAATTTTATATGGGACCAAAACACAACCACTCTACCAAATTCACACAATTTTTTCTGTTCTCCAGCCAAGTGATGCGTACAGAAATAAATGCATGCTTTCCTGGAAAATATCTTGCACAAATGCATTGTGTTTAGGGAAGCTGGTTTGCAAAAGTGTTTCTATTAGGAGAGATTGCATATAAACATGTGTTTATTGGGAGAAATTCAAACAAAAACACTGATGATTTTCAGGAGGCCTTTTTTAAATCATCACCACCAGCATCACCATCGCAAACTAATGTGGAAATGCTAGCAGGCCTTTGCAACTATTTGATTTTTATTTTGATCAGCCAGGCACCTTTAGGATTATCAGTAGTGTTTATATTTAATATTTATTTCTTAAATTGCGTTTTATGTTTTAACATTTTACGGCACCCTGATACTTCATCCTATGTTGGTACAGAAATGCTTTTCTTTTTTTTTAAATGCATAGAACTGAACTTAAGATTGCAAAAATGAGAAACCATTTTTGCTTCTGCTTGAAAACTCATGAAACTCCATTATATTTTCTTAGTCCTTAAAAAAAACAAATCTGTGTATTCCACTTTGATGACCCAATGTGGAAATATTTCCACGAATAAAATAAATATGGCAATTGGTCGAGAGGGGAAACTATTCCCTCCTTAGCTGCAAACTGTCCTCCGCAGAGTTGGGAAGAGACCCAACGCCAGAGTCTCTGTCTGCAGAAGCCCCAAATCTCCACCTCACCCCTTCTCTAGAGAAATCCCCCTCCTCTCCGCTCCAAGCTCCATCTCCGAGTGAAAGCACAACATGCTGGCAGGTGGTGTTTGGACCCAGGGAGCGAAATCTCTGGACCCTGCATCTGTTGCACCTGCCCTTCTGCGGCTGGGGTCTCTCGCTTTGTTGACTAGAAAAAGAGACAGGGCATCATGCCAGCAGCCCTCGTGTGCCTTCTGAGCCAGATCCCAGTTGCTAAGGGGCTTGGGGAAGACATCAAGAGAGAAGCAAAAAATAATAAATCTTGTTTTTCCTATTTCACAGAGAGAAAACGAAGATGTGGGCAGATTATACGTTAACAAGGAGAGGGAGGGTGTTCTCAATCCCATTTGGGGAAAGGCGGTAGCTCAGTGGCAGATCATCTGCCTTGCAAAGCAGAAGGTGTCAAGTTCAATTCCTGTCATCTCCAGGTAGACTTGGGAGAGACTCCCTGCCTGAAAACCCGGAGAGCTGCTGCCGGTCTGTGTAGACAATACTGAGCTAGACGGATCAATGGTCTGACTTTGTATCAGGCAGCTTCCTATGTTTCTATGCTCCCTTGTTAGGTTAATAGTCCGGGAGGGCTGGGTGGTGTTTCATCAGTGAGAACAAATCATTAGAAGAAGGTCTCTTGATAGCTGGGAATCTCTCTCTGATTTTGAATGGGATACCCATCAATGTTTGGTGACACAGAGAGACGCCCAAATTGCTGTTTAAGTATCCTGATCCATAGGGAAATTGACTACCAGAGATAGGCGATGGCCTGTACATTGTATTAATCATGCGAAGAATTTGTTTCCAGCCCTATCTTTTTCTGCTATTGCATTTTTGGTACGCTTGTAGTGACTGTAATGCTTGCTCATTTTTAAGGTTATGTGTATCTGAAGAAGTGTGCATGCACATGAAAGCTCATACCAAGAACAAACTTAGTTGGTCTCTAAGGTGCTACTGGAAGGAATTTTTTTATTTTTTATTTTGTTTTAAGGTTGTTGTTATTGTGAGCAGCTTTGAGCTGAACATTGCTGTTGGGGGGGAAAGGATGCAAATATCAAAAGAGGGAAGTCAGTAGTCCCAGGGTTTCAGAGAAATAGGAAGGCAAGGTGAGACAAGATCAGCACCTTTGACAGGGAATAATGCGTGGGTTTCAGGACCACAGATAGCAACTCAGCAGCAGAGGCAGAACATACAAGTTGTCTCAGCAATGCCCTTGACCAGCTGGCAGATCTTAATAGCAGAGGTGGGGAACCTCAGGCTCAGGAGCCCAATGTGGCCCTCTAGCCTCTCTTTCTGGTACGCTCTGGCCCTTCTGACCCTGGGGCTTCTCTCCCCCCCCCCCCCGGAATGTGTCCTTGAGTTCTGATCATGTCTCTGCGAAAGGACAGAGGGGGTTGTGTGAGTGCATGTACTGTACAGAGGTGAAATTTGCATTCATAAATGGCTTTGGTCCAGTATACCTGAAGGAGCGTCTCCACCCCCACCGTTCAGCCCGGACACTGAGGTCCAGTGCCGAGGGCCTTCTGGCGATTCCCTCACTACGAGAAGCCAAGTTACAGGGAACCAGGCAGAGGGCCTTCTCGGTAGTGGAACCCGCCCCGTGGAACGCCCTCCCTTCAGATGTTAAAGAGAACAACAACTACCAGACCTTTCAAAGACATCTGAAGGCAGCCCTGTTTAGGGAGGCTTTTAATGTTTAATAGATTATTGTATTTTGATGTTCTGTTGAAAGCAGCACAGAGTGGCTGGGGAAACCCAGCCAGATGGGCGGGGTATAAATAATAAAAAATATTATTATTATTATTATTATTATTATTATTATTATTCATTGCTCCACCTACGGGTGCCTCCGGCCCCGCCTTGAAGGAGATAAGGATACAAGAATGAGATACATTATATATATAGATATACAGATACAGAGATGGAGATATGGAGATATGGATATACTGTATAGATATATAGCTATATACAGGTAGGTAGCCGTGTTGATCTCCCATAGTCGAAACAAAATAAAAAAATTGGAAGATTGGAAGAAATTTAAAAGTTATTTAAAGAAATATTGTAATATTTAATTTTAGGAATGTTTTGGAAGGATAAAAGAGGTTCAGATTAGAAATAGAAGTTTAGTGAATAGGATAAGTGTAATTAATTAATAGTTAGAAATTAGGATTATGATGAATAAGTTTAATAGTAAAGATAATCTGAATTTGAATTGGAAAATTAGGGATGAAAATAGGATTGAGGTAAATAAAAGTAAGAGTTTGGAACTGCTAAAGAAGAAAAGCATGGAACTTTAGATAGGGAGGTTCAGAGGAAGTCAAATATTAGGTCAAAATATAGAGGAATAGAAATTTAGGTATACTGATTATCTTTATGTTTTGTTTTGTTGTTTGTATTGTTTTGTTTGTTTGTATTTGTGACTTGGTTAAAAAGTGTGGAAAACCAATAAAAAATTTTGAGAAGACAAAATAAAAAAAATTCCTTCCAGTAGCACCTTAGAGACCAGCTAAGTTTGTTATTGGTATGAGCTTTCGTGTGCATGCACACTTCTTCAGAAGTATCTGAAGAAGTGTGCATGCACACGAAAGCTCATACCAATAACAAACTTAGTTGGTCTCTAAGGTGCTACTGGAAGGAATTTTTAAATTTTGTTTCGAATATAGCTATATAGATACAGATACAGGTGTACAACTCATTTCAAATTAAAAAGTGGAAGCTGCCTTAAACTGAGTCAGACCATTGGTCCTCCTAGCTCAGTACTGTCTACACATGAGGTCCCCAATGTGGTGCCCATGGGCACCACAGTGCCCTTAGACACCCCCTTGGTGCCTTTCAATGCCCTCTGCCCTCCCATTAAAATTTTGGAAAGGTTTTTTTAAATATATATATAGTTTGGCTGAAGAGGTTGCCTCCTTGGGGGAGGCAAGGTTTCTGCTTTTTTTGCTATGTTTTGTTTGCTTGGGGTAGATGAAGAAGTTTGCATATTGGGGACTGGGGATGAGGGCTCTTGCGCTGATTGCAACTTGGACACTGTTGTAAAACTGCTGCGTTTTTATTTTTATTTTTTACTAGCTTGTTTCCAGGACTAACTCAAGGAGATGCAGCTTTTGGCAGTCAAAGCCTGGAACACAAGGAGAACTTTCTCTCCTATAATCTCCCTGGGCCTTTAGGATCTACAAGTGAGACCCTAATCTAAGTTCCTTCCTTTAGCAAGGTAATGTTATCATCTACCTGGGGCAAGACCTTATCTGTTGTGGCCCCAGAGTTGTGGAATGCTCTCCTCCGTGAGGTCTGTATTAATTCTTCAATGGTAAGGGGTGGGTGCTGCTGTTTATTTGGACGTTTGGGGATTGGTGGAGATACTTGTGGATTAGAAATGTTCGTTTTGATTCATTTAGCTGGGGTTGTTGTTTTCTGTTTCAAATGGATTGCTTGTATTTGCATTTTCAAGCAGTAAAAAAATTGTGAGCAGGTGCTCTTTTAATAATAATAATAATAATAATAATAATAATAATATATAAATAAATTTTTATTTATACCCCGCCCTTCCCAGCCAAGAACGGGGTCAGGGCGGCTAACACCAATAAAATCACAACAAAACATAAAAAACAATCAATTAAAATACAGGTTGAAATACGATTTAAAGTTTAAAATGCAGCCTCATTTTTAAGTAGCCCACCAATCAAGCCATAAAGGAATGAAACATCAGGGTTAAACTGAAACCAACCCAAAGGCCAGGCGGAACAGCTCCGTCTTGCAGGCCCTGCGGAAAGATGCCAAATCCCGCAGGGCCCTGGTCTCTTGTGACAGACCGTTCCAAGTCGGGGCCAGTACTGAGAAGGCCCTGGCCCTAGTTGAGGCCAGCCTAGCATCCTTGTGGCTCGGGACCTCCAAAATGTTATTATTTGAGGACCTTAAGGTCCTACACGGGGCATACCAGGAGAGGCGGTCCCTTAGGTACGAGGGTCCTAGGCCACATAGGGCTTTAAAGGTCAAAACCAGCACCTTAAACCTGACCCTGTACTCCACCGGGAGCCAGTGCAGTGCACTATTGAAAGATAGTGTAAATAAATAAAATCCTCAAGGCAGGGAACATGTTTTGTTGCTGTTTTATATTACTCTTTATTTACAGAAATTGTACTGTATCATGTCTCCTCTGGATGACCCGTTTATTGAGCATTCATCCTGATTTGCTGGCATAAAGCTTAGGCCAGAATCTAGATCATATCTGGTCTTTATTGAGCATTTGTTTAGGGGGCAGTTCTATGGCAAATGAGCATTCATTCTCCATTCATCCTGATTTGCTTGCAAGGTCTTCATTCTATATATTCATTCACCCCATACATTTCTGTGCGTCTTCCCCATCGCAAAACTCCCAGTTCTCCATTAAAGTAGATCTGTTGCAGTGGGGGGGGGTCCTTGAATCTACTTTAATTATACAAACTTATCGTTCCAGTATGTCCAGTCTGGAGGCGCTCTAAGTTTTTTAAAAAATAAAACCCAAGAACTTCCTGCTTCCCTCTTCACCCCTATCTATATGCCACCCATCAGAAATCCCTCATATTGTGAAATTGTAAAGGTAAAGGGTAAAGGGACCCCTGACCATTAGGTCCAGTCGCCGACGACTCTGGGGTTGCGGCGCTCATATCGCTTTATTGGCCGAGGGAGCCGGCGTACAGCTTCCGCGTCATGTGGCCAGCATGACTAAGCCACATCTGGCGAACCAGAGCAGCGCATGGAAATGCCGTTTACCTTCCCGCCAGAGCGGTACCTATTTATCTACTTGCACTTTGACGTGCTTTCAAACTGCTAGGTTGGCAGGAGCATGGACAGAGCAACGGGAGCTCACCCCGTCGCGGGGATTCGAACCACCGACCTTCCAATCGGCAAGCCCTAGGCTCTGTGGTTTAGACCACAGCGCCACCCCCATCAGAAATCCCTCATATTGTGACATTGTACCTGCTATCAAATAAGCAAGCAAGCGGTTGTGCTTCATTCATTGCAATGTATAAGAAGATTGGACCCTGCCCCAAGGAGCTTACAATATACACATTATTTCTTGTGAGGTAAGGCAGAGAAGAGCCTAGGCATGGCTCCAAGTTTTATACCAGGAAAGAAAAAATTGTTGTGGCAGAAATGGCCCTTCAATATTCCACAGCCCACATGGTGGGAGGAGGCCCAATGGGGCCCATTACACCCTCCGAAAAGCTCCACACAAACGCTGGGCACCCACCATGTTGTGTGCCCCCTCCCCCGGTGTGCCTACATCCCTTATTTTTAATAATAATATAGCCTGTATTGCCCACTCTTCATTGAATATTTCAGAGTGTAGAATATAGCAACGTACAATGTGCCAAAAAAATTACAGAATCAAAAAATAATAATTTAAAATTAAGAACTCCAGCATAAATCAGAAGGGGGGCGGGAATTAAACAGAGAACAACCATTAGAATGTCCCTATAACCCAAAGGTCTGGGTAAGGAAAAGAGTGACACCCAATCAACTAAAACAACAAAATGCCCAGACCACACGCCATCATACGATCCCAGGATAGGTTGCAATCTTGTAAAACAACAGAAGAATTTAAACCAATTCAATGCGAGTGTCAGTGAATTGCCGCAAACAGACAGAAGAGGGAGTGCTAGACTCATTCCATTACTCTATGAATTTTTGTCCTGTTGCTCTGCTTCCTCTCTTTGGTTCCTTTATAATAAGAGTGCAACTTTCCCAGAAATAAATATGACAGCAACAAACAGTCCTCGCTGCTTGATTTTGGGGCAATGAAGTTTCCAAACAGGCTGTTCCCCTTTCCATTTCTCTTTCCTTAGCTACTGGGCACGCTCAGTCCCCATCGTGCCATTATGGGGGGTAGATTTTTAGTTTGCTTTGTACTTTGCAAGGCTCAGGATGCCTGCTCCCCACCCCCCACATCTGCAGCGTACCAATACCTCCCTCCTGTTTCTTGGTGGGCTTCTTTGGCGCCATTCCTGTGGGCACTCACCCCCTGCATTTGCTATCAGAAGGAGAAATTATTGGCTGTTTCCATCAAGCAGTGACAACGTTTTAGATTTGCCTTCTTTTTTTCTATTGGGTTTAAAGAAGAAGAAGTAAAATACAGCCAGCTTTTGCTATCTTTATCGACTGGGGGGGGGGGGAGCCATAGCTTTGTAGCATGCTTTGCATATAAGTACCAGATTCAATCTCCTAAGAAATGTTTTGTTGACAAAAGGAACAACCATGGGGTGCTGGTGTCAGCCACAGTGGGTCCTCTGGGGCCTGTGGGCCCTGGCATTTGCATAACTTTGCTTAGTACTGTTGCCTTGCCTGCCACCTTCATAGGTACAGTGGTTCGCAATTGAAGACAGGGCCTTTTCAGTAGTGGCACCCTTGAGTTGTGCACTACTTGTTCCAAGGACTTTTGGCTTATTTTCCTTTTGGCATCAGGTAAAGACTGCTCCGGTCCCTCTCATAGGCCTTTAAAGGTTTGTTTTAGTTTCAACCTTCATTGCTGCTTTTTAAATTTACGGGTTTCTTATTGCTTTGGCTACTGCTTTTTTGTGATTGGAAGGCTTGCTTTTCAATGTGAATTGTGTTGTGGAGCTTCCCCCTGTCTTTCTGTACTGCTCAGAGAGGTGCCTTGAAAGTTTCAGCAGAAAGGCAGTTTGTTGTTGTTGTTTAGTCTGATCATGGAACCCAAGAAAGTAAAATCTATCACTGCCTCCATTTCCCCCCCCCCCTTCTATTTGCCAGGAGGTGATGGGACCAGTGGCCATGATCTTAGTTTTTTTGATGTTGAGCTTCAGACCATATTTTGCGCTCTCCTCTTTCACCCTCATTAAGAGGTTCTTTAATTCCTCCTCACTTTCTGCCATCAAGGTTGTGTCATCTGCATATCTGATGCTGTTGATATTTCTTCAGGCAATCTTAATTCCGGCTTGGGATTCATCCAGTCCAGCCTTTCGCATGATGAATTCTGCATGTAAGTTAAATAAGCAGGGAGACAATATACAGTCTTGTCGTACTCCTTTCCCAATTTTGAACCAATAATATTTTAAATATATACATGCATACATAACTGGAAAACGATAGAAAAGAAAGTGGTATTCTATCAAAGGGGGTGGAATCCATTTGAATCAGAAGACTTGCATGATCTCAACAGAATAAAAAAATTCCTTCCTTAGTAGCACCTTAGGGACCAACTAAGTTTGTTATTGGTATGAGCTTTCGTGTGCATGCACACGTCTTTAGTATCCAACATGGCTACCTACCTGTAACTAGATCTCAACAGCCTACAACTGCAATCCTACCTACGAGTGATTCTCCTGAGTAGACATGCACGAGATTGCAATGTTCATATATCAAATTCTGGATATCAGTTTGCCCAGAAGTTCAGCTCTGTTGAGAAAGCCTCTTGATACGAACTATCCTAGTCTTGTGCGTTGCAGGGGGTGGAACTAGATGACCCTTGGTGTCCCTTCAAACTGTACAATCCTATTATTCTTAAACCCCCCCCCGCCCCCATTGGATGAGAGCGTCCTGGCAAATTGCGCTGAATACTTTTTTAATAATAAATTTTAAAAAGCAAGCGAAAGAGCTCCCGCTGTGGCTTGCATCTGTCTCCTAAATGATCTCTAATAAGATTTACTTAATCCACTTGAAAAGGGGGGAAATGCCTTTTTTGTCCCCCAATTTGTTGAAACATCTGAAAGTTCGCAAGGTTGCGACCCCTCTTTCGGAAGGGGGATCCCCTGCCACCTGTAAATATCCTGGAGAAAACAGTTGGGAACAATGAAACACGTGCTGGTTAACTGTTGCCCGGGCAACGGTTACGGTTCATCCGTAGGGGGTCTCCGGCCCCACCAAGGCTTTGTCCGGAGGAGACGTGGGCCAGCTGTTGTCGAATAGCCATTGTGGAAGATCATTGTGAACTAATAGTCAGCCACACAAACAGCCCCCTGTTCGTTTTCAATGGGGTTTTTCTTTTTCAAGGGGGGTGTTCCCCGCACCTCCCGCAGCAGATAAGTCTCCAAGTTAGCATCGTGAAAACAGCCCTTTCCTTCACTGTTCTGTAGATGCATAAATATCCCATTTATAATACAGTGGTTCTCGAACATTTTTTTTCTCCAGGCCACACTTTCAGAACAAAAAAAAATTGCTCTCGGGTTTTTTTATTGATAAGAAATACATCGGAAAATACAAGCAGGGTTGTCCTCCATATCACTTGCTCTCGTTTTGAAAAGATATCTATTCATATTCCGCAAATGAAAAAAAATAATTGTTTTGACATTATACTATGCTACACTGAAATGTTTAAATGTTCTTTGATTGTCCCTGAGTTTTTCCACCATGCTGGTCATTCTCTCCTGCCCCACCAGTGTGGCACCTTTGAGAACCACAGATTTAATAGAATGGACACCAGCTTAACACTTAGGGTCATTTCATATATAGGTTAGATATAGCAGAAATATCCAACAGGATGGTGCAGAATGATACTGGGTGAGGGAGTCAGAATACTTAGGAAATTCCGAGCCCCTGGAGGGGAAAAACATTCTGCCATGGATATTGCAGCTCTCTCGTCTTTCCCACGTGTGTTCTTGGGGGTTGCATCTCTGGGGGTGGCCCAAACAGGCCATCTCAAGATCTCACCCCTGGTCCTGAATGGGGTAACTGTGCCCCTGAAGGACCAGGTGCACAGCCTTGGAGTCATATTGGACTCACAGCTGTCCATGGAGGCACAGGTCAAATCTGTGTCCAGGGCAGCTGTCTACCAGCTCCATCTGGTACGCAGGCTGAGACCCTACCTGCCTGCAGACTGTCTCATCAGAGTGGTGCATGGTCTGGTTATCTCCTGCTTGGACTACGGCAACGCGCTCTACGTAGGGCTACCTTTGAAGGTGACCCGGAAACTACAATTAATCCAGAGTGCAGCAGCTAAGACTGGTGACTGGGAGTGGCCGCCAAGACCATATAACACCAGTCCTGAAAGACCTACATTGGCTCCCAGTACGTTTCTGAGCACAATTCAAAGTGTTGGTGCTGACCTTTAAAGCCCTAAAGGCCTCGGCCAGTATACCTGAAGGAGCATCTCCATCACTGTCATCGAGCCTGGACACTGAGGTCCAGCGCCGAGGGCCTTCTGGCGGTTCTCTCTCTGCCAGAAGGGAGGTTACAGGGAACCGGGCAGAGGGCCTTCTTGGTAGTGGCGCCCACCCTATGGAACACCCTCCCATCAGATGTCAAGGAAATATACAACTATCTGACTTTCAGAAGACATCTGAAGGCAGCCCTGTTGAGGGAAGTTTTTAATGTTTGATTTTTTTGTGTGTTTTTAATATTCTGTTGGGAGCTGCCCAGAGTGACTGGGGAAACCCAGCCAGAGGGGCGGGCTATAAATAAATGATGATGGTGATGATGGTGATGGTGATGATGTATGAATAGAAAGACTGTCCTCGTGACCTCACAAGCTTGGATCCAAGTCACAGACTGAGAAATCTCTGCAGGCAAATGTGATGGCATGACCGCGATCTCACAGCTACCTGTAGAGGTTCCGCGATCTGGAGGCCTTACAATCCCAGGGTGCATCTTGAGCATGTATGGGCAAAAGGGCTGATAATTTCAGAGTTGCGCAGGAAACAATTCACTTACGTTGCTCTATTTTTGCTCTATTAAACTGGGTTACTCTGAAAGAGGCCCCCACTATGATAGCATCCACAGCCATAAAAGGCAGCCGGTATTAAGTAATTTTGGCAAGATTTATTATGCAGGAGCAAGAACCTGACTTCTGGGATGTTTGCAGGTAGGATTTCCACCTTTTGGTATGGGCTGAAACTGTGTGATCTTAGCAGGGCACACCAACTCTTGAGTGATGCCTCTTCCATCATTTTGGTGGTAGCTCAGTGGTAGAGCGTCTGCTTTGCATGCAAAAGGTCCCAAGTTTAATCCCCGGCATCTTCAGGTAAGGGCAGGAAGAGAACCCTATCTTAAGTCCCGGAGAATCACTGCAAGTCAGTGTAGACAATACCGAGCTACATGGATCAGTGATCTGTCTCAGCTGTTGGCATCCATCTGTCTCGGGAGACAACGAAAGAGTGTGCCCTCGGAGGTGAAGTCAAACTGTTGGAGAGTTACAGTACCTGTTGTGGCTTTAGAGACCTCTATGGGAGAGACATGTTTTAACTGCTGACTCCTGTGTTGTTTTTGCTGTGTTAGCAGCACCAAAGTGACCTCCCTCTCTCGGCCTCACTGATGTGGTCCAAAGGAAAGCAGAGCAATATGTGTGGCACCAGCTTGGCTGCAAGAGTTGCCAGGAGGAGGCATACAAGGCATCATCCAACCATCTTAGGGAGGCCCTTCCAGATTTGTGTAGGGTTTACTCCTTAGCCTTTTCTTCTTCTGAAGATATCCCGCAAGGCAGCAGAGGTTTAGGATCAGAATTTTCAGGCTTCAGGGAATCGGCTTCCTCCACCGGGGCAGTAGATAAGCAGAACAAAGGGAAAGGAGTCTTCTTACCAGTTAGAAACTTTAACAATCACAGCAAGAGAACAAAGAACACATTTCCCAGAATTGTGCTGTTCCCAATTGAGAATCCCACTCCCTTCTGTCCTTATTAATCTACGTCACTTCTACATCTTGTAATCTGAGCTTGTACCCTCTGTGCTTTCTGTTCTGAGCTCTCTATGACTTTCTGAGCTCTCTATGACTTTGGAGAAGGGGCGGGTGAATGCTGTCCAGAGACTGAATCTGTTAACTCTCTCTCTCCCAGTGCATCTTCTCCTAGCTGTTCCCCATCCAGTATTTCCCAGCTTCTGCCTTCTGAACTATGCCCCTCTGCAAACCACTGTTCCAAATCTATACTTGTCCTCCTGCTCCTGTGAAGATTCAAGATCCAGAGCAGGAGCCATGGGAGAGGGAGGCCCCCACCACTCCTCCTCTATGCTTTCCTCCTCAGCACCGTCCCTGACAGTTGACAAGCCCTATATTTTATAAAATATACTATATATAATGCACATAGCAAACTTATCACCTGCCAAGCATGGATCCTCATGTGGCCAAAACAGATCTGTGCATGCAGAAGGGAGAGGTGTTGGCAGGCTCTGGGGAACCCCAATGTTTTCAGAAGAAGGAGAATATCTTTATAGGGAAAACCAAAGGAGGGGAGCCCCAAAACCCATCCCTTGAGGGTTGAGCAGGCTCCATGGGCATGGAATGCTGGCTCGTGGTGATGAGGAATGGAAACTCAGCGAGAAGAGGAAAGGAATGGAGTATTCTGGGAAACGGCATGGCTGGCTGGCTGGAATCCTGAATAGGAATATTCCATGCTGCAGCATTTTGTTGCTGGTCCGACTCTGCATCTGCAGAGTATGCCAGGAGAACAGGAGTTCACAGTCCCCTTGAAAGCAGGTCCCATATCCCACCTCCTTTGCTTCAACTACTGTCCCATGGTGCGTTCAGAAATGTCAGTATTACTTATCGCTATCCCTGGGCATTGTACCCCCACTTCAAGTACCAGCCTATCTATCAACTCTTTCTATTGCTAGTCATCTTTTCGCTTTTATTAAAGCACGGTTTAATGTATTCCCCTCAAACGTCCTTTTTCATAGATTTTCTAGGGGCCAAGTTTCGGTCTTATGTGCCTGTGATAACCGTTCGATTGAATCTCTTCATCACATAGTGTTTGTCTGCCCCTTGTATTCTGCCACCCAAAAGACTATTACTTCCATTGACTCAAAAATTACAGGGGTATTTGGAAGAGTCTTACCTTGCTCTTCTGTTGCAAGATTCAGACTCGATTATAACCCTACATATGGCAAAATTTCTGACATCAGTTCTGACACTTAAGAAACGCAATGGATTGTTATATACAGCTTGAAATTTTAATTTAATTTTTATCATATTTTATTCAATTGAGTATCCCTTTTAATCTATTTTACTGTTAGCAATTGTAAACCAGACTGTGCTGTTTCTGTTTTTGGTTGTTATGTCTATGGGCTTAAAGCCAAAATAAAATGAGTTGAGTTGAGTTGAGACTTATCGCTGTTCTGACATGATTGCTTGGTTGGGAGAGAACTGTTCATCGGAGCCCAACAGCACCCAAAGGAGGGTCAAGATGGCAACAGGATCGCATAGCAGATTGCCTGAATAAAGTTCAGGGGCTGACTATGTGTTACATCAGTAGTGTGGTTAGTGATATGTTGTGGGTTTTCTTTTTAAATTAAAAAAAAATAGGTACAGGGGCAATTTTCATCAGCACATGGGGTGGGGAAATTGAAGCCTTCTCATCACAGCCGTGATCCCTGTAAAAAACTCCTTTCCCATTCCACCTGGCAACTAGCATTGTGGGGAGGGCAGCTCCCATTGACAAACCTGGCAGGGTTTTAGAAGTGGGGAGAGGGATTCCTCTGCCACTGACTCCCCACTATTGGAACCCCTGGGTTCTAGCCAAAGCAGTCTGTGTCCCCCCCCCAGAGCTGATTTTGGGGGCATGAAGGGGGCCACAGAGGAGAGTAGGGAAGGCTTCTAATGCAAGACTCCTGTGCTTAGCTGAGCAGGAGCATCGGATTGGACTGTAAACAGGTTCTTCAAAGCTGACTTTCTTCTGCTGCTTTTTTACAAGGAGGACTGCGAAATTTGTCCAGTTTACATTGTCAAATTGGCACTTCCTGCACCGATATGCAAACCAAAGCCCAGTTAGCCTTTGGAATTCGCACTCCTGAATTTTGCAGTGCGCTTCTCCAGCCGAAAATTGCATACGCGAAATAAATGTGGTGGGTGTTAGAAGGAAGCGTGCATAGGAACGCATATTTTAGTGAAGATAACATACAAACATGCATTATATCAAGGGGGAAATCCTTGCCGAAATGTGTATAATTGAAAAAGCTGCATAAAAAGTGTGGTTTCCATGCAGACATCTAAAAAAAAAAATCATTAAAAATAATGAAAAGGGGGCAACTTGAGATAATAAAAACAAATGAGAAACAGAGAGAAACCCAGATTGACAGATTTGTCTGTCCCTTGTTTGGCATCAGACAAAAGAATTTTGGCTCCGGAAGACAGAAACATCCCACGAGCGATAAACATTTCCCAAGCCAAGTCTTCCTTATGACATTGAGCTATTCTGTTTCCCTTATATTACTCAAGGTTGCTAAAAAGGCATTAAAAAAATCTTTGGCCACAAGCGGCATGTTGATGTAGTAAAACGAAGGACGTGGAAACAAAAAAATAATAATCCTATTTTTATGTTCCTTGCCCCCCAGGTTGAAGTTCAGGGTTAACAGCTGGATATATTCTTACGTGCCAGCTCGAGACAACAGCTGTGTCTTGTACAGCGTATAAACTCCTTCTGCTAAACATTTGTAGCCTTCAAGGAGGACGTACTTTGCGGTCAGAGCTTAATAACAGCAGGGTTCAAGAAGGCATTTTGAAAGCCACTATCAGATCCCAGAACCATGTGAAGATGCCCTTGGCTTCTTATCACTTGTCCATCTCTCGTGAGACCCGGCTCCATGTTTGAGAAAGCCCTCAGCAAAGGCCCTTCTGGTGGGACCAGGTCTATGTTGGCAGGCACCACTGGGCTTACTGAATTCTGATTGACAGCAAGAAGATGTAGCCACTTAAATTTCCCGCATTGGGGAAGGCCGCCCAACTCTAATCAAAGCACTAAATAAAGGAGGCCAGGTGTTAAAGAGCGACCCAGCAGAAAGTCATATCTCTTTATTTGCAAAAATACAGTCTTCACAGACTTGGCTGAGTGTCGCCTAGGTAAAGGTAAAGGACCCCTGGATGGTTAGGTAAAGGGACCCCTGACCATTAGGTCCAGTCGTGGACGACTCTGAGGTTGCGGCGCTCATCTCGCTTTATTGGCCGAGAGCCGGCGTACAGCTTCTGGGTCATGTGGCCAGCATGACAAAGCCGCTTCTGGCGAACCAGAGCAGCGCACGGAAACGCCGTTTACCTTCCCGCCAGAGCGGTTCCTATTTATCTACTTGTACTTTGATGTGCTTTCGACCGAGCAGCAGGAGCTCACCCCGTCGCAGGGATTCGAACCGCCGACCTTCTGATTAGTGCTTTTTTCTTTTAAAAAAATTGCTTAGGGGTATTCTCATTTTGACTTAAGAAAATCACCATTTTATAGTTCAAATCGGGGGAAATAAATACAGTAAATGGACAAAAGTACAAAGATTTACAAAATGTTTAGGGGTATGCGTACCCCTGCGTACCCCCAGAAAAAGTACTGATTATTATTATTATTATTATTATTATTATTATTATTATTATTCCAATCTTAATTTCAGCTCTACATATTCAAAACAGGTTGTGAATGTATGTATGTAAAGCAAAACTTGAAAATTCATGAGCATTTTTGAAACGTCTCCTAAAATACATTGCTATAGGTTTGTAGGTGCTGGGATTTGCATTTGTTTGTTTTTATTTATTAAATTTGTATACCACCCTTCATCCTCAGATCTCAGGGCAGTTCACAACATAGAATTTAAAACTGTGACCCTTGTGTTGGTTTTAAACAGCCTCGGTCCTGTATACCTGAAGGAGCGTCTCCACCCCCAACGTTCAGCCCGGACACTGAGATCTAGCGCCGAGGGCCTTCTGGTGGTTCCCTTACTGCAAGAAGCAAAGCTACAGGGAACCAGGCAGAGGACCTTCTCGGTAGTGGCGCCCGCCCTGTGGAACGCCCTCCCATCCCATGTCAAAGAGATAAATAACTACCTGAAATTTAGAAAACACCTGAAGGCAGCCCTGTTTAGGGAAGTTTTTAATGTGTGATATTTTAATGTGTTTTAGTGTTTGTTGGAAGCTGCCCAGAGTGGCTGTGGGGACCCGGCCAGATGGGCGGGGTACAAATAATAAATTATTATTATTATTATTATTATTATTATTATTATTATTATTATGTGTTTGAGCTGAGCACTAGCTGCTTCTAATCCTTTAATTAGCATGTGTGAAAGACTTATTAACTTCCTACACTGTGTACTAGACACCTCGCTAATCTCTTGAAATCAGCATGTGTTAGAAAGCAATTGAGTCAACTAATTCCCCTTTAAGGTGTTAGCCTGGGGTGATGGGTCATCCACACAGCAAGAGGGTCAAAGGGAGAGGGACCTTTGCCTGTGTTAAAAGAGGGCAGCGCTTAGCTTAGCGAGGGGAGAGCAAACTGGGATGCGATTTGGAAAGCAAGGCAAGCCTAGTAGAAAAGCAGGACCCCCTTAAAAGGCTGATGCAGATTATCACGGCAGGCTCAGGTTGTATATATGTGTAAAGAAACCAATATCATAAAGAAGAGTTTGGATTTGATATCCCGCTTTACCACTACCCAAAGGAGTCTCAAAGCGGCTAACATTCTCCTTTCCCTTCCTCCCTCACAACAAACACTCTGTGAGGTGAGTGGGGCTGAGAGACTTCAGAGAAGTGTGACTAGCCCAATGTCCCCCAGCAGCTGCATGTGGAGGAGCGGGGAAGCGAACCCGGTTCACCAGATTACGAGTCTACCACTCTTAACCACTAAGCCACACTGGCTCTCAAATACATAACGGTCTTCACTGTGCTTCATTGTCCAAACGGAAGCACAGACCCAGGGTAAAGCATGCCTGGAACTCTCTGAAATCTCACATTGCTGTCGAGATTGGGGGTGGTGTGTAGCAACATTTTTATATGCAATTTAGTCTAACATGAAACATTTTTGCGAATGTAATGTTTTAAATTAAATTTCCTAAATTTCTCAAATTGGCTTCAAATTAAATAATTACAGAACAATTTTGTTCCGTAGATTGATTTCCCACCCTCACCTACGCAGTGTTTTTACTCAAACCCTTTTTGACTTCATTATAGAACGAACGTAGAACAATTTTGAAGGCCTGTATGCGCCTATATAACATGCATGCACCCAATATAGGCATGAGGTTATTGCCCCAAATATTTGCATTTTAATGCAAATTAAATTTTGCATTGAAATGGTGAAGGGCCCTGAAGCTCACGCTTCATCAGTTTTATCGTAGATCCGCCCCTGGGTGCCAGTAAAACTGCCACAGAATTAATTTATTGCTGTTAGCATGTTGCAACGGGGAGGGGATTTGGTTTTCTGCCTCGATTAGCTTCGTCTCTAGGTCATTCCCCTCCTCTGTCGTGCTCCATTTCCTCCCTGGCCCTCAAATCCAGCTTCTCGGCCCTCTTCTGCATCACAGGGCAGTAGTAATTTGAGGTCAGCGGTAATAAAACATTGCAGCAACTACAGCTGTTGTTCTTTGCCTGTTTGTGTGTCAACCTCTTCCAAGACCACCAGTTCAACATCTCCCTCACTGCTGCCTTTCACTGCATTCCTTATTACCCGAGATGAACTAAATAAGACACTCAAGGAAACGAGCTCCTCTTTTCGCGGTTTGGCCAAATACCACTGGACCAGAATTTAGCGCTGCGAAGTGAGATGCTTGACACTCGTAACACCCTCCCAACGCTTTGGCGGTTCGTTTTCCCAGCAGCATCAGGCGACTCTTATTCAGATCAAATGGACTATTCTTACTGATCTGGTCTCGGGGACAACACCGCTTTCAAATGCACTCCGATAAGAGATCAATAAAACACCAACGAAAGAGCTCAGAACAACAACAACCACCCTGTAAATAAGTTTAAACCAAGAGATCATGACTGCATTCGCACATACCGCTAAGCCATGGTTGAACGTTATAAGGAGGCACCAAGACAAAGGTAAAGGACCCCTGGACGGTTAAGTTCAGTCAAAGGTGACTATGGCGTTGTGGCGCTCATCTCGCTTTCAGGCTGAGGGAGACGGCGTTTGTCCACAGACAGCTTTCCAGGTCATGTGGCCAGCATGAATAAATCGTTTCTGGCACAATGGGACACTGTGACAGAAACCACAGCGCACTGAAATCATAGAATTATAGAGTTGGAAGAGACCACAAGGGTCATCCAGTCCAACCCCCTGCCAAGCAGGAAACACCATCAAAGCATTCCTGACAGGTGGCTGTCAAGCCTCTGCTTAAAGACCTCCAAAGAAGGAGACTCCACCACACTCCTGGGCAGCAAATTCCACTGTCAAACAGCTCTTACTGTCAGGAAGTTCTTTCTAATGTTTAGGTGGAATCTTCTTTTTTGTAGTTTGAATCCATTGCTCCATGTCCACTTCTCTGGAGCAGCAGAAAACAACCTTTCCCCCTCCTCTATATGACATCCTTTTATATATTTGAACATGGCTATCATATCACCCCTTAACCTTCTCTTCTCCAGGCTAAACATACCCAGCTCCCTAAGCCGTTCCTCATAAGGCATCATTTCCAGGCCTTTGATCATTTTGGTTGCCCTCCTCTGGACATCCTCTGGAAATACTGTTTACCTTCCCACCACAGTGGTACCTATTCATCACCACCAGTAACCATGGGAAGAGCCAGAATGCTGTGACTCAGAGCATCTGCTTTGCATTATCCCAGGTTCATTCCTCAGCATCTTCAGGTAGGGCTATGAGAGAGAGAGAGACCCCTGCCTGAATCCCCAAAGGGCTGCTGTCAGTCAGTGTAGACAATACTGAGCTGGCTGGACCAAGAGTCTGACTTGGTATAATCATATTGCAAGCCGCCTCTGTGTTAGTTGACCGACTAACCCTCAGCTTCTGATCTGGGTAAAATAAATTGACAGGAGCAATTGTGGTCAAAAGCAGGAAATGATCTTAGTCATTTCCTCTGACTTGCTGGTAGAACAAGTGGAAACCTTTCCTTGAGCACAGCCGATGTATCTTTCTTTGGGCCATGAGATATAAAGGTAAAAAGGTAAAGGACCCCTGGACGGTTAAGTCCAGTCAAAGGAGACTATGGGGTTGCAGCGCTCATCTCGCTTTCAGGCCGAGGGAGCTGGCGTTTGTCCACAGACAGCTTTCCGGGTCATGTGGCCAGCATGATTAAACCGCTTCTGGTGCAACGGAACACCATGACAGAAACCAGAGCGCACGGAAAAGCCGTTTACCTTCCTGCCACAGTGGTACCTATTTATCTACTTGCACTGGCGTGCTTTTGAACTGCTAGGTTGGCAGGAGCTGGGACCGAGCAACAGGAGCTCACCCCGTTGCGGGGATTCGAACAGCCGACCTTCCAATCGGCAAGCCCAAGAGGCTCAGTGGTTTAGACCACAGCGCCATGTGTGTTCCTACCACAAGAAACACCAAGCTCACACAACACCCCCTCTTTCTGCCATGGCCGCAAGGAGACGTTTGATTCCATTTTGAACTGGCACCGATTGCTGTATTCCCTAGACCTGGGCTAGCATTTAGTCTTAGCTCTGCAGTCAGAGCTTCAAACTGAGTCTTCACTGTGGAGAGTAGGAGGAAGCATATGCCCCATCAAGAGGTATCGTACCACTTTAAACTACCAGAGTGGTTTAAGCATTCATCTCTCTTCCCAAGGATTTGTACTTCTGTGAGGGCTCTCAGCACCCGCTTGCTGTCACTGCAGGGGGTTGGACTAAATGACCCTCCGGGTCCCTTCCAACTTGACAATTCTGTCTTGCGGGCTTCCCATAGGCATGTGGCTTGAGAAGAGGATGCCAGATGAGATGGGCCTTTGTCCTGATCCAGCAGGGCTCATTATGTTATGTTCTTAAATACGTACAGTAAAATAAAACAAATGTTACCTTGATACTCTTTTTTTTTAAAAAAATCATGCATCTCTTTGGGTGGGGTGGGGGGAAGGGGGGAACTCCATCATGGTACCCAACCACCTTAATCCAATTCTTCCCTAATGCCATGTTAGCTGCCAGAGCTTTCGAACGTGGAACAAGGCGTTGCCGAAGTCGTGAGCCGAGTTGTGCAAATCCACTCCCTGGCCGGATTCCACAGATGGCTGTGAGCTGGTTTAATCTCAGCTGGCAACTGTGAGCAGTTAATGAACCCTCTCACAGTGGTATCTGGGATTATGCTAAACACGGCAATTGCGTTGCTCTGGCAGATTGATCATGCGCCCGTGGAAGATCGCGGAGCCGGAGAGGATCCCTTTGCATGGAAAACAGCCGCTCTCAAACGCACAAGACCGGCATTTGACTTCATTGACTTCTGCACATCATGAAGTGCCCTGTCTAAATTTGGCAGGTCGTGCAGATAATAACTCAGTCCACTCTAGCAGCATCTGGAAATATATTTGTCAGCTTGGTTCATGCAAATGCAGTTACGATTCATTTTTCCTCAACCCACAGAAAACATGCTTCAAACTGATGCTTGGCTCTTTGTGGAAATGGATACAAAATGTGTTGTTGGTTGTTTTTTATGTTTGTGAATGATTGTCCAGTCTACCAACGTTTCGATAAGCCTTTGGCTTTGTCTTCCGTGCTGTAAAGGAAGATCTCTTTGCCTCACCACACCCCCCAACAGCAAAATATTACTAGCAGTTCTATCACATTTTAAACAACTTTGTACAGCATTTCACTTGTAAGGGGAGAAGGGATTTGGTTGTACTAGATCAGGGATGTCCAACTCCCAAGAGACTGAGATCTACTCACAGAATTAAAAACTGGCAGTGATCTACCCCCTTTTTGGGGGGGGGGTTCAGGTCAAAGTTGCTTTTTAGGGAGGAAACTCCTATTTTTGTTGAGCTGCTTTTAGGGAAGAAATTGAAAAAGTCGCTCACCGAAAGATCAATAAGGAAACCGTCAGCCTCACAGAGAAAACTCCATCTGCCGTTCTAGCGATCATGCGCAAATGGAGGACGGAGCAAGGAGCCGGGGCCGGATGCTCTTTTGCAACCGCTAAGGAAAAGGAGCCCACGATCTACCAAAACCGGGGATCGACCAGTAGACAGAGCTGTCAACCCTCCCTTTTTTTTGCAGGAAACTCCCTTATTCCAATGCCGTTTCCCACTGCTATTCCGGATTGTTGATATCCCTTAAATTTCCCAGATTTCAAAGGAAGCAGCTCCTCTCCCTCCCTGCCGGCCAGGGAGGCTCCTCAGCTGCATTGCTCGGCTGCCAAGAAGGAGTCTGAGACCGACTGGGGGCGGAGCTTGCATGCCTTGTGCAGCCAGACCCTAATGCCCAACCAGACAGACAGCCTGCCTGCCGTCTATGCGCTCGCTCTTTCGCTCACCCGTTCGTGCGCAGCCTCTGGAGCACAGGGTGGCGAGGCTACTTGGTGCCATTGCACCACCCTGGCAGCATCCCTTATTTTCAAATCCGAAAGTTTGGAAAAATCCCTTATTTTCAAATCCGAAAGTTGACAGCTATGCCAGTAGATCGCGATCAACCTGTTGGACATCCCTGTAATAGAGAGTTCACGTAAACAATCAAGTGTCACTTGGGCACGGTGCTGCCGCTAAGCTGTAGACCCCGTACTTCAAATGCAAAAAGTGCCAGGTTTACACCTGAAGATCTCCAGCTGAGCTGGGAAACACTTCAGTCTGAGACGCCCAGAGACCACTGCTGGGATAGCTCAGTTGGTAGAGCATGAGACACTTAAACTCAGGGCTGTGGGTTTGAGCTCCACGTTGGGCAAAAGATTCCTGCATTGCAGAGTGGTTGACCAGATGGCGTTTGTGGTTCCGTCCACTCCACAACTCTATGAGTGTATGAGGATGAACCAAAAATTTATCTCAAGTCAAGGCATTCAAATAATCACAGCCATGCCTCCCACAACCACACACCCTCCTCACAGTTCCCCCTTCTAAGATTATGCAATCATATATCAATAATTATAATAATTAGGGATGCATTGCAGCGATCAATGCAAATCTCCCACCTGTTGCCTTTCAGTTAGATCTCGGCCTTTTGGCTAAGATCAAGTGTAGTATCTGTTCTTATCAGTTTAATATCTGATATGTCTTCTATTTGAGGACTATATATTACAGTCCTCTGTGGTTAAACCACAGAGCCTAGGGCTTGCTGATCAGAAGGTCAGCGGTTCAAATCCCTGTGGCGGGGTGAGCTCCCGTTGCTCGGTCCCAGCTCCTGCCAACCTAGCAGTTCGAAAGCATGTCAAAGTGCAAGTAGATAAATAGGTACCGCTCTGGCGGGAAGGTAAACGGCGTTTCCGTGTGCTGCTCTGGTTCGCCAGAAGCGGCTTTGTCATGCTGGCCACATGACCCGGAAGCTGTACGCCGGCTCTCGGCCAATAAAGCGAGATGAGCGCCGCAACCCCAGAGTCGGACACGACTGGACCTAATGGTCAGGGGTCCCTTTACCTTTTACCTTTAGATCTACTGTTCTTTGTGCATGGGCATGAGCAAATGATTTGGAATGACCCCGTATATTCTTTTGAAGTGGGACTTAAGTTATGTTCCACTGTCTGTAACAGAACTTAGAATCACAGAATTGTAGAGTTGGAAGGGAGCCCAAGGGTCATCTAGTTCAACCCCAGGCAATGCAGGAATCTCAACTAAAGCATCCATGACCCATTGGCCATCCAACCTCTGCTTAAAACTTGAAACTTGCATGCCATTCTCTTGAAACCGAAGCACCTTGTGTTTTCTGTGCTCCTAAATGCTTAGCTTTGGAGCATACAGAACAACAACTCCTCTGTGTTTCTCTCGAGAGCCTTCTCGAGACCCTGGGAGCCTATCCTCAGGGACAGAGTCACCTCCTTTCTTGCTGATTAAGACCCTGGTGCAGAAATAGCTATGGGTCTTTGACCCCTTCCCCTGCAGCCACGGACCTCACCAGGGATGGAGGAGAAATTCAGTTCACTTCGCATTTCAGACACCTCCAATTCTAATATTAGTTTGCCTTCTAAAAACCAATTTGCCAACATCCGTGGGGTAAGAGAAGTTACCAGAGGCACCGACAAACTCAAATCCAGCTTGATTTCGGATTAAACTATTTTATTTAACCCACAATAGATATTATGGCTTTGTGTGCAGATAGCATCTCAAGATACCACAGGAGCCAGCGCTACATCCTAAGCAGAAACAAATGCTCCCCAGATCTGAAAACCTTTCTCTCTTTCTGGCCTGTCACATTTCAAGCATTCCATGAATTGGGAAACACCCCCTATGGACACAGTATATCATTTCCTGCCTTACGGGAAGCATCTCTTTAAATAATCTGAACATTTGCTGACTAACTTGTCCTAGTTTAGGCCTTCCACCCACAGGCACTGAACTGAACTGATTCACCCCTCCGCATAGCTTATAGAGTCAGAAATACTGTTCAAAAGAAAAAAAATTAAGGAAGTGTTTTGAATCATAGAAGGATCATCTAGTACCCCATGCAAAGCAGGACTCTTTCACCCAACTTGGGATTCGAACCCACAGCCCTGAGATTAAGAGTCTCATGCTCTACTGACTGAGCTAGTGGGCGGTACTACCCCCTGGAGAGCAGCGGCATTACCTAGGGGGGACTAAGAGGCAAGGGGGTGGCAAGGTGCTGCTGGAGTTTGAAAAGCTGATATCACTAGATCGAGGACATCAGTTTTGTTGAATTAATTAAACTAAATATTTTTCATTGGAATTTGATTCAATGTGCAATCGATTGCCACTGTTTTGAATTTTATCGTGCAGTTATCTTCCTTAGTGGGTCATGCAAACCACTATCTATATATATATAAAATCGTTCAAGTTGGATGTTTGTTAACGATTGCTTTTCTCCGTAACCCCTTGATCGATTCCATTCAAATTTGGACACAACGTTCCATGCCCATATGGGAGTGATCATATGTACTTACATTGCACAAACACCACACCTTTCCCAGGTAAAAATGTGATTTTGTGCAAAAAATAGCGCCCTCCAGTGGACGTTAAACAGCACAGCACAACACACGCTTTCTCTTTCATACTGTATCTTACTTTTGCATTTCACCAAATCAGCCACAGCAAGGCGTGGCCCGGTCAGCTAGTTCTGAATAATGTTTTTTATAGGGTGGGGTAGCGAGCACTGGGGATGAGTTTGCCAAACCAAGGGGGCCGTGGCCCCAAAATGTTTGGGACCCGCTGGCCTAATGCAATAATCAGTGTGTGAAGTAGGCTGAGAAAGTAAGGAGGAATCATGCATCCCCATGTTCCCCTACCCTCCAAAACGGGCTTGCAGAATAGGCTGCCTGCTGCCTGTTGGAATTGGTGGGGTGAAAAGCAAGGAGGTCAACAGTAGGTGGAGCCAGAGCCAATGACAGGTGACACCTACTCGGTCTAAATTCGCCCTTCTCCTCGTCTCTTCTGAGTTCTACTATGGCAACACATGAGGCTAAAGATTCTGCCCAGTGGCAGAATCGTAGTCAACAAGGTTAATCCGAGGTGTCATTCAGCACTGGGTTTAGGGTGCCGCAGGGGATTCCCCCGCACAGGGTGCCACGCCGAGGGTGCACAAAATTGAGAAGGTCCATAATTGAGAAGATCCATTTGGGGGTGCCAGATTTTGGCCTTATTCAGGGCACCAAAGTCTGCCCCTGCACAATTGAAAACTGACAGCGCCAACCCCTGGACTGGTTCAGGACTGACTTGGTGGGGCGGCACCCTGTTCACCCTCATGGACCACCCTTCACTGGCTGCGAGGGTGCACACCTGAGGGATGGGTGCTTCTCCACAGTGCGCCCACCGAAAAACTGCCGCCTCTTTCATCAATTTCACCTCCCTCTGCCACTTTTAGCCAGGCGCCCTTGCTAGATGGTTTTTAGACGTCTCCTGAAAGCCTTTTTATTTCAGCAAGCCCATCCAGACATAAAATTGGACAGTTTATTTATTTGTTTGCAAATCCGTGTAGCTTTATTGGCAAATTAACATGCCGTATAGCGACGCTTAACAAGCAATCTCTTCCCTCAGATTCTAATCTGTGTTTCCTTGTTGGTTATCTTGCGTGTGTGCATTCCTTGCTTTCTAATGGCTTTGTGGATTTTGGCTGCTTCTGTGTCAATAATTGTACTGGAGGGTTTTATGATTGAGAGGGAGATATATCTTTCTCATTATATTAAATATATTAATTAAAGTCCCCTCCCCCCCCAAAAAAAAGCCTTACGTGGGACATGAGAATGGGGAGGCAGTGAAGGCAGTGGTGGGAGGAGTATCACTTCCCTGCCAGAGAGAGCATGGGAGGGAAGACTGCATCTCCCAGGATGCCTCAGTGCGAACGTGACTCTTAATTCCATCCATTCCCACCAAGGGCATGATGGGACATGTAGTCACCAGCTCTGCCAAATGAACTGGAACCCTCTCTGCTGCCTTCGTCACCTCTGCAAGGAAAAGGTGAGGCATGATGGGACAGGTGACCAGGGTGATGTTGAGGATGTTGAGCAATACCATCCAACTTTTCGAGGACGCATTCCCATGGGAGTCATGTGACCCGCTCCACACTCTCAACTCAGAAAAAGTGCTTTTGGGGGGGTTGAGATCTTGTGAGGCGCCCCAAAAGTGCTTTTCTCAGGGTGACAGCACGCAAGATCTTGGCACCCAACATGGTTGCTGCAATCTCACACAGAAAAATGGGGTGTCCTTTTTTTCCAGGGCACTTGGGAGGTATGTATATGTCAGGCATGAAACGGTCAGTCGAAGGAACATTGCACAGGATAGAAAGGGGGAAGCTGGAGGCAGCAATGCTTCTGAATACCAGTTTCTGGAATCCGCAGGAGGCGAGAGCGCTCTTGGGTTGAAATCCTGCCGGAAAGTTTCCCACAGGAATCTGGTTGGCCCCTGTGAGAACGGGATGCTGGGCTAGATGGGTCATTGGCCTGATCCAGCAGACTCTTCTTACATTCTGGAGTTAAAGGACGTATTGCTTCCATACAGGGGCGTAGTGTGCCGCTTGGCTACCGGGGGCGGCAAGCCAAGCGGCACCCCTGGGGGTGGGGCATCGCTCCGTGCTTTCAAGCGCCTGCTTTGTTTTCCTTCCCCGCTCCCCGTTTCAGCATTTTTTTCGCCGCTGGCTGGCTTGCGGAGCCGCGGCATGGAGGAGAGGGGTGGGCCAGCCAGGAGGGGTGTCACCCCCTCCTGGCTGGCCCGCCCCTCTTCTCCATGCCGCGGCTCCGCCCAGGGAGCCCAGCAGCGGAAAAACCCGCTGAAAGCGGGGGGAAGGGGAGGCTTTTTTCGGCGCTGCTGGAGCGGAGCCGCAGGGGCGGCCAGCGAGGGGGGGTGTCATGTCAGTGACAAGCGTGACACCCCTCCTCGCTGACCGCCCCTGCGGCTCCGCCCCGGCAGCGCCAAAAATAGACTTAAAAGAAAAACCCGCAGGGCAGCTGCAGGGGGCGGGGCCCCCGCCCCAAGTGTCACCCCCACCAGGGCGCTGCCCGGGGCAGCCCGCCCCCCTTGCTATGCCCCTGCTTCCATACGCTTTTATCAGCCAGAAACAACAGTGAATGCAAAACAGCCCACCATCACCCTCTTTAATGTAGTCGATAGTGAGCATTTCCAAAAGGTAAGCAGCCATCCCAGCCTGGTGGTCGAACAAGTGCCTGAACAACACACCCAGCCAAATGGTAAATTGTGCGCTGTTGCAGTTTAAAACAAGTGGGAGCTGCAGCAAAATGTTGCTGCGTGGAATTCGGGGGTTTCGGCCACTCCATTCCATTCCCCCTCCTTTTTCCTGGTTTTTTGTCAGCATTCCATGGCCATTGAACATACTCCCTGAGATCCGTGTCTCTTTAGGCTTGTTCCCCCCCCCCCCTAAAAACTTCTTGCCCGTTCTGCAAACATTGAGGTTCCCCTGAGTCTGTGCATGGGTAGTGCTGTCATAGCAATGTAAGGAATGGCACTCACTGCCTGAACATTTGCAATAGAAAGGATCTTTCTTTCTCTCTCTCTCTCCCTCCCTCTCTCTCTCTCTCTCTCCTCTCATACACAAGCACACACGCACACGCACACACAAAGGTGTAGCCTGCAGAGTTTTTGATGTCGCAGATACTGCATCAGGAACTGATTGGATAATAATCAAGCACCATCAGTTCCTAATGCATTGCCTTCAGCATCTAAACGAGCATCAGCAATATTATTTATTTTTTTAAGCCAGTTTCAGAAAAAAAAGATCTGATGCCCCACCAGTATTTTGCTCAACGCAGAATGCTGAGCAAGTAGCATAACTGTTTTCCAGGCACTGGGTCCTTTGTGACACATATTGTTGGCTGTTCGGAAATGATCGTTCAGGATCGTGATGGCGGTAGGATCCCAGCGCACAACCCCATTGTTAATACTGTTAACAATGATTTCCAGTCATCATGGGAAAGGGATGTCATAAAAGAGGTGCAGTCCTGTGGATTGTCACACCTCTACCTGGAGTCCATGACGTATAATCAAGCTAGAACTGTAATCTCCCAGAGATTGAGCGATATTGCCAGACAAGAGGACATAGCTCAAGTGAAACCAGGGATGTTCCTAGGGGACCAGATATATCAAATGACACCAGCCCCCTATCTCGCGGAAATCCACTATGTAGAATACAACAGACTTCTTACAGCGGCTAGACTAAACACCCTTGATTCCGCGGTATTGTGGGGAAGGTACAAGGGAGTTCCATACGCCCAGAGAACCTGTCATTGTACTATGGGCGTGGTTGAGTCTACCGAACATATCCTTCTGTCTTGTCCTCTCTATGCAGAACTTAGGCAAGATCTTATAACTCCACTTTTACGTCAATCTAGCTTTCTACCCAGAGAAAGACAGATTTTATATTTACTGAATAATATTACTAGAAATACAGCCTCCCTGGTGGCTAAATTTCTTTTTTTTTAGCTTCTAAGCGTCGCAAGATTTTAATTGATTGTATCGATATGGGGCTATTTGTTTAGTTCCATTCTATTGTGGATTATGTTTCCTTTTTTCAAAGTTCTCTCAGATGCTTTTAATTCTGTACAAATGTATTCTTCTGACTGACGGCCGAATAAAAGAATGATGATGATGATGAATACTGTTTGTGCTTTCAGGGCGGCCATATTGCTTCGTTTCCAAGCACTGCACCGCCCATCACTTCCAGCTGACATCCTGTCACTTTCTATAAGACCGTCTTTCTCCATATGAACCTCCCCGGACTCTGAGATCAACCTCTGAGGCCCTTCTTCATGTGCCTCCTCCATGAGAGGTCCAGAGGGTGGCAACACGAGAACGGGGCCTTCTCTGCAGTGGCTCCCCATTTGAGGAATGCTCTCCCCAGGGAGGCTCCCCTGGCTTCTTCATTATACACCTTTAGGTGCCAGGCAAAAACCAGGCTTTGGGTTCATTGACATCTGATGCCCTTTTATATGTGTTGTGGGAGGGGGAATTATTGGTTTGTTGTTGTTCTTATTTTTATTACGTATTTTGTGTTTTTTATATTGTGGTTTTATTTTGCGGACCACCCTGAGGTCTACAGAGGAAGTGCAGTATGCAAATATCATTATTAATAAGGTAAAGGTAAAAGGACCCCTAGGGACCCAGGTGGCGCTGTGGGTTAAACCACAGAGCCTAGGGCTTGCTGATCAGAAGGTCGGCGGTTCGAATCCCCGCGACGGGGTGAGCTCCCGTTGCTCGGTCCCTGCTCCTGCCAGCCTAGCAGCTCGAAAGCACGTCAAAGTGCAAGTAGATAAATAGGTACCGCTCTGGCAGGAAGGTAAACAGCATTTCCATGCGCTGCTCTGGTTCGCCAGAAGTGGCTTAGTCCTGCTGGCCACATGACCTGGAAGCTGTACGCCGGCTCTCGGCCAATAAAGTGAGATGAGCGCCGCAACCCCAGAGTCAGACACGACTGGACCTAATGGTCAGGGGTCCCTTTACCTTTTTAAAAGGACCCCTGACCGTTAGGTCCAGTTGCGGACGACTCTGGGGTTGTGCCGCTCATCTCGCATTACTGACTGAGGGAGCCGGCGTTTGTCAACAGACAGCTTCCGGGTCATCTGGACGTATGGCAAGTTGGGCTCAACAACTTTGTCCAGATTTTCACTTTGGGGAATATGGCAACCCTGCCATAAATGCTCCAGTTTATTTCTTTGTCACACTTTTGATGTGCTAAAGTGCAAGAGTGCCTCCCTCCAGACAGCAATAATGCGGTAACATTGGGGAAGCATAGCAGAAGAACTAATAAGGCAAAATGATATGGCGATGGTCCATTATAAATCCAGCACGAATGCACCATTATTGCGTCAAAGAAATACTGCAGGATGTACCAGTCTGGAGGGGTGCTTTAAATATATGGCCTCTTACTTCTCATGACACTTGTGGGTATCATGTTGGGGCCTCCTTCCCACATTCTGGGCTTCCAGTTATCTAAGTCTTTTTTTTCAGGTGCGCAATAAAAGAAGGCTGAATAAATGACAAAAAGCTCATGTGTTAACACTTTTGTCTTGCCGTCTTAAAGGGCCATCGGACAGAAATGCCTTTCTGTGCTTTATAAGGTGCCGACTGAAGAGCAAGTTGGAGGCCACATGACATCGCCTCTCTCCGCTGACTGCCCATCGGATGATATTTGCATGCTAGCATCATATTCCAGTAAGGGTATGAAATAAGTTACACCCAAGAAGTTTGCTCTTGGGACGGCCCATCAGAGATGCTTGCTGATGAGTAACTGGCCTTTTAAGGCCGGAGACCCCCCCTGTTGAGTTGAAGCTCTGTCCCATTTGGCCTTGGGTGACTCTAAGGTTTGAGCAGATCCGCAGCCCAGTCTTTAAACCTCTCTAATCCAATCCTTCCGGGAGCTGCAACTTATTGCCTAAACCAGAGTTGACCTACTCAGAAACGCATAGCTCAGGGCTGACTCACACAGGCCGCTCCGAGTGAGCTGTCACTCAAGGGCCTTTGCACCGCGTAATGCTTCTCATATGGCCGGAGACAAAAAACCCTGGTCCTCAGCCTGAGATTGCCTTCAGATCAATAGTCCTGAGCTCCGCGGGCCGCATTCCTTCCTGGGAAAGCATCCAGGCGCCTCATGCCAGCAATGGGTGGGGTCTGGGGCAAAACAGTGAAAGGTCATGTTACCTTCGAACAAATGGGCTAGTTTCTGCACTCATACACGAACCCTCTCTGTCCTTTGGCCAAGCGAGCAACAGGTACCATCACAGTTCAGAGACTGGTGTGATATTCAGAGCAGTGTTCCTCAAACTTGGGTCCCCGGCTGCTGTTGGAATACAACTCCCATCATCGCCTGGCCACTGGTCCTGCTAGCTAGGGATGATGGGAGTTGTAGTCCAACCATGGCTAGAGACCCAAGTTTGAAGAACACTGGTTGAAAGTGTCAGACTAGGACCTGGGAGACCAGGATTGAAATACCCACTTGGCCATGAGACTCACCTTGGCCCCAGTCACTGCCTCTCAGCCTTACAGGGTTGCTGTTTGGATTAAATGAGGAGAGGGAGAATCCTTTACCCCCACCAGGAACTCCTCGGAGGAATAGGTGGAGTATAGATGTGAGAAATGAATAAATACATTTCCCAACAAAAAACCAACCAACCAGAAGGAGGGTGTGATAGAAGGCTGGTAAGGGGCGTGGCATAGGGAGAGGGCATGTGACTCGGGAGTGGGTGTGGTCTGGGGAGGTGTCACCACAGGGGAAAAGCTGCCCCTTTTTACACGAGGCTTGAGTTGAGCTTGAGTTGAGCGTCCATGTGACACTGGCTAGAGCAGGCATAGGCAAACCTATGTGGCGCCCGCCCTGTGGAACACCCTCCCATCAGAGGTCAAAGCAATCAACAACTACATAACATTTAGGAAATACCTGAAGGCAGCCCTGTTTAGGGAAGTTTTAAATCTGTAACATGTTAATGTATTGTTTTTTAATATTTGCTGGAAGCCGCCCAGAGTGGCTGGGGAGACCCAGCCAGATGGGCGGGGTACAAATAATAAATTATTATTATTATTATTATTATTATTATTATTATTATTATTATTTTGGGACTACAACTCCCATCATCCCTAGCTAACAGGACCAGTGGTCAGGGATGATGGGAATTGTAGTCATCTGGAGTTTGCCTGTGCCTGGGCTAGAGGAACCTGCATGCAAAGACCAGGGAGAATGACTGGACCCAAGCTTGCTGAAGTTATGAGGAGAGCAACAAGAGGCACCCTTGGGGCGTGATGCTCTGCCCTCCCTCCCTCAAGGCTAAGTTGTATATATGTATAAATAAAACCATATATCTTAAAGACACTACAGTCTCCGCCGTGCCTCATTCTAAAGGAACACAAGCCCTGGTTAAGTGCCAAGACCCCTGGGATCTTGCTACCACTTGGCAGAGATTGGAGTGGCCTGTAACACAGTTGAAAGGTGGGGGGGTGTTATTAAACTTGTAGGGGGGTGGTAAGGATGGCAGGGAGTTGAGGAGAAGGAGGCAGTGCAAGCAATAATCTGCCTACATTGGCTGTTCCTCTCCCCCACCCTGATGCACTCTCTTATTATTTATCCATAGGATTCTGCAGTAAGTCCTGTCCTTAGAACCTGGTCCAGTTAGCGTGGAGGAAGGGGAAGTTCCCATCAGTAAATCAACTTAAGCTTGGTTGATTAATCTATAGTTGAAACATATGGCCCCAATCCCCAAGTTTATCTCCCCAAGCCCCAACCATAAAAATACAGGACAAACAAATAGGACTTAACTTTCCATTATTTCTTTTCCTTTCTCTTGAAGTGAAAACATAAGGAAAATCTTATTCATCATTAATGATGACAAAATTAACTTTTAGCGTCATTCACATCAGTTCCAGATTTCAAACCACAGGAGACCATCATCCTCACTCCTTCCAGCAAATTCCACCCAGTCACTAATTACGAAAGAGGGATAAAGTTTGCCAACAAAGAAATTAATGAAGAAGATTCGTGGCTGCCAGTTGACTTTACTACTAAGTTAATGGGGAAAATATGTTGTAGGAGAGCCACCCAAAAGCAAAGGGAGATTGCCCATTTGCTCAGAGGCGTTTTATTCTAGAAGAAACATTTATGACATTGACCAGCTTAATCTAATTTTAAAGAGAGAGAAAAAGAGATGAATGATATGAATCCAACTCAACCCTCGCAAGACTGGCCCAAGCCATTTTGTTCTCTGAAACAAAATGCAAGGTGGTATCCTCCATGCAAAGCTGACTAGACCAGCAGCTGAATCCCATTTTTTAAAGTGGAATTTTTCAGTCCTCAGGTGTGACACTCAGTCTTAGAGACAACTTGCAGCTTATTGTTAGAAAACCACCAAATTGGGAGGGGTGGCCAATACCCCAGAAGACAGGATCACACTTCAAAATGACCTTAACAGATTAGAGAACTGGGCCAAGGCAAACAGGATGAATTTTAACAGGGAGAAATGTAAAGTACTACACTTGGGCAAAAAAAATGAAAGGCACAAATACAGGATGGGTGACACCTGGCTTAAGAGCAGTACATGTGAAAAGGATCTAGGAGTCTTGGTAGACCACAAACTTGACATGAGTCAACAGTGTGATGCAGCAGCTCAAAAAGCCAATGCAATTCTGGGCTGCATCAATAGGAGTATAGCATCTAGATCAAGGGAAGTAATAGTACCACTGTATTCCGCTCTGGTCAGACCCCACCTTGAATACTGTGTCCAGTTCTGGGCACCACAGTTCAAGAAGGATACTGACAAGCTGGAACGTGTCCAGAGGAGGGCAACCAAAATGGTCAAAGGCCTGGAAACGATGCCTTATGAGGAACGGCTTAGGGAGCTGGGTATGTTTAGCCTGGAGAAAAGAAGGTTAAGGGGTGATATGATAGCCATGTTCAAATATATAAAAGGATGTCATATAGAGGAGGGAGAAAGGTTGTTTTCTGCTGCTCCAGAGAAGCGGACACGGAGCAATGGATTCAAACTACAAGAAAGAAGATTCCACCTAAACATTAGGAAGAACTTCCTGACAGTAAGAGCTGTTTGACAGTGGAATTTGCTGCCAAGGAGTGTGGTGGAGTCTCCTTCTTTGGAGGTCTTTAAGCAGAGGCTTGACAGCCATCTGTCAAGAATGCTTTGATGGTGTTCCTGCTTGGCAGGGGGTTGGACTGGATGGCCCTTGTGGTCTCTTCCAACTCTATGATTCTATGATTCTATGATTCACATTTGTGTTCTTTAAAGAATGCTTAGTTAGGTGACCTCTAGACCCAACGATGTGTTTGTTTTAAATATGTCAAAACGACCTCGGTCCAGTATACCTGAAGGAGTGTCTCCACCCCCCATCGTTCTGCCCGGACCCTGAGGTCCAGCGCCAAGGGCCTTCTGGCGGTTCCCTCGCTGTGAGAAGCCAGGTTACAGGGAACCAGGCAGAGGGCCTTCTCGGTGGTGGCACCCGCCCTGTGGAACACCCTCCCACCAGATGTCAAAGAGAAAAACAACTACCAGACTTTTAGAAGACATCTGAAGGCAGCCCTGTTTAGGGAAGCTTTTAATGTTTAACAGACTATTGTATTTTAATATTTTGTTGGAAGCCGCCCAGAGTGGCTGGGGAAACCCAGCCAGATGGGAGGGGTATAAATAATAAATTATTATTATTATTATTAGCCGTAGAACTTGATCTCTTGTCATCAAGGCTACTTACCTCCATTCCTCAAACTCCCTGCCTGAGAAAGTTAGTTCAGACACCGAGATCTGCTGTATATCTTCCACTATGTAGACAAAAAAAACAAAAAACCATTCAGCTCCTTTCCTCCTTCAGAATATATTTGACTCCCTTGTCACCCCAAGATCCAACCTCCTCTCTAGCCTGGCTCCTGCTTCTAATGCAATTAAATACAGTGGTACCTCAGGTTACATACGCTTCACGTTACATACGCTTCAGGTTAAGAACTCCGCTAACCCAGAAATAATGCTTCAGGTTAAGAACTTTGCTTCAGGATAAGAACAGAAATCGTGCTCTGGCGGCGCAGTGGCAGGCCCCATTAGCTAATGTGGTGCTTCAGGTTAAGAACAGTTTCAGGTTAAGAACGGACCTCCGGAACGAATTAAGTTCTTAACCCGGGGTACCACTGTAATCTTTTAACACAGGCCTGAAATGTTTTTAGAGACATGCTCCTTGAAGAGGAAAGGCGGATTACAATACATTGTGTGAGATGCTCTTTCACGCGTCCAGAAAGTCACGGTCCTTTTACACATTTAACTGGGGGTACGTCTTTAACTGAGATTCCTGCATTGCAGGGGTTGGACTAGATGACCCTTGGGGTCCCTTCCAACTACAGTGGGACTTCGACTTACGACGATAATGCGTTCCGACGCGATCTTCGGTAGTCGAAAACACTTGTAAGTCGAGTCCCCATAGGGATGCATTGAGCGGAAAAAATTCGTAAGTCGAAGAAACCCGCATCAAATCTTCGTAAGTCGAAGAAACCCTATCTAAAGCGGCCGCGACTTCCTTTCCGAAGTCGAAAAATTCGGTTGCGGGGGCCATTTTTTTTCTTCCGGAAGTCATTCGGAGGTCGAAAAACACGTAAGTCGGGTCACTCGTAAGTCGAGGTCCCACTGTATACAGTTCTATGATTCTAAGTCCTACTGAACTTAGGCTGTGTGTACACTGTACATTTGAAGCACATTTACGGCACATCACATCCCCCAAAGAATCCTGGGAACTGTGGTTTGTTAAGTGTGCTGGGAAATGTAGCTCTGTAAGGGGATAAACTACAGCTCTCTGGATTATTCGGGGGGAAGAAATGGGCTTTAAATGTGTTTTGAATGTATGGCACATACACCACCTCAGCGGGAATTACTTCTGAGTAGGCAAGCACAGGATTGTGCCGGTAAATCTCCTGTTTCTGCGGGATGTAATGATCTTACTTTCCTGCATTGTTGAATGGTCTCTGCTTCTTATTTTGATGCTTCATTGCTAAAAAAAATTCAAGTGTGTGCTCACGACAGAAGATATAATACTTCTAAAGGGTTTCTTTGCTCATCTCCATCAATATTGTCCCCAACCCGCCCCCTCGCCTAGGGCGCCAAAATCCCTAGCACCGGTCCTGTGCACACGAAAGCTCATACCAATAACAAACTTAGTTGGTCTCTAAGGTGCTACTGGAAGGATTTTTTGTTTGTTTGTTTGTTTCAATAAAATGAAGGATTCCTTAGATTAAATATATATGCATAGACGAGCCAGTTGCAAGAATTCCAGCTTTACACTGAAGAGCAGAGCCCGGGGCAATGTTATGCAAATGAAGGGGTGGAGCTATGCAGAAATAATAATAATAATAATAATTTATTATTATTTATACCCCGCCCATCTGGCTAAACCTCCTGGAAGAGATGGTACAAAGTAAGATGTGCAGGCAAACTTCTAAGTGAGAGGTGAAATGAGCCAGCATTTACTGCTCTCAACTTTCAGTGTTTTCTAGCCAATGAATGAAGTCAGAGTTGTGATTGACGAGTGAGTTGTCTGCACATCAGGCAACAAGAGCCCCCAGAGCCCCAAAGACTTGCTGTTTCCTGCTCCCTGTAAGTGATGTTTTTCCTTCCCCACTTCGCTGTTGTTTTCTATTCCTTGCAATCTCCAAAGTTTAAAAGATCTACAATTTCCCTTCATCTCCCTTTGCCTTTCCTCGCAGCCAGGACTCATCTTTCCTGTGTCAGGTTCGTTTGAGGACAGGTACTCCCTACATGTTGTGGTGTTTTGTTTTGTTTTGCAAATACTGCTACACAAGAAGTGTGGGTGGAAGATGTTAGAGGATTCCACCCTGATAGGGCAAATGCAAAATCTTTGCAATGAGGACTTGCTTCCGAGTAAAGCACGTGTGGGATTGTTAGCATGTTGTGAGCTGCCTTGGAGTCATCCGATCAAAAGCTGGGGTCTTTTAGAAGATATGATCTGGCTGACATTGTTCATATCACACCTTGGTAACATGCATGGCCCCACTCTCACCCACATGTCGATCTTATGAAACCCCGTGAGGTTGGTTTGAATCGCAAGCTTGGCTTTCTTCTGAGGAAATGGCAGATGGGTTCACAAGGTCAGTATGAACTCCCACTTTGGGAATAAGCACACCTGACTGCAAGTGAGGTTTATGAATCAAAGTACAGTAATGTGGTCAGATTAAGATGGGCTGAAGCTTTGGAGCTGTACTAATTTGCAAGGTGGAGAGAGGTACCCAGAAAAACATGCCGTATATTTAGCTCCATAAGACGCACTTTTTTCCTCCTGAAAAGTAAGGGGAAATGTCTGTGCGTCTTATGGAGCGAATGTGTGGTCCCTGGAGCTAAACTGCCGAGAGGCAAAAGCAGATCATGTTTAAAAAAGAGAGAGAGAGAGAGAGAGAAGGGGGTGTTGAAAGGAAGCCCGCCGAGCAGCTGCTCAGCAAAAGATCTGGGAGAGAGATAAGGGAGAGAGATTCCAGCCCCGCCCCCTTGCAGAGGGAGGCTGTTTCCCAAGCGACATGTGACTGGCTGATTAGATTATCTGTCTGGAAACTGTAGAAATGGCTCCCTTTTCCTGAAGCTGCAGAACTGTGAGTTAAACCCCATAAAACAGGGGTTTTTTTCCCTTTGCAAAGTAAGCTCAACAACTTTGAGCTGATCCACAAAAAAATGGGGCTTTTCTCCTTTGCAAAAGAAGCTGCAGAAATTTGAGCTGATCCACAAAAAATGGGGCTTTTCTCCTTTGCCAATGAAGCTGCAGAAATTTGAGCTGATCCTCAAAAAAATGGGGCTTTTCCCCTCTAAAAACTATGGTCAGGTGCGCCTTATAGAGCAAAAAATACGGTAGTTAAAGGGTGCAAAATATGATGCCCGTAATACAGGCACTAAGTCTTTCCCCCCTACTTGCTGATTTACCCAATCTATGAGCCTTGTTCAAAGATTTAAATCTCCCAGTTGGGAGATTGATTATCTGATTAACTTTTTATTGGGAGAAAGGTCCTCCTTCTACTTCTGAAAAAGTGACCTGTTTTATAATAATAATAATAATAATAATAATAATAATAATAATAATAATAATATATTTTTATTTATACCCCGCCCTTCCCGGTTTAAAAACCGGGCTCAGAGCGGCTAACAGCAGATATAAAACATTAATTTAAATGCAACATAAAAACAGCATAAAACACAACATAAAATGCAACATCAATATCAATAAAATTCAAAAATTCAGGGGTCATTGGGGGGGGGAACCCCAGTCAGTAGACATCAAATGATCACCAGGGCTAACTGGCCAAGTTGGTCCTACTAAGGCCAGCAAGGAGACCAGGGAATAATTTAAATGGGGGGGTCCCAGAAAGGGTTTCTTCATAGAAGAGGAAAGGGGGAAAGGGAATAGAGGATCATGCTAATTCAAATTGAAGGCTAGGCAGAATAGCTCTGTCTTACAGGCCCGGCGGCTTTGCCTTTAGAATAACAATTTTAAGGAGAAAATTTTGCAGGGATGATAAGTTAAATTCTTCAGCGGAGCAAACTCTTATCCATCACAATGCCTGGTTTTCATAATTACTTTGTACAATGTGTTTTATTCTGTTGTATGTGTCTTGTTTTGTTCTGTAATGGCTTCGGCTACACAAAAATAAATAATATTGGATTCCCCGTTTGCAGCATTTGTCGTAGAATCATAGAATTGAAGAGTCGGAAGGGACCCCAAAGGTCATCCAGTCCAACCGCCTGCAATGCAGGAACCTCAACCACCTCTGAAAGCACTGATTATAAAATCCAGGGTGAGTGAGATTGCCAAGGTGAGCTGGGGGAATCGCTGAAAAGGAAATCCTAAAATAAGGGATTTGAAAACTTATCAGCAGAACCATACGTAATATCTCTGTTTCTCCACAAGAGGGCAAATATAACAGGTAGGTGATTTTCTGTTGCCCTTGTTCCATCACATGCAGAATCTCTGCAATGAGTCCTTAAGGCAGTGGTTCTCTTTTTTTCCCCCTCACCAGTCCACACATTTGGAATACAATTTGCTTGTGCCACATCGTAATTTTTATTGACAAAGAATGCATTGGAAAACAAAAAGAAACGGCTCCACGCAGTGCTTGATTTATAACACAGATCACAACTACTTTATAATATGATCATGGGGGATCCAGAAAATATAAAACAATGCAGCTACGTAAGAATGTGAATCATTCCCAAAATATAAACGAGCCTCTTACATATGTACCTTAAAAATATGTATACAAACTCAATGAAAAGTCGAAACAAAATAAAAAATAAAAAATTCCTTCCAGTAGCACCTTAAAGGTAAAGGTAAAGGGACCCCTGACCATTAGGTCCAGTCGTGTCCGAGTCTGGGGTTGCGGCTCTCATCTCGCTTTATTGGCTGAGAGCTGGCGTACAGCTTCCGGGTCATGTGGCCAGCAGGACTAAGCCGCTTCTGGCGAACCAGAGCAGCGCACGGAAACGGTTTACCTTCCCGCCGGAGCGGTACCTATTTATCTACTTGCACTTTGACATGCTTTCGAACTGCTAGGTTGGCAGGAGCAGGGACCGAGCAACGGGAGCTCACCCCGTCGCGTGGATTCGAACCGCCGACCTTCTGATCAGCAGAAGGTTTAACCCTGATCTGATCTGTGGTTTAACCCACAGCACCACCTGGGTTAACCAACTAAGTTTGTTATTGGTATAAGCTTTCATGTGCATGCACAATTCTTCAGATACGGCAGAACAACACGGCTACCTACCTGTAACTAAATCAATGAAAAGTGTGAGCTTGCTTTTGCTGGGTAATCTCATTTATGTTAGGTCAGTTTGAGGCAGACCAAGTCTCATCCGCGCAAAGAAGCTTTTCTCTTTACCTGAACTCTCCTGTTTGTCAGAGTTGAAAAATCACAGTTCGCAACAATATGTCGAGGAGAAGTGTAGATGTAGAAGAATAGCCAATGCTCTCGAAGAGAGGTGTGTATATTGTTTCTGGTTGTATATCCATTCTGCAGCGGAATGTTTAAATGTTTCTTTGAATTGTCCTTGACTCTTCCTGCCACACTTGCCATCTTCCCCTGCCGCACCACTGCCTTAAGCTGTGTGGCTTCTCGGTACCAAGAAGGCTTGACAACAGAACATGCCTGGATAGCTCAGTTGGTTAGAGCATGGTGCTGATAATGGCAAGGTTGAAAGTTCGATTCTCAGTGTCCCTTCCAACTCCACAATTCTATTATTTTATGATTCTGTGACCACAAAGAACAACAACAACAATAATAATAATAATAATAATAATAATAATAATAATAATTTATTATTTGTACCCCGCCCATCTGGCTGGGTCCCCCCAGCCACTCTGGGCGGCCTCCAACAGATATTAAAATACATTAAAATATCACAGGTTTAAAACTTCCCTAAACAGGGCTGCCTTCAGGTATTTTCTGAATGTCAGATAGTTGTTTATCTCTTTGACCTCTGCTGGGAGGGCGTTCCACAGGGCGGGTGCCACTACTGAGAAGGCCCTCTGCCTGGTTCCCTGTAGCTTTGCTTCTCGCAGTGAGGCAACCGCCAGAAGACCCTCGGCACTGGATCTCAGTGTCCGGGCTGAACGGTGGGGGTGGAGACGCTCCTTCAGGTATACAGGACCGAGGCCGTATATAACAAGATGTCTGGCATTAAAAAGAGTATTGTAATTTATCTATGGTGCCCACTTATTATGGCTAGTAGCCACAGGTAGCCTTATTCTCTTCCCCCTCTCCCTCCCATAGATTTTATTGAAACATTTCACCATACAGTTCAATTAAAAAAAACAAGCTGATCTAAATAAGCAAAAGAAAGAGAAAGAGAAAAGGAGCACGGAGAATACAGAGCGCTCTCTCAAAGGTAGAACAATCCTTGTCTCACGCAGAAGAGTAGTAGAAGAAGAGGAGTTTGGATTTCATATCCCGCTTTATCCCTACCCGAAGGAGTCTCAAAGCGGCTAACATTCTCCTTTCCCTTCCTCCCCCACAACAAACACTGTGTGAGGTGAGTGAAGATGAAAGACTTCAGAAAAGTGTGACTAGCCCAAGGTCACCCAGCAGCTGCATGTGGAGGAGCGGGGAATCGAACCCGGTTCACCAGATTACGAGTCCACCGCTTTTAACCAATACACCACACTGGCACCCACGCAGAAAGAGGTGGGCCCTCCCGGTAATAATAATAATAATAATAATAATAATAATAATAATAATAATAATTTATTATTTATACCCCGCCCATCTGGCTGGGTTGCCCCAGCCATTCTGGGTGGCTTTCAACAGAACATTAAAATACAATAATCTATTAAACATTAAAAGCCTTAAAGGTTGGCATGGGGGCAACATGGAAGTTCTGCCTATGGCGTGTTCTGTTTATGCTCCTATCCTTACACAACGCCTCATTCACTCATTCTGCTCTGTTAGTTGTTTTGTAATGCTTCCAGCCCAAAAAGTTTGCAGGCTTAGACAGTATTGAAAGTGGAGTTGTGTAAGATGGAGGCAGAGAGTATCGCCATTGTTATGCTTTGGTTCTGATCCGTTATAGCTGTTCCTACATTTACTCTTCATCCAAGGCCAGATCTCCAGAATGCCATCTGTGACAAACATCTGTCAGGAGGAATAACTTAGGCCTCAGTGCCTCTTGTTGCAACGCACGAGGATTGGAGGCTACAGAGTCTTTTCACGTTACGATGACAAATTTTCCAAAGAAACAGCCCCCATCTTGGGCTTTTAAAGGTCAACATTCCAAAGCAGTTCCCTTCAGAAACCACAGATCTATTTTAGCCGATATCCTCCTGGAAAGGAACCTCCTGCTTACGATCGCTGCGTGGATTTTCCTATCCCCTCATAGTCTATCTTAAGACCCCTGCTGCTTTTGAGCAGTGATTCCTGCAGTATTGGACCAAGGCAACATTGTTTGTTTGTTTGCTTGCTTGCTTGCTTTCTTCCTTTCTTCTTCAGCCCTTCTCCAGCTGGGCAAATGATGTGACGGGTGTCTGTCGGCTTGAAAAAGTTCCCCACCACCACATGTGGCGTTTGAGCCCAATGACTTCATCCATGTTCCTTCTATAATAAATGGATGTGCGGAGAGGAGGCTCCGCTTGGTTTTGTGGGGGCAAAATCATCACCTTCAAATGGGGCTTAGCGGGGCACGAAACCATCCTTCAGCTTTGTCAGGATGAGTAAATCTGGTCAAGATTTTGGCAGGCCAACAGAGAGTCAACCGCTTTATGCTGGGGGAGAGAGAACAATCTTTGCAGACTTCTGGGAAGTCAAAGATCACATCCGCATAATTTGAAGCACATCACTTTCCCCCAAAGATTCCTGCTAACTGTAGTTTGTTCAGGGTGCTGGGAATTGTAGCTCTGCAAGCTGCTACAGTTCCCAGGTTTCTTTGAGGGGGAGCAGTGTGCTTTAAATGTGGTATGGTGTGAATGTGACCAAAGTCGGCTTTGTCCCCTGGTTTTGACACTGTTGTTAAAGAACAGTCCTTTGCCAAAGAGGGCTTGCTTACTTTGTATTGGTTTATATGCTATCATGGTTATTTGTGTTTGTGTGTGTGTGTGTGTGTGTGTGTGTGTGAGAGAGAGAGAGAGAGAGAGAGAGAGAGAGAGAGAGAGAGAGAGAGAGAGAGAAAGAGAGGGTCAGCTAATTTGAAGAAGTGTTCATGCACACAAAAGCTCATACCAAGAACAAACTTAGTTGGTCTCTAAGGTGCTACTGGAAGGAATTTTTTTATTTTTTATTTTGTTTTGACTATGGCAGACCAACACGGCTGCCTACCTGTAGCTAATTTTTAATAATTGTTAATGCTGTTTTATAATTGCAAGCTGCTTTGAGCTCAACATTGGTATAAGGGAAGCAGTGTTCAAATCTTCAACCGAGTCAAAGAACACAGAGACTGTGTCAAGGGTCCCAGGAGCTGCAGACTGCTCAGTTTGCTTTGCAAATACAAGAGTTCACCATGGCAGCAGGACCCAATTGGTAGAACCAGAGCTTCAAATATTTATTGACCACCACAAGGACTTTGAAGGGGAGGAACCACCAGCACTGTTCAAAAAGGCATATGGGTGAAATGTTTTAATATTGTTAAGAACTGGGGCTCAGCTACATTACTCATATTACAACGCTATAACTGCGTTATAAGTATGCGACACTAGATGGTGCTGTAGAGCACAAAATTTTGTCTATGTGATTTTATATAGAGGTGTTTTTTTCTTTTGTTATAATTATTTAATTTCTGGCTTATTTATAGTGTCGTAAACCCCCCCCCAATGTCTTACAACAAAATGTTGCAGTGTGGAGTGCTTCTGTTCAGGTCTCCAGGCAGTCTATGCCATCCCTGTTCCTTCCTGTTTTACTCACCCTATCACAGAATTGAAGAGTTGGAAGGGGTCCCGAGGGTCATTTAGTCCAACCAACCCCTTGCAGGGCAGAAAACTCAGCTAGAGCATCCATGAGAAATTGCCATCCAAGCTCTGCTTAAAAACCTCAAGGAAGGAGAGTCCACAACCTCCCCAGGGAGACCGTTCCACTGTTGAACAGCTCTTTCTGTCAGAGAGTTCCTCCTCGTGTTTAGTCAGAATCACCTTTCTGGTAACTTGAATCCATGGGTCCAAGTCCTACCCTCCGGAACAGGAGACAAGCTTGCTCCATCCTCCATGTGTCAGCCCTTGAAATATTTGAAGATGGCTATCATATCTCCTCTCGGTCTCCTCTTTCCAGGCTAAACATGCCCAACTCCCTCAGCCCTTCCTCACAAGGCTTGCCCACATTCAGCCCACATCCCAGTGAAGGCTCTGCCAGTAGACATCCTGGGGCACAGGCCTGCCAAACAATTTAAAAAGAACAGTGTTTACATATACTTATGAGCACTGTTCCTCGGAATGTTTTCCACCATATAAGAAGGGTCTAAAATTTCAGTTACCTATGACTTTGCTGAAGAAGTAACATCAAAACAGTGCACCTTATCCGGAATCACTGTCCAGTCTCCCTCCACTTCAGCCTCATTGGAACATTATATGACTTTCTGTTTCATCCATGCTACAGAAACTTTGCTATTCTGCTTGTTTGTATCTTGTATTATTATTTGTATCTTCTTTTAATAATGTTTTCTTATAAATCTTGTTTGCATTTTAATGAGAAACTACCTGATTCACTCTGCTCACACCAATACGCGAACCAAAACACACTTAGATCCTTCAAAATCTGGAACGTGTCCAGAAGAGGGCAACCAAAATGGTCAAAGGCCTGGAAACGATGCCTTATGAGGAACGGCTTAGGGAGCTGGGTATGTTTAGCCTGGAGAAGAGAAGGTTAAGGGGTGATATGATAGCCATGTTCAAATATATAAAAGGATGTCATATAGAGGAGGGAGAAAGGTTGTTTTCTACTGCTCCAGAGAAGCGGACATGGAGCAATGGATTCAAACTACAAGAAAGAAGATTCCACCTAAACATTAGGAAGAACTTCCAGACAGTAAGAGCTGTTCGACAGTGGAATTTGCTGCCAAGGAGTGTGGTGGAGTCTCCTTCTTTTGAGATCTTTAAGCAGAGGCTTGACAGCCATCTGTCAAGAATGCTTTGATGGTGTTCCTGCTTGGCAGGGGGTTGGACTGGATGGCCCTTGTGGTCTCTTCCAACTCTATGGTTCTATGATTCTACGAAAATTAGCATTTCTCTGAATTTTGCAATGCATTTCCAAACAATGTGTACAAAAATGCAGATTACAAGGGAAAGTGTGCATGAAAATGCATATGTGACTGTATTGAATTTATTCATCTCTAAATAATATTTGTATAACACTATTTATTCAAGATCTCAGAGCACTTTACAACACATGCATAAAACTATAGGGGAAATTGCTTGCCAAAAAAATGTGTGCGTTGAGCAAAATTGCCTGCAGAAATGTGTTTCTTGGGAGAAATTTGCAGTGAAATACTGGTTAATTTTAATGAAGACACTTTTTAAAAAAGCAAAGTGCTGCAGCAGGGGGGAAGAAATGCATTTATGATTTGAAAACTGGGGGGTACCAAAACTGACAGATTTATCCATCAGTACTCTTAGTTGCAAACTGTGCTGAATTGTGTTTGCATTTGTGTCTTCTCTGTATTTTTTTTGAGCTTCCAAGGAACTGTGCTGACCTGCAAAACAGACCTCCTGACACAGATCACCCAGCATGTTTGTCCAGTGTTCTGCTGATCAACCGGTGGGAAAATTCCCTTATTTGTTGCCTTCATCTTTTCTTTTCTTTTTAAACTTATTAACAATTTTTCAATACACACTGAGCCAGGCACAGGAGGGGGAGCCCTTTTGGAAATATTAGCTGCGCATGGGTGCTAATCCCATTCCACTCCACGCGTTCTCTATTATGCAAGGACCCCCCATGGAAGAAGGAATGTTTAATTCCTCAATCTGGACCTCTTCCAGGCCTTAATGGAAAAATATATTGTTGACATGCGAGCCTGTTATAAAAGGCATTGTTCGGTTCACATCCAAATTACGTTCAGCTGAATTTCCCTCACACTTGGGGGAAGTGGAAGTTTGCTCTCCCCCCCCCTTTCTGTCTTTCTGCACTTTCTCTGGCCAAGGAAAAGCCAAGGATGCAAGAAGTGTGTGTGTGTGTGTGTGTGTGTGTGTGTGTGTGTGTGTGTGTGTGTGTGTATTCAAGGGTCCTTTCAGGAACATCCAGCCCACAATAAAAAGTCCCTCAGCAGCTTCTCGCAGGAGAGCCGCAGAGTGTTGCGAAAGCTGATAATTGCTGATTCATGACAGATTTAGGAAAAACATCAGCTGAAGTAATCAGGTCAGGGCAATGGTGTTGACCACAGAGCTGGCAAGCGAAACAACTACTTCTTCCCTGTGTCCCCAACCCCCCAATTTCTTTCACTAACATTTCTCTCTCCACGATTGTGTCCAATTCCTGTCCTGCGAAACACATTGTACGAGAAAGATGTTCACTTGCTCAGAAGGATGCCAAGAGTCCTGTACTGAGAGCCAACGTGGTGTGGTGGTTAAGAGCGGTGGACTCGTAATCTGGTGAACCGGGTTCGATTCCCCGCTCCTCCACATGCAGCTGCTGGGTGACCTTGGGCTAGTCACACTTCTCTGAAGTCTCTCAGCCCCACTCACCTCACAGAGTGTTTGTTGTGGGGGAGGAAGGGAAAGGAGAATGTTAGCCGCTTTGAGACTCCTTCGGGTAGTGATAAAGCAGGATATCAAATCCAAACTCTTCTACTGATCAGCAAACAAAACATAAAGGTAAAGGTAAAGGGACCCCTGACCATTAGGTCCAGTCGTGGACGACTCTGGGGTTGCGGTGCTCATCTCGCTTTACTGGCCGAGGGAGCCGGCGTACAGCTTCCTGGTCATGTGGCCAGCATGACAAAGCCACTTCTGGCGAACCAGAGCAGCGCACGGAAACGCCGTTTACCTTCCCGCCACAGCGGTACCTATTTATCTACTTGCCCTTTGACGTGCTTTCGAACTGCTTAAATACCCTGCTTAAATAATAATAATCGAAAAGCTCTTTTTATTTGAGATTGAAACTCAATCCTCCCCCCAAAAAAGTTATTTGCGTGCTCTCCTGTGACCCCCCAGGCATCGCCACCAGGTGAACAGGTGGAGAAACTTCATGGAAACCAATCATTTGTGGCTCAAAGCGGGAATAAAGAAGCAATATAGGGATATAATAATAATAATAATAATAATAATAATAATAATAATAATAAATTTTATTTATACCCCGCCCTTTCCAGCCGAAGCCGGGCTCAGGGCGGCTTACATCCGTAAAAGGGGTGGTGGGAATGGGTGATAAGCTGATAGCTGTGGTAAACCTGTTGACGACTGTAAACGACTGCAATTAGTCTTACAGGAAAAAAGGTTCACCACAGCTATCAGCCAATCACCCATACCCACCACCCTTCTGAGTAATACCCCTCCCACCCTCTCACTATATATAAGGGTCTGGTGACTTCTGTTTCAGTGTATCTGAAGAAGTGTGCATGCACACGAAAGCTCATACCAAGAACAAACTTAGTTGGTCTCTAAGGTGCTACTGGAAGGAATTTTTTTATTTTTCATTTTGTTTTGACTATGACAGACCAACACGGCTACCTACCTGTAACAGGTATAAAAAGGTTGACTACCCCTGCTCTAACCACTAAACCACACTGGCAAAGATATAACACCCACACAAAACATGCATCCAAAAGAAATTGTGCACATTTGCTTGGTTTGCATTATCCCGAATGGTCACAAAATCAACTTTTTAGCGGCACAGAATAGACAGACAGATAATAGCAAAGGGTGCACATGGTCCTGTTTCTTCTGAAGGGGGGCTGGTTGTAAAGTTTTGCTTAATAACAATCTGTTTTTCTCTGCACCTTTCGTGCATCATTCCTCCAAACCGTTTGCAGTTTGGGGACCTTCCAGGTTAATAGTCCAAGCCCTTTCAGAACATTTAAGTTTGAAACTTTCAGCTGCTCTTTGCCCTTCAGCTATGGGCATGCCACTCTGAAATCCTTATAAAACACTCACTGAACACTTTATAACAATGCCTGGGGTGCTTAGTTAAGCCCTGTGGCTAGAGTTCAATAAAATAAATTAATTAATTAAAATGTATATGGCTTCTGTGAATAGGAAGGGACATAGGCAGCTGCTTTAGGTTGAGTCAGACTCTTGGACTATCTAGCTCAGTATTGTCAACACTGACTGGCAGCCACTGTCCGTCTCTCCCAGCCCTACCTGGCGATGCCAGGGATTGAACCTGTGACCTTCTGCGCATAAAACAGATGCTCTACCACTGAGTTATGGTGCTTCCTAAGCACTCACTCTTAGAGGAGGCTGCCCGCTGTGTCTCTGCATGATGCATTAACCTAGCCTACTTCCAATCAGCCTTCACTGGCAGAGGACAGTTGCTGTGTGCCATTTCTGCCCTACAAGCTGAAGACCAACATCTGATTCACAAAAGTTGCAGGTAGATGTCTTTTAAAAAAAAAAAGCCATCTCAAATCACATGGTGGTTTTAATTGCACCAATTCAATTGGCAAGCTTTAGGGTTGCACAGAAGTCTTGGTGGGCTCTCCTTCCTTGGAGGTTTTTAAGCAGAGCTTGGATGGCCATCTGTCACGGATGCTTTAGTTGAGGTTCCTGCATTGCAGGGGGTTGGACTAGATGGCCCTTGGGGTCCCTTCCAACTCTACAATTCTCTGATTCTAGTATTCTTCTTGGGACGGGAACTGACGTCTTCATCCTTCTAAAGTCAAGGCAGCTTGTTCAATTACAACATGTCACCTGAACCCTTTTAGACCTCGTGTTGTGCATTAGCGCTGCTTTTGTTTCAACCTCCTTCAGGATGATTAATTCCAGCACGGATATGATAAACGACTCCTTTGCGACTGCACATAACTTCGTTAACTCCTGTGCAGCGCCCTCATAAAGATCCGTGCATTAAACATCAGAATTTCCTTTCGGGTCATTAATAATCGCAGATGAAACTCAGGCTGCCAGTGTTCTGAGCCAGGCTATGCATCCGAAGCCAACCTCAGATGTATGTGTTGCATCTCTGACATTTGCTTGCGGGAAGTGAATTGACACTTCCCCCCCCCCCTTGCAGATATTCCCTCCGAGCAAAGATTGATAAGCGTGACTGTGGCCCCACATTCTGAGAGGCTGGGAGAATCACTTCTACCGCTGGAGACTCCTGCCAGGAGATCACTCAGTGCTTTAAGGTCTTGCCAAGAATTGCAGATAACAGATGCATTTGGAGAAGCGGCAGCTGGGAGGCCAGAGTTATTTGCACACACTAGGCAGCTTTGGAATCAGGGGGTGGGAAGGGCCGTAGCTCAGGGGTAGAGCATCCGCTTTGCATGCAGAAGGTCCCGGGTTCAATCCCTGGCATCTTCAGGTAGGACTGGGAATGCTCCCCTCTCTGAAACCCTGGAGAGCTGCTGCCAGTCAGTGTAGACAATATTAATCTAGACGGACCAACGGTCTGGCTTGGAATAAGGCAGCTTTCTATGTTCCTGCGATTGTCAGTGCATTGATTCCTGCAGAAATGAACACATGCGGGAGGGCTGGTACTGCGTTTGCCACTGAGAATTGCGGCTCTACGCAGGGAACAACTCTCTGCACCCTTAACAGACTACATTACCCAGGATTCTTTGTGGCAAGACATGGCGGTTTACCAAAGGTGCCATGGACTTTGAATACGCTTGAACTCAGGACGAAAGGGAGAAATGTGCTAAGAGGAAGGCACGCTTGGCAAACCCTCACCGTGATCAACTCCCGCCCAGAAACCTATGTCCCCACTGTGGAAGGATGTGTGGATCCAGAATTGAACAGTCACTTACGGACTCATTGTTAAATCGTGTTTATGGAAGACAATCTTACTCGACTACAAGTGATAGAAGAAGAAGAAGAAGAAGAAGAAGAAGAAGAAGAAGAAGAAGAAGAAGAAAATGTGGTATGATAGCTGGCTAGGGCATGGTGCTGGCAATGCGAAGGTTGCAGGTTCGATCCCTGGACAGCTGCATATTCCTGCGTTCCAGGGGGTTGGACTAGATGGTCCTCAGGATGCCTTCTAACTCTATGATTCAACAAGAGATCTATGAGATCCTACTTTAAACACAGGGTACAGATGAGCCCAAGTGTGTATCTGATCCAGATAGATGTCACCAAAATGAACAACTGACTCATCGTATATCAGGGGGGGTTGTTTGTTTGTTTTTACTTTAGCAGTGCACCCTATACATATTTACTCAGAAGTAAATCCCACTTCCTCCCAAGCCAGTGCGCATCCTAAGAAAATCTATACCCTTCTTCTGAGACTGCTGTGGTCACAATCCAGCCACAGTTTCAAGCCCTGTGGGTTCAAAGATGGAAATTTAAGCAAGTGCTGAAAACTTCCATTTGAAGGCCACCCAGCTTTTAAAAAGTGCTGTGTGTTTGCTGGATCACATTCTGCTCTGCTCACCTGATCAATACAGGTATACAATTTAATTAATTAATTAACTAACTAATTAACTAATTAATAATAAATTAATCCACTGCCCTCTCAATGGAAACCAGGCAGGTGCCTTCACTGCATTCTTTCGGCACCTGCTAACATTTTTGTTTAGACAAGCTTACCTTTACATGTAGAACATCCATGTATATTTCAATCTGTTTTTAACTTTACGACGGATTTAATTTTTTCAGTGTATCCCGTAGTTGTTTTCATTGATAATTTTATTGCCCAATCTAAATCGCTTTGAGTTTTCTTGCAGCCGCTTTTAAAATCAAGCGATGTATATACATTTTGTGAAACAGAGAAAATAAGCTTTGGAGCTTGTGCCTCGCTAATAAAGGCGCCTGGTCTTTTAAGGTGCCACGAACTCTTCGCTGCGTTTCGGGGTGGGAGTGGGGGGTTTGGACTGGATGACCCTTCCAACTCTACAGTTCTATGATTCTGGTGGGGAACTTTTTCAAGCCGACAGACAGACCACGGCAGCAGGGCTACCCTTCTGGAACGCGCCCTGAAAAGGAATCCCTTTACTGAGCATCGCCTTCCATAGAAAGAAGAAGCGCGAAGTGCAAAACAAAATATGAACCAAAAAATAATAATAAATCTGGGTTTGCACCGCGCGACCTCTCCGCCCTGTGTTTCGACATCAGGCTCTTCTTAGAAAGGGTCAAGTCAGCGGAAGATCGGTAGGGGGCGTCCAATGGATGCAAACAGTAGCAGGGAAGTTTGTCAAAGATCTTTGCGCAGGGAGGCGGTGGGGGGAACACGCTTCATCTGTGAACGGAGCGCAGCGAAGGCGCAGGGTTAACCTGCGTTGGGAGGGAACTTCCCATCAGATCTCCTCCAGCTTCTCTCTCTGCAAACTTGGGCGTCTTGCAGCCTGGCTCGCTTCAGGAAGGGAGTCAGTCCACCTCCTCACCTAAGCTGCGGTCTTCAAGAGGGGCATCGCGTTCTTGCGGCTGTGCAGGTAAAGCGCGCCCGGGTTAGGATTTAGATTCGGATTCCGACCGGTCGTTGGCACGCAGCGGCTGCGGAAGAGGAGAGAGAGAGAGTTAGAGTGAGAGTGAGTGAGTGAGTGAGTGAGTGAGAGGTGATTCCTCACTTGGTAGGTGGGCAGATTCTTGCAAAGGAAAGTTTTCTGGCGCACCGAGATTGGCGGGTGCAAATGGATCAATGCAAGGATCTTCCGTGCGCCGAAGTGGATGCAGTTTGCAATCTTGCAAGCGGAGTGTACCGGGACCCCCCCCCCCCTTGGGGTGGTTTGTGGGTCGTGTCTCCCACTCAGTCCGATTAGACCCATTGGAAAACTTGAGTGACTTAAGGGGATCGTTTTCAGCGCGTAGGGCTTATTGGGGTACCACCCTCAGCAGGGAAGGTTTTCTAGTCCAGTGGGGATAACAATTTTAGGGTTGGTGCGGGGAGAAAAGCAATCGTTGTTTGCTTTTACATATATTAAATTTATATCCTGCCCTTATTCCCTAACGAGCCCAGGAGGTAACATGAGATTATAGAAAGAGAGAGAAGCAATTGGGAAGGAGGGAGGAAGTGCTCTGAACTCCTTGACTTGCTGTGCAAACCTAAGAAATAGCAACTCAGAAGGAAGCTCCACTGCCTGTTCAATTAAAGGCTTCCGCTCCTATGTAGGCTGCCCTGATGGAGTGGAAACCTTTAACTGAACAGGCAGTGGGAACTCTGTGGTCCTTAAACACCATTTTGGGGAGTTAACTCTCCTTGAATTTCACGGGGCTTCTGTTTCTGAAACGCAAATATGTTTAGGGTCCAGTCTGTTTGGGGTCGTAGACAGAGGCGGTTTTAGGGTAGCGCAACCGGTTTGGGTGCCACACTGCAGGGGGCACCACAACAATGCTGTAGAGCGGAGGATGAGAGGGTCCGAATCTGAGAGCCCAAAATCCACCGCTGTAATCGATCAGAATGGTGAGAGGTGACTAGGCGATGCCATACCAAAAATAATAATATCCAAAAGGGAAGGGCAACCTGGAACTTTATTCTCCGGGGCGAGGGGCAGTTTCTGGACTTAACGAAGGATACCTTTCTTAAAATAAGGTGGCTGGCTGGTAGTTGAGAGCCAGAGTGGTGCAGGGGTCAGGGTGTTGGACTGGGATTGGGGAGACACCTGTTCAAAGCCTCACTCAGCCAGGAAACTCGCAAGGTAACCTTGGACCAGTCACGCCCTCCCAGCCCAGCCTACCTCGCAGGGCCGTTGTGAGAATAAAATGGGGGAAAGGGAAGAACGGCATGTGCCGCCTTCAGCTCCTTGGAGGGAAAGTGGCATACGGATGTGGTAATAAAATAAATAAAATCAGTAAATCCAGCGAATTGGTTAGAGCATGGTGCTGTTATACGCCGAGGTTGCAGGTTCGATTCCCGTATAGGATGGTTGCATATTCCTGCATTGCAGGGGGTTGGACTGGATGATCCCACAGCCTTTGTACCTGCTTTAAATTTTTAGAGGTGGGGGAGAAAAGCGGGGGATGAAATATGGGGGACCTAGATGGGTAGGGCGTTGTGCTATGTGAGAGAGAGGGGGGAAGGTGTAAGAGAAAGAGTGTGTGGAGAACGGATCGTGTATCAATGGGGTTCATCCTTGCATGTGTTTGAATGGAGGCACGGGATGTTTGAGAGAGAATGAATGGATGGTGTATGAATGGGGTGAACGAGTGAGAAAGAGAGTGGGGTGTGTCCTGCAAAAATAGCTGCTAGTTGCTGCATCAGAGATGGCGAACCTGTAGCCCTCCAGATCGCGTTGGACTACAGCTCCCATGATCCCTGACCACAGGCCTTGCTGGCCGGGACTGATGGGAGCTGGGGTCCAGCAATATCTGGAGGGCCACAGATTCCCCACACACACACCACATCCCCGTCTGAGTTGGGCCAACGAAATGGATGTCACTTTGCCTGACTTTCTCACAACCTTTTGGACCAACCTGATATTCATCCTCAAGCATAGGACGTTAAGCATCCTGAATTTAGGCCACTGTAAGCCCACTGATCCTAGCTGGATTGCACTTTGCATCCAGGTCGCCGATTGACCTTGAAATTAACCACTTGCCGTTTCGCCTGTGGCGAGTAAGAAATTTCTCCAGGTGACCAAGCAGGAACATTTCTGTAAAATGGAAGAGAAATGTTCCCTCCCTGCATTCCTTTTTAAGGCTGCTGATATGCTGCAAACGGTGTGTGTGTGTGTGTAGCGAACAGGCAGGTAAATTGTTTCTAACTTTGGTGGATTTATTGGCAAGACTGCCCTAAATATATTCCACTACTAAAGCGGGGTGGGGGTGGGAGTGGGGATAAATGTTGGCTGCTTCCTGCAAGACCGTAAGCCCTGAACTTGTGGAGCCTTTTCTGTAGATGGCACTGAAGGGGCCTGAATGAGATATATTGTGCTGCAACTAGAAGGCACATCGCCTAAGAGAAGACACTTGATAACCAGTCAGCAGGGCTTTGTTTTGTAGAATACTCTAGGGCTGGAATGGGGCTGAAATAAGAAACATGTCCCCTGGATTTTGTGCACCTTGATCTGATCCAGTAAAAGAATTCTCAAGCCCTTGTGTTTCGCAGAAACAGAAAGCATAGCAGAAGGGACCTCTGGCAACCTTCACATGCTTACAATTTATATAGCAGAATTTGAAGGGTTGCTTCCAAAGCAGGACTGCATGAATCGTTCTGGCAGTGCAAGGGTGTTCTGACCCACGGTTCTGGGGTTCCCCCAACCTTCTGGAGCAGATTTGGAGAGGGCATGGACCACACACAGGGGGAGGAGGGGAGGAAAAAGGTCTGTTGCACAAGCGCAAATCCTTGGGCACTGGATACTGCCCAAAGCTTTTCACATAGCTTATTGTGATAGTCCTTACAACACCCCTGTAATGTAGGCCAGTGTTATTATTGTTTCTTTCTTTGAACACTTAAAGTATCAAGAAAATAAAATATTGGGGAGTAACTCCCCCTACATATTGTCACAAGAAAGGGGAAATCATTCTTTCAATGCTCCCTTTGCTTCTGTCCAAGGTCGAAGATGGAAGAAAGCAAAAATTACCATATGCTAGTGTGGCAGTTCAGGATTTTAGAGATGCATTTCAGGACGATGTGGGTGTGAACCAGCTGCAGATGCTGCAGTACAGAGATGTATTATGTTTTTAATGTGTGAACGTAGAATCATGGAATTGTAGAGTTGGAAGGGACCACGAGGGTCATCTTTTCCACCCCCTGTGACGCAGGAATATTTTGTCCAACGTGGGGCTCGAACCCATAACCCTGAGATTAAGAGTCTCATGCTCTACTGACTGAGCTATGCCAGCCGACAAGTTGTGTCTGTTGGAGGTGAGATTTGAACAGGGGACTTCTTGTTACTCGCAGGTCACTCTTCTCCACAATACAAAACCAATGCTTTATTTCTAAGCACAAAGCTCTCCCACCTTCTTATGAGTTACTTTTCATTTATTAAACTTACCAGTTGATTGTCACCTGAAAGTCTTCAAGCAACTTACATATAGTTGATTGACTGATAGAAACACACACACACCATAGCTGTCAACCCTCCCTTTTTTGGCGGGAAACTCCCTTATCCCAATGCCATTTCCCGCTGCTATCCCGGATTGTTGATATCCCTTAAATTTCCCGGATTTCAAAGGAAGCAGCTCCTCTCCCTCCCTGCCGGCCAGGGAGGCTCCTCAGCTGCGTTGCTCGGCTGCCAATAAGGAGTCTGAGACCGACTGGGGGCGGAGCCTGCATGCCTTGTGCAGCCAGACCCTCACGCCCAACCAGACAGACAGCCTGCCTGCCCTCTATGCGCTCGCTCTTTCGCTCACCCGTTCGCACGCAGCCTCTGGAGCACAGGGTGGCGAGGCTACTTGGTGCCATTGCACCGCCCTCGTGGCATCCCTTATTTTCAAATCCAAAAGTTTGGAAAAATCCCTTATTTTCAAATCCGAAAGTTGACAGCTATGTCACACACACACACACACACACACACACACACACACACAATACCATATTCTTAAGTTCACATGTACACCATCATCATTTAGTGCAAACAGCACCAGGAGTTGATATGGTATATAATAATAATAACAATTAATAATAATTAATAATAATAATTAATAATAATTTATTTGTACCCTGCCCATCTGTACCCTGCCCATTTGTACCCTGCCCATCTGGCTGGGTCCCCCCAGCCACTCTGGGCGGCCTCCAACAGATATTAAAATACATTAAAATATCACAAGTTAAAAACTTCCATATGTGTCTCGGGCATTGATGCCCAAAGGTTTTGTGTCAAAACTCCCACCATTGCAGGCTCAACACTTTTTAAATGGGGCGTTCTCTGCACATGAGGTCAAGAGATAAGAGTGGAATTCATGCTTGTGTGGATGACCTTGTTCAATAGTCACAGCTGAAGCGGGTTCAATGGTTCATATCTGTTAGCTTATTCAAACCCAAAATTTTCAAAAATCAGCGTAGTTAAACCCAACGGGTTACAAATAAAACGGTTCTGCTGGATCTATATTTTGGTTTTACACGAATGGATTTTACTGTTTTACTGTGTACATAGTTTTATAGAGTTTTATTTAAATTTTATTTCTATTGTATAAAAATTCTGTTTATTTATTTATTTCTGTTTATTTATTTATTTATTTATTTAGAAAGTTTCTTTGTATTCTCTCGTTTCTTTGAATGTAATACAATGTATATCCATGGGCCAATGGCTGTAATAAACATTACCACTACCATCATTATGTTGGTAAAGAAGGGCAGGTGCTGTCCTGTGTATTTCAGGAAGTTGGAGAGTTAAGGTGATGCCTAGGTTCTGTGGTACGGAGGCTGGATTTCCTGTGCCACTTTTTAGAGCCCTTTCACACATTACGGAGAGGCTGGCCTGGGTTTGCCACCTCATGTACACTCAAAATAGCTTATGGGTGTTATCATACGGCAGCCTTAGGCAGCTGCTGATGCTGCAAAGCCCTTTTTGAAAGAAACTGGGAGTCACCATGTTCATCTCCCACAATGCCCCAGAAAGATGCAACATCAGGGGCATTATGGGAAATTAACATGGCGGCTCCCAGCTGCTCAGCACAGCACTGCTGCCACTGCCTCAAGTCCCAAAGTCAGTGCGCCCCCATGAGACATTTTGCCCAGCTTCCCCTTAAACCTGGAGCCAGCTTAGTTGCTATAAATGTAATATCTGGCCCATAATGAGGGTCTGTTCCTGATCCTTGCAGGTGGTTACATAGCAAAAGGCCAATTCTGCCATCAGCCTCTTTCTCGCCAAGACCAGGCAGCTTCTCATTCCTTTCCTGATGGGAAAATCCTATGTGGTCACTGATGGCTGTTTAGAGAAGATTATAGGGTAGCTTCCTACACTTCCTATATATTGCATCTGTGGTTGGCCACTCTGGGAAGAGGACGCAAGAGGCCCTGGTACCTCTCCTCCTCTCTCTCCCTCCGTTCCCACCACCATTGGGCTCAGAAGCAACATAGGCTGGGAAATGTGGACCAGCACATTACTGGAGAGAGGAGGAACAGCTTTTCCTCTCTTGCAAATTCAATAGTGACATATAAGAACATGGGGATCTTGCCTTGTACTGAGTCAGAACACAGCTCCATCTAGATCAGAATTGCCTACTGGCAATATTGGCAGTGGCACTCCAAGGTTTCAGAGAGAGGGGACATTCCCGTCCCACCTGGAGAAATGCAAACCCTCCAAGAGCCAGTGTGGTGTAGTGGTTAAGAGCAGTAGACTTGCAATCTGGGGAACCGGGTTCGATTCCCCTCTCCTCCACATGCAGCTGCTGGGTGACCTTGGGCTAGTCACACTTCTCTGAAGTCTCTCAGCCCCACTCACCTCACAGAGTGTTTGTTGTGGGGGAGGAAGGGAAAGGAGAATGTTAGCCGCTTTGAGACTCCTTCGGGGAGTGATAAAGCGGGATATCAAATCCAAACTCTTCTTCAAGTGTCCCTATTTTCCAGGGACACCCGTAATTTAGAGAAGCTGTCCCGGTTTCTGGTTTGATCACGGAATGTCCCACTTCTCCTTAAAGGTAAAGGTGAAGGGACCCCTGACCGTTAGGTCCAGTCGCGGACGACTCTGGGGTTGCACACTCATCTCGCTCTATAGGCCGAGGGTGCCGGCGTTTGTCCTCAGACAGCTTCCAGGTCATGTGGCCAGCATGACTAAGCCACTTCTGGCGAACCAGAGCAGCGCACGGAAACACCGTTTACCTTCCCGCCGGAGCGGTACCTATTTATCTACTTGCACTTTGACGTGCTTTTGAACTGCTAGGTGGGCAGGAGCTGGGACCGAACAATGGGAGCTCACCCCGTCGTGGGGATTCGAACCACTGACCTTCCGATTGGCAAGCCCTAGGCTCAGTGGTTTAGACCACAGCGCCACCCGCGTCCCCACTTCTCCTTAGGATGTCCCTATTTTCACTGGAGAAATGATGGAGGGTATGGAGTTATCCGACCATCGAACCGTCTGAAGGCAATCCTGTGTACGGAAGGTTTTTAATGTTTAATTATGTTTTTAATATATGTTTAAAGCTGCCCAGAGTGGCCGCGGCAACCCCATAAGATGTGTGGGGTATAAATAGTAAAATTATCATTATGGAATGGGACGTCCCTATTTGCATCGGAGAAATGTTGGAGGGTATGGATGACGTTGGATCTGGCCTTAAGTGTACATTGAGCAGGAAGAGAATTTGCTTACAGTCTTACAGATACAAAGGTTCTTTAAGGTTTTTCTTTCAGGTGGATTCAGATGGCCATGCTGAAGACTGAGATTCTTATGTGGTGGCCAGGTTACTGGATGTTCTCGTTTTACGTTTTCTTGCTGCCATTTTATTTCTGTAACCCTAACCCTCCCCGAGGACCCAGGTGGCGCTGTGGGTTAAACCACTGAGCCTAGGGCTTGCTGATCAGAAGGTCGGCGGTTTGAATTCCTGCGACGGGGTGAGCTCCCGTTGCTTGATCCCTGCTCCTGCCCACCTAGCAGTTCAAAAGCACGTCAAAGTGCAAGTAGATAAATAGGAACTGCTCTGGCGGGAAGGTAAACGGCGTTTCCGTGCGCTGCTCTGGTTCGCCAGAAGCGGCTTTGTCATGCTGGCCACATGACCCGGAAGCTGTACGCTGGCTCCCTCGGCCAATAAAGCGAGATGAGTGCCGCAACCCCAGAGTTGGACACGACTGGACCTAATGGTCAGGGGTCCCTTTACCTTTACCTTTAACCCTCCCCAAAAACAAAAAAACAAAAACGGAAGCAACCTCTGAAATAACGTGAAACCAACAGCAAGTCAATTTAAGGCCAACAATAAAAAATCAGTGTTAAGCCCCAGCGCGGATTAAAACGAAGCCATCAAATCGACCTGGAATGGCTTTTAAGAATTAAAAAGTTGTTTCACCCTTTGGCAAAGCATAGAGAGCAGTGGAAGCCTTGCAGAGCTGTTCCATAAAGTGGGGCTGCCTGGTTGTATATAGGCCCTTGTGCCACACATACCCCCAGCAGTGGGGCAGGAGCTGTTTTCTCCATCGTGCCGTCATTTGCAGAGGCCAGTTGATGCAGGTCTGGGTGGAAGGGCAGTTATCCAGGGAGAGGTGAAGCCCACACAGTTAGCCTTGCCAATGTGGTTGCTTTGTTTACAAGACATGAAATTGCATCATAGGGAAGCAGTTCCCATGCTTCTGTGCTGAGTTGGGTGGGGCAAGGTGGTTCCTTCTGTAGGATGTGTTCACCCTGAGGCATCCCATAGAATCGTAGGATTTTAGCGCTGGAAGGGACCACGAGGGTCATCTAGTCCAACCCCCTGCAATGCAAGAATCTTTTGCCCAATGTGGGGCTGGAATATTGAAATTAAGAGTCTCATGCTCTACTGACAGTGCATCACAAGGGGATATTTCCCCCCCCCCAAAAAAAAGCTTATTTGCATGTGCTTCTTGAAAAATCCCTCAGCTCACACCACCCTAATGATCTTCCCTAATTCCTTTTCTTGAGAGAGGAAAGCAGTTTGATTATAACATTATAATATGGGGCCTTCATTCAAGCCTTCTTGTGCATTGAAAGAATTCAAGCCCATGCTCCCTGCTGGTTGACCTTTGAGCATGTCTGTGAAGATGCCATATTAGCATAAATGCATTGTGCTGCACCATGCAAGGATCGGGAGGGGGGAGGATCCTCAGCCAATCAGGACCCCCTCCCTCCTTCGGATCTGGAAGCCATGGGATCCCCACCCCTCTTCTAGTCTACCCTTCTCCCTGACACCCTAGTTTTCTATGTGCAGGGAAATTGATTCGGTTCAATTGGTGAATCAACTCAGCAGAGCTGGCAAATGCAGTCAGTAGTGCAAATCACTAGGGCTGAGAGGTGATTGCTGCCTCTTGCTGTGGGCAGAGGGTGTTAAGAGTAAGATAAAGGGTTAAAGGGTTGCTGTCTGCTGAACTGGGCCTGCTTTTAAACATTTACACAGTATGGACCTATGCATGTTTATCTGGAAGTCCTTTGTTGCGGTCAGTGGAGATTAAGGTAAAGGTAAAGGGACCCCTGACCGTTAGGTCCAGTCACGGACGACTCTGGGGTTGCGGCGCTCATCTCGCTCTATAGGCCAAGGGAGCCAGCGTTTGTCCGCAGACAGCTTCCGGGTCATGTGGCCAGCATGACTAAGCTGCTTCTGGGGAACCAGAGCAGCGCATGGAAACGCCGTTTACCTTCCCGCCGGAGCGGTACCTATTTATCTACTTGCACTTTGAGGTGCTTTCGAACTGCTAGGTTGGCAGGAGCTGGGACTGAACAACAGGAGCTCACCCCGTCGCGGGGATTTGAACCGCCGACCTTCTGATCCCAAGGCTCAGTGGTTTAGACCACAGCGCCACCCGCGTCCCCTCAGTGGAGATTAGCCCCGTGTAAAATGTACATGAGATTGCAGCCTCGCTGGGGCAAAAACATGGTAACGTTTTGAACTGACCTGAGCAATTTGGACAATGAAGTTTTAAACAGAAAAGAACCTGTCACTAGAGAACAGTGGCTTTTACATTGGGGACAATTCACAGTTATTATAACGTCTGTGCTGTTGCCTTCCCCTCCTCAGTTCCAGAAAGGTACAGCTACAAGCTTGGAGCATCACTAAACCACAAACAACGCTCTCCTGTTTGTCCCTGGGCTCAGTTCTGCCCTCTCTCGTCAGGTAATTTTTCCATCTTCTCTCCTAGGGTATAGTTACAGATCTTTGTCGCTCTATGAAGCATTTCTGTTTTTTTAGTTTTACATTCCAAAAATACAAAGTTAAGGTAAATCATTCCCATCACAGGTACATTTGTTTGGCCCCTGAAGAGGACTTTATGCTGAAACGCGTCCGACCAGTTGATCTAAGGGGCTCTCACTTTTAACTCGCATTTGGCCTATAAGCAGAACATAGGATTTCTTAATATTCTTAATATTTCTCTGTAGTGTGCATCTCATCTTACAGAACATTAAAAAAATATGTTTATGTGTTCATAACCTATAATCAAGTGTTTTACCTTACCTTTTTGAAATTTCATTCTGCTGAAGAGAGCAGATCTTCCATATTTGTGTGAGGTTTTATTTAAATGCCTGGTTTAAAAGAGCACATATAAGAAAATGAAGTTGAATTATAAATCGTTCAAAGTTCTGTTCCCAAAATTTTTATTCACATTTAGGTCACCCAGCAATTATGGGGCCTACTTTTAGGTGTCGTTCAGTGAACTAATTCAGTGAATGTGTACCTGTGTTGTTGTTGTTGTTGTTGTTGTTGTTGTTGTTGTTGTTGTTGTTAAACTGGCTTTCCTTTCTTTTAAGATCCATGATGGTGTTGCTCCCTGTCCTCGCTGCATTGATGCTTGCAACAGTTCATGCACAGGAAGGAGACGAAACCATCACATACACGGTAAAGAAGAGAGAGGGGAAGAGAGTGGGGAGAGAGAGAGAGAGAGAGAGAGAAATGTTGCCTACTACAGGGTGGCGCTGTGGGTTAAACCACAGAGCCTAGGGCTTGCCGATCAGAAGGTCGGCGGTTCGAATCCCCGCCATGGGGTGAGCTCCCTTTGCTCGGTCCCTGCTCCTGCCAACATAGCAGTTCGAAAGCACGTCAAAGTGCAAGTAGATAAATAGGTACCACTGCAGCGGGGAAGGTAAACGGCATTTCCGTGCGCTGCTCTGGTTCGCCAGAAGCGGCTTAGTCATGCTGGCCACATGACCCGGAAGCTGTACGCCAGCTCCCTCGGCCAACAAAGCGCCGCAACCCCAGAGTCGTCCACGACTGGACCTAATGGTCAGGGGTCCCTTTACCTTTACCTTTACGGGGCTTTCAAAGCAATCCTACAGATTCTAATAGCACCAGAATCTGTCTGGGGGGGGGGTCAAACTACACAGGACATTTAAAGTTAAATGCATCCTCCTATTGCAGGGATGGGGAACCTGTGGCCTTGCAGGTGTTGATGGACCACAACTCCCATTATCCCTGGCTATTGGCCATGCTGGGTGGTGCTGATGGGAGTTGGGAGTGCAATATCTATCTATCTATCTATCTATCTATTGAATTTATATACCGCCCTATACTCGGAGGTATCAGGGCGGTTCACAGTAGAACCTGGAGGGTGCCTTGTTGGGTGTTCCTAGTTTAGATGTTCTTCAGCGGTCAAAACACACCTGCTTTCCCCCTTTTCTTGGAACTCGGGCACAGAACATTATTCATAGTACCATTCCCAGCTTCTCTTCCTTCAAATCCTTCCTCAGAACCCACCTTACACCGCAGCAGATGTCAACTCGTCCATATAACCTAGTAAGGCTATTTTTTTATTGGCAATGGCTCCACAGGGTCCTCCCCATCAACAATTGCCCAATCCCGGTGTTTTGTTTTGTTTTTTGTGGGGAAACTGTGTTGAAGTTAGTTCGTTAGTGTGGTATGTGAAACACAAGAGCAGTCAAGTACAACATCCCTAGAGTGGATAAAGAAGGGGATATGTGGACCAGCCAGTTGGAACTTCCTGTTTCCCCTGGGCTGGGACAGACCTTCTCTACATATGACTAGAGGTGGGTGTGGCCTCACCTGTGTAGGTAACAAAAGCACTGGACTGGCCGCCATCTCTCTCTTCTTTTGACTACACTTCGACGAGGAAGCATCATATGCTTAGCCAAAGATGCTCTCTTGGCTTCCATCTCTTATGGAATAGTCTCCAAGTGTAACTTTTCTAAGCTAAGTCTGGGATCCTATTGTGAATAGATGTGTAAGTAAACTCTTTTTGCACTTTTATAGAAGACTGTGTTGTGTCTTATCTTTTAGGAGGGAATAAGGGGGAATTACCAGGACAGTTATTATAGAGGCTTTAGCGAGCCTGAGCAACACATCCGCTGTGTAAGTTTAAAAGGGGAATGTAACTCTGCTAAATTGTGGAACTTGTGAACACAAGTTGGAATAGGATATAATCAAACAAATATATCCTCTCCTGCATCCCTGAACATTCCCACAAAGGCAGTTAGTTGGTTGGTTGGTTGGTTGGTTGGTTAGTTAGTTAGTTAGTTAGTTATTTGCAGTCACAGTGCCACCTTCACCCCAGGCAGTGGCCAAATTTAAGATGTGATTAATAAATTCAAGCAGACAGTGATCTAGATTAGAAATGACCACAACTTTATTGACTGCAGATATAGGTGGATTTTTGGCTCAGGCGTTGGGTGTATACCTGTTCCAAGACCAAAAAGAATAGTAATTATTTAATTTTTAAAAGGTAGGGGAACTCAGTTCCCCTGAGTTTCTGCTGAAAAAGACCTCTGCCCAATCCTCTTTTAAACTTGAGGTGCCTGGGGCTGACCCTGCGATCTCCCATAATCATGTATTGAGCCTTTTGCTGAACACCTTAGTCCCTTTCCCCAGCCTACTGCATGAATATTCAGTCTCACATTTATCGTTTGTTGTTTTTGCCTCTCTCCTCCTGCGATATCTTGAGACAGGGATGGGGAAGATGTGGGTCTCTGGATACTGCTGGACTCCAACTCCCATCAGCCCCAGCTGGCATTGCCTATGGCCAGGTGTGATGGGGAATGAAGTCTTAACAACCTCAGGAGGGCCACGGGTCCCTCATCCCCATGTTGAGAACCACCTCCTTCTCCATGGAGCTGCCCGCGCGTTGACATCGGTTGTCAATCGTACCGGGTTAAGGCCGACATGTTCTGACTCAGTGCAAGGCAGCTTCCTGTGTTCCTGATTTTGCTGATCATTCACAGCGGAGCAATCACACTGAAGTTAATGGGATTTCTTGAGGATAAGTCATCTGCGAAGTGCTCCCCGTTGGGCTGTGAACTGGGCGTGATTTTTTGTTGTGCATTAAATGGGCATTGGGGAGATTCAGTAAGTTTTGCTGTTTTTTCCTCTGGGGCCCGGAGGTCTTTTTATAGCTACAGTAACTCCAGTTGCCTCAGCCCAAAGATGCTGTCATTCCTTTGGAGAGCTGGGATTGTAATGCAATTAGCTGCCCTCTTGCCCCCTTGTTACACTTGAGGCCCGTTCCCTTCCAGCTCGCTGCTAGATTTGGCAGACTTCTAGCATCACCTGTGAATAAATGGATGGGGGGGGAGTTAGTTTCTGCTGCCGATTTAAGCTCCTTGAGTAACAAAGCTACTCAAAACAACCCACCACAGCCCAGTGTATTGAGCAACACGGGCGTCAACATGCTGAGACAGATTCTTAGCTGGAGCAAACGCCGTGAGTGCCTACCAAGTTACGGCAGGGATGGATTTGGCTCGCCATGACAAGCTGATTTATTAACTCGAGGGTTTCTCTCGCTCCCTCCCTCCCTGCCATCAGTAGTACTATGAAAACACTGTGCTTAGTATGGCAGGCGTGATAGGGTTGCCGTATTTTGAAGAGCGAAAAAGAGGGCACATTTGCCAACATCTACTTTTAACTATGGATCACTAGGACAACTCTACCCATGAAAAAGAGGATGAGTCCTGGAAAAAGAGGACATATGGCAACCCTGATATAGATTAGATAGATGATGATGATGATGAAGAGATAGATAGATAGATGATAGATAGATAGATAGATAGATAGATAGATAGATAGATGATTGATGATAGATAGATAGATAGATAGATAGATAGATAGATGATAGATAGAGATGATAGATAGATAGATAGATAGATAGATAGATAGATAGATAGAGAGAGAGATAGCTGATAGATAGATAGATAGATAGATAGATAGATGATAGATAGATAGATAGATGATAGATAGATAGATAGATAGATAGATAGATAGATAGATAGACAGATGAGATTAGATAGATAGATAGATAGATAGATAGATAGATAGATGATAGATAGATATTGATAGATAGAGATAGATAGATAGATAGATAGATGATAGATAGATAGATAGATAGATAGATAGATAGATAGATAGATGATAGATAGATAGATAGACAGACACATACTTACAGCATTGATACCCCAAAAGGTCTTTCTTCTCCCTTAACCACAGCATTGTATTCCAGTACAAAAATCAAGCCTGGGTCTGTCTCAGCTTCTCAGCCTTCAGCCTGCTCTCAGCTGAGCTCACATACAACTCCTCTGGCTATTTCACTTAGCTGCAGCTCAGGTCACTTTTTGGGGGATGCTGTTCATGATGCTAAACTCTCTGTTTCCTAGCCAAAGGGACTGATTTAGGTGCTTAAGTGACAAGCTATGGCCATTGTCTTACAATTGCCTGGTTAGCTTTTAACTCTGCACGGACTGGACCCCAAGGATAAGGAAGGGAGGTATTGTGCAGACTGCCCCCCCCCCTCCGCCAACCTGCAACAATATCTGTATGCGTATCTCTCTCTCTCTCTCTCTCTCTCTCTCTCTTTCATCAGTTAAACCTGATTATGAAGATTGTCAGTTATTTAGCTGAAATGCTACATTTTGAGAGACAGGAAGGGTACTGCTTGGTTTTTCCCTTTCGATGTCAAGATGTCTTAAGCCAGCCATTGTTTTCTGAGACTTACCTGTTGATTGACAACATGGCTTCAGAGACTGCAAATCTACCAATTGAATGTTCCAAGGAGGCCCAAGATCTCTCCTTCGACATTTCTGTCCCTTTGCACATTCAGTAATAGTAAGTTGGGTCAAACGTTGGTTAGACTTGCGCTCCCCGATGTGCTAATTTTGTCCTTGCAGTTAGAATCTTCCTACTCAAGCTAGGGAATGCTTTTAATTGGACGGTGCAGGTATGGCCTCAGCAATCCCTCCAGTGAGGTGTCATGGGGGGGAAATGCAGTGCTTTATTTTCCTGTGGAAAATATTTTTGTTTCATAAGTTCGTTGCAACAATGAATGGATGGGGATTGCAAATACAATGTTGCGCAAGCTTGGCAGTGGGAACTTTTTAAGTTTTGTTCACGGAATACAAATTAAAGAACATACTAAATTAGATCACCCTCTAGGGCATCAGAACATTTTCCAATTTGCAAACTGATCTCCACCACCACCCCTAATGTTATCCTAACCCAGGAGGCCCTCAGTGACGATGGATCAGCAATTGTAAAAAGTAATGTGAGCACTGGGGAGAGAGACAGGTCTCTTTCCTGAGAGCTCCATAAAACTGGGGCCTGATCTTAACAACAGAAAATATATTAATCCATATTTTCATTTTCATTTTCAAAATGACCTTAACAGATTAGAGAATTGGGCCAAAGCAAACAAGATGAATTTTAACAGGGAGAAATGTAAAGTACTACACTTGGGCAAAAAAAATGAAAGGCACAAATACAGGATGGGTGACACCTGGCTTGAGAGCAGTACATGTGAAAAGGATCTAGGAGTCTTGGTAGACCACAAACTTGACATGAGTCAACAGTGTGATGCAGAAGCTAAAAAAGCCAATGCAATTCTGGGCTGCATCAATAGGAGTATAGCATCTAGATCAAGGGAAGTACCACTGTATTCCGCTGTGGTCAGACCTCACCTGGAATACTGTGTCCAGTTCTGGGCACCACAGTTCAAGAAGGATACTGACAAGCTGGAACGTGTCAAGAGGAGGGCAACCAAAATGGTCAAAGGCCTGGAAACGATGCCTTATGAGGAACGGCTTAGGGAGCTAGGTATGTTTAGCCTGGAGAAGAGAAGGTTAAGGGGTGATATGATAGCCATGTTCAAATATATAAAAGGATGTCATATAGAGGAGGGAGAAAGGTTGTTTTCTGCTGCTCCAGAGAAGCGGACATGGAGCAATGGATTCAAACTACAAGAAAGAAGATTCCACCTAAACATTAGAAAGAACTTCCTGACAGTAAGAGCTGTTGGACAGTGGAATTTGCTGCCAAGGAGTGTGGTGGAGTCTCCTTCTTTGGCGGTCTTTAAGCAGAGGCTTGACAGCCACCTGTCAGGAATGCTTTGATGGTGTTTCCTGCTTGGCAGGGGGTTGGACTGGATGGCCCTTGTGGTCTCTTCCAACTCTATGATTCTATGATTCATTTTGATTGTGTTAATTGGTTTTCTTTGTTTTACATGCAGCAATGCACAGATGGTTACGAATGGGATCCCGTCGTCCAGCGATGCAAAGGTACAGTAAACTGTAGCAAGCAGCACATTGATGTATTTATATGTGCTAAAAGGAATCCTGAGCTTGAACTAATGAGAATCCCATCTGCATACCGGAATTTTCTCCATAGTCTTTTCCAGAGACTATGGAGAAAGCATGGGAAGGAGCGCAAACATTGTGGCCGTATCCGGGTTTTTGGAATCACATCCACTGTATCAGTTTCTCTCCAACACAGATTTGCATTCTTCATCGTTGATATTTCCTTCTGGGGCAGGGATCGGGGTCATGGGATGTACATCAAAAATGTGTCAAAGAAAAAGCAGCCCCAAGTGCTAAGATGCTATCCCGCTTTTTCTACACAAAGGGCCGCAAATACGTCCCAGCAGCTGTGGACGTTTTTCAAGCCAAACCGCTGGCGCAGATACTCTAGGGGGCCCAAATTTGGACGGGCAACGATTGTAGCATCCTTGAAACTGTCCAATCCAAATTTGTAAGGCAGATTTTTTCAGTACCACCATGTGTCCCAAATGCCGCACTACGTCTGGAGGCAAGCTTTCCCTCGGTTGAAACTCGATCCTGGCAAAGAAGCTTTAATGATTGGCTCCGTATAAACCTAAATCTATCCGGTCTACTGCCCCTAGTGACACAAGACGGTCATAAAAGTGCGTGGTCTAAACTGGTGCAGCAAAAACTCCTCTCCTGCGGACTCCATCCACATCAGCTTCTTACGATGGGCCCTATTAAAGCAAAAAGGCTAATTGGACAGCGCCTAAAGGACTTAGAGCAACCGAACAATTTAGCCATGATAAAGAAACGCTGCCCTTGGTATGCCTTCTTTTCCCCTTCTCAGTTTGACTCCTTGGCACCTTACTTGTACAAATTAACTATCCCCAAATTCAGACGTGCCTTTACTCTAGCTAGATTGGACGTGTTGCCTTCTGCCGTTCTTGAGGGCAGATATCAGAAGATTCCAATCGAAAAACGACTCTGCCCCTGTGGAGATGGCAACCTGGAAACAGTGGCTCATGTCCTCCTGTCTTGCTCCCTCTATAGAGATATGAGGTCTGAGTTTATTACACCACTCTTACTTACTATCCCAGGCCGCCCTTCTGCCGCCACGTTGTTCTTTCGCTCTTTCGCTCACCCGTTCGCATGCAGCCTCTGGAGCGCAGGGTGGCGAGGCTACTTGGTGCCATTGCACCGCCCTCGTGGCATCCCTTATTTTCAAATCCGAAAGTTGACAGCTATGTCTCCCCCTGCCTCTTCCCCCACCTTTCCATGTGGAAATGCTGATAACATTCTCAAGCCTGCCGCCTGCCTGAGACACTCACCTGCATCCGAGGCAGGAGAATGCTGCCGTTTGGATGCTCACCTTCACCTTGTTTCCGACCACAGATATCGACGAATGTGAAATTGTGCATGATGCATGCAAAGGTGGGATGAAATGCGTGAACCACTTTGGAGGATACCTCTGCCTGCCCAGAACGGCTCAGATTATTGTCAACAACGGTCAAGAGCAACCCGCCCCTGAACCCGTGCCTGTACCTAATGGCCGAAATGGCAATGCCATAGCTCGGAGGACTGTCCCAGGGATACAGTGTGCGGCCGGGTTCGAAGCCAGCGATCACAACGTGTGCCAAGGTAAGGAAGTCATCTTATGCCAAACTACTTCCCTGTATCAGGGGTGGGGGTGGGATGCATTTGGCGCCCTTTCCACACCAGATTGGCCCAGTTCGACCATCCTGAACTCAGTTGTTGATTGGAACAAAACTGGCCGAATTGCACCCTTGTCCAGATTTTGCAATGCCATTTCGGTGCGCATAACATGCACACCCAAAAAAACCCACAATTGAAACGCATATTCAAATATGTGTTTTAGGAGAAAGTGCATTGATTATTATTATTATTATTATTATTATTATTGAGGGGGGTGCAAAATTGAAGCGGGGGGGGGGGGTACTTCTGCTTATCTGTTTGCCCCTGCTGTGTAGTAGAGAATAACAGTAAGGGCAAGTAATGTAGCCTTAGTGACTTATATCAGAGAAGGTAATTCAGAAGAGAGGGGTGAGGTTGTAGTAAGAACTGGGTCAGCTTATTTCTGCTCTCGGTCGGTTTTGGCACCTGCTCATTCTGAAGTCAGTTTGTCGTATTCCTGCCTTAATCTGCAAATTCCTCCTTTTTTCAATCCGCATGAAAATTTGTATCTAAATACGTATTTTATAATTCTTCTCGCAAAAGATGCATTGTTGAATTTATTTTCTCTGAAAGTACATCTTCCTCAGAGCACATATTTAGGATATGTTTAGATTGTAGCTCAGTGGTAGAGCATCTTGCCTGTCAAGCAGAAGGTCGCAGGTTCAACCCCCGTCATCTCCAGATCTACCTTGGTATCAGGCAGCTTCATATGTTCTAATGCAGGATAAAATTATGCATTTTTAAACGCATTTTGAATCGACCCTGGAAATGGACCAATTTGCCAGTAAAGGTAAAGGGACCCCTGACCATTAGGTCCAGTCGCGGACGACTCTGGGGTTGCGGCGCTCATCTCGCTTTATTGGCCGAGGGAGCCGGAGTACAGCTTCCGAGTCATGTGGCCAGCATGACTAAGCCGCTTCTGGCGAACCAGAGCAGCGCATGGAAACGCCGTTTACCTTCCCGCCGGAGCGGTACCTATTTATCTACTTGCACTTTGAGGTGCTTTCAAACTGCTAGGTTGGCAGGAGCAGGGACCGAGCAATGGGAGCTCACCCCGTCACGGGGATTCGAACCACCGACCTTTCGATCGGCAAGCCCAAGAGGCTCAATGGTTTAACCCACAGCGCCACCTGCGTCCCAGTACATGTTGGCAAAACGCTGGCCTAATATGCTCGCAGCTCCTAGTCCCAGTTACCAGCCTATCAGCTGCATTCTAACCAAGCTGCACTTCCAAACTTCCTTCAGAGGCAGCCCCACATATATTAGTAGTCTAAGCTGGAGGTTATCAGAGTAGACTGTCTCTAAGTAGGGATGCAGCTGGCTAAACAGCCGAAGCTGGTTAAAGCTGTTCGCTATCCCAGGGGGCAATGCTGGCAGGCTAGAACCTTGTGTAGGAGAATTCCTGTTAATGTGGTAAGCATCTACTGCAGAAGAGGGTAATCAAGATGATCAAGGGCCTGGAAGCCAAGTCTTAGGAGAAACAGTTGAGGGACTTGAGTACCGTATTTTTCACTCCATAAGACACATTTTTTCCTTCTAAAAAGTAAGGGGAAATATCTGTGCGTCTTATGGAGCGAATGCATGGTCCCTGGAGCTGAACTGCCTTGTGCTTTTTAAAAAAAAGAGAGAGAGAAGGGGGTGTTGAAAGGAAGCCCACAGAGCAGCTGCTCAGCAAACAATCGGGGAGAGAGATAAGGGAGATTCCAGCTTCGCCCCTTGCAGAGGGAGGCTGTTTCCCCAGCGACATGTGACTGGCTGGTTAGATTATCTGTCTGGAAACTGTAGAAATGGCTTCCTGAAGCTGCAGAACTGTGAGTTAAACCCCATAAAACAGGGTTTTTTCCCTTTGCAAAGTAAGCTCAACAACTTTGAGCTGATCTTCAAAAAATGGGGCTTTTCTCCTTTGCAAAAGAAGCTGCAGAAATTTGAACTGATCCTCAAAAAAATGGGGCTTTCCCCCTCTAAAAACTAGGTGTGGCCTATGGTCAGGTGCGCCTTATAGAACGAAAAATACGGTATGTATAGCCTGGATAACAGAAGAATGACAGGAGATATGCTAGCCATCTTCAAATAGCTAAAGGACTGTCACACGGAGGGTGGAGCAAGCTTGTTTTCTCCAGCTCCGGAGGATAGGATCCGAACCAATGGCTTCAGTTACAAGAAAGGAGATTACGACCAAACATCGGGAAGAACTTTCTGGTGGTGAGGGCTGTTCAACAGTGGAAGAAACTCCCACGAGAGGTTGCGGACCTCCAACCTTCCTTGGAGGTTTTTAAGCAGAGGTTGAATGGCCATCTGTCATGGATGCTTTAGCTGAGATTCCTGCATTGCAGGGGGTTGGACTAGATGACCCTTAGGGTCCCTTCCAACTTTACAATTCTTTGATTCTATGATTTTGTTGCAAGGCACACTTGTACTACATAATATAGGAAGCAGCATATATATTGGACCTTCATAGGTTGGGCGGGACTGTCCTATAACACACCGTTGCTTATTTATCAACTGTGATGTAAAGAGTATTGTATTTGAGCCTCTTGAGGTCCATGGAAATCAATGGTGGTTTGGGCAGTGGTTTTTCTAGGGTAAGGATTCCATCCAACATGTTTATATTCTGATTCATAAAATAAACCCCACGAGAGCATTCCATTAATGGTAACTTAATTTGAGAGTGACGTGTTTGTTGGTAAATGAGGTTGGCGCTGCCTCTATGAATACCAAGAAAGGAACTACAGCTATTTCCTACAGCTTGTCTCGATTATGACCATTTAAATCACTATTTAATATAATTAGATAGAAAGGTCTTCCCTCCCTCCCTCCCTCCCTCCCTCCCTCCCTCCCTCCCTCTCTCTCTCTGTTGAAGCCAGAGAATTAAAAAGAAAAGAAAAATCAATAGTCCAAATCTTGGAAGATGGCTTTGCTGACGTGCACTTGGATCCCCCACTGGTTTGCCTTAGAACAAGTGTTTATGAATCAAAAGCAGAATTTGGCTCTGGGTCTTTTCTTTCACAAAAACGATATGCGCTGGAGGAACAGATGTTAAAGTAAACTATTTATACAAACAAACACAATGAGAAACAGCCTCCAGAGTTTACAGGATTGTTGCAAGCCCTGTTCCTGATTGTGCAAAAAATAAAAAATAAAATAAAAAAAGGAATTACCATTGCTAACATCCTGGGAATTTTATCCTGGGGAGTGGTGGGTGTACACTCATGCAAATGTTGTTCATTAGCTAGCTTATTTGAAATGCTGGCAAGCTTCAAACTGGATCTCTGACCAAAGGATCAGAGTGGGGGGGTGGGTATAGCTCACTAGCAAAGTGTAACTGCTAATCTGGGGAGGGGACATACAAGGAAATCAGTGGCAAAGCCGTGCAGAAGATCCCTAGTTCAGGCCTTGGAAACTTCAATTAAAACGATCAGGTTAGCAGACACTGAGAAAAATAGATCTCCCTGCCTAAGATGCTTTAAACAAGCCTGCCCAGTACAAAGAAACTCTACTGAAGCTTTTGAGGACTCCTGTGCCTTTAATTAAAAGTTTCCTATTTGCAGGCCCTACCCGTTTTATTGCCTCCTCTTGAGATTGACTAGAGAATCTGTGATGAATAGACAGTTAACTAGATTATTTCTCTTATTTTTTCCCCACGCCACTTCCTGTTCCTGTTCACAAATCCTCTAGTCAGGCTTAAGGGGAAGCAACAAAACCGGACCTGCAAATAGGTAACTTTTAATTAAAAGTGCAGGAGCCCTTGAAAGCTTCAGTTGCGCTTTCTTCACAATAGACAGTTGCACATCAGATGGATTCCTCATTTTAAAAGTGGACAAATAGCATGGCAACTTCAGACTAAATTGCTAGGTGTGGAAGTAACCCAATGACTTCACAGCAGCTCAGCCAATGGTTTGACAGGCTAGCTGATGACAGACTGCAGACACTTTGCAGTCCATCACGTAGAGAGAAGTTTTGCATGGCTCAAGTCTGAAAGGGGTTCAGTCGTCCCAGATTCGCTTTCTTTACAGATGGCTTGTAACGGATATTCTCGAAATTTTAAGTGGATGAGCAGGGGGGAAATGTGAAGATATTCTGGAAAGGTATGTTAAGGAAGTATGCTTATATCCTGCAGAGTTCCACTTTACCTCGTGCAATGTTATGTTTTGACTGAACTAAAAATACAAAAGGGATTTGCAAATTATAGAGTGATTGAGCAGCTTGGCCTCCATGTGGTGATTATAAAATGACTTCTATACTAATTAACATTTTTGTGTTTTATTTGCTGCCATGCCGTTGATCTTGAACCATGATAGAAGTGGCTTCCCCCATTGTTAAGTATAGTGTGGAAATATCCGCTTTTCATCACGTGTAATTCGGCAGCAAAAAGGACATAGCCTTGAAGGCCAACAAAGCATGCATGGGGAAGCAACATGCATTAAGAGACTCGGTTTTTTATAGGTTAAAGTGTTAATTGGCAAGAATTAACGTGAAATTGACAAGGAATTCATTCCATAATGCAGTCTAAAAATGACAAAATGGGAAAGGTGTGTGTGTTTGGTCCCAATAAAAAACCATCACCAAGTAGTATCTGTTAAAGAATGAGGGGAAGGCAGGCCAGGGACGGTGGAGCTATGGCAGTTACAATGATATAAAACATCTATGACAGCCTTTCTCAACATTGGTTCCCCGGATGTTGTTGGACTACAACTCCCATCATCCCTAGCTAGCAAGACCACTGGTCAGGGATGATGGGAGTTGTAGTCCAACAACATCCAAGGTTGAGAAAAGGCTGGTCTGTGAGTTTGTAGTGTCGATATTCCATTAAGAGTCATGTTAGTCCCCTGCCTAGAAAGTGGAGTGTTCAGGATTCTAGCGCCTGCAACAGCCAGTCCGTGTTCTGCTGCCACTGAGCATGCTCAGTCCCTATCGGAATGTTATGGGGACAGGAAGGGATTTCATTATTAGAGCATTTATATATATATTTTCGCTGAATATTTTTTTTAAAACTTCTGCAAACCTTGTGGTTCTCCCAAGCACACTAGTACCTTCTTCCCAGGTGTGGGCCATGCCATTTTGCTTACATAAGCAACAGCGCTCCGAGACTGAAGGAAGGTGGAATTATACTGGAGGGCTAGAGAGAAAAATTGCTGGTATGGTATGTCGGCTGCGCAAATGTGTGAGACTTTTCCCAGATGATGAGGACTGAGCACAGGGCATTCTGCGTGAAAGGCAAATGCTCTCCCAATGAGCCTTGGCCCTTCCCTATCTATAGCTGCAGTCCTATACACACTTCCCTGGGAGTTAGTCCCGCTAAATTCAGTGGGTCTTAACTCTGAGTGGACATGCGTAGGATTGCACCACAAGATAGGCCCGGAAACTGTTTTGCGTGTGTAGACCTTTTACCCTGACCCTAGAAATAAATTCAGACATGACTCAAATTTTGGTTTGGTTTATGGCAGAATTTAGGCCACAACTTTATTGATTACAGCAAGTGAGTGGTTGCATAGACTCTGGTTCGACTAGCTCCCTGCACCGTGGCAGGTAGCGCTGACCCAGGGCACCAGCATAGGTCAGCCTAGGGTGAACACCTAGAACAGCAGAAAGCCGGGGTCAGGCTAGTCCACCACCCAGATGTCCCCCTGGACTCAGGCACGGGCACAACCCCCTCAGGGTTGACCAAACCATTGAGTCCCTGGATTCCTTTAATGGAATACCCTTCACATAGGGATGGCGAGAGCGTTCTCCCATCCCTATCACCTGAAACAGAGCCTATCCGCAACCTTACAAGTTGTGACGATTTGCTATGCGGCAGACGAAACCCAAGTGGCAACAGCCAATCAGCCAAGTGGGGGAAATTCCTGCCGTGCCCCTGTCCCAACGACAGACGACACACAATGGCAGAGCAAGGTCAAGTGCAAGCCCTAAATATAGGGAGAGGTGGGCGGGTGTTCCGATGCTCTGGCCCCAAAGAGGAAGTTCAGGGTCACATGCATGGGTTTAAATATGTCCCTCGATTTCCTTTTCCTCGTGTCCCATAGGTCAGATTGAACCCAGCAACGAGGGACCTACCAATAGGGTGTTGTGGCTATCCAACGGTCCCACCCACAACAACACAGGGTCTGGTGGCCAGGTCGCACCGCAACACGTGCCCTCTTTGAGGGAGGACCCGATTTACTAGAGATGCATCTACATTTGTTTGATTGGGCCTTCAAGCTCTCTTCAAATATTTGCATGGAGTGAATCCGTTCCCATATAATTATATATAGCTGGAGAGGAAAAACGTTGCCCGGCAGAAATAATAATAATAATAATAAATTAAGTACCTGGCATTCCTTATCTGTCAAAACAAATTAGCTCCCGCAGTGATGAAATTTAAATTTCAAGCTCATTAGTGAATTTCTTGTGCAAACCTGCAGCCATTTGACAGGAGTGGGGGAGGGATTTTCCTTGGGATCAGTAAGTGAACCGAGGCTGGTAACAAAACATTTTAAGCCTTTTTGCTGTTGGGTCAGCTGCTCAAACGCAAAATTGTATTTGTTTCCGTTTGACCATTTCAAAAGCTTCCAAGAATGTAATAAAAGAAAGCTGCATTCCTGCAGAATGCAGTGGGGCTTACTTCTGAGTAGGCAGGTACAGAACCCTTATCAATTTTGAAATATGACTCTCCTGACACCCTAAATCCTGAGAGGCGGGTCCAATTGCAGTCCAACCTCGGTTCCCGAACGCCTCAGTTATTGTACGTTTCGGCTCCCGGTTTTCGAACGTTTTTCGGAACCCAACATCCGGCGCTGCTTCCACTTGTCGAACATTTTGGAAGTCGAATGGTCTTCCGGAACGGATTACATTCCGGAACGGATTACGTGTAGAGTGCTCCTTCGCAACACAGGTCTGACTGCTCCCCCACTTCAGTTAAAGTATCAAGGTTCTGGGCTCCTCAAGATATTGCTAGCCTACAACTCCCATCATCCCTGACCCACCGGCCAAGCTGCCTGTAGCTCATGGGACCTGAGGTCCAACATCATCAGGGAAGCTAGCATCTCAGGGCAAAGGCTATTCAAAAGCCACCCTTTAAAACATACTAGTTTTTCATACGCAGAGAATTATTGACATCAGTGAGCTTTCTCAACAAGACTTGCACCACCACCTGCAGTCCAAAATGGTACAACTTGGCTAGTCACTTAGTTGTTGTTCTTTTTGTTGTTGTTTTTTAAAAAGGTCTTCCTTTTGTCAATTTTAATAAGTTTCCATCAGCTTACATTTTCGTCTGGATGCTTTGTTTTCATATCATGTCCGCATAGCATGCAGCAAGCACCAATCTTGAAGAGGTATCTTGAGAGAATGCGGACTGCCTCTTCTAAGACGTTAAATACTTCAGTTAAAAGGAACTTAAGAGTTATTTTTTAAAAGTCCATCAAAGAGATTCTAGTAAGTTAATCCGCATGGGTGTGCAGAAGGCAAAACAAGGTTTACGGGTCTTGTAAGCAAGAGTTGTTTAACAAAAGCAGCAACAAAGCAACTTTCTCCATGGAAAATAGGCTGCTGAAATAATAATAATAATAATAATAATAATAATAATAATAATACATTTTATTTATACCCCGCCCTTCCCAGCCAAAACTGGGCTCAGGGCAGCCAACACCAATAAAAATTACAATAAAATATAAAAGAAAGAAAAACCATTAATTAAAATACAGGTTAAAATTTAAAATTTAAATGCAGCTTCATTTATCGCCCATAATCAAAACCATAAGGGGAGGAAACATCAGACTGAGTCCAACCCGAAGGCCAGGCGGAACAGCTCTGTCTTGCAGGCCCTGTGGAAAGATGTCAAATCCCGCAGGGCCCTGGTCTCTTCTGACAGAGCGTTCCACCAAGTTGGGGCCAGTACTGAAAAGGCCCTGGCCCTAGTTGAAGCCAGTCTAACAACCTTGTGGCTCGGGACCTCCAAAATGTTGTTATTTGTGGACCTTAAGGTCCTCTGCGGGGCATACTGGGAGAGGCGGTCCGGTAGGTATGAGGGTCCTAGGCCGCATAGGGCTTTAAAGGTCAAAACCAGCACCTTAAACCTGATCCTGTACTCCACTGGGAGCCAGTGCAGCTGGTAAATGAAGAACCTGGGACCTTCTGTTTGCAAAGCATGAGCCCTACCCCTCATGAGCTGCAGCCCAGGCGCTTCCTTGAGCCTACCTTTGTCAGGTGACATTGAGAAATTCTTCCTGGACTGCCACATTGGCCTCATTGGCTCTTTTCCGCAGGTCTTACCTGCCCTGTCATAGGTCTGAGGAATCCTATTGTGCCGCGGTATGCATTTCTGCTTGTTTTCCTTGGCAACGCAGTTGTTCTACCGTTGCACCCGGTTCAAGAGAATTTCATAGCCCAGGGGCAAAGTGTGTGCGTTGTTTCAGCCAAACTCTGTCTGCGAGTTTCACTTGGCAGAAGCGATACCGGGCAGAAATCCTCCTTCCCTTTCTCTCCTAAGCTCTTTGGTATGTGTGGGCCTGTCTGTTGCCCTGCACAAGAAAGAGAAGAAAAGGTGTTGCCCCTTTGGAGACTATCAAGATACACAAATAGCTTTGTCAGATCAGACCACAATCCCGTCTCGGGTAGCTTTCTCTTCCCACTGCAGCGCAGTTAGATCGTTTTAGGTTCTGGAATTTAGCCTCACCTAGCTGGGCTCAGAGTGGAGGAGATATGCTAGCATATCTCCAACTGAGCTAAGGATCGGGAGTTATGCTGGTTATGCAGACACACACACACACACACACACACACACACACACACACACACACACACAGGCTCAGCCAGAAATCTGCTGGATCCTAACTGTTATGTACTGAGCTGAATCCTAGAACAATAGGATCCAGAATGCAGCAGTCTGATTGGTCCTAGAACAATAGGATCCAGAATGCAGCAGTCTGATTGGTCCGCAGGAGCCACCCAATCCAGCTCCAGGTGGAAGTGAATCAGCGACCTGATTGGCCTGCAAGAGCAGCCAATCAGGCTCCTGGATGAAGTGACTCCTCAACCTGATTGGCCTACAGGAGTAGCCCGGAATTAGCCAATCACATGGGGCCCATTGTGTAAATAATGTATATATAGCAGACGTTTTGGCGAAAGATTCATTCCTTGCTATTATGAGCTGAATAAAGAGCATGAAACTCACACTTGACCCCGAGTATATTTCACTAACCCTACTCATCCCGGCAGATCTTGCTGTAGGATTGCTCCCTAAGAGGATCATTCTTCTAGGCATGACACTGTCTGTCTGACCCCAAGTGATTTGCAATTAGGGATGAACGAGAAAGTCTATTCAGTGGAGCTGGAGCATAACCACTCGGGCAAGGGAGGCCAAACTGCCTCCAGATTATTTTAATCCAACCTGTGCTGATGCACGCTGTGAATCAGACCGTTCATGTCCAGACAGAGTCCCTCAGTGGCTTCTTATCTTTTGAAAATGGCCCTGGTTGCCTCCTTTCAAAAACGAACAAGCCTCAGTCCCCTTTCTTATCTAACTGAGTGCTTAGAGTCTCACATGGACATGTTCTGCGGTGGGGAAATCATTGCGGCTTGCCGCTGGCTGAGCCCTTCAAAGGCATATTTTGGAAGTTGGAACCGTGTCAGGAATCTACTTATTTACTCAGGGAGTTGTAGAGATTTCAGAAAAGGGGGCTGCTGCCAGCAGATAGCATGACTGCAGCTGGAAAACAATATCCTCATTGAGATAAGGCTCCTGCTTTTGATAGCTGTCAACCGAGCTCGGCTTGAACTTAAATTGCACTCGCAGCCGCCCGAAAAGAACTCGCTGAACATTTTCAGAGAGGGGCTCCGGATGCTCTTTGCGTGTTTCATTTGGGGAGGGGGCTGGAGCCCCTGCTTTGCGTGCAAAACCAGGGTGGGTCCCTGGCATTTCCGGGGGGAAAGGATCTGGAGAGCTGCTGCCAGCCAACGTTGGCAATACTGGGCAAGAAGGATATTGCCTGCTTTTTACCGGGCGCCAGACTGTGGTTAGAGATGCAGTATCAGGGCCAGTAAAAAGGGGGGCAGCCCTAATGTTGCTAAAGGGGGGGGGGCACACAAAGTTTGGTCCTCTCCAACCGGCGTTTATTCAAGAGCTAGGAATACTGTGTGGCGTTCTGGAACAATGGCGTGGAATATTTATCAGCCTGAGGGCCACATGCCATCATGAATAAGCATGTGGGGGCCACATGGGCAAGGTGTCACAGAATGGCTGGACAGAGGAATGGTGGGAGGAACCAGCTGGGGAACCCCTAAGGGAAGAAGACTCAGAGCAGGGGCGTAGCAAGGGGCGGGGGGGCGCCCCGGGCAGCGCCCTGCTGGGGGTGACACTTTGGGCGGTGGCACTGGGCTTTTTTTTAAAAAAAAATTTTTTTAAGGCTCTTTTCGGCACTGCCAGGGTGGAGCCGCAGGGGCGGCCAGCAAGGAGCGGTGTCCCCTCCCCTCACTGGTCGCCCCCGCGGCTCCACCCCAGCAGCGCCGAAAATAGCCCCCCCCTTCCAGCGGCTTTTTCCGCCGCTGGCTGGCTTGCGGAGCCGGGGAATGGAGAGGGGCGGGCCAGCGAGGAGGGGTGACACCCCTCCTCACTGGCCCGCCCCTCTCCCTGCCCCGACTTGTGCTCCGCCGAGGGAGCCCGGGCGGCGGCTTCGGGAGTCTCTGCGGGCTGCAGAGACACCCGAAGCCGCTGCCCGCCCGGCACCCCTTTGTGCGCAGGCACGAGCAGCCGCCGCACGAAGGGGTGCCAGCCCGGCGGCTTTGGGAGACTCTGCAGCCCACAGAGACTCCCGAAGCCGCCGCCCGCCCAGCAGCTGCCACACGAAGGGGTGCCAGGCGTCGCGCTGTGCGCGTGCGTCATGACGTCATGACGCGCACACACGCCGTGACACCCCGCCCCCGGGGGTGCCTCTTGACTTCCCACCCCGGGCAGCCACGGGGCTAGAAACGCCCCTGACTCAGAGCCCGGGGATTGGTGGTGGGACAACAATAAGTGATCAGAGGGAGAAGACTGGGGAAAGGAGGTGTCGGAAGGTGAAGAGGTAACAGGGCTTTGTGAGCGGGGGTAGTCTGTGGCAGAAAGCAGTCCAGACTCAGAGGCAGAAGCTGAGGAAGGAGAGGAGGGAGGCAAAGAGGCAGAGATGAGTCCAGCTGGTGAAGAGGCATGTGTCTCCCCCTCCTGCTGTGACCAGCTCCCCTCCTCCTGGTCTCCCAGAACCGGGAGAGGCATGAAGAGGGCAGAGAACTTAGCGTCACGCAGGCATAGTCTCAGATTACTTCAGAAAAGCACTGAAAAGGAGGAGACTTAGGCAGCTGTGGGGATGTAGGGTTCTCAAGTCTCTGCAACTCCTTCTTGGGGATAAGATCTGCTGGAGATGAGTTTCTGTGCTCATTAGCCCTGACACTCCGGTCCTGATCCTGTTTTTTGCTAATACAGTGGCACCTTGGTTCTCAAAGTTAATCCGTTCCGGAAGTCCATTCCAAAACCAAAGCGTTCCAAAACCGAGGTGTGCTTTCCCATAGAAAGTGATGCAAAATGGATTAATCCGTTCCAGACTTTTAAAAACAACCCCTAAAACAGGAATTTAACATGAATTTTACTTTGTAACGAGACCATTGATCCATAAAATGAAAGCAATAAACAATGTACTGCAGTCACACAATCAATCAATCAATCAGTAGCTGAACTGGGTTCTACACAGTCACAAAAGCAAAACAAAAAAGCCACAAAAACACAAAATAAATAGCAAAAACAGACAGACCTCGGCGTAACACTCAAATCGGAAGCGTGACACTCAAAATGGAAGTGTGGCACTCAAATCGAAAGCGTAACACTCAAAACAGAGCACATTCAGCTTCCGAAAAAAAGTTCACAAACCGGAACACTTACTTCTGTGTTTGCAGTGTTTGGGTTCCAAGTTGTTTGAGTACCAAGGCGTTTGAGAACCAAGGTACCACTGTAAAGAGTTAAAATGGACTTGTTTGGTGTGGTTTTCTGCTGGCTCACTCCCATCACAAAGTTAAGCAGCAGAAGTAGGCAGGGCGATGGGTATGGCTCTTAAATTCTGTGTAGTTGGCCCCATTCCAGCCACACAAAAGTTGTCTGCCCCCCTACCCCACTTCTCCATCCCCTCTCCAAGCAAGCAAGAGAGACACGTTACAGCGAGGCAGAAGCACTTGGGGAACACTGAGCGGGGCTTGAGTGATAAGGATTGCCTGGGGGAAATCCTGAGGCGCTCCACTGCGCAGGAGTTACCATCGCTACATAAGACGCACCTGACCATAAGACGCACCTAGTTTTTAGAGAAGGAAAACAAGAAAAAAACATATTCCATCACCCCTGAGCTCTGGCCTTGCTAGCTAGGAGCGATGGGAGTTGTAGTTCAACATCTGGGGACCCACAGGTTGAGAAAGGCTGATACGGTATGTGACGTGGGGCTTATCTCCCCCCCCCCCCATATTTTTTCAAGTTGGAAGAGGGAGGGAAGGAAGGAAGGGAGAGGGAGAGCTCACATTTGTGCTGGCTCGCTGCCGAGGTGACGCCAGAACCAGAGCAAGAAGAGGAAGAGGAGACGCCGGGACAGGAGCCGTGTAAGCGGCTCTCCCTCTGCTTTTACAGTGAGGCAGGAGAAGGGATGGACGGGAGCCGTGGCTCCGGCGGCAGAGGCATCTCTCCGCTTGCGACTGCAGCGGCAGCCGAGGGATCCCACTGCTGTCCAGTGCCTTTGCTCCATAAGACGCACAGACATTTCCCCTTACTTTTCAGGAGGAAAAAGTGCAGTAGTTGGATGGAACCCATTCCGGCCAGGCAAAAATATTTGGGGTATGGGGTGTGGATATGAGATAGGTTGTGTGGCACTGGAGAAACTTCTGAGGGCCAGAAAGAGAGGCCTAGAGGACCTGAGATTCCTCACCCATGTTCTACTGCATGCCTTGTGTTACTTGGTTCCAGAATCATTTCCTGGTTTTGTATGTGTATATATATATAAAAAAAAACATGCGGTAGACTTGAAAAGATGGAAGGTGTGCAGAGGAGGGCAACCAAGATGAGCAGGGTTCTGGAAACCAAACCTTATGAGGAACGGTTGAGGGAGCTGGATATCTTTCTCCTGGAAAAAGAGGAGACAGAGAGGAGATGTGATAGCCATCTTCAAATATCTCAAGGGCTGTCACACGGAAGAGGGAACAAGCTTGTTTTCTCCTGCCCCAGAGGATAGGACTCGAACCCATGACTTCAAGTTACAAGAAATGAGATTCCGAACAAATATTAGGAAGAACTTTCTGATGGTAAGGCTGTTTGACGGTGGAACGGACTCCCTCAGAAAGTGATAGGCCCTCTTTCCTTGGAGGTTTTTAAGCAGAGGTTGGAATGGGTTTAACAATGCTTTAGTTGAGATTCCTGCATTGCAGGGGGTTGGACTAGATGACCCTCAGGTACCTTCCAACTCTATGATTCCATGAACTCTAGCCATGTTCAGTAGCCTACTAGAAGTGCAATAAAGGGACCCCTGACCATTAGGTCCAGTCGTGTCTGACTCTGGGGTTGCAGCGTTCATCTCGCTTTATTGGCTGAGAGCTGGCGTACAGCTTCCGGGTCATGTGGCCAGCATGACAAAGCCGCTTCTGGCGAACCAGAGCAGCGCACGGAAACGCCGTTTACCTTCCTGCCAGAGCAGTTCCTATTTATCTACTTGCACTTTGACTTGCTTTCGAACTGCTAGGTTGGCAGGAGCTGGGACCAAGCAATGGGAGCTCACCCCATTGCAGGGATTCGAACCGCTGACCTTCTGATCAGCAAGCCCTAGGCTCTGTGGTTTAACCCACAGCGCCACCTGGGTCCCTCTAGAAGTGCAATAAACCTCCCATTTTTGCTCCCTGTTTTGGATGAGTAAAACAGAGGAACTGGCAAGCACTTAATAGGTGGCTATTGGGCTAAGTTCAGCCTAGTACAGGGATAGGGAAATTTGTGGTCCTCCAGATGTTGTCCGGCTCTCACTCCCAACAGCCCCCAGCAAGGATTGGTGAATGTTCAGGAATGATGGAAGATGTAGTTCGGCAACATCTGTAGGGCCACAGGTCCCCTATCTCTGGCCTACTGGTTCCTTCCTAGGTTTCCAAGGAGGGAAGTAAACAAAACAGAAGCGATTACCAAACTTGAAACTACAAACCCAACAAAAGAAAATCACATAATTCTGGACACCATTAGAGCATAATCAGATTGCTGGCTGTCTTTCAAGGAGGGGTGGCAGTTTTGTATCAAATGTCAAATAGCTTTTCTATTAACTTACATAAGCAAAGAAATCGCACACGATGACTTGATTCAGGGTGTGTGTGTGTTGTGTTTCTCTCCCGCTCCCTTTCTTAATTTTGCAGTGATGAACCAGGAGTTTAATTTGGTGACGTTAATTTAATTTAGCTGTCATGCTGTCTTTTCCTGTTCAAGAACTTGCTTTTTGGAAGTATATGGTGCTGAACGAAATCCATGGAAATGTTCCATATTAGTTCTGAAGACGATATGCCATGGGGGAAAGCGGGGGGAACTCTTTTATCTCCGATCATTATTTTTTTCCTTTGACGATCCGCCAACATTTATTGGTCATCGTGGGTGGGTTAAGAGCTGCGCTCACACTGCATTGGTTTCGTGCTTGCTTCATCTGTGAAAGGAACAGATTTAAAGAGGCAACTCCTGCAAGAGAAAGTTGGCCCAGTTTGCTAACTGGGAAACCCAGCCAGATGGGCGGGGTATAAATAATAAATTATTATTATTATTATTATTATTATTATTATCCACCCATTTACAATCTTGACTGCTAGCATTAACATAACTGGCAAGAGGCTCTTTTGGCATCTTGATGATAAACTGTACCATAGCGTTCAGATCACGATGCCAAAGTTAAACACAACCAACGCTTATAGGCTCATTTGCAACGAGCGAGTCAAAATGCATTTACTATTTGCAGTTATATCCTGCTCTACGTCAAATTTCATGATGCCCGAGTGGATTACCAAGAAAAAGAATATACAAGTGCATTTTAAAAATTCATAAAAACACTGAAAATACAGGACAGTGGTACCTCGGGTTAAGTACTTAATTCATTCCGGAGGTCCGTTCTTAACCTGAAGCGTACTTAACCTGAAGCACCACTTTAGCTAATGGGACCTCCTGCTGCCGCTGCGCCCCCAGAGCATGATTTCTGTTCTTAGCGGAGTTCTTAACCTGAAGCGTACTTAACCCGAGGTACCACTGTATAGCAAAAATGCAATAAAGCAATGGATATTATTATTATTATTATTATTATTATTATTATTATTATTGCCCTGCCCATTTAGCTAGGTTTCCCCAGCCACTCTGGGCAGCTTCCAGCAGAGTGCAGATTCACAAGAGCCTGCAGTTCAGGATCACGTCAGTCCCCAGCAAAAACGCATCCCTCACAATATTGCATTTTATAAATCAGAGCTTTCCAAAGTTTTCCTGTTGGTGGCTCACAGGGATATTAAGAAATTCACCATGAACGCTTCCCTTCTTCTCTTAAAATGGCAATGGCGCCCACCTGAGAGGTGCCGGAACTGTGTTCCAGTGAGCTCCAGCTGGGGAAAAACAGCCCCGGTGACACACTTTTTAGACATGCATCATTTTGCGACACGGTAATTCAGTTTTACTAGCAAACCGAAGGTTAAACTCACCCCTTTCGAGCCCCGGGAGGAGCACTGGGAGCGTTTGCGCAACACTGCAGCCGACACACTAACGTGTCGCAACACACAGTTTGGAAAGCTCTGTTATAAATCATAATACTTGTGTCTTGTGAAATTATGATGGTGGCAGTCATTAATTTCCCTAGGGCAGAACCCACCCCAAGTTAACTAGCCTTGGGTCCCATTGGCTTCCTAGAGAGAGATATTTCAGTACCTGTTTCACCATCCTTTTGACATCAGCCACATCCACACCACAGGGACGCGGGTGGCGTTATGGTCTAAACCACTGAGCCTCTTGGGCTTGCTGATCAGAAGGTTGGCGGTTCGAATCCCCACAACGGAGTGAGCTCCCGTTGCTCTGCCCTGGGCAGCTCCTGCCAACCTAGCAGTTCAAAAGCACGCCAGTGCAAGTAGATAAATAGGTACCGCTGCGGGGGGAAGGTAAACGGTGTTTCCATGCGCTCTGGTTTCCATCACAGTGTTCCATTGTGCCAGAAGCTGTTTAGGCATGCTGGCCACATGACCCGGAAAACTGTCTGTGGACAAACACCGGCTCCCTCGGCCTGAAAGCGAGATGAGCATCGCAACCCCATTGTCGCCTTTGACTGGAGTTAACTGTCCAGGGGTTGTGTACCTTTTTGTTACCTTACACCCATGTCATATTGTTATGTACTGAGCTGAATAGGATCCAGAATGCAGCAGTCTGATTGGTCCTAGAACAATAGGATCCAGAATGCAGCAGTCTGATTGGTCCTAGAACAATAGGATCCAGAATGCAGCAGTCTGATTGGTCCGCAGGAGCCACCCAATCCAGCTCCAGGTGGAAGTGAATCCACAACCTGATTGGCCTACAGGAGTGTCCCGGAATTAGCCAATCATGTGGGGCCCATTGTGTAAATAATGTATTTATAGCAGACGTTTTGGGGAAACATCCATTCCTTGCTACTAGGAGCTGAATAAAGAGCATGAAATTTACACTGGACTCCAAGTATATTTCACATATATTTAAAGCACTTTTAACGCACATTTAAAAGCATATGCTGCCCCCAAAGAATCATGGGGACTGTAGTTTGTTAAGCATTCCAGTGAATGTAGTTCTATGGTAGGGTAAACCATAGTTCTTAGGATACTTTGGGGGGGGCATGTGTTTTAAATGTACGGTGTGGGTGCGAACGTAGAGCTGCTTCCTGATTCGAAGATAGTGGGTGACATTTTCGTATTGAATTAAATTTTTAAAAAAACCAGAGCTTCCAAAACCAAGGAGTTAAAAGTGGTCTGGGCATTAAGCCCAGATGTGCAGCATTCCAAACATGGAAGGAAGTAGCGAGGGAAATGAAGAAAAGAAAAGCCTTTGACAGAGATTGCAGATAGCTTGCTAATGCAGGGGAGGAAAGCAGAGGATTAGCAAGGTTACTGTTGCTGCAAAGTGCAAGGGAGGGCCCAGGGAAGCCTATAGCCTCTGAGCCTGACTTTAGCCATAAGAAATATAAGGGAGGAATGTTAAAAGAGGGCATGTCAGGGCACCACCACCGTCCTAAATTTCAGTCGTCACAAGAAGCAGATGTAGCCCGTTTAATGGATTTCCTTCAGCTCTTGGGAAACGCTTCCCTCAAACAGTAGACATAATTCGCCAGAACTCTTCAAAGGCCTGTCCTGCAAAGGAAAAAAAAACTGCACAGTTATGGGAGGATATTTATTGGGGTGGGGTGGAGGTTGAAGCTTGCAGAAAATCAGGCGCAGTTTTTCATAGGTGGAGCAAGCCTATGCAATTCTGTGCAGAAGCAATGGGAACTGTCGATTTCCTAGAGGCTTGCTCTCAGGTAGTTTGGGAATAAGACAGCGGCTTAAAAGGTAGAAATGAGCACTGCCAATCTCCGCTGGCCTCTTGTTTCAGGTCAAGTAACCAATGCAGGTGCCAAAGGTTAGGTTCCTATAGATGCCACCAGTGCTTTTTTTCCTATTAAAATAAAATGTTTAGGGGTACTCTCATCAGTGGCGGAGCTTCATGCTCCGGCACCAGGGGGCGGAGAGCAGGTGGGGGGGTTGCCGCGTGTCCTGGGGGCATGGCGTGCTGCCCACAGGGGCGTGGCATGCATCCTGGGGCATGGCATCCAGTGTGGGCAGGGGGGAAGCTGCGATGGCACCCCACCGGGATCACGCTGCCGGGGGCAGTGCGCTCCCCCCCCACTCCTCTTCCTTCCACTCTTGAGAGCCAGTGTGGTGTAGTGGTTAAGAGTGGTAGACTTGTAATCTGGTGAACCGGGTTCGCGTCTCCGCTCCTCCACATGCAGCTGCTGGGTGACCTTGGGCTAGTCACACTTCTTTGAAGTCTCTCAGCCCCACTCACCTCACAGAGTGTTTGTTGTGGGGGAGGAAGGGAAAGGAGAATGTTAGCCGCTTTGAGACTCCTCAGTAAATGGACAAAACTACAAAGATTCACAAAATGTTTAGGGGTATGTGTACCCCTGTGTACCCCCAGAAGAAAAGCACTGGATGCCATCCTTTTTTCAGCAACGTTGAATGATGTGCTTTTCAGAATGGGGAGGAGAGAGAGCAGACTGCATTTTTCAGCACAGGAGACTGGCAGTCCCTTTATTCTGCATCCACAGAACAGTTTGCTTCCCTATACTGTATTGGTATCTCCCAGGCTTCCTGGTGCCCTCCAGACCCCCGGCAGCTCTACCCAGCACTCATGGAAGTTGTAGTCCAAAAGAAAAAAGATCTGCGGGGTACCAGGTTGAGAAAGGCTGGGACATGCCAGCATCGTATCTGCTTTCCACATCAGAGATCTTTGAGACTACAGTCCTAAAGACTTACCAGAGCCAGGGATGGGGAACCTGTGGCCCTCTAGATGGTGTTGGGCTACAGTTCTCATCGTCTGTGCCCATTGACAATACTGGGTGGGGATGATAGGAGTTGTAGTCCAACAAATAGCATGTGGAAGACCACAACTTACTCCCTGTACTAAGGAGCAAGCCCCAGTGAAAACAGCAGAACATGCAGAAGATCGCTCTGCTAGGACACAATGGTTTTTTTTAAAAAAGAAACAACAACACAAAATTATCAAAGGAGCCCTGCAGCACATATACCTGCATACAAATGGAGCAGGGAATCTACTGTGATGGCCCTAAAGCTAAGAGACTTGGGCCACCCCAAAGAGTTTGCTTTCTCCTAGTCACAATTTACTTGGGGATTACGTTCTAAGGCACCGCGCATTGGAGTGAAATCGCGTAGATTTGAAACGCCAAAAGCCTGCAAATAACCCATTTCACCCCTGCCCTGCCCCTGCCCCTGCCCCTGCCCTGTTCCACCCATTTTTGGTGACGTTTTTGTGACATTTGGGGGGTCGCTTCTGGGTTCGGCACAGTAGCGTGTGCCTTGAACGTGTGTAAATTGCCTGTATTGAATTTGGACCTATTTAGCTTCCGGATGTTGTTGGACTCTCAGTCCCATAGCATGGCCGGTGGTCAAGGATTATGGGAGCTGTGACCTAGCCACACCTGGATGGCCACAGCGCAGGGGCAGAGGAAGCCTCCTCGCCACCCGGGGCAGCGAACGGAGGCTTCCCCTGTGGGCGGGGTGTCGTGACATCACAACGCGACATCACGGCGGAGTGCGCATGCGCGAACTGCCGTGCGTGCGCACTCCGTCACCGGGCCGCTGCTGCTCCCGCTGTTTTTGGCGCGGCGGCTCACAAGGGTGCCGCAGGAGCAGCAGCGGCGCCGGCGGCCGGGCCCCGCGCAGGGCAGGGCCAGCCCAAGTGTCACCCCCTCCTCCCCTAGAACCTGGGGCGTACCGCCCCCTCCGCCCCCCTTGCGACGCCAGTGCCACAGCGTCCTCATCCTTGGCCTACAAGTATCTGGGGTGCTGTTGTTCTTGATTTGCCCTGGGCTCTCTCCCAGCTGAAAGTTGGGTGCCTGCCTCTACAGCATGTCCTCTTTAGGTGCCAGCCTTAGATAGCGAGGTGCCCGCCCGGGCAAGGAGGACTCGGGGGTTTTCCAGCCCTGCGGCTAGCAACCAAGAATAATGAGAGGCAGCACATGCTTGGATTGGCTCGAGTGAGTTGCTCCGTAACCATGGGCTCCAGATTGACACAGGTTTAAAAGGGCATCGAAGCGCCCCGTGGCTTGGTTACATAAAAGAGCTGAGCTGGAGGAATAACTGCACTGAAGTGTAAACGGCCGGTGGGAACCGCGCTGGAAATGCCGAGCGCTGTTGTGATTATCTGGTTGTAGAAAGCAAACGGCGGAGATTAAAATGTTACATAAGGGAGCGAGCAGCGTGAGTCAGGGGTTTGGGGAAGAGTGAGTCACAGCCAGAGGGAACGGAGCCAGGCATGTAAGAGAGAGAGAGAGAGAGAGAGAGAGAGAGAGAGAGATCCGAAAGCGTGCTTTCTTCTTGGAAGCAAGTTCCAACAGAATCCGTGGACTTTCTCTCAAGTCCTTGTGTTCTTAGGATGGAGGTTCCTAAGGGATCTGAGGCATAGCTGTCAACATTTCCCTTTTTTTGCGGGAAATTCCCTTATTCCGAATAGGATTCCTCGCAAGAAAAGGGAAAGGTTGACAGCTATGATCCGAGGAGATCGCAGAGAGCAAGCTTGGAAGGATGGGGGAGAGTTGGGGCCACTTAAGAAGACTTTTAAAAGCAGCTTGCTTCAAAGGAAGGGTCTTTTTCGAGAGCTCAAAGCAGCTCACCCAGAATTTCAGCCCAGAATGACGAGCGTCCTGCCAAAGTCAGCAACGGAAGGGGACAAAACAGTATAAATCACTTCGTGAGAGAGCGCTGGGTACATTTTTGGCAAATGAGAGGGAATCGCTGGAGCGCAGCTATTAGTGAAGCTGGTGGGAACAAGCACGGCGCAATGCAAGCCAACCTGTATTCTGCCACAGCGCGGGTGGGGGGTGGGGGCCTGGAGCCGTTTCACCCCCAAAACCTGCAAAAGAAACACTTCTCGCAGTATTTCTAGATTATCTCATAAACCTCAGCAGGTTGCAAGGCAGTTTGGAGAAGGCTTTCTTAATAGTATTCATAACCACACTGAATTTATTAAGAACTGTTTCTAAAGGGGCAGGGGCGTAGCAACGGGGGGCGGGGGGGCGGGCCGCCCCGGGTTCCACCCCAGAGGGGGGTGACACTTAAAAAAAATTGTTTTTTTTTTAAATTATTTTTATTTTTTAATTTTAACTTCATTGAAAAAAAGAGATAATACACACACACACACACACACACACACACACACACACAACCCCCCACACCTCACAAAGTGGCGCCATCAGAGGGGGGTGGCAGTTTTTAATGTTTTTTAACTTTTTTAAAAAATTTTTTTATTTTTTTATTTTTTCTTTATTTTAACTTTATTGAAAAAAAGAGATAGTAGACACACACACACAAAACCCCCACACCTCACAAAGTGGCACCATCAGAGGGGGGTGACACTTTTTAATTTTTTTTAAAAAAAACTTAAATTAAAGTGGTGGGGGGGGTGACAAAAAAAATTCCGCCCCGGGTACCACCGGGGCTTGCTACGCCTCTGTAAAGGGGTGTATGTTTAAAGTCTTGGGGACCGCTGCAAAAAAAAAAAATCACTCAAATTGCAATGGGATTTTATGGCAATGGGTTTGGAGGGGCGACGAGGCCTCTGGCTGTGATTGGCTGAGCAGCCCTCAAGTTGCAGGGAAGCAGGACAAGCCACGTGGTTTCTAGGTGCCGCTGGATGCGCTGCTCAGATTTTACAGGGAAGGACTGTAGCTTAGTGGCAGAGTACCCGCCTTGCATTCAGAAGGTCCCGGGTTCAATCCTTCCCAATTGAGGCTGGGGAAAGTCCCTCGTCTGAAACCCTGGAGGGCTGCTGGCTTTATTGAGCTAGATGGAACAATGGTGTGACTCAGTTAAAGGCAATTTCCTGTGTTCCTACAGAAGGACACGGAAAGCAGAAAGACCAAGGGAAGGAGGGCTAAAAGGAATTGGGAAAGTTCATGGAAGCAGCCTCTGTTTTTTTCCCCATGGACCAGTTGTCTCCCTTCCCTTTCCAGCCCGAGGGCCACATTTTCTCATGGGCAGCCTTCTGGGGGTCACATTGCCAGAGGCAAAAGTTGATAAAGTGACAGCTGTGATTCTTACCTTTGTATGGTGAAAGTCTTCTACAGAGACCCACAAGCTTTGCTTACAACACATGCAGACGAACACTGGCTATGCTGCTCTTTGCAGTACACAAGCATTTGCTTGCAAGACAGATCTTTGCAAGGTGCAAGCTCTCTCAACACAGACTTCATACAGGTCTTTGCAAGATGCTAGCTGCCCATATAATAAACATGCATGCATGCACACACAAGCACACTGGTCGCAATGACAGGCATTTTGTGAGTTAATGCAAAGTCTGCATTCCACCTGCCCATCTTCTTCTGTGTACTTTTCCAGCAGTGAGCCAGCTTTTAGGAACTGATAACAGCCATCAATTCAAAGACTGAGTCAGGGTGGAGGAAAGTTTCTTTTGAGCTGTCATATAGAAAGGAAGCATGTAGGAAAATATTTGGGCATTCGAAGAGTGTGCGTGTGTGTGTCGGGGGAGCAAGCCTGAAGAATAGAGTCAAAACAGTCCATTCTGTTTGTGATCTGGCTTTTTTGTGTGTGGTGGGGGGGTCAAGTTTGTTTTCATTTTGCATGAGAAAGAATCTATCTTTTCTTTTCCATGGCCCCACCCGGAATATGCCACTGGTCCCCAGTTCCTGAACAAACACGGAGAGTTCAAGTGGGATTTGTAAACTAGTTTCAAGGAATTTGTTTATTCAGCTTAGAGACTTCCAGTTGGTGCAGAGTGCCAGAAGAAACTGCTGTCAAACTGTGCTGCATCATTATAAAAGGCATAAATCTGGGAAGCCACACACAAACCCAGTGCAATGATGCAGCGTGCCGAATCTTCTACTGGGGTTGAAGGGAGAGAGAGAGAGAGAGAGAGAGAGAGAGAGAAGAATTGCAAGCCATTAAGAATGTAAGAATATCAGAAGAGTCCTGCTTGATGAAGTCAACAGCCCATCTAGTCCAGCATCCTGTTCTCACAGTGACCAACCACAGGGAAGCCCACAAGCTGGACCTGATCCTAATAATAATAATAATAATAATAATAATAATAATAATAATAATAAATTTTATTTATACCCCGCCCTCCCCAGCCAAGACCTGACTCAGGGCGGCTAACACCAAGTATAAAAACAATTGATTAAAATACAACTTAAAAACAAGATTAAAAACAACATTAAAGTGCAGCCTCATTTCAGTAGAAACTCAAATCAAAACTATTTGGGGAAGAAACCATCAAATCTTCACCAAGGCTGACTATCTAGACTGGCCCTACATGGGCCAGAAAAATGCCAGGGAAGTCCCCAAATAGGAGTTCCATCTCAGGAGGAAAAAAAGGAAAGAGGGGGGAGGGGATCAAATTGATTCCAAGCCAAAGGCCAGGTGGAACAGCTCTGTCTTACAGGCCCTGCGGAAAGAAATCAGATCCTGCAGGGCCCTGGTCTCATGAGACAGGGCATTCCACCTGGTCGGAGCCAGTGTTGAGAAGGCCCTGGCTCTGGTTGAGGCTAATCTAACTTCCTTAGGGCTCGGGACCTCTAGAGTGTTGCTATTTATGGACCTTAAGGTCCTCCGTGGGGCATACCAGGAGAGGCGGTCCCGTAGGTACGAGGGTCCTAGGCCACGAGTGAATAGCATTCACTCCTGCCTCCATCAGGCAGCCATTGTGACTAGCAGCCACAGAGAGCCTTATCCCTCCATGAATTAGTCCAATCCTCTCTGAAAGTCGCCCAAGTTGGTGACCATCACTGCCTCTTCTGGGAACGTATTCCAAAGTTCCAACTATGCCTGAAGATGTGATTTCTTTTATCTGTCCTGGTAGGCCACTATGGGAAGGAGGATGCCCCACCAGATGGGCCTGTGGTCTGATCCTGCAGGGATCTCCTTGTGGCTTGATCACATCTGTTTGTAGAAAGGCGGGTGCTTATACAAACATTGCAGCCTGGAACTTCACAGATGGAATTGCAAGCCAGCAAAGGTGAAGGATAGGTTGAAGGACCCTGTGTGAGAGGCGGGGAAGGGGAGACCTCAAAGAATAGAATAGAATAGAATAGAATAGAATAGAATAGAATAGAATAGAATAGAATAGAATAGAATAGAATAGATCTTTATTGTCATTGTTCCCTCGCGGGAACAACGAAATTCCTCGGTTGCTATATCAACTCAAATGAGGCACTCCACATAATCTAAAAATACTGATAAACACAATACAATACAATACAGCACAATATAACAAATAAAATAAGATGACCTCAGAGTCCAGAGTTTCCATTTAAGGCCAAAATTGCTCTAGGAAAGAAACTGTTCTTGAGACGGCTCGTTCTCGCCTTCATCGTTCTGTATCTCTGTCCCGATGGCAGGAGCTCAAAGAAACGGTGACCAGGGTGCGATGGGTCTCTTGATATATCTAATGCCTTTCTGTGGCACCTGATGGTATAGATACGTTCTAAGGTAGAGAGTGAACAGCCAATGATACTCTCTGCTGTTTTGATAATTCTTCACAACACTATCCTATCCTGAGAAGTGCAGCTTCCATACCACACACATAAACCATAAGTGAGCACACTCTCAATGGCACAGTGATAGAAGGTAAGCAGCAGCTTTTGCGGAAGACGATTATTCCATAAAATTCTCAAAAAAATACAGTCTGTGCTGCGCCTTCTTCACAATCCCCCCTATGTTGAGAGAGTGAGAGAGTAGGTGAGAGAAGAGAGGGATGATCCAAGGTGAGAGCTAGGAGGGCTCACCTCTTTCTGTATGGGATAAAAGTTAAGATGGTGAGAGGACGATGAGAGAGGATGGTGTTGTTCTCTTTTCTTCCTTTTTAGTTTCCTTTTTTATTGTTTCTTGTAGATTAGTTTGTTGGTTTTTCTTTTATTGTAACACGAGAATCTCAATAAAACTGTGTAGCAAACATGACAGCCTGGGATCCAGGAACAGGGAAGCAACAGTCAGAGAATCATAGTGCTAGAAGGGGCCTAGGTAGTCATCTAATCTGACTTCCTTCTCCATGCAGGATCTGTGCAGCAGGATGTAACGATGGCATCCTTGACACTGGCTGCATATCCTTCAGTAGCGGAGAGGCCAGATATGTGTCCAAGGCAGTCTGTTTGACTATGGCGCTTCTCTTACCCTTAGGAATTCCCCCCCCCCTAATGTTTAGCTGAAATCTACTTCCCTCTCATTGGCTCTAATCCTGCCTTCTGGAGCAGTGGAGAACAAGTCCTTCGGGTATTGGAAGGCCCACTAGCATGTCCCCAGCTTCTCCAAGCTGATCGTACGGTTCCGTCAACATGAGAATCCATCCTTGACTATGGGATTCAGCTGCCTTCTACTTTCTCCCAAGGTTCTGGAGACGAACAGAAAAGTTAGGACTGCGTTTTCCAAAGTCCCTAAAGTCCATGCTGTCGTTTTTGTTTCTTTGCTTTCAAAAGATATTGACGAATGTGCGACAGGCGCCCAGAACTGTAGGGTAGATCAGATATGCGTCAACTTAAGAGGATCGTTCAGCTGCCAGTGCACAGCCGGGTATCAGAAGCGAGGGGACCAATGTGTTGGTAAGTACTGTGGAGAAGCAAGATGTTCCTTGGCAGTAATGTTTAAGGGCCTCTCTCCCTAACTAGTAGTGGGGTGTTTTTACAGGTGTATTCTGCAACAGGCCACTGATGCAGATAGTACAATGGTGGTAGATTTATACTGCCCACACGTCATTCCTCTTTATAAGTTGTTCTGCAATGTTTCCCCATTGTTAAATACATGAATCTTGTATTTGTGGGTTTCCCCATTAACCTCCATGTGATCAGAGCTAGGTTTTAGGGTTAACTGCATCCCTCCTGGCGCCTTCTCTCTCCTTGATTCAACATCTATTGGCAATCATTCCAGTTGGTTACAGCTGAAGGATGGGAGACTTCCATTGACTCGACTGTCATTTGGCTCCTCTCTGAGCTGTCTAGTCCAGCTGGCCATTTTAAGAAGTGTTAAGTAGCTCTAGGAATTGGTGCCTGGGCTCGCTTTTTCCTCTTCCCTTGAGATGCCCCTGCTTCAAATCTTCACGCAGCGGCTAGAAAATTATAGGAGCTGTATAAATGATGACAAATCATCGTCTTAGTGCCTTTGTTCTTGTGAGAGTAAAGCCGTGGTGGCAATGTGAGGTTTTTTAACTCCATTTTTTTTGTTTTCATTTATTTTTTAAATGCTGCGCTTTTACGGCAACCCAGACATAGATGAATGCACACGCCTTTCGTTTTGCCATCATCGGTGCGTGAATACTCCTGGTAGCTACTACTGCCAATGCAACGCTGGTTTTCAGTTAGCAGCCGACAACCACACGTGCGCAGGTAAGATTCGAGGGGGAAATTGGCAGATCTGGACTTAGAAGAAGAGGCTTCCCCACTGTCAAAATAGACAGTCCCATCCTGTAGAGCAGAGAAATCCAACATGGGAGCCTTCAGATGGTGCTGAACTACAACTCCCATCATCCCTGACAGGAGTTTAGTCCAACAGCATTGAAAGGGCAGCACATTGTCTATCCCCGGTTGGGTTTCTGTTAATAACTTTGTGAGAGCTTGTGGTCATCATTGCCAATGAAATCCAGGAACTCGGTCACCAAAATGGTTCCGAGAGTTTTCTCAGTACATGGTTTCTGTTTCTTCTCTTTTCTAGAATCTTCCTCAGAAAGCTGTGCCCAGAGCAGTTTAAAATGCTTGACCCTGTAATGACAGTGTTGAACTAAGATGGTTTTTAGCCTGTATTGTGTTGGTTGCTTAATTTATTTTTCTGTTGTGGTATTCTTCTCAAGCCAGCGGAGTTTGTTTAATCATTGTTTGTTTCATGCAAGGAAGGGGAAGAACCTGTGGCCCTCCAAATGCTGATGGGTTCCAGCTCCCCTCATCTCTGAGCCAGTGTGGCATAGTGGTTAAGAGCGGTAGACTCATAATCTGGTGAACCGGGTTCGTGTCTCCACTCCTCCACATGCAGCTGCTGGGTGACCTTGGCAAATTGGTTTGCCAGAATGTGTATATTGGGGGGGGGGGGTGATGCAGAGAAATAAATTTATTTTGGGAGGAAATTCACATTAAAAGCTACTGAATTTACATGAGGACTTAAAAAATGCAAACTGATGTGGCAGACTGAACTTAAGATTCAAAAAACAAGACACTGAAATTGGCAGGCGATCTTCCATTCCACCTGAGGCTCTCCACCCCTAATCTAACTAATGAATTGATTAAAAAACCGCAGCCCTACTGAAACCTGAATAAACATGAAGCCCCAAAAAAGGCAAATCTTGACACATTTGCACTTTTAAATATTGTCCACAGTTAGCACTGACCAGTGAGGAGTTTTAGTTCTTTATTGGCAAGCACATGGATACATCAGCAGTTGTTCCTCCCTCCCCACCCCCACCCCCCATCCCCACCCCGCAGCTGCTCAGGTGCTGCTCTAAGCATTGAAAAGAGCTGAAAGAGGATCATAGCTGTCAACCCTCCCTTTTTTTGTGGGAAACTCCCTTATTCCAATGCCATTTCCCGCTGCTATCCCGGATTGTTGATATCCCTTAAATTTCCCGGATTTCAAAGGAGGTAGCTCCTCTCCCTCCCTGCCAGCCAGGGAGGCTCCTCAGCTGTGTTGCTCGGCTGCCAATAAGGAGTCTGAGACTGACTGGGGGCGGAGCTTGCATGCCTTGTGCAGCCAGACCCTCACGCCCAACCAGACAGACAGCCTGCTTGCCGTCTACGCGCTCGCTCTTTCGCTCACCCGTTCGCGCGCAGCCTCTGGAGCGCAGGGTGGTGAGGCTACTTGGTGCCATTGCACCGCCCTCGCAGCATCCCTTATTTTCAAATGCGAAAGTTTGAAAAAATCCCTTATTTTCAAATCCGAAAGTTGACAGCTATGAAGAGGAAGTGGGAAAGAGTGTTGCTGTTCCTCTTTCAACTCTGTGTATTTTTTGAGGAGGGAGGTAAGCACCCTCACCACCTCATGACAAAGAGAGGAGTGCCCAGAAGCTTTGCAGTTGCCAAGGAAGTCCTCCTGGCTACTGTGTTGGTGTTACCTCTGGCCCCATGAGAATTCCCAAGGGTCAGCTAGATAAGTCTGGAAGGTGCATTTGGGCCTGAAGTTCTCCACCCCAATACAGGTGTCTCATGCCACCTGTATTATTTAGCTATAGACCATCTCTGTGTCTATAGTCCCATTAATAGTTCTACCAGCTGGCGGGCTTGTTGCTAGGAATTATTAATAAATAGTGTTGTTTCAGCTATTTATATCCAAACAATAACCAATAAGCCACCTTTTTCTCAGAGCCAAAGACCTCTGAGAAAATTGGTCTCTCAAATGTTGGAGAGTCAGTGATCTGGGGAAGAAGCTTTACACTCAGGAGGAAATCTGTACCTACTAGAAGTTACTCTCTGTAGTAGGTGGATAATAAAAAGTTAATAATGCAAAACAGGGTTCACTACGGGGTCACATAACTAAACTTTACATCTGAAATTCCGGCAAGTTTTTTACATTTCTGTGCCCTCTGATAATGCTCTTAAGATGGATATAAAATGGACCCCCCAACATTGCACTGAGGAGAAATAAATCTCACCATTTTGCAATGTGGTTGATGCTCCTGAGCATTGCAAAATGATCTACTGGTCTCAGAGGCTCATGTCATAAACGAAGTGGAATTTTAAAAGAACAGGTCTCCAGGGTAATAAACAGCTCCAGATAAATCTTAAACTGCCTGCATGCTGAGAAGCTTTATCAGTATGTGTTTCTTATAGCAATTATTTATAGACCTACCCCTCACCAAAAATTGTATGGGGGGAGGAGTGGGGAAGATGCTGGAATCCAGCATTTAAAAACCACAAAAGGATTTCTGGAAAAGTTTGCTACATGCTAAAATGCCACCTACATTTCCTAACAGAAATGAAGAATAATTCTCACAGGCCAAACAAGTGTGATTGATAGAGGGTGATACATATCCTGACCCAATTTTGAGAGGAGAGAGGAATTCTCCATTCAACTTTGGCCTCCATGCCAACTTGTCTCTGCTTTCCGCTTCCCAGGGAATTATGTTATCCATGAAGCAGTCGAGAAGGCAGTACTGTAAGACAGTGTTTTTCAACTTTGGGGGCCCAGATGTTATTGGACTACAACCCCCATCATCCTTGACCATTGGCTAAGCTAGCCAATGGGACAACATACTGATTGTTGTTGGCATCACTGTCTCAAGAGACAGCTTCTTCTTCAAAACTCTTCTTCAAACTCTTCTGCTTTGCTACTCCCTCTGAGGAGAGTGAATGGGGTCCTTTTCAGAAACTAGCTGAACTTTCAGCCACGTCTTCACAGGCAGGCTGACAGGGGTTAACAGCACAGATGTTCCCTTTTGTCTAAAACATGGGCAGGCAAACTAAGGCCGAATCCAGCCCAATTGCCTTCTCAGTCGGGCCTGCGGACGGTCTGGGAATCAGCGTGTTTTTATATGAGTAGAAAGGACATGTGTCCTTTTATTTAATATGCATCTCTGGGTTATTTGTGGGGCCTGCCTGGTGTTTTTTACATGAGTAGAATATGTGCCTTTATTTAAAATGCATCTCTGGGTTATTTGTGGGGCATAGAAATTCATTCTTTTTTTTTGTTCAAAATATAGTCCAGCCCCCCACAAGGTCTGAGGGACAGTGAACTGGCGCCCCACTGAAAAAGTTTGCTGACCCCTGGTCTAAAAGCTGTGGGGAACTGAATTTTGCTGAAGTGTCTATGTCTAGTTATCTGGTGGTAATTCTTACTTACAGGGGTGAGGGCAAAATTGAGAAGAGGATGCTAAACTAGCTGAGTCATTGACCTGACTCAGCAGGGCTCTTTCTGTGGGTCTTATGTGACTGACTGAATTGAGTTTTCTTTTGGCTCGCAGGAGTGGTGCTGATGTTGTGGTCTGCCATTCTTTCAAACTTGTGGAACCTAGCAGACAAATCTAACAACAGGTGTTTCGTTCTTATTAAATTCATCCTCCACTAATCAAGAAAATGTTCTGGACAACCAGGCCTGGTGTTAGGACCATAAAACCAACCCTATTAAAAGTAGAAACAGCAACTCCAACGAAACAAATACGGCCATGTTAGTCATCCCTATTAAAATATACAGAGCAATTGTTGGTTACAAGAAATGAGCCATCTGTGAAGCAAAGAGGGATGGGACCACAGCAAAATAGATCACTTCAAAAGAAAACAACCCCTGAATAAAAATGGTCTAAAACACATTCCTTCAAAAAGTCAGCCAGTTTGGATGCAAGATTCTGCTCAAGTCATAGGTTGTAGGTAATAGGTGTGTCATGCTGTGTGTTTTAATTAGGGATGGGGGAGAGTCCATTCAGTTCACATTAGAAGGTGAACCTACCTATTTGGCACATTCCAAAACAATACATGAACTGAAACACAGCCAGGTTTTGAAATTCACACTTTTCTGAATTTTGCAATGCTGTTCTCCAGCCAAGTAAAAGGCGTGCAAAAATGCACAAACTAAGGTAAGGTGTACATATAAATGCATATATTCAAAAAACATATAGAAATCAATTATGTTAGGGTAAATAACTGCGAGAATGTGTATAGTAGACAAAATTGTATGCAAATATGTGTATATTATGATAAATTTGTACCGAAATGCTGATGAATTTTCATGAATGCTTTATTTTTTAAAAAAAAAACCTGATATGGAGAGCAGAACTTAAAATTGGAGAAATTAGAAACTAAGACAAACCCAAACTGTCAGATTCACCCATCTCTCGTTTTTTTGGGGGGGTTAGTATTTTTTAGAAAGACGGTATCTAGCTGTTAAGGTGGTAGATCTTTTTTATATAAAAATAGTGGTGTCTCATCACATGGGACAACAACACATAGTTCAAAGGGTTCCCAATTTTAACCAAAGCTGTGCCAAAGGTTATCAAAAGAGAAGTTTTGGCTGATTTAGAATGGGGTTGGTTTTGAGACAAAATGGAATGTTGTCTTTTCATCTTCTGGGGTGTTGTAGGCATTGGGGGGGCGTGGGACACTCATCAGCACTCTCTTCGTCTGAGGACTGCCATTTTAATGTCTAAGAGTGCTACTCCCAATGCACCCCAACATAGTATTGTTCCAGTAAATCCTTGGAAAAGAAAAATGGTGACTGCCAGCTCAGCTGCAGGTGTACCAATGAATTTTGTGCATCATCATCATCATCATCATCATCATCATCATAATACAGTGGTACCTCTAGTGGGGACCCAGGTGGCGCTGTGGGTTAAACCACAGAGCCTAGGGCTTGCTGATCAGAAGGTCGGCGGTTTGAATCCCTGCGATGGGGTGAGCTCCCATTGCTTGGTCCCAGCTCCTGCCCACCTAGCAGTTCGAAAGTACGTCAAAGTGCAAGTAGATAAATAGGAACCGCTCCGGCGGGAAGGTAAACGGCGTTTCCATGTGCTGCTCTGGTTCTCCAGAAGCGGCTTAGTCATGCTGGCCACATGACCCGGAAGCTGTACGCTGGCTCCCTCGGCCAATAAAGCGAGATGAGCGCCGCAACCCCAGAGTCGGACACGACTGGACCTAATGGTCAGGGGTCCCTTTACCTTTACCTCTAGTTACAAACTTAATTCATTACGGAGGTCCGTTCTTAACCTGAAACTGTTCTTAACTAGAGGCGTGCTTTCCCTAATGGGGCCTCTTGCTGCCGCTGCACTGCCGACACACGATTTCTGTTCTCACCAGGGGCAAAGTTCTCAACTCGAGGTAACTCTTCCAGGTTAACGGAGTTTGTAACCTGAAGCGTTTGTAACCTGAGGCGTTTATAACTCAAGGTACCACTGTAATTTATTATTTCTACCCCGCCCATCTGGCTGGGTTTCCCCAGCCACTCTGGGCGGCTTCCAACAGAATATTAAAAACACAATAAAACATCAAACATTAAAAACTTCCCTAAACAGGCCTGCCTTCAATTATCTTCTAAAAGTCAGATAGTTGTTTATTTCCTTGACATCTGAAGGGAAGGCATTCCACAGGGTGGGCACCACTACCAAGAAGGCCCTCTGCCTGGTTCCCTGTAACTTCGCTTCTCGCAGTGAGGGAACTGCCAGAAGGCCCTTAGAGCTGGACCTCAGTGTCCAGGCAGAACGATGGGGGTGGAGAAGCTCCTTCAGGTATACTGGGCAGAGGCCTCCATTTTCAGATTTGCACTTTGAAGTCCCAACAATAAACAAGGACGACAACAACAACACATTGTAATATCAGAGCTTAAGCACGTGCATAAGCTGTTACTATGGAAATAAATGAGAACCTAACTTGATCCTGCCTGTCACTTTAATGGTCCTCCTATCTAGGGACAATGTCGTATGTTATTATCGCTCCCGTACCCCTGCCGTGATTTCCATCAGGTAGGGGACCTTTTGCATTCTGAGGGCAGGTTTGCTTCATGGGCACCTTTTCAGAGACTATGTGCCAGGTGAATAGTATATAAGGCTACATTTCAGCCATACAAAAGTTAGAGGCTTCTACAGACAGCTCTTCTCATCCAGGCAAGCTAGTGGAAGGCAAATTCCAGTGAGGCAAAAGCACTCAAAGAGGGCATGGAGGGGACAGTGAGGGTGTGGCCTGGAAAGAAGGGGTGTGACCTGGGAGATTCCTGAGTGTCTTTGATGAGTACATGTGACAGATGAAAATGAGGTCCCCCACTCCTGTTGTACATGTTCAATTAACTTTCACTGCTTAAAAAAAAAAATCTCAAAAGCCAGAATACTTACTTTAGCACAGCTGCATACTTTAGTATTAATTTGCATAACATGATTTATGACACTTGACTTCCATTTCTCATGGCGCAGGAATTTGGATATTGTTTTTCCTTCCCCTGAAGCATAATACCAGACGTTCTCGATAGAAAGCAAAAGACAATGTAAAATGGATTTTGCATTTAATTTTGTGTGATTTAAAGGCAGTCTCAAACCTTGTCATATCCTTGACAGTTCTAACTGCATTACAGCAACCGCAGAATCCACCGTACGTCTGAGCAAATCAGAGCAGCTGTAGCTCAGTGTTAGGGTTGGTACTAAACAAGCCTAGTGAATGCAAGTTGTAATATTTAAAACAAAAGAACTCACAGCATTTCCCTCAAGCATAAAAGGAAACTAGCATAGCACCTACATTGGATAAATTGTCAAAATTCAAAACTGCACAGGAAATTGGTGGAGGAAGGTTTCTTGATGACATCATGAGAAGCCAAACAGTGTCATGCCACAGCCAACCTCTGCTTTAAACTTGCAGTTCTGGGTTTTCCCAGAGCTTGACCCTACAGAAGATGACTATATTTAGACTGAAAGCAGTGAGGGCACCTTCAGATCAACCCCACTCATCTGAAAATGTCTGTTCCTTCAGCCACTGATTTTGTATGCATCCGGTCTACTGCCCCAAGTGACACGACTGTCATAAAAGTGTGTGGTCTAAAGTGGTGCAGCAAAAACTCCTGTCCTGTGGACTCCATCCACCTCAGCTTCTTACGATGGGCCCTATTAAAGCAAAAAGGCTAATTGGACAGCGCCTAAAGGACTTAGAGCAACAGAACAATTTAGCCATGATAAAGAAACGCTGCCCTTGGTATGCCTTCTTTTCCCCTTCTCAGTTTGACTCCTTGGCACCTTACTTGCACAAATTAACTATCCCAAAATTCAGACGTGCCTTTACTCTAGCTAGATTGGATGTGTTGCCCTCTGCCGTACTTGAGGGCAGATATCAAAAGATTCCAATCGAAAAACGACTCTGCCCCTGTGGAAATGGCAGCCTGGAAACAGTGGCTCATGTCCTCCTGTCTTGCTCCCTCTATAGAGATATGAGGTCTGAGTTTATTACACCACTCTTACTTACTATCCCAGGCCGCCCTTCTGCTGCCACGTTGTTCTTTCTTTTGTCAGATCAAGATGATCTGATAACAACAAAGGTTGCTAGGTTTATCGAGGGTGCAATGAGATTAAGGGCCACTATTTGAACGACAATCATAGTCATTTGATCGCTCCTTTTATCCACTGTTGTTTTTATTTGTATATTGTGCGTCTTTTATTGCTATGGCTGTTGGCTTTGCAAATAAAGTTTATTTATCAAAGCTAAGTCAACCTGGACCATCTGGTGAATTTCCCTAAATACAACATGAGAGAATAACCAGCTTTGTGTGAAGAGTAAGGATGGGGCAGAAATTTGATTCAGTTCACATTTAAAGGCAAACTACTAAATTACATAATAATACCCAAACCAAAACACATCTCTTCTTCAACATTCGCAGTTCTATGAATTTTGCAATGCTCTTCTCCAGCCAGGTAATGTGTACATAAATTCATATGCTAGGATAAAGTGTATATCTATTAGAAGAGATAACATACCAAAATGCATTCTATTAGTGAAAATTGCATTGCAAAAATATGTGTATTGGGAGAAAATGCATACAAAGATGTGTTTGTTTGGGGTTTTTTATTTTAAAAATGCATTAAAATGCAGGCAAATTTTCATGATGGTTTTTTTAAAAAATCACAAATTGCTACAGAAATGTGAAAAACTGATTTTTAAGATTGGGGGGGGAAATGAAGTAACAAATTGACAGGTCTATGCATCCCTAGTAAAGGCCTATCATCTTTCCTTTTTAGACATAAATGAATGTGAGACCAGCAACCCATGTGCACAACTGTGCTACAACATTGTCGGATCCTTCATCTGCCAGTGCAATCAGGGCTTCGAGTTAAGCCAGGACAGAATCAATTGTGAAGGTGAGTGACTGTTGGCCACATTGGTGGTTCTCAAAGGACATGGGATGGTAGGAGCCTTTTAAGTTGACTTTGGGTGGTGCAAGTAATATGGGGGTAGAAACATTAGTGCCTCCAGATTCTCCATCATCCTAGTCAGAGGTTTTTAACTGTCCCCATTTGTTTTATCAGCAGTCTTCTCATGTTTCATGTCCACGGTCTTCAGGTACAACCACAGTTAAGCACCTGGAAATCCCACTGCTTTCAGAGGGCAAGCTAAGCAGTCACTTAAATCAATCCTGATAGTAATTATTATTATTATTATTACTATTATTATTATTATTATTTATTTGTACCCCGCCCATCTGCCTGGGTCTCCCCAGCCACTCTGGGCAGCTTCCAGCAAATATTAAAATACATTAACATGTTACAGATTAAAAACTTCCCTAAACAGGGCTGCCTTCAGGTATTTCCTAAATGTTATGTAGTTGTTGATCGCTTTGACCTCTGCTGGGAGGGCGTTCCACAGGGCGGGCGCCACTACCGAGAAGGCCCTCTGCCTGGTTCCCTGTAGCTTTGCTTCTCGCATTGAGGGAACTGCCAGAAGGCCCTCGGCGCTGGACCTCAGTGTCCAGGCTGAATGGTGGGGGTGGTAGGGGGTGTGATAGGGCTTCACTTTGCACTGAATTGTGTCTGACTTCTGCAAAACATGGGTTTTGCATGCACAATGGTCTGGTTTGCGTGTGAAGAACCTGTGGCCACCCCAGGTGTTGCTAAACTACAACTCCCTTCAGCCTCAACTGATCGTCAGGGACGATGAGAGCTGTAGTCCAGCAACATGTGGAGGGCCACAGGTTCCCCACCCCTACTTTAAACCATAGTTAAAATAAACTATGGTTTAATGAGAACGTGGCGCATGCTGCTGAAATCATGTGCACGTTGCTCCTCTCCTGCCATGGTGCTGCAGAACAAACCACAGTCTGGTTTACTGTTACACCTGAACCCTGCGTTTTGCTTCTTTTAAAACAAATCGCAAGCAGCAACCATGGTTTGTTCTTAGCTTGCCGCTCATGGTTTGCTTGAGGGAAACAAACAAAGAGCCCTGGTTCAGATATAACCCTAAGCCAGGCCATGGTTTGTTTCCTGGCAGTCTAGCAACAGCAGGGCAGGATCAAAGCAAGTGTGATTTCCACTGTATGAGCACACCACACCATGGTTTGTTTTAACTATGGTTTGAAGTGATGTGAGAACGAGGACAACGTCTCAAGCTTATTCCCTGGCATCTCTGGTTAAATGTTCCCAAATACCAGAAATAATATTGAGTCCGTCTCAAAGGCCTGTTCTCAGGTTGTGAAAACGGTGGGGTGGCAGCATTTTGCCACTCTTAAAAAGTGGTGCATTGTAGGGGAAAGGTTCAAGAGGGCTTATCTGTGAGTAACCTGGCTCGGGGGTTCCCCCAACCCTCCAGAGCATATTTAGGGGAGCCGGAGGGGCAGAGGCGGGATGGGCGATCCTGTTGCACAAGCAGACCTCCTTCTCTGCAGGCAACAACTTAGTTGAATCCCGCTCTATGAGATATAACGGAACAGGAAGAGCTTTTTGTCCTAACCCTATAACTCTTATAGGGTTCTATTCTGAGAGCCAGTGTGGTGTAGTGGTTAAGAGCAGTAGACTCATAATCTGGTGAACCGGGTTCACGTCTCCGCTCCGCCACATGCAGCTGCTGGGTGACCTTGGGCTAGTCGAACTTCTTTGAACTCTCAGACTCACTCACCTCACAGAGTGTTTGTTGTGGGGGAGGAAGGGAAAGGAGATTGTGAGCCGCTTTGAGACTCCTTAGTGTAGTGATAAAGCGGGATATCAAATCCAAACTCTTCTTCTTCTTCTTCAGCAGAGTCATTGCATGAATGACTTGACTTCTGCATGTGCAGGAGAACTTCCTGTCCCTCTCCTCACCTTACACACAAACACTCTAAATCCACTTCATGGTTTCCTTGAACCCTTCAGAATAGATGCTGTGGGTGGGGTTACAGATGAAAGATGGGGAAAGGAAGTTCTGTTGTCTGAGCAGAAGCTCTTCCCCTCATGCAGTGACTTAACTGGATTCAACCCACGGTTAAAACTGAGCAAAACATTTACTAGCAATTTTTTTCCACGGCCTTTTCTGGAGGCAAAAGCCCTGCTCACTTTCCCCCCTTTCTTTTTCCCCTTTTGATGCCTGCACATGGCTCAGGTGATGAAGACCCTGCTGCTGGGCACAATTTTTTTTAAAAAAATGTAAGAAATTAAACACAATATGCCCGAATGAGAGGCAGAAGCGTTGCCTCACTCTGATTGGACTTCAGGCCTCATATTTCATTGGCCAATGCTCCCTGCCCTCACTCTGTTGCTTTATACTGTGAACCATCCTGTCATCTTATGATGAAGGGCGGTATAGAAGTCAAATTAAATAAATTGCAAGTTTTTTATTTAATAAAAAAAAACACGGAGGAAAATATGGCGTCTAGCAGGAGTGAGAAGCATAGTCAACACTTCACTTCTGTTCTCAGGTGCATCCTGCAACCCACCCACTTTCTGATGCAAATGATGTCTCTGTTTTGCAGATGTTGACGAATGCAGAACTTTCGAACTTCATATGCCTGTATCAATGTGTCAATGAACCAGGGAGATACTCTTGCCTGTGTCCAGATGGATACCAATTAGTCCGAGGCAGAAACTGTCAAGGTAAGCATATTTCTCTTGTGGCACTCCTGCCGCCTTGGTTCTAACATGTAAGCCAATATTGATCAGTGGGGTAGGAAGAATCACACCTTCTATATACTGCATAAAGGTAAAGGGACCCCTGACCATTAGGTCCAGTCGTGACCGACTCTGGGTTATGGCGCTCATCTCGCATTATTGGCCAAGGGAGCCAGAGTACAGCTTCCAGGTCATGTGGCCAGAATAACTAAGCCGCTTCTGGCGAACCAGAGCAGCGCACGGAAACGCTGTTTACCTTCCCGCTGCATCAGTACCTATTTATCTACTTGCCACTTTGACGTGCTTTCTAACTGCTAGGTTGGCAGGAGCAGGGACCGAGCAACGGGAGCTCACCCCGTCGTGGGGATTTGAACTGCCGACCTTATGATCGGCAAGCCCTAGGCTCTGTGGTTTAACCCACAGCGCCACCCGCGTCCCTATATACTGCATCAGTACCTGCTGAAGACATTCATACTCAGACGAGCCTACCCAAACACTTATAAAGTTTGTATGAGTTTCGATTTGTTTTTTGGCCTATTGCGGTTTTAACTTTTCGTCTGTTTTAAATTGCGGCTGTAAAATTTGTAGTGATAATTATATCTTTTTGGGTGGTAAACTGCTTTTATGTTTTATTTACAATCAAGCAGTATATAAATTTTATGAAATAAATAATCAGGCCACAGGGCTGGAGGTTCTCCGCTGCTGGCTTAGTAGAGGCAGCTGTCTGCTGCAGATTCAAATACAAAGGCCTATCTAAATTACAACAGTTCAGGGGTTCTGCCAGCAAAACTCTAAAGGTTCCCTTCCTTCCCTTCCTCTCTTAGACATCAATGAATGTGAAGTGGGCCACGAATGCCGGGAGGACGAAATGTGCTGGAACTATCACGGCGGATACCGCTGTTACCCGAGGAACCCTTGCCAAGAGCCTTACGTGCTGTCGTCTGAAAAGTAAGGGGAACCGCTAAGAGATCTTTTAGCAAAGCCTCGTTTGCAACATTCAGAGGTGCAAAGCCTGCAGGTGCGAGGAGTTTGTTTTTCAGTCGTTGTGGTTTGTCTTACAGTCGCTTGCGTTTGCCCGGTGTCCAACCCCCTTTGCCGAGACCTTCCATACTCCATTGTGCACAAATACATGAGCATCCGCTCAGAAAGAACCACTCCGTCCGATATCTTCCAAATCCAGGCAACCACAATTTACCCCAATACAATTAACACGTTCCGGATCAAATCTGGAAATGAGAACGGAGACTTCGTCCTGAGAGTGAGTATTTCGCCAAGTTCCGCTAACAAAATTTTACTCGGCCCGCCTGGGTTTCCATAAGGCTCCCATAAGGGCAGCAGTTTGCCAGCTCCTGGGTGGGGGCACAGGCAGGACCGGTGCTAGGGATTTTGGCGCCCTAGGCGAGGGGGCGGGCCACATGTCATCATTGCACATGATGTGCGGTGCCCCGCCCCCTGCCTGGCTGGGCGCCCTGCGCCGCCGCGGTTTTCTCCGCTGGTTGGGGCGGCACCGGGCAGCAGCGGGGGGCAAGGGGCAGGCTGGCCAGCACCCCCTCCATTTTGGCACCCTAGGCAACTGCCTAGTTCGCCTTAATGGACGTGCCGGCCCTGGGCACAGGGGGTGAATGGAGCTCACTGTGCCAGCCCAGCCCTCGCTGCCAACACTGCCAGAGCACCACCCCCACCAGAGACAAGCAGGGCCACGCTGCACCACCTGTCCCCCCCCCTTGCAGGTGAGAGCCCAGCCGGCTGATGCAGCCCTTGGCAGGCGAATCCCACACCCCCACACCCCGACACCCATGGGTGGGATGAGGACGACGCAACAGTCATGCACCCTTCGATCCCAGCCTCGCAAAGCAAGGGTGAGGTTAAGATTGAAGGCACATGGCTGTCGCATTCTCTCACACCGCCCTGCCAGCCCGGAGCAACTTTAGGGATATTTGAGAAAAATAAAATGAATTATTCAGCTCTGCAACTGGGAGGGTAAGAAGGCACCCAACACGTGTTTGTCACATGCAGCCTCGGGGCTGTTCTGCTGCAGTTCAACTTCCGTCAAAGACGTCATTTGTCTCACTCTCTGCTGCGGGAGAATTTTACATAATTATCATTACATTATCCCACACCATTTCAGTGGAAAGTAACCCATTACCTATTGTTTGCAGACATCAGCAGCAAGAGTACTGATTATATTTGCTGGACAAATGTTCGTTACAGGCATGGGGCAAATAAGTGAACATTGGCAATTTCCGCTCTCTAACATCCCTATCCATAACTCACTGCTCTTTGAAACTTACTCCCGGGTGGGCAGGGTAGAGCCAGACGTTCCCAGGTGAAAACTTCCAATTCCTTGTTTTCTTTCAGCAAACAAGCTCTGTGAGCGCAATGCTTGTGTTGGTGAAACCGTTAACGGGACCTCGAGAACATATCATTGACCTGGAGCTGCTGACCGTCAACAGTATGAACTATCGGTCGAGTTCCGTGCTGAGGTTAACGCTAATTGTCGGACCATACTCCTTTTAGCCTCTGCAGCTAAGCCACTCGCAAGCACCCACAGAAGCCAAAGAAATATTCCCTTAAATGAAGCACTTACGACTTTATTTATAGAATTTACGGGGTGTGTTTGTTTTGGGTTTTTTAAAGGGGAGGGGAAAACCCCTTGATTAAGGAAATTAGTACTTGTAACCACGCTGTTATGCTTATAATTCAAGAGTAGGATATGTGTTTCAGCAATATAACCTGGGCATTGCCACCTTCTGTATAAAGACGGCATTTCTCCTCACCCGATTCCTCACGCGCGCACGTCGCACACCGACTGCGCAGCAGCGCTGTTCCCATTGAGAAGAGTGGGATCTCACCCGCTGGCTCTGCCCCAGACCCCCATGTGTCCGGTGGAAGTGGTGGAGGAGCGCTGTGCACATGGAAACTGCACATGCATTGGCTCTGTGCGCACACCACGGGGAACCCCAAGCGCAGGGGCTTGCCAATAGCATGAAAGAGTTTGCATGCGTAACTGAGGTCCAGCCACACCTTCCACTGAACGCACAGAGGTTGGGGAGGCAGAAGTACAGGGCCAGAGAGTACAATCCCCCCCCCCCAATGCGTTCAGTCATCACGGATTGGAAATGAGAATAGGGCTATAATTGTTGCCTTTCTCATTCTCTTTCTAGAATAGCAGGACATTACCTTCAAATACAGGGACGCGGGTGCATAGCTGTCAACCTTTCCCTTTTCATGCGAGGAATCCTATTCGGCATACAGGAATTTCCCTTTAAAAAAGGGGGAAGTTGACAGCTATGCGCGGGTGGCGCTGTGGTCTAACCATTGAGCCTAGGGCTTGCCGATCAGAAGGTCGGCGGTTCGAATCCCCACGACGGGGTGAGCTCCTGTTGCTCGGTCCCTGCTCCTGCCAACCTAGCAGTTCGAAAGCATGTCAAAGTGCAAGTGGATAAATAGGTACCGCTCCGGCGGGAAGGTAAACGGCGTTTCCATGCGCTGCTCTGGTTCTCCAGAAGCGGCTTAGTCATGCTGGCCACATGACCTGTACGCCGGATCCCTCGGCCAGTAAAGCGAGATGAGCGCCGCAACTCCAGAGTCGTCCGCGACTGGACCTAATGGTCAGGGGTCCCTTTACTTTTACCTACCTTCAAATACAGACTTTTGCACACACACACACACACACACACAAAAGTAAAAATTAGTTTTGACTGAGACTTTTCTGTTATGAGATCCTGGGTTAGTGGATAGTGTTTCACCTATTCCCACTGATTTTTTATGGGAAAATGAGCCCCAGCTCAGATGATGTTCTTCTGGCTGCAAGGGCTGCCCTGCTTACTTCAATGGAAGAAGTCCAATGGCAAGTGCGTGGATCTGTAGACGTGGGTGAAATAGTACTAGCTAGTGTACCCAAGAGCTTCGTGTGCACATTGAAGCACACCTGCAGGGTGGGACCCAGCCAGAGAGGGCCACTTTTAACGTCCCAATGACATTTGAAATCAGCGGGACTTGAATGCACTTCGTACTGGCTGGAAAGTGTCCCTGGGTTCATAAGCCTAGTGGTCATAGAATCTATGCGGGAGGGAATCTTTTACAGACCGAGGGCCACATCCCCTCGTGGGAAGCTTCCCAGGGGGCCACATGGCAGTGGTGGGTAGGGCCAGCTGCAAAAAGTGGGTGTGCCCAGAGGGGAAGGCGAGCAAAGCAACAGATGTGACTCCTGCCTTTGTACAGCAGACAACTTTTCAGCCTTGCAGAGGTCCGTGTTTTCGACACAGAAACTCATTCATATGCCTCGCCATCCTCCACTGAGGCATCATCGCAGTTCAAGCACTTGGGCAGGGGGCGGGACAGGACCAATAAGAGGTGTGGCCTGAGAAGGGGGTGTGGCCTAGGCAGAGTCACAAGGGCCTGATACAGGGGAACAGAGGGCGACATTTGGCATTCAGAGTGGTGGTTCCCCACTCCTGTCATAGGTGTTGCTATGCATTCAGTGGTCTGTGTTTGCCTGAGTTGAGTCTGGACTAAGGATTCTGAGCCCCTGTGTTCTGATTCGATACATGATATCCAATCACAGAACATTTCAGGATTTGGGCCTCTGCCATTGGCCCTTAAACTCTGAGTTATGATTCGCAGCTTGGAAGCTTAGACAGCCAATCACACTGGGAGTGGGAGTGGCCCAGGCCTTGAGAAATGTATATAAGCAGTTGCTTTGCCCCTGTTGTCCAGTTCTGTAGTTCAAGAAAGGTTCTTGCTGTTATTACTGTGTCTTGCCTTGTGGGAACCCACCTACACTTCAGGTGGTTTATTTGTACATTCCATTGTCCACAAACCCACGTTGTGCTCAGAGCGCTTCAATCAGAACAGGCCGTTCAAATGATCAACTCCCGCCCGGAAACCTATCTCCCCACTGTGGAAAGACATGTGGATCCAGAACTGGCCTCCACAGTCACCTACGGACACACCGTTAAGACCATCTAACACCGTTAAGAGATCTAACAGTAAGGTAGCTTGCCCACATTAAACAATGTGGATAGAGGTTATAAAAAAAGAAGAATTAATTCCTCAGACACCTATTTTGCTTCTCTCCTATTCGATTTTTGTGCTCTTGTTCTTTAACTGATCTGGGATTAATGAGCATCATAAAGAGAAAATAGTTCGCACTGGGTGTTTCCATACCACTTGTTACCATTTTATCTTTTCCAAGAAAAATGGGACATAAGGAAGAAGCTTTGCCAACGATGAGTGAAGCTCCCAATGGAAAGACAACATCATTTGGAGAAATGTTTCTGCATGAGTATTGTTGCTTGCTTCTTTCTAGTTCCTGAGCAAAGGAGGGGGTGGGGGAATATATGTTTGTATACTAAGATCCCCCAATTGAAAAAACAGCTGCTTCTACATTGTTCTCTTTTACTTTTTAAACCATTTTTGGCTTTGACTTGGAGTTGTTTTTTTTTCAGAATTTGGGATCCAATAGCTGGCTCCCCTTTGTTAAACTTTCTACAATACAGCAGTGCCTTATTCATCCTATATATCTGTTTTATAACTCAGATTTGCAATTCTAAATGTACAGTGTTCATTAAACAGAAAAAAAAACCACGGTAGTAAAACCTGGAACTGAAGACATCCCTTTGTAATATGTAAAACCTTCTCCTGTTTCTTCATCGAAAAACCATAATGAAGTCTTTGATGTACAATTTTTTATAAAAAATAAAGAAATAAATAAACCTGTTTTTAGTGGACTTGCTTTGTCTTGCGAGTTATTTTATCTTAAAAGGACAGCTCAAAGAAACCAGATCAGCAGATGGAATATGTCAGTGGATTGTTTTGCTAATGTGAAAGAAACACAGAAGTTTACATCAGCTGCACATCTGCCTGTGACTTCGTAGTGGGAGAGAGCGTCTTCCCTGAATCATTCAGAAAAGGGACAATTGAGAACAGGCAGGAAAAATGCTTCCTGTCAATGTATTGCATGTTTATTTATTAAATTTGTATCCCGCCCTTCCCAGGGGCACAGACAGATACACCAGTGTGGTATAGTGGTTAAGAGCGGTAGACTTGTAATCTGGGGAACCGGGTTCACGTCTCTGCTCCTCCACATGCAGCTGCTGGGTGACCTTGGGCTAGTCGCACTTCTTTGAAGTCTCTCAGCCCCACTCACCTCACAGAGTGTTTGTTGTGGGGGAGGAAGGAAAAGGAGAATGTTAGCCGCTTTGAGACTCCTTCGGGTAGTGATAAAGCGGAATATCAAATCCAAACTCTTCTTCTTCAATTTAAAAACAAAGGAAAAGCATTCTAAAACAGATTAAAACATTCAAAAAGCAATTACAATTACAATTACAAACTTTAGTCCACCTATTGATCACAGGGTTGCCAGGAACAACCAGTCAGTCACCTGGGAATGTTTTCAAATGCCTCCTGAAAGTTAACAATGAAGGAGACAAGCACACCTCACTAGGGAAGGCATTACATCACCAGGGAACCACCACCAAAGAGGTCCTGTCACAAGTCAGCACCAGCAAACAATAGCAAAAGGACTTACACCCAACTAAGCTGGCACTTACTGCCTCTGTATTTTGCTGCCCAAAATTCATATGGGACTCCTTAAAAATAATAATATTGCAAACTGCTGCAGAAATGTGGACAACAGAACTCATAGGCTGGACAAGCGGACTGTTTCTGTCAAGATACTTGTGGCTCTGGTTGGCAGATCTTGTGGTTTTTTGTGAAAAACAAAGTAGACCCCACAAGCCTGGAGTTTGCCTCCCTTCCTACCGGTATATGCACTCTAAAATAGCAACCAACACAGGGCGCCACCACCCCTTTCATCTGCCTCTCTTTGCTTCTGCCACTATCAAAGATCGTGGGCCTTAAATAGGACCGATTGTAAAATACTGCCTCTTCCCAGAAACGTGGATGCTGGCGGTAAATATAGAAGCCTTGAGTAAACAAGACTCTCGTGGACATAGTAACCGAGTTCATTCACTTCTTTGAGACCACCTGAACACGAGTCTAATGGGATTATTATGTTTGGAAGTCTTAAAAAACAGGAGTTTACTGTTGAAATCCGTTTCCATGGCAGTGGGCTGTTGCTTATGTTTTGAAAAGGCCAAAAACGTTTCTGACTTTATAACTCTTCAGCTCAACTGCAGTCCAGCTGCTTCCCCCATCGTATGTTCTGCATATGGGCCGCCCCCCCCCACTCCACCCCAGGGAAAAAAGCCTCCTCTTACTTGAATTATTTTTAACGCCCTCGCATTTCTATCACAAACCATCATCCCTGCTGGATGGCAGATTTCCATATTTCCCAGCTGGGGGAACACCTGCATGCTACACGCTGCATCTGGTGGTTGTTGGGGGCGGGTGGGGGGGCCACGGGGGGAGGCAATCTTATTTCATCTGGCCAGCGGAGTAAATTATTGTCACTGTTGAAAGGAGAGAGGGTGCGGGTGGGGAAATAGATCAACTGCTTTTTCTATTTAGGCAAAAGCAGATGTTAAACAGGGCTGTTTATTTCGTGCGGGCTTGTGTATATGTTAGCAAAAGGCAGGGTCTTTTGGTGAAATTGGGAGTTTTGAGCCGTCTCTGGCTAGGAATAATATTATGCAGTTGCTCAGTTAAAGGCTTTTGTCCGTGTACTTCACGCACCACCCCGATCGTTGCTGACGGATGCAAACTGAACGAGGAGTGATGTGCTGCCCCCTCAGATGCCCTGTTTTGAATTGTGCATAAAGACAATTTTTTAAAAATGGCTGAGGACCATCCGGCGATTAGCCTAACCATCAACATTTAGGATCCTTGGAGAAGCAAATAAGCCCCAATAACACATTTTGCTCTGAATTCTCTGCTGATAACAGGCTGGACGGTCCCTTGAAGCAAGTACAGGCAGCGACCGTTTTAGGGTCGTCCAATATATCACACCAAAGCCAGAAGTGACTTGAAAATGTCTCCAAAGGATGCAAAAGGCGAAGGGTGTGTAAGGAATTCCATAAGTGCTCTTATATGAGCAAAGGTGGCGGGTGGCGCGATGGTGTAAACCACTGAGCCCCTTGCGCTTACTGATCAGAAGGACGGGAGTTCGAATCCCCACAACGGAGTGAGCTCCCGTTGCTCTGTCCCAGCTCCTGCCAAACTAGAAGAAGAAGAAGAGTTTGGATTTGATATCACTCAGCTTTATCACTACCTGAATGAGTCTCAAAGCGGCTCACATTCTCCTTTACCTTCCTCCCCCACAACAAACACTCTGTGAGGTGAGTGGGGCTGAGAGACTTCAGAGAAGTGTGACTAGCCCAAGGTCACCCAGCAGCTGCATGTGGAGGAGCGGAGACACGAACCTGGTTCACCAGATTACGAGTCTACCGCTCTTAACCACTACACCACACTGGCTCCCTAGCAGTTCGAAAGCACGCCAGTGCAAGTAGATAAACAGGTACTGCTGTGGCAGGAAGGTAAACGGCATTTCTGTGTGCTCTGGCTTCCGTCACTGTGTTCCGTTGCACCAGAAGCGGTTTAGTCATGCTGGCCACATGACCCGGAAATCTGTCTGTGGATAAACGCTGGCTCCCTCGGCCTGAGCACCGCAACCCCATAGTTGCCTTTGACTGGACTTAACCATCCAGGGTTCCTTTACCTTTATCTTTATGAAGCCGGTACTTCCCCCTACCCATCCTGAGGGTGTGGCACTACCATTTTCTGATTCAGAGGACTCCACTGTAGAAGACCCAGGAAGGTCTGGACTCCCCCATTCTGTCGCAGATAAGGGGGTGGCACAGAGGGAGAAAAAAAACAGGGTGGCAGACAAAAAAAAATGTAGTACCAAACACTTAGGGCTCTAATTCTTTCCTACATCCTCTCCGGTCCCCCAACTCACTTTCCCCAAAGGCAATGTGGCTTTAACCTAAAGGCCCCCTGCCCTTGTTCTGATTCTTGAGGGGAGTCCCCAAAATGTCTGAAATGTTGCAAAGCCAGGGACAATCTGGTAAGTGGTACAGAGTTTGGGCTGGACAGTTTAACATCTGGTAGGCTCAATGTAACTGTGTGTGTGTGTGTGTGTGTGTGTGTGTGTGTGTGTGTGTGTGTGTGTGACCGTGAGGCTGTCCGAGTGGAGGTGTGTATGTGAGAGAGAAATAATCCACCCAAAACTCAGTACCCAATTTTTTAATTTTTTTTAAAAAAATAGTGTCTCCAAATGGTTTCTATAAATGACGGCAACCAAGTTTTCCCCCTCCTTCCAAATCCGGAGCTGTGTTTAGTGTCCTGGGGCCTTTATCTTTTAATCCTAATATTTAACAAGGCTATTTTTGTCTCATGAGATCTTTTAAAATAACAACAACAGCAAAATAAGGATCTGGCGAAGGGATGAAGCGAGCGAGGAAATGCGAAGCAACATGTTGAGGCCTTATTGAGAGGCATTGGCTGTTTTATACACACAGAAAAGAGTCGCGAGGATCAAAAATAGTAACACGAAACCTTAATGGGAGAGGAAGAGCTCTGTCTTTGCTCTGGAATGCTTATAAAGGGGGAAGCCCGAAATTATCCATTTCAAATCTTTAATCAAGCACTAAAACATTCACAGAATTCTGGATAAGTCTGCTATGGGTCTAGAGGGTTATATTTCATACACACACACTCCGAATTATGATATTTTATAATGCCACCCAGTAAGGTTTCCTTTTAACTGGAGTGCACCCGTCTATGTATAGCTTTGCCAGCCTGCCTGAGGAGCCAGCAAAACCGTAGATGCAAATGGGCACCTCTTTTGAGTGCCAACATTCCTGGGGAGCCAGCCTAAATTTTCTGAATGTCTTGGAAGGAGAGTGTCTGTGCTTTTGGAGACGGTGCACAGAGAGGCACCTTGGCAGTTTGTTGGCTGGGAGACAATCTCTGACTTCCCCGGGGGCAGGATCAAAACCTTCACCAGATACTTGGGGACAAAGACACCGTCTGCGAAAGGCAAGGAACTGAAAACACAACAGCTACTGAAAGGGGCAATGATAGAGCAGCACCCAGGTTTAGAGATACGGGAGAAATTTGGTTCAGTTTGAATGTTTATTAGGGGAAAGTGTGACAGGACGGCGTTCTGAGAGCAGCATTAGGCCAACTTTGCGGGCACAGGGATTACCCGGCACAGAGTCTGTCCTCTGGCACGTTGTTGCCATAACCCAGCATCTGCCGCCTGAGGCAGCTGTCTCACTCTGCCTAACGGTAGTGCCGGCCCCGGTGCTCCAAGGTCAGGCAGCCAGATTTATTTGTTTAGTTATTTGGCTCCTAGGAGTTGGCTCCTATGCCCTCTGGCGTCTCCTGGGCTCTGCACCCACCCAGTATAATTCAGAGTGGTCCCTTTTCCCTCTACGGCGGCCTTTGATTTCCACTTCAACTGACATGTTAGGTTGATCCGATTCCCCGCTTCTTGTTCCCATTGTAGATCTTCACTCAACTCTTTATTCCCTGGTGGGGAGCTGCCATTTTGTGGTTCACCTCAGGTGCCCAAATGTATTGGGCTGGCCCTGTTGCTCCTATGTTAAGGGCTTGAAAAATACGCTGAATGTGTGATGTTTGGGGGCAGTTGAGTGGCTTATAAACTGAGCATGTGTGTTATGCAGTTGTGCTGCGAATTAACCTAATGCAAGGATTTTAAAGTGATTTACCCAGTTTGCTTTCCATAATGCAAGTGACAAACAATTATCTTGGGATTTCCTGTGCAACAGAAAAAAAACTGATTATTAAATATTATTTAAAATATTCATGTTTCTTTATTAGACTGGGCATGGTCAAAGATGGGGGGCAGTGAGTAAAGGAGGGTGCTTCAAAATATAAAGCAAGTTATACATGTGGTAGATTTTATATTCCTGCTCACAGCCACAGTTGGATGTCTATACTGTTTTGCGAAATTTTCCTTTGCAGGTGTGGTGAAATTCTTGGAAGCAGCTCCGATGATATATGGGTTCAGTATGTAGTGCTACATTCCACTGATAGACCAACTTGTTTTGATGTTGTCATAGATGTTGGTCTCCATGGATGTGGCTAAAAATTGTGCCCCGAGGCGCTGAAGCAAGTCTGTATGTTCTCCTCAGGCCAAGGAAACATTTTTAAAGGGCTGTCAGCTGTGAAGAGAGCAGACCCCACCCCAACATCAGTAGCGTGTGCTGCTGGAATTCATAGGAATTTCTCTCAGGTAACTCACCTGGGACAAAAGGCCAGGAAAGGCAATGGGCGGACGTCTCTGAGGGGGTAAAAGCCAAGTAAGGGAGATGGACAGGACAGAGGTGTATAAAATGATCCATAGCAATGTACTAAATCAGGGGTCCCCAAACTAAGGCCTGGGGGCCGGATGCGGCCCAATCGCCTTCTAAATCCGGCCCACGGACAGTCTGGGAATCAGCATGTTTTTACATGAGTAGAATGTGTCCTTTTATTTAAAATGCATCTCTGGGTTATTTGTGGGGCATAGGACTTTGTTCATATTTTTTTTCAAAATATAGTCCGGCCCCCCCACAAGGTCTGAGGGACAGTGGACCGGCCCCCTGCTGAAAAAGTTTGCTGACCCCTGTACTAAATCATGGGTAGGCAAACTAAGGCCTGGGGGCTGGATCCGGCCCAATTGCCTTCTGAATTATACACATTTTAAAGGGGCATAGGATGATATTGCAGCATATTGCATATTGCAGCAGTATCTGGAAGGCCACATTTTCTCCATCTTTCTCCTCCGCTGAAAATGCTCACAATCTGAATTCCATTTCCTCCTTCCTCTCACACCACTATATTATAAAATATAAAATATAAAACCACCACACACACACACACACACACACACACACACACACACACAAATTTATAGAAAGCTTGAATGTAAGAAGAAGAAAACAACCCTCCAAGCAGTTTACAAAAACAATTTGACAATAAAGCTAGCAGCAGAAGAGTTAAAAACAGCTATTGAAAGCATTCAAAAAATAATTAAAATCAGTGATAAGTTAAAAAACAGATTAAAAACACATGTCGATATTCTACATATCTGGGCGGGCTTGCCTAAACAAAAATGTTTTAAGCAGGTGCTGAAAAAAAAGTACAGCAAAGCATTATGTTCCACAGATCGAAGCTGTGGAGTTGGACACATGTGAAGTAAGGTGGTCTCGTAAGTAAAGTAATTCGGGGCTAGCAGCCATTTATAGCTTTACCCTCCCCAAATTTGCCCAACCCCTTCTAAAGCTGTCCATGTTGGTGGCCGCCATGACATCTCGCAGGAGCAGATTCCACCGTTAAACGGCACGCTGCGATAAAAACGTTCTTCCTTTTGCCTGCCCTGAATCTTCCATCATCCAGCTTCGTTGTGGATGACCGCAGTGTTGTGAGGGAGGGATGAAAACTTCTTTCTAGCCATTTGAACCACACTGTGCATCATTTAGTACAGGGGTCAGCAAACTTTTTCAGCAGGGGGCCGATCCACTGTCCCTCAGACCTTGTGGAGTGCCGGATTATATTCTTTGGGGGGGGGGAGTGAACAAATTCCTATGCCCCACAAATAACCCAGAGATGCATTTTAAATAAAAGGACACATTCTACTCATGGAAAAACACGCTGATTCCCAGACCTCCAACACCTTGACGGCAAAATCCGGGACACAATCTTCCGGGACGCCGTCTTCCCATTTTTTCTCACATGAGAACAGCGGCCATTTTCAACACCGTGATTTCATGCCATGATTCCCCCCACCCCACCCCAAAAAAAGTGCCTTTTGGGGCACGGTGCCCAGAAACACGTGTCTGGGGGCACAGCGTGATATCACAGCCCCCGCAAAAATGCTTTTGGGGGAGGGGATCACAGCGCAAAATCACACAATATCATTGTGTGCGTCCCAAATGGCCACTGTTCTCTCATGAGGGGGGAAAAATGGATGTTCTGGTTTTTCCAATACACTTGCAGGGGACGTGCCACAGTCTCTGTTGACCTTCTTGGCAAGGAAACTGGGCGCTAGGTAAGTATTTTGTTACTGGAGATGGACTTGCACACTAGTCTTGTTGGCTTTTAAAGTGCCACAGGGGTTCATTAATGTTGTTTGCTACCACAGGCTAATGTAGCTAGCCCTCTGGAATTTGATATGCATTGAATTTCAGCATGAAGCAGCTCTTAACATTTAATTTCTGGCTTTCTGAATGTCCACTTTTAAGGCAGAGAGGCTTAAATGGAAAGCTGAGCAGTAAATAGTTTCTCTCTCTCTCCGAGTTGCTTAATGATGGCAATTCAAAGAACAAGCAACATATATCCTATTACACCCTAGGTTGCCATATGAGTGTTTTTACCATATGTACATATTACATCATGTGAATGTACAACAGGCTTCTCTGTTTGAGCTGATGGAAAAATCAGAAGGTCATTTTATATCACACAATACCCAAAGGCTGGGTGGTCTTTCAAAGCTGGAGGATTTGTCGCTATCAAAAGTATTTGTGGGGAGCTTTACAGTTTGTAAATCTGAGCTACTACCCTACAAATGTTTTAGTAGTGTGTGTGTTTTCCTGTTGTGGGAATACAAGGGGACTATTCAAGGTTGCTAAATTAAGCAGATCCGAAATTCTGCACAACCGCGTTTAGGCTGAGCTTCTCAGATGTTCTCCTGCAAGTATATCAGTTCAAATGCTTTTCTAAATATAAAATAAACAGTAACTCAATAAAATGAATAGGAGCATACAAAGCTCCCTTGTAACAAATAAGTTTGTGTGAATAGGTTTCTGGGGGAGAAACCTGATTTCTAGTATCATGGGACAAGGAGCTAAACTTCTCTCTCAAATTTTCTCTGGACCATGCATTATTTGATAAATATCTAACATGCCCCAACCCCACATTCCTGTACCTTATTCTGGTGTCCATACCGTCAGTGTTTAGATCTTTCTCTCTCTCGCTATAGCTCAGTGAAAGAGCATCTTTCTTGCATACAGAAGGTAAGACTGAGAATGTCCCTTCCCGAAACCCTGGAGAGTTACTACCAGTCAGTCTAAACAATACTGAGCTAGATGGTCTGATTCAGGGTGGATATACACACAAGAAAAATAACGCTATGTAAAAATCACATATAAATTGTTTTGCTCTCTGGCGCCATCTGGTGTTGCATGTTTTTAACACATTCAAAACGTTTTTTGACTAATGTAGCTGAGTCCTGAGTATAAGGCAGCATGAGAAGCGTATTAGCTATCTGACAGTTTATTGATCCAATAATCTCCCATCCACTTTCAAACAGATCATCAGACCTTCATCCAGGGCGCCCGCCCTGTGGAACGCCCTCCCATCAGATGTCAAATAGATAAACAACTACTTGACTTTTAGAAGACTATTATCATTACAGTCAAACCTCTTCTTAGGTCCACCTCTGCTAGCATCCATTTCGCCCAACGTCTGCGGCAAAGCCGGAAGTAACTGGTGGGTTTGCCACTGTTCGCGCATGCGCAGGAGCGGCGATTGCCGTTTGCACGTGCACAGAAGCGGGCGATCACCGCCCACGCCTGCACACTATGGCACCTCTCCCAGCAACCCGTTTCGACTTCTGGGCAGGCCTCCGCAACAGATTGTGGTCGTGAGTAGAGGTTCCATTGTATTTAGGGAAGTTTAGGGAAGTTTTTAACCTGTGATATTTTAATGTATTTTTATATCTGTTGGAGGCCGCCCAGAGTGGCTGGGGGGACCCAGCCAGATGGGCGGGGTACAAATAAAAGAATTATTATTATTATTATTATTATTATTATTATTATTATTAGTGCACAATCAGCCCTAATAGGTGTGGGTACATCCTATCTTTCTTTCTCTTTGTTCCTTGCTTGGTTCTGGCCTATTTTGCTGATTTTAAGTGGTTGCTGTTGCCATGCTTCATACTTACATATCAAAAAAGAAAACATTTTCTTATCTCGCCCAGCAGAGAGAAGTTACATGCATTTTTGCATGGCAGGTAGAATTTATGAACTCTCAAGCAGGTCTTCTAAATGGCATTTGCATTTGGCAAGTTACTTGAGTGGCGGCTCCGGGTCGGTTTATCCTGGAACCAAAAAGCTGAAACCCTTTCCCATGCCTCTATTCCAAGTCTGATGAAACAAACAAACAAAAAAGTTATGGGAACAATCCTGATGTTTTAATTTGGTTTTTCGTCCTACGCTGTTAGACTTACTAACAGGATTAGACTTACCACCAGAAGAGTTCAGCGTTCTGCTACCCCAAAGCCTTAAGTTCTGCACGTAGCAGGAATCTGATACAGATGGGCCTACTCAAAGCAACCCTGCCTATGAGAAAAGTGGAGAATGTGGGATGTAACATCACAAAAGCAGTCAAAGACTACATTTCCTGTTTGCCTAGAGTGGACACACAGGGGACTGTTGCTCCAGCCAGGAGGACTTCCTGTCAAACCTGGCCTGGAGCATCCTCCCCCTGCGTGTGACCAGGTAGATGGGCATGACCCTGAGAGACCCCATAAAAGGACTGGTCATGCAGCCATCTTCCCTTCTCCTTCGCTTTATTCCATCTTGATGCTTTTGCTGTCTGCTGGCTCTCAGCCAGCAGCACATGGGCTCAATCCCCATATGGGATGAACCCACAGTCTCTTCTGTAACTACAAGCTAAAGCCTACCTTCAGGATCATACTGTGAACTAAATGTAAGTAAACTTCTTATTACTTTCAAGAAAAGACTGTTGTGTCTTTATTCTTTTTGAAGAGGGAACAAAGGGAAGTTACCAGGATCAATCCAATCCGGACAAGCCAGACTGGATAGCTTTACTCAAGAGATTCTAATGAATCTACCAACTTCCTGCAATATACAGGGGAATGTACTCTGCTACCAGCTCACTGGCGTGAGTGAGGAAGCATAATATTTAATCAATATATCCTCTCCTACTATCCACAACATTCCCACAGAGAAGGTGTTGCAGCAGATCATCAGGTGGGGAAAGGTGGAATGAGGAATGAAGAAGAAATTCAGTTTGGTTTGCTTTTTAAAGACCCTCCAAGTGTCCTGATTTCCCAGGGTCAGTCCTGGAATTATGAAAGCCATCCTTGCTTCTGATTAGATCCCCTATTTTTTATACCCCATTTATAATTTTATAATTGAACCCAGTTCATTTACTCCTGATTTTTTCATCTTTCTCTTGACTTTATCATCGAAAGCTCCTCGTGTTGCATTTCTTATTTGGTTGTTGGTGTCTGGCTTGTTTGTTTGTTTTCCTTTTCTTGTGTATTGTCTGTTTTTGTTTGTTAAGAAAAATTTAAAAAAATAAACAGTAATATATAAGCTGCCTTTAGAAGGAAGTTATCTTCTTTTTTGAGCCCTGTTAAAATCATGATCTGCCAAGCCTAGTCATAGAACAGCTATGTGGCAAAAGAATTTGAATTCTCCTTCTGCATCTGAAAGCTTTATGCAAGATGACATCTCTGGATTGTTGAAACTCTTCCTCGTTTCAAAATCCTTCTAAACTAACCTTCCCACCCCTCCCCAATTAAAAACTTCTGGGTGGTTTGCATTTTCCAGCTGCTGCTATCTGTGGCAACATATAAATCAGAGAGAAGAGGGGAACCCTTAAGCTCTCTTTCCTAATTCTCTTCCCTTGGAAGTTTGGTTTACACAGTATGAAAAGAAATATTCTTGGCAACGTGGGTGGGGCTGAACAGTTCCAGGAAGAAAATGGGCCACCCGATTGATTTGGGGTTGGTAACAGTTCAGGTGAACAGTATCTCCTGTGCAAAGGCGTCAGGTGTTGTGGCTAAAATTTAGTGGGAAATCATTTACTCAATCCAGATCTCCCCCTAACCTCAGGTGGCTGGAAGGTGGCTCTCATTACTGAATATAAAAATAAAAATAATAATTTATTATTTGTACCCCGCCCATCTGGCTGGGTCCCCCCAGCCACTCTGGGCGGCCTCCAACAGATATTAAATACATTAAAATATCACAGGTTAAAAACTTCCCTAAACAGGGCTGCCTTCAGGTATTTTCTGAATGTCAGATAGTTGTTTATCTCTTTGACATCTGGTGGGAGGGCGTTCCACAGGGCGGGCGCCACTACCGAGAAGGCCCTCTGCCTGGTTCCCTGTGGCTTTGCTTCTCGCAGTGAGGGAACCGCCAGAAGGCCCTCGGAGCTGGATCTCAGTGTCCAGGCTGAACAATGGGGGTGGAGATGCGCCTTCAGGTATACTGGGCCGAGGCCGTTTAGGACTTTAAAGGTCAGCACCAACACTTTGAATTGTGCTCGGAAACGTACTGGGAGCCAATGCAGCTCTCTCAGGACTGGTGTTATGTGGTGTTGTGTCATCAGTCTAGCTGCTGCATTCTGGATTAATTGCAGTTTCCGGGTCACCTTCAAAGGTAGCCCCACGTAGAGCGCATTGCAGTAGTCCAAGAGGGACTGAAGAGAGGGAGGGCAAGAACCTAAGTCATCTAGGGTGGTATCAAACTAACTTGTACTGTCTGCGCAAGAAAAACCACTTGCACAACAGGACTCAACACTTTCTCTCCCTGTGCGCACCCCACACCATTCCCAGACCTGCCCCAGAGGGATGAGGGAGCCCCCAGAATGACTTTAGGGGGAACGCAGAGGAGAGGAGGGAAAGTCCCATTGCACAAGTAGAAATCAATGTGCTGACACAATGAGTTACTTGGCTTTAGATTTAGAGGGTTAGATTCATTCACGGAGGAGAGGACTATTCATGGCTTCTAGCCACGATGGCTATGCGCTGCCTCTGCTGTTATAGGCACCCATGATTCTGAATACCAGTTGCTGGAAACCACAGGAGGGGACAGTGTTCCTCTTGTGCTCAAATCCTGCTTCCGGGCTTCCGAAAGGTATCTGTGTGGCCGCTACGAGAACAGGAGGGACTAGATGGGCCACTGGCCTGATCCAGGAAGCTCTTCTAATGTGAATGTGAGACTCCTTGTTCCAGAAGTGCATTTGCAGCTAAATTTGTTCAGGGGGGAGGGGGGACAGGCTTTTAAAAATATATGTACAGTGGAACATCGAGTTGCGGAAGTAATCCATCCCGGAGGCACGTCCACAACTCGAAGCATTCGCATCCAGAAGCTCTGCGTCTGCACACGCATGCAGCGCGATTTAGCGCTTCTGCGCATGCGTAAGCGGTGAAACCCGGAAGTACCGGTGAAACCCGGTGAAAACCCGGTGCAACCCGGAAGTACCATTCCGGTACTTCTGGGTTGCTGCAGGACGCAACTTGAAAAGACGTAACCTGAAGCGAATGCAACATGAGGTATGACTGTATATATGCTGTAACAACTTTTGATGTAACGATATACAGTGGTAACTCTGGTTAAGAACTTAATTTGTTCCGGAGGTCCATTCTTAACCTGAAATTGTTCTTAACCTGAGGTACCACTTTAGCTAATGGGGCCTCCCGCTGCCGCTGCGCGATTTCTGTTCTCATCCTGAGGTAAAGTTCTTAACCCGAGGTACTATTTCTGGGTTAGCGGAGTCTGTAACCTGAAGCGTCTGTAACCTGAAGCGTCTGTAACCCGAGGTACCACTGTGGCAAGGTTTTGCCCATTGTCACTGCCCATAAAAGACCGTGGGGGACCGAAAAAGTTTAATGCAGTTGGGCATGCTGTTAACCAGCTAATTGGTGCCACCTAATGGTAGAGAAAGGGAATCTGTCGAGAAAGAGAAAGTTTGCGCAATTTAAAAGCCTTTTGTTTTCAGTACTTCTTGCTTTTGAAGTCAGAGATGATCAAGGCCCCTTCAGGCGTCCCCAGGAGGCAGTCACCAACTTAAATGGCTTTAAAAGATTAGGCAAATTCATGAGGGACAAAGCTATCAATGGCTGCCAGCCACTATCCTATATAATAAAGAGCCTGTGTCCCTGCCTTTCCGTGTGTCACGGAAGTGCGTTCTGCGCATGTCACACGGGGACGCAGGGATTGGAGGGGGCGGAGAGGGGGGCGGGACGACGCAGAGACACTTCCGGCCAGGCGAAAGTGTGCCGCCGCCATTGCCGCTGCCGCCACCCGCCCATGGAGGCTCCTGCCGCCGCCTGAAGGAGACCCCCGTCCGGCACGCGCCCTTCCCTGCGCGCTGCCCAGCCGGCGGGGGTCCGAGGCGAGGCGGCCTCCGCTCACGGGCCAGCCGCTCGCCCCCGCCGAAGCCTCCCAGTCCCCCGGCTCCTGCTGCTCCGGCTAGAGCCCGTTTTCTAAACGGGCTTAATATACTAGTGGCAAATGAATAAAGTGGGATAACATAATGACTACATAATTTACGTAATCACTTATGTAAATTACACAATTAAGTAATAAAGTAGTTTATTTAAGTAATTAAGTAAATTAATAAACTAAGGAATTTTCACAACATTAGGTGGTGAGACGAATAACAAAGGTTTTTGCAGAATACAACCCGCAGTGGAACGGAAACAGGGCTGCATGTGACAAATACAGGGGGGATCAGGAGACCATGCCTTCTTACATCCTTACTACCATCATTAACTCATTGTTTTCTGGCTTCCGTTCATCCAGCCCTTCTGCATTCAGTCCTTGTACTCAGACACTTGGCAAAGGTAAAGGTAAAGGTACCCCTGACCATTCGGTCCAGTCGTGACCGGCTCTGGGGTTGCGGCGCTCATCTCGCATTATTGGCCGAGGGAGCCGGTGTACAGCTTCCAGGTCATGTGGCCAGCATGACTAAGCCGCTTCTGGCGAACCAGAGCAGCGCACGGAAACGCCGTTTACCTTCCCACTGGAGCGGTACCTATTTATCTACTTGCACTTTGACGTGCTTTCGAACTGCTAGGTTGGCAGGAGCTGGGACCAAGCAACAGGAGCTCACCCCGTCGTGGGGATTCGAACTGCCAACCTTCCAATCGGCAAGCCCTAGGCTCTGTGGTTTAGACCACAGCACCACCCGCATCCCACCAGACACTTGGTACTCCCAGACTAAATCCCACCCAAATAATAGCGACAAGGACATAACGGCAAATTCAGGTTCTGCAATTAAAGCTCTTGCACAACAAACTTGCTTCACCTACACACACACCAAACCAAAATAGGGCTTTTTGCAATAAGGAAAGTGACTAGGAAACGCATTGGAAAGTGTGGGATAATGGTTGCTTAATGCACTGTCACATAATTTCTCCCAGAAACAAATCAGAATGGATGCTCAGTAAATAGTAAACATTGTCTAACCTCCCCATAAACTTTGTGAAGGCAAATCAGAATGAATGCCCAATAAACAGATTGTCTGGGAGCAGCCATTGTTTTTATACAGTGTTTTTGAGGTCTCAATTAGTGCACAAGACGGCTGAATGAAGTTAATAAACAGAGAGGCCACCTATGTGCAGAGATAATTTTTTCCCTCCCCAGGCTAGATCTAATTAAACCAAAAACCACAGCAGATGAGACTGACACGACCTCTTCGATCTTCCATAAACCAGAGAGCAATTAAAGCAGCTTCCCTATCAATAGAAAGTGAATTATTGATCATCAAATGTCACCCACCCAGTGCATGGTAGATGCTCACCAGCTTGGACTCAAAATTACCTTCCACAATATGATCTCAGAATGTGGTGCCTTCATCCTATTGCTCTGGTGTAGAGCAGACTTGGAACGGTCCTTTAGCCCTGAATGCATCAGCCAGGTTAATAGCTCACATTTGCCCATTTTCACTACTATGGATGGTCACTGCACTTACGCTCTCTTCCAGGGATGAGGGACCCAACTCCCATCAACCCCAGCCACCATGCAAAGAGGTCAGGGATGGTGGGAATTGTAGTTCAGCAACTTGTGGAAGACTACAAGTTCTCCGTTACTGTTCAATACGACAGCTTTGCATTTATTCTCTCTCTTCTCTGTTCTCTATGTTTCCGTATGAACCAACTAATGATGGCACTTTACCCATCTTATCAAATGGACACTAGTTCACAAAACCTTGTGCTGCAATAGATCTGTTAATATTCAGCTGGGAGCACAGCACACTTTTTCATATTTTCATATTTCATATTTACACACACATATATATATACACACATACATACCGGATTTGACTTCCGTAAGTGATGTTCCAGAAATGACACCACTGCTCTGTCAGTTGCTTGCAAAATATATGTAAGCAGCAAGCAATAAATAAAATGAAAATGAAATAAAAGGTAAAGGGACCCCTGACCATTAGGTCCAGTCGTAACCGACTCTGGGGTTGTGGCGCTCATCTTGCATTATTGGCCGAGGGAGCCGGTGAACAGCTTCCGGGTCATGTGGCCAGCATGACTAAGCGGCTTCTGGCGAAACCAGAGCAGAGCACGGAAATGGCATTTACCTTCCCACTGGAGCGGTACCTATTTATCTACTTGCACTTTGACATGCTTTCGTACTGCTAGGTTGGCAGGAGCAGGGACCAAGCAATGGGAGCTCACCCTGTCACGGGGATTCGAACCGCTGACCTTCTGATCGGCAAGCCCTAGGCTCTGTGGTTTAACCCACAGCACCACCCGCGTCCCTGAAAATGAAATAGCTTCCAGCTATTTCTGCATTGTTATAGAGATAGCTATTTCAGACTAGCTCCAGATAACAAGTGAAGTTAGTTTTGTAAGTTGGAGGTGAAGGGTCAGTCTGGAAGACACTGCAGATTCCTTCTAAACCTGTGTATGGAAGGCTAGAATCTATAGGAGGAAGCTTGTGGAATGGCCTTAGCTGCTCAGCTAAGTTCCCGCCATTTGCATCTTAAAAGAGTAAGCTTTGTTGCCATAGATACAAATGTGGGGGTGGGGGGCTTTCCCCACCTCGCCTGGTAGGATGCCACATCATCCTAGACTGGAGAACAATAGGCCAAGGGGGCTTTTGTGTGTGAGAGAGAGGGAGTTTTGGATTATGTTGGAAGCTGGATATACTCTGTGCTGGGATTCCCTGGAAAACTTAATGGGGAAGTGAGGTCTGTTGGGAGTGTTAATACTGTGAGCCTTCCATCCTATGCTCAGGTTGTATATATGTGTAAATAAAACCACATATCCTAAAAGATACCACAGCAACTGACCTTCATTCTAAGGTAACCACACCTCAGTAAGCCAGACACCCATTGAGTCTATCGCTGTTTCGAGACTGAAGTTGCATGCAACTGTATAATGCACATCAGCTAGTACTAATTTAATCATGTGTGAAGTCCGATACTGACACAATTGTTGCTTTGAGCTCACATTATTCTGCTGTCTGAGCATGAATGAACAATCATCTCTGGTCTCCAACAAGACAGCTATAAAACTTTACACTTCATGGAATAATTAATATCCTTTTTTTAAAAAAAGAATAAGACTTGCACATAATGTATCATACCTTAAGCACACACAAGCATAATTAAAAACATTTTTGCTTTCCGTGGTATACCATAAAGTTGGTATATAATACTCAGAGCTATTAAGTCTGCCTATTATTTTAGGGTTGCCAGTTTTTCAGCAGACTACTGTAGCTCTGTAGCTTCAATTGAAGTTTGACATTTAGTGTCACCAATCCCATGCTGAGAAATACTCTTCCTGGCAACACAACATCAAACCTTTGGCTACGTACAAGATACTACGCACACACAATAAATGTAACTGGCTGCGTTATAACATAAATAAAGTCTGTTATTCACTGTGTCATATTAGCATTTCAGCAAGGATGAGATATACAGTTCGACTGAAGGACCAGAAGACCTAAGGATGCGGCCCGAGGGGCTCGTTTATCCGGCCGCCGGTGACCCCCAGCAACCCCCACCGCCCGCGGCTGCCCATCTCCGGGTTGATGCGGCACTGGAAATAGCGTTTGCGCATGTGCAAAACGTCCTTTCCGGGTCCACGGAGGGCCGTGCGCATGCGCACAAGCTATTTTCGGTGCCAAGTGAACCCTTAGTGGCACAACCTCCATTGAAATATCTGTGCTTTACTCATTCCTTCTTCCCTGGCAGGGAGGGGGAGGTGCCATTTTGCATTCCCCCCCCCCCCCCGGGCACCAAAATGTATTGGGCTGGCCCTAATTGTGTGTATATTTAGCAGGCTAGGGAGTTATCAGGAGGCCAGAAGCTCAAATGCTGTTTAAGCCTTTCTTCCCATATGGAGCACTGGAGCAGTCTAAATCCAGGGAAATCCTTCATTGCTGATGTAGACGTCCTCAGAGCCTGGAGATATGCAGTCATGTATCCATAGCAGTGACCAGAGGAGAAATGACCACTAGGAGTGTTGTAATCCAATAATGACTTATCTTCCGAGTTTACGCCAATAAAACTCAGAGACAAGAGGAGTTAGGAGTCTATTGTTGTTTATTGCAAAGCAATAGGTTACAGTCGAATCTTTTCGCAAAACTGCAACCCCGCCCAAGGGGTATTTATAAGTTTCAAACAAAGCATTTCCATTTCCACCAATCATATACATCATTACCTCATTTCATGTTTAATACACATGCGCAATAAGCATTGCTGACTAAGCTTTGATTCTCACCGTGATCAGTTACATTGTGTTAGTATGCGTGTTGGGAACCTGTATTACGTGTAGCCATTTGCACCATGTATCAACTTATGTTCTAGCTTATGAGCTGTATCTTCGTGATTGACGTATTAGCTTCCTTCTGTCCCAGTGGGGGATGGCATCTTGCAAAATCATCAGTTTCTTAAAGCAACAAGTTACCATAACTTCTCTTTAGAAGCATATTCAAGGATTTATAGGGGTTTACATTATCACATTCATTATGGCCCTTTGGGCCACTACCACAGGAGGACTGCAGAGAGATGAAACGCCATGGTGCATCTACAGCAGCACAACTGGGCACCTTCATCTGTCCCAGCTGCAACAGAATATAATTTTTTATATTCTGCTGGAAGCCACCCAGAGTGGCTGGGGAAACCTAGCCAGATGGGCAGGGGATAAATAATAATTACTATTCTTAGTATTAAAACGTGTCCCTCCCACATTGGTCTCTACAGCCACAGCAGGCGCTGCAACTGTCTGGTAGCTTGACCTCACCCCAAAGGCACAAGCCTCCATTGTCTCCCAACACAGATGGATGCCAGCACAGTTTTTGTTGTTGTTGTTGTTCAGTCATTCAGTCGTGTCCGACTCTTCGTGACCCCATGGACCAGAGCACGCCAGGCACGCCTATCCTTCACTGCCTCTCACAGTTTGGCCAAACTCATGTTAGTAGCTTCGAGAACACTGTCCAACCATCTCGTCCTCTGTCGTCCCCTTCTCCTTGTGCCCTCCAACTTTCCCAACATCAGGGTCTTTTCTAGGGAGTCTTCTCTTCTCATGAGGTGGCCAAAGTACTGGAGCCTCAACTTCAGGATCTGTCCTTCTAGTGAGCATTCAGGGCTGATTTCTTTAAGAATGGATAGGTTTGATCTTCTTGCAGTCCATGGGACTCTCAAGAGTCTCCTCCAGCACCATAATTCAAATGCATCAATTCTTCGGTGATCAGCTTTCCTTATGGTCCAGCTCTCACTTCCGTACATTACTACTGGGAAAACCATAGCTTTAACTATACAGTTTAGAGATGCAGAACTAGATAATTCCAGCATTTCCCAAACTTGGATGCCCAGCTGTTTCTGGACTACAGCTAGCAGAACTAGTGATCGGGGTGATGGGAACTGTAGTCCCAAAACAGCCAGAAATCCAAGTTTGGGAAACACTGATTTATAATAATAATAAAAAAAGTTTCAATAAAGTTTGTAATTCAAAACCAAAAAAGAACTACAGCACCCACAATTCTTTGCGGGAAAGAACGCGCATCGAACCTCCGCTCCGCCGCGCCCCTTGCCAGCAACAGGAGAGCGCAAGAAAACGCCGCCGGCGTTCTAAGTCTCCTCCTATTGGCCCAGCCGCGGCATCGGGCCGGCCACTGAGGAGCGAGCTCCGGCGCGTGCGCACTGCCGCCGGCTGCTCCCTCGCTTTCGGGGAATCGAAATCGAACCTCGGCACCGCTCCGTTCTCATTGGTCCGCCCTTTGCTCCGCCCCTTTGCCGGCGGCTTTATCGCGGGGAGCCAATCGGCTTGCGCCTTAGTGCGACGTGAGTGCGGGGTCGGAGGTCCCGCTTTGCCGGGCGACTGTGGTGTCATGGCGGCCGCCAGCGCTGTCTGCCTTTCGTGGCTGAGGCGGAGGGCGAGCGCTTGCCGGGGTAGCGGCGCCATGGGGCCATGGCTGAGGGGTCCGGGCTGCCTCCGCCTGGCGCGGCTGGCTCGGGCTCGAGGCCTGTGGAGCTCTGCTGGAGGCCCCAAAGCGGTGTCTGTGGACGTGGGGGGCAGGTAAGGGGTAGGGGGGCAAAGGTGACTGGTTCCCCTGCGCATAACAAGCGGTGTGTGTTTGCGTGTATCCCTTCTTCCTTTCCTCCAGGGCTTAAAACCTGCCAGGGTTCAGCCTTGGAATCCGTTCCCAAAGCCGCGCCTGACTCCTGGGGGTGTTTGACGTTGCCTCTGGCCACGTGCAGAGTGCCTTTGCCCTCACCGCCTTGCATAGTGAAGAATCACAGAATGGCAGGGTTGGAAGAGGTCCCCGAGGGTGACCTAGTCCAAACGCGCACTCCCCATTCAATTTGAAACCATACCGGACACTGCTTAGCTTTGCGAATGTGCTTGTGGTTTTGTTACTGCTGCACCACACAGCTAAACTTTTCCATTTCTTTTCCAGAGAAGGAGCAGCCTTAAATGTTTGTCCGCATAGCTCTTTTGCCACCTTTCATGTTATCCGCTCCCAGAGATCACACTGCGATGTGGGGAGGGGAAAGATGAAATAAATAAAAAAAAGCATGGTGGAAGCAGAAACATGTTCTCACGCTGCTGTCACTTCTGAGCAGGTGCGGTTAAAATAACCAGTCCTGACTTAAAACTAGATAGGCATCCAAACAAGACTGGTGATAAGACATGTTCAGAGGTAGAAAGCGCAGCACGTTTCTTAATCGTTCATGTGAACTGGCAATGATTGTTTCCTATTTGTTATATCTGCAAGATATATATGTATATAAATAGGAGCAAAACTTCAGAGGATGTGCAGGGAGACTCTTCCCTCACAGCTGAGCAACTTCAGTTTTATAGTAAAGTGAAAGTTTTTCTAAACATGTGTGGGGTGCCTTTTTCCACAGCTGCTACCTACAGGCATTTGCAGGGTGTGTTTGCCTGTCAGCTGAATAATGCAGCCCATTGCCACACAGATCTAAGAGAAATATAAATTTTCACATAATGAAGCTTTTCTTTAATTTCCTTTCGACAGAAAACTAGAAATCTCTTCTGGAAAATTAGCCCGATTTGCTGACGGATGTGCTGTAGTACAGGTAGAAAATTATTCAATAACCATGTACCATTGAAATATGTTTCAGTTGTTTGATACATTTTGCCTATCTTTCTAGATATATAGCAAATATAAATAGAGATTGATATCTCAGTGCTCTGTACTGAAGAAGTGTGCCTAATATCTTTCTCCCCCTCTTTAAAAATTTTTAAGCTAGGTGATACATCAGTGATGGTGACAGCGGTCAGTAAAACGAAGTCTTCTCCGTCTCAGTTCATGCCTTTGGTGGTGAGTAGCACTGAAGTATTTAACATGATGCATAACTCTGCATAAAATTATACTGGTTTGTTATAATGCAAATATTTTGCAAAGAACCAAGGTAAAACATTTCTAGACAAAAGCCTATAAAATTATTTCATTGTTCTGGGTGAATCAGATATACTGGATTGGTGTATCGTGATTTTCGTGTCCTGTGCTTAATAAAATAAAAGGGAACAATAATATTGTCTCTTCTGTTATGTAAGGTTGACTATCGACAAAAAGCTGCTGCGGCAGGAAGAATTCCTACCAATTATCTGAGAAGAGAACTGAGCTCTACCGATAAAGAAATTCTTACAAGCAGAGTAATAGGTATGCACTGTAAAGTCTGAGCTGTGTTCTCTTATAACTATTCCAATAATTTCTTGGAAATTTGAAAAGGGGGACTTTGTTTTTAAAGGCTTTCCCCATGATGCAGCAGTTCCTTAATATATTTAGGAAAAATTGTGCCTTAAGTGCTACTTACCTTGGGGTCACATAAACCTGATCCTAAGCATTCTTACTTGGGCGCAAATCTCATTGACTTCCAAGCCTTGCATGCATTTCTTCCATGGAAACCAATGGTGCTAATTTCTTGCCTGGATACGATCTTCATGTTTGCCTGGATCCCAGGAGATGGTCTTTGGGAGACAGTCCTGCTTTGCATCAGGGGATTGGCTTATCTGGTTTTATGTCCCCATCTGCTGCAGTATGAATAGCTTGTGAAAACAATTAGACATTGAGAGAGAGAGAGAGAGAGAGAGAGAGAGAGATGACCTTAAATATTTCATACTGTTTTACAGATCGGTCTATTAGACCACTCTTTCCAGCAGGCTACTATTATGATACACAGGTAAGTTACTTTGAACACTTCTTCCTTCTAGCCTAGTTCCTAGTGTGATGTTAGTGCGATACCACTATTAAATAGCTGCTTTGTATGTTACTACTATGTTGTTGTGTTCTCGAAGCTACTAACATGAGTTTGGCCAAACTGCGAGAGGCAGTGAAGGATAGGCATGCCTGGCGTGTTCTGGTCCATGGGGTCACGAAGAGTCGGACACGACTGAACGACTGAACAACAACAACAACTATGTTGTTGTATGTTTCCGTGCGCTGCTCTGGTTCGGCAGAAGCGGCTTAGTCATGCTGGCCACATGACCTGGAAGCTGTATGCTGGCTCTCGGCCAATAAAGCGAGATGAGCGCTGCAACCCCAGAGTCGGACACGACTGGACCTAATGGTCAGGGGTCCCTTTACCTTTACCTTTACTAAAGAAATGTGGGAAATGTCACTCTGGGTTGGATCCAGAGTTCTTTTGATTGGAACTTCATTCATGAGATCCTCCCGCTGGAGGAAGAGAGGAAGGCAATCTTTGCCGATTCCTCTCTCTGGCCCCGTGGAAAACTCCCTAATTCTCAAGCAGTGGGGGAGGGGATGTTAGGGGCTGCATGAGGTAGGAAATGTCACCCGCCTTACCTTGGTTCCTGCAACAGAAGACTTTGCTGGGTCTCAGTGTTTTCCATGAATGGAAGGAGTCCTTCTGTACATGGAAGGGATGCTGTGGATCCAGTTAGTCTCCCTGTGAGAGGCGGCACTTTTGAAATAGTCAGTTGTCTTCTCTTTCTACAGCATATTACAAAATAATGAATGAGAAACATAGGGGACCCATAAGGTATTTATTAAATGAAATATCTTAAAACTTTGGCTCTGAAAAAATCCCTCTCCTAAATTTTTAAACAAGGCAAAAATGAATAACATCACTATTGGACAACAAAACGTTAACAATCCAAAAAGAAAGCAGCAATAATAAATAATAATCAGCGCATTAAGGGGAATCAACCCCACAGTACGTTGGGTAAACCTGACAGATAGGAACCTCTGTTTGTTTGTTTGTTTGTTTGTTTGTTTGTTTGTTTGTTTTTAAATGAACAGTTTTTCATGGGGGAATTAAAAGAACATAAAGATGGTCCTCCTGATACTCTTTGTTGGGAGGGCAAATCCAAAGCAGGAACCCTAACGTTCAGAGTGCGTGTGGAAGAACACATGTAAGGCGATAGTCCTTACCTAAATGTTACTGATGACCTTTATATTTGCAGCGAAATTCATTTATTCAACTTCCATAGGTGCACAGTCTATATAACGGGTAACACCCAGCTAAGTTGTACTCTATGAGTAGACCACATTTAAGTATTTTAACTCCATTGATTTAATTTGTTCTACTCTGAATATGACTAACTTTGATTGTCACCCAACACCTTGAATAATATTGGCCTTCTTTGTGTGCTGCTTGGGTATAGGGTGTTACCATGTCTGTTTGGAGTGTGGCTGAGCTTTTCTCTCCCTGCCCCTGAGGTTTTGTCTCCTTCCATAAGCAGCTGTACTTTGCCTTGAGCTTTCTGAAAAGAAATATAAACGTACAACTTCTGGGCAACCAGGTGCCCAATTGTGGGTAGGAGCTTACCTGTTGGACTTCAGATAACCACAAAGAATGGGGAGATGCCCCATTGGGGACTGAGCTAAAGACATAGCCACACTCCAGAGTTATCCTGGTACCTCCATATACATGAACCAGGCTTCTACATGAAATCATGCATCAACATTTCTTTTGATTTCCCCAGATCCTTTGTAATCTTTTAGCTGTAGATGGTGCCAACGATCCAGCGGTGCTGGCCATCAATGGAGGTAAAGGCTTATTTTTTTTGTAAACAAGACTAGTTAGTCTGACTCTTAGCAAAACGGTATAAAGAGCTTTCAAGTAATGCATCTCAATTACTTTTAGCTTCCGCAGCCCTTGCTTTGTCGGATATTCCATGGAACGGTCCCATTGGTGAGTAAAGATACATTAACTTAAATTTAGCATTGGTCTGAAAATGCATGACGCAAGTTTATGAGAAATAAAAACAAACCTCACCAGTTTGAAGCTCTAAAGTTTTTTTTAAAAAAATAATCCATGCACCATGAAGGCTAGAAATCTTTAGAGGCTAGATTACATTGTGTATTCCCCTACCCCCCACCTAGGATGGATATTAAGTAGTCGTTGATACATTTGAAGTCATTGATACATTGAATATATCAGAGCATATATAGAAGAATGGGGAAATAAAACTTGAAATAATCGTAAGAGCCAATTCCTAGAGGCTAAGGTCCCTTCACACAGAGACACACTCAGTAAAATATTTGAGGGGGCCAGCACCACCACCCCAGTTGATGAGCATTGCCATTCAAATGGGGTGTGTGTGTGCGTGCGTCTTGTGATCGATTATGTGGGGTGAGCTTACCCCCCCCCCTTATTTTATTCAAGTTTGCACGCCTGTAATGAATATTTGGAACTCCTCAAGAGATGTTCTGCCTGTGAGCTGATTTATTAACGTTATATCTAGATTAGTCTTGCTTCAGTCTTGTAAGAGCATCCTTGTAGCTGCAAGATTGGCCAGTTCCAAAGTAGTCGGTCTTTATTGTTGCATAGCTATTGGCAATTATAAGCTTCATTTGCAAAGTAGCACACAGACATTAGCTACAAAAAATATAAACCTGATTCACATGTACAGCAAAATATCCGTACATATAAATAGACAGCTCACATGTGAGCAGGGTCCCTTAAGGACTTGAATAGGCCAGTGTTTCTCAACCTTTTCTGGGCCACGGAACAGCTGTCTCATGAAAAAAATCTCGCGGCACAGCACCCACAAAATGGCGGCGGCAACGTCGCCATGGCAACGGAAACCACGGAGCTATGCACCCAAAGTAAAACGGCCCAGGGCGCTTATTCCCGGTCTGCAATCTAGCCCTACTAGCCAGGAACTCCCCCAAAAACCCTGCTGCCCGATTCCTCCTTACTAACTTCCCCCCCACACCAGCACACGAACCCCAGCGAGCGCTGCAGCGACTCGCTTCCGACGTCCTGCTCCCGGGTCCGATGCAGCGATCTGCGCGCTCCTGATTCTGCTGGACGACGCGTCCAAAGCAGTGCCTCCGAGTTCCAAGCCCTGGCGGCACCGGGGGCAAAGCGCGCGCCCGGCACCGAGGTGAGCCGACAAAGAGGAGCGCTGCAGCGAGAGGCGCGAAAAGCGCCGCGATGGCAAGGCGGACAGCCGCCTACGGGAAGCGCCACGCACAGCTGAGGGCAGAGGCGCCGAGAGGGGTAGCAGGAGGCACCGCGGGCGACCGGGAAGGAGCCGGAACAGCGAGGCGCGGAGGATCTCGAACCGACGATCCTTGAAGATTGAAGACGCGAGCCGAAAAGGAGGTGTTTCGGCTCGCGCCAAGGATTTAAACGGGGCCGCGACCCCGCCCCCTCAGCCAGCCGATTGGCTGGCTGGCGGATGACGCGGCCAGGAACCTCTAGGGCGGCAAGGGACGTCGTCCCTGCCCCCGGAAGAGAGTGGGTGGTCCCGAGGTCCACCGCAACTCCTCCCCACAGGTAAGTGGAGCGGATTTCCCAGCCCAGCAGGCGGGACGCCTGCAAAGCCACCTCCTGTCGACGACGGAGGTGGGGGCTTGCGGCTGCGGCGTGGGTCCCGAGCCACGGTTTTTCCGCGGCACACCAGCCGGTGTCTCGCGGCACACTAGTGTGCCGTGGAACACCGGTTGGGAAACGCTGGAATAGGCCATACCTCCCATCATCCTGTCTTTCCTTTTTTGTCCAGCCACTCTGGACTCAGGGCCAGTTCAGTACTTGCTGAGGAGCATAATAAAGTGTAATATTGTGGCCAGATTTTTCAGGGCCCACTTCATTCCCTCTTGCACATCTCTCATGGCTTGCTGGTTGGTTCCTTTCGGCTCTTGTCTTTTTGGGTTTGGTTTTTTTTTTTTTTTTTTTTTGCAGATCTGTGCCAGCAGTGAATTAACATTCAGTCTGTGCAACCTGCACAGTGATTTGCTCCTGTCCTTCAACACAGTGGTGTTTTGCTTGGTCTTTACTTGAACAGCTGTCCAACCTCTCCTTGCTGTATCAAAAATTGCTTTAGGAACTCATTGTAGTTTGCTGTGCAGCAAGGGAGGGGGCTGCTAAATTGCCCCCCTGGGAACTAGTTCCTCAGTTCTCTTATCTACTGGTCGCCATGTACTATGTAGAGCAGAGTTTGCCTGCTGTCAAAGCACAGATAGACCAAGTTGTATTGTACTCCCCATCCCTATCAGTTGTGCCCAGTAGGCAGCTCTCTTAGCGGTGCAGCTGCTGAAATACTCGTTTGCCACAGCAAAGTCTCTTGAATTAATCAATTGTCAAGCCCTATGCAGTTCTCCCAAACCACATTAGCTTTTCTGTGTTAAAAGCACATCTGAAAAGTAACCTCACAAGCTCTTGAGTTAGTGTTGCCTTAGTTGCAAAAAGCTAACTGACAGAATATCTTAATTTATGGAGTATCTTCTCAGGTGCTGTGAGGGTAGGACTGATTGACGGCGAAGTTGTTGTGAATCCCACACGAAAAGAAATGTCTTCCAGCACTTTGGATTTAGTGGTCTCTGGCGCCCCTCGTAGCCAAATTGGTAAGTGATTCAAATGGATTATTTACTAGTAAAATATGGTATGGTATGGGTATGGTATGAAGCCATTTTATGCTATTTTAAAGCTAAGCGGGTGTCAGCCTTATGATTATTGTTATTACTGGTATCCTATTTATTTATATCCCACCTTTTCCCCTAAAAGGGACTTGGCAGCTTATAGCTAAAAAATTTAAGGACTGGTTGTTTATTTTGCCTGTACTTAGCTGTTACTAAGAACAGGGGGGGGGGGAGAATCAGTCCTTAAAAATAACAAAACATTAATAGAATATCACAGCACCAGCCCTTTATTTAAAAAACAGTTGGTTCCCAAAAGCCTGCTGGAACAAGAAAGTCTTCACCTGCCAGCAGAAGGACAACAAGGAGGGAGCCAGCTTAATCTCTCTAGGAAGGGAGTTCCAAAGTCTAGGAACAGCCATCGAGAAGGCCCTCTCCTGCATCCCTACCAAACCTGCCTGTGAGAGTGGCAGCGCCGAGAGAAGGCTTAGAATCAGGCATGGCCAAACTTGGCCCTCCAGATATTTTGGGACTACAACTCCCATCATCCCTAGCTAACAGGGCCAGTGGTCGGGGATGATGGGAATTGTAGTCCCAAAACATCTGGAGGGCCGAGTTTGGCCATGCCTGGCGAAGGCTCATTTGAAAACCTGTGTGCGCCTCTCTCCAAGGGCTGGTTCACATACGCATATTCATCACTTGATGACTAGCATGTGTGAGTCAGCAACCACAGATCAAAACACTGCAGTTAGACTTTATGTATCACCTCAGATAACTTCAGGCGCAATAATTCTTGGTTCTTGCACTGAACATTGAGGGCCTGAGAGATGTGTTGAAGGACTTTGATGTGTTCAAAGTCTAAACTTCAGTGGTTTCCTGATTCCTCAGTTTTGAGATCATTCACTAAATTTATTAATTGGGCTGAAACTTTGTAGGTAGGATGTCTTCCTTTGAATCAATGGTGCACCCACACTTGGAAAACTGTGTACATTTCTGGCTGCCTCACCTCAAAAAGGACATTGTAGAGTTGGAAAAAGGTAACCAAAATGATCGAGGGAATGGAGTAACTCCCCTATGAGGAAAGGTTACAAGATTTGAGACTTCTTAGTTCTGAAAAAGAACGAGTAAGAGGAAGCATGATAGAAGTATAAAAGTACACATGGTATGGAGAAAATGAAAAGAGAAATGTTTTTCTCCCTCGCAGAGCTAGAACTTGGCAACATCTAATGAAGCTGAGTGTTGGAAGCTTCAGGATAGACAAAAGAAAATACTTCTTCACACAGCACATGGTTAAACTATAACATTTGCTCCCAGGAGAAGCAGTGTTTAGGGCTTGGCAATATCTGGTTTTCATCGTGATGTACTGATATATCATGATGGTTGAAATAAGGATGGAGCTATGTAGAGGCATTGGCTGGCTTCACGTTTTTGCCAGTGATTCGCTGCCCTCTGCAGGAGTCGGGAGAGCTGAGCCGGCAGAGATAACAGGAGCTGCGGGAATCGAGAGACGCATTGGCTGGCTTCACAGTTTCCCCCACATTGTGGTTTTTTTGCAGAGCACATACACACACACACACAATTCAAGATACATTGCCAGATCAAGAATTATGAAACTGGATCTGATATCACAATATGGATGCCAAACCGGTTTTGGACAATATATTGATATATCGCCCAGCCCTTGCAGTGATGGCCACCAACCTGGATGACTTTAAAAGAGGATTAGACATGGAGGATAACGCTACAATGGCTATGATCTGTCTCCACTGTGGTTACCAGTTGATGGAAAGCTCAGGAGGGGAGAATGCTGTTGGGCTCAGTTCCTGCTTTCAGGCTTTCCACAGACATCAGGTTGGCCCCTGTGAGAACAGGATGCTGGACTAGATGGGCCACTGGTCTGATCCAACAGGCTGCTGCATTCAAACGACTGTATGTGATGTCTCATGGCTTATTGTTTCTACTTTGTCAGGATCAATGTCATAATGAAAATTACCTGCGTTGCGAAAGTGCAGCTTATGTTGTTAGCTTCTGTTTTCAAAATCCACACTGGCCATTTGGGTTTCTCTGTGATATTGGTTGATAGCTGAAATGTATCAGTCAAAGAAGACAGCTGTGACTGACTTTCCCATCTCTGAATTTGAATAAATAGTGATGTTGGAAGCTGCTGCCGAGAACGTATTGCAACAGGACTTTTGCCATGCTATCAAGGTGGGCGTGAAGCATACCCAGCAAATAATTCAAGGCATACAACAGCTGGCAAAGGAACAGGGCGTTGCCAAGAGAACCGTGCAGAAGCTATTCACTGCTCCTGAGCAGATCGTGGAATGTGCAAAGCAGTAAGTACACAAAAGGTTTTCTGGGCTACGTGGGCAACAACTGCAGATATAGTAGCTGAATTTAGGGTTTTCTTATTTTAAAAATCTAAAATACACCTACATAAATTTTCATCCACCTTCAAAACACAACCAAAGCTGCTATGATATGGAAGAAAATGATATATTAAAACTGTTCCACTCATATGCTAAATAAGAGCCCAGCTCTTGATCACTTTCTCTTCCGTTTAGTACCCTTTACTAATTATATTTTTGTTAGTAATTGCCTTTCTTTACTAATCCTCCTTTGTATGTAGGAGCCTAAATTGTGCTGGTGAAAAAAGGCTTGCTTAATCCTTGGTGAATGTGAATTTCCCTTAAATTCTGAAGCTGTAGACGAAAAAACAGTTTGGTGGGGGATATGGAGGGATATGCAATATTTCACTTTTAGGATTGCCCCTCCTCCCCAAGGACCCAGGGATGGAGAACCTGTGACCCTCTGGGTGATGCTCTTTTCCAACACCCATCTCTGCTTTCGGGAACGCAACATGCGGAGCAGAGCAAGGGATCTGAACAGAACGTTAAAACCTTTTCACTGTGTGCTTCCCCACCATCCTTGTCCTTAGCTAGCACTGTTGACGAAACAGTGTCTCACGAAATACTGCTCAGCAATGACGGTGGTGCTTTTCGTCTTGGGAAATTTTCAGTTTTGCAGCAGGCAGAATCTTTTGTCCCATTTGGCCCCTGTCCGCCCAGCTGCTGATGTTGCCTTCTGTCTCTGGACAAGAAAACGGGACAAAGCTGGCTGGCAGGATAACAAGGCACACAAATTTCCTTTAAAAAAAAAAAAAAAAAAGTGTTCTGGGGCTTAAAGTGGGTTGTATTAAAAAATATCAGCATTAAGTGAAAGCAACTTCTTAGTTCACCGTCTCTGTAAAGGCAAAACAAAATAAAAAATTCCTTCCAGTAGCACCTTAGAGACCAGCTAAGTTTGTTCTTGGCATGAGCTTTCGTGTGCATGCACACTTCTTCAGATACACTGAAACAGAAGTCACCAGACCCTTATATATAGTGAGAGGGTGGGGAGGGGTATTACTCAGAGGGGTGGTGGGAGTGGGTGATTGGCTGATAGGTGAGGTGAACCTGTTGACGACGGTTAACGACTGCAATTAGTCTTACAGGAAAAAGCAAGGGGTGAGAAGGTTAAAAAAGTTTTGTCATGTATAATGAGATAAGAATCCAATGTCTTTGTTCAGACCAGGTCTCTCCATGGTTTTAAGCTTGGTAATGAGTTGCAATTCAGCAACTTCTCTTTCCAGTCTATTTCTGAAATTCCTTTGCAATAAGACAGCTACTTTGAGATCTTGTATAGAGTGTCCTGGGAGAAGTGCTCTCCTACTGGTTTCTCTGTCTTGTGATTCCTGATGTCAGATTTATGTCCATTTATCCTTCACCCCTCTGAGTAATACCCCTCCCCACCCTCTCACTATATATAAGGGTCTGGTGACTTCTGTTTCAGTGTATCTGAAGAAGTGTGCATGCATACGAAAGCTCATACCAAGAACAAACTTAGTTGGTCTCTAAGGTGCTACTGGAATGAATTTTTTTATTTTGTTTTGACTATGACAGACCAACACAGCTATCTACCTGTATCTGTAAAGGCAGTTGGACTGTCTTTTATGAATTATGAATAATTCATACCCCACGGTTTATTTTAATTAAAGAAGAAGCCCTTTTTTTTCTTTTTAAGGGGAAAAAATATTTGTGTCAAGCTGCATATTTCACTTGGCTCATGTGGTCCAATAGCTGAAGAGAGCAAGAGGGGTGTTTTCATATGCGTGTAGTCTGGAGCAGTGAGGTTCTCCCTGTGAATTGTAGGAAACCTGCTATTGAATCAGCTTGAACTTCTACCCTCTTCTTCACAACCACCCTGAGCAATATTTTGGAAATCTTCCTTGAACAGAAAGGCTGCAAAGTGCTGGAGTCTTTCCAACATCTTTGCGTTAAAGTGAGGATTGAAGATAAATTGAGTAACAAATCGGAACACCCAAATACATGGCAGGGGTTGAAAAGGCATAAGGAGTAGAAGCAAAAATCTGACCTACGCTGAGTGAGGCTTTTTCTTCTTTAAAGCAATTGTACTTTTTAGATGAGGGACCCAGGTGGCGCTGTGGGTTAAACCACAGAGCCTAGGGCAGTGATGGCTAACCTTGACACTCCAGATGTTTTGGGACTACAACTCCCATCATCCCTGACCACTGGTCCTGTTAGCTAGGGATGATGGGAGTTGTAGTTCCAAAACATCTGGAGTGTCAAGGTTAGCCATCACTGGCCTAGAGCTTGCTGATCAGAAGGTCGGCAGTTCGAATCCCTGCGACAGGGTGAGCTCCCATTGCTTGGTCCCAACTCCTGCCCACCCAGCAGTTCGAAAGCACGTCAAAGTGCAAGTAGATAAATAGGAACCGCTCTGGCGGGAAGGTAAACGGCGTTTCCGTGTGCTGCTCTGGTTCGCCAGAAGCGGCTTAGTCATGCTGGCCACATGACCCGGAAGCTGTATGCCGGCTCTCGGCCAATAAAGCGAGATGAGCGCCACAACCCCAGTGTCGGACACGACTGGACCTAATGGTCAGGGGTCCCTTTACCTTTACGTTTTAGATGTATAAAGTGAAACATAGTCTCAGCCATGAGACACCTTATAGCCAGGCTTCCTCAACCTTGGCCCTCCGGATGTTTTGAGACTACAATTCCCATCATCCCTGACCACTGGTCCTGCTAGCTAGGGATCATGGGAGTTGTAGGCCAAAAACATCTGGAGGGCCGAGGTTGAGGAAGCCTGCCTTATAGCGGTCTTATCTTACGTTTTCTGGCGGGGTGTTCTTTTTTCTCTTGCTTCATAACAAATAGTTAGGCTTTATTTCATACCTGTCTGCAACAGCATTCAATTGTTCTTTCCACTATGCAGATTGGAAAGCTAGTGTCCCATTTAAAGGAATAAGCTAGAAATTATCATTTTAAATTTCACCTGTGCTGTAGAAAACCAGGTGCTGGCCTTAGACAAGTAATTCCCTCTCGGCCTCAACCTTCCCATCCTCAGTATTAGCACAACAGCTTTTGCCGAAGTAATTACAGCACTGTTGCAATTTGGCTGCAGTTCCATTGTGTTCAGAGTGCCTAAGGCGACATGTCGGTGGTAGTCTTCAGGGTCGCATCGCATGCTGACTTTGTCTATTGCATTAGGACTCTGTATTGTTCTAGATCTAATCACCACTCAGTCCTTTTGAGTGTTGTTGCTTATGCAGCTGAAACATCAACAGCCATGTGTAAGAGGGGGAGGTATTATTGGACTGAGGTTTGCAGAAGTACAATAAAATATTTAGGATGGAAAGAGACACACACACCCAAAACAGCCTAATGACAGCTAAACATCTTCATTGAGTGATTGACTGTTGGAACGGGGAGGGGATTATACTGCCCCTTCCACCCCCACCCCCAACATTAACCTAAGATTGTGGGTTGCTCTGAAGAGGTGCCGGCCTTTGACTTACATTGTTCTATAAAATGCCTTGTGCCCTGACAGCATTATTTAAATAAAACACGAGCAGCCCAATAGTGGTACCCACTATCCTGCTCTAGTTTTCTCTGTAGCGGTTCGTAGGATGAAGCAGCAAGGGTAAACCTCCTCAGTATTGAACTGATGGAAATGGCAAGGCTTCTCTTTGCTTGAGAGACCGCTAACATGTGGGACTCAGGTGGGCAAAATGTGTTGTATTTAGGCTTCTTTTCATCTTCTTGGCACAGCTGTTTGGTTTTTGCGGTCTGTTTCAAGGCACATGGGGATACTTCTGGAGATAGAATATATGAGGTACCAGAGAAGAACTGTCACTTGGGCCTTGGCCTGTCTGGCTAGGGTTTATGCATAGCACCTGTTGTTTTCTCTGCTTGTCCTGTGTTGCTGCTTTAAATGTCATGGGGATCAAATAGGTTGGCATTCAGATATGATTTGGCTATAATTTTTCGTCTTTCTCTCCCCCCCCCCCACCTTCCCGTGCTTGAAGCTTTGCATCTGGAAAGATCACTGCTGTGTTTTCCGACTTCACGCATGATAAAGTGAGTACTTAAATGCATTTTGGTAAATTGGGTTTTCGTTGTTTGGCTTCAGCCAGTTTTAAAGAGATGCGCACAACTCCTGTCTAGGTATTTCAGCTCTGAATTCGTTCCTCTCGTTAGATGAAATGTAAACGACAATGCAAAGAACCCTTCTGCCCATACACTTTCTCCTCAATTTGTCTGCTCTCTTCTGCACCACAGTGCCCTCCCAATGCAAAGAACAAGAAGTGTATCTCCAAAGGCTCTAGCTCCACCACTGAGTTGGGGGGGTGGGGCAGAAGTCTTCTGCTGCTTTATTCCTTTCTACATTTGAGGGCCAGCATAAAATGGTAACCACCTGCATACGGTGGCAATTAGAAGTGTTCCCCATCAGTGGTGCCAGCATGCATACATTGGGAGAATGCACAGGGTAAAAGCTTTTTCATGATCTCAGCTAGATCATACATAAGCAGAGTTTGGATGGTCATCTGACATGTATGATCGAGTTGAGGTTCCTGCATTGCCTGGAGTTGGGCCAGGTGACCCTCTGCGATTCTACGATTACATCTACTGAGTGGCGTGACTCTCTAGGGAAGTGTGTTTCTATGGCCTCTGCGTGCTGATGTACATTAGCTCCCAAGCATAGGATGCGCAAGAGATTCTATAGCTCATCTTAATAAAGTTCAAAATGTGTCAATGGATATCTTACATCCTAGATCTCAAGAGATGAAGCAATTAACAAAATCAGACTTGAAACAGAAGAGCAGCTGAAAGGTCAGACACACTCATAGTTGACTATACATGTTCTAAAATGTTTTACTTTGCCAGGATGTGTCTTACAGTTCTGCGTACGGCAGTCAAACATTTTTTCATACACTTGGGGATACACATATTTGCAGCAGCCTGGTTCTTATTCAGATGGTGAACCTGTGTCAGGGCTGTGCCACTTCTGATTGCAGGGGGACGTCACATGATCAAATGCTTCTTGACTCATTTCTTAACATTCTCTGCAAATAGAAAACCACCACATGAGAGAGAAGATTGACATCCAGTGTGGGGTGGTGGTGTTTTTTTGGATTGTATTTTTAATGAGGAGCATACGGTCATATGTACCCCTGCTTTGCGATCCGAAGAGATAAACATGTGTCTGGGCAGAATTGCACCCATGAGAACTGAGCCTATGCTATAGTTGTGGATGTTGAAGATGAAGATTCTGACTTTCAAAGGCACTGAGAATACTCTTGACTCGTGTTCGGCTCTCTACTGTGTACCTGCTTAATGAAAAGAGACAGAAGCCAGCCAGACACTGTAATCCAAGCCCCCTTTGTGCCAATGGGGGTGTGTGGGTGTGTATTATGCAGAAGTATCCCTGCCCATGGGCTCATGCCAGCTTCACTCCACTGGTGCAGAGCTTACCATTCTGCCCACCAAACATGCAGGTGGACAGTAGTGTCACCAGCAAGATCTCTGCAGGTGAAAGGGTGGCATTTCAGGAGAGGGTCTGAATCCCACTGCTGTCCCATGACAGCACTGAGGATAATCTAGTGTGTCGGCTCCAGGCTGGTGCAGCTCTTTGTCTTCATCTTATGCCCCAGCCATTCTCCTAGGTGCTTTGAGCATCAAACCTGCCAATGCTTTTAACTGAAAATTTAAAGCAAGTGCTTCAGATGGGGGTAGCACCTACTGTCACAAATTCCTTTTACTTCCCTTCTAGTCATATAGCTGGGGAAGTAAGCATTGTGTTTTAGGTTTTGTTTCAATTTTCTCCTTTCTCTCTAGAAAAGTTCCCGGAAGCGGAGTGTTTCGAAATCATGGAATCTTTTAATGTCGTTTTGAAGGAAGTCTTTAGAAATCTTGTTCTGAATGAATACAGGAGGTAAACATGGTGTTTTCTGGGTCACTGTGTTTAAAACAGGTTCATCTGCGGAATGTGGCCTTGCATACCAAAGCAGCATGCACATGGTTCCTTTAAGGAATCGATGCTCACACACATAGAACTATCTTATTTTTCGCTCTATAAGGTGCACCTGACCATAGGACGCACCTAGTTTTTAGAGGGAGGAAGCCCCATTTTTTTGAGGATCAGTTCAAATTTCTGCAGCTTCTTTTGCAAAGGAGAAAAGCCTCATTTTTTGAGGATCAGCTCAAAGTTGTTGAGCTTACTTTGCAAAGGGAAAAAACCTGTTTTATGGGGTTTAACTCACAGTTCTGCAGCTTCAGGAAGTTTCTACAGTTTCCAGACAGATAATCTAATCAGCCAGCCACATGTCGTTGGGGAAACAGCCTCCCTCTGCAAGGGGGCGGGGCTGGAATCTCTCTCCCTTATCTCTCTCCCCGATCGTTTGCTGAGCCAGCTGCTCAGCGGGCTTCCTTTCAACACCCCCTTCTCTCTCTCTTTTTTTTTAAAAAAAGCACGATCTGCTTTTGCCCCTGGGCAGTTCAGCTCCAGGGACCACACATTCGCTCCATAAGACGCACAGACATTTCCCCTTACTTTTTAGGAGGAAAAAAGTGTGTCTTATGGAGCGAAAAATACGGTATCAGTATGCTCCTACTTTGTGGTACACAGGTCCTGGCCTGGTTTGCTCATCGCTTTAAGCCCATAGTTAAGCTTAACTATGGCTTAAAGGAGAGCACACAACATGCTGGAGCACCAGGCTAAAAATTGCAGGTGGCAGGCAGTTCCAGGAACTAAGGCTCAGTGCTAAGCTCCCTTACTTGCCCACTGAATTTAATATATCTGACTTCTGAGTAGGCCTGGTTAAGAATGTGCTATAAACGAACCAAAAGCAGCAATAAGCCAGGAGCAAACCTTAGTTACAGCTTGCAGTTTGTTTGGAGGGAAACAATCTACAAGCCCGGGTTTGGATGTAACGCTAGGCCACGTCACGGTTTCGCTCCCAGCAATGCAGCAGGAGCCAGGGGAGGAACAAATCACCCGTGGTTTTAGTGCTGTGCACCAGTATGCTTTATATTGTGGTTTCAATCGAAAGGCCTTAAATCATGGTTTTGTTTGAGTATGTTTAAAAGCAGTGTGTGACCCAGGCCAAAACCTGCTCTCTTTGGGGCCTTATTTGACTGTGGCTTCAAATGTGTGCCCATCAAGCAGACTAGAGGCAAGGTGGGTAGCCACAATCATCCCTTTCCCCCAGTTATATCCATAATAACACTTGCACTGGACTCCAAATTTTCATGAATGCAGGCCAAATCTAGAGCTGAGGTGGAAGGAACCTGTGGAACCTGTCTTCTGTGTTTCTTTATTCCCATAGATGTGATGGTCGGGACTTGACTTCACTTAGAAACATCACTTGCGAGGTGGACATGTTCAAAACCCTTCATGGATCAGCGTTATTTCAGAGAGGCCAAACCCAGGTATTCACTGATCTTCCTTTTTTCCATTTTTTCTATTTTTCATTTTACTCAAAAATAAAAATACTGTGGTTCAGTGGCCGTGGGTGAGCAACTAAAATGAAATTTACGATATGGACTTAGATGGTGTGGATAAGCTCCTGAAGACCATCCTGAAATGAACTTGATTCTTTATTTGAATAAGTGCAAAATCATTCCCAACTTTCTCCGAGCGTACTTATAAAATTAGAGTATACGTACGTTCTGCATCACTATTAAAAACCGCACTGTGTGGGGGATGTGTGAGTCAGTGAATGAAAAGGTTCCCCGTGGGCGAATTGCTTAAAATAACAGCATCTATGAATCAGACCTGCTGTTCTGCTTAAATTGAAGGGTGATAAATTCTCATATATATGAGAATCTAAGTTTGGTCTCATTGAGGGGCAGTATTTCAATATGAGTAGGAAAATGAGAGTACCCCTAAACATTTTTTTTAGAAAAAAAAAAGCACTGTGTGTGTGTGTGTGTGTGTGTTCAGTGCTTTTTTCTTAAGAAATGTTTAGGGGTACTCTCATTTTCCTACTCATATTGAAATACTGCCCCTCAATGAGACCAAACTTAGATTCACAAAATGTTTAAGGGTATGTGTCCCCCCCAGAAAAAAGCACTGTGTATATGAGATTGTGTGTGTGTGTGTGTGTGTGTGTTCTCCCCCAAAAAAGAAAATCTGTTTTACTGCAAGATCTTCTAACAAATGTCAATTTAAAAGTTGCCACACCTTTGAAGTGCATTAGTGACTCGCCCAGCTGTAATCAGTACAGTGGTACCTCTGGTTACGTACTTAATTCGTTCTGGAGGTCCGTTCTTAACCTGAAAACATTCTTAACCTGAAGCACCACTTTAGCTAATGGGGCCTCCTGTTGCCGCTGCGCCGCCGCTGCCCGATTTCTGTTCTCATCCTGAAGCAAAGTTCTTAACCCGAGGTAATATTTCTGGGTTAGCAGAGTCTGTAACCTGAAGCGTATGTAACCCGAGGTACCACTGTATCCGGTGGGAGGACCTGAATAGCAAATGTGCCCTCTAGATGGGTTCATAATTAGCAGAACTTGTAACCAAGAAGGGGGGGGAGGGCTGAAGCTTGAAGTTGTTCTCTGTAAATCCAAAACAATGCAGTGCAATCCTTGCATGTCAATGATTCCCCTTCTGATATCATTGTGAGTTTCTTGTGCTCAGAGCAATGCTTACCTTATCTGGGTTTTTATGTGTTTTGCTTTTTTTTTTTATGTGTTTGTTTGTTTGTTTGTTTGTTTTTATTACAAGATATATGCAAAATATTACAAATAAATCTTGACATTCATACCTACATACATATAAATCTCCAGATTTCATAAAAAAGAAGAAAAGAAAAGAAAACGAAAAAGAGGGGTAACATACAAGGGTGAGGGTAGAAAAGAAGGGGAAAGGGAAAAAAAAGAAAGGGAAGGGAAGGGAAAGGAAAGGGGGGGGAGAATTCAGTTTTAAAAATTACATTGATTGACTTCCACCGCTGCACATCACTACTTATATCCAAACTAGAGTTTTCATCTGTCCTTTTTTCATCTGACACCAATTAATACATTTTCCAGTAACATCACGAGTCTACTCTAAACACAACCAAAATCTATCATTTGTTCCTTGCCTGTTTAAATACTCATTGAAGCATTTCCATTGTCTTTGAATTACATTTTTCGGTTTTTGTCTTATCAAGTCAGTCAGCTTTGCCAACTCCAAGTATTCTGCCAACTTACTCAACCATTCTTCTTTGGTTTTGCTTTTGAATCGTTGCCACTTTCTTATTTGTTGAGAACTTAATTCCTCTCCCCTAAACCACAGTATTTTCAATAGACCTTTGTTTTCTAGGTCCTCTGCACAGTTACATTTGACTCACTGGAATCGAGTGTAAAATCTGACGTTATCACAACAGCTTTAAGGTATATATACCACCATCCTTTCTCCTTTCAAACCCCAACTTGACTTTGGCATGCTAATTGCACCATGTGACTCTTTAGGACCTTGTGTTCATAATCTTCAAGTAAATCAGGAGGGGCCATAGCTCAGTGGTAGAGCTTCATGCTTTGCATGCAGAAGATCCCTGGTTCAATCCTGGCATCTCCATTTAAAAAGGATCAGGTGGCAGACAGTGGTGAAGACCTCTCCCTGCCTGAGAGCTTGGGGCAGGCTGCTGCCAGTCAGAGTCGATAAACTGGACTGTATGGGCAAATCTGATTGGGGGTGACACAGCTTCCAACATTCATATGAAATCACATTTTCTTTGAAGGCAATCTCTCTAAACATTATTGAAAATGGGTATATACAGCCCCTTCAGAGAAATCAAGACTGGCCACATGCAAAAAAGAATATCAAAATAACGTAGCTAAGTTGAACTTGGAAGTAATCCTGAAACAGTACAGTGCAAAAGTAGTTATTAAAAGCTTTCCTAAGAAGAAAGTTGCTGGGTTTTTGCTTTTTTTGTTTGTTTGTTTCTGTAGGGACAAAACTTTTATTGGATTGGGCAACTAGAATGTGAGTTGGTTAATCCACAGGGGATAGTTCTAACTGGTTAAGGACAAATCCTAATCAGTGGGGCAGATGTATTGAGAAATGACAGGATATATTAAAACACGGACTTTGCTTTAACAACGAGCAGGAATCTAACTAAGGCTGCCTCATCTGTTATTCAGTATCAGAAGAACACTTCTAACATGGTTTTGCTCATATAGGCGGCAACCCTCTTAGCCGTGTCCAATTGACACGTGATCAAAGACGGAACAGGATCGGAACTTGCGCCAGAAATGGTCACCGCCTGTATGCAAACGATTACTTGGATAAAAATTACTTACTGTAATCTGTTGTTGGTCTGCTGCTCACCCAACTTCGCAATGAAGCATAAGCCGGGCTCAGATGCACTTTGTTCTAACGATAGAGTAGCTTACTGTACCCTAATATTGTTCTCTGAGCTCTGGGAGAGGCAGGCAGGCAGGGCCTTCCCAGGAAAAGAATTTCCCCTAGTATTTAAGGTATTACAGAAACAAACAAAAAACGTTCCATTGTTTCCTATCATTATGAGCCAAGGGTGCCTTTCTAGCGGTTTAAAGGAATTTGCAGGCAGGCATGGCCTCGGGGGGATGCTTTAGGTGCCTACCCCTCGTTTGTACCCATCCCCTTCCAGAGAGAGGCAGAGTCGGCAGACGCTTCAAGGGGTTCCTGATGTAAGTAAATTACTTGCAGCTCATTTACACTTGTTTCTGTTTTTTAGTGGAATAAAGGAGAAGAACTTCATGCTCCACTATGAGGTATGAGAACTCACTTCAGCTTCATAAAAAAAAACATTTGTGCTTAATTATTAGGAGTAATTACTCTGAAAACATAGGGGCTTCTTCCCGAATTGCTTTCTTTATATCTGGAGCCCGTTCCTGAGGCCCGAAAGCTGCATGCAGGCTGCTTCGGAGCCTCCTCTAGGGAGACAGGCTGCATGTGGAATTGTTGTTCGTCCATCTGCATTGTGGTGTCAGGGTGTATAGAGTTGTACGATGTGATATTGTATTTATTTTAATTGTTTTGTGATTTTAATACCATACACTGCTTTGGGTGCTTTCTTTTAAAAAGAGAAAAGCAGCTGAATATGTACCATAAATAAAGCGTCTTCTCCCCTCACCCTGACTTTAATAGCGCTGGTATTTGAAACAAACAGGCTCCTTTTCACTCACACCTCTGCTTCTTGCTCGATTTTGGAAAGGAGAAAACCTTTGTTGAGACTGCTGTTGACAAGCTATGTTTGCTGGTTGCTTTGCTCTCCAAAAGCAAATAAATGGGAGGAGTTCTCCTCCTCCTCCTAATCACAGGATCATAGAACTGTAGAATTGGAAGGGACCCCAAGAATCATCTGGTAGAACCCCCTGCAATGCTAAAGCACCCACGAATCTCAGCTAAAGTACCCATAATTGCCTCTTCCCAATCTCGCTCTGTCTCTCAAACACACCAGAGTGTGTATGAGAGATAGAAACAGATCAAGATTAGGTTTGGAGTGAGTCCACCATACCCTAGTGGGGTGTAGTGGTTAGAGTGCTGAGCTAGGACCTTGGAATCCAGGTTTCCATTCTACACTCAGCCAAGAAGTTCACCTTGGACCAGTCACAGTTTCTCAGCATAGCCTACCTCATAGGGTTCCGAGGATAAAAATGGGGAAGGGGAGAATCTTGGGCTCCACCTTCAGCTCATTGGAGGAAATGTGAGATATAAATGTAGCAGTAGTAGATGGTGGAAATACAGTCGTACCTATGGGTTACAAATAATACAAACAATTTGGTTAAAGATAATTACTTAAAAGTATGGAAAGAAATTAAGAAAGATCTAGAAAATTGGAACAAATTAAATTTATCATTTTTGGGCAAAATAGCAACTATTAAAATGAATCTCCTACCAAAAATGCTTTTTTTGTTCCAAATGCTGCCGATCCTAGGAACAAGTAAGAACATCTTTAAAGAATGGAGGAGGGATATAACAAAATATATTTGGAATCGAAAACCAGCAAGAATAAAGTATAAGTTATTAATTGATACAAAAAATAGAGGGGGACTGGGTCTCCCTGACCTGGAGCTCTATCACGATGCGGCGGGTTTCCAATGGATTAAAGAGTGGATCCTATTAGAGGATCACAAATTATTAGATCTAGAAGGTTATGGGAACAAATTCGCCTGGCACGCATACTTGACAGAGAATAAAGTAAGAGCAAATAAAGGATTTACTAATCATGTAATTAAAAAATCATTGTTGAAGGTCTGGGAGAAACATAATAGATTAATAGAGCCAAAAACACCTAAATGGCTATCCCCCATTGAGATTATTACGCTTAAAAAGAGGAATTCGAATGGGACTTGGGGAAAATATAGCGATTTAATAGAACAAAGGGAAGGGACATGGAGAATAAAACCATATGAAGAAATCCAACATCATTTAACAGGCTGGATCCAATACCACCAGGTAAATAGCAAATTAAATGAAGACAATAAGCAAAAGGGATTTTTAGACAAGCCATCTTTATTAGAGGTACACTTGTTACAAAATCAAAACAAATTAATTTCAACTATGTACAAAGTGTTATTGGAATGGGAGGTGAAAGACGAAATGATTAAGGAAACCATGATCAAATGGGCCATAGAACTGGGGAAAGTAATAGAGTTAGAGAAATGGGAAAGACTCTGGGAGGAAACATGGAAATTTACGGCGGCTGAAAATATAAAAGAAAATATGATCAAAATGTTCTATCAATGGTATATTACACCAAGTAAAATTCAAAAAATGTACAAAACAAAAGACAATTTGTATTGGAAATGCAAAAAAGAAGTGGGGAGTTTCACCCATATGTGGTGGCACTGCAAGGAGGTCAAGAAGTTTTGGAATCAAATATTGGAAGAGATAAAAAAAATACTAAAATATAATATAAAGAAAAATCCGGAATTATTTTTGCTAGGGATAATGGATGATGAAATTGAGAAGAAAGATGAGAAATTTTTTCTGTATGCCATTGCAGCGGCAAGGATATTAATTGCATCCTATTGGAAGAAGAAAGAGATCCCGGAAATTAAGGAGTGGCAGGAAAAATTGTATGGTTATATGGATATGGCAATATTGACAGATAAAATTAGAGGCAAAAGTAAACAAAAATATTTAAAAGATTGGATAAAATATGGAGAGTATTTAAGGAAGCAGTGCCCCACGGTAAAAATTTGGACTCATTTCTAAATTACTTTGTATTGAGCCTTAAGGAAATTTGAAGAAGTTGGATGGAAAGTTAAATCTGGAACTATGAGGAGAAGAAAGTAGTGATTAAGAGGAAGGTATAAGAACCTGGGAATAAGGCAAGGGGAAGTCAAAGGGGAGGGGAGGGGAGGGGGGACAGAAGGATAAGATAATGAATAACGGGAAAGACAGGAAGGAGGGGAACATCCATTGAAAGAGATAAGAAAAGGAGGAATGATATATATTGAAGAACTTGTTATTGGAAGGTTAATTTTTAAATTTTGGAACCATTGTTCTTTATTTTTTTTTGTATGTCTGTTTTAAAATTGTATGTTTAAAATACTTAATAAAGTTAAAAAGAAGAAGAAGAAGGAAGTGCCGAATATAGTTTGCTGGGCTCTCATCAGGGCGTAATTCTGCAGAGTGCAGGAGGGGAAAACCTGGATTCTGGTATTGGGGGGGGGGGGGGAAGGAAATACAGTCGTACCTTGGATCCTGAACGCCTTGCGAGTCAAACGTTTGGCTCCTGAACGCCGCAGACCTGGAAGTGAGTGGAACCCAAATGTCTTACGTGGCTTCCACGGCTTCCGATTGACTACAGGAGCTTCCTGCAGCCAATCGGAAGCCGCACCTTGGTTTCCGAACATTTTGGAAGTCGAACGGACTCCCGGATCCCTGTAATAACAGTAGCAGTGGGATCAGTCTGATCCAGGAGTACAGAACCAGATAGATGATTGCTGAAAATTCTCTGCAGCTGTCACTGCTTGCGCAAAGGAACCTGATCCACTTGAAATTTTCAATTTCCCACCCTCTTATTAAGAGGACAATTTGTAAATCACCCCTTAGCTTATCCAAATTATATTGACAGCAAAACGTTTGAGTACTGAAGCTACAGAGATTATTGTGAAAGATGGTTGAACTTCAGCATCGAGACCTTTCTGCAGTTTTAAGACACGTTTAAAAATGTTGGAGAGGTTCAATTCGGTTTCGAAAGATACCTCTTTCATACTTTGAAACAGAAGATCCTGAATAGTGTGTAAACCTTAAAATTAGGCACTAATTCAAACTTCCATTTGTACAGCATAGTATAGCAACTCTGAGTAAAGCTACTTTAACTGATAAAACATCTGGAGGTTGTATCATAGTGCAAGTATTCACTCTGATCTACTTAAGATTTTTGCTTTCATTAGGTGTGCATAACTCCACATAGGATAAGCCAGATAGTTTATTTTTTAAAGGTCATATTGTTTTCGTGACGGCTGTGAAATTGTACAACTTAAAATATGTGGCTGAAGATTATTCCAAAGGGTAGCATATTAATAACTCTGCAAATGACTCATTGCATGAGCATATTTTTATCCTTTTGGGCGAATTCCTTGGGTGTTTGCCTTGAAATGAATGCTGACAATCAGAAAAGAATTATATTGACTTTCTCCCCTTCTTGATATATTAAAATTTTGCAGTTTCCTCCATACGCAACTAACGAGATTGGCAAAATTACTGGCATGAATAGAAGAGAGCTTGGCCATGGTAAGTAAGAATAGAAGAAACTGAATGTTTATGACTGAAACTGAATTACTCCTTGTAATTCACAACGTGATTTTTTTACTTGTAGGTGCACTTGCAGAGAAGGCTTTGAAGCCTGTGATTCCCAGTGAATTCCCTTTCACAATAAGGGTTACTTCAGAAGTACTGGAGTCAAATGGTATTTGATTTTAATTATTTAACTATTGCTCAGAATGTGTGGGTGGAATTCAACTTAGTGCTAAGCAGATCCTTCCATCGGGCAAGCAGAAATGCGTGCGCTGATAAAGCTATCTCCCCTCGCCCCACACCTCAAATTTGTTGATTACGGTCAGAGACCAGCTCGCATGTCACAATAGTAAAAGCATTCATAGAGATAAAATATACAATTAAAATGGATTGCAACAATTGCTCAGGGGTTAAAGTTAAAATATACATACATCCATACGACTGAGATCTGGACAGAGGGGGAGGGGGACCAAACAAACAAACAAAAACCTGATCCTAAGACGCCCCAAAAGGGGCTTCAGCTTTTCCCTAGAAAGCTATTTTATTCTAGAGGATAATCTGAGTTTACAAATCTGGGCACAGAATCTGGCTACCAGCCAGGTAGTTTTATGATCACTGCCCATAAGGAGCAAATTTAGTTTGGACTTGTCTGTAAGGTCGACAAGCCTCTTCAGCAAAGGATCTATGGTTTCTCTACAAATCTCAGCGTAAAGAGGGCATCTAAAAAATATATGTTCGGGGCTTCCTATTTCCCCTAATGGGCAGGTGCAAAGTCTCTGTGCATACGGGACTCTTCCATAACCCCACACCTATGTTTTGAAATCTGGCAGGGCCCTTATCACAAGGCAAAGGATAGGGCAAGGGAAGGGCAAAGGAGGAGGTCCGCCACTGTTACTTTTTGAGATTTCCCCCCTTTTTAGAAGGCGCAAGGGGTCATGAATTGGCTAATGGGCTTTGGGCTAATGTTTGTGAATTTCATTAGGGACTCCCTAATTTCCCCCATAATTTGAGCACATGTCTTTAGACCATTTACTGTTGCGGACATTGGCTGAAATTTCTGAACCGCAACAAAACGGTGCAAAAACCGAGTGTTTCTTGTATCTTGAAAGAAAACCACCTATGCCAGGGAGAAATATAAATTATACGATGGCAAACGGTTGTCCATTTCTTTTGTGTTGCTAAAAAACTTACTTATATGCAGATCATTTATTTTAGTGACTACTCAGAAATGGTTGATAGCATAACCTTGTGGTTTCTGTTTCCAGGATCATCGTCAATGGCTTCTGCTTGTGGTGGGAGTTTGGCACTGATGGATGCAGGTATTCCACAAAGAGGAATTCATATTTTGGGGTGTGTTTATGCATAGGTCAATGGAAGTGGCACCAAAACTCAGAAATGCATAATTTCTCTTTTATTGTTAGGAGTCCCAATATCGTCTCCTGTCGCAGGTGTTGCTGTTGGTTTGGTTTCCAGGTCTAATTCAGAAAACAATGGAGACATTGAGGATTATCGCTTGCTAACAGACATTCTGGTAAGAGTTCCTAATTGAGTCTGTTTCTCAATATTCAAAAGATCTGTACTCTAGCTTAAAACTCAGACCTGTGACATGTGTAAATTATAGGTAATTGTGCACAAATTGGCAAAACACGTGGCTTGGAGACTTGGCTATGAATCTGGAAGCCCTCATTTTTAACCTCTCCTCTGTTATGAGTTCAGACAAACTACCATCTCTTCTCCTTAATCCCTTCCATCTGCAATATGAGATAATAATACAGGCTTGCTTTACAGGATTACAGGATCTCCTATATTAAGTGTTTTGGGTAGTGAAAAATGATTCTAAAAGTTCTCAGTGTTTACTATTAGTTCATGTTGGAGAATGCATAGTGTTTACATGCAGAACAGCCACCTTAACACTCCATTAGTAGCCACAATACTCAAATGGGGAATAATAATTTGATGGCCTACTGTACCCAGTACCTGATTTGACATTAATGTTTTTGATCACATTGGCAATTGTTCAAAATCTGCTGTCTGTGCAAATCTTCCACATCTGCAACAGAACTCACAATCACAGCATCACATTAGATCAGTAGTTTTCAACCAGTGTACCGTGGCACCCTGGGGTGCCTTGAGTGATGGTCAGGGGTGCTGTGGGCAACACTGGCATCTGTCCTTCCCTCCCTCCTCTGATGCGCTCTCACGTCTCTGCCTCCAAAAGGCTTGCACAGCTATTTATTGCAGCAGCCCTGGCTACAAGCTCCCCAGGTGAATGGTGGCTCTGGGGCTGGACAAGGGTGCTGGTTGCCGGGAGCTGAGGCAGCTCAGAGGCCAGTGGGGGATGGAATGGCTGCCCGGAGGACTCTCAAGAAGAGTGAGGAGGAGAGGAGGCTGTGTGAACACTCCACAAGGGAGGGTGTTTGAAAAAGGGTGAGAGGCTGCCAGCTCTGCAGGCAAGGGGTGACAAAACTGGGTTCCTGAGCCCCACAGGGGTGCGGCAGAATGAATGTAGTTGGTCAAGGGACCCATGGACTCAAAAAGGTTGAAGACCACTGCATTGGATGTATACATGAATTGGTATACAGTAATTGTGTCTGCTTACCTGAAATCTTGAAAATCATAGTTCTTTTGACGGAGCTAGTGTTCTCTAATAGAATTCTTACCACTTTCATTGGCTTAAAATAAGCTTACGCTTGTAGTGCAGTTGCATTCAAACTCTTATACAAAATACCCCTACTTTGTTATCTGACTTTTTCCAAGGAAATCATGAAACTATAATTAGGGGTCTTCTGCTAAAGGTTCCTCAGACAGGCACCGGCTGTGAAAATATGTTGCAAGTATAGGTTTTGTGGTTGCAGCCGAAATGTACCGGTAGGAATTGTTTTTACCTATTGTGATAGAATTTGCATCCCTGTATTATGTTCAGGGCTTGGATGTCGGTTTTTTGGGTCTGAACCTCTGTGGTCTTGGGAAGACATTTGGAATATATTTATTTTCTGCAGGGAATAGAGGATTATCATGGTGATATGGACTTCAAAATGGCTGGAACGAATAAAGGAATCACTGCCTTACAGGTATCCTCCTCCAATCCTCTTAATTTGAAATAAAGCTCTGTTCCAGAAAAAACGATACTGTTGATAGTGATTTTAACTTTTTCACTTGTGTATCATTAGGCTGATATCAAGCTACCGGGGATACCCCTAAAAATTGTGATGGAAGCGATTCAGCAAGCCACGGGTGAGTGTAGAGCCCATGGCGTTTGATTTTCACTGCCGTTTCGATAATTTTCCATGAAATAGACAATCAGTGAGTCCAAAATGACTCCCAGGCTGCGCACCTGGTCCTTCAGAGGCACAGCTACCCCATTCAGGACCAGGGAGTCCTCCACACCAGCCCGCCCCCCTGTCCCCCAAGAATAGTACTTTCTTGTCAGGATTCGACCTCAATCCATTAGCCGCCGTCCATCCTCCAACCGCCTCCAGGCACTCACACAGGACCTTCACTGCCTTCACTGGTTCAGATTTAAAAGAGAGGTCGACCTGAGTATCATCCACATATTGATGGACACCCAGCCCAAACCCCCTGATGATCTCTCCCAGCGGCTTCATGTAGATGTTAAAAAGCATGACCAACAACGTCTGGGAATCCAAGTTTGAGAAACGCTGGCATAAAGGTTTAGATAGTTGATTTACCAATTAGAAATAATAAAAAGTTGCAAACGTAACTCCATATGGGGCAGCTTTCACTAGCCTGTTGCCCCTAGAGGTTCTGTATTGCGGTTCCCATCTGCTTCATGCTGGCTGGGGAGCTATAGTCAGAAACATCTGGAGGGCACCAGGTTGGTGAAGGCTGGTATGGGGGAAACACCTTACGGATTCACAGCTGCGTCATCTGCTTTGATACTCTTTGGCTTACAGCTTAGCCATATTTCTTCCCAAACTGTTGTTTATAGGCAGTGAACTCTGCCCACCCAGCGTGATTTCTGTTTCTGAAGAAGAAAGCTGGCTTGCTCTCATTTTTCTCAGGAAAGCAATTTTGATTTCTTTGCATCTGCTAGCCTGCTTGCAGAAAAAAAGCCGTGTGTCAGAGAAAGAGTTCCTTGTGACATAAGCAAATGCGACCAATTCCAAGAAATAAATTTGAGGGGGGGGGGGCTGTTTCTACCTAAGTAACATATGGTGGCCCATTATTTAGATGAACTTGTGATTGCACTGGGTGTTGTGTTTTTGTATTCCAAGAATCAGCTTCAGAAGTCACACACACACATACACACACACACACACGGTCAACACAATACCAGCAAAAGCTTACACCAATGGAATAAGGATTCATTATTGCACAGTGATTTAAGTGCTCTGTAGGGAAATGGGCTTCACCTGGGGGAGGGAGATGTAGGGCATTTTAAAACGCCCTGGAAATAATGCACAGAGCTGGACAGAATATCTGCTGCCCTAAATGCCTTTATGAAGCATAAAACTGGAAACAATTCTGCTCTTTTATTGAACAATGCAGCTCCCCAAGAGTGCCTCAAACCCTTGCTGTGCTGCTGCATGCAAAAGTTTTGCTCGATTAGTCATGTTAGAAGCATTAGGGAAGAAAGGAAGGTTTCCTTGCAACAAAATAGAGGTTTTTTTAAAAAAATGAAAGCATTTAACATGTGTGTTCTATATTTAAACTAGAAGGGTTTTTTGTGTGTGTGTGTGTTTTTCTCCCTTAGTGGCAAAGAGAGAAATATTGCAAATTATGAACAAAACGATTGCAAAACCTAGAGCAAGCAGAAAAGAGAACGGACCACTTGTAGGTAATAGCATTTGTACATGTTCTGAGAGGTGGGGTGGGGAGAACCTAAGTTCTCGCAGGTGTGCAAACCATGCTTTTTTAGAACAGTGGTTGATGGTCAAGGATACAGCCCATAGTTGTCAGCCTATGCACCCATTACTTTTTAGATCAGAACCTTTCTTTCAAGTTAATTCCTAATTCAGTATAGCCTTAGGTTTCTTGAATGCATATTTCACTTCCCACCACAAAAGTCCTGAAAGGAACTACAACGAAAGCAGAAATTCAATAACGAAAATCACATAAGCACGTTAAAAATTTATTCAGGATACAGTACTATTAAAGGTTTCATCCCTATCATAACCCCCACCCCACCCAAGGTGAACACCAAAAACAGGACAAAACTTCCAATCATGTAATTGCATTTGAAACAACTTTTGCTGGATTAAGTTTCATTGTTTTTAGGGGGGGGGGATCTGCCTTGATTTTTTATAGTTGATGAGTATGGCACTACTTCCTTGTGTGCTTTTACGCCACGTCCAAAATAAGCTAAATAATGCTGGTTTTTAAACATCAACTTGGCTGGCTATATCTGGCGAGTAAGAATCACCTCCAGGTGATCAGGCAGGGAGTAAACATTTGTAAATTCAGGGTAAATTTTGTTTATACTTTATTTCAGACTGCTAGTATGGCAACACCCGCCCGCCCCCTTCCCATTTTTTGTGAACTAATGAATTTTAACTTACAAGGCTACCACAAAGTGATGGCATCTTTTGAGCTGAAAAATTATGTTTTTAAGATAATAGTTTAGGTTCTGAATTCCCTTCTATTCATGGAAGGGCTTTTGATCTAACAGGATCCTGCTGGCAGAAAGAAGTAGGGTAGCTTTTCCTGATTCCTCCTGCAATCTCATATACACTCCAAATCCATTTTGTTGTGGGGCAGAAGGGAGTTGCATGGGAAATCAGAGGTGGTCACCTCCCCTCATCTACTGGTAGGAGTGTCCCACGGATGGAACTTTTATTCCCATTGGAGAAAAGGAGTTCCAGAACCATGCCACGATATTTTAAGTCTCTTAAATATTAACATGTTTATGTACAGCCAGGAAAAATGTATTGGGGGCTGGGTGGGTTTGGAAAGCCCTTTATCCTATTATTGCAACAAATTTCTCACTTAAACTCTTTGCATTTCAGAAAACGTTCAGGTGCCATTATCAAAAAGGGCAAGGTTTGTTGGCCCTGGAGGTTACAATTTAAAAAAACTTCAAGCTGAAACTGGTGAGTCTTCCTTGCTTTTTGATGTGTACGTTTGCCAATTTATTAAATTATCCTGTCCTCCCCCCCCCCCAAGATGAAGCACATGCCTTTCTCTATAGGGAGGGGTGCTTTGCATATGTAGCTGTACTCACAAAGTTGATAATGCAGACTAAAAGCAGGGATAACAAATAAAGTTTTTCATTTTCTGGTGGCTGTGTGCTTTCTCTTAGTGCAAATGGAATGTAGATGAGAATCATAGAATTGTAGAGTTGGAAGGGACCACGAGGGTCATCTAACCCTGTGATGGCAGGAATCTCAACTAAAGCATCCCTGACAGATGACCATCCAAACTCTGCTTAAATCCCCCAAGGAAGGAGAGTCCACCACCTCTCAAGGGAGTCCGTTACGCTGTCTAAAAGCTCTTACCAATATTAAAATTTGTACTGCTGCTTAGTTGGGATCACCTTTCTTGAAACTTGAAGCCATTGGTTTAGGTCCTACCCTCTGGAGCAGGAGAAAACTAGTTTGCTCCATCTTCAACAGATATTTGAAGGTGGCTGTCGTATCTCCAGTGTGGTGTAGTGGTTAAGAGCAGTGGACTCGTAATCTGGTGAACCGGGTTTGCGTCTCCGCTCCTCCACATGCAGCTGCTGGGTGACCTTGGGCTAGTCACACTTCTCTCTGAAGTCTCTCAGCCCCACTCACCTCATAGAGTGTTTGTTGTGGGGGAGGAAGGGAAAGGAGAATGTTAGCCGCTTTGAGACTCCTTAGGGTAGTGAAAAAGCGGGATATCAAATCCAAATCCAAACTCTTCTCTCAGTCTCCTCTTTCCAGGCTAAACATACCTGTAGACCCAGGGGTCAGCAAACTTTTTCAGCAGGGGGCCGGTCCACTGTCCCTCAGACCTTGTGGGGGGCCGGGCTATATATTTTTGGGGGGGGGGAGAAGAAGGAACAAATTCCTATGCCCCACAAATAACCCAGAGATGCATTTTGAATAAAAGGACACATTCTACTCATGTAAAAACATGCTGATTCCGCCGGATTTAGGAGGTGATTGGGCCGGATCTGGCCCCCGGGCCTTAGTTTGCCTACCCATGCTGTAGACTCTTTCCCTGTCTCATGAAAACTTTCCCTACTTTGCACTTCCTGGCGTCAACTTTTACAACGGCCAATACCTTCCAGAGTTGCCTTACGCTGGTTGGCTTCAATTTTCTGTGGGCGACCTGGATGGCATTAGCATCCTTCATTATAGTGAACAACGTGAAGGAGAATTCGTGCATAGCAGAGAGGAGCAAAAAGGTACATTGGGACCGACTGGCAGATCTCTTTGCAGTAGATTAGCAAGGAGATTTCCAACACCCAGCAGCAGCAAGATTACTTTCCCACTGACATGTAGGCTGGTGAGAGGCAGTGAGCAAGAGTGGAATTTTCTGTCCATGAGGACTGTGTGTTCAGCTCCGTTGTGGGAACGGAGAACAAATTCCTAGGCTTGTCTCGGGAACAAATTCACTTGTCTCGGGAATCTGCAGAGTTAGATCCACCAAGTCTGAAATCTGTCTGCTCCTGCCTCTTCATCCTACGTTGACGATTTGGGCGTTACGATTTCGCCCCTTGATTCCTACACATCTATAGCACCAGTGTGTTGAGTCACTTAACAATTCCTGTACAAAACCACCCAATCTTTCCGCCCCCCCCCCAGCAGTGTTGATTTTATCCACATTTTTATCCTGCAGGCGTAACCGTTAGCCAAATAGACGAAGAGACCTTTTCCGTATTTGCTCCAACGCCGTCCGCTATGCATGAAGCACAAGAATTTATTACCGAAATCTGCAAAGATGATGTAAGTGCATATTTCAAGGACTTTGGTATATTGTGCGTATTGTTCATGTATCAAGATCCGTCTCTTAATATAGGTACGGCTGCTTTTCCTGCTGCCTTAAGCCTATTAGATAGGGTGTGCTAAAACATATAACTAAGATATGATGGCCACAATCCATAGAGCTATTAGAAAGGGCTTGTTGGTGCCCAGCGCAAACTTTGCATTTTTCATCAAGCAGCAGGTCCTCTGCCAAATCACACACATGTCCTTTACATTCCAGACTCATTGGTTTTTCAGAACTAGTCATTCATCTCTTTCTGGTTTGTTTCTTGCAGCAGGACTATCAGTTGGAATTCGGAGCTATTTATACAGCCACAATAACAGAACTCAGGTAAGAGAAACTAATCAGGTTATAATGACTAATGATCCACTTAGCTCACTGGGTGATATTGGGCTAGTCATTGCCTCTTAGTCCAGCCTACCTCACAGGGTTGTTATGAGGATTGAACATGGAGGAAGGAGAACAATGTACATTACCTTGAGTGTGTTTTTTTATATATATATAAGCAACTATTCCGTTGCTTAGCTTGAGTATATAATGTATATTTTATATATGCCTACAAACATCATGAACACAAATCTGAAAATGGTGGTGAATACTAATATTTTTGCTTCATTTGAAGGATTACTGTATTTTTCCGTGTATAAGACGCCCCCTATTTTTGGGGAGTCCAAATTAAGAAAACACCCCTCAGCACTACCCGTGTATAAGACGAGCCCCAATTTTAAACCTATTTTTTTGGTAAAAAACCTACCGGTAGTCTTATGCACGGAAAAATGTGGTATGTTTAAAAATAGGTCATTTTAAAGTTAAATACAGGTGCAGTGATTTGTAAATGTCTTGATGCAGCTTCTGTTTAGTCTGATATCTCCCTCATCTCATAACTGACCTGATTCTGCATCCTATCCAGCCGTTTAATTATATTTTTAGGAAGTGAATCTGGAATTGCACAACTGCTGTTGCCCACATATAAAGGCATTTGTGTGCAACAGACATGAGGGAGTGCATCGTTCCACAACTCCCTCCTAGACCCTTAAATGTGATTTAATGCTGACCCCCCCCTCAATGTTCTCACCAGCCTTACTGCATAAGAATGGAGATCAAGTTGTCCACAAAACTCTATTGAGATAAGGACTGCAAAGCAATTTTTTTTTAGCACTTCAGGAAAGGTTAGAGAATAAGGCGGATAGTGGTGGGAAGTAGGGGGAGGAGAGAGAGGTGGGAAAATATTGTTTTAAAAGGTGTAGTCATAGGTATATCAGTGTTTTCAAATCTGAATTGTCAAATTGTGTTATTATGGTTTTTGTTGTATATGTCTTTTGCGGTTTGATGTTTGAAAAAATGATTAAATTTAAAGAGAGAGAGAGAGAGAGAGAATAAGTATAGAAAACAAGCCTGCAAAAAATAAGGTGGTTCTTTTATCCTGCCAAGAATAGAGGAATGTGTGGAACAGGCTTAGCTTCATCTAAGTAAGGATATATTATGCAACGCAAGCCCTCTCATCACATTCTGTTGACGTAAAGCAAGTTCTACTCTTCTTCTTCTTTTAATGCAGAGATATTGGCGTGATGGTAAAATTGTACCCAAACATGACTCCCGTTCTACTTCACAACTCTCAGCTGGATCAAAGAAAGGTATTTATTTTTCCTTCAGTAGTGGCTGAGTTGTGCTTTGGTTTCTTTTGCTATTTCCTGTGTCATTACTGTGGAGATGTGGTGCTCAGGAAGCTGTGCTAATAGGTCAAGAAGTCTGCCTTTTGGCCATGCTTATCAGAAGAGTCATTTGAGGCAGGAGCAACCTAACTAGTAAGTGTACAGCCAATATCCTGCGATGACCACCTGCCGATACTGTGCAACATTTTGTTTCTTTTTCCACCACCATCCCACACACCCCCCAAATCTGCTCCAAATGGTCCTCTAGAGTGCATGGGGGGACTGCAGAGGGGAGGAGATGATGGAGAAGCCCAGTTGTGTGAGGGGACACCTGCATGTGCTGTGTTCCATCTCACCCATTCATTATCTTTAAGGTTTGGCCCCATTGATGTGTGCTATTACTGTCACATGAATGGGTCGTTCTGACCATGGTGACCACTTAGAGAATTTTGCAGTTACATATTAACACCAAGCAAACGGAAGATGGAAAGGTAAAAGAATAATAACTCATACGCCAGGAGAGTAGTATTTTCCGGCAAATAATTGGATAAAAATAATGATATTGACCCTCTGTTCCAGATTAAACATCCTAGTGCTCTTGGATTAGAAGTTGGCCAAGAAATCCAGGTAAACTTTAAACCAATATATGAACATCCTCTAGGTGTTTTTCAATTGTCTAAGAAGGTTAATGTGTATGTAAACTCAATGGACACCTTCCATAAATTGTTCCTTTTGCGCAGCTAGCATTTCATTAGGTTACGTAATAGATCACTGCTATGCTATATGATTTCTGCTGTTCATGTCCTTATAATGCACGTGTGGGGGCAAAGTGGGATTGTTTGGAATGAGAGTGTGTCCCTGTTCAGGTGTCCACAAATCCTCTTGCCAGGGGTAAATTCTCCTGGCTCTCTGGAATGTAAAGCACTGAAGCACAGATTCCCCTCCCCAGAGCTCCCATTCACACTGTGCTTCAGAGAAGGTGAGAAAACAGCAGGGATCTCTTCCCAGAAGTGGGACAAATGTTCTTGTTCTCCATAGATAAAGTTAAAGGGACCCCTGACCATTAGGTCCAGTCGTGTCCGACTCTGGGGTTGCGGCGCTCATCTCGCTTTATTGGCCGAGAGACGGCGTACAGCTTCCGGGTCATGTGGCCAGCATGACTAAGCCGCTTCTGGCGAACCAGAGCAGCACATGGAAACGCCATTTACCTTCCTGCCGGAGCGGTTCCTATTTATCTACTTGCACTTTGATGTGCTTTCGAACTGCTAGGTGGGCAGGAGCAGGGACCGAGCATCGGGAGCTCACCCCGTCGCAGGGATTCGAACTGCCGACCTTCTGATCAGCAAGCCCTAGGCTCTGTGGTTTAACCCACAGCGCCACCTGGGTCCCCTTGTTCTCCATACATTAGTGCAAATTAGAGAAGACCCCTCCCTCCCTTTCTCCTAACTCCTCTGTGCTTGCCAGAGGATTCAGAGGAGGGAAGTGGGTCACGGGTGACTATAAATAGTAGCTGGCTAGTAAACTGACTCAGTATTGGGGATAATCCTGCGGTGAGTTTTCTCTTTTCATTTTTCATACCCCTCTGGCTTGACAGTAGGGCTGTCCTTCTGCATTTCCACTTGGGGCAGGGTCTGCCTGAGGTGGAAGGCCTGCTTCTGAGATGCACCGTTTCCAACTGCGAGAGGGCCTTCTCCTTATTAAATGATCCTCCGCACATAGAAAACTGGTCTGTTGGGGGAGAATCAAAGAATTGAAGAGTTGGAAGGGACCATGAGGATCGTCTGGTCCAACCCCCTAAGCTAGAACTATTGTCTGTGCTCAGTGTGTTTCTTTGTAGGGACATCCTGTTAGGTGAAGCCCCACTTGAAAGCAGGACTATGGGAAAAGGGTGAAAAGGGGGGTTGATAGGTATATATTCTTGTCTCATACAATCCCACAGGTCCATGTACAGTGGTACCTCGGGTTAAGTACTTAATTTGTTCCAGAGGTCTGTTCTTATTTAACCTGAAGCGTACTTAACCTGAAGCACCACTTTAGCTAATGGGACCTCCTGCTGCTGCTGCGCCACCAGAGCACGATTTCTGTTCTTAGCGGAGTTCTTAACCTGAAGCAAACTTAACCTGAAGCGTACTTAACCCGAGGTACCACTGTACATACATCGCAAAGGCTTGGTTTGGACACCATGCTAAACCAAAGTGTGGCTCAGTGTGAAGGAGCAAATTTGTAGGCTCTTGGATTGGAGACCCTCGCTGCTTAGCTCCTCCTGGTTGCTTTGCTGTAAGCCATGGTTTGGCTTAATGTGTTGTCTGAACCCAGGCTCTTTCCACACAAACCAAAGGTTGTAACCAAGGTTCGTAATGTGGTTCAAAGGTCATGGTGAACGAGGCCAAAGTCAACACTCTCCATGGTCCAAAACAGAAATTAACAAAAATGGGACCAGGCCACAAGGCCTTCATTCACTTGCGATGGTACACTCACAAAAGTCTTCCTGCACAAGGTATTCCTTGTTTTCTGAAATAATAATAATAATAATAATTAATAATTTATTATTTGTACCCCGCCCATCTGGCTGGGTCTCCCCAGCCACTCTGGGCGGCTTCCAGCAAACATTAAAATACATTAACACATCACAGATTGTGCTCGGAAACATACTGGGAGCCAATGTAGATCTCTCAAGACCAGTGTTATGTGGTCCCGGCGGCCACTCCCAGTCACCAGTCTAGCTGCCGCATTCTGGATTAATTGCAGTTTCCGGGTCACTTTCAAAGGTAGCCCCACGTAGAGCGCATTGCAGTAGTCCAAGCGGGAGATAACTAGAGCATGCACCACTCTGGTGAGACAGTCTGGTGAGATTGCTTAGTGCGGCAGTAAGAAATCCTCAAATGTTATTAGTAGAAAAGAAAGGGAAGCCCTTTCACTATTGAAGTTTGCAGTCATACCAAAGATGTCCTATTTCTAAAATCACTTGAGTACCTCTTATGGGTTATTATTAATACTGCCTGCCTATATTGTAAAAGTAAATAGTTAAAAATAGGATTTAAAAACAACAACAATTAAGGTGTTTTAACTTTTATACTGAAGTGTCAAATCCCCTTACAGACTATCAATCCCATTTCTTCCCAATGAACAGGTGAAATATTTTGGGCGTGATCCTACTGACGGCAGAATGAGGCTTTCGAGGAAAGTGCTTCAGTCTCCAGCTACATCAGTTGTTAAAACACTCAGTGACAAAAGCAATATAGTCATGGGAGGTGCCATTCCAGAGCCTGCTAGTTCAACATCGTAGCAACTTTTATTCGGAAGTGTAGAAATCTCTCTGGACTTATCAAAGCTGTGACCCTCTGACAAGAGACTAAATTGTTGTGAAATGACAGGTTCTTATCATGCAGGTTTGTATACCACACAGAGAAATATTTTAAATTTTGTATAAAGATCAGTGGATATCAGTTCATTTTCTGTTGTTTGATTCTTTTTCTTTTCCCCTTATGGATTTTTTTTCCTTTTGAAAAACTTGCCCATAGCAACACCTCTATAAATTGTGTAAAACTTGAAACAACACTTCCAAGTAGCTGGACTGTTTCCAGACGATAAGAAAAGAAAACTGCCTACTACTTAACACCTTTTTTGCTCAAGAGGTGTGTTGAAGATACACATGTGTGTGCGCACACTCAGCTGTCTTCTGTATATTGTTCGGATTGCAAGAATGTCTTTAAAAAAAACCAAACAGCTCATTCTCTCGCATAACAGAAAATGACCTCCGTGATCTATTTAACTCTGCGGTAGGCTTTACTTTGAAACCCTTTCAGTACAATTTTATGTGCATCTTTCCCATTAGAAACTAGTGACGATGGAACTGACTACTATAAAATGGAGCAAACTGCGCAACACAACTTTGCAGGTGAACATTTTAGCAAATGCGTATTTATAACTGAACAAGAGCAATCTGGCAAATTTAGTGTGACTGAAGAATGGCAGGCTGATCCCATTATGAACATTTTTTAAAAGACATTTCCAGGAGAGGTCATCAAAGACAGTGTCGCTTTTTTGTCTTTTGGTCATGCTGATTGTATAACATTCATATATTTCACACTGGAATCAGGTCCTCAAGCTACCAGTTGAAAGATACAGGTGGTTAGGAACAACCATTGGGATGTGTAAAGAGTGGAGAGAGGATGGCCCGTCGCTGCCAATGTCTGTTCAGGAAAAACAAAATGAAAACTGAAATGGGTGCCTTAAAATGCAAATCCAATCATAGAAATCTGATAAATTTATTGAAGCTCTGGAAGCATTGCTGTAAATCTCTTGTGGTGTTATATTAGAAATGGTGAGCCTGCCGTTGTGTACAATAGCACAAGGGGGAAAGTATGCAGAACACTCTTCTCCTCTTGGCCTCAGAATAAAAAAGACACACTAATTGTATGTACAGGGATGCACATTGTTAAATGTGACAATCTACCTTCCTGGGGAGAGATGTAAGTGTGGAGAACAACACAGGATGAGCAATACGAAACTGTCTCTAACCAGAAAGGAACCTTTCAAGATGTGTAGGTTTACTATGTTATTTTCATAAAATGCTAAGCTCCCAAGTGTGTTGTGCTTTGAAATTATTGTTGCATATTGGGAGCTGCACTTCTCAGTAGAAGCGATAACCTAAATGTCATAATGAGCCAGCAGCTAGAAGAAATATTGGGTGCTCTCCAGTGTTAAAACCATACTGAGAGTGCAGCTGTTGGCATCCGTCTGTCTTGAGAGACAATGGAGTGTGCCTCTGGGGGTGAAGTAAAGCCGTTGCATTAACAGCAGTGCTTTGACCTCCCTGGGGTGTGAGGCTGCCCAGACGACAGGACCCCGCTCTCAGCCTCATGGATATAGTCCAAAGGAAAGCAGAGCAATAAATTTGGCACCAGCTTGGCTGCAGGAGTTGCTGGAAGGAGGTGTAAAAGGCGCCTTCCATCTGTTTCGGATCGCCAGATTTGTGCAGGGTTTACTCCTCAGCCTTTTTTTCTCCTGAAGATATCCTGCAAGGCAGCAGAGGTTTAGTATCTGAGTTTTCCTTCTCCTAGGTGGGCTGCCTTCCCAGGTTGATGAGCCCCATCTGCCCCTCACTCCCCACTGCGGCAAGCGTGCAGAAACTGCCCACTCTTGGTCTCATCCACTCAATCCACGAGAGCATGTTTTCACATGCAGGGAGTCCCTAACTCACTGAGGTTTTGAGACACATAAACTACTCTCCCCTGGTTTAGCCGGCTAGTCAAAGCCATTCCTAGGGTGTGGCCGCTGTCACATGCTGACTGCTTCTAGGTGCCACAAGTGAGAGCTGAACGCAGGGTGGGGACCAAAGGTGGGCATTTTTCCTATCAAATACATCCAGGCACAGACTGAGAGCAAATTCTGGAGGTAATCACTGTGAAGCATCTTTTGTTTGCTGCTGCCAGAGAAGTCTATTTAGCCTCTTCATTTAGCCCAGTGTTCACTGTAAGGAGAGCCCAGCTTGATCAGACCAAAGCCTCATGAAATCCTGTACTCAGGAGCCATGGGGAAGCTTGCAAGCAGGACATGAGCACAACAGCAATTCCCTTATGACAGCAGTGGGGCCCGGAGCAAAGGTGTGTGATAGAAGGGCGTCTCAAAGGGTAGGTGCCATCAAACTAAATGGTGCCATTCCTACGTCACACGGAACGGGCCTCCTGATGAGATTGCTTTGTAATGGTATTGTGACCAAACCTGAGATCTTGCGATGGAGAAGGGACTAAAAATATGTTTAATGATGAATAAAACAAATATGGATGGAATATTGCTTTTCTGCTGTTTGATCAGGGCTGTTATCCCTCCCCCCCCGTGTGTTTGTGTGTACACTAGGAAGTAAATCTCACTGGGTTCTGTGGGACTTACTCAGAGTGCAGCCTGTGCGAGTTTATCGTGCCATCAGGACTATGATTCCCTAGCGCTATAAACCCTTGGCTGCCCTGAGAAGCACCTCTTAGTTGTTGCGGCTGTGCATTAAGTTTAGCTGGCAAGGTCATGCAGAGGGTATTCTCAGCAGCCAGAGGCTTGCCCCAATGAGTGTGTCTTTCATAAGTGTTGTAGGACCTCTCCCTGTTGCAGCTTGTTCTTGAAGCCTAAGGTTAAGGTGATCTCACATTTTATTTGCATAATTAGATATGCAAATATGTGTCACAACAAGCCCCGAGTCTAAACAACAGTGACTGGTTTGTTGGTCTCTGCATAACCATTAGCTGCTCCAGTTTTAACCATTGAGACACGTCCTTCGTCCTGGAACTTAGTTGTAAGCACCTTGGGGAACAATAAAGGTGCTGGGTGGAATTAACTTCTGAATTGTTTAGTATATAATTAGTCTTAACACCCGGCATAGTACAAAGAGTTATGGACTATCCTTTAATGAAGGTGACATCATTTCGTGCATTAATCGTTCCAGGGGAAAAGGAAAAGCACTCCAATACTGCTATCCAAGTAGTGTTTTCTTATCTACAGTGTTCTCAGTGGTCTGTAACTTAACAGTTTGAGGCTGCTGTAAAACAGATATTCTGACGACTGGGTTAGAGTTCCCGCAGCTCTTAATGTTTTGTTTGAAGTTCAGTAGTAATTGTAGTTTCAATGGGAGAAAGTGGGACTGACTTTGGTGAATTTATTGTCAATTGATTTGGAAATATTGTTATGACTCTGAGTCTCTAGCCAACTCAGTAATTTTAACTTACAGAGTTGGGGGGGGGGGAATAAGTGTTTTGTTGCGGTCAAGACTGCTTGAACCACAGAAGCGAACTAGGCCACCGCTTGGTGTGCAAAACATATTGGAGAGTCTTCAGCTTATATACAGTAGTGTGTGTGTGTGTGTGTGTCCACTGTGCCATAGTTCTCTGGAACTAGTGTCGGTGCCCTAGGCAAGGCTAGCGACTTACAACCCCCAAGCCTGACCGCTAACTTCGAATTTCAAAACCGGGTGTCTTGTAGGAAAACGAAAAGCGCAAAACTTGAAACCGCTGAATTTAACTTAAATTGCAATAAGTAGTAATGCAGCAACCTTTGATTACCTTCCTCAAATGTAAAAGAAAATGTTTCGGCGCGGAACCTTGCAAATTGTGATGTTAAAATGTAAGTATCTCTTTTCCTTTGCAAATTTTGTCACCAATTCCTTCAGGTCAAAAGTGCTGGTGCTTCAAATGATATAGTTGCCAAGCCAACTACTCTCTTTCGCAACGTTGTTGAGTTTAAGGAGGGGTTGTTGTTTTTTTAATAATCTTGAGCTTTGAGAAAACTACGTGAAGCGAGTGTTTGCCCATATGTGGAGGCAATGGGCCTGAAGCCTTACCCACTACTTACTGGTTTGTCCAATTTAGGAGGATTTAAGAGCAGCCTCGTTCAAAGATTTAAATATCCCAGTTGATAGATTGATTGAGCATCTGATTTAACTTTTTATTAGGGGACAGCGTCTCCTACACCTCTGAAAAAGTGGCCTGTTTTGGCCTTCGGAGCAGCAGTTTTAAGGAGAAGTTTGTGGGGGATTTAAAGTTAAATTATTCAGGGGAGCAAACTCATCTGACAGAATGCCTGGTTTTAATAAAAAAAAATTATTTACCTTGTGATGTATTTTGTTCTATTTAATGTATTTGCTATTGTTATCGGCTTTGGCTACACAAATAAATAATATTAATATATCCGTGATAACTGAGGCAAGTGCTTTCACCTCGGAGGCGATACCCGCCCATGCCTGCATCCCTCCTTTAATACATTTCAAATAACATTTAAATGGGGAAATGGTACGGAAAAGGTACAAAAAAAAGAAGGCAGGCGCAAGAACCTTCAAAGCTTTTACAAAACGCAGCCCACTTTTGTCTCATTTGCAACAAAGAAAGAACATGCGTAGAACACGGGAACCCATGGCATGACTGCTTTTCAAATCGGCAGCTATGAAATCAATGTATTATTTTGTTATTTATCTTTGTTAAATTTGTATGCCGCCCTTCATCTGCAGATCTCAGGGTGGCTCATAAAAACACAAGATAAGAAACACCTGGATATAGTTTGGGCGGTGGTTGTGTGTGGGGAACCTTAACTGATTGTTTCAGGTAGGTAGCAGTATTGGTCTGACACAGTCGAAATAAAAAAATTAAAAATTGTCCAGTAGCACCATAGAGACCAACTAAGTTTGTTCTGGGTATAAGCTTTCCTGTGCATGCACACTTCTTTTGTTCCTGTATTCAAAATATTGGTGCGTGTGTTACTTATTTAATTATAATTCCTGGGAAGGCTGTGGCACGTGTTTTTTGTTTATCTGCGCGGGCTTCAGACTCTCGCCACATGCGTCTCTCTGCACGTTTTCCCCCCATGAGTCTATGTGCCGTCAACTGCCAGAGAGGTCGAGAAAGGCGAAGGAACGCCGTCTCTTCCCGCGCTCAGCAGGAGCAGGTGCAACCGCGCAGGCGCAACCTCCTCTCCTCCTCCTCCACCCCCACCCCACGCATCAGCTCCTCCTCCTCAGCCCTTCCCTTCCAAACTACGCGAGCTCGAAGGCGCCCGTCTGCTCGCGTTCGCTTTCCTTCGCTTCCCGGCCGCCGTAGCCCCTGCTAGTGGAGCCCGTGCAGGCCTTCCGCCCCGCTCCTCCCCCCTCCCTCCCCGGCTCTGAGAGGAAGAGAAAGGCAGGGACGGGACAGGAGTCGGATTACAAGATGGCGGCCGCGCCGCGGTGGTAGTCGCTGCTGCTGCTGCCGCTCGCCTGGTGACGCTGAGTGGGGGGGAACTCGGAAGAGGAGGCGGAGGCAGAAGCGGCAGGCCCGGGCGCCATGAGAAGCGGCGAGTTAAAGGGCTCCTGAGCGGCGGCGGCGGCGGCGCCCTCTTCCTTCTCCTTTCCCTCTGCCGCCCCTTCCTCAAGACCCTCGCAGTCCGGCCGGGCCGGGCCGCGCACCATGTCGGACACCCGGCGGCGGGTGAAGGTCTACACGCTCAACGAAGAGCGGCAATGGGACGACAGGGGCACCGGGCACGTCTCGTCCACCTACGTGGAGCGGCTCAAGGGGATGTCGCTGCTCGTGCGGGCCGAGTCGGACGGTGAGGAGGGGCAGGGATAATGGGGCGAGGCGGAGGCTGGGCTGCCTGGGACAATGGAGAGCGGCAGGAGGGGGAAGGCGGCGAGGTGGTCCTCAGGCCCCGACAGGGCCCCCCTCCTGGATTCCCATCGGGACCCTGAGGAGCTCCCCCCTCCCCCCCCCACTACGTCCTAAGGCTGATAGCTTAAGGGGCAGATGACTCCCCCAAAGGGTGCCTCTGGACGCCTCTTGTCTCTCACAACACAATCCTCCTTCCCTCTCACTTGAAGTCTCGGGAGCAAGTTATTCGTGTTTCTTCTGTTCTCTCTCTTCCCCACCCCACAAAATATTAAGAAAAACAAATAAAGGCGGACGATTACCTCCCTGCAACAATATCAATAGTTGCAATAATTTCAGGCGGGTCGGGCTAGATGACCCTTGGGTTCCCTTTGCCAACTCTACAGTTCTCTGATTCTAGCCACTCTCTTCCCTCAGTTCTTGTCTCTTGCAGCCTGCCCTCCTTTACAGATCACAGTTCTCTTCTTCTCTCCCCCCCTCCCCATAAGGTTGCAAAAGTCATTAGTAATCCCATTTCTTCTCCCCCTCCCCCAATAGATAAACATTGGTTGTTTTCTGTCATAAGAAGAAAGGGGCTGAAAGGTTAGGGGGGGAGTGAGGCAGCTTCCCTACTTAGTCACCTTCGTTCAGGTGATTCTTACTTGCTGTAGATGACCAGGCCCGTGGCTGTTTACAGGCCTGCTGTGGTATCAGAGCTACTCTTCCAAATACCACTAGTCTTTCCACTTCTATCTTCCTGTCCAGACGTGAAATTCCTTGAAAGCTTGGCTCAAAAGTTTATCCCAATGAGATGACCCATTCAAAGGAACTTCATACTTGATAATGAAATTTATTACGTTATTACATTGAACGGTCTTTTTCAGGTCCTTGTTCATCTGTGACAGTTTTACAGGAAAAAACCCTAAACACTTCCTTAGGAGAAACTAGTGCCTACGATGGGGAAGGAGACCCCTCTCAATTCCTGCTTCTTTTAAGGCTACCGAGCCCATTACTCTGACAGATGTCTAAATAATATGGAAAATAGTCTCAAAAGTTTTTTTGTGCTAATACTTCAACTTTTAGAAAAGCTCAGTTACTAGTTAGTAGCTATGAATTTGACATGTTTATTTCAAAGTGTTATTGAGAACTAAGTATCCAAAGCACTGCCTTAACATTACCCCTTATGATGGAATCTTTATAAGCCTCTCATTGGAAAAAAAATTTTTTTTATGTTTTGGTGTGGAGGCCTCTTTAAAAAAAAGTTTCATTGTTGCGATATATTTGTAGCAAAGGTTTAAGCTCTTGTTGTAATAGGTTCTTTTTCTTTAAAGATCAGGAAAGCTGTTTTTAGAAAATGTATTGGCAACGTTGCTAACGAACAGGTGTTAATGTGCTAAATAAACCTTGTGAGGGCTGGAAAAGATTACTCGAGCGGTTGCCACAATACATCACTGCTTAGACACACACATAATACAAAGTTTAGGGTTAAAGGGTTTAGTGTTATGAATATACTGCAACAGAATATCTTCTTCTTTGGCGATCACTCATAGTCAAGTAAGATTGAACAGAATATATGTCAGCTACCTCAAGAAGATAAGAATACATTATTTAATGAGTAAGTTAATTTATATGGCATAGTTGTATTTGCTTTTAGTTGCCTCTCAAGTGTAAGGTATTAGAATGGACTTGCAGATGTGTATATTGATTTTGTGTTTATCTCTGCTGCCTTTCATCATTGCTTGTATGAAACTGTTAGACTGGAGGGTGGTGCTCTGAAACATAGATTACTGATTTCTATAAAGCTCATTTTACTTCACATAGGTTCCTAACTGCAATTCTTCTTTTTTCAGGTTCGCTTTTGTTGGAATCGAAGATAAATCCAAACACTGCATATCAAAAACAGCAGGCATGTACTAGCTTTTTCCTATAAGTATCTACTGTGTTGCCATTGTACAGAAATCTGTTGTTTGCACAGAGTTGGCACACTACTTAATTGCAAGTGCATTCTATGACAGAAAGGAAGGAACCTGGGGGGATGTGACTTTAAAAGCTAGATTACATGTTTCTTTGACCATTCTAGTGTTGGAATGATTAAGGAGTACTTAGTCTGTTACAAGTACTGCACCATTTCCCCCATATTGCAAATTAAGTTTAGTATATTAATTTGGGGGGCAGGAGGGGATATCCCAGAAATGTTTTCTCTTTTGAGTTTAATTCTTTGCAAAGGCTTACTGATTAAAGTTACAGCCATAGAACAGTTTTGGATAATCTTCCCCATCTTCATAAAACTATGGTTGCATCCTGTCTTATTCTTTTGGTTCGTTACCTGACTTTACACAAGAGTTTTCCAACTGAGATGTATTACCGGTAGGAACTTCAAGTTTAATGCAAAGCAGGAATGAAGCACTGAAGCCATAGCCTGAGACAAAGGCAAAGTGCTCAGTTTTAATACTTGCCCCCAGCTTCACAGCCCATGTTTCATGACGCCAAGAAATATTGTCTGAACTCAGCCATAAAACTGATTCCTAATTCCTGTTGTTGTTGCTGTTGTTATTATTATTATTATTATTATTATTTACTCTGTGTGTGTGTGTGTGTGTGTGTGTGTGTGTGTGTGTGTGTGTGTAGTAATCCCATAGTAGACTTCCCTTTAGTTTACAGAGTAACCTACACATGGTGACTAAGAGCCTTATTACATCAGTAACTTTCTAGAGAACAAACAGTTCATGGATAAATGTATTTTGAATTAGTATGATGTTAAAACAAAAAAACCCTTTCACAATGACTCCTTTAAGAATGTCACAAAGAATATAGTGATAAATATTTTTGAGAACGTGGCCTGACTTGATAGGCAGATGTTCCAAATCCCATTTAGGGCACTGGCTGGATCTGTCCCTCAATAAATAAGGTTAGGGGAAAGGTTCAAACTGGCTGGTGCAGAATTTCATAAAATTAAACACTTTGGATCTTCAGGAAGCTAAAAGAGATTAAGTACTGAGTATTGAGATATGAAATATGAGGATTTTAGAAAGGAACTGTGTAGGAAATTTTTTAAACGCCTAGCAGTGAGACTTGTGTCACTGAAGACAATTGTAGGTTTCAGTTTTATAGTTGGATCCATAGAAGGTGACCTGGCTTCTGTCCCTTTGGAAAATTTCACTTGACTTCATTAGAACTCTGCTGGCACAGGAACCGTTTTGCATGGAATAGAATGAAGGATCAGGGCTGAAATAAGTAAATCTTGTCTATAAATAGGTTTAGCAAGGCTTCAACACAAATTCAAAAATACACAGGTTGCAGCCACTTGTTATCCTTTTCAATCATTCTACGTATATATAGAAACTCTTGTGTACATTTTAGTTCCGAGAACAAGAAGAATTTAGTAGTAAACATATAGTTTATTTTTACTGTAGTAAAGAGCCTCTCCTTTTTCACTCTTATGGCAGCATATATGAGGCTGTTTTTATGCAATGCAGTTGTAATATTAGTGTTGTATCCAAGTTGCCTCCGAAGGTTTTTAACTAGTAGAAACAGGTCTGATGCAGAAGACAGGAAGCAAACCCACCCCACCAAAAGAAGCATTTGGGAAATATTGGTGGTATTTCTTGTTTTATGTATTTTGGGAAAGAGTCCAAAATCCCAAAGATGGGCTTTGATGCATCATCGTAGATTATTATATAAACGTCTTCATAGAAGCATAGCTGGGTTGCCAGTTCAAGCATTAACAGAAATTACTTTAATATTGGCCATGGGTTTGCATTTCAAAAATGCCTGAAATAATAAAAGCAACAGTATTAACTGAAGTTTCATTTGTCTTTTGTTTTGATTAAATTACATTGGTTGGGGCACCCTCCACAGCAGATTTTGGGGGCCTGTGGGGGGCTGGAGGAGAGAGAATTAAAACAAGAAGTCCCATTGCACAAATGATTTTTATTTGTACAAGTGGGCAGACTTCATTCTCAATAATGTGGTTCAAAGTTGGTACTCATTTCTTTAAGTTTATTTAATAGTATTTTAATGTATGCTAGGCATGCTTTTGTACACTTTAAAAGTTATAAAAGTTAAACATTTTCCACTAATTTTAAAATGTTTTTTAGGAAAGGGGTTTTTCTTCATAGCTTTCCTGACCTATCCTGATCCTGTGAACAAAAGATGGCAAGATAATAATTAACTTGCAAATCTCTCTGTAAAAATAGAAATCTTATCTTTTAAGGTGCTCCTTCAATGACTTTGAATTAATGCTGCTTCAGTGAGAGGGTGGTTTTAAGATTCTGTCCCTTTACAGTATGGCTTTCTGATCCTGAATACATCAGCTGTATGTGTTGAAAATAAGAGTTGTGTCTCAGGAACTAGTTAAGTGGTATACCATGCAAGCTTTTCAACTCCTGTTGTATCCTCATGAACATGATAAACAATGGTCTCTGCCTTCTTGAGAACTTGTATCTCTGAGAGAGCAAAATCAAGAGAGGTGAGGTGACTTCCCATTTTCTCTGATTAACTAGGTATTCATTGCTAGTGTTGTGTGTCATGTCAGTGCTGAAGGCTTCACAGTATAATATAATTTTCTATAAATAAAGAAATGCAAAATTCTATCTGGATCATCGTGGATACTCATAATGTCAGAGAAAATATTTTTTTTCCATTTCAGGACATTGCAGTTCCCTACCTCTTGCTATTCTCTTTCTAAAAGAATAAGAATATATTATTGTGACAATTAAGATAAATCGTTATACTTCCTGGGTGAATTTTATTAGGTTCTGTGAATGCCTTTGATAGGAACATAGGAATCTGTCAGGCCATTGGTGTGTCTAGCTTGGCATTGTCTACAATGATTGGCAGTGGCTTTCCAGGGTTTCAGGCAGGGAGTCTCAGCTGTATCTGGTGATGCTAGGGATTGAATCATAGATGTTCTTAAATACATAGCTAGCCTCTTGGCCTTTTATCCAGACATGCATAACCAAAGAGTATTCAACTGCATTCATTGTAGATCATTGGCGATTTATATGGTAAATTATATTGTAAAAATAATGCCACCTGTGTAATATATAATCAGTTGTAAATATTATTGTTTCTTAAAACTGGAGGGTTAATATTTCTAATTAAAAGCTGGGATAGGAAATTGTGAAAGGGCATATGAAGAGCAGTTCTAAAAAGGTAGCATTTTACAAAAAACAAAAACCCCGTATCCTGTTTCACCAAGTTGTTTCGTTGGATATATCAACCTAATTGTATGCCACTGTTGTGCTTGTATGGAATCAAATAATCAGTATAGTCTTTCCTTTTGAAATAGGATACTTTGATTGTTTGGTCAGAAGCAGAGAATTATGATTTAGCCCTGAGTTTTCAAGAAAAAGCTGGCTGTGATGAAATCTGGGAAAAAATTTGCCAGGTAAGGTTAATCTTTTTAAAACTTACCACATTTTCATTCCAATCATATTATTTACAAATTCCACTTTGAAAATTGAAGTAATGTTATGCTGGCCCAGTTTATTTGGACTTTTATTATTGCTTACATGTAACACAGTAGTAGAATTTCATGGTACAGTGTTAGAACTTCATGGCATCAGGGCACAGGCTTATTTTACAGTTTCACCTGCTTGCTCATTTCATGGGTGTTTTTCAATTGCCCCTTTTATAGTAATATTTTAGGCTTCCTTGGCACTTTACATGGCAGCAAATGTGCCTGCAGTGCTACAAGTTCATGCTTTGGAGAAACAGTCATTCTAAGCTCCATGACATGCACATGTGTATGAAATAACATGTAACTGAAAACATGCTGCTATGTGCCTACATGTTCTGTAAAATGCCTTATATGCACCTGTATAGGAATATAATGTGTAAGTTTCATCCAATTCCTAGGACTGAGCTTTAAACCAACTACTTTGGCTGCCTTGTCTCCTAGCAGAGTACTCCTGTGCCTGGAATTAAAGCCACCATAGACTGCATGTGACTCTCCTGTATGACATCTACTGGGTTGGGATGTGAATAGAACTGTTGATGCTTTGCCTATGAGTCATGTTCAGAACAGTTGCTCATATACACAGCTCTGGTGGGCCACAAGAAAGTTCTTTCCCCTTTTTGCACTATCAGCATCTGCCGCAAGAACAGAGCCTGAGTTTGTGCAGCCCAACAGCCACATTTCATTCCTGGTCAGTTTGCAGAAGCCTATTAATGTTATGAGATTTGACCAAATTCTTTATTTCCTCCTCTCTGCCACCGACAATCACCAGTATGTTTCAGAATGGAGTCAGCAATTGTTCATGTTTCCATTTTTAGGTTCAAGGTAAGGACCCTTCAGTGGAAGTCACACAGGATCTCATTGATGAATCTGAAGAAGAGCGCTTTGAGGAAATGCCAGAAACAAGTCATTTGATTGATCTCCCTACTTGTGAACTTAACAAACTCGAAGAGATTGCAGACCTAGTTACCTCAGTTCTCTCGTCGCCCATCCGTAGAGAAAAACTAGCTTTGGCTTTGGAAAATGAAGGCTACATTAAAAAATTATTGCAGCTTTTCCAGCTTTGTGAAAACCTAGAAAATACTGAAGGCTTACATCATTTGTATGAAATTATCCGAGGAATTTTGTTCCTCAATAAAGCAACTCTTTTTGAGGTGATGTTTTCAGACGAGTGCATTATGGATGTTGTGGGATGCCTTGAGTATGACCCTGCATTAGCTCAGCCAAAAAGGCACAGAGAATTCTTGACCAAAACAGCAAAGTTTAAAGAGGTCATACCCATAACAGACTCTGAACTTAGGCAAAAGATTCATCAGACTTACAGGGTACAGTACATCCAGGACATCATCTTGCCAACACCATCTGTTTTTGAAGAAAATTTTCTTTCTACTCTCACATCTTTCATTTTCTTTAACAAAGTCGAGATTGTCAGTATGCTGCAGGTAAGTGAAACTAGAAGTTTGGAAGGCTTGCATTTTGGAGATTTGACATACAAATGTGAGGTTAACAGTAGCATGCCTTTAATTCAGTGCTGTTTGTGGTATATGCTTTTAAACCTAATTTAGTAGTTCTGGTGCTTCCTCCTCACCCCTCTTGGCTGGCTTTATTTTTTGCTGTAATGTCTCAGTTGTGTATTTCACAGTCTTCTTCATAAGCACAGTGCATTCCTTCTAAACCAGATACATTACGTTCAGCTCATTCTGTTATGTGAGAGGTAGGTGACTTTCAGCAGTGGCCTTATTCGTGGCAGATGGTTAACAGTTTTTTTCCTGCTTATAAGCAGCTGTGTTGTGTGTTGTATTAAAAACGAAATGCGGTATAAATAGCGACTCTCACAAATGCTATCATTAGCCTTCTTACACTTACAAACTGTAATATTTGAATTGTAACATTATTTGATTAAAGTTTTATACAGGCTGCATGAGAAAGGCACAGCTTTTTAATTTTGTAAATGTTTTAGCTCTATAAAATTATGCAACAATCATAAGGGTCTGAAGCTAAATCAAAAACAAACTCAGTAATTTCTCTTGGCTGGCTTATGATTAATGTTTTTTGTTAGCGTGAATCCTACAGAAAATATCTTAAAAATATGCAGGAAACAAATTAAGAATCTCCTGAGCATAACCTTGTTCATCCCAAGAAACTTTAAAAAAATAGCTAAACCAAGGGTTTGACTGTAGGGGACGTAGGAAGCTGTCTTATGTCCCCCTAGCACAGTGTTGTCTATTGTGACTGGAAGAAACTCCAGCATTTCACATAGAGATATTTGTATCGCCACCTACCTTAATTGAAGATGCTAAGGACTGAGCCCAGGACCTGCTGCATGAAAATAATGAGCTTTCCAATTGATCTATTCTATGGTCTCTTCCCCAAGAATAGAAAAGCAATCCTACTTGTAGTTAACATTTTTTTGTTATTGGCATTTTGTTATTATTTTTTAGAATTTGCTGTTATAAGTCTCCTAGATGTAGGAAATCTTTTTGCATAATAGCTTAAAAATAGAGTTAAAGGGTCTGACAAATGGGGAATGTCTGACAAATCCTCTGTTTAACCTCCTAGCTGCTAGAACTATTGTTAGAGAGCTCCGAGTTCATTTTTAGGTACTCCTAATTTCGTAGTAGGGGCGTGGGTGGTGCTGTGGTCTAAACGACAGAGCCCTAGGGCTTGCTGATCAGAAGTTTGGTGGTTCGAATCCCCGTAACGGGGTGAGCTCCCGTTGTTCAATCCCTGCTCCTGCCAATCTAGCAGTTCAAAAGCACGCCAAAGTGCAAGTAGATAAATAGGTACCGCTCTGGCGGGAAGGTAAACGGCGTTTCCGTGAGCTGCTCTAGTTCGCCAGAAGTGGCTTAGTCATGTTGGTCACATGACCCAGAAGCTGTACGCCGGCTCCCTTGGCCAATAAAGCGAGATGAGCGCCGCAACCCCAGAGTCGTCCACGACTGGACCTAATGGTCAGGGGTCCCTTTACCTTTACCTTTAATTTTGTAGTACAAATAATGTATTGAAGAAAACATTTCACATGCCAGCGTTTAATAATATAGAACCGTGTCTTCCTACATAGTCTTAGTTTGCAGTTTTTATATGTCAGAATTGTGGGAGCCTAATGAAAACGAGTGAATTCCAGCTCTTTGGAGGCTGTAAACTGTGTCATTTTGCTCTTAAGCCCTTAAGTGGCAGCATATGGTAGTTCACAGACTTTTGGAAGATACAGCCAGAACAAATGTAGATTTAAATAATGTGATGTGGTTCTTAAAATAATGTGTCAGTTGCAATGTTTTATTAGCTGCCTTACCACCTGCAGTGTGTCGTCCATAGGCAATTGCTTGGGTTCAATTCATCTTCAAGTTCACCCTGTCCAGTGAAAAGACAGAAGTTGACTAAATCTTCGCTAAATGATTGCTTGGATCATTGTCATTTTTTGTAGATGGCAAGGTGGTTGAACTCATGCCCATCGTTGGGCATAACCTAACAGCAACACAAGCCTAGAGTGCAACAAGATATACTGTACCCTGATAAATCTTTTAAACCTTTGATTATAAGACGTTGAGGAAAGCATTCAGTTTTTCAGATGATAAAATGTTAGGGAACACTTTTAAAAAGCTATGGAATGGAGTGGAAATGCCCTTTTTAAAGACAATACTTCAGTCACTCAAAATGTGTAGTTTAAAGAGTTTATGCAACGCAGTGCAGCATTAGAGGGGTAGTTCCTCCATATATTGCAGACATAAACAATAGTCAGATCAAGATGTATTTCTGCACCTAGACAGTGAGTGTTACTGTCTTCATGAGATAGTGAAGTGCTGCATGCCTCCTCCAAAAACATTTGACCTAGTTTAGAGACACTGGTTGGGATTCAGCTAATGAGCCCCCAGCAGCAGAAGCCCCATGCAAGGACTTCCACTTGCACAGTGGATCTTCTCCTTTCCACTGCACGTCTCCCATACCCCCCCCCAATTGTCTCTGGGGCAGTTGGGAGAAACTCTGGAACAGCGCACAGGGGGAGAAGAGGGGGATTCGTTCTGCCTGGCAAGCTGCAAGGTGGTCCAAAAACAGCTGGAGACCCAAATTTGGGAAATCTTGCTCAAGACTCAGCTATAGTCAACTAAAAAATTGCGCAAGCAAAATAAATTCTGCTTCTGCAGTGGGACGGGACTCCCCCCCCCTCCCCAAATGCATAACCTGCGCTGATCCCAGATCTGCTTCAGAGGGTTGAGGGAACTCCCGCAACAGATTTAGGAGGCTTGGGTGTGGAAAAGAGGGGCAGCATTCTGTTGTGCAAGAAGAAATTCTTGCGCTGACAAAATATTTGCCTTAGCACTACATTAAATAACACGCTATTGCTTGTAATGGAAGTCCATGTAGATTGGCCCTTGCTCAGTTTTACAACTGTAGAAGTTCTTCCTTTGCTCAGGCATAAGCCCTTTATTTGAGTTGGCTTTTTATGGGTGGAGGCCAAACTGATAATGGATGGGGATTTTAATGGGTGGGATTTTTCTAAGATTTTAAATGGATTTACGTTGCTCCTGATGTTTCAAGCTTGATTTTAAATATACTGTAACTTGAGTACTTTGATACCGAGTAGGATAAACACCTAAATTGCTAATACGTCATAAACAATACAACTTCTTGGTATTTCCCCCTTTCTGCCTCCCTCTTGTCTTCCAAAAGCAGAACACATGGAGGAGATATTTTCAATACTTGCCAACAACTGTGTTTTGGAAACAGTTTCTTTTATTTTGGTCCTTGGCTGCTGCTGCTGTGGCAACATGAAATTGGTGTACTTTTTGAGGTTTCTTGCTGCCTGCATAGCTCTAAGCATTCCAAATGAATAGATGTTGGACGACTCTTCTGATTGGTGGTGTTATGAGCAGTAGTAGGTAGAAGGGACCTATATAATAAGCATGAGTAGCATCTTAATTACTTGATAACAGGGTGGATAAAAATCAATGATTTTTTTAAAAAAGTCAAAAAAATTGGATTTTTTTGATTTAAATCGGATTTTTTTGATTTAAATCGGATTTTTTTGATTTAAATTGGATTTTTAAAATAAAATGCTTTTGGAGGAAAAATCTTTCTAAATATAGTCTTCTATTTAAGTTACATTGTAGTCCAAAGGCTATTCATCAGGAAATAAGGATTTGTTTTAAGTTTATCAAGTGTGCTAAAACTCAGTCTAAGTTTTTTATAAAAAATGTTTAACTACATCAGTTAACAAACATGGATACATATGCTATCATGTTATTGTTTTAGTTAAATAAATTGTTTAAATGGTTATTAAGGAAATGATTATTTTTCTCCTTCCAATAAAGTACAGCAGAAAAGTTGTCCAAATATAAACAGTTAACTTATTAAACCTCACCATAATTTCATAATTATCTGTCTATGTATTTCTAGTAGTATAACCAAATCAGTAATTCTTGATATAACTGTAAAAACTACTCTGAAAATTTATTATTCCAAAAATGAAACCTTCATATGGTTGTAAATATTAAGATTATACCAGCAAGAATGAGTCTTTCTGTAAAAAAAAATATTTAAATCAAGTCTTACTGACTAGTGATTTAAATCAAGCCTTACTGACTAGTGATTTAAATCATGATTTAAATCGTGATTTAAATCAATTTGATTTAAATCAAACCCACCCTGCTTGATAACTAAGGTCCAAAGAGCTGCTTCTGAAGACAGCCCAAGGCTTTATGCATGCCCATGAGATTATTTTTAACTTCCTTGTTTGAATAGGAATATTTCAACCATGGCATATATATAACCATGCCATGCCATGTTGCAAACACCTTGAAATTCAGTGATTTCTCTTACGCCATGATTGAAAAACAGGCACACACGCTGGTATGTGTAGTTTGTGTGACTTTTTGGATCTTCACTTATGCCCGTTAGCCATTTTGGAGATTGTCCTCATAACCTCAAAGCTTCCCCCTACTTTCTGGGGGCAAGCAGATACAGAGGAAACTCAGGTCATGTCCAGAGTAGGGAGATGTTTTGCTTGCCATAGACAGTACTGCAATCATTATTAACTAGTGTTTTTTATATTTCATTTCAGGGTCCTTATAAAGACTTAGCAAATAGAAACACTTAAGCTATAACTTGCAGAGAAATGACTAGTTAATATTTGAGACTGTCCAGTACAGTTCCTTTTTCTACAGTAATGCCCCTGCACCCATGCATTACACAAACGAAGAAATAACTATATGCCTAATTAATTACTGACATACTTCCTATCTTTTTTACCTAAAGTAAAAGTGATATTCGGTACTTTGTAAGCTTTGATCATTGGATTTGTGTATCCATATATCCAAGGGAAGGAGACAATTTGATGTTTTGATGAAGGGATATGTCCCCGTATATGTCATGAGCTTGACAGTTTGTGACAGTCATTAACCTTTGGTTGAGGAGGGTTGCATAAGGAGCAACTCACTAGCTTATAGGTCCTGATTTTGTGTGTGCATTATGACAGTTTCATATAATGATGCATTTCTAAGAGTTAGACTATATCTAAAAATAACATTCAAACTCCAGTGTCAGAGAAGACTTTAATGAGATGGTGGGCCATTTTGGGAATAGGACAGTAGGAAGCAGAAAATGGCTATGACCTATTTATGTGTCACCCACCCACCTCCAGTTCTAAAAGTGTGTTAACATCTGTGTTTTGGCTTAGCAAAGTTACATTGACTTATGTGCAGTTGAACCATTTCCAGATGGGTGGAAACTTGTAAACGCTAAGATATCTGTATTGTTACTGTGTCTTCCCAGATTATTAGGAGAGAATGTGGGGGCATTAATCTGTACTATTTTATAATGACATGTTTTTAGCTCCTTAACTTCATTTAAAGGCTAGGGTTACCCCTGCCATGCACTGTGCCTGCCACTTCTTTCTCCTAGTTCACTAAATCTTTTATATAATCTTTTCATAGTCAGGCTCAACACATGCAGCACTTAATGCAAGAGGGTTAAAATAATACGACTCACTGTTTTTGTTTTTTTACATTTTTTAGGTCAGATACACCAATTGAGAATGAGTCTAGCACCATCCCTGTTGAGTCTGCAACTGACCTCTAAACTTGCAAGGCTTAAGAAATTGTAAAAACTCAGTCCTAAATTTCTTGTTGGAACAAAAACACTGGCTGGATTGTTCTGTTGAAGTCGCAAGTGCTTGACTTCTAAAACTCTTTAAATTTGGTGTGGAGCAGCAAATTAGTAGTACCAATTTGATACCTCAGACAATCCACAGGGCAGATAGAAATATGTAGGGCTCCTGGTGCACTTTTTTGCACCTCAATTGGAGGTTATACAGATTGGATTGAAGCCTCATACTTTCAGATCATACACCTAGTTATAGGGGTGGGCAATAATGTGGGTGTAATTGGTCTCGTTGGCTTTTACTTCTCTCCACTGTTTCCCAAAGAAGCTTGGAGGGAGGAAAGAGACCTGAGTGAGAGGAGGAATCCTCTTCCCCCTGAAGAACCTGGATGGAGAAGGAGATGCAGAGGTTCATCAGGGACAGGAAAAGTCTGCTTTCATTAATTCATCAGTTTCTTCTTACTAACTCTAGTCATCTTCATTTTGAATTCATTGTATGGATACTTAAAAGAATCTTAAGCTAGGTTCCTATACTGATTGGGCACAAGTTGACCATTATGACTGATAGACTTGTCTTTGGCAAATTGAAACAATGCTGTTCGTACCTAATGCTGCTTACTGCAGTGGGACTCTCTGGAGGAAAAAAAAGTGACTTGTAAATCTGTGGAATCTGCCTTACTAGCTGTGAAAGCATAGGCAGTATAGCACAGGTGGACACATTAGTTTAGTGGTACATGAAATAAGAGAGTAACTTGCAACAGTAGAAAACCTGATTTTGCATGCAACTATAATAATAGAGAACTTTGTGTCATAACTATGTAAAAATTGCTGTATTGTACAGGAAGATGAAAAGTTTTTGTCTGAAGTTTTTGCACAATTAACTGACGAAGCTACAGATGATGACAAAAGGCGTGAACTGGTAAGTCCGGTTTGGATGCTTTTAACTTGGGAAATAGTGTGCTAATGCTACTGCCTCTTTTGCTTGAAATATGTGTTCTTTGTGTTGAGTAAAACTCAGATTCCGTTAATATCAGAAACTGTATAAATGTTTACTTATTGACTGTGTACTGGCACTTTCTGTATTGAAATGTTTCTTTCACCTCCTGCAGGTTAACTTCTTCAAGGAGTTTTGTGCATTTTCCCAGACATTGCAGCCCCAGAACAGAGACACGTTTTTCAAAACTTTGGCAAAGTTAGGAATTCTTCCTGCTCTTGAAATAGTAATGGTAAGTTGAATGATAAAGTGCAGGCAAGATTTGAGGTGTCTCGTTGGTTTGTCTTTACATTTTTGAGCTGTTACACTTTTTCAAATTGTTCATAGGTTGACTGATTCTAATACCAGTCTCTGATGTATGCAGAGCCTTTGAGAAAGATACAGTTCATAGATATTCAAATGATTACTGACTTATTTAAATATACAGTGATCACTGAAGTGACAAATATGTGTGTATAAAAACAGAGCACTAAGATTCAGTGGTCATGTTTAGGTATCCAACAGACAGAGGAAAAAGGTTTTGGGTGTGTTTTTTTTCAAATTTGTATCCTTTAAATCACCTTGGGTTGCACTCAGAGTTGCTCTTCCACCAACAGAAGGGCTCTTGCATTTGTGGAAGATCCAGCAGAGGGCCCTGCAGCGGTGGTTTTTACAGCTTCCCCTTGTAAACCCTGGTGCCACCTGCTATGCTGTTCCAGAGAGTTCTCCAGTCCTCTGGAGCAGTTTCTGTGGAGGCTGCAGGAGGAAGGAAGATTCCAGAAAAATCACACACACACACACCTTTTTCTGGTGGGAGTGTCCTTTGAGCCAAAGATCCACTCACAGGAACTCTGGATCAGCACATCATCTTCACAAATAGCCACTAATCCTGCATATAGTTTAACTACCTGAATTTCAAGGCAACAATATTGGACTTCTTTTTTTTTTCTTTTTTTTTGGTAAGCAAAATGTACAAATCTACACCCTTAGATTCGCAGCCGTAGACTTGAGGATGATAAAGAAAGCTTTTGTACCCATGGCTTGTAGAAATAGAATTACTATCATTTTGTATATTTGAAATCAGAGTTTCACTGCATTTTAATAGCTTTGTATAGCATTACTGGGGACGCGGGTGGTGCTGTGGTGTAAACCACTGAGCCTTGGGCTTGCCGATCGGAAGGTCGGCGGTTCGAATCCCCGCAATGGGGTGAGCTCCCGTTGCTCGGTCCCAGCTCCTGCCAACCTAGCAGTTCGAAAGCACGTCAAAGTGCAAGTAGATAAATAGGTACCACTCCGGCGGGAAGGTAAACGACGTTTCTGTGTGCTGCTCTGGTTTCACCAGAAGCGGTTTAGTCATGCTGGCCACACGACCTGGAAAAACTCTGCGGACAAACAGCGGCTCCCTCAGCCAGTAAAGCGAGATGAGCGCCGCAACCCCAGAGTCGTTCGTGACTGGACAACTGTCAGGCGTCCTTTACCTTTACCTTTTTATAGCATTACTACCTCCATAATACCTCTTTTTCACTGTTAATATTATTTTCATTTTAGGGCATGGACGATCTGCAAGTTAGATCTGCTGCTACAGATATATTTTCTTATCTGGTAGAATTCAGCCCATCCATGGTGCGGGAATTTGTAATGCAGGAAGCCCAGCAGAGTGACGATGTAAGAAAGATGCAGTATGCTTATATGATACGGCTGGCAATGGCCATTCCTACCACTGTGTCCCTTATTTTATTAAGTCAAAAATGTAGTGTTCTTCAGTATTTGACACACACACACACACCCAGTCTAAGATCACAGACTTGTATTCTGAACTATAATTTGGGCTGACATGAGAGCTTCCTGAAGTGTTACACCTGACATGTTTGATTCATTTAGCAAACAAAGGTTCGCTGTGGAAGAGTGTTCTCCAGCAAGGGTTGCATCAGTCCTCGGCCACTGGGTTCCCATTTACTACTCCACTGTTGGTTGCTCATGGCAAGGCAGTGTTACTCCTCGTCTTCTTTTGTCTCATAGGTGTCCCAGATTTTTATTTTTTTTTAATTACACACCCAGAGTTTGTATCTGGGGGTGGATACTCTGGTTTGGAGCTTCAACGTTTCTCTCTCTCTAAATTGTGAGCAACCACAAAACTCAAATTCTAATCAGAAGTAGTAATCTGGCTTCAAATCTCATAACAGAGGCAGCAGCTAGAGAAGGAGGGTCCTGGTACTCTTACACTTAACTTTTATAAAGCTCTCTTATGGAAGCTCTAGAAGAGTCACCAGGTAATTTGAAGGCTTTTGGTGTATTACAATCTAGGCAGGTCATATTGGGCCTCCATAGTTAGGTTTCTTTCCCATCTCCTCACTTGCATCTAGATATGCTGCAAGCAACATGTCTTCTTGTACATGTGCTGCTGGAAGAAACTACATGTAAGCAAACGTGTGAATTGTTGAACAAAAATAGTTTGGCAGTCCCTGAAGGCAATAGATATCTGGGGTAGCAAGTAACCACTAGGCAGTTAACCCTGCCTATTAGCTTAAACTTGCAAAGGGTTCATTGTGAAAATCTGTTGTCTTTAACACACAGTCTCCAAAAACACTGCATAGCAGAAACATAACATACGGTTAAAATGTTGACTAGGCTACATAGCAATAAAAATGCCTTCATGGGTGAAAAAATACCTAAGAACTACCATATTACAATTTTATTTTATTACAATTTATTGCCCTTTCTTCAATTTAAGGCTCCAGGACAGGCTGCAACAATCAGAACACAATGTTAATATTGAAATGCAATATTACATAATATTATAAACTGTTTAAAACAACTTAAAATTACAAAAATAAGGTGGATCCTAAAAATATACATCACAAGTGAACACTCCACGAGCTGCTTTTTTTATCAAGAGGAAATAAACATCCTCATCAATAAAGGTGGCAAATTACACAAGCTCAGTAATTGGTACCCTGAAAGATAGTAGCCAAAATCAAAAACTGTCATAGATTCCAATTCTTACCCTCCCACCCACCAAAAAAAGGGGGGAATACTATTTACCTTTGTTAAATTTCTGAAAGCGTGTCTGATTTGTCTCTGTTTGTTTCAGGACATTCTCCTCATAAACGTAGTCATTGAGCAAATGATCTGTGACACTGACCCCGAGCTTGGGGGCGCTGTTCAGTTAATGGGGCTCTTGCGTACTCTAATTGATCCTGAGAACATGTTGGCCACAGCTAATGTAAGAAAATGGAAAGGGGTAAAGAAACTTTACTGTCTAAGAAACATGTTGACTAAAACCTACTTGTCTTTCGGCACACTTTGTAACTATTTGCAAAAATGTGCATTAGCTTTGCATTTCTGGAAAATATACTTGGAAGCATGTTTTTTTCTTTAAAGTATACGTACATATATGTTTCTACCACTCAGCCACAAAACTGGAATGGTAGTTTTTGTTGTTGTTCAGTCGTTCAGTCGTGTCCGACTCTTCGTGACCCCTGGCGTGCTCTGGTAGTTTTACTTCATCTCAAATGTCATTTCCACAGCATGGTGTCAGAACGTTTTATTTTAGACCATGTGCGTGACTTTTCATATGCGTGGAGATTCCAGCACTTGTACACCGTTTTTTGTTCAGTTCAAACATTGTCCACTCTTGGATTGAATGATGAATTCTCCTGCCATGTCTGCTGCCCAGGGGATTGAAAGACCTTCACACCATATATGGAATGGGTGACCTTTGAGCTCCACATGGCAGGTGGGGCATGGTTAATACCATTGCCTGCAAACTAAGGTCTTACATAATCTGGGCTGGGAACAAGTGTTTATATAGTAAAAAACTTTATTTCGGTCTGGTGCAATGGGAAGAGTTGGGGATTTTAATTTAGAAGGACCAAGTTCATGCTTTCAACCTGAAGGTTACTAGCTAAGTAAGCTGCCATGGTGGCTTTGAGGTAAAACACAAAATGTGTTGCTATTTCCTGTTCCATTGTGACTGTACAATGATAGAAATAAAGCCAGTGCTCTATAGCTGTGTGAATGTTTATGCTGGTGCTTGCATGCCGTATTGTCGTTTAAAGCATCTCAGTCCTGCCTTTCATTATACGGGTCTCAAGGTATCTTACAGCATATCTTAAAACTGCTGCTAATAAAACAATTTAAAGAGGAAATAAAACACAGTGTTTAATTTCACAACAGCCGCATCCTCAAGAGTCGTTTAAAATCATCAAGCCACTAAAACTCAGGAGTGTTAAACATATGGGAATGTCTTTATAAAAAAAAAAAACATTTATCTGGCGCTTGAAAAGCAACAGTTTGGATTCTATGCTAATGGGCGAGGAAAGGCAGTTGCATAACTTAAGGCAGAGAAGGGTCTTCCTAAGAATTCTGCCCTGCCCCACCTCATTAGGGTCAGGCCACCCTAATTTTACAGATTTTTTAATTTATTGTATTCATACAATTTATATACCACTTGATTGCAAACAAAAACAAAAACAAAAAAAACCCAAAGCTATTTAAAACATTCAAATAATAATAATGGGAATGTGATGGCTTGCATCTCTTCTGGGTAGAAGATACCTTGAAGGCGCTGAATGCAGCATCATTGATTTCTCTTTGGTTGGTTGTTTGTTACTTGTCATCTTCATGACTTTACATGCTGTTAGCATATTTGCTAATCTAGTTAGTATTTTCTGTTTCAGAAAACCGAGAAAAGTGAGTTTCTCAATTTTTTCTACAACCATTGTATGCATGTCCTCACTGCTCCACTTCTGGCAAACACATCAGAGGACAAAAGCGACAAAGGTAAGATCAGATGTTTTGATTGTCTTTTCTGCCTTGTCTTCTTCATCCACATTTTCATATTTCAGATTCATGCAGCTGTTTGCAAGACAAACTGTGTTTTTGTTGTGCGGAATAATTTACTCAAACCGAGACTTGCATACTTTTATGCCCTGGTTGTATTGAGCTGTCTCTGGTTTGCAGAAGGCTGGTGGAAGGAGAGTGTTTCCTGCTTCACATGGATTAGTGTTGCATATGTGAGCTTGCGTGCTGCCATTCTCCTCTAGCACAGTTACAAGGAGGAGATTGGACCTTTAGCTTCCTCTTTGAACTAACCACATTTCCTCATTATGGGCAAGCCTAAACCAACTGTCGTTGGGGAAGAAAGCCAACCTCAAACTGAGGTTTAGGTCTTTGGCTTGTTTCCCTAAGCCAGCCCTTCCCCAACCTTGTGTCCTTCAGATGTCACAACTACTGTCAGCATGGCCGGTAGTCCAAAACAACTTCAGGACACAGGGTTGGGGAAGGCTGTCCCTAAACATAGTTAGCCCTAGTCACAGTTCTCTATTCAGGTGAAATAAATAGTTGGAAACTAAAGCTAACACTTCTAGTGTCTTCAAGGCTGTGCCAGAGGAGCAAGCAAGGCTCACCCAGGCTTATATGTATCCCTTTTGCTAAGCTGGTTTAGCATTAACATCTGAATGCTGTGTTTCTGGTTAATCCAAATGCAGTCGTATCTTGGTTCTCAAACGCCTTGTGACTCAAATGTTTTGGTTCCCAAATGCCGCAAACCTGGAAGTGAGTGTTTCGGTTTGCAAACTTTTTGGGAAGCTGAACATCCGACGCGGCTTCCACAGCTTCCGATTGAGTGCAGGAAGCTCCTGCAGCCAATTGGAAGACTCGCCTTGAACGTTTTCTGAAGTCGAATGGACTTCCAGAATGGATTCCGTTCAAGAACCAAGGTACGACTGTACTGTTGTAAAATTCCAGATTTTTATGGGTTCTCATTTTCACCCACTGCCGAGTACTGAAAATTCTGGTCTTCAGGGGCTTCAGTTCTACAAACAGCCTTCTGTCGTTGGATTTTAGCTGCTGATATTGACTGCATTTTGTAAATTTTTAGACAAAAAAGTCTTGCATTATGATGTACAGTGCTTCATTTTTGAGTTACTCTAAAATACTTTCAGAAACCAAGGGATCTCTTGAGAAACTATCTCATCGTCTTTAAAGCAACCACTGTTTCCCTTGGTATCCAAACATGAGGAGTTGTGATCTGAGAGCAAGATAGACTTGTTCTTACTTGGCTGTAGTTTAAACAAATCTTTGTTTCCAGCATTGGGGTGTCAAAGGGAACTGTGTTTAGTTTAAAACTGGAAGCTTCTCTTCATAGGCTCGGAAGGAGAAGAGAGGAAACACACACACCCAAGGCTCATGCAGGCTTGGTCAGACAGTGGGAAACCACAGTTTCCTGTTGTGTGTGAACCAGGCTGCTGATTTTTCAGGCACAGTGGTTTCTCACAAAAATAATCTTTAAAAGTCACTTAAGCAGTTCTGAGATTCAAAGGTTGCTGCAATTAAAGCAAAGTAGAATGGGGTCGGTAACTTGTTTTTGTAGCTTTTGGCAAACCTCTCCGTGCTGACTTGCATGTCTCCTGTCTTTTACCACCAACCTTTAGTGGCTAACACAGTACTATTCACAGATGGAGTACATGTGTGCAACTCCAATGGTGTTACAGACAAAACTAGGTGGGTTCTGATGCCTGACAACCCCCTCCAAAAAGAGTTTGAGTGGGCTTCTTGTGCTGCACATGCGAGTCAGAAGTCTGACCTTGAAATAAAATGTATACCGTACCTCTTGTCTTGAAATATTTTTCTGTTTGCCACAGCCATTAAGCAGGCAACTTAACAGTGCTAAATCTTTTCACTTTTTAGATGTGGTAGTTGGAAGCAACAAGAGTAATACAATTTGCCCAGGTAGGTGGAAGCATTTGTGATTTTTTTTTTCTTAAACCCCACCACCACCACCCTAATTTGAAATGAGGTGTACATATGGAAAGATCCTTTCCTAGGAATCTTAGATTGACGGCTTTTTCTTCCTCCTGGGGGAGTGGTGCATTCTAGAGACATCACCCTAAAAAATGGGGAAATCATGTTCCAATTGACAGCAAGAAGGCTGCATTCAGCCATCATGGCCACTGGTCTGCCAAACCATGAAGGATCTGGAATGAGCCATGCGCTTGTGTGGTTCTCTCATGCCTCTGTCAGAATAGCAAACATCTTGTTTTGTCATAACTGCAGTGCGGTGTGGATAGAGAGAGGTTTTTCTATTTCTCTCATAATACTAGAACTAAAGTCCTTTAATGAAGCTGAGAGATACAGGACACACAAAAGAAAGTACCTATTCACACAGCAAATAGCTCAACTGTGGAGTTCACTACCACAAACTGTAGCGATGGCCGGTGATTTGGATGTCTTAAAATGGGATTAGCAACTAGCCACGGTGGCTGTATTATCTTCAGTATTAGAGGTAGCATGCTTTGGAATATCAGTAGCTCGGGATCATAAGCGGGTGCTGTTGTGCCTGTATATTGCTTGTATGTTTCACACTGTCATCTGGTTGGCCATTGTGAAAACAGGATACTGGACTAGATGAGACTTTAATCTGATCCAACAAGGCTGTTCTTTTATATGTTTATGTCTAAACTGGCAAACCAGGATTGCAAGTGTGTCCTTGGCTCCTTCCAATCCTCCACAGTGTGGAGGGTTGAAGAATGTGACATACAAATGCAATGCATGAATGGTTGTGTGAAATCGTCCACTTTGTGAATACAGCCACTCTGCACGCAGGCTTTTCACAAATCTCTTACGTTTTTGGTGTGCTGTGGCCACAGGCAAGACCAGCTACCAAGGGATTTTAGAGAACTTTCAGAAACACTCCTGGACATTTAAGGACAGGGGTCAGCAAACGTTTTCAGCAGGGGGCTGAAACTGTCGCTCAGACCTTGTGGCTGGACTATATTTTGGAAAAGAAAAAAATGAATTCCTATGCCCCACAAATAACCCAGAAATGCATTTTATATAAAAGCACACATTCTACTCATGTAAAAACACACAGATTCCCAGACCATCCGTGGGCCGGATTTAGAAGGCGATTGGGTCGGATCCGGCCCCCGGGCCTTCGTTTGCCTACCCATGTTTAAGGAGGTACATGCATCTCCTGTAGCAACAGCTGATTTGATACAGTTACTGAGGACTGTTTTACTGCATGTTTTTCTGTTTGTTATTACGTTATTATTAACTTTAGTAAACCTGAGCCTCCTTAAATAATCAGAGAGGCTGGGTACAAAAGGTTTTAAATAAAAACAATGCTAGTAGGATCCCAGCTTGTGCTTAGAGAACTCTGCGCCATGGCAAAGGTTTTCGATCTCAAGCTTGCTTGACATAAATGTCTGGCTTGGGGAAAGTCTTACTCGTAGGCGAACACTATTTTTGTCGTGACTTTGGCATTTGCAGCGTTCATTGTATCTAACTGGGTTTTGTTCTTTCGGCAGACAACTACCAAACAGCACAGCTGCTTGCCTTAATTTTGGAGCTGCTCACCTTTTGTGTGGAACACCACACATATCACATCAAGAACTATATTATGAACAAGGATTTGCTGAGAAGAGTGTTGGTCTTGATGAATTCAAAGCACACCTTTTTGGCACTGTGTAAGTAGCTGGTCAATTTTCATTTTCTAAGCTGGCTCCTAGATCAGCTTTCCTCAACTTGGTGCACACCAGTTGTTGGACTCTTAGATTACCATCAGCTCCAGGCAGCAGGGTCGGCGTTGATGGGAGTTGTAGTCCAATATCATCTGGAGAACACCAGGTTTAAGAAGGCTCTCCTAGACGTCATAGTTTGCTGCTGGTCAGTAAACTGGACTACTCCTTTCAGCTTGTGTAAACAGATGCAGGTAGTGTGATAACCAGAAAGGACCCTCTTAAAATGCTTGTTAACATTGCAGGTGCTCTTCGTTTCATGAGGAGGATAATCGGCCTAAAGGATGAGTTTTATAACCGTTATATCACCAAAGGAAACCTGTTTGAGCCAGTCATAAACGCTCTTTTGGATAATGGAACTAGGTACAATCTGCTGAATTCAGCAGTCATTGAACTTTTTGAATTCATCAGAGTGGTAAGTTGTGCTTTCAATTCCAAGAAACCTTTTAGGCATGTGTGAGCTTTAGATCTTGCTACTGAACGCTGGAAATAACTTTTTATGTGTTGCTGGCATCCATCTGTCTTGGGAGACTGTGGAGGAGTGAGCCTTTGGGGGGGGGGTGAGGTCAAACTGTTGGCAGCTTACAGTGCGTGCTGTGGCTGTAGAGGCTGACACAGCACCTGGGACAGATGACAGCGACTGGCTGTACTGCTACAGATGGACCATGGTTTTTCTTCACTCTGTGCTCTTCCCAGCGGTGCTGCGGTCTTCTGCAAGGGATTCCCACACAGGAGGGCTGATGTCACCAGCCCTCATGTTATGTTTGCAGACATCTTGTAACATAGAGTTGATCTGCCAATGGGCCTGTTGCCTGAAGTCAGCTCCCTGTAGAGCAGGTCCTTGGGGATCCTGCCATCTTAAAAAAAAAAAAACCACCCTGAGTCACAGCAATATAGGGGGATGGACCATTACTACTAGAGTATGACATGGAAAGGACTGAATCTTGAGTCCGTTCCCTATTCTCTCTCCCTCCCCTACTGGCCTTTCCCTACAGTGCCTCTTGAGCAGCTGTGTCCAGCCTTTCCTGTTCCAGAGGGTTTTCCTGGTTTGGCCACGTGTGACTTGCCACTCACTAGAGGGCGATGCAACACTCTGCATGGGGAGCATGGCAATTGGGTTTGTTAAACCCTGCATGCGAGCCACAGACTTGTTCTCATATTTTGTTCAGACTCTTTAAAAGTGTCTTGACAGGCCTACATAAATGCCTTGGAGAAGCCTTCCCCAGCCTGACACCTTCCAGATGTTTTGGACTCCCAGCTTTCATCACCCCTGACTATTGGCCATGCTGGCTGGTGTTAGTGTAATCCAAAACTTTGGAAGGGCACCAAGTTGGGGAAGGCTGTCCTAGAGCTGTACTGGCTGTGCTATTCAGAATAAGAGTATGGGACACTCTTCTGCTAGAAAAACTGTCTGCGTTAGCTGCAGAGAAACTCTCAAGTGTGTGCTGTTGCTCAAAACGTTTTGACTTCTACACCTACCACCAGCTGCCAAAAGAAAGGAGCAGCTGAACAGGGTAGTTGACTCAAAATTCCCATAATGGAAGCCAGGTTTCTAGTGCGCTCTATGACTAGAACGCTCTCCTTCCTTCCCTGCTGTGCATCTTGATCTCCACAGTGATTTTCCAGGAATTCATATCCCAAACACATCATAGAACACTTTGCCCATTTAAATGCAAAATTGGGCTTGTAAAGCTAGTTTCATTTAGTGATTTTGAGTCAGTGGCTTTTTTTCCAGAGTATGTTAGTAATTTCAAGCTAAAAGGTGGTGTTCAACTGCAGTTTGCATAGATCAGACCCATTGAAATTAAAGCTCCTGAGTTCTACTCTGGGTAAAACTTGGTTGTGTTGCTGTTTCTGAGTGTCAGCAATGATCATAATGTTCACACTTCATTTTTTCCAGCCTGTTATGCAAACATCACAAGCAGGAAAAGGGGCAGCTTGAGGCAGTAGGGTGGCTAATTCAAAATCATTCTTCACACCTGCAGAGATCTAAATTGAACTGATTTGAAAAATCTGTGTTAGAAATAGTATGGCTTCTGCCCCTACAGGCGTTGCAACCGTGACTGATGTGCCACGGTTGTGTCAATAGGCGGCAGAGAGGAACAGGCTATGTCTACGCTCAGTGTTCTGCAACCTGTGAGCACTCAGAATGATTAGTAGCCTGACAGGTGTAGTAATGAAAATAAAAGAAATAGTATTGCTTATTTGAATTTGAATTTCACTCTTCTCTCATAGGTGTATTGACTTTTTTTTAAAAAAAATTCTTTCAACCCATTACTTGCTTCTCTTCAAATTTCTTGGAAATTGAGGGAGCTGTTGGTCTTACAAAAAGCCATGAGGCTGTTTGTTTTTTCTTCAGCCTAGAAGGGATATCCCCAGGGTCTATAAAACACACAATACACCTTTCAAGCTTGGAAGAGCACCACTTATACTAAGGGTTCTGCCACAATCTTATCCCTGTTTGGTAGGAAGCAAACTGGATGTCACATGGAGATGAATACAGTAGCCCCTTTAGTTTGATTCCATTTTTGTAAGTGCTGCACCAAAGGCTTGTGTGAATTAGTAGAGGAAAATAATTTGGAAGGGGACAGGTGTTTTGACTCTAACTCTTACCACCACCACTCCATTTCAGAATTGTATGTGTATACAGCCGTAGGGTTCGTGGCTACAGAGTTCTCTGCATATCTTTGGCCTGTTAGCTCAGGTAGCACACAAGCATATGAGTGAATCGTCTGGAATTCCTCCTTGTGTACTTTGTCAGAGGGTATTACTTCAGTAAAATATTCCTGAGGAGACAGGCTGCTCGATCACGAAACCCAAGTTTCAAGCTTAAATCACTGTTACCCTTTTGCTGTGAAGGGAAAAGATGGCATTTAACTGCAGTGATGGGCTGAGATTGATATCTGTTTTCTTACCCAGCTTGGTAACGCTAGCCTTTGTTTTGTGTTAACGCAGGAAGATATCAAATCACTTACTGCACATATAGTTGAAAACTTTTATAAGGCACTTGAATCCATTGAATATGTTCAGACGTTTAAAGGACTGAAGACAAAATATGAGCAAGAGAAAGACAGACAAAGCCAGAAACTGAACAGGTATCCCTCTTGATACTAAATGTCAAACTGAAAGCACCTTTGCATGGCCTTTCTAGCAGGTTTCATGAACTGTTCCTGCCTTGCTTGTCCTGTTAATGATACTGTCAAATGTGCCGGCCTTTCTTACAAAGAATGCACAGTATATAACAATAGAGTGTTTTGCTAGGTCAGAACTTTTTGCATTTAGTACATTTCTCTGTCCGCTTTACAACTTCGAGACTTCTGGATTTAGCATTTTGTTTCCTTGTTTGCTTAGAAAAGCATGTTGCTTAATTTCAAAACAAAGGTGAGGAAACTAGAATTAGACCACAGGTATCTGGAAGGAAATTTTCTGTTGCTTGGATCTCTGAGACTCTGACTTGGTGGGGCATCCTGAAAGCTGAAGGGCAGCAAATAGATTGTTTTAATGCATTAATACAATATATCCAGGGGTGAGGGGGAATCTCCCCCTTTAGGGACGTTCTCATGCTGGGATTTTGTCATGGTGAGAGGAACAGAGATTAGTTGAGCCAACAAGTAGGCTGGTGCAGAGCAGCCCATAATTCCTGAAGGTGTTAGAAGACCCTGAAAGACTAGTTGGCTGCTGTGGAAGTTCAGGTGGCCCACAATCCTATAAAAGGCTGCCCTAAGCTCCTTAGAGGAAGACCAGGATGCTGGCATTAACTAACTACTCTCAGGGTTGTTTTCTGCTAACTTCTCCATACTGTACCAACCAAGCATGGTCTAGCTTTGTCATCTTATATAGGGGGACCTCCCCCCCTCCACGCGTGTCAGATTTTGAGGGTTTGTGTGTATTTTACAGTGTCCCATCTATACTGCGTAGCAACAGGTTCCGTAGAGATGCTAGAACCTTGGAGGATGATGAGGAAATGTGGTTCAATGAAGATGAAGAGGAGGAGGGTGAAGCAGTTGTACCCCCTGTAGAAAAATCGAAGTCAGAGGACGATTTTCCAGATAGTTATGAGAAATTCATGGAAACAAAAAAAGGTATTTCCCCCCATTTTTGCCATGCTTCCCCCAGTTGGAAGTGCCATTTGAAGAAGTAGTTCAGTTGAGCTGCTGTCTGCATCTCGGCTTATATAGATCATTTATCTTAATGACAATGCTAAACAATTTTTTTCCCCCAATAGCAAAAGAGAGTGAAGACAAAGAGAATCTCCCCAAAAGAACGTCAGCAGGTGGTTTCAAATTCACATTTTCCCACTCCGCCAGTGCAACTAATGGAGCAAATAGTACAAACAGTAAATCTGTAGCAGCTCAGACGTCGCCAGCAAGTTCAAATGGTTCTTCTTCTAAGAATGCCAATTTGACTGCAGCGGTCACAGCCACAAAGGTGAGCCAATTGGTATCATTGATGATGGTGAGAAAGCCCCTTCAAATGTATAAACCTGTTCTTAAAGCCCAGAGGGGAGACCTTCCTCACTGTACTTACCTACGAGGTAAAGCTGGTGGGACATAGTGGGCTTCCCCAGTGTCAGTCTCTTACAACACAGCATTGTTTTGGTCTGCAGTTCGCTACAGCAGGAGTATAAATGTGACAAAACTTTGCTGATTAGGATGGGCATTTTGCTGAGAGCTGACATTGGGATTCATGCGCTTATGGCTCTTTAGTGTGGGGGTGGTACTTTTAATACTGCTTTTGACTTGGAATGTCTGGTAGTCAGCCAGGGTAATACATTTAAAATATAGTAATATCCCAGTGACAGAATTATCCATGTCATGTTAAGGAACTCCAGTGGCATTTTTAGGGCTCAGATTGTTCCATAGAGGCCACAGAACTTCTGGCTTGTGTCAAAAATATATTAAAATCTGCTGGAAACCACAGGAGGGGAGTGTGCGCTCTGGCTCTCGGATCTTGCTTGCAGAAGTGAGATGCTGTGGGAAATGGGATGCAGGACCAGATGGGCCACTGACCTGATCCCACAGGGCTCTTTGTATGCACTTAAATGGATCATTTCCACTAGTTTGAATGTCTTGACCAGGGACTGTATCTCATAATGCTGTTTTCCAGGTTACTTGGGACATTTGAGCAGCCAGCCCAATGGCTTTTGTTTGCAGGACTTAATTCTTATTTGGCACGTTTTGAGCACAGCAGATCTGACCTGCAAGAGGCATCAGTTTATCTTTTTGGTGTTTAATAGTGGTTTCTGATTATTACTCATGACAATCGGGGGCTGCATCTGTGGTCAGGTTCCATAACACATGAAAAGAGCTGAAGGTCCATGTAGCTTAGCCTCTTGTTTACCACAGTAGTCAGTCAGATACTGCCAAAAAGCCAAATGCAGCAGTAGTCTTTCCTTGATATTTGCCCAAACCATCTGGTTGTGAGAGAGTAATCACCTCAGCATGGAGGTGCCATTTAACTATCATAGCCAGTGATAAGGTCTCATCTTGCAGCAGCATATTCCATAAGATAGAAACATACCACTGTTGTCTTTAAGGACTACCCCCCCTATCTGCATGCGGAGTAATACCTAATCCTCACTCTCTGAAATTATGGCAGATATATACATGGGGGGTATACATGTCTTCATATGAAATGTAATCTTTGCTCTTGTCGGAGCCAGTGGCTACATCAGGCATCCCCAAGTGATGCTCTTAGTTTTCCCTGCATATGCTGGCAGCTAGTGGGGGAGTCAATTTGCAACAAGATTGTTCTCAATAATTATTTCCAATATGAGCCTTTTCTTTGCCTTCAACAGGGAAGTTTAGTCGGCCTTGTGGATTATCCAGATGATGAGGAAGAAGATGAAGAGGAGGAAACATCCCCAAGGAAAAGACCTCGTCTTGGCTCTTAAGAATATTGAAACAAACTCTAATTGAGGGTGCTTAAATGCTGTGACTGAACTAAATAGTCTGACAGAAAGCTTTCTCCCTGGAAAATACATGAGAATGCAAGGAGTAGCAAAAGAAACTCGACTAGAAGGGTTTAGTTCTGAGAACACCAGGCTTCCAAAGAACCTAATCTCTTTCTAGTCAGTGAGTCTGCCATCCGGGCTGTTAAAAATTAAACTGAAATGGTGGGTTACTAATCAGAACCTGGATGACAGGTTGCCAGCAAAAAGAACATCTCGGGCTCTGTGAGGGGATGGGACAAGTAACTTTTTTGATATTGCAGGGTTTCCCCAAGCTAGAAGAAAATTGTAAGGCTTCAGTTGCAAACCTAGTAACATGACTTTGTAATGGTGCTGTCCATTGTGGGTTTTTTTAAGCAGTTGCCTCTTTTAAATGATTCTCTTTCCATAAAAAATGAATTCAAAAGTTGGGGACCACTACTTGCACAGTCAGCCAAAACACAGAGGGTATCATCACCCTGCTATGTAGTGCATCTTGAGTGGCAAATTGATTTCTCCCCCCCCCCTCCCCCATCTCTAGTTTTCGGTTCAAAATTGAAGATGACTACAAGAAGCTGTTCGGGAAGGCTGGTACACAAGGCTCATCAGCTTACAGTAAAATATATAGAAAACACCAATAAGCCCTAGTGCTTGGAAGCAGCATCTGAGTTGCAACTACCAGTAGCATCTTACAGGAAGCCAGGTCGAATGGAGTTGCTCCCTGCTAGCTTCAGCATTTTTCCCCCTTGAGGCATCCGCATTTCACATTTGCAAGAGTAAAAGAGAGAGTACTGTGAAATGCCAGAAGGTTTGGGGGCATAGTCATTTTTAACCAATAATGATTGGGAGGTGGAATCAACACGCAGCACCTTGAACCTGGGAGTGGGGGGATAGTACAAAGGCTGCTTCTTAACACATTCCATGTATTTAAGCAAATTTCAAAAAAAAAAAAAAAGTACATTAGGTAAATTGATTGAGGCAACCATTTTGAGACCTTTTTTTATTTTGAGAGTAAGTGAACTGTAAATATTTTAATGTTAGTTTGGCCATATATGATCTGAGATCATGCAGAAGAGAGAATTCCCCAAACTACAAATTGCATTAAGAGTGATAATGAACTATGAAACCAGCAGCAATTCACCATGTAGATCACTCTTGCAATGTTTTAGGGTCCATTTCTCCTGGAACAGTTACTGACACAGTTTCCCTGTTTTGGAGATTTTGTAGTTAATTTTAATTTTAGCTATTGTTTGCAAAAGATGGGCTGACTGTGTAGATATGAAGTATAGTTTTTCCATGAAACAGAAGTTTATTTTGTATTGAAAAAGAAAACCACTGTACTTGTTTTACACCATTTGTATACATGTGGTGATATTAATGCTGAACTGTAAAATTCAGGAATTAAAATGTGACCCTGTAATTCCATAATTATTGGTTTTGTTTGGTTTGTTGTAAATGGTAAGTTAATTCAGATTTTGAAATGTGGCCATTTTAGAGGATTTTAATGAGATAGTTATTTGTACAAATTAATCATTATATGCCACCAAACCAAATCTAGCAGAAAAAATGAATGTTCCTAGATTTGATTTGGTGTGTTGCAATGACTGACAGTTAATATGGCCTGACGGACATATCTCTGCCATCTGGGGGCTCCAGGCAACTAAAAATAGGGGCTTCCTTCTCACTTCAGCTGGAGACTCCTTTGTTTGAAAGGAAGTGGGTGGCAAAACATTTGGGCTGGTTCAGCAGTGTTACTATGTAGGCTTGATATGCTCACTTTCTATTCCTGGCAAGTCTGTCTCTTCTTCTCCCCCTGTCCCCAAACCTGCTAAGAATTTTCTTCTTAAACTCTATTATGAGGTGGAGACATCTGGCCTGTCTCCAAGCTTTTAATTAAGCAAATGAAAAAAGACCCAACACATTTGGTCTCTCATCTTCCATCCATTTTCAAAGACTGTTAAGAGCTTTAAGAACACATGCAGACCCTGCGTCATGAGTCACTTCTATAGCAACAACCAGTGTTTTTTTTAAAAAAAAATAGTTTAATGACATGGAAAGTTAGGAGCATTCGAATATTGGCTGACAAATACTGTGCAAGATGAAGCTCCTCCCTTTCAAGTTACACAGTCTGCCTCAGGTGCTTTCTTCCCCCCTTCCCGCTTGTTACGGTGGGTTGCTTTTTGCCACAGGACAGCCCACATTTCAAATGCCTGGGGCCCTTCAACTGATATTTTTCAAAGAAAAAGATTACATCTGCCAACATGTCTCAGTTAAATACTATTTTAATAAAAAGTTACATGAAATGTGGATGAGCTGTATTTCTTACTGTGTTAGAAATTTGTAGACGGTAGCCTTCTGGTGCTGGAAGAGCTGGGAGAGTGATTGTTCTGAATAAAGCACAAATAATATTGAATGGCTTCACTTAAAATATATGAAAATATATTAGCTTATTCTGTTTCTTCAGCCTGCTTCAAACATTACACAGCATATTTATACGTAGGCAAATTTACAATGTGCCTATTTCTGCCCTGTAATTTGCAAGGTTGCCAAACTTCCGTCTCACAAGGCAATCTTGTGAGAAGGAAGGAACACTTTGAGCTCTATACAGTTGATTTTAAACTTGACACTTCTACATTCATCTGTATATAAAATCAAAACAAGTTTAAACATTTTAATGTCAGTCTACCAATGTACTTTTGACAAAAAACCAACAAATATTAAACCAAGCAAAGGAGTTACAGTGTTCACATTCAACAATACATATTGGAATCGTAAGAATCTAAACTGCTGGATGCTTAATACTTTGGAATGACCAAGCCTACCTTTAAAAAAAAAAAGTAAAATCATTTTATCTAATTTTAAGTCTATTTTTTAAAAAACGAGAAAAAAGTTAATGTTTAATATATAAAATCAAATTAATGCATACAATGTTTGTGAGCAAAGAATTCAGTTCATGGTTAAATATACTAAACAGTCATTCTTGTCCCCAACTCCTAGAAGCAGCTTCTCTGAACTATCGCTTATTAATAACTTCTTCTTTAAGTTTTGCTGCAAGGATTCTTTTCTTTAACAACCTTTGCTCCTCTTCTTCTGTCATTCCCTAAAAATAAAAATGTGAAATTTTAAACTGCAATATCCTTTGCTAAGTTACACAGTACTATGCATTTCTATATAGACATACTTCCAATTTAATGTAACTTCGTCTCAGTTAAAGTGTGCATAAGATTTTAGCCCATCAAGTATGGAAGAATAATTTTGTATAACACATTGTAGGTTCAGCAGTTTGTAAGGAGCTCTTTTCAGTGTGATATTTAAGAGAAAGAAACCTGCTTCACACTTGTAAGGAACAGGTGCAGCAAGTGTACTTGCTTTAACTGTGCAAATGCACTCCTGGCCAACACAGAGACCTGGACATCTGACCAAGAGCACGTCTCTCTTGCCTAGATTGAGTTTCAATGTGTTCACCTTCATCCAGTCTATTACTGAGGACAGGCATGGGCTTAGAACCAATAAAGCTTCCTTAGATGTTGGTGGAAAGAAATGGCTGGGTGTTGTCAGAATACTGTTGACACATAACCCCAGAACGCCCAACAGCCTCTCCCAATGTTTTCACGGAAATGTTAAACAACATGCAGGACAGAAGAGAACCCTGAGGGACCCCAAGGCATTAAACAGGAGTCCCCTTCTACCACATTCTGGATTCGCCCCTCCAGAAAGGAGCAAGAGTCAATGTGAAACAGTGCCTCCCAAGTTCCATTCCAGCAAGGCAGCCCAGATGGATGCCATGGTCAACGGTATCAAAAGCTGCTGAGAGGTCCAGCAGAACCAACAGGGACACACACCATATGTGGGATAGTGCTGCCCTAGCTAATAGTTGTCATAAGGATTGCTGCAAGAATGTGAAGCAGTCTGAACACATGAATGTTATCTCACTTCCCAGTTTACAATGCAGTCCTGAGCAGGTCTACTCTAAAGTAAGTCTCACTAAGTTCAATAGGGCTTACTCTCAAGTAACTGCATAAAGGAATGTAGCATAGTTAATGACACTTTTATAGGCAAATTAAAAGTTCATGCTATTACATGTGTGCATGTGTTGGGCTATTCACACATGCAGGTGTGAATCAGCTCACTGATCCTAGAGTGTATACTCTAGATTTAGTGGAATATTAAATAGAAGCAAATGGCCCAGCTCCTTTTTCCTTTTCGTAAATCAACTCTACTATGCAAGTATTACTGTAAGGATATTTATAATAATAATAATTATTATTATTATTCATTCATTCATTCATTCATTCATTCATTCCCTCCCCAGCCACTCTGGGCGGCTTCCAACAGAATATTAAAATGCAATAGTCTATTAAACATGTCTGTTTACCATTGATGCTTTCTTAGCTCTGTTAGGAATTGTGGAAACAGGCTTGTAGTTGCATATCCTTAGTTGCATATCCTTAACTAGATGAGGAACTGAGCACAGACCTACTTATACTTTGAATGACCTACTTATACTTTGAATGCTGAGCAGTTGTCCTAGGATGCAGCCCTGCCCTCTCCCCACCCCACTATTGAACAGTGTTATTCAAAGCATCAGTTTGGAACTGCATAGACCTGCATTTCTCCAATGCAGACTGGCTGGTTAGAACATTCTCTCCCCTTTTACCTCCTTAGAAGGTAACAGCTCTTCTTTCTGCTCTGTACTTTGTGGTGGTGGCGGCGGCGGCATATTCGTTTTGGACTCCTTCTTCAAAGCCATCAATGCATCTCGTTTCTGCTTTAGATAGTCTTCACGCTCCCTGAGCTCTTGTGCTCCAAGTTCTGATAGTTTCTGGTAAGTAGAATTTAAAAGGCAGATTTATTGCATAGTTTCTGTAATGTATTTTTATCCAATTAAGAGATTTGTGAATGAAAGAATGCAAGCTTTCTTTTTTAAAAAGTGTTAGAATTAGATTGTTAAAACTATATATAGTCCCAACAAAATGGAAAAACAAAAGAGATGAAGGACAAGCATGTTTGTTTAAAATGTATTTATTACAAGTAGTAATTTGATGCTACCCCCTCGGAAAAAAAAGGGATTCCACCAGGGGCCTAGCACTTTAATTGCTGTTGTGTTTCGTTAGCCTTTAAGCAAGTAGGAAGGGAGGTCTGGAGCAAGCCACAGGCAGAAAGAGAAAGAGAACATCAAGCACTCTGGATTAATTTAGTCTAAGCTAGAGAAGAACTGACGCGGGTGGCGCTGTGGGTTAAACCACAGAGCCTAGGGCTTGCTGATCAGAAGGTCGGCGGTTCGAATCCCTGCGATGGGGTGAGCTCCCGTTGCTCGGTCCCTGCTCCTGCCAACCTAGCAGTTCAAAAGCACAAAGTGCAAGTAGATAAATAGGTACCACTCTGGCGGGAAGGTAAACGGTGTTTCCATGCACTGCTCTGGAGTTCGCCAGAAGCGGCTTAGTTATGCTGGCCACATGACCCGGAAGCTGTACGTCGGCTCCCTTGGCCAGTAAAGCGAGATGAGGGCGCAACCCCTGAGTCGTCCGCGACTGGACCTAATGGTCAGGAGTTGAGGGAGCAGGTACTATTCATTTTCTAATGCACCTAAGTATTATGAGTGGAACATTGTTAAGAACTATGGTAGGTAGCATCACTAGTGACATGCAAGCCACAATATTTTTTGCAGCGTATACGTTCACTGGTTTTGTACATTATGCAGAGCAGACCAAGGTTTGCTACTAGGTGCACAGTCAACTGGGAGTCACAGTTGGTCCTTGCTGCCTGATAAGTACCTGATGAGTAAGCATGCTTGACACACTTACACTTTACATGTTTAATGTACACCTAAAAAGAAAAAGTAGTACTTTCTTTTCTAAATTCTCCAAAGCATATAAAGGCTCACCTGGAAGGGATTTCATAATGAGCTTCTTTCAAATTAATGCAAGAGGGAAAATGTATATACCAAAGTTGGTCCCTAATCGTCTGCATACAGATACATTGGCAGACCTATCTTTAGTCAGAATATACTACTAAAGATAATATATGTGAAAGGAGCAGGGAGACTGCAGGATATATTACATTTTCAAGACGTTCTGCAAAGATGCCATAAACACAGGAATGCATGACTGTTGGACTCAGATATCCAGAAGTGACATTCTCTTTCAAAAGATATAAAACTGACATATGAACAACAGATGCCTTCTTAATTCAACTCAGCTGAACTGTTTAACTAGGTCTGCCCTATCCTGCCACGTGACCAACAACAGACCACATCATCAACACTCTTCTTACTCTCTTAAAAAGAGAATGAACAATTGAATTCAAATTCAATCTCTGAGCACATTTATTCTAAATCTAGTTACAACTACGTATTTTCCCCTACAAACTGTGAGGTCAGTTTGTAGCATGTGTCGTTTTAAAAGTGTTGGGGCAGGCAGTGTCTCATTAACATTTATGCTGACACATACCTTGCGTATGGAGTTGTGTTTCATAATAAATCAAATTTCCTTAGAATATCTGAATACTGCTGAAGTGTGCTGAAAGTCAAATATCTATATCTAAAAAACTAAAATCCTCCTCCTCCTCCATAAAAGCCTAGTTACCCATCCTACTCATTCCTTGTGATTGTGCTATTCATTTTTGCTTTCTACACAGAGTTCCTTTTGCTTCTCATATTCTACTGACTTCCTGGCATCTGGCTTCTCCCATTAGCACATTTAAACACCTGACAAAACTCAAAACTTCATTCTGAACTTCTAACTGATTTTACATATCGATTCCACTCTCCTTACCTTCTATCTTCCTAAGCTTGTAACTCTGAAGATAGATACCGTATTTTTTGCTCCATAACGCGCACTTTTTTCCTTCTAAGAAGGAAGGGGGAAAGTCTGTGCGCGTTATGGAGTGAATGCATGGTCCCTGGAGCTGAATTGCCCAGGGACCAAAAGAAGATTGAGCTTTTTCTTTTACAAAGAGAGAAGGGGGTGTTGAAAGGCTGCCGCTTTACAGCTGATCAGCAAGAGATCGGGAAGAGAGATAAGGTCGCTGGCTCCCTGACTGGCTGATTAGATTATCTGTTTGGAAACTGTAGAAAGGGCTTTGAGCTGATCCTTTTGCAACTGGGGCTTTTCTTTGCAGGAGCAGCAGCACAACAACTTTGGGCTGCTCCTTTTGCAAATGTGTCTTTTCTCCTTTGCAGGGGCAGCAGCACAACAACAAGTTTGGGCTGGTCCTTTTGCAAATGGGGCTTTTCTTTGCACAGGGCAGCAGCACAACTTTGGGCTGATGCTTTTGCAAATATGTCTTTTCTCCTTTGCAAGAGCAGCAGCACAACAACTTTGGGCTGCTCCTTTTGCAAATGGGTCTTTTCTCCTTTGCAAAGGCAGCAGCAGCACAACTTTGGGCTGCTCCTTTTGCAAATGTGTCTTTTCTCCTTTGCAGAAGCAGCAGCACAACAACTTTGGGCTGCTCCTTTTGCAAATGTGTCTTTTCTCCTTTGCAGAAGCAGCAGCACAACAACTTTGGGCTGCTTCTTTTGCAAATGGGTCTTTTCTCCTTTGCAAGGGCAACAGCACAACTTTGAGCTGATCCTTTTGCAAATGGGGCTTTTCTTCTTCCAAAAGAAGATGCACAACTTTGAACTGATCCTCAAAAAGGGGGGCTTTCCCCCTCAAAAAACTAGGTGCGTGTTATGGTCTGGTGCGCGTTATGGAGCGAAAAATACGGTATTTTTTCTTATTTTCATTTTATATACGGCACCTAGTTCTTGTGATGTTCAATAAATGATATTCCAATGGTTCAAGCCAGCTTTCCTCAACAGGGTGCCCCCCAGATGATTTGAACTACAACTCCCATCATGCCTCAACACTAGGCACCAAGCTGGGGAACCCTGGATCAAACTTTCTAAATATTTATACACAACTATAACATACAAAAAGTAATCCAAAATGGCATACTAGCTACTAAATAATATTAGTTATCTTAAATGAAGTGAGCATTCAGCTTACACGTCCTTCAGTCCCCACTTGCTTTGCTACACATTCAGAGCCATTCCCTATGGTTTTCTTCCGACTCTCTTCCTTCAGTTTGGCAGAGGGCAGTTCCCGGGTAGGTAAGTGTTTGTGTTTTGCCTCTCGACCTAAATTTACATTGAAAGGAACTAATCCATCATACGTTCATCATACTTATACAAATCAAAGGTAGGGGATCTTTGTACCTTGGTGGATTTTAACCAAAGAGCAAGAATTTTAAAAACAATTCTTCATTTCCTAAAGGCTTCCCAAATATTTTATGGATTGTATTCCAACTAAGTCCACTACATTAAATGAGGGTAGGTCTTCTGACCAGAAAGAACACACAAAATAAACACTGTGAAGTGCTTTACCCATCAAAAACAAAATACCAGGTTTTATTCAGTGTTCACAGTGTTTTTCATCTCCTTCAGTTCTGAATGTTTGAGGTCTGCTCTCTGGTTTGTTACATGAGGGTGGGACTGAGCCTTAACAGGAAAGCAGGAGCAAGGTCTTCTGTTGAGACTTAGACATTTCCTGTCTGAGCTGCAGGGAGAGCTGCATGGCCTGCTTGAAGACCTCTTGACATCCATGAAGAAATACCATTTACAGTAAGAATAACTGTTTCTTCTCCCCATCCCAATTTCCTCTGGAGCATGTCAGGTGGAATTGCTCTTGGGATGAACTGACAGCTGGGTTTTGCTCACGCTTAGAGTCTGAACAATTGCTATACCAGGTTTCCAAAGAGCCCCTGCTTTTCATTTTTCAAACATACAACACAAAGTTCAACTGAAGCATCAAAATTCTCCCCCCCCGCCCACCCAGCATTCCCATTTAAATGTCAATTCCCATTTATTTATAATATTTTATGATCATCCAGTACAAAGTCCTGAGTGCTTCACATCAAATTATGCTGTATATTTTTTCATCTCTGTATTTTAGATACTTGCAGATAATCATACCTGATGAATGTTTTGTAGTATGGTCAGCAGACTCTTTAGTTCCTGCACTTTCACTCAGATGTCCTGGAGATTTGTGTGCACCATCAGATGATCTCTGTTTTTCATGTGACTATATATTTAAGGGGGGGGGAGATAATAGAACAGTATCAAGTAATGCACTCAAGACTCTAAAAACAAGTACAGTAAAAGCCACATACATATAGCTTTTCGCAGTCTTAGAGCTACTAAGTGGTTTTTGACAAATGCTATTTATTTAACAAAATTATGCTCTCACAAATTAATTAGGTAAGTGAGCTTGATCTCAATTAAAACATGGGAAGTTGTGTGTGTTCTGCTATGGCTATACTTTAACCCAACTTTAAAATCATCCTTATAATCTTCTCCACTCATGTATGGGAAATTTAAGCTCCCCCCTTCAGTCTCCCCAATCACACATATCCAAAAGACCTCTCAGGGAGTGAGGGGCCCTCTAGAAGCCACCACATAAGGCACTATTGCTGCTGCTAAGACAAAATAACTGCCGCTTCCTCTGTGATTAAGAACTGATTTCTGGGAGGGGGCGCTCATATTCATGCACAGATAGGTATTGCTGGCATATAAGCACCAGGAACATGCTAAAAAAATATGGAGAAAACAGCAACACTCTACCCTGTTTCCCCTTTTTTAATACGTAGTCATAAAGTAAGCCATGGCAGGGTTTTTTTTACCTTTGTGAGAAGTAAGACATACCCCAAAAGTAAGCCATGGTGCTGCCATTGTTCCCGTCGCCTCCTCAGCCCCTCCTGCGTGCGCAGGGAGCCAGCAAACCAGTGAGAGGCGCGGGGGGGGGGGGAACGCGCCTCTTGCGGAGTTCTGCCCCGCCTGCTCAGCGCGCAGGGGGAGGCTTTACCATACCATACTGACGTAATAAAAATAAGACATCCCCCCGAAAATAAGCCACCCTGTGTTTTTTTGAGGGGGAAAAATTATAAGACAGTGTCTTAAAAAGGGGGAAAGACGGTATTAGTTGCTGTTGCAACCTCTAAAGCGCATTCAAAGTGAAGCACATACAATACAGGCATTTACGCCAGATAAACACCCTTGAATGAGACACTAACTTTCCCACCCAATAGGACAAGGCTGTTCTCATGGCTCTTAATATATATCCTGAACAAATTGATCTCAGAATGCTATGTGTCTTCCATATAGAATCTCCACACACACACACACACACACACACACACACACACACACACACACACAATGTTGTCTACCTTCATCACCAGGGCCTGTAGATGATTAGCTATATTTTCTTCCACTACAGCACCATCTATCACCTACATTGTGATTCATTAAAAATAGTCTTTACTTCAGAATATTTTCTCACACCATCATCAGTCAGCTTCCTGAACGATTTGCTCAATAGCGTGATAAAGGGACACTCATCATATCCATGTCATCAAGTTCACAAAAGAAAAAAGGGGAGAAAGGAAATGAGAGTTGCAAAGAAAGCATATGTAACAGGGATATGCTGGTTATTTTATTAAGCTACCAGAGCCTGATGAGAAGCACGTGTATTTGATGGAAGACTGGATTTATAGAGCTATAATTAAATAATAACATCACTACATTCACAGAGTAGATTAATTCAACTGAACTTCAGCATACCTCATTAGTTCTTTTCCTTTCTTGCTCCAGATCATATTCTTCCTTTGACTTTCTGCAGAAAAGAATATGAGGGAACATGCAATTCAACAGTTCAGTTATTTATCTGCTCACTCACAATGCAAGAACAATGAGCATCCTCTCCTGACAAGTCAAATTGTGCCCAATTTGGGGGATCCCTCCTTTTCCCCTCAACCACTTGTGCCCCAGCCCATGAAATTCAGGAGGTTCTCCCACTCTCCGAATAGGCACTTGGGGGGCACAATTTGTTAGAGAAACAAAGCAAAAAGGTTCTTTTTACCTGAGAACCTCCCTTAATATTTTCATTTCTTCTTCTTCAATTTCAGTATATGCATCAGACCCATCTGTCAAACAATCAGGAAGCACACCTGTTTGAGAAAAGAAAGAAAGAAAGAAAGAAAGAAAGAAAGAAAGAAAGAAAGAAAGAAAGAAAGAGGAGTAAAGAAGGATGACATTCAGTTTTCCACAGATGAAGTATAAGCTGTTATCTAATTGTCAAAATGTGCACAGAAACTTGAAGATAACTTTTAGAAGTGATTATTTTTAGGTGATTTCCACAGGAATTATCTGCATATGTGTAAAATAAAAAAGACATTTGTTACAGAAATCTTTGAAGATTATTAAAGAAAGAGAGAGATTGGAAACTCAAGCATCTGTACCGTTAGTAACATCTTGAACTCTGTTTGAATCCCACATAAAAAACCTAACAGACAATTTTACGGTTGGCTTAAAAGAAATATGAAACAGATCACAGAAAAAAGGCATTTTAATTAATAGATATTGCTTTATACAAATTCAGTCAAGTAAGAGAACTATCGATCATTTAAGTCCTTCCCTGCCCCTCTTTTCCAAATGACTGAAAGCCCAGCTCCTTCAAGGATGGAGGAGAAAGGGAATTATGCACAGTAGCTGCTTTTCAACTATCCCAAGCTGTCCTGTGGGATAACCAAGGTACAAATAACTTGGAAAAAGCAGAGTATGTAATTCAGCTCCCCTCTCATTTTGGGCTGCCCATTTGAGCATTGACTGCAGCAACAGGAAGGAGAACAAGAGAAACCCAGAAAGAGCTCACCTTAGTCCCTTCACTGGGCAGTAAATGACAGATCCTTCTAGCCTATCTTCTTCCTCTGATTATCTTCCTGCCTTCACACTTTCCCTTCTCTGCTCCTCATTGTCTTTTCAAAATATTTTTTCTTTCTGCCCTCTTAGCCTTCAGTATTTTGCCCCTTTAATGCCATTATTTCAACTCCCTCGCTGTTTTATCTCATGCCCCTTTTGAGCACTTACCAATGCCTCATTGAACCCACTGAAGCCACCCGTGGTCTCAGTAAATGAAGAGATGAAATGAGAAGACAAGTTTCTCATTAATAATAATAATAATAATAATAATTTACTATTTCTACCCCGCCCATCTGGCCGGGTCTCCCCAGCCACTCTGGGCGTTACTCACCATTTCTTTCCTGAATTATTCTTATGGCTTGCAATTGCATTTCAATATTTTTCTGGACCATCATCTCTTTAAACAACCTGAAATCTTCAGCTGCCAATACTGGCTGCAAGATGGCCTGTGTGAGGAAAGATGTTTTATAATAATTTAATAATAATAATAATAATTTATTATTTATACCCTGCCCATTTGTTTAAATCTTACAGTGCAAACAAATTTGCAATCTGATCAATTTTTTGAAAAGACTCAAGTCCCACATTACTGCAACAGTCTAAATTTAGGGAGGAAAGTTCTGAAAAAGTTATTGTACCACCACCTACACGGCTTTATAGCTTTCCTCCTATACCACCTTACATAGGAGTAAGCCCCACAGAATTGATGAAAGTTACTTCTGATAAGATATTAAGACAGGACTGCGTTGTCCTTTACCCAAGTATTCCTACAAATCAAGACTATATATAATATTGGAATATGGGAAATAATCTAGTCTCTCTCATGGGAAGGTATGCAAATACCTGTTTCCAGGAGGTTACAATAATGAACATTTATATCAGAACTAGGGAACCTCTGGCCCTCCAAGCCTCTCTATTCAGCCGCCTCCCACCAACTGGCAGCCTGAAGCACAATCATAGCTTGCTCTTACTGCACCAATACTTACTGTATGTGCTCATATGTGCCTGCAGAAACACTTAGTTTTTGCAACTGTCCTGGATAGTAAGAAGTATTTTTAATTAGTATATTGTTTAATTGTGCTGCATGTTAATATCAACATAATCTGCAACACTGAGAGCGCATCCTGAGTAAGCAGGTAGTGCAGCTACAAAACCAGAAACTGGCAATAACACACCAGCACCCCTTGCACCTGATCCTATATGCTTTTTCACCACTGCCATAGAACCAAACCACAGGTAACTTTCTAAGATACTTTCATCATTAGTATTCCACTAGTTCACTTTTTTCTCAGCGTCTGGATGAAAAGTTGAGTGACAAGGGCTGCAGTCTTAAACATATTGTTAAACATGAGTTCCATTACCTTCAATGCTCATTCTTTTTAGCCCAATGACTTTTAATTTGTGAGGTTTTATATATACAAAGCGTGCATTCTGTTAAACTGAAACATCACTGTGTGTTTGACACAGGAGGGTTTAAAAAAAAAAATACAAATGAAAATATATACAAAGGGAACACAATCACATATCTCCAGGATTGTTTTTTAACTTTGCTAAAAGAAAATTTACCTGTGAGGTACGAGTCTTGGCAAGAGGAGACATACAAGCTTCCTGGAATTTGTCTTCATTTATTCCAACTTCTTTAAGGTAACTGTCTAACAGCTTTTCAACCTGCAAAAAATGGATGGTGGAAAAGATTGTTCCACAATTCTCTATAGCCTTGAACCTTACCCCCTTCCTTTAAACTGGGATATAAATATTTATTTATAATAAATAATGTAAGTCATTGTACATAAGTTAGTTTACTAGGTTTGCTGCTGCCAAGTTTCCCTATATCTCTTAATTTATATAGCAGCATATATGTGCATGATGTTTTACAAAATACAGGAGTACATCCCTGGAATTTGAGATTTGCAATCAATAAAGGGAAAACAACAGTGAAAGAAGAGAGAAAGGAAAGTGGGAGGAATTAGAGAAATAATATGTGATTATTTCAGTTGCACTTGCTTAGGCTTAGCTACAATACAGAATAGGAACTATGGGGGTTGTGCCCAAAGGTTTAATGAAAAAGTGAGGAGGAATCTGAATGAAGAGATGCAGAGGTGCTCTAGGGGGCAGTTCAAGGCCTAGGGATGAATAATGCAGAAATAATGGAGGCCTTTGGAGAATACCCAGACAGTTAAAGGGTGGTGGTGCTGTATAAGCCATCATAGGAAGTATGTATTGGGATGTAACTGGAGAGAAGGGGGACAAGACTAAAAAAGTGCTCAGGTGGATAGTTATCACTGTGCATTACTAAGACACTATGGATGCTTCCAGATGAGGACTTAATATCACAAACAGACTGTTCAGATCATGGTTTATGTCTGTGTAATTGGCTTATTAGTTTTCCCACATTCCACTTCTTCAGTTACAGACATTAGTTGCTCTTCAGCCATTTGCCACTCACTAGTGAGCTTGGCAGAATGTTCTCTTGTACTGTTTTTTCTTGTTGCTCCCCTCTGTCACTCCTCTCCAGCCCTCCACTACACCTTTTTCCAGTTTAGGTACATATGCAAGTACAACTGCTGCTAATATTCTTGCTGTGATGGGAACATAACAAATATAAATAATTCTAAGTGGTCTGAAACAGAAGGATGTGCCAGGTTATGCCATAATTCAAGACAAAGTACAACAGGCGCTCACTCCTAAAATCTTATTTTCAGACTCAATCACAGGAGCAATGAGCCATAGTTTTAATCTTTAGAAAGAAAAGAATGGCTATAGAAATGATTGACTGAATGGGATGAAAGCAGGAAAAAAGATGCAGGCAGTTGCTTTTGATTGCAGTCATACAACCACAGCAATATCAAGTTCTGGCTATAAAGGCTCAGCACAAAATAAAAGGATACAGTTTCTTCAATCTAGAGCATCTGCAACAAACTAGGGCAATGATAACTAAGCACAATGCAAAGACTCAAAGTTGGCAGAACAATAGCTCTTTTACATTAAACCATTAGTCAGCTAATTTTCAAAAAAATGTAATACTCATAGAAATATATAAGTTGCCAGAAGTGGTGCACAAACCATTCCTGTTTCAATAGCACATTTTTCTTTAAAAGTGAAAATAAAACAACCACTACTCACCAGAGCTTTATATTCCTGATGAATCTCAGTGTAAGACAGCTTGCTTTCTTCTTCTTCATCAAAAACTAAGGAGACAAGTTTTACTTTTCTTTAAAATGAGAATTCTCCCCCCCCAAAAAAAGTTTCTAAAATAATCTGCAACTAGAAACCTCTTCAAATGACATTCCTAGTATAATGAAATTTATCTAAATAAAAAGGTAAGACCAGCCATAACATTAGATGGCCAATCCAACAGGCAATTGTGTCTCACTTCCAGATTTATTACATCCTCCATGACACCACTACCACCACCACGCAACTAGTCTAACTAAACTGGCTATACCCCTCTGCTTTCTTCTCTTCTACTGGCATATAACACCTCTGCCCACTCAGCCCCTCAAGCTACTTATTTTGCCTTATTCTTACTTACACCTACTAGTTGTATGCATTAACCACAAGATTCCCTTTGGGCCCAAATTCAGCATTTCTAAACACATTCCAACTCAGTCCAAGGTGCTTCATGGGCTGCAATTCAGCTCAGGGTCAACACTGTTTCAAGCAGCAGCCCTAGGCAACAATATACTTCAGTTTAACAACACCAGATGTAAATAGCTGTCTGTATGGACAATAGCAATACAGTAACAATATAATAGTCTACCAAAAAAATCCAGAAGTGTTCTGATGAAAATTCAGCTAACTTCTCTAACACTCGGGATAAGCAAATAATTCCAAAAACAAAGTGGTTGTTAACGGAGGCCTAACAAAGATTCAGTTTCATCTTGCCTGCAGGAAAGACATATAAGTCGTACCTTGGAATCCGTTCGACTTCCAAAACGTTCAAAAACCAAATCGTGGCATCTGTTTGGCTGCAGGAAATCCCTGCAGCTAATCAGAAGCCGCGGAAGCCCCATTGGACATTCGGGTTCCAAAAGAACATTTGCAAACCGGGAGCCAAAACATCCGAGTTCCAGGGCGTTTGGGATCCAAGGTACGACTGTACTTCAACTGGAAGTATTTTGAGGCAGTTCAAAATGTTTCCAGCTAACCAAAAAAAAAAACCAACTCCAAAAGAAGTAAATGCTTCCTTCTGTTCCCCATTGATCTTCAGTGAGCCATCTGCTAAACAGTTGTGAGGTTATAGAGCTCCCCTTTCCCCCCTAAGAATCCAACAACAAAAATAGGATGACTAACTAGCAATTTCTTCAAACCACTACAATATCTTTGCTTTAGTATATGCTTTAAAGCATGTTGTTGTTGCACTTGCAAACCTCATTCATTTCAGAAGGGTGTGCACGAACTGCATGCTATATATTTGGAATCAGCTGCTCCCTATTGAACTTAGACAAGGCTGAAAACTTACTTTTAAGAGGGCTTTTACACTGTATACTTAATTTGTATATTTTGATGTGGTTAAGATCTGATTTTAAATTGCTATGTATATATTTATTGCTAATATATTATGTTTCCTGGCATACACAACTTCAGAAACATTTCTTGGGAAGCAATTTAAACATTTTAAAATAACTAAATTATCTATCAAATTGCATCTCATTGTATATAGGTGAGTGACCCCAATACAGGCTCAAGCTTAAACAATGTAGCTGAAGAAATTTTTTAATGGGAAGACCTTTCTGAAATTAAGAGCCAGCAACTCACATTTTAACAAGTAAATGATGATCAATCTTAAAAACCTTTATTTTACAAAATAAATTAGCCCAATCCTGCTGTAGCCACGCATGCTTAAAAATGCCATGAACAGCTTCAGAACATGAATGGAAATGCCTACTCTACTGAAAGCAAGAAATGGCAGACATACTGTACATGCATGTTCCAAACTCATGTTCAGTTAATACCCATACTCCTTGATCCAGCAAAGCAATAAACACATGGACAACCTGTTTACATCTGGAGATGTCTTAAACTTGATTTGTCCAAGTGTGTTTAAATTTGCTCTCCAAACAAAATACTGCAGGAAACTTTTAAAGGGCTGCATAAACACTTCTTCATCCAGATTTTTAAATAAAAATAATAAAATCCTGGATTCCAAACATTCCCTTTCTTGCCCACTTCACAAAATTCACATCCTCTAGTCTAGCTAGTATCTGCCTCCAGCTTTTCTAGGAATGTTCCAACCAGAATAGAGGCAACAACAGTAAGCTATCTCCCACCAAAAGAATTAAGAGTCATAAAAAGTATCTGCCTCAGCAAAATGCAATAGTGACTCAGTGCAAAAGCTATTAAAAACTGTAAGATACATGGATAGATAAGCTCAAAATGAAAAGATTCTGGGAGATTTGACAGCTCTGTAATTCTGATGTCATATAACCACCTTCTTAGCAACTTCGCTGAATTCTGTGTGATTTTCTACTTAAGGGATTTTAGGACCTCCTACGCATACACCAGAAATCTACAAAAAAAACCAATATGTGCACAATCCAGTCCAAAATAAAGCCCCCCCTTTTTTTTTTTACATCCCAACAGAAACGTTACTTTTGGGGTATTTTGTTCCAACGGGTTTGACACATGCACTTAATTATGCTTTTGGAGGGGGTACAACCGCAAGCGTGCTACAACGATGGGGATTTTATTTTTACGTCTCAGTATATAGCCAATGAAGCATGAGCACGAATCACACAACTACAAAGCGAAAGATTGTTACCTGCATCAGCCGGGGGGGGGGGGGACAACAATGTCCAGAATTTATTTATTTATTTTAAACATCCCTTCTGGTGAGCATCCCTAGAAGGTTTGGCACTTGCACTATCCGGAAAGGATTTCACTTTTACGCGCTCTGAAGGGATTTCGTTTCTAAGCGCCCTTGAGAACTGAACCAGCCCCAATTAAATAATAATAACGACGATCATTCACGCAGCCTCCCCGGTTCCCTAAGTGCCACTGGGCCTCTTTACATACATTTCTCAGAAATGAGGGGACGGGGGACACAAAAACAGATTTTTTTAAAACCGGGGAGTGGGGAAGACTGCAGGGGGATTCCCCTCGGGGGATACAGGATGCGAGGGAAGGATACGTTTATTCTTATTTCCTTATATCCCGCCTTTCCTCCCATATATTAATGGGAGGTGGTTCTCCACCCGCCCGCCCTCCGAGCCGCCGCCCCCGCCGCTTCTCACCCTCGCACTTGTGCTCCACGAACTCCAGGATGGGGATGGACCAGGCGGGGCTGCGGAGGAAGCCGGCGATGCTGTCTACCACCCACTCCACCTCCGCCTCCGCCTCCCCCTCGGCCGCCATCTCATCTCCCCTCCCCTCTCTCTCACAGGCTCCCTCACGAAACACGGGTGCGCGCCCGCGCGCGCGGCCTTCGAGGGGCGGGCGGCCGGGGGAGGGGAGGGAGGAGAGGGAAAAGAAGGCGGGCGGACGGACGGGAGGACGAAAGAACCGCGAGGGCCTCACGCAAGGCGGCGGTTGGTGTGGGGGGGGGAGAGAGAGGTTCGGTTTCCGTCACTATGGCAACCGCAGTCACGGAAAGGGAAGCGGGGAGGAGGAGGAGAAAGGAAGCGCGAGCCGCACGTATTGTTACGCACGCGCGCGCGGCTGCGGCGACGCTACCCCGCCCTCCTGAGGAGCAATCCAGTCACGCGCTCTCTCGCGCTCGCTTTCTTTCTCCGTCCGCGGAGCGTCGCGGCGCGAAGGCGCATGCGCGTCGTGTTCGAAGTGGCGCTTCGTGTTCCGTTATGTGTAAATCCGAAAACGTCAGTGTCCAACCCACCGCTGCGGGGCGCGCGAGGTTCGCGCCAAACGCCCCTGCGGGGTATTGGGTGGGGAGCCTGCCCCTATGGCTTCGTGTGTGTTTGTGTGTGTGTGTGTGTGTGCGCGCGCGCACTGCTGATATATATAAAGGAAATTAGGAAATAAAGCCCTAAGCGGTACCTTCCCATCCTCGCAATGACTTTACACGGCAAATATTGGTTTATGGAACCCATTAGCACACACAAAAACCACACCCCTCAAATTATGGGAATACAGTGCACCCGTCAGGGCATGGACGAATTAGGGGGATCTGGTTGCTGCAGCAGCCCCTTCTCGTCCCCTCTCAATTGCGGGGATGGAGGGGGTTATAGCAAAAGGCGCACTCTAGAAAAAAGGGTTGCCGGGCAGAGGCGTAGCAAGCCCAGGTGGTACCCGGGGCGGAATTTTTTTTGGTCACCCCCCCCCCCACTTTAATTTTAAAAAATTTTTAAAAAATTAAAAAGTGTCACCCCCCTCTGATGGTGCCACTTCTGATGGTGCGAGGTGTGGGGGTTGTGTGTGTGTGTGTGTGTGTGTGTGTGTGTGTCTATTATCTCTTTTTTTCCAATAAAGTTAAAATAAAAATAAATAAATAAAAATAAAAATGTAAAAAAATAAATATAAATAAAAATAAAAAGTGTCACCCCCCTCTGATGGTGCCACTTTGTGAGGTGTGGGGTTTTTGTGTGTGTGTGTCTATTATCTCCTTTTTTTCAATAAAGGGAACCTGGGGCAGCCCGCCCCCCTGCTCCCCCTTGCTACGCCCCTGTTGCCAGGGGTTTTGTGTGGAATCTGGAAGACTCATTTTTATAGTCACATGCGCTTATGTTGTCTAAAGGGTAATCTGGTTATCCTTGGAGGGATGATGAGGATGATGATAACAATAATAATGCTCTGCCTTTTTCCCTCAAGGTGTCCTACAAATAAAAATAAGGACAGCTAAAAACATAGGGGAAAATAGCATTAAAAAAATGTTTGTTTTTAAAACTGACAATATTTAAACATAACATGTTAGACACAATACGTTTGTGGGTAACTCTGCATTTTCCAGAAGGGAGCTCTACAAAAAAAGCTTTATGCCACAATGAACCTGATAGACTCTTGAAACTCCACACAACTCTGCTTAATATATAACAGAAAGGCCAGGTAAGACACCTGTGAGGGAAATGTTCATGGGCTGGAGCAACAGCAACAACAAAAAATGTTTTTATAAAATGCCACGAGACTCGGTAGGGCCATTATCCATATGAAGGAGAGTTGTTTCTCTTTTCTCCATCCATTTCCCCCTTTCATCCAGTGGGCTTTTGCCCCCTCTTGTCAGTATTAATGGCCACAAAGGGCCTATCCAAGTTAATGTGTTTTGTCTATTAATTTAGGACGAACTTAGCAAGAATGATGCAGTCATATTTCCACAGCTTATACACACAGCTATCAGGAGTTGTTTTGGTGAGTGAGGATGCAGTTGGAGCTAATTTGCCTTTTAATATGTTTTTGTCTTTTTCCGTTGCTGGAATACTTTGTTGGCCTCTATACGTTGAATTTTTTAAAAAATAAGAAAAAGAGCTTTCACTTTCACCATGGAGGGGCAAGGCATTTGAGGTACTAAACTGCCTCAAGATAAATTGAATTTCCTAATTTAGGAGGCAGTCGTGCCCCAGTAGGTTAAAGGCCAAAAGCTTGGTTACAGAGGAAGCTTTCGTCTGATGCCTAAAACTATATATATAATGATGGTGCCAGGTGAGCCTCGATGGGGAAAGCATTCCACAAATGGGGAGCCACCACAGAGTAGGACTGTTCTCATGTGGTCAAACTTCTTGTGGAGGGGGCACACAAAGAATTGTCTTTTTGTCATCACATCAAGGGCATTTTAATTCTGATAGGCATTTAATTTAACCCGTTAATTTATGTTGGTTTTATTGGGATACCGATGCTTTGGAGTGTAGAGTTTTCGAAGACAATCTCCCAGTGGCTGCAAATGCCTTTCCAAGGCACAATGATTCCTGCTCAACTGGTGTACACAGGAATATGTTAGAATCTATTTACATATCTACCTACATATGTATTACATTTCTAGTCACCAAAGACATAAACAGTTTTCTATAGGTTATGGTTATTGTCCAGGTTTCTTCTATTCCTACAAGAGCAGGAAGCCTCAGGGCACAATCTTTGCAGCACTTGCTCATGTGAGACTTTGGAAACTTGTATTACTGAGGCCTATTTTTACTTAGTCTGTTTTGCTTTGGTTTCCCACCTCCCATTTAGCTCTTTGTTCTCAGCTTTGCTGAGAACTTACTTCTGGCACCTTTAAAAAAAAATCTATTTTTCCTACTATGCTAAAGCAACAAAGTTAATCCAGCAAGTTCTTTGATCCTTGAAGAACAGATGTGCACAGATCTGTGTCCTGTAGTAAGAGGGGAAATGAAGCATTGTACTAGAAAGATATTACTATAATACTTTGAATGAGAAATATGAAATATTTATATTAAGCTTTTTAAAATATATAGTCTATATATTATTGTGAACAAGGAGATTGGATAAGAATAAAACTACATGAGATTTTAGGAGGTGAATATAAAGTATGTCAGTTTTACATGAAATCACAAGATGAGAATAGTATAACATATAAATTGCAATTGCTACAAGCATCAAAAGGATGAATAGTGGCAAGAAATCATCAGTCAGGAAGGTTTCCTAGCAGCTTAAACAAGTTCCATGACTGAGATATAAACATTAAAATAAAGAATACTTAATGAAAATAAAATGAAGGATCATTGACAAGGAAATCCATATAATTACTAACAGTAAAGAGAAGCAAGACAGCTAATAATAGGGTGTTAAGTCTCAGTGGAATGGAACAATTCCAAGATACAGTCAAGAATCAGAATATGCAAATTACTATAGTCATTAAAAGAGGTGGCAAGGTGGTTGGTATATGCTGTTGTATGAAAACTCAAGACAAAACCATTGACTCATCATATTCTCCTGTACACTTTACCAAGCACAATTGCCAGGTTTCTGGTATCCCATTTTTGTTTTGCTTACTTAGCAAATTTCTTTTTTCAAATAAATAGTCTTTCCATCCATTTAAAGTGTGTCTTATGTTAAAGGAAAAATCTAAGCATACAAATTAATATGGAGGCTATGGAACAAACAGTCGGAAGGAAAGCCTTTCAAATACGGTAGGTTTTGGCAATAATGAATAATACTAGTGTTTAGATGTTACTCAACACCACAGATTTTGAGCACAATCCCAGATGCGACCTCCCTGCCGTGTTGGGAGTGATGTATGGACACTGGTACAACAATCAATCCGATGATTTCCAGAAGAAAGCACGTGGGGTATGGGGGTGGGAATGCTCATTTGAACTACATTAGCAGAAAATCGTAAGTAATGCAGCACAGTTTCTTCAAATGTCTTAGGTACGGCTATCAAAGGAGACATCTTGGCTATTGTATGTATTCTGGGACATCATGTTTAGAGGAGATAAAAATGCATTAACAAAGGACTATAATCTATTATCAGGACCAAGGCTGAAAAGAAACCAGATAGTAGGAATTAACAGGAGGTACCATAACAAGACATCTGTTTTAGAAAGTCCTGCCATAAAAAGGGAAGAACAATGGAGATTTTCCCTTATGACTAATGCTACAACATGAATCAGTAGCTTTAAGTTGCGCTAATGAGGTCTGAGCTGCCACGACGGACCTTGAGGTCATAGTAGATAGCATGATTTAGATGTTGACCTGGTATGTGGTCGCTGTGAAAAAAACAAATTCAATGTTAGGGATCATTGCAAAAGGGATTGAAAATAAAACTGCCAGTGTTTTAATGCAATGTCAAGGCGATCCCCAGCTCTGGTTCCAAGAGACCCTGTCTGCTCAAGTTACAGGTAGATAGCCGTGTTGGTCTGTCATAGTCAAAACAAAATAAAAAAATTCCTTCCAGTAGCACCTTAGAGACCAACTAAGTTTGTTCTTGGTATGAGCTTTCGTGTGTGCATGCACGAAATGTGCATGCACACGAAAGCTCATACCAAGAACAAACTTAGTTGGTCTCTAAGATGCTACTGGAAGGAATTTTTTTATTTTGTCCTGTCTGCTCAAGTCCTTGATCCATGGAGTGTCTGCTTTATCCTCTGTTGACAGTCTGGCATCAACTTACAGCTAGGCATGATGTTATTGTACCATAGGAGCCAACTCTTAGGAACCAAGATCCCTTTGCCCCCCCCTAAAATATTTGAGGGGGCTGGGCTCCCCAAAGTTGACGGGCATTGCCCTTCACGTGGTGCGCATGTGACGTGTCTTATAATCAATTATGTGGGGAGGGGCTTACTCCCCCCCATTTTTTATTCAAGATGGCACCCTTGTATTGTACTATGCAGCAAAATTTACCAGCTGAAAAAAATATTGTTACAAAGGTTGTGCGCCACCCCCTATCTCTGCCGAGTGGTAGCAAGATTCCATGGAGGTTCCAGACGGTCCCCTAGGACCCTGTTTCCATTGGGAATCAAGACACAGGAAACTGTTGTGTCTTTAAGAAATATGGTTTATTAGCACATATTTACAATCTGGATGCAGATGGAGGGAGTGTAGCGTTTACAGCAGGGGTTGTCAACCTGGTCCCTACCGCCCACTAGTGGGCGTTTCAGGATTCTAGGTGGGCGGTAGGGGGTTCTACAGCACAAGCTGAATCCTCCTTCTATTGAGCACTGGTGGGCAGTAAGGAAATTTTACCATCAAGAAAGATTCATTAGTGGGCGGTAGGTATAAAAAGGTTGACTACCCCTGGTTTACAGCATTCACATGTCACGAGGGGCTTGCCTTTTGCAGCAACTCAGCATTGCATTCAGAGGCTTTCTAAGCACCATCTCTGCCTCTGCCCCAGATTTTCTCCAGCCAGCCCTCATGGCATCTGCCTTTCTACACACCTGCATGTGTAACACATGGACTTCCTGCTTCCTCTTCTTGCTTCTCCTTCCCAGAAAACCCCTGGCCAAGCAACTCCTCCCCTTCTGTCTGCTATTCCAAGCCTAGTTTGAAAATTTAACAATTTTCCTGTAACCTACATCATTGACACAGACTCATGGATTTCTCTGTGATGGGCCATCAGCACCTTTTGCCATGCTTAATGGCTTCTATCTTAGGTGAGGCCCCAGCCTGTATTTTTCCACTAGCCTGGCATCTTCCCTTCAATACTCCAAATATTACCTAAAAGCTACCCCTTTTATTAATTTCTAACATTTGCTAATGCTAGCAGTTATGGGTGCAGAGTCAGCTCTCGGATTGTATCGAGATGGCCAGGGGAATGAGACAGGGTTGCATTTTGGCTCCCACTTTAGTTTGTTTCTGAATGATCTAGAGGCAAGCCTAATGGACCCGGATGGCCATCTTCCAAGAATAGGAACCAGAAAGACCCCTCTTTTGTTGTATGCAGATGATGCAGCCATCCTCTTTCGCTCTAGACCTGGCCTGAAATACCAACTGAAGAAGTTCTCAAATTATTGCTCTGTCAATGGGTTATATCCATCAATTATGAAAAATCAAAAATATTGGTTTTTGAGAAAAGATTTTCCCTGGGTAAATGGGCACTGGATGGGCATAACTCAGAGCAGACCAAATGCTTCCGGTATTTAGGGCTCTTATTTCATCACTCACTATACTCCGATTCTTTTTTACAAGGGGAGGCAATTATGTTCCATCAGCCAAAAGGGTTTTTAATGCAAAATCTGTTTCCCAACTCCTCTATGCTTCAAACGTCTGGTACAATGGTTCATTTCCTAAGACAGGTTCCAGGCAAAGTTTCTTCGGTCCCTATTACAGGTCCCAAATTGTGTCCCAAATTCAGTTCTATTTCTGGAAACGGGAATGCCCACTTTCCACCAAAGCATGGTGGGCTGCCTTGAGATACTGGCTCAATATCTCTGTTTTCGGCCTGGGGAAGGGATTAGTACATTTAACCAATGAGAAGCTTGTGAACCCATGGCTGAAAACTATGGCCAGAAAAGCCACCTCAATTGGACTGCCATCATCCCTCTTATATCATCTGGGTTACGACACTGCCCTTGAATCCCTGAGGCAAAGGCTTTGGGACATCTCACATAGCAACCTGCAATCCCGATCTTATGTAATTTGTAGCCCGGTCTCAGCTGGAATCCAATACAGGTACGAGTTTCAGGTATCCTCATACCTTAGGAATCTGTCTGTACCTACCTATCGGCGTTTATTTACCAAAACCAGACTAAATATCCCTCAGAAGTTCTAAATGGCAGACTGAGACGCATCCCCTATCAGAATAGGCTTTGTTTACAGGATATCGATTGTATGAAGCATATCCTACTGCACTGTGGGCAATATGAGCAAGCAAAGGATCAGCTGATCAAACCCTTACTGGCAAATTTGCCGGGAAAATCCGAAGCCTCCCATATTAAATATATTTTGGAAGACAGGTCAATGATATTACACTGGCCGTGGCAAAGTTTCTTTCGGAGGTTATATACTGGCCGTGGCAAAGTTTCTTTCAGAGGTTATATAGCAACCCCATCAGCAGTCAATGTCAGCTGTGGGAAAGAAATGCCACTCCGTAGTGAAGAAAGTAGCAGATAAGCCCACAGCTGGATTATTCTGAATTATCCCCAGGGATTTTCAACCATGTTGAGGGCTAGCTCTGAGTATTAAGAGATTCCTCCTCATTGCATTCTATTTTAAACTTAAAATTCCAGCAACAGAGCAGCACATCTTGCAGGTATTAGAGAAGTCTTACAGTATTTCAGTATATTGATGAGCTGACTGGAGCTCAAAAATAATCTTCCCAATGCCTTCCTTTAGCTCCCAGTCATTTTAAACATGTCATATATTCTGCAAAGCTAGTTTAAGTTGGTCGTAAGTTTTTTTCCTCTCCAGTTGTGAGAATTTTAATAGTTTTTCTGATAGATAAAACAGACTAGACTGTAGCAGCCTACCCATAAATATCTACATTGTCCTTAGGTCACCCCCGTAAGACATGTTTATGTGGTTGCCACCTAGTGGCCCAAAAGCAAATTTGTTTCTTTTGAAGAACTGGAACTGAGCATGCTCTAGGCATGTGCTTTTAGGAGTAGTTTCAAGATGAATGCTGGACTGAGAACTGAATTAAGAGAAACCAAGAAGTAAACTGAGTTTCTTTTCCCCTCTTACTGGTGTAGCCTACATATTGTTACATGCCACCCCAGTCTCGACAAGCAATTAGAGATTCCAGGAATACCTTTTGGAACAATGAGGCACAGTGGAGACTGGGTGGTTTCTTTTTGATATATGGTTTATTTACACATATGTACAACCTGAGCCTAGGATGGAGGGTTGCACAGCATTACTCCTCAAGAGGGTCCTCTTTTTCTCTCACAGCAGACAAATCAGGCATATTCTCTGTGTCTCTTTGCTATAGCCTGTCCCAGTCAGCCTACATAGTGCTCCAATACCACTTCCTCTAGCTTGCCACTTTTTTCCTGTTCTCTTACGCCATCGTCTCTGAAATCCTTAACCCCTTTGGTCTCTTTCCCACCAACACACAGCTGGAGGAAGGGCTGCCCCGCCCATGTTTGGTACTTCTTCGCTGTCTTGACAGCTTCCCATATAGGTTAACGACAGGCCATCATAAGCCTCAGCATCCCTTCCAACTCTACAATTCTATGATTCTATTATCTTTCTGTGTCCAAGAACCTACACTTTGGAACTCCCTGACTAGTGACAATTGCAGCTGACGTTCAGGGTCGGTTGTACGAAGGACTGAGAGATTGTGGGGGGGGAAGGGGGGCTCGTTTAATCTCACTGTAAACATGTGGTACAGTGACAATAAAGTATTTCTATTTCTATAATAGGCAGGTGCCTTCACTGTTCTTTTTCTGCTGCCTGCTAAAAACATTTTTGTTCAAGGAAGCCTATCCGGACATGTTTTACTTGCTGTTTAGCTTCTGATTATATTATTATTATTATTATTATTATTATTATTATTTCAGGAAAAAGAAAAATGTCCATATTTACACTCCAATACATAATTTTGTCTCTTGCTTTGTCAACTTTCCCATCCCGTTTTCCATGGTGATTTTGTTTTCTCCCCCTTTGCTCCCCCTATCCTCTATCTCTTATATCACAACAATATTACAGTAAGTCCTAGTTCTTTCTGTTGCTCATACTTCAAATCCTGCTCACGAATTCATCAAACTATAATATTTATTTAAATAGTCTGAAAAAGGCTTCTTCAACAAAATTATCATCATTGAGTTCTCTTATTTTAGCTGTTAACTTTGCCATTTCTGCATAGTCCATCACCTTACTAGCTTCTAATTTTAATTACATTTTGCATTTTTCAAATATCTGTTTTTAACTTTGTCTTTTATTTACAATTTTATTTTATTTTTAGTAAACTGCTTAGAGGTTCTGTTTAGATTCATATATGCATTCTGTTAAATACATAAAATAAATATTGCAGATCAGGGACCTGAGACTGAGGCTGAGACAGTGGCCACATGTGCATGTCGCACTAAACATGCAACCATCCTAATTAAACCTATCCAATTAGATCTAGGGTGTGTTGGCATGCTGTAATGTGAGGGAGAGGTCCCTGCTGCCCTTAAAGAGGCAGTGGTACAGCTATTCCCAAAGAAGCCCATTCTGCATCCAATGGTTTAAGGACAGCTAACAACCGACTACAAATATGTACAAATGTACAAATATTTTGAGCGTGAAGATGCCTGAGAGGGTGGCAGCAAAGCAACTGCAAGCGCTCTTAGAAGATATCAATTCCATTCTGGGTTCATGACTAGTTCCAGGAATGATTTAGTTGAGGAGATGCTACATGAAATCATGTTTGCTGCCAAAAATAGCCCTCTTTTTAATTCTTTGTCCTCTCGCTTCAGCATATGTGGAGAGAATGTAACATGACGTCCTCACATTGAGCATTGCTATGTCCCATCTGCTCCAGAACAGTCAACAATACAGAATGAGGTGAGATAAATGACAAGGTGGTGGCATGCCACATATTTTTTCCCTATGTAGGTGTTACAGTGAGAAGACTGGGAACTAAATTTGCAGGCGTGGGGCTGTTTTCAGCAGCAAATACACATTTAAGGTAACTTCCATTCTGAGCCTGAAGGAAAAGGCCACACACATCTCCCTCTTCACAAGCATGTAATCATGTGCTAATAAATTTTGTTGAACCCATTAACTGCTGCTTCAGGATGTAAATCTACTGTACTTGATTAAAAAGAAGTAAAAACAAGTGAGTCCCCTTCACTGCACCACTATTTAGAAATTGCCAGCTTCCATTCAGAATTAAACTACATGGAGACATCCAGTCTAATCATGCTCAGATGAAGAAGTGAACTCATTTGCCCCTCTTTTAGAGAACTCTTTGTAAGTGTTATAATGTTGGACAGAAAAACCAGTGGCGTGTGAAATGGCCTAGAATAGATTTACAATAGAGGAGTCTAAAAATAAATTCACAACATTAAAAGAAAAATAAATTATTCCTCGGCTATCCTTGTGTTCCTCATCATTACCATTGTCTCAAATAGTTTCCACAGATCATTATAAAAAAGGTTAGGGAAGGTTTTGGAAAGGCCATGCAAAATCATAACCTTCCTTTAAAAGAAAGTGTTCAACAAAAGCAAGCCATAAAAAAGCCACAGAATGACAAGATGGAAAAAACATTTACACCGCACAGGAAGGAGTCCATGGAGAAACCGGGCAACTAAAATGATAGGGGCAGAGACATAAACTGACAAAGCAGACATAAATTAAATACTGACAATCTACAAGCGAGGGAAAATGTACTGTTATCTCTGAATAGGTTGCAAAAGAAGGGGAAAATTCAGCAACGGTAAGTATCTCAGGCGCTGCTGAGTTCTGATGCAAAAGAAGAAAATAAGGGAATGCAAAACCAATAAATGTCATGGTCTGAAGAAACCAAGGAATTAAAATGTGGCATTCTTGAATTTAACATTGCTCTAGTCTTAATACAGCAAGAGGAAGGGAGGCTGAATAAAAATAGCTGAATGCAAACATTTGCACAGTGATTAGAGTGGATTACATGTTTTATCTGGAGCGCCCATAGTGTTTTTCTGAAACTCTGAGCTCAGGGAGGAAAGCGGAGTTCTGCAGTGATTTTACTGGCATTTTCGACTTGCCCTCTTTTCCTTCTGCATTTTCAGAGCATGAAAAATCCTTGCTAGTAGGCCTGCCATTAATTCTCTGGTCTGACTAATGAAAGTGTGTTCTGTCAATCTAGACATAGATGCGGAAGGTTCATCATCAGGGCTGCTCGTGGTTGCTGTTCCAGTTAAAAGCAGCTGGGGGAGGGGAACTGTGGTGCTATGGAAGGTGGGATTTAATTCTCCCCACCCCCCATATCCCAATTTAATCCACCTTTTTCAAAGCTTCTCTTTGCCCTACTATGTAATTTAAACCCTGGACTCAATGGTCTTACAGTAGGGAAAGTGGAGACCTTTAGACAGTGGAGGGAGTGGGGACCTGTGTATTATTTCAGTTGTGAAACACTCAATTAACATTTCTCGCCTCCAGAGTAGAACCTTGTGTCAGGAAAAGCAGCTGGGAGCTGGGGGTGGGGTGCAATTTGGAGCAGGAAAGCAACCAGCCTGGAAGGAGTTGCACTTATAAACTACAGACTGCCGCCTTATTAAAACGTTAATAGTCCTATTGGTAGGAAAGTACAGAATATTTATCTCTGGATTATTTATACATTGCTCGATTGTAAACAAAAAAAAAACCTCTAAAGTTTTACAATAGGAGTAAAACAATAACATTGGTATAAAACAAAATCAAAAAGATTAAAATCAGCAATAAACTGAAAAGACTTGTCCACATTCTGCATATCTGGGTAGCCTATGGCTACCTGCAGACTGTGAGGATTTTGCTGGAGGGGTTCAAATGCATACCAGAACTTTAGCATCCCCTCGATTCCTTCATCCAAGCTGTTTAAAAAGACATTGAACAGCAACGGGCCCAGGACAGAACCCTCTAGCACCCCACTAGTCTCCCCCCACTTTGATGAAGAACCATTAGCAAGCATCCTTTGGGTTGGGTCTGTCAATCAGCTAAAAACCCACCTAACAGTTACCTCACCCAGCCCACATTTTACCAGTTTCTCCGCAACCATATCATGGGGGACTTTGTCAAAAGCCTCAGAGTAGCTGTGATAGCAACGGAGTAATGAGATCTCTTCTGCCTGCCCCTGCCAAGAAAGGAGCAGCATTCAGCAGCAATTGAGGCTTTTGTGTTTTAGGATGACAGTTTAAACAGAGACAGAATTCCTTAGAGTAACTGCAGATTCAAATAAATCTAGAGTCACCGTCTTGCCTTGTTAGCCCTGTGCTGCAAATCAGTTACTAAGGCAGCAGAAGGCAATGGCCCATTCCTTTTCTTCTCAAAGATGTCACAATGCAAATTTCACAATGTGCAAGCACAGGTGATCCTTTATGAAAGATCTGGGCCATACTTACTATAAGGGCATCTGCTTCACCAAGGAAACTGTGTGATATATCTATCTAGCCTTTGAGTCCACTCATATTTTTCAGGTCTTACACCCAGCATCTTATATTGTATTGCATTTTTGGCAGTGCTGCCCTGCCATAAACTGTGTTGTGCTGGGTCTGATGGGAGTGGTGGTTCAAAACATCTGGAGGATGCCTGGCTAGAGGAGGATGCTCTAAGTGAGGGGCAGCCAACAAGGTGCCCTTCATCTGTTGTCGGACTACAACTCCCATAATCCCTGAGACAATGGTCTATGCTAGGTGAAGCTGATGGGAATTGAGAGTACAACATCTGGATAGCACTGTTAGGAAATAACTGACGAATGCCCACATGTGGGGGGAAACTACAAAAGAAAAAGAAATGGCTGACTGCCTGAATACAAAAAAGTGTGGGGCTTGACTCAGTCTCTAGTCAAAAGAACTCCTAGCAGATTTTAAAACAGAAATGCATGCAACGTTTGCAAAGTGCATGAAATACAGGGCTTTATACCTTTAAATGTTCCCGTATTAAGCACTCACACTTGTGCTCTCCTGCCTCTACCCCTCTTGGGGTGAATAGATCACAACCTTAAGTAAGTTTAAATGCTTTACTTACAATAGTCAGAGGTCTCACTCATGCATCGTTCTATGCAACAGCAGAGACAACACAGGCAAGGTATTATTGGTTATAGCCTCAGACGTCTGCTTACCGGTAGTTACATGGTTCAAAAAGGAGAGGGAGGGAGGGAGGGAGGGAGGGAGGGAGGGAGAGACTGGGAGGGAGGAACAGGAAACAACCCTTGTTTCCTCCCTCCCTGAAGGTTAGGGGTTGTCATGACCAATCTGAGTCTTCTCTTGCAATTAATAATTCTGTGGTCCTTAACCCCTTTCTTACTCACAATAAAGCACAGTTACATTTGGCTGCATAAATCTCCCCCAGGCACCATGTATATGGAGTTTGCCATTTCAAACAAGCACAGCATCCATTCAGAACAGCTCTCTCAAATTATTTGGCTATTTAATTTCTTGTTCCCCGTTTTCTATACGTATGCACTTTCTTCTCCCGAAATTGCATTAAAAAAAATCTCTCTAAAATAGCACTATACAATTATTTCCATCCCTACCTCATATCCTGCTTCAGTGGGTTGGCATCTGTACTTTCAGCCAGCCCACTTACATCTGTTTGTTGTTCCTTCTTTCGGCTCCTAAAGTAGCCTTTGCCAACCTGTGCTGGCTGAGGCAGGCTGATGGGAATTGTAGCCCAAAACATTTGGAAAGCACCAGGTTCGTGAAGGCTATTCTAGAAGGAAGAGCCTGGAACATCAGCTATAGAGACCATAAGGACCTCCACTTTTTCCTAATAATGCATACCTTTTTGTAGATTTTAATTGTAAGTTTACTTTGGGAGCCCAACTTGGATGAAAAGTGGAGCACAAATGAAGTGAATTGATATCCACCAATAAATATGATGCATCATGCTGAAAAACAGTGTATTATGTTTGGGTGTGGAGGGATGGCTTGAAATGGAATCATAAAGTAGCACAGATTCTGGATAATCAAGTGGGGTTGTGTATAACCTCCGTGATACCATCATGAACGCATATCATCATGAAAGCTCAATAAAAAGGACGTCTGGAGATGAGAACACCCTCTCTTCCTGAACCCAATGCAGGACTCTGCGTCTTCTACTTTTTTGTCCTAGGAATAGCTGCAGTTCCAGCCTTGTCTGTCTGCTGTGTGTACATAGTTGTTTGATTACAGAAAGGAAAATTGTGGTTTTTTAAACCTCCTTTGTTTTGGATATGCGAAAGAGAGAGAAAATAGAGAAGAACTGTGTCCAAAGTTCTGATATTGCCAGAACGGGCTCTGTTCACAGACTGCTACTCTTTTAAAAACTTTCTGGTCCTTCAACAACTGTACAAGAGAGGTGATGGGAATGAAATGAAGTTTTCTTTATTCTTGGTAACAGTCCTCTGCTAGCAGAACTCTGAATGCCCCTCCACTGCAGACAAATTTCATATTCCCCTGGAACATATGTCAGAGGCAATTTTACTGTAGAAACATTTGGAGGGAGAAACACAGCCTCTTTCTGTATGTTTCTGGTGAGATCAACAGACTTTTTCCACTGTGACATCGTAGGGTGTATGCCTGCCAAGGCTAACTTTAAAGTATTGATGATGGCAGGCAAACTCAACAGGAAAAAAAACTACCTGCATAATTTCAAAGGAAAATTATTACTTTTGATAAACAGTGGCTGGTTTAGAATTAAACTTTTTATCACATAATTGGTCTTTTTTAAAAAAGGGAATCCTGAGCTAACTTGAATTTGTTTTGCTCAGGTGTTATGTTTCATGAAACATACCATACTCTTCCGTCTTATTCCCATCCATAAGACACCCCCTATTTTTGGGGCCTCAAAATTTAGAAAATAGGGGGGATTGAGCTTTGGGGGAAGATTATTTGGGTGGGAATGCCGAAAATCGCTCACCCACCAGAACGCAGCACACAACCGCTTACGTCACTTACAATTGCCGCTTCCAATCTTGGGCTCGCAGCGGTTGTGTGCTGTGTTCCGGCGGGTGAGCAATTTTTGGCATCCCCCCCCCCCAACAATCAAGCAGCAAATTGCCGCTTAAAATTCCAGGCTCGTGCTTCATTCCAGCGGGTGAGCGATTTTTGGCATTTGCCGCTTGATTGTTGGGGGGGTGCCGAAAATTGCTCACCCGCCGGAACGCAGCACACAACCACTCACGTTGCAGCTGCATGATTGCCGCCATTAGCTCTTCTGATTCAGCTGTGGCAGCCAATAGACAGCTGCCCTTGTCACAGCAAGTGGGAGTGTGATTGGCAGCCGCTGACGGCAATCAGGCAGCTGATAGGTGGTTTCTGCGACGCGAGTGGAAAGCACCTATTAGCTGCCCGATTGCCGCCAGTGGCTGCCAATCATGCGCCTGCTTGCTGAGACATGGCCAGCTATTGGCTGCCGCAACGGAATCAAAAGGGCTAACGGCGGAGATCGGGCAACTGCAACGCGAGCAGTTGTGTGCTGCGTTCCGGCGGGTGAGCGATTTTTGGCACACACACACACACACACACACACACCCCGCCAACAATCAAGTGGCCAATCGCCGCTTACAATCTCGGGCTCGCGCCAAAAAACCATTCGCCCATCCCCCCTCAGCACTACCCATGTATAAAACAACCCTAAAATTTGAACCTCATTTTTGGGCCAAAAAAGCTCGCCTTATACATGGAAAATACGGTAACAGTGCCCAGGCTGCACTGCTTCTCATGCTCTACCCTACAAAATTTCATGAATGAAAATATCAAAGTTAATTACATACAGGCAAGATAATTAATTTCATCTTTATATCATGTCTATCTTTTCAAGGTAACAATCATATACTATGCAGAGGTTAGTAGGACCAACTGTAGGATGGTGAGGGGGAGAAAGACAAGCACCAGTTGCTGTTAGCTGTTCCCTCCCATCTCTGCTCTTAGTAGAACTGCACCTTGTGCAAAAGGCTGTTCTCACATGCAGATTTTCTTTTTCTGGTAAGAAGCATTGGCTAATTACTCAATTCAGATACTACACCAAACAATGGTTAAGGAAGCTTAACAATAGGTTGACACAATGACTGAATAAACAAGCCATGGTTTGCAACCAGCTGGCAAATCAGAAACCATTGTTGGAGACTTGGGCTCGGCTCTCTCCGCCCCTTGGCCCCCCATGGCGGCGCCAGCTCTTCTTCCCTCATCCCCGCTCTCTGAAGCCTGCCGTGACCCGGGCAGCCCTGGTGCCCCAGGAGGGCAGCTGTCTCAGAGGAAGGACAGTCCAAGATGTAAGGTGACATTCACGACAGCATGCAGTGCTCACCGAAAAGCTGCCTTACCATGAGTGCTGTATCCCAGAGTATGCTGCAGTTGGGCCAATGTGCTCCCTTGAACCCCAAAGAAAGAGACATACTCAGTGGGGAAATGGCGAGGTTTGTTCCGTGGTTGAGCTCTGCCCAGCGTTGGTACAGAGTGAGGGCAAACTCCGTGCTCAGGTTCTGTGGTTCATGGTGTCAGTATAAAAGCTGTCCTGTCCCTGCTCTCCCTCCAGGTCTTCAAATATTTTGTCATGTAAATAGAGAAGAAGAGAAGGCTAGCAATTACCGCATTTTTCGCTCCATAACGCGCACCGGACCATAACGCGCACTTAGCTTTTAGGGGAGGAAAACAAGAAAAAAATACTCTGACTCAAAAACAAAACTCTCATTTTGCAGGGGCGACGGAGGAAGGGAAAGCAGCCTGAATTCGGGCTGCTTTCCCGTCCTCCGTCGCCCCCGCCAGCGGGGGAACAGCGGAGGACGAGAAAGCAGCCCGAATTCGGGCTGCTTTCCCGTCCTCCGTCGCCCCCGCCAGCGGGGGAACAGCGGAGGACGAGAAAGCAGCCCGAATTCGGGCTGCTTTCCCGTCCTCCGTCGCCCCCGCCAGCGGGAGAACAACGGAGGACGAGAAAGCAGCCCGAATTCGGGCTGCTTTCCCGTCCTCCGTCGCCCCCGCCAGCGGGAGAACAGCGGAGGACGAGAAAGCAGCCCGAATTCGGGCTGCTTTCCCGTCCTCCGTCGCCCCCGCCAGCGGGAGAACTGCGGAGGACGGGAAAGCAGCCCGAATTCTGGCTGCTTTCTCGTCCTCCGCTGTTCCCCCGCTGGCGGGGGCGACGGAGGACGGGAAAGCAGCCCGAATTCTGGCTGCTTTCTCGTCCTCCGCTGTTCCCCCGCTGGCGGGGGCGACGGAGGACGGGAAAGCAGCCCGAATTCGGGCTGCTTTCTCGTTCTCCGCTGTTCCCCCGCTGGCGGGGGCGACGGAGGACGGGAAAGCAGCCCGAATTCGGGCTGCTTTCTCGTCCTCCGCTGTTCCCCCGCTGGCGGCTTCGCTCCATAACGCGCACAGACTTTTCCCCTTCCTTTTTAGGAGGGAAAAAGTGCGCGTTATAGAGCGAAAAATACGGTATAACTGTTTTTGGAACTTTCTTATATACCCTGAACATATCCTTGGAAATAGACATTACCATCATGTTTTCCTTGGCATTTCTTTCTCCTGCCATCTTCCTCCAGATCAGGATAGCAGGAGGTCGGCAGAGCCTACAGGGAAACAAAGAGCCACATGGGACATGTTTGTTTTCTGAACCTCAAAACAGGCCTCAAACAGTGACAGAGAGACCTTTCTTAAGAAGCCTTAGGGACTAATATTACTCTGGAAGCAACATCTACAGGTATATGCTGAAGGGTTTTACCTTTGCAGTCCTCTGAAAGAGGGGCCTAGAGGTGAAGGGGGAGGTGGTGGGCGAGGGGGAGGTCTCTAGGAGAAGAGAAATTTTATTTTTTCTTCCCAGAAGGGAGAAGACTTTTCTCAGCCTTTAAAGTCTAAAAGAGAAAGAAATGCGACTCATAGTTAGTGCTCTCTAATGCCTCTATGCTCAAGATGAATTCACTATCATCACAGAATGCAGATGCTGAGAGAAATCCTACTTACATGTCTATCTTCTTCCTGTAACAAACACAGAATGATCCAACAATAGGCACTCACCAGACCTTTTAGCACTCTGGTGACCAGTGAGCAGGCAGAGGGAGGTGTCACAATGGCTTCTGTAAATCTGGGGATATCTCTTGAAAATAGCGACACTTGTTGGGTCTGCTGAGGTGCCCAGATGGAGACTACCAGGGAACCCATGATAAGGTGTTTAGAATTATACAGACAAAAACTACTATGTAAATAAATATATAGGGGAAAAAGAAAAGAAACCATTGCTGGAATTAAAAGTGTTTTTGCAAACTACGGTTTAGTGTGATGTCTTGAATTGACAACCTGCCTTTATGTCTCTGAAGGTTATTACATTTAGAGATTGGAGTTAGCCTCTATGTTTGAAAACTGAAACCATGGCTTCAGTTCTAAACTATGCCAAGTGCAAGCAGAGTTTGGCATGTCTCAAGTTGAACAAATGAAATTATTTTGCCCCGGAGCACTGCTGGGCAGTTGGCCGGGGACTCTTGTGCCCAGCTCGATTTGGGTCACGGGCGGGGGGGGTGTTCAGAGGTTCCCCCAGTTGACGCGCTGGGCATCCCCAGTTCCCCCTTGGCAGCGGCGGCAGCGGCGGCAGTCTCAGCAGCCCAGAGCCAGCCTGGTAGCGCAGTTGGCTCTGGCTGGCTTCAGGAGCTGCTTGCTGCCATGGCACCCGCCATTTTGCCTCTCTAGAAGTCCCCATATGATGTGTCTTGTGCCATTGAACCAATCATGCAACATTCATTCCATACTAATAAATCTACAACACTTAACATATAAATCTGGCACATTAAATGAAATCCAGGAACATTCCGGGGACGGATTTTGTCCAGGGATGGATTTGTAAATCCGGGGACTGTCCCCGGGAAAAGGAGACATTTCTAGGAAGGAGGCAAATGGCTTGGTCCTACCCAACCCAAAGCACAGTCCTCACTGCTTCACTTCTTCTGCTGATGCAACCTGGAGCTACAGTTTCATCCTCAACCCTGAAGGTAGAAATTAAGCCCTTTAAAAAATATGGTCTGCAACCGTATAATAAAAATTGTTGTTATTTATTTTGTCAGCTGATGTCTTATGTATTGTGTTATTAAATGGGCAAACATAAGGTTTCATTCTCTATACTGGATTTTAGAGCTCAAAACCCAGTACAGCACACAGCCAACAGTGTACATAATATGGGAGTAAAAACAAACTGCACTGTTCTAAACCTGTCTACTCAGAAGAGAGTTTGATTGTTCTTCATGGGGCTTACTCTCAGATGTATATGATTATAGCTATTGTCTTGCGGCACCTTACAAACACAGAAATTTATTATGGCATAATAAATAACATTCTGGTCCACAGTACTCTTTATTTGATGCACGATGTGCATCCCAAATCTACAAGTTTATAAAGGGATTTGTGTGCAAAAATGCCTCCCTAATTGAAACTCTTCCCGTGTTTATCAGAGAGCAGATGAGAGGCTCTGTACAGATAAATAAAAGTTGCAAAAAGCTGCTACATTATATCTGAAAAGTTTAGGAAAACAGTCCTATCACTTTTCTTTGGGGAGAAAAAAACAGATAAGCATCTTTTGGGAAGGTTTTAAGCTTTTTAATTAGTTTTGGCTGGTAGCCAAAGACCTGCATTGAGGGCTTGCATTAGCCAAGTAACCTTTTTTTTTTTTTACTTATTTCTCTTTGAAAAGCTAATCCAGATTCCACATCACAATCTCCTTCCAGTTTCAAAAGCAGCTTGCCATATGGCAAGTGGGTGTGGAATTCCTTTAAGAGGAAAACAAGTCTAAAACCCTCTTAGACTCATGGAGCAAGTTCCATGGTTCTCAACTCCCAGGCTTTGATTTCTGACCCACCCTATGTCTAGGACAATTCAAAGTCAGCACGACAAAACACCCAATTAAAAGATAACAAATAAAAAGATTAAAGTCAGCATTGCTTAATCCTGTTTTATATTAGGAGACTATGTTGATTGACCTGTGGTATTCAACTCTCTTATTCGAATTAGGTGGAATCCATTCTGAGTCCTGTACAAGCTGTGTTCTCTTGCAATTGCATCTTGCCATGAAATGCAAATCGCCAAAAGCAAACGATTCGGCTTGTCCTTTTATTTGTCTCCAAAGAGATTTTATTAAACAGTGAGAAAAATGCCTGCTATGGATGTTGGAAGGACTCCTCCCACATAATGGACACATTCCGCCCCTGCAGTATTGCTGCCAGTGATAGATAGCCATGCTAGCCAGTCTCAGAATGATATGCAGAGTGAATTACAATCATATATGGGAGAAAGGAAAAGAGATATTCAGGGGCATGACTGCACGTTTGGGGAGGAAGGAGCATGTTTAACCCATTCTCAGCTGTGTCCCAGCCAGTCTATTTTGCCTGGTTCAGTTTAAGGATAGAACAGTTCCACCTTCTTTTGGACTCAAGTTATGGCAGGGGTCTGCAAACTTTCTCATTGGGGGCTGGTTCACTGTCCCTCAGACCTTGTGGGGGGGGCAGACTATATTTTGAAAAATATAAATACCCAGCTGCCTCTGGACATGGAGGAAGAACGCACTCTGCACGCTCTCAGGAGTGCGTCTTGGTGCTGCCCACTCACCGGCGTTGTTGACGAGCAGCAGCTGCTCCATCAGCCCGTCCCCGCAGAGCTCCCAGGAGGTGTGCACCACGCGCTGTGGCCCGTCATCCAAGGTCAGGTCGGCGGGCAGGCCGCGCCTGCCAGCAGCAGCACCAAGCCGGGCGCCAGGTGCAGGGCCAGCAGGCGTGCCAAGTTCTGGCTGAAGCCCCGCAATGCGCCCGTCACAATGCTCATGGCGCAGCCCAGATTTGCCGCCCACCTGCCAGCCTCTCCATCCATGGCCACGCCTGGTTTACCTCAGTCGCGCCAGCGCTGGCACGGTGAGGTATCCGCAGCGCGCGGGTACTGACTGAGCGGGCAGCAGCCTGGGGGGCCGCATATAGCCCCCAGGCCTTAGTTTGCCGACCCCTGAGTTATGGCAACCAAATACAAAACAATAGTTTCAATAACTTCTTCTAGCAATCTCCTGGAGACTTAAATTATAGATTAGCATCAATTGCTACAATCAGCACACATTTAGAATGTATTATATACAGTATTCACAAACATCACAGAATGGGAAAAGTTGCACAATAATCTTGAGGTTTTGAGAGCTGAAAACAAGCCCTGTATATGGACATTTTTTTAATAACTACCTCTTTCTAATATTATCTCAACAGATTTCGGCAGGAACTATTTCCAAGGTGCTAGTTCCTTTTTTGCTAGGCTGTGAGCAGATGTTCCTATTAGCAAGATTTACCCCTGGTAAATCTTTAAAAACCAGGAAATGACCAATGCTGAAGTCATTGCTACTTGATGAAAGACTACGCTGATGAGCCACAGAAGCTTGATATTATTTGTTCACAGGGCTATATTCTACATAGAAAAATAGCAGATAAATATTCAGGCTTTTACAAAAAATGCTTTTGTAGTTGCCTTCAAGAGCTAGAAGTTTATTGGCAGTGGTTTTACTCATGTATCACGAGACCTTTGCTCTAGTACAAGATTACCCAGGCTGCTCTTCTACCCCCACCCAGCCATAATTTCATCTGGAGACCAGTACGGTAATTGAACCCTTTCACAAAGATCTGATTTGCTGGGAAGGAGGGAAAGACGATCTGTCTTGGGCAAGATCCACATTTGATTAAAACTGGAAAGATAACATCTTATTCTTGCTGACAAATCCATCATATTTGTGTTGATCTAGATACCACTAATTCTAATTTCTCCGAAATTTGATTTGAAAGCCTAGCCTTCCTACAACCTGTGATTTATTCTTTTCTCTTTAACAAAAATGATTTTCTCTTGTTTCGTGGGTAACAGAAGAGGTTGGTGAAAGGGATTTTTCTACCTAATCTCGAAGAATTAGGACATATACATCATCCAGATATTTGGGTTAAAAGCATAATCTGTTTAGCTATTTGACCCTACTTGGAATTTTCCCTCTCCCAAATGTTTCCTTCTGAACCAACCATTAGTTTCTGCTGCATAATTCTAAAGCTACTTGAATTTGAAGAATACTAGATAAAAGTAATATGGGGGGGCATTACTAAGTTAGAATTTCACTCCTCTCATTTGTGAAAGAACTGGGGCTTTATTCTCATGTGAGATTTTGTAAACTTCTTTATCAATACAGCATATAAGCACTCGTGACTATTAAGTACATTAAATCCCCTGGTTTAATGCAGTGCTTGGGAGTTTAATAATGCCAAACACGCAGGCAATCAATTCACTTGATTTCCTTTACTTTTCTGCAGCAACCTTGTTTCTCCTCTGTACTTTTTATGCAAAAGTTAAGTTGTGACTGGAATACAGATGCAGAAATGTCTAAGCTGTAATGAAAATCTAAACTTTGGTGAGGGTTGCCATTCAGATGTAAATGTAGCAGGTCCAGATGAAATTTCTGAATGTCCAGAAGCTCAAGGCTAAACTAAACATAATTAGTAAACACATCTGGGGTTTTTTAAGTAGCATGTGCAGGACCCTCAATTCTGGGGATACCACAACACATTAAGAGGGGAGGTCTAACCCTTTTCTTCTTTTCCTAAGGTGCTATTATATCCAGATGAAAAGCAGCTGTCCCCCCCAAGTAAATATCTAAAAATACTTAACTGACTGACCAATTGCGTTGCAGATAACTCGGTTCTCCCCCCCATAAAGCCTGCCCCCCCTAAAAATAAATCCTGGCTACACCCACGGCTGTGACCTCAATCTTTGCATTCTCTTTCAGCCATGTCTTATACATGCAGCCCATTTGACTCTGCTCCATAGAATTCAATGGAAGCAATAACAGAGCCAGAGCTCATCTGCATTGCCCCACCCCTTCATCTGCATAGCCCACCTTGGCTGCTGTTCCTTGATGTGAAACACACATAATATATATATATATATTTACCTTGAATAAGAGCTACACCCCCTGCCTGCTTTTTCTTGATGTGAAATGCACACAATATATATTTTACCTTGAATGCGAGATACATCCAACTTCTGGATCTGTACTTAAAACTAGATGAGCACCTATAATTGAAGTGTATAAACCACGCCCCAGTCAACAGGTCCATATTTCCGGGTCTTCCAAGAACACTATTGCATGTTGTGCACAGGGAAGGTTAAAGTTTATGTATTTGGGGAGGGTCTCTCACCTTGATTATTTTTCGGTGTTATCTTGAAACAAATTCATGTTCCTTCTTGGGGTGGGGAGATGTGGGGGGGGGAGCGTTCACAAATGGAACTAATCCTTTCCACGAAAATTATTGCTGGGGTGGGGTGGGATGGGAATTAGCTAGAGATATAGACAGTCTTCTCCCTCTCTCCCAATTCTTGCCACAAGGGGGGAAATTCTCAAGACCCCGCCACTTCGCTCCCCCACCACATGGGGGTTCTCTCGTGCCAGTGGTAATGATTCACAGGTATCTTTGGCCTGCAAGTGAATGCATGAAGTGGGGGGGAGAGTATATTTAAACACCCCCCATTCACGAGCATTCGCAGGCAATTCAACCTCAGTCTCTTTACGTGCACACCCAATTCCTGACCAGATGGCACATATATATATGTGTGTGTGTGTGTATGCATATATATGCATATGTGTATGCATATGTGTGTGTGTGTGTATGTATGTATGTATATATATATATATATATATATATATATATATATGTATATGTATATGTATGTATATGTATATGTATATATGTATATATATGTATATACACCCACCCACCCCTAAGAAAAAATAGAATATTCTAACATCTATATCAATATTCTAATATATACTAATTCTTCTAAGGGTGTGTTTGTGTGTGTGTACACTGACACACACACACACATAAAATATCCCCCCTCAGAAAAATATAGGATAGATATAGATATATTATATAGATATAGATATGTATGAAAAAGAAAAAAAATAACCCCCCCCCACCTCAGAAAGGCAGCGCGCCCTCCCTTCCTTTCCACAAGGCGCTCTGGGGCGCGCTCTCGCCGCCCGTTACTGCAGCGGCTGCCGGCGCGCGCGCGCGCCATGCAGCGGTTTTCTTCCTCTCCTCGCCTTTCCTTAATTCCTCCCCACCCCTCTCTCTTACCAGTCCCATTGAGGCGGAGGGATAAACCCAGAACGCTGAGAGAGAGATTACATACATGCATATACAGTACACAACCATACCAAAAAAAAAAAAGTGCGCGGCGTCCCCTTGCCTCCGCTGCGCTGCGGAAGGATCTCTCTCTCTCTCTCTCTCTCTCTCTCTCTCCTTCTGGTTTCTTATCCGTTAGAGGGGAAGGAAAGGAGGCAGGCGTGTGCCGGCGAAAGGGAGTGCGCGGGGGGGGGGGGAGAGGTGGGTGTGGAGCGAGCGAGCGAGCGAGCGCGCGAGCCGCGAGTGATGCGGCTGCTGGGCTGAAGGATCGTTTAGCCGTTACTGAGGGGCGAAAGCAGGAGAGCGGGCGGGCGCACCCGCGGGGGGAGAGGGAATTAGTCCCTAGAAGTGTGGGGGTGTTTTTTTGGGGGGGCTGCTGCAACTGGGACCAGAAAGGGGAGGGGGGGGGAAAGAGGAGTAGGAAAAAGAGGGTGGGAAATGGGGAGGGAGAGAGGAAACTGAGGAGGCAGCTGGCTGGGGGGGGCGGGGAAGGTGAGGGGCTGAGGTGGTGGGGGTGGGTGAGTCACCCGGGGGGGGGAGCCTGTGGAAGGGAGAGGGTGCAGACCAGAGCAGCCTTTTAAGGTGGGGGGTAGGCGGAAGATGTGAAAGGCGAGTGCTGAGGGGCCAGGGAACGGGGTGGGGTGGGGTCCCCCCTACATATCCATCTCTACCTTGAAAGCAGCAAGGGGGGCGCCTCTTTTGGATAGAGAGGTGCCGCCCCCTGAGGAAAGCTGCGCGAGCTGCATCCCCACCGGGGGGTGGAAAAAAAACCCTTCCTTCCCTCGCACCCCCCACCCCAAACCAACCTTGGCTGAAGGAGCCGGCGCCCTCCTTGTCTGCATGGGGAGGGAAACGAGCCTGGCTTGCGGAGCGGGGAGGGATTTCCTGTGCGGGCTCGCTTGAGAAAAAGGGGGACTTGGAAGGAGAGATTTCTGCCCTCCTTGTCACACACATGCACGCTTTCGCCTGGCCAGGGAGCGAAACTGGGTCGAGGTAGTTTTCCTTGGGATTTGCATGTCTTTGCAGTCTTGCTGGCTGGTGCGGCAGCCCCGGGGAGAGAAAAGAAGCTGGGGAGACGGGGGGGGGGGTTGCTGTTGTGCGGCTGGCTTGATGTAGGGCTGTCTCGTAGGGTCGCTTCCTTTCTTTCTCCTTCCTCTTAAAAGCACGGACAGAAGAGGAAGAAAGAGAGTGAAGTCGAAGACATACATCCGTAGGAAGCGTCGGGGGAGGGTGTGGGGGGAACCCTGAAAATGAACGTCGATGGCCTCGCGACCGCTCCTTTTCTGGACGAGGGGCATAATGAAAACCCTGTTGTCGCCACTGCCCTGGCTACTTTTTGAATTTTATCGGGGGATCTAGCTTGGACGTATTCTTCCTGAACTCGTGGAGCATTTTACGGAATTACTGCAACGGAGGGAACCTCCTACTGGCTTCTGGTTTTGTTTTGCTTTTCTTTCTTTTTGGAAAAATCCTGATTTGTTTTTTTAAAGATGGAAAACGAGATTTTCACACCTCTTTTGGAGGTCTTCATATCCAGCCCTCTTGTTACTTGGGTAAGCATTAATTCACTATTCAGTGGCAGAGATTTCAAATCTGTGTGTGTATATGTATGTATGTGTACAATTTCTTATGGTAGAGACCAAGATGAAGTATGTCATTGTGATAATTCTGTTATAGGTTAAGACATTTGGACCGTTAGCTGGAGGAAACCCAACAAACTTGGACGAATATGTTGCGCTTGTGGATGGAGTTTTCTTGAATGAAGTCATGCTTCAAATGTAAGTTGTTTTATTGAATGATTTGGTTCGTCTGTATGCCACTTTAGCAGTTGGTCTAAGAATGCATTTATTTCTTGTGGTCACTTTTTCTGCTTACTTTGAAACATAGTTCAGTGCCTTAACATATTCCCAATTGTTTGTACTTCTTCTGTGTGCAGCTGTTTCCTGGGAGTTGCATATCCACAAGAATTCCGCAAAAGTGGGGAGTTGCAAAATTGCTAGGCAGAAGTAACACAGGATTCGGTCCTGTAAAGGGTTAAGTACTGCATCTGGTCTGAGAATAATTGTACTCAGATGAAATGTTCAACTCTAAGCTTTTTATATTTGCCGTAAAAGCTCAGTATACATTTTAATGTTTTGTAGAAACCTCCCAGGTTTCATCCCTCATATGTTATCTATGTGGAGCTTCAGATCCCTGATTTTGATCAATGTTTAAGACAAAATGCAATAGTGCTTGCAAACTGATCTTAATTTTACTTGGGAAGGAAACCCCATTGATTTCAACAGTTTATTGAAATGAAAGCTGCACTTAATTATTCTGTTCTGTAATAAACTTCAGAAACACAGCTCAGAGAAAAGTTTGAGGGCTTTGAGGGACATCTGTTGAGGATAGTATTTTGGTTCAATGGCATCATTTTTGTAGTGATCATTACAAAGGCTAGTCTGTCCCCAGTTTGAATTCATATTGGAAAAACCAGCAGAAATGGATTCATATTTTAAACCTTAATTTATGGCTAAGTGATGTTAATTTTTATATCACTGATATGGTACAGAAGAGCCATATGTTCATTCTATTTTTCAGTGGTGAGATATCTTAACAAATAAAGTTGTGGGAAATTAAATGTAGTTTAATAAGAAATAAGGCACTCCTAGAAGCAGCATGCTTCCCCAATTTTTGATGAGAGATGAATGCCACTAATGAAATGGCTTACAACTTGCTGCTAAAACATTTTTAGATTGCACAGGACTAAACCTAAAAGTAACATTTTCACATCATGAATTGGGAGCAAAAATGTTTTAGTCCTGTGTAGTCTATTGTACTTGGTTTGCCCAAGAGCTGTTGCTCATAAGCTAGTGATTCAACATGTGGAAATCATCATGCATGAATCAACATCTGTGAAAGATATGAGCAGCAACAAGTACTGTTGTTAAAACCTTCTGATTTAAGTAAGGGTTCACAAATTAAGGATGCATGCAGTTAATAATGGCTATGTATAAAAAAGTCTAGTATGAAGTCAGACTTCACTGACATGAAAGTTCAGTGAATATGATTACTTGAAGCCAGAGATTACAGACAATTTGTTGTTCTTTAATAAAGTTGTATAGCTGGATGATTACTTTCAGTCTAGTCAGAAACATAATAGAATTTAGGATGTCATCATCCTAAAGACTAAGAGCCTTGTAATGTACTCATTTCTTTGCTGTTAGTACTGTGGAGAATTGGAGATGATCCTTTGGTAGAGATGGAAATTCCTTCTTATATGGAATAGTGTGTACTTTTGTTGAAATCTCTCTACCATGACTTATAGTAGCTTGGGCACGACAGAACATTGTTTCAACTGCTTTGTAGTTCTACCATCATTTTATGAAGATTTAGATTACTCGGGTACTCAGGGTGGTGGGCCACTAGGATTTCATTCCTGAGAGTTATGGACCTAGCTAGCTTCCAGAATGCTTAGGCATGATGATGCGTTTGGGATGGGACAGGAAAAGGTGAAGTTGACGCTGTTGGATGACCTGATGTGGATTGGAGGTTGACTGATGTTATTGAGAAAATAGTGCCCAGAAAAACACTCTTATTTACAATGGAGGTTTTTGGCACTGGAGTACCTATCAAGGGAGACAACAAAGAGTGGCAGAGAAATTAGTCTGCATCTGACTCATCATGTACTCACCTGTACTATAACAGTGTCAGTGATAGAAAATGCTCTCTTGTGCTACCATTGTGTCTGAATAAAGGCAGCTTATTTTTGATACCATTTAAACAGAGTTGCTTGGGGTAATGATAATTCAGTTTGCTAGCTGATTTGCAAAAAAGTCAGTCACATACAACTTGACTTGGATATCACATTTAGAGTACAGCTGCACCAAGTGCTCATGTGCAGACATTTTCTGACAAAAAGCCCTGTTTTAAGGAGAGATGCAAAATGCTTCTCTCTGCTGCTCCTTTGGCACCATTTTCTTCTCCTTCACAATGTGACCCCAGCTAATTAACAATCATACAGCAACTATGAAATAACGCTGCTATCTAAATTGGCTACATTTTATCCCAAGGTCAATTAAATTAGCACAAACTCTGAATTAGTATTGGGAGGGTAGCAAATATTTTAATCAGGAGTCTACAAAAGCTTTACAATTCCCTTTCAGGCTATGACATATCAATAAATTCTGAAAGGGGCTAGCTCATGGCCACACTGATTCTGTCACTGGATACAAATGAGTTTCCTATAGACCACTATGAGCACAGGGCAGAGACTTATTGGTCTGCTACTTGGAGCATAAACCACCACACCCATTAACCATAGGGCCTTTTGACAAACCAATTGGCAAACTAAAATGAAGAACCTCAAGAGGTTTCATTCAGCATTCTCTCTATGTTGGTTCTATACCAGGAGAGGGTTCACTCAATGTTAAGTGGGACACTTTTAAGACAGGCAGAGGAAGAAGTGCTACTTCATAGTTGCTGTATGATTGGGACAACCCAGTCAGATGGGTGGGATACAAATGTTGTTGTTGTTGTTGTTGTTGTTGTTGTTAATTAGCTGGGAGCCATCATAAATTGCATATTCCACTACTACAGTTGACTGTTTCTTACCTAGGCTGTGGTCCAAGTTTTCCAGTGAATCTGGAATGGCATAACAATTTAGGAAACCCTTAGTTATCTTCCAGCAACTCCTGCAGCCAAGCTAGTGCCAAACGTATTGCTCTGCTTTCCTTTGAACCACAAAAAAGGCTGAGAGAGCAAAGATAATGTGGGAGGACAGCCACAGCAGACGCTGTAATTTCAACAGCTTGACTTCACCCCCAAAGGCACACTTCTCCACTCTCTCCCAAGACAGATGGATGCCAACCATAGTTAACAAATCATTTTAAGATTTAGGACAAGACTGCACATGAGGTTTACTTACAGTTTGACCTTGAGTACGAACTTCTTACCCCCAAAACCAGAAAGGTGGTGGTGTGGATATAGACCTGGGACTCCAGTGTAGTGGACATGAACCTTTTGTCCCCCTGAAGACTCCCCATGTCTGCAATTTTCTTAGGAAAAATCTTTTTTCCAGGCATGGGGGGTGGGTAGCTGCTCTGGTTCAGGACCCTAGCGAGGTAAAGGGTTAAAGCACCACTATGCCCTATGCATTCCCCTGCATGCAAAGACAGGCTCTAGCGGATTGAGTGGATGAGACCAATAGTGGGTCCAAAGGTCAGTAAGCCAGTTTCTGCACATGTTGTAGAGGGAAATAAGGGACAGATGGGGCTATTTAAACTGGGGAGGTAGTCCATCTATGAAAAGGAAAACTCTGACCCCAAACCTCCGCTGCTTTGCGGGACCGAAGAAAAGGCTAAGGAATACCGGTAAACCTTACACAAATCTGGAGTCCCTAAGACGGTTGGATGGCCCTTGTACGCCTCATTCTGGCAACTATTGCAGCCTAGCTGGTACCAATTGTATTGCTCTGATTTCCTTAGGACCACATCAGGCCCAGGGGGTGGGTGCGGTGTCTTGTCATCTGGGCAGCTCGGGACCTCCACATATTCTGCCCAGGCTTGCACCCTGGAGAGGTCACTTCAGTGTTCCTAATGCAACAAAAACAACACAGTTTGACTTCATCCCTGGAGGCACACTCCTTTGTCTAGGCCAGGTCCTGAACTGATCAGGATCATGCTGCTTATGCTGACAGTTCTTTGAAGGGGAAACCTAATGATAATTCCATAACTGGGGTACTAATGTTGAGAATTGATGATTTTCATATCTGGTGGTACAGGACATTGAAAAGGGCCTCTGCAGAAGATATTAATGATAATGGGATAGGTGCTCCTAATCAATAGCTTTTCTATATTTAGGTCAGATCATGTATAGGAGCTACTTTCATAGGCTCCAGTATCAAAAGAAGCTTGTCAGTGTACTTTCCAGTCCTACACAGATTCTCACTTCACTACCATGCCATGAATAGACTTTGGTAACTAAATGTAACCTTTCTCTGAAATTCAAAACTCTTCCAAATTCCTTGTAAAAGCCAGTCCAATAAAATGGGTCTCTTCTTTCAAGTAGCTTTATCAGCTTTTGCAAATCAGGACTTGAACATTTCTCATGAGAGAGAGGACTCTCTGTACTGTGCTGTGATGAACACTCCCAATCAATTCAGTTTAACAAATAAAGCATCAGCTGCAGGATATTCCAGCTACATCCCCTCCTTTATTGTATTCAGCCACCCAGGGATCAGAGGGGCTGGTTCTGCTTAAAAGCAAGAAGAAATCTGGAAGTTTTTAGAAACAATAAAACTACTACTACTTCTTCTTTGGCGATCACTTGTAGCCGAGTAAGATTGTCTTCCATGAACATGGTCTTAACGGTGAGTCAGTAAGTGACTGTGGAGGCCAATTCTGGATCCATACGTCCTTCCACAGTGGGGACATGGGTTTCCGGGTGGGAGTCAATGATGGTGAGGGTTTGCCAAACGTGCCTTCCTCTTAGCACGTTTCTCCCTTTCGTCCTGAGTTCAAGCATCTTCAAAGTCCATGACACCTTTGGTAAGGTTGTTCTCCAATTGGAGCTCTTGCAGGCCAGTGTTTCCCAGTTGTTGGTGTTTATACTACATTTTTAAAAAGATTTGCCTTGAGAGAGTCTTTAAACCTCTTTTGTTGACCACCAGCATTACGCTTTCCATTTTAAAGTTCTGAATAGAGTAGTTGCTTTGGAAGATGATAATCAGGCATCCAAACAACATGACCAATCCTACCAAGTTCATGTTGAAGAATCATTGCTTCAACACTGGTGATCTTTGCTTCTTCCAGTACACTAGCATTAGTTCACCTGTCTTCCCAAGTGATGTGTAAAATTTTTGGAGACACCGTTGATGGAATCTTTCAAGGAGTTGGAGATGGCGTTTATAGGTGGTCCATGTTTCACAAGCATACAATAAGGTTGGTAGTACAATAGCTTTGTAAACAAGCATTTTGGTTTCCCTGTGAATGTCCCAGTCCTCAAACTCTACATTTCAATCGGGAGAAGGCTGGATTTCGGCATCAGTGTATGCTGGTATCAAAGAAAGAGTGCTGTTTACCAGAATTTGCAGCCAGTGGTGAAGGGACTAAATAGATGGTGATGATTTCTGACCTGTGAAGCAGGAAGTTTGGATGTGGAGAGGCTTATTCCAGCAGGATGTTGCGAACAGCTATTTCGTAAGGCAAGGCATGGGATGTAGGAAAATAGATGAAAGCTGTTGGAGGATGCTTGGTCCTTGAAGTAGTCAGAGACAATAGGGTTGCTGGTGAATATATTTTGGTATGCAAGATATGAAAAGGTAGCATCTTTTGATGGTAATCACTGCCCCTTTGCACATGAAAGCAGCTGGGGGTAACTACAGGTGATATCCAGCTAAGTCATACTCTGCATAGTCCCATTGAAATCAATGGATCAGAATAATTGTGGATTCCACATTTGTTTCAAAATGAAAGAAGATGTGCTGAGCCCTTCTATTCCCTGTTGCACATACTCCTGCCAGAGATGAAGCCATTTGCACTTCAGTTGGAAAGGAGTTCCAAAATCTAGGGCCCCCACAGAAATGGGCCTTTTTTCATGAAGCTTATTGCCCTTTACAGTACTGTATTACTGAAACCAAGGTATTTTTAATCACTTTAATCATACTAGCCATAACTTGAAAGAAATGGCTAGAATAATGATGTGATAGCTTATTTGTTGTGTGGAGAGACTGAAGACATTGGATCTTTTACAAATGTCTTCCTCAAGTGTTTATTGATTTGAATATAATGGATGTTAACAAACAGTCCAAAGCATCTGTTTAAAATATCATTTTCCCATTCAGTTGTTCAGTAAGGCTTTTCTGTTCCAGCAGCACAGATTTTATTTCTGTTATGCCATGTTCCCTTCAGTTGTCTACATTTCCTATTGTAGGTCACTGTTAGGGCAACTTTATATATTCATTCCAGGGCCCATAACTAGGTCAGTTGTGTTGAAGGCTCATATTAAGTGAGACACTGACTGAATTTTTTCCCTAAGTAAGATTCTTACCCCCCACACCAGTCTGGTGATTACAGAATAAAACTTCATACAATTTAAGCAATAAATGATGCAAACATAAGCTACAATACAGATTGAAATATAAGTATAAGCAGAATATAGTCATGGCCATATTATTTTAAATTATAGCATTGTAAAAAAAAGACACAAGGTTGGACATTATCAGTTATGGAAACAAAACCTTTCAAGAGAAGTAAAAACAATTCCTTTAAATTTATTTTCTTGCACCTTTTGCTGAACCCTGAGGGGGAAATGTGAGTTTTACATATATTGCAATTTCTATTATTTTTAAATAACAATTCTGTTGTAGTGGAAGGTTCTCTTAATTTCCAGTGTTGGAGAATAGTAGCTGCTATTACCAGATTCTCTATAAGGTATTTGATATTAACTGATAGACTGTGATCTATTGGATTTTATTGATAACCTTATTCTGAAACCCCTGGAGATTTGGGCAGGTTCATAAAATGTGTAGAAAGTGCCCTGGAAGCGCTGAGCTGATGAAGGAAGCTACAGGAGGGGGGTAGGTCTAGACTCCTTATCTATGTGTCCTTTTTCCGATTTAGAATAACAGAGCAATCCTAATCTTGGGCTCGGGTCTGGGAAGGTCAGCTGAAGCCTTGCAGACTTCTACTGTCAAGGGCAAGAAAGTGTTGAGGGAGTTGGGGGCATGCCTTCCCCTCCTTTTTTTTCAGTGGATGTAAAGCTGCTGGCACACTGCCCTAAAATGGCATTTTAGGGTTTTTTCATGCTGAACAGCTGGCAGCAGCTTACTGCTTGTTTGGGTGTACTGTACCTTGAGGCCTCAGACATGGGAGAGCCTCCTCCAACATAACAGCACTCCTTTCTGCCAATAGAGAGAAATTTATGTGCTATCATAATCCTCTCTTTCAGTCATAGACATGAGGGAAGGATTGTGGCCTTACACCTTCCCAACACCGCCTTCTTTCTTTCTTTCTTTCTTTCTTTCTTTCTTTCTTTCTTTCTTTCACTTGATCAGAAAAATTCTATATTTGAACAAATTGCATTGCTGCCATGACATCTATTTTGGCTCTAATGTTATAGAGGAAAATATTTTAAACAAAACAAATGGATAGCAGTTTCTGAGCAAAATATGAATTATTTGTATCAGTTTGTTTCTTCAATTCACATTTCAGAATTTGTCAACTGGGATTAAGGAAGCAGTATTTTTAATTTTAAAGGCCGCTGTGCACACATTGATTTTATGTGACTATATTTTAATGCATCCTCTTAACTGTTCATAATTATGCCTTGAAAGCAAAAATATATGCACTTAAAAAAACTTGTGGCTATTTATGTCATTTGAAAACGTTATAAGTGGGTTTATTGTGTCCACTTGGCAATGATTTGCTCCTGGGATGCCTGACAAAACACATGTTTGTTTTTGCTTGAACGTAGTAAATAAAACAAGTTTGTTTCAGTATATAAAGGAGCACATGTAGTAGTTAAACTAAAATGTAACAATAGTGCAACTGTTTTCACAGTTTGTGCTGCTTTGAGGACACAGCTGTTTAAATTAATGTAAAAAAATACTTCCTGGAGTTAAATTTCTGATTTGTCTTCAAGATCACACAATCTTCTTTCTAAGTATTTTTTGTTATCAGTAATTCTAAGATCATTGCTATTTCATTTCCTCAGATCATTCTGTCTTTCCTAGTTTTACTGTATTTTTCCATGTATAAGACTAGGTTTTTTTTACCAAAAAATTAGGTTTAAGAATGGGGCTCGTCTTATACACGGTTAGTGCTAAGGGGTGTTTTCTTAATTTGGAGTCCCCTAAAATGGAGTCTTATACACGGGGGCATCTTATACACGGAAAAATACGGTATGTCCTCCTTTATCCTCTGATTTTCATCTTTTTATTTATAAATCCCGATTTACTTTGTGGGTTGATGTATAAGATAAATTTTCTTTGGTCTTTCCCCCTTTTTATTCTTTTGATCCATAATACTGGATAGTCTGTGACAGTAACTGTCCACAGTTAATAATATATTTGGTGTGGCCTGGTGCAGAAAATAAGGGTATAGGAAAAAGTAGTAAATTTTGTCCTTCAAAAGCTTTTTACCCTTAAGGTTTCTGTGGGAGGGTGAATTATTATTGTCCCCCACAATGCATTGCAGGGCAGTGTTCAATAAAAACAGCAAAAACACAGTTGAAAACAACACACACCAAATATATATTGATATTGATATAGATATATAGTGTGTACATACACACACACACACAGAGAGAGAGAGAGAGAGAGAGAGAGAGAGAGAGAGACCCATGACAGAGACCCATTCATTCAGCTGGGAAAGCCTGTTGGAACAAAAAATGTATTCAATTTTTTCCACAAAATGCAGATAGTGCTGTATTTTGCAAGGAATCAGGTTGGTTGGCATCCATTTGTCTCAGGAGACAATGGATGAGTGCCACAAAACAGAGGCAGCCATACTAAAAGCCCTGCTCTAAGTTTGAATGCATCAAAGCAACATAAAATTCTGTTTGGTAATCAGATATGCAGTATTCTGTCGAACACAATAATCTTTATAACACACAAACCTAGATTTTCTCATCCCAGCCAGAAGTCTGTCCAATTATCAGTTTTCTCTTCTTCCCAGGAGCCCCAGGTAGTACTACTGATGTGAGTTCTACTTCAGAAGATAGAGGTTTTTTTACCCTGATATAAAAGAGGCACATATATCTGAAGCTTGTCTTGGAAGTCTGATTTTGTATTTCATCATGCAGCACCCACATGGACCTCATGGTCACATAGCACTAATCTTTCTCCCCTGCTTCATATCAGCACCCTGTTGGGGAATTGCACACAGCAAATGTTTTGAGTGGAGACTTTCCCCTGCCATATCATGCTTTCTTTTTCCTTCTCTTCCTGTATTTATGACTTAATGCTGAGACATCAAACAGGAAGCACCTGAGCAGATGCACTCTAGTAGCACTCGACTTTATTTAGTGAAAGGAAATGTTGGTAGTCAAAACCTTTTATAGAACCATTTTTCTTGCTACCTTTAATTTTTATTTGTTCTTGTTTATGGAAAACGAATGCCTCTTTTTTGAATGACCTTTTCCTCTTAGAAAACCTAAGCGCAGTGTAATAATAATAATTTAACATTTTTGTTTGAAGTACTGTTTATAAAGGAATGGCTTTCTTGTATGTGTCTAGTGGAATAATATTTCTTAAAACTGAGCTTGTGGTGAGGTAGCTTGTATCATGAACAGTTGCTTAAGGGAAGAGGATGGTGTCACCCATTCAAGCATAACTGTGAATGAGAAACTTGGCACATATCCTTAACACATCAGTGTGAACATGAGACAGCTCTGTTACAGCTCACAGATTTCCTCAGTATTAACAGTTAGCGATGCGTGACATTATGTTTGCTTTCAACTTTGGCATCTTAATCACAGGATCACCCATACTTTCCTGCATGGGCAAATACACTATTAGAATGAATTGTGAACTAATATATATGTGATCAATTGTCCCAAGTATTATCTTGTCACCAGCTCTGTTAAACAGTAGCCAATAGCCAGCTATCTCATAACAGTCTGCTTACTTTAGATATTCAGAATATTTGTGACTTTCTAGTACAAAACTACTCAGATTTGAAGTTGTTTTTGTTGGTTTTTTAAAAAACGTTTCATTCCATATGGAAATGTTTTACTTCTAAGGTTCAAAATCCACAACCTCATAGGACTATCTACAGAAGGCTGTCAATTTTCCTTTATTCCTGGGTGAAATAGCTGCATAACATTCCAATAGATGAAATGTCACAGAGCCATATTAGCTTCCTCTCTTTAAAAAAAGTTAAATCTGATAACTATACCACTATGTTTGAATCTTATAATAGTCATTTATAGAGCTGGTTGAAATTGCTGATTGGAATGCTTTACTGATAGTTTTCAAATCAAATACAGCCTTCATTTATCCCACCTGCCACTGCTTACAGTTTGCAATCCAGAACAGTTTAATAGATAAGTTATAACTGTAGACCCAGTGTGGAATCCTTTTCCAGTACAGACAAGTGCTGAAATGGATTTTGTGCATGTAGTCCATTTTAGGCTTGCAAAAATTGACAAAGTACCGGTATGTGTCATGTTCACCAAATATAAAACAGGAAGTTAGACAAACTCTTCCTTTTGAGTAGATACCACTAGTTTGGCAAACGGGGACATGCCGGAAAATATGGGACATTATAAAAACATAGTGACAAAAAGTAGATATTTTATTCAGGGTTACACAGATCATTTGCACTCTACGTATGGTATGAATTAAACCAAGTTTCACATTCATTTCACTAATAACTTTCAAGAGGCAGTCCTTCAGAGATACTGAAAGGCTGCATCTCTTTTAGGCAAGAGTCTTTTAGGTCAAGAGTTTCACTGCCAAATAAATACTTTGCAGTTATGTATTCCTCATTTCAACAAATGTAATGTTTCAGTGTACCCTTTAGCAGTGCTATTTTCTATAAAAGTAGGTGCTTGAACTCACCATGAACACGTCCCTGAGTTCCGAATAAAAAAAGCCCTGCCCTTTTGTACCAGTACTTGAAAGTCGTAGTTAGAATCTGAAGAGGGAAAGATGTTACAGCTATATCTGGACATATTCAATGTGATCAGTTTATTGTACTGGATTTTAGTATCCACCGTGTATAAAATAATTTGAAAATGTATCTTTGCAGACATTATGAAGCATTGTTTAAATCCATTAAAATTTTCAGGTTTTTGATGTGTAGAAATTAGTGACCTTCTGAGACATTTAAGCTGCAGTTCTAATGATGTATACTCAAAATTTTGCCCCATTGATTCCAATGAGTTACTCTGTGGTGTGATTAGGCCTGCAGCCTTAGAGATATATTTTCACAAGAGTGTTTCTTGAATGATAGATGTAGTTCGTATGTCAGTCTCGCAGAGCTGTGGATGCTCAAGCAAATCATGTATTATGTGGTTAATATAGGTTGTATTGTACTATAGTATATATTTTAAATTAATAATTTAGTATAAATGAGTCTGTTTTAATCATTAAGTACTGTCATTGAACAGATGGCAGGAGAAGACACAACTGATTTGCTGTCTGGTTAGATTTAGAAATCTGATAGCTTAATGGCTTCATATTTATTTGTGATAGATTTTGTTGCATGAAAAAGATACCTAATCCCTGATTATATGATGTCTGAATCTGTAGTTTATAGTGGTGATAGCATTTGAGAATAACAGACTCCCCTTTATTTACTATGCTTTTTGAACTAATGCATTATCATTGTGGGTGCTCTTGTCTGTTTTTCCTCCAGTTGAAATTAATGTAACTTGTCATATGTAGGTTGCTTTTAAATGTAAAATTGCTTAAGGCTATCTTTTACTGCTGGGCTGCCTATTGACTTCTAGACAAATTTGCCCTATTTTGTTAGGCTATTTGCCAGTGAAGCATTCTCATTTTCCACCTTACAAAAGGAGCTATTCAGATATGTAGGATTCATTGCCTTAGAATATATATAGTGTGACTTTCGAGATTGCCACTGGCAACTTATGTTTGTCTCATGCAGATATTTTTCTGTAATCCCATAAAGTGTAGGTCTATTTTTGTACTGGAAATATTTCAGAAGCAGTGATCCTGCTTTTTAATATTGAGAATATGAACTGAAAAGTTAAAAAAAAAAGTAGCATCACATATTACACTGTTAAATTCAGTGGGACACCATGAATAAGTTACTATGTTTGTTTTGAGATGTGTTTTCCCCACCCTGCTCCAGAGCATACCTCAGGAAGCATTCCAAGATGCATGGAGGCCGAGGTCCTCCTACTCCTCTAAGTCTTCCTCCATTAGTGATAGCTTAGTAGAACAGCCATCTAGAGACACTGTGATTTTTCAATTGGTCCAGATGCACACATGACTCATAACATGAAACATGGGTCCCACTTTCAGATTTTCACTGTTGAATAATAATTAATAGTGTGAATATTGCACAGTTGCTAATCCTAAAATTACTAATTCTAAGATGGCAATTCAGAGGAATATACGTAGTGTTACCTGGACATTGCTACTATATCAAAAGCAGTGATTTTTAAAAACAGTATTGTGATTAAAAACAGATTTAAGTTGAAGAATCGCCTGTGCAAACAGGTGAATCTTCAAAAACCAGTAGAATGCCAATACTTGATAGGGCCTCTCATAATTCAGCAGCATAATATACAGTTTGAATATTAAAAATAAAAATGCAACATGCAGTGCCCATCACTGGGGAAGAGAAATGCCAATATAGAAATCACATAATTTACTTGAAAATTAAAGCAGTGCTTCTCCAACAAATGGAAGAAGAAATAAACCAAAAACTAGATGAATGGGTTTCTTCTCCTGAGGAGGAGGAAGTCCCCTGCTGCTATTCCTCATCCTTAAGGTGATCTGAACTGCCCTAAGAACACTTAATCAGGAGCAAACCCTTTGAACCTCTGTAGCTTTTGTAACTTGATTCTAATACATGTTTGCAGAGAACCAAGAGCAATTATATGCATGTCTACTCAGAGGCAAGTCCTGTTGAGTTCAATGGGACTTACTCCTAACTGTGTATAGGATTACAGCTTAAATCTACAGATCTCAGGTGGTGTCCAGAGAATTATCTAGTCCTGAGAATGGGGCCTTTTCTGCAGTGGCTCACCATTTGTGGAATGGTCTCACCAGGAACACTCGCCTGGCACCTTCATTACATACCCAGTACCTTAGATGCTAGGTGAAAACATTCCTCTGCTCCTAGGCCTTTGGCTGATGAAACAAAGTATGACCTTTTCAACTTTGTGTGCGGTTATTGTTTTCTTTTTTATTATAGTATGTATTTCTGTGTTTTTATACTGTACTGTAAAGTGCCCTGTGATCCTTTGATGAAGGGTGGTATATAAATTTAATATTTAAAAAGCAGCAATTCTCAACATGTGTGTTACTGGGGGTGGGAAGCAGTGTATATGGTGGCATGAACAGGCTGCTTTTCCACTTACAACCTGCTTGCCTTCTCAGCTGGGTGTCTGTGGTAAAAATATTCAAAATACTTTTGGTTACATGTGTGTGTCACTCCCCACTGCGCCCCACCCCCCTGCTTGTTCCATGAGTGTGAAGAATTGCAGCCTAAACCTTCTTTCTTTCTTAAAAACATTTGCACGACACCCTTTTAACAATTTGAGGCAGCTAACAATTTTTAAAGAGAAAAAATAGTCAATTTCCAAGTAAGTCAGATTATATAACTGCAGCTTAGATCCCAAATGTTTGCTTAAATAAGCGAGCCCTATATTTTTCCTGAAGGTTAATAAAGGGGCGAATTGCTACAGCTCTGCTGGGAACTGATTCAAAAGCCTGGGGCCACTGTCGAAAGGAGAGGGTGCAGGGAATAAATAGAGTTCAGTATTGTATAGCATCACACAACTGCACTTTGATTTCTTTTTTCCTTCTGCCTTATTGGGTAGTGTGTTGATTATTTATTTGCAGTTCTGCAAGTTTAAGATTTCAGTAATGTTGGCCTTCCACTGGGATCAGAAATAATTGCTGCTTCCTACTCACATCTGCCAGACTCATGGGAAGAGCTTTCTTCAGCTGCATGTCTTGGCTTCTAGAATTTCTGTGAGATCCTTCCTTGACCGCTGCCAAGAAAAGCTATTTCCTCTGTCTAGCAGTAGCTACTGCTACAAAGACTTGGGCCTTCTGCTGTAATTGATCAGTAACAGCTGAGATGGTAGCTGCCTTTACATTTACACTTTGATTACTACAGAATCAAGACTCTCCATCTCATCCTATCTAAAACAGGCATTTCTAGGTTGAAAAGCTTTGCCAAAAGCCAATACGATTTACAACTTGTACAGTATCTAAATACTTACTGGTATTTGGTTTTGTTGTCTGCCACTGCTGAATCAGACAAAGGCCTCAGCAGCAAACCCCACAGCAGCAAACCACAAGCAGAACATGTTGGTACTACTAACTACTAGCCTCCTGTTCTTCTTACCCGTTAGCTACTCATCTGATCCTGAAAGTAGCATACAGGCATAATGTGTAGTAGCTGGTGATGTTAGGCCTATTCTCTGTGAAGTCTGCTAATCCCATCTAATTTAGTGGTGATCTCCGTATCTTACGTTAGTGAATTCCTTTAAATATTATGCAATTATTTTTAGTTTATGTATGTCACACACAGATAGAAGCTATGTAATCAGGAGACCTAGGTGCTGGTTCTTAGTATAATACCATGTTTTAATTTTATGCTGGTTTGAAAGTATGCATTATTTGTTTGCTGATGTTGTAAGTTGCTTTTGAGCTACCGGTACATTTTTTGGGGGGGAAACTACAGTAATAAGTTTAATAAATAATACTATCTCTTGGAGTGCATTTCCATCAAATATTAATTATATGAACACCTTTTTATTGGTTCTACATAACAACTTGAATTGGTTCTTCTGTTTTATAAAGTCAAGGTTTGAAAAAATGAAAAAATTCCTTCCAGTAGCACCTTAGAAACCAACTAAGTTTCTATCAGAAGAAAACTGTAGTAGAAGAAATGTTAATCTGAATCTCATGGCTGTTTCCATGCTGTGATTAATTTTAATACAGTGCTATGAGGAAGAGGGTGAAAGCTAGGGAGATACACTTTAAAAATTATGTGAGGCTCTTCTTTTCTGCTTCCTAAATTCTAGAGCTTTGATGTTTTTAGTTATTACATTTGAACCTTTTCCTCCCTCTGTGGTAATGTTTCTTATAGTTGACAGGTTTTTTTCCAGAGTTAATTTTGGACACACACAGTTTCGCAACCAGAAAAGAGTCTTCTTAAGAATGTGTGAGAACAAAAGCTACCCACTGGTAGAGGTGTCCCTTGTATTTCTGCATGAGTTAATTATTCTGAGTGTGCTTCCTGTTTGAAAGAAAGAAAAGCCAATAGAGTAGCTTGTTCCCATTTCCCTGAGGGCAACCAATTCTGCTGCATCTCTATCAGGAGCAATTGATCTAATTACACACAGAGACCTGTCAGAATTGTTCTCCAGTAGGCTAGAGCCATTAATCATGCAGATGCAGTGGGCAGCCTCCTCTGTGCTGAGTACTTTTGGCAAGGCTGGCTCTATGATTTTGGAAGCTCTTGGGGCAAGAGATTGTTGGAGTACCTGCTTATCAAGCCTCTTGCCCAGGAGCATCCAAAATCATACAGGTGAATTGATGCAAGGGGCAGCATATTAGATCAATTGCTTCTGCTACTTCCTTATCTGCTGATTCATCTTGCACCAATTCAAATTTTGCACATGAAGTGGACTTAAGGTAAACTGGGGTGAGGGTTCTTTCCTAATGCATGCAGTCAGTGCTTTTTGTTTTAGAAAAAAAGATGCCGGTACTCATTATGAAGCTGTTACTTTAAGTGTCACACATTTTACATTTGGGGGGAAAGGTGTTGAGACTGCATACTTTATGAAAAGTAGATCTAAAAGGCTAAGGAAAGGGTTAATTTTACTCTTAAGAAAAAAAGCAAACATTGAAAAACCAACTAATCTATGAAAGATTATTGGAGTGAGTCCCAGTACACATTGCTCAGATGGTCAGAGATTGGGACAAAGGAATAGGGGCACCATATTTGAACTGGCAGGTGGGGATTGAGTGACAGGCTTCTCAGCACAATCAATGGATTGAGTTTCTCATAACCATATACATTTGGAGGCTGGCATAGTTTTAATTAAAAGGGAGTTTGCTTGGGCTATCCCTGGCGGTCTTGACATAGTCATGGGATATCTCAGATTGGATACACAAATGTGGCAAGAGTTATAGGTCTTGTCCTCCCTGAAGGAATGGAGGCTAGAAAGACTGTATTTTTCTAAGAGTTCTTACCTAGAATGGCAGACATGAGAGCTGTGAATCATATTTTGAAGTATTCCCCATCCATATAATTGTGTAGCATTGTCCTTGCAGCCCTAGTTACAGCTTTCAGCTAGTATTTTTATCTGCAATCCTGACACATGTAAGGTATCTGAAAACACAAGTATTGTCTATCTGGCCTTCCTTCTTTGTTGTTAGCCTTGTTTGTTTGTATAAACAAAGTGCTCCCATTATTGAAGGTTCTATAGATATGAGAGCACAGTAATAATCCAAGTGCTTGCATTATTTTCGCCCCCGCTTGTGAATCTGGCTTATATTTGAGTAACTAGTAACTGGTCTTTCTCCTTAGCTGACACATAAAGTTCCCTTTTGTGAAGTTCAACTAAATGAACTTTCTTTTATTTACTTTTATGTTTTATTTCAGCAACCCTAAGGCATCTAGTCAAAGAGTAAATAAGAAAATCAATAATGATGCATCACTTCGAATTCAAAATTTATCTATTTTGGTGAAGCAAATAAAATCATACTATCAGGTAAGTGATTTTTCTTTCTTTTAAAAAGCATTTGTAAAGATGTGTTTTGTGGACAAAGCTAAGCTAATATAGACACAATTGTCTAAATTGTGAATTTGGTTTGCTGTGCTGCTGTTCTTCTCCCTTCCTCTAAGAACCCCATAATGATACAGAATGTCTCTATCTGAAGTTGACAGTGAGCTAGTTAGCAGGTAACTTTAAAACATGATTAAAAGTAAACTGTGGTTTACCTAGAGAGCTCGCTGTGCTGGTGCATGCAGCTAATATAGTGCTTGCTTTGCTCTACCCATGCTCCTGCTGCTGCCATGTAGCCGGCAAACAAGCCAAGAGATTCAAACCTGGATACTATCCAAACAAACCATGAGCCCAGGTTTGGATGTAATGAGAAGCTAGATATTGGCTTGTTTTCTGATGGCGTGCCAACAGTTGGGGAGGAGCAAAGCAAGCTGTGTGCATTAGCATCCTGCTGATTCACATTTAACCAGGGATCACTAACACAATGCCTGAGGGTGCCATGGGAGACATTGGTGGACGTGAAAGGTCCTTACAAATATCCGCTCAAAAATCCACAGTGCATGAGAGATTGCTTTTCTCCTTCCTGTTGGCCGGGATTGGACATCAACCCTCACTTCCATTCAAACAGCTGAGAGGTGCAAAGAGCATCTCTTTGTGAAAGAGTGGTAACTAATTTAGGTGCCTTCCCTCTCCCCATTGATGGGCACATGTCCACACCTTTTTGTATACCTGACTCTTTTTGTGTCATAGATGGCCATTATTTCTTATTTCTGTAAAGCACCTAAACAACATTCTTTTGAGTTGAAAACTATCCTAAATGCAATACTAAAACATAGAGGGCAGAGCAGGTTAAAATAATTGATTTCCATGACAGGAATGTTGTGAATGTTGATTCATCCAGAAGGAAAACTTTACCTTTCTGGTATCTTCATGTTCTGGTATTTTCTGGTAGAATTATAAAATTCCAGTATAATGGATTATATTTTATTATGTCATACTCAGACTAAAACAATTGAAATTAATTGGCGTGACTAATGAGTCCATTGTTGTCAAGGGTCTACCCTTGAGTATGACTTGTTGGAACCAGCTCAATGTATTTTAAATGCTGTCTGATCCTTAATTGCTTGGATGTAGCTAATACTTCCATCAGCTCATCTTTTTCTGATCAGTATTTCATACTATGGTACTTAGATTTGCTTCCCAGTAATGACTCAGCTTTACATGTATTGAAAATGTAAACTTAAATTCATTATATTAAATTTATTTCAGCACCTCGGACCCTTAGGTTCAGTTCTGTTGTTACAGAATTTTGTTATCAACTTAAAATCCTATCTTGCTTTGAGAAGTAGATTATCAGTTTCTTCGTAACTGTGTCAAAATATGTTGTACAACAGCTGAAAGAAAAGAGGACAGCCCTCTTAATCATGCAGAACATAAATTTGGACATTTTTATTGAACATATGGCAAAATCCCCGTAATATAGAAAAACAGTCTTGTGCTGCCAAATCTGTGTATGTGTTAGCAGCTGCTGTGATAGGTTTCCAGATGTTAGAGGGAATACACACCAACATTGAAGAATTAGGTACTGTCTAGACTAAGGATTTTCGCTCATTACCACTGCTGCACACTGGTGACTGTATAGTTAGAACAGGTCAACTTCCATGAGATTGTTCATGGAACACATAAATTGTACTTGTTTTCTTTTAAAATATTTTTTCCATTCCTGGACAACACTGTACATTCCAGTTGAAGCAAATTTGCACTATATCTGTAGTCCTTGTTGACCTGACTATTGTGATACAGTTCATTCTTGTCTGTCTATAGTCTGCATTTTTAAATTTTCCTAGACCTTGATCAATGGAGGAAATTACTTTTATTATCAATTATATCTTGAAAATAATACTGTACTGTTTTTAATTTGTTAATTTCGTTCTTAATGAGCAATCACTGGGTTTTAATTTTTTTTGTTTCAGTCTTATGCGCACATTAAAGTAAACAAATTTTCATTTTTCATGTTGTGGGTCTGTCTGGTGGACCTAATGCAGACTAGTCAGGTGGGTCTGAGGTTTTTTATTATTATAAGATTAGAAATTGTTCCTGGAGGAATGCTTAGTGCATGTATCAGACAGCCTCCCACATCAGTGATACTATTAGTTATTCAATTTATTTGTTGTCTAATACAAAATGTCTCTAGGCAGCTTACATACATAATAAAAAACAACCACCAAGTTTAAGTATACAATAACAGAACCCCCCACCCCCCAAAAAACCCTCAACAGAAAGCATGATAATAGTATTCTCTCAATGCTTGGGATAAGAGGTACGTTTTAATCTGGCACCGAAAGGATGTAAGTGTTGGAGAGTGCATTTCATAGACCAAAGGGCATCAGATGATGATAGTAGGCACTGGATACATCCAAGTCATATGACACATTCCCTTAGATAATGGGATCCTGGGCTGAATAGTGTTTTGCAAGTTGAAAGCAGCACTTTGAATTGGAATCAGAAACATATGTGCTGCCTCCTATATATGCTTTAGACCAGGTACGCACTTTGGTCTTTCAAATTTAAGCGGCGCCTTGTGCAAGGCCAAAAATGGCCCCCGCCTTCCGTTCTGCTCAATTCACTATATCATAGTTGTACTGCCCTGTTATGCCCCCAGGGCTCGATACCCAGTGAGGCAGAAATGGTCACACTGCCCTAAATCCACCTCAAACAGTGCAGTCCTATGTACTAAGGTCATTGGAGCTTACTCCTAGGTAAGTATAGATAAAGAATTGTAGCCTAGGTATATGTTAAATCAGAAGTGAGTTTGAATGGGTGCTTCATTGTTTTAAAGATATTTGTGTTTTTAGTTAACATATGGATGGTGTGGTCATCCTTCGCATAGCTCTTGTAAATCTTTACATTTGTTTCTATAGGAGACATTGCAACAATTGATTATGATGCCTTTGCCAAACATCTTGATAATTGGCAAAAATCCCTTTTCAGGTAAGCAGTATATGTCGGCATCTAGTGGTCGAAAGGCCAACTGGAACATCTCCCTCTCAGCCTTGCCGCTGCGAAGATTCTTTGACCTCTGCTCCAACGTACATCAGCGACTCAAGCTTGCAGACTTGAGCACACTTTACTCAGCAGTGTATATACTGTGCAACAGAAGAGACTTGAAGCTGTAGATACATACTAAGCTACACATTTATTAAACATAAATCAGGACAAAGAAACATGTCTCTCCTTGCCATCTTCTCGGAGAGAGAGCAAAAACAACATCTATACAGAGCGGAAGTTCCGCTTACTCCAGCAATCTGTGCTGGAATGTAAACAGACATGTGACACACAACAATCCCATGTCTGCTGCAAAGGGTGGAATGGAATCCCAACAGTATATTCAGTTTAAAACAGATATTCAGTGTTAAGTTTATTATTAAATATTTAGAACTCAACATTTGCATCAAATTTTCAGGTGTTCAAAGGAGTTCCCATTCATTATCATATTTATGATAACCCTGTAAGGTAAATCAGTATTAACATAGGGGAGACTAAGGATGAAAGGCAGTAGCTTGCCTAAGACTGTCTAGTGAGTTCATAACAGACAAGTTTAGAACTGAGAATTTCCTGATTCTTGACTTTGCTTACAAGGGATTGCATTGCCACCTCATGCCCTAAGGGTCTTCATCAAACTCATAGTGGCAGTGGTAGCACACTTCTGCATGGAAGAGATCCATTCACATGTATCTTTACCTGAATGACCTGTACAAAGAGCCCTTCAAGACATTAGAGTCAGACTAGCCATCCTAAGCGATCATGGGTTCCTAGTGAAAAGGTTACTTATTCTTTTCAGGAAGAGTATAGCACCTAGGAGTGCTAGTCCTAGCCAAAAAGTAAAGAACGGTGTTGGTAGCGTACAAATAATGATTATCTAAAGATGTACACAGTGTGCTATTTTTCTAATATTTTCAGAACAAGGCACTGAAGAAGTAAAAAAGCTGCTTCTACTCCTCCTTGGATGTGCAGTTCAGGTGAGCGCTCAATTATACAACTGCTCGTGATATTCACTTAAAGGTAGCAAGCTGCTTTATACTGAGTCAGAGCACTGGTTCAGCCAAACTGGCAGAGGTTCTCCAGAGTATTCAGACAGAAATCTTCTCCATTCCTACTGGATATATGACAGCAATTGAACCTGGGACCTTCTGCATGCAGCGAGAGGGGAAAGTGCTGTTGTACTCAGGTCCTGTAGTTTAACCAAGAATGGAAGCAAAAGCTTTTGAATTCCTCCGACCACATGGATGAAGGAAAAGAGGGAAGTGTGTGAATCTAGGAGGAGGCTAGACGTGTTCACATAGTTTAGTATGATGTCTGAATGTAACTATTGTGTCTAGGTACTCAGTTTATTGTTAACGAGAGCTTTAGATATTTCAATATGCCTAACATAATATTGAGCAGTTTAGCTAATTGTAGTGTTAATTTTGTTAATCTGTGTGTTTTAGTGTCAGAAGAAAGAAGAATTCATTGAAAGAATCCAAAGTTTAGACTTTGATATAAGAGCTGCTGTTGCTGCCCATATACAAGAGGTATTATCTGGTTTTCTACTATTAAAATCTTATCTATGTTTGGATTTTGGAGGATTCCATCTTGATTATTTTTTATTCAGAAGAATATTAATTATAGTTATTATGGATTATGCCGCCAGTATGCTACACAGAGCACACTGTAAATCACTGTAAAAAATTTTTTAAAATAAAATGTTTCTGAAATAAGTATTTCTCATCTTTTAATACTAGTACCTACCCAGGTAACAACTTTAATCACAATGAATGAATGCAAGACATGGCATTTTAGTAGTTTTAGGGAAGGGAGATTCAAACCAGCTGAAGAATTTGAGAGTTTATCGGTATTGTGATTAAAAAAAGAGTTTGAACAAGGGTGTGCACAAGATAAGAGCAAAAAGCCTTGGGAGAAGAAGTTAATGAGTCAATTTTGGTTTCAACTTTAAAAAGCCATAAAGGTGGTATGGTAGAAAAGTACATGACAGCTAAGGGTATTCTGATATGGTTTAAAGAGATATTATTGTTGTCGGTACCTGTCTTTGTGTTAACTACCACTAGTCCTTAATAGCAGTTGAGGAATCTTTCATTTTAAAAATAAAATGGAATATATTTATTTATTTGATTTATAGACGGCTTAATATAAAGAAAATCTCTAAGTAGTTTACGGTAATTTTACTTCTAAACAGGGATGGTTTTAATGTGCTAAATAAAATTATTTAAAAATAAGATATACTGCTAATGCTGTAATCAGTATCTTAATTCTTGAAGGATGAGCCAAGTGAAACTACTCACAAATCACTGAATTTTTCTTTTTTTAAAAAAATAATTTTTATTGGTTTTACAAATTTTTGTCCGGCCCCGATTCAGGCCAGATCACATTCAATATAAACAACATCCAATGACTTCCTCACGCCCCCCCTCATTGCTTTTAATTGCCTAAGTATTTCATTTTTAACAGGTTTCTAATTCCATATCATTAACATTATAATAACATCTGTTTTTCAATTGTTTACAAATCACTGAATTTTTCTAGGACTAAGTGATATGGATTTCAGAGTGTTCTTTAAAATATATTTTAAGGTTATGCATCTTTGCTTCTTAAAGCTGACATGAACTGAATCTTTTGTTCCACATTAGTTTACATTCTATTAGCACATCTTTTCATAGTCTTATAATTGAAACAGCACAGTTTTCACTTTGTTATTATTTCTCATCTGCAGGTAACTCATAATCAGGAAAATGTGTTTGATCTCCAGTGGATGGATGACAGTGCTCTGTCACATGACTGTATTGAGTCTCTCCTAAAAAATATGGCGTTGCATTTAAAAAGGCTTATAGATGAGCGAGATGAGCATTCTGAGGTATGTGACATAGTAGTTTTCCCCTTCTGCTAATGGATTTTTAGTTATTAAAGAAGTGTGTCAATTAGAAAAAAGCCTGGGAGTATAACTGCTCAACTATTTGCAAATGACGCGGGTGGGCTGTGGTCTAAACCACAGAGCCTAGGGCTTGCCAATCAGAAGGTCGGCAGTTCGAATACCCGCAACGGGGTGAGCTTCCGGTGTTTGGTCTCTGCTCCTGCCAACCTAGCAGTTTGAAAGCACGTCAAGTGCTAGTAGATAAATAGGTACCGCTCCGGCGGGAAGGTAAACAGCGTTTCCGTGAGCTGCTCTGGTTCCCCAGAAGTGGCTTGGTCATGCTGGCCACATGACCCGGAAGCTGTCTGTGGACAAACGTCGGCTCCCTTGGCCTATAGAGCGAAATGAGCGCCGCAATCCCAGAGTCCGCAACTGGACCATTAGGGGGTACCTTTTTATTTGCAAATACTGAAATTTGTTAGATTTGTAGATTTTGTTAATGTGTCGGTACAGGTGTCCCCTGCAGTGGTTATGTTTTTAATATTACACTTCTTTAAAACAACAACTAGCTTTTGCCTTAGTGCTGAGAATAGCTGGCAGCTAAAGGCAACAATTGCCCTGTTTGCACATCACATTAACCATAGCTTAAAACCAACTATGGCTTTATGTGAATGAACAGAGTGCTGATGCACTCCTCAGAAGTTCATGTAGCTCTTACTACTGCCATTAGAATACAGAAATATGATTTTTAATTGTCGTCTTCTCATTTCTCTAAACTGAGTGGTATTGACAGATGAGCATCTTGGCCTTGAAAAATATGGGTTAAATTCACACACACCTACCTATGGACTCAAAGGCAAGAATATTGAAAATCAGTTATCTAGTGTCATGGACTGGCTGGATGCAGAGGAGTAGTGGGAGCACCAGCTGGGGAACTCCTTAGGGAACCCCCAGGGCAAGAAGGCTCTGATCCAGGGAACTGGTAGTGGAACGGTGATGATTGGTCAGAGGGAGAAGGAGGTGCAGACTGGGACGAGGAGGTTTCAGCAGCAGGAGAGGCGACAAGGTTTAGTGAACAGAAAGAGGCTGTGGCAGAGAGCAGAGGGTGGCCAAGAGGCAGAGTGGAGACAGGCTGCTGAAGAATCCAGGGAGTCTCCCCCTGCTGTTGTATCCAGCTGCTCTCCTTGAACTCACAGAGAAATGAAACAGGCAGAACAGAGAGTGGGTGTGTGCAGGCACAGCCTGAACTTGCATGGGAAAGACCCTGGGGAGGAGGAGTCCTAGTGGACACTAGGAAGGCGGGGGACCTTCAGTCCTTGCAACTGCTTCATTGGGGCCAGACCTAGAAAGAGTTACTGAGACCAGTAGGGATGAGCTGTAGTTCGTTTCCTTAAATAAACATTTAACTGCCCTAGCCTCGGGTGACCCCCCCCCCCCCATTGCTGACCTACACCTGGCTCCAGCCCTGACATGCTTATGTGGTAATCAAAGATTTCATGTTGTATCTTAGACTATCATAGAACTCTCTGAAGAACGAGACTCTCTTCATTTTCTACCTCATGCATCAGCAGCACAATCACCTTGTGGATCTCCAGGCATGAAGCGCACTGAAAGTAGGCAGCACTTATCAGTGGAACTAGCAGATGCCAAAGCAAAGATCAGAAGGCTTAGACAAGAGCTGTAAGTACACTGTGAAGAGTGCTAGACGGCACTGAGAAACTGTGGGCCCTTGGGGAAGTAGTGTAGAAATAGCCTTTTTAGCTTGAAGTTTTATATTATTAGTATCTGTGTTATATATGCTGCTGTAGTTGTGTATCAGACTTGTATGGTTATATGTGGTTAGTTAACAGTTCATGCCTATTTTCAGTTCATATAGTTGGTAAGATAGAAAATAATGCTTAAAGTACAGTATCTTTCATTCTTATAAGGGCTTCCAAATTCACCTGTCTTATCTCAGTTAAAATACTCCTAGGGTCAGGGTGTTTGAATTTAACATTCAAGTAAACAAGTGTAGATTTTGAATAAGTCACTTGGTGACTTCAATATGACTTCCAGTTATATGAATATAGAACTGCAGCATAATTCTGTTGTGCTTATGCAGATAAATATAGCCATTTTTGCAATTTGGCTCCTCTCTTTTCCAATGGTGTATTGATGGTTTTGCGGGAATGAATTTCTGGATGAGTTCAGTATTTTTATAAAAAGATATGCAAGCACTTTGCACACATATTCAGGCTTGCAATCATTTTTCTTTTCTGAAGGTCAGTATCAAAAGTTCCTCAGTCTTTTGGTGATTGCTTGTGAAGTGGTGTGAAGTACAGGCTTTTCTGCGTAGATTCGGGAAAAGCATTGGAACCTGAGTTTGTTGCAGGATGTGGTCCCTATGTTTATATATCCCTGTTGTGTTGTCTTTTGTTGTGGTAAATAACTGATTTAGATTAAGGGAGTATCTCTAAGCAAGGACAGGCTTACTGCTCAAAGGTCATAGAATTGTAGAATCGTAGAGTTGGAAGGGACCCGGAGGGTCATCTAGTCGAAACCCCTGGGAGATTTTGGACTGTAGAGAACACTGGACCTTTGGAGTTATTCTACTATCTCTGCTGCTTTTGGGGATTTATAATGGAGCAACAAAGCTGCCTGCACTTCTAGATTCTCCTTGGAGGTGACTGGACTTTTTGGTTTATGGCTAATGAAGGCTGTCATGAAGAGTGCCTACACTTTAAAATTTACCCCATCCCACTGACTTTGAAATCTACTGCCTGAAGCCACTATCTAAGTCTATTATACCAAATTCTAGGGTATTTCCGCCAACCTTTATCAGCTAGGATTTGCAAGGGTCTATCTTGGAACTAGTCACCCCCTTTCTTCCAGACATTGAATACTTATTGGTGACTGACAATAAAGTAAAACTAAGCCTTCTAAGTAAGATTAAACTTTGGATATTATACACTCAATTCTGAGTCGGCAAACAAATCGGTTTTCTGTCAGTTTTCCTAAGTAAAGGATTTATTTGCAAAATATGTGGCAAATGCACGATAGCTGGCAGAAGGTGACAGCCCCTGGTGGGGTCAGCTTAGGTTAATGAAGTTGTTTTGCACTCAGCAACAGTTGTACTGGATGGCTATACATTTGTTTGCCATTATCATGCCACAATAGTCTTTTAAAATAACTTTATTTTTGGTTTCTAAAAATCCGTAAAAACAAGTGTTATCACCACATCCCTCAAATCAGGGTGTTGTGTTAGAAGAAATTTCTGCTTAGTCTATCAGCTTTAACCTAAGTTGCCCAACAGCTGTTCTATAATTGTCTGGCCTTCTATTTAATTTTCTGATGTGTGCCATATGTTGCTGGGAACTTTGCCATTTGAATAATGGGAGGGTGTGCCTTTATGCCAGTGCCTGAGGTCAGCTCGATGACACCCCACTCAGTTGGGCTATTAACAGTGTGTCCCCTTTGAGTGGTATGCCTTCTGAGCTTTCTGGAATCCAGCCACATGCATGTGTGTTCACTTGCTTTGTCTCATACAGTGGGCTGCTTGACAACTATGATGCTGCTCCCAAATGATAAAGTCCTGTGCTGCCATTCATTGAACAGGTTATAGCATGTATATTGAGTTTTCCAAGGCAATAGCACTCAAATCTGAGAGGTAGTGTTGAATTGTCATTGTAGGAACTGCAGACCAGTGCTTTGAATTGTAGCTTAGCCATTAACTCTGTGATTGGCCTTAATAGGCCCATTTAAAATCTCAGTTATTCATGCCCATAATTGTGTGAGAGACACTCTATAAAGTCCAATGTTTATTATTGCCTGTTACCATTCTCAAGACTAATTCAACCATCTTAGAGTTTTGTTACGCAACAGAGTTACAAAGATGCAAAAGCTCAACACTTACTGGACAACACCAACCCCTTTTAAATTTAGAGACTGAGTGACTAAGAAAACAGGGTAATCCAGGGTAGAACTTCTTTCCCAACTGCCAGTCAAAAGTTGATTATATATCAAGTACCTATCTGAAACAGTTGTGAGCACATAATGGTGCTCATATTCCATCCAATCCTATATAATAAAGTGCCTGTGTCCCTGCGTGCGTCTGTGTGTCAGTGGTTTTTTGCCACTGCGCATGTCCCACACAGACGCAGCGATTGGAGGGCAGAGATGCGCGCACCAATCAGGGCTGGGCGCGCGCGAAGCAGGCAAGCAGACGGTTGAGCTGCTTGCTGCTGTTGCTCCTCCCGCCGCTGTTCCCTGCGCTCCGCTCAGGGGCTCCCTCTCCCGGGCGCCGCTCTCCGCCTCCCCTCGCCCCCTGCTGCGTCCGACGGGCTCCCGGTGGGCTTGGCTTGCTGCTGTTCCGTCCCGTCCCTTCCCTTCCTCTCCCTTTGCTTCTTTTTCTTCTTTTTTCTTCTGCTTCCTTGCTCGCTCTTCTTCCTGCCTTCTCCTTTTGCAGCGCGCATGCACACACACACACACGCCGCCTCCCTCTCCCAAAAAGGGCGCAGCGCCCAAAGGGGGTCAAAGCCAACCCTTCGGCTGCTGGCTGGCCAGCTGTTTTCGCTTCTTCCTCCCACTTAATGGTGGTTGCCGAGATCCAAGGCCCTCTTCTTCTTTTTCCCTCCCTCTCTCGCTTTCGCTGCTCTCTCTCTCTCTCTCTCTCTCTCCCTCCCTCCCCTCTCTCTTTTGTCCCCGCTTTTCACGTGCTTTTCACGTTCGGTTTCCATACTGGCTTGGCTGCATGGCTAGGGGGTGGTCTAGGGGTGCAGGGGGTGGGTGGCTTGATTGTATGGCTAGGGGGTGGTCTAGGGGTGCAGGGGGTGGGTGGCTTGACTGCATGGCTTGGGGGTGGTCTAGGGGTGCAGGGGTGTGTGGCTTGGTTGCATGGCTTGGGGGTGGTCTAGGGGTCAAGGGGGTGGCTTGGTTGCATGGCTTGGGGTGGTCTAGGGGTGCAAGGGGGTGGCTTGGTTGCATGGCTTGGGGTGGTCTAGGGGTGCAAGGGGGTGGCTTCGTTGCATGGCTTGGGGGTGGTCTAGGGGTGCAGGGGGTGGGTGGCTTGGGGTGGTCTAGGGGTGCAGGGGGTGGGTGGCTTGACTGCATGGCTTGGGGGTGGTCTAGGGGTGCAGGGGGTGGCTTGGTTGCATGGCTTGGGATTTAACAGCCATAGGACGGAGAGGAGACTGCGGAGGGAAGGGTTAATGGGGAGGGAGAGGAGGCTGGGGAGGGAAGGGTTAATGTGTTTGGGGAGGGGGATGCAGCTGCATGGCTAGGGGGTGGTCTAGGGGTGCAGGGTGTGTGTGGCTTGATTGCATGGCTAGGGGGTGGTCTAGGGATGCAAGGGGTGGGTGGCTTGATTGCATGGCTAGGGGGTGGTCTAGGGGTGCAGGGGGTGGGTGGCTTGACTGCATGGCTTGGGGGTGGTCTAGGGGTGCAGGGGTGTGTGGCTTGGTTGCATGGCTTGGGGTGGTCTAGGGGTGAAGGGGGTGGCTTGGTTGCATGGCTTGGGGGTGGTCTAGGGATGCAAGGGGTGGGTGGCTTGCTTGCATGGCTTGTGGGTGGTCTAGGGGTGCAGGGGGTGGGTGGCTTGGGGTGGTCTAGGGGTGCAGGGGGTGGGTGGCTTGACTGCATGGCTTGGGTGTGGTCTAGGGGTGCAGGGGGGAGGCTTGGTTGCATGGCTTGGGATTTAACGGCCATAGGAGGGAGAGGAGACTGGGGAGGGAAGGGTTAATGGGGAGGGAGAGGAGGCTGGGGAGGGAAGGGTTAATGTGTTTGGGGAGGGGGATGCAGCTGCATGGCTAGGGGGTGGTCTAGGGGTGCAGGGTGTGTGTGGCTTGATTGCATGGCTAGGGGGTGGTCTAGGGATGCAAGGGGTGGCTGGCTTGATTGCATGGCTACGGGGTGGTCTAGGGGTGCAGGGGGTGGGTGGCTTCACTGCATGGCTTGGGGTGGTCTAGGGGTGCAGGGGTGTGTGGCTTGGTTGCATGGCTTGGGGGTGGTCTAGGGGTAAAGGGGGGTGGCTTGGTTGCATGGCTTGGGGGTGGTCTAGGGGTGCAGGGGGTGGGTGGCTTGGGTGGTCTAGGGGTGCAGGGGGTGGGTGGCTTGACTGCATGGCTTGGGGGTGGTCTAGGGGTGCAGGGGGGAGGCTTGGTTGCATGGCTTGGGATTTAACGGCCATAGGAGGGAGAGGAGACTGGGGAGGGAAGGGTTAATGGGGAGGGAGAGGAGGCTGGGGAGGGAAGGGGTAATGTGTTTGGGGAGGGGGATGCAGCGTTTTTGCACGTGGGGATGCGAGGTGTGGGGGGGGAGAGAAGATGCCTGGCATGTCACATATAATCTAGCGCCCGTTATTAACGGGCTAAATTCACTAGTTATATTAATAACTTTAGTGACTTCACTTTGGTTGATTGTTGTGTGTTTCATCGCTGATTTTGCACTGAACTGCAGCAGTCATAATCTGGGTGAGTTCTAGTGGTCTTCATCAAATAATACAATAGAGGACAAACATGATATTGGGACATTTACAGGATGGCCTATACCTGCTAAGTATACTAAGAATGATGTACAGTACTTCTTACTAAAGAGTTTTGACTATATCTTCTTAAACTGACAGAGTAAATTGTTATCTCTCTTCAACTCTCTCGCCGCCCCACAAGCATACACAAAGTAATATATTTTAGTCATCATGAGCACTGGAATATAAGAGAAACAGATCTCATTTTCTGATGTGTGGATTATTACATGTCTATTGAAATGAGCTTACTCAAGATATTCTGTAAACAGCTGCACTAGGAAAATTAATGCAAATTGCTGTTATTAATTTGACTGGCAGTTAATAGACTAAACAGTGCACACTGCTGCATTCTGTATAATTAAAAACAAATCATTTTATACTGTAGTTGAAGCACACAATTGGAAGTATAGACATCACTGAGAACATGTTACCACTTTTGCAGTGTGTTGTATTTTTTTACAAATAAAGTTATAAATAAAATGCTAAATTTATTGATTAAGTTGTTTTTAGTAGTTAGTACTAAGCACTGTAAATTACTGTACCCTGTAAATTACATTGCACTTAAAATTGCATATACAACAAGAAACTGATATACATAAGGTAACATGGCAGGGGAAGACCAACCTGGCCCTGTCCATTGGCCAAAGAATGGAGCAAATGCAGGAAGTTTGGTTCCCCTTTCCCTTCCAGAAAGAACACACAACTCCCAACTGCCAGTTGTCACTGATCTGTGGGCTTGAAAGCATCACCTGTCAGCTAATGGGTGGTAACTTCAGACCTGCTTTCTGCTAGGATCTGCTGTGCGATGGAGTTCCCCATGGGGGACTTAACTGCACAGCCAATCTAGCTGTGTCTTTACATGCCCCACACCTGATGTCACATACAATGTCAGGTGTTTGTCATTTTGGGGAAACAGCCTTGTGAGCCAGATAGAGATCTGCACCAAATGTGGCCCATGTGCTGGAGGTTCCCCACTCTTCAGTTAGAGTAAGGGTTGGTTTTATGGGTCAAGCATGATTGCCTTTTGTGAATTAGAGTGAAGAGAAAATCACAAGGTCCAGCATAAGCCCCTCAGTTTCATCTGAAGAATATAGTACAATACTGATTACCTTGCAAAAATTGCATTACCCTTGTCCTGAAGTTTCAAAATCAAACTTCCAGTGGTATCTTTGAATTTATAGAAAACGCTTCCACTTGTGCAAGATGGACACCAAATTTTCATTGATTTGTCACATGCACATATTGCAGCCTGTTCTGGAGGGATGCCCAGCCCAAAAGAGCAAAATAAACATAGAAGGAAAGCATGTCCTGCTAAAACTAAGTGCTTTCCCTAACCAAAGCAATACAGTGGTACCTCTGGTTACAAACTTAATTCGTTCTGGAGGTCCGTTCTTAACCTGAAACAGTTCTTGATCTGAGATACCACATTAGCTAATGGAGCCTTCTGCTGCCGCCGTGCGATTTCTGTTCTCATCCTTAGGTAAAGTTCTTAACCCGAGGTACTACTTCCAGGTTAGTTGAGTCTGTAACCCGAAGTGTTTGTAACCCGAGGTACCACTGTACTTATCTTAGGAAACTGCCTTATATCAAGGCAGAATGTTGACCCATCATCAGCATAGTCTGAATAGCAGTGGCTCTAAGGTTTCAGGCAGGAAACATTTCCAGCCTACCTGGAGATGCCTGGGATTGAACATAGATATAACCTTCTGATCTATGTCCCTTCCTCTGAGTTAATGTTCTGGTTCCATTTACAGCTTTCTCTACTAACTGCAATAGTGTTTACCAGTATTTTCACTTCTTTGTCTCTGTTGCATTTTTCATATCTCAGTCACATCTCTTTTAAACTCTTACATATATTATTTCAACTCCCCATCCCAGCCAGTCAGAATGCGAGTAGAGTCCTGGATAAGTTTTTAGTCTCCAATAGTTCTTTCTGTTTTCCCCTAAAATGTGTAACACTCAGTTTCTTCAAGTTCCTGTACTGAACATTTGACCATTCTGGTCAGCATAGCCTATTTAATAAAAGAGAGCAGTGCTTTTATAACAAACAACATAACATACAATGATGGAACCTTCTCCCTATTGCATTAATTGAAAAGTCTCTTCTGAGGGATGGTGAACTGTAGTATTTGGTGAGGATTGCCAAAAATTGGGCAGAGACACCTTGTGCAAGCGGTCTCTGCCAGATTTTTGGCGATCCTCTTCTCTCGCTGCAGCTTTCTATTCCACATCCCAGGATTTTCCTGAGGGTTCCCTGATTACAATCCCAATGCCTTTTATTGTTGTCTAGTTGATGATCATCATTTTTTATTATTATTATGGTCAACGATCAGTATACACACGCATACACACAGAATTACATACAAATCAGCTGTAGATATAGATTAAAATCGGTCTAATGTTAACTAAATGGGGGTGACCATCTTGCTATTAAAAATGATTAATAATCATTGCTTTATAAGAATTAAAATTAAGATAATTATAAAGATCGACTGGTCAAAGAATAGTGTTGCTTAACCTGAAAAAAACAGATCCGGAGCCTCTTATTTGCGCTGCCTGAAGCTTAATTGCAACAACGCAAAACTTTGCCACTGCGGCAGTGACCTTAGAATTGGAATCAGAGAGTAGCCAGAACATATAGTAGTCTTCAGGCCATCCCGGGTACTCCCTTAATAGGGGGGAGATAAGTTCATTCCGTAAAATCCTATAAAAACTGCAATGGAGAAGCACGTGTTCTGTTGTCTCGACATCACCGGCGTTGCATGGGCAGAGTCTGTCGCCCAGTGGAACCCGCCTATACTTCCCATCCAAAACGGCGGGTGGCAACACATGATGACGGGCCAAAGTGAACGCCCTTCTATGGGATGGGACTTCGAGCTGGGTTAGATACCTAGCTGGAAGCAGTGCATATCTCCGCTCTTCTGGTGATAAAAAGTAAGGGACTTTACATAGGTCGTTTTGCCGTTCGATGTCCTTAATCCTTAATCCTCTGCTTGATTAATGCTCTTGCCATGTTATAGGTCTGAGTACTTAGGTAGGCTGGATATAGACCCATACTTTTCATCTTGTTTTCTGTGGATTTGCTCCAAGATGGGCAAAGTTTATCTTTTAAAATCAATGGGGTAAGGCCTTGCGGATTAAGATGAACTTTCAACCAGAGGTTACAGGCTTGCATCCAGAGTCTTGCCTCGACGGAGACCATTCCTGTTTCGAGACGAAGTGCGGCATTTGACACACATGTAGGCACCTGAAGGGCTGCTCTGATAAATTTTGCCTGAACCCTTTCAAGCGAGGTCAAATTTGGCAAAGGAGCACAGAGTTGAGTCACATAAAGCAGTTGGGGTAGCACCTTAGCATCGAAAAGTTTTAGCATCGAAAAGTTTCAGTGGTAGAATTCTCTAGTTGATGACTGAAGGGTCTTACAGTGCTTCAGCGATAAATGTTTCATAGAAAAACACACATGTATGGAGATTTAAGGAGCAATTACTATAAAAACATGTTTGTGTGTATCCTTGCAAGTTATTTTTCTCAAACTTAACCCTATGTACACTGAATCTTTTATATAATGGCAGATTTAGACTGTGATTTTCTAATCTTGAATAATTTGGATATCTTATCTTTATTTTGATGAAGCTTGAATTAAATTTCCATTGGGCATGTAAAAATTCATAATAAACTTGGATTCTTTGTAGTATGTATAAGGATAGGAAGAGAACATTTATTTACCCATCCTTGCAGAAGTAGATCAGAGGATAATAATTGACATTTTGAGCATTAGACATTGAAAATAAAGCATATATGATGTGACTGTTGACTAGGGTTTGCCTGCTTTTTAATGGACTTTTGTAGTCCTGCTTTTTAAGCAGTAGTTCAAGCTTAAGGAATTGGCAGGTGAAACTTTCCTGTTTGAAAAGTAGGCAATCTGATCCATTTGATATGTCATATATGCTAGTAGGCTTTATGCAATTCTTTATTTGGTTTTAAAAAGCAGAGCTAATATCCCTTATTGCAGTGGTTCTCAATTGGTGATCCACAAACCCCAGGGGGTCCAGTGTAACCCACCCAGGGGGCCATAGAATCATAGACCATGGCCCATACCAGTCAACTAAGAAGGGGGGCTATTGGGTTGCTGTTTTTATTTTGATTATGTATTTTATGGTTTTATATTTTGATTTTATTCTGTGAACTACCTTGAGACCTCCAGGTACAGGGCTGTGTATATACATTCAATAGATTTAAAAAAAAAAAAATTACACACACACACACACACACTGTCCAAGACATCCCGTTTCACAGTGCCCAAAACCACATGATATTGCAAGGCCCCAAAACACTCAATTTTGGGTGCTGTGCTCTTGCAGGAATGCATCCCAGAAGATGCGCACCATAATTTTGCACTGGGACATGTTGGAGGGTATGATGGTACCATTCACATAACAAAAACTACCACAGAGATATCAACATTTTCAAAAGCAGGGGAGTCTAGTTAATTGGGAACCACTGCCTTATTTGATATGCTGTTAACTTTTGAAGAAATCTGCCCCAGGTAAAGAGCAAGCTTGTTCTGTCCCTTCTTGGAATGAGTTTAGTTCCTGTTTTTAATTAAATAATTTTATTTTTAGTGAGGAGAAGACTGAACAGTTGCTGGATTGTAAACAAGAACTGGAACAAATTGAAGTTGAATTGAAAAGACTGCAACAAGAGGTTTGGAAATTAAAGATAACTTCTCAGGCCATCATGCTTAGATTAAGTATATTTATTTGTGTTTATCAGTTTAATTAATTACATGTGTTGTCATGCTCCAAGATAGGACCCTGGATTAAATAGGTTTTTGTGCTAAGGAGCTCTGGGTTCTGCCTCAAGTCCATATTTTGCTGCTTTTGGATGTGGTATTTTCCTCCTCTACTTGAGGTTCATTCAGATGCCAATATGATATTATAAATTGTATGAACCCTGTGTTGAAAAGTGTTTCCAAAAACATGGAAGAATAAGTTACAGGTAGGTAGCCGTGTTGGTCTGACATGTTGAAAAAACAATTGGCATTACTTTTATAATGAGTTGTTATTGACTTCATCAGACTTTAATAACAAGTCATCAAACATAACTTGATTCCTACAGTTTAACTGAGTTTAAAGCAAGCAGAGCATGTTTGTGAAATTGGTCATTGGACAACACAGTCTCATCAAGGGAATAATTCCTTTGAAGAGGAACATTACAGCATTGAAATTGCCTCAACACTTGAGAAATAACACAGTTATCCTGGGATTAAGATAATTATTTGATTACCACCTTTTCTGTAAAACTAGCAATCGTGTTACAGTAATTGTTTCAAAATTTCAGTGAGAAGGTGAATTCCCAGCTAAATAATGAGATTAATAATATATTGAGGCTTCAGTTTTCCCCACAATTACTTTGAAGCAAACCTCATTGAAATCATGCTTATTTCTATGTAAACTTGCATAGGATTGAATTGCATGCAACGCATGCAGATTTCGTACATGGATCTGAATGCATTTTGTGTTTTGCTTCTCATTGCCTTTAGTATTTTGAATAGCTTAGTGTCCAAGCTTTAATTTTGCCGTCTTGCATGAAAACTCAGTGTTGCTCACTGCAGATCTGTGATGTCAATGTTTTCTTCTACAAAATAATTAATAATTAAATATGTTTGTTTTGTTTGCTAGAATATGAATTTGCTTTCAGATGCCCGTTCTGCCAGGGTGTACCGTGATGAACTTGATGCTCTCAGAGAGAAGGCAATCAGGGTTGACAAGCTTGAAAGTGAAGTCAGTCGATATAAAGAGAGGCTACACGATATTGAATTCTACAAGGCTAGAGTAGAGGTGACTTGAAATTCAAACATTAAAAATTAAAGGTTTTATTCGTTAGTAGTTTCTGAATCTGGTTGTTTTGAAGTCCTGGTTTTCAAGTAATGGAAAGCTATGACTAACTGCAACTTCCTAGTTTCTTTCCTGCTTGTGTGATTCGGGAGCAAAGCATTTTCATACGAGGGATTGTATGCAAGCACACAAAACTTGTGCACGTCAGTCACTTAATCCTACCCTTCTGTACTGGAGGTTTATTTGTTTGTTTGTTTTTACTGTTAGTGATTTTGGTGTTTGGATTTATTTATTTTTAAGATTTTTATTACCATTTTTCATAATACAATAAAATATAGAAAACTAATGTAGATAAAAATAAAAAACAGGGTCAGGAGAAAATCAGCCATAAATCATATGATGTAAGTGAAGTTAACTCTTTACTAGAAAAACAGGATCTGCTCAGGAGTGCCAGGCCTAAAGCACACAACAACTCTTTGGTAGGTCTTGCCCCTATGAGGCAATTATGGAGACTGGAGGTCCCTGCCTTCCCACAGCTGCCTAAGCATCCTCCTCTCCCAAGGTCCTTCCCAAGCATCTGAGACTACGCCGACATGCCTATCTTTGCTCCTCCTGCTTCATACCTCTCCTGGACCTGGAAGACCAGGGGGGAGGGGAGTCTGTTGCAGCAAGGCAGGGAGAAACAATTGCTTTTTCACTGGCAGACTCGTCTCTGCCTCTTGGCCCTCCTTTCCTGCTTCTGCCTCTTCTGATTCTGGACTTCTCTCTGCCACAGACTCTCCCTGCTCACTAAAGCCTGTTACCTCTTGAACTCCCAACACCTCCTCCTCCCAGGTTTCTCCTTTTGACTTCTCATTGTCTTCCCACCACCAATCCCCGGGCTCTAAGCCTCCTTCCCTCAGGGGTTCCCCAGCCAGTGCCTCCCACCATTCCTCTGCATCCAGCTAGTCCATGACATACAGCTACAAAAAGTACATATAGAATATGGAGTCTTCTCTTAAAGATAGTTGTTAGCCTTTACTATCCAGAGAATGTAGTATCTCCTCCTGGCTCTCACCTAGGATCTTTTTGACTAAACTACGTTGATTTACATATACACACTCGGAGCATCGTAACTCAGCTCCTTCCTCTTCAGCATCAGACAGCAAAGAGAAAGAACAGAGGACAAAAATCCTACATCACGGAAACACAGTAATAAAAACATCCTGTCTCCGTCACTTCCCACAATGTGGAATGAAAACATACACCGTCATGTGATAAAAACAATCCCATGACTGCAACACTGGGAATGAATCCTAACAGTAACTTCTTCAAACTTGTGTGTGTGTGTGTGTGTGACACAACTCTGTTAAAAGCTTAATTCAGCAAATTATCACTTTTCTTCAGTTCATGCCATTTTTATGTTCTTTGACACAGTGATCCTCAGCTTCAGTTGTATTTCTGATTATTGTAGGAGCTAAAAGAAGATAATCAAGTACTGCTAGAAACAAAAACAATGTTGGAAGATCAGTTGGAGGGAACCCGAGCCCGTTCTGATAAACTGCACGAACTGGAAAAGGAAAACTTACAGTTAAAGGCAAAACTACATGATATGGAAACGGTGAGCATACAACATGAGACATCAGATGTGTAGGTTTTAAAAACAGAATTATGCTGGATTAATAATTATAGGTGACATCAAGTGATATTTGCCTATTTGCTTAGTGGGAGTTCCCACCTGTGTGTTCCAGATCTGCTCTGGAGAATCCCCCAGCTTTGGACTCCTGCTGCATGAGCAAAAGCCTGCTCACGTGACATTGAATGTCACTCTATGAATCTACTAAGCCATGATTTGTTAACAAACCATTACTTGTTCCATTTTCAAACAAGTCATAGAAACACAGAATGTTGGCTTTGTATTGAATCAGGCAGTTGGTTTATCTAGCTTAGTACTCTCCAGAGTTTTGGACAAGAGGATTTCCAGCCTGGAGATTTCAGAGATTGAACCTAGGGCCTTTTGTATGCAAAGTATGTGCTCTTCCACTTAAATATCGCCATTCTACTAACCTCATCTTTACTAAAACAATTAAAATAGTTATTTATGATACTATGTTGTGCTTGAATTTTTTTTTTTAAAAAAAAGCCGGTTTTATTTCTTTTTAATATTTGTTTGCTTGCTTTCTTTTTTCTTAAGAAACAAGGATGTTTGATATAGAATGATTTTGGTAACACACTGTATTGATATAACATTCATTAAAAAATTAATGGTTGATTTTTAAAAATTATGTTTTCAAGCATAGGATATCATAGCATCATAATCTTAACATCTGATAATAAGATTGTATATACAGGGGGAGACTATTTTAGGTGCGTCCAATTGACATGTGATTGCCAACGTACAGGTCCTTTTGTATCTGGAAGAGGGCAGAAGGGGAGGCGGGGGCAGAGAGTGTTTATGCACACTCTACTGGCATAAGTTTAAATAGGTCATTTTTCCACTGCTAACACTAGATCAAGATCCTTTAACATAAAAAGATTAAGTCAGCAGCATTTTGCAACATTTTTGTTACTGAAATAGGTTTGTGCACTTTGAGAAGAACTTTTAAAGAGTTTTTTCCCCATGTAAACAATGTTTAAGGAACGTGATATGGACCGGAAGAAAATTGAGGAACTTATGGAGGAAAATATGACACTTGAAATGGCTCAGAAGCAAAGTATGGATGAATCATTGCATTTGGGCTGGGAACTTGAACAAATAAACAGATCATCCGAACTTTCTGAAGGTAGAAGATTTACTTCTGCATTTCCTTATTTTCTTCTGTTTATATGGGCAACTGAACATTGCAGATATTCTACATGCTGTAAACAGATATTCTGTAAACAGTTCTCCTTGGATGGGCCCAAAGATGTAGCCATGTGAACGAAGTAATATGGCTCAACAATAGGTGAACCATAGGTGTAGTTTGGTGAGTGTTTCGACTGGGATAGCTAAATAATAGTTTAAGGGAGGTTGCTGGTTGGATTCACATGTAACTCCAAGCCAGAGTTAAAACACACAAAAGTTTGTAAGCCAACGACACACCATTATTTCACATCATGTTTTGTTGGCAGGAGACATGATCATTAAATTATGGCTTAGTCTTATGGGAGAACTATTATGTCTTCATGGGTGTGTGGCAGGAGCACGATCAAATAGGGAGTGGTGTGGATCGCTTCATCATTATTCCAAGGGTTCAGTGTCAATTGCATATATGAAATATCTTCAGATAATGGATGGGAAACAGTCTTTTCCATTATTATTTTTTAAACAAACCCACAGCGCCACGAAAGTCACTTGGTCATGAAGTGAATGAACTGACTTCAAGTAGGTTACTGAAACTAGAAATGGAAAACCAAAGTTTGCTAAAGAATGTGGAAGAGTTGCAAAATGCAGTGGGATCTGCAGAAGGCAGCAGTTCAAAAATGCTGAAAATGGAAAAGGAAAACCAAAGACTAAGTAAAAAGGTACCATTTTTATTGTATTTTTAAAATAGGAAGAAGGTAAATCCTAGCAAATAATTCAAAAATGGAGATTTTAAAAACATCTTAGACTGTTAAAGTTTCTGTAAGCTTTCTATCATGAACTTCATTGTAGGTTCCCTGTCCTAAGTCTCTTGTTCCAAATAAATGTTTTGTTTAATATTATCTGTGTATGTTTGGCCAGAAGATTTACTGATTAGTTTGACAAGCATTTTCTGAAATAAAGCAACTCTTAATGGTTTGCTGTTTATTTTTTTGTATACTTTTTCAAATTTACATTTATTAACTATGTGGCCTATTTATTAGTCAGACCTTTTCTGCCCTGTTTCAGGTAACTTTTATCAAAATTGGAACAGGGCAGAAAAAAATATGAAGAAACACAATTGACAAATGCCTTTTAATACATAATAAATAAAATATAAATTCTGCTTTGTTCTAAGCCCATCTTTTTAAATTTTGTGGTGTTTTGCTACCTAGAAATATTTCATCCGAGTATATTTTGCTGTAACTGTATATTAATGTTTTGGTGGGTTACACACACCCTTCAGTTTTCCTTGGCAAACCAGGCTTCTAAACAGCAACCACTTTTGAAGGCACAGTTTGGATTCAAAGCACACCTGCAAATAGCATAAAAGGGGCTGGTTGTCAGTGCTAATCAGCAGTTCAGGAGCCTTCCATTTTTTTATTAACTGCAGTTGCTTGTTTCATCTATACCCAACAAAGAATGATTAATCCTAACAATGGTTTAGTTGAAACAAGCCAACTTCAATTCTTGAGTTATGAATCTGACTTGTTTCAACAAATTGTCGTTAAGATTAACCCACAGTGGAGCTGGGATGTAACACTAAACTCTGGCAAATAAAAAACAGATGTGAAAGCTGCTGATCTGCACTTCACAGCCACACTGGCGGCGGAGAATGTGGAAGCCCAAGGCTTGCTGCAGTTTATCTTTGTCCAAATAATTATTTATTATTATATTGAAAGTGTTTTCAATTCTAATACAAATAACTCTTTCAATCCACAAGATGTTCAATGTATTTTAACACTCTTTTACATAATGCAGTATAAATTCTTGTGCAGAACAATATTTTCAATAGAAGCTACATAAATTTTCAGATATTCCGGACACTTCTGTATGTTGTCCTTGGTCTGTAATTTCTCTTATAGGAAAATTTCATTTTGGGGGATATGGACTTGATTAAGAAACAAATAACAACTAAAAACATTCAGCATATCTTATACACTGTAATGTAAGATTTTATCAATTTTATTTTGTTTTTCTCTCTTTAGCTGGAAGGACTTGAGAAGGAACTTTCTGAAGAGAAACAAGGTCTTCAGAATAGTCAGAATCTTAGCAAAGATCTAATGAAAGAGAAAGCCCAACTTGAAAAGACTATTGAGACTCTAAGAGAAAACTCAGAGAGACAGGTAAAATGACAAAGATTTTCGCTTGTCAACCTTAACTTTCTTTAGATGGTCAAGAGACTGACATTTTAAAATAATTATATATATTATATTATAGGATATGGTAATCATGGTCAATTTTTCCTGCTACCATTTTCATGTTTTTTCAAAAATGTTATTTGGCTTTTTCTATTCCCCCACTTTGTCAGAGTACCTTGTGGGTGGACTATGTCCATGTTTTTCACTAGTATCTAAGCCATAGCTGTCAACTTTTCCCTTTTTTTGCGGGAAATTCCCTTATTCCAAATAGGATTCCTCGCGAGAAATGGGAAAGGTTGACAGCTATGATCCAAGCAGAAAGAGAAGCTTCATGCTTTACTAATCCTCTATACTGCCTTTCTTTCAATCCTAGTTTGCAATCCTAACATTGCAATCCTAATAATGGATTGTCTCCAATGCTAATTGTACTTGGAGTAGCTACAGTGACATTAATAAGCTCTTTTAAATTAGGGTCCTTAATTTCAGTGGCTCTATTCTGAGCAAAACTTAGTTGGCTACAACCCTGTTTATCCCAAAGTACTGTATTTTTCCGTGTATAAGACTAGGTTTTTTTTTTACCAAAAAATTAGGTTTAAAATTGGGGCTTATCTTATACACGGGTAGAGCTGAGGGGTGTTTTCTTAATTTGGAGTCCCCCCAAATAGGGGGTGTCTTATACACGGAAAAATACGGTAAGTCCAGTTGAATTCATTGTGATTTACTGAGTTAAGCACTTAAACTGCCAATTCCAATTCCAACTCTACTTCCTCCTTGGCAAAACCTCTCCAATTCTACTTTAGTTCTTTGGGTCATACAACCATTCATAATCTTGAGTTCAAGAAGTTCAGCTATCAAAATGTTAGCCTTCCATCCTCAGTCAGTACTGTTAAATGAAACCCCATGTGTTGGTGTAACGGACAGAATTCTTAAAGAACAACCCCGTGAGATTCTAGAGCATCTTTCTCTCCTACGTCCCTGAAATAGGATGAGATCTAGGTTTAATAGGTTTGTAGGTGAGGCAGTTCTGTGATTCCTTCACAGCATTACCAAAGGCTTAACTTTGTTATTCAAACTGACTTAATACTTTTGTGCTCTTTAACTCTTGGAATATTTTTTGTAACTAATTTTGTTAATGTAAAATATTTTTAGCCTGATTTAAACTTTCATTTCCATTACTTAGATTAAAATACTGGAACAAGAGAATGAGCATTTGAATCGAACAGTGGCTTCCCTCAGACAGCGTTCACAAATCAGTGCTGAAGCAAGAGTGAAAGATATTGAAAAGGAAAATAAAATTCTCCATGAATCTATTAAAGAGACAAGCAGTAAATTAAATAAGATAGAATTTGAAAAGAAGCAACTGAAGAAAGAGTTAGAACATTATAAAGAGAAGGGAGAAAGAGCAGATGAACTGGAGAAAGAAGTTCAACATCTTGAAAAAGAAAACGAACTATTACAGAAAAAGATTACCAACTTAAAGATTACGTGTGAAAAAATAGATTCCTTAGAACAAGAGATCTCAAGTCTAGATGCTGAAAACAGAAAGCTGAAAAAGACTCTAGATAGCCTTAAAAATCTCAGCTTTCAATTAGAGTCATTAGAGAAAGAGAATACACAACTTGATGAAGAGAATTTAGAGCTCAGAAGAACAGTTGAAACTTTGAAAAGTACAAATATCAAGATGGCTCAGTTAGAGCTAGAAAATAAAGAACTGGAAAGTGAGAAAGGACAGCTTCAAAAGAGCCTGGATCTTATGAAAACTTCTTTTAAGAAGACTGAACGCTTAGAAGTAAGTTATCAGGGTTTGGATACAGAAAACCAAAGACTGCAGAAAGCCCTAGAAAACACCAACAAAAAGATTCAGCATCTAGAAAGTGAACTACAGGATCTAGAGACAGAAAATCAAACCTTACAAAAAAATCTGGAAGAACTCAAAATCTCTAGTAAACGCTTAGAAAAATTAGAAAAAGAGAACAAGCTTTTGGAACAAGAGACCTCTCAGCTAGAAAAAGATAAGAAACAGCTGGAAAAAGAGAACAAGAGGCTTCGACAACAAGCAGATATTAAGGACAGCACATTAGAAGAAAATAATGTAAAAATTGGTGATCTGGAAAAAGAGAACAAGTCACTCGTTAAGGAAATTGGTATATGTAAAGAAGCTTCTATTCGTTTAAAAGAGATTGAAAAGGAAAATAAAGAGCTTGTAAAAAGAGCCACCATTGACAAGAAAACACTTGTCACATTACGGGAGGTAATATTTCCTACTGAATGATATACTATAATTATAAAGGGTAATGCAGCTGTAACATTAAAAAAAAATCTAACTGTCAATATCATGCAATAATTCATGCAAATTTAATGTATTTTTGTTTTATTTGTATATTATTCAAACTCTGTTCATGAACTTGGTGGATTCTGAGTTGCTCATGCATTAAGAAGAAATGGTGACACAAGATGTTCATACTTTTTGTACTCCCTGTGTTATGAGCAAAGCAGAAATGTTTGCATTTGAGCTGTGTGAATATCATGGACTCACACACTGCAATGCAGGCAGCAGTTGCCAGCACTTCGTTAGCTTCCACACTGGGACCTGTTGGCACTTTTGAGGCATTGTGGAATAATTATTACCTGGGAAGCAGAATTAAAATGATGGTTTCTATGTAGCACAAGTGGACTGTATAATATCTAGCACTTGCCCTCCTCATTGCTCCTTTTCTAATATTTATTCATAAGCAGGTCCCCAGCAACATTAGTTATTAGCTTCCTCCTTGCAGTAATGAGTGTGTCCTTAATTAATCAGCTTCTCTTCTCCATGGTGACAAGTCTGGTTTCCTTTAACTCTCCCCCACTTTCCTTTTTATACTGAAATGATAGCCATTTTGCTATGAAACAGTGAAAGGAAACCAGTAATTAACACAGACATCAGAAGCTGACTAATTAAGGGCTAATTGATAACTAGTCCTCCAGTTGCATATGAACTGAAATAAAGAAATAATGAGGAAGAAACTGCAAGAAGGAAGCTTTTCATTGAAGGCACACTAGTTCTTAAAAGCTGTGATGACACTTTACCTGTCCACACTGAACAGGCCGGTGCTGTTATTGTGTTCCATTGCAAAAAAAAAAGAGCAGGAGTACAACAGACAATACCAGAATACAACCATTTGACAATATGGATACTCCATAAAAAGCAAATGAATAAAGAAAGACAATTTCAATGAAAGGAGCTAGCATGAAAGCAATTGTTATAACACTTGATGGCTCTATTATTCAGGATCATATGTACTGAACATTTGAACTATCTTGTTGGATTTAGTAACTTAATTTAAAATTAGTGGGTTGCACCCAATGGTGGCATAGTGTGAGGGGGAAACGCTTCTGCCCAAGCAAACTGGGTCACTTCATATTTCCTACCTACCTAACACTTCCCCAAAGCTGCTTCTGAGGGATGTGGAATCCACTGGGACAGAATAGGATATGGTTGGGGAATTGGGGAAGAGTGAGTTTTCCAATTTAAACAAAAGTTCTCTCTGCTAAGCCAAGGCCAGCATTGGATATAGTCTCCTTAACTACAAAATACCCAGCAAAAATAAAGGAGGCAAACCTTTGAAATGAATTTATATTTGTTTTTGGAATATAATTGCTGATTAACTAGAAGTTTATGCAGTAAGTATGAACAGGATGGAGACACAATATAGTTTTTTCAGAGAGCTGAAGGTGGTTTGAAATAGGGATCACAGCTTTATTGCATGTATCTACATTTCAATTTCATATCTGGCAAACTGATCTGGCATATTTTTGTAGAATTTTCAAGAACCTAAACAAATATTAATGGGAGACAACTGAGCTAAAAAATATTTGTGTTCAGCATTGAAAGGGAAACCTCTCTTAAAGCCACTTTCAACTTCCTTAAAATCTATTGCCTGAGTCTCCTGCTGTAGTCTCTAGAAATGGCATTATTGCAATATTATACGTTCAACACATTTTCAAAAATCTATTTAAAGGATTTGGTGAATGAAAAACTGAAGACACAGCAGATGAATAATGATTTAGAAAAGCTTACACATGAACTTGAAAAGATAGGTTTAAATAAGGAGCGCCTCTTGCATGATGAGCAGAGTTCAGATGATAGGTGAGTATATTAAGGCCTCTTTGGAATAGGTTGAGAGCAGTTCCTTATGGCATTCTGCAATAACTGTTTTTCACAGGATATGCTCCTGAATGTATCTGAACAGCTACTACAGTGTGCACTTCTTTCAGGTTCCACTTTCAATTTTGTTGTACGAAATTCTGTATATCATCAAAGGAGTAAACATGCAGAGTTGGTATAGACATTTTGAGCACTTATCTCCAACAGTTATTTACTACTGTATATCGTTTATAATAGATTCCCGAGTCTATCAGCAGAAAAAATCAGTATCTCTGGAAGAGCTTTTGGCTCTCTTCAGCTTACTCCATCTGCCAATATAAAGCTAATAGCACACAAACATCTGTTTCCTTTACTTGGTCATGTGTTCCATCCTGTTCCTTGTGGAATTGGAGAAAATATGTGTTAACAAAAGCAGAATACTCCAGCTTCTGACCAGCCCTCCTGTCAGCATGCCACTCAGTTGAGAATAATGACTGGCACTGTAGTCTGTTATTAGCAGTGATTGACATAATGATGGTGGCAGATTCAGAACCTTCTATCTTGAGAGGAAGCCAGCATTATAATTCTATGTATCCAGTCTTACTTTCAGGATACTGTTGAGACAATGTAAGCTTTTCACAGTAAATTATCAATACTTTCCCCTTTAAAATAATTTTAATTGCTTTTTTCCACCCTAGAAGGTTTCATTTCTACTTAGTTTTCAATCATTAGCTCCTGACAACTGCTTAAGAATGCTAGTTTGGTGCCCATGGAAGGGGCTCATTTCTATTGCAGAGTGATGGATTTGATGTGGGAAGACCAATTCAGTGGCAGTGATGTTGGCTTAGGGAGGTGTGTGTGTGAGAGAGAGGGTTGAATAGAGGGGTTAGACAAGGAATTTTTTTTCCTTGTGGTGAGAGGCTTCAATGGAAGGAGTAGATTTTAGGTGTTAACTCGGTTTATCATCAGATTTTGGAATGGTGGGTGTCTACAGGATATGCTGCAGTTGGTGGTTTCAATTACCTTCACTCAGACTGGCTGCATGTGTGTTCTAGTCATGATAAACTGCTGTATGCCCAAGCCTGGTGCAGGCAGCAGGTTGTGCTGCTGGCAGGGGCCACCCCAAAGGGGAACACTTCTTTGGGAAGCTCTGTGGACCAAAGGAGTTTTATTGGCCAGGGTTTTATGTGTGGTATTGTTCATTTCTATCCTTTGGGACAGTGTTGTGTTTTTGTCTAGACTGTTTTCAGGGTAAGAGGCTGAAGGTGGTCTAGAGTAATGTGTGTTAGAGAAAATTAATTTCATGCCTATGGAGTGTGAGTCCAATCCTGCATGAAACTGTGCCTTTCTAGGGTGGGAAACTGGGGGAGTGGTGAGTTTTTATCCCAGATGAGAGCTGAGGTGTGAGTCACATTGGATATTTTTATTTTGAAAGTATCTCATAGTTTGCGTTCCCCTGACACTAACCTCTGCTGTATTCCTGTCATTTTGTAGAGGTGGTGCAGGGTGGTAACATGTTTAGGAGGCGATACAGAGGTGAATGAAGGTATACAGGGAGGAGAAGGAGGGCTAGTTACATCAAAGCCCAGGCTCCTTCTGCTTCACCCGCTGTATTTCATAATCTGGGGTGCTAGTAAGCCAGCCACCTGCCTTGGTGCTGTGTCGCTAAATGCCAGGTCTGTTCAGAATAAAATATTGACCATTCACAATTTGATCCTGGGTGAGGGAGCCAACTTGGCATGTATGACTGACACCTGGATGGATGAAGTTGGTGGCCCTGAGCTCACCCAGCTATGTTCACCTGGACACTCAGTGCAGCACCATTTGAGGTCAGAGGGATGGGGCCGGGAAGTTGCAGTTGTGCATACTGGTAGAAACCCCATCTCCCGCACCAGGAGACCAATCCGTACTGTGTCTGGATTTGAGGGATTGTTTGCGTTGTTGGGCCAGAGGGCCAGAACAGGGAGGTTTTTACTGTACCATCCACCCTGCTGCATTAAGTCTCCCTAATTGAGCTTTATTGAGGTTATCTCAGATTTGATGTTGGAAAATGTTTTCATGGTGGTGGGGGAACTTTATTATCCATAGTAAAACTGTCCCATATGGACCAGTTCAGGACTTCATGGTCTCAATGACAGCCATGGAGTTGTTTCAGTATATCAGTGTCCTCACACCTGCTTGGACATAACCTTGACCTGGATGAGACCTTGACCATAGGAGAGCGAGGTACCTTCTCAGAATGGATAGTGATCAGACAAAATCTATGATGCGATGAAAACTCTTGTTTACCTTTACCTAGTTTTGCTGTACTTGGCCATTTCTATATTTGTAAGTATTCCCGGATTTGCGCTATATTCAGTCTGTGTGTTGACCTTCTATCCCTCCTCACATACATCCTCTGTTATCTTTTGGTAGCATAGGGATGAAGAGAGTGCAGAATTTCCATTAATTTGAGCCAATGTTTTTTCATGCTTTCTTAGCATTACATCACTTTAAGCCAAGAGAAAAATTTCCCACAGTCCAGTATTCAGAGGACATGTATGAAACTTTGGAAACTTGGCTACAGATATAACTGATGTGAAAACAAGAGTTGCTGTAGAATAACTTTGCAATAAATTACAGAAAGCAAAGGGTAAAATCAGATGTGGACAGCATCAGTCAATTTGGCTTTTCTTCTTCTTCTTTGGCGATCACTCGTAGCCGAGTAAGATTGTCTTCCATAAACACGGTTTAAAAATGAGTCCATAAGTGACTGTGGAAGCCAATTCTGGATCCACACGTCCTTCCACAGTGGGGACATTGGTTTCCGGGCAGGAGTTGATCACAGTGTGGATTTGCCAAGCGTGCCTTCCTCTTAGCACGTTTCTCCCTTGCGTCCTGAGTTCGAGTGTCTTCAAAGCCCATGACACCTTTGGTAAAGGCTGTTCTGCAACTGGAGCGCTATTGAGCAATGGAAGTACTAGTTTAGAAATAGCAGCTGTAGTGTTACGTTCACACATTGTGAGTATATATAGGAAATCATCATGCACCTGTATGTTTATTCCTTCTCTTCTCTGCTCCCATTATGTTTTGAAGAACCAGAGTTGTGTGGTGCAGTCCTTTGTAGTGGAGGGTTGTAATCAAGCTCATTTTTTATCTTTGATTTTGTTGGACTGTAGCCAAAATGAAGACTGCTCACCAGCAATTCAGTCTCTTTGCATTCTGCATTGTTTATGTGCTAGAACTCTCAGTATGATTAAATTTACATCTTCTATTCTCTTAGGGTGTTCCCAGATCAGTATGGGTGACACATCTCAGTTTTGTCCTTTACTGTCACAGAACAAGTTTCTTTTCTGTATGGTATAGGCTACACTTGCAGGAATTGTTTATTTAGTGTTTGCATTATTTTCTTGAATATTCTCCATTAAATATATTTGATGAAAGTGGTGTCAAAGGGATTAGGTCATGGCCCTTGAGGTCAGGAGATGGTGGTAGGCAGCTTCCTGAATCTCCATAGTAGCTAGATACAGATTTTAAATTGGTCAGATGAACAAGTGCTATAGTGTTAATGCATTAATTAAAAAGAGGACTGTGTCAATACTCACAGAGTAAAACTACTACTGTCTAAACAGTTTAATGAGGTGTAAGAATTTGTACAAAATCTTGTATGTTTCAATCTCTTTTTAGATCATTGCTGACTTTATATTTTGAATGTTTTAAATAGTTTTTTTATTGTTTCAACTGATTATTTTATTCTCTTTGGATTTGTTTGTTTTTTACACTCAAGTGGTTTCTAAATTTTATGAAATAAATAAAAGAATAGGAAGTGAAGACAGCAGAGTGTTGGGTGAACTGTGGTCCTGTCCTCACACAGATTTATTGAAAAACAGTCAGGCTATCACCTTGATGAAGCTTGTATATTTTCTTAGGGGATTGTCTTCTTGATAATTAAAACATGGTAATTATTTCATTAATAGCAAATACAAGCTACTGGAGTCAAGATTAGAATCCACATTGAAAAAGTCACTTGAAATAAAAGAAGAAAAAATTGCTGCTTTGGAAGCTCGATTAGAAGAATCAACAAATTTAAATCAACAACTGCGCCAGGAACTTAAAACAGTAAAAAAAATGAATATTTCTTTTACCTTAGTTTTCAGGTGGTGCATAACTGAAATAAAATTTCTTTAAATTATTTCTAACAGTTATAAAGGTGTTAGAAAAAAATCTATTTCTTATATTGTCAAAAGTTTTTTCTAAAGATTTATGCACACTGCTCCTTTTGATAAGCAAAATACATGCTAAATAATGCTCTTGCTTTCTTAGTTAAAACAATGTATATATTACCAATTTATCTTCACAGAAATATATGAAAAATGTTGGTTTAAAAACAATTCAGTGCTTTCCATGCAGAAAACATTTTGTTTTTTGACTTGGCAAATCTTATATGTTGCTGATAGCAGTACTGTATTTTCCTGCGTATAAGACTACTTTTTAACCCAGGAAAATCTTCTCAAAAGTCGGGGGTCGTCTTATACGTCGTATTTCTTATACGGCGAGTATATTCCAAACTCTATATTTTAACTGGAAAAGTTGGGGGTCGTCTTATACGCCCAGTCGTCTTATATGCCGGAAAATATGGTAATTAAAGTGCTGTTCTGCTTCATGCTTAGCCCCTTTCTGAACAGCTGCCATTTGAGACTGCAGCGTGTGGTTTTGCTGATTTTTGCTAGCAGCTATCTATCTATCTATCTATCTATCTATCTATCTATCTATCTATCAAAGTGTATATGTGTGTGTTTTATATACTGTATATATATCTGTGTGCCCTCGGTGTACCAGCAATCTAAAAGCATAAAAAATTAAAAGCCAATACAAAACAATTATTAAAATGATTAAAATAATAAACCCTAATGATTAGAATGCTTAAAATTTAAAACAAGTGCATAGGCCTGTCGGTGTAAAAGTCTCCAAAGAGAGGGCACCAAGTCCACAATGAGGATGCCTGCTGAATCTCTGCTGGAAGAGTGTTCCACAGTATGGAACTTCTGGTTGAGGCCCATCAGGCCTCTGTAGCATGGGGGACAACCACCAGTACTCCTCAAGATGACCTCAGTGTGAGTGAACTGCAATATAAGGGCTCAAGTGGTCCTTGTGTAATGTGAAGGGGAGTAGAAGCTAGTGGGCCAGTTAGTTGAGCTGAATGAAACTACACCTGAGACACTGAATGGTAGGCATTTTTGCAAAAAGCTGTGAAAGTAGCAGTCAAATTCCCTCTGAAAGATGCTCTCCTTGTCATTAGTCTACCTCAAAAGGCCAGACTAAGCAACAGACATGAGAGTAACAATTGGGTTGCCACCAAATCCCTGTAAAGTCTGGGGTGGGGTACGATCTAAACTGCGTTAGGGAAGGAAAGAAGGCGTGCTGAACCCTTCCACAAACCATATTTCCCCCCTGAAACTGCCTCTCCTCTTATTGATTCCCCCCCCCCCCCCGTGGGGATCAAAGACAGGTTGGAACCTTTGGTGAAAGAAAAACAGCTGGGGAGAGGCAACCTATAATTTTTTCTAATTAAATAATAATAATAGAAAGTTGCCTTGGCATGTTTACCCTGTTTCCCCTTTTTTAATACATAGTCATAAAGTAAGCCATGGCAGGTTTTTTTTACCTTTGTAAATTGTTCATTGTTCCTTTTTTACCTTTGTAAATTGCCATTGTTCCCGTCGCCTCCTCAGCCCCTCCTGCGTGTGCAGGGAGCCAGCGAACCAGTGAGAGACGCGGGGGGGGGGACGCGCCTCTTGCGGAGTTCTGCCCCGCCTGCTTAGCGCGCAGGGAGAGGCGCAGGGGGGGAAAGACGCCTCTTCCTGCCCCGCCTGTTCCCCGTGCGCAGGGAGCCAGCAAACCAGCGAGAGGCGCGCGGGGGGGGACGCGCCTCTTGCGGAGTTCTGCCCCGCCTGCTCAGCGTGCAGGGGGAGGCTGTACCGTACCATACCGACGTAATAAAAATAAGACATCCCCCCCCAAAATAAGCCACCCTGTGTTTTTTTGAGAGAAAAAAATTATAAGACGGTGTCTTAAAAAGGGGGAAAGACGGTAGGATTTAGTATTTTACATTTGTAATTGAATTCATTGATCTTTAGGTGAAAAAGAATTATGAGGCCCTCAAGCAAAGACAAGAGGAAGAGAAAATGGTACAGAATTGTTCTTCAAAAACTGATGAAGAAAGTTTGTCTGTCAATAAATGGGAACGAGAGAGCCAAGAAACTACTAGAGAACTTTTGAAGGTTAAAGATAGATTAATTGAAGTTGAAAGAAATGTAAGTAATAATTTGGATTATTTTAATAATTTTACCCTAATTGTCAACCTGTGTAGTATATAGTAAGCCACATTTTGTTGCCACAGATATAACAAAAGAATAGGCTAGTAATTAGGGTAGTCTGATCTAATACTGTGCTTCAAAGAACATACCGTTCCTTGGAAATAAATGTAGTTGATTTCAGCATAATTTATTAAGACTCTCTGCCTGTCTATTTCTCTCTTGCATGCATACATAGGTACACCACATTGAGTAAGCCCACTTTCATCAGAAAGCAAACCCATACACAATTGATTTTTTTTTATTAAAAAAACTCATGTAACGGGGCATATGCAGGTTTGCTTTGTGTGATTTCTTCTGACTGCAAGAATATTTCCAGACTTTGGATTGTTTGACATAAAATAGAAGTCTGAATTTAATCAATATTTTGTTCATTTAAATGGTGCATGTGTGTAATACATTTTGTTCCTTTTTAAAGAATGCAACTCTGCAGGCAGAGAAGCAAGCCCTGAAAACACAACTAAAGCAGCTTGAGACACAGAACAATAATGTGCAAGCTCAGATTGTGGCACTTCAGAGACAGACTGTTTCCTTACAAGAGCAAAATACAACGCTGCAAACTCAGAACGCCAAGCTTCAGGTTCTGTTTTCACAAATTTGTATCTATCTCCCAACCACAATATAGAATTTACAAGTGAAAGCCTTGCTGTTATTCAAATGGCAGCAGCAGCAGCAATTATTGTGACACTCATGGGAAACCTATATTTTGAACATAAGTGGTTTGACTGGTGGGCAGTGCCCCTGTTGTAGTAACTTCCTGGCTCCCCGGGCTAGATCTACCTCCAAGAACCAAGACGTTGCTTTGGATAGCTCCCATTACTATTGGATTGTTTTGGACTTCATTTTTTCACTTCTTCGATGATCACATGCCCATATCATTTTCAGTCCCTATATATCCCTTTTGTGGCGGTATGGCTTAAGTACTGCAAAATTGGGGGTGGGTGGGTTATTGTTCTACAACCCTATGATTCCATCTCTTCATGTTAGAGAGATGTCTCTTATTTCCCAACCCTAATTCGAACTTGGTAACAAGATTCAAACATTTGAGTTTCCTGCTTCTGTTACATTTAAGTATCTTGGAGACGAAAACAAAAAACCATTTAGTTCCTCTTGCATTCTCGAACTAGTGTGAATTTATTTAGAAGGAGAATCTATAGGAAAGGGTCAGAAGAATCTCTTATGAGGCTAAATGTAGAATTTGTAATCTATTTGACAAAGAAAACAGGTCAGTACAGGCATCCCCCCACTTAGGTGGGCGTTACACCCCTGCACACATAAGTGAAATCACGTGAAGTGGGGAGCACCCTTTAAACACCTCTCTGCTTTCTCTTCAATCCATACCAAAAATACTGTATCCACAACTAGAATTGAAGCTATGGGGTTGGCAGGAGGCTGGCAAATGCATGCGATAGTGGCAGCTGGTGCTGTGCTACCCCACATACCCTCTGTTAGGTGGGGAGACTGAGCAGCGGAAACAAAGCCCTGCTGCACCCCTGGTATCTTCTATCTCACCATTTCCTGGTATGAGTCTATTTGTTTCCCAGCTCCACACGTTTATGCAGTTGCGCTTGAGTAGAATGTGCGTAGGTGGGGGGGACGCCTGTATTTACCTAAACAAGCCTAATTTAAGTATTTCTCTGCTGATCCTCATGTTATTTCTGGAGGTGATTTAGGAAGCATAGGACAGGAGACATATCTGGGTGTTTTCCACTTTGACTGGCAGTGGCAGCTCTCCAGGGTCTACGTCAGAGGTTTTCTGTACCACCTGTTACCTAATCCTTATAAGTGGATATGCATACAGATGCAAACTGCGGAGCTATGCGCTGAGAGTGCATTCAATGCACAAAGCCCCAGTTTGATCTCCAGCATTTCTTCAAAGAGATTGGGGGAATTGCTCAACCTGAGATACAGGGTTTTTTAAAACCTGTTAACAAACTAGGACCTAAATTGGCTAATTCTGTACAAGGCTAATTTTGAATGAGTACACCACAAAGTACTTTGTTATTGATTGTCCAATGTCACTTTGGCAATTGTAGGTAGAAAATTCTGCTATTAATTCGCAAAGTACATCTCTTATGAATCAGAATGCACAATTGCTGATTCAGCAGTCTGCCTTGGAAAATGAAAATGAGTCCATAATCAAGGAACGTGAGGATCTGAGATCGCTATATGATTCACTCATCAAAGATCATGAAAAACTGGAACAGCTTCATGAACGGCAAGCTACTGAATATGAATCTCTAATTTCCAAACATGGAAACCTTAAGTCAGCACACAAGAATCTTGAGGTGGAACATAAGGACTTAGAAGACAGGTGATTTTGATATATCAGTCATAACCAATTTGTAGCTGAATCTGAAAATCCAAATATTTTATAAGTATTGAATTATTTAAAATTATTTAAAAAGATCTTAAATCCTTATAATCGCAGCCATGTTGAAAGTGGAAGCTGTATTCATAATAACCTTTTGTAATTAATACTTGAGAATAGAATTAGTAATATTATATAATCCATTTGACAGATACAATCAGTTGCTGAAACAAAAAGTGCAATTAGAAGAACTGGAAAAAGTTCTCAAAGCAGAACAAGAGAAGATGCTACAGCAAAACAAAAAGCATGAAACAGTAGCAGCGGAATACAAAAAGCTTTGTGAGGAAAATGACAGGTAAGAAAGCAAAGCTAATGAATGATTATCTGAATTAAAGTGTATTATTAAATGTACCAACTATATTTTGCATTTACCCTGATCTTAAACAGAAACTCTTTAATACGTTAGAATAAGAAAAAAACAAATCTACAGTATGCTCATAGAAATTGGTTATAAGATACTTCTACAAACATTATGATAATGTAAATCTCTCTTTAATTAAATGTGACTATATGATATAACTGTGCAGGCACACACTTATTTAATTGTTAATTTTGTGAAAACTTACTTTAATTTTGTTTTCTGTCCATTTTTAATTTCAGATTGAATCATACATATACCCAGCTTTTGAAGGAAAATGAAATTCTCCAAATGGATCATAAGAATTTGAAAACATTACTGAACAGTTCTAAACTGGAACAAACAAGGCTGGAGGCTGAATTTTCCAAACTCAAAGAGCAGTACCAACAGCTGGATATTACGTATACAAAACTGAATAATCAGTGTGAGGTAATGAGTTTGCATTTCTTCAGTAGTGTTTTATTATAGCCCTGTTTATTCATGACAAAAGAGGCTTTTTTAGATTTCCGCAGTAATATGCTTATCTTTATGAGTTTTCTGTAATACAGTAGTTGAATTTAGTAATGTATCTTAATAGTTTTGAAGGTGTCTTTGTATCATGTTAGGAACAAACTTAGGTCTGTCGTTCTGCTTATTCTGGAATTGTTCTAGTGATTTTATTGAGAAATTAGTGGAGGTGTTATGAAAAGTTGCTTTAAGACTGTATGTATCCTCTTATATCAATCAACCTAGTGTCTTTGCACTCAGTGATATGAAAGCTAAAAGTTTGATTCTCACTCCATAATTCCGAATATTGAATTCATGGTTTTCTTTCAGTCTGTTTTGTACGTAAAGAGAGAATAACATTTTTGCATTTAAACAAAAGCTTAAGACTCAAGGAAGAGGTATGAGATATCCTGAAGAGAGTCAGACTTCTTCTGCTCCCTTTCTTATTGGCTTGAACAGTGGATACATTGGTTAGACGCTAAAAGGATGCTAGGACCTTAACGGAAGCTGCAGATTGCTCTCCTCAATTAGAAGAAAGGCAATTTACAATTATTTACAAAAACCAGATAATAGAATTGTAGAGTTGGAAGGGACCATGAGGGTCATCTACTCCAGCCTCCTGCAGTGCAGGAATCTTTTACCTATAGTGGGGCTTGAACCCACGACCCCGAGATTTAAGGGTTTCATGCTCTGGTAACTGAACTATTGCTGCCTCTATTATTTGACTTGTCTTCTTGACTTCATTTCCTTTTGTACTTTATAAGCAGAAAGTTGGGCAGACTGCATACACTAAAATATTGTGTTTTGTACATTTCAACAGTTGCTTAGCCAGCTAAAAGGAAATTTGGAAGAAGAAAACAGACATCTGTTGGATCAAATACAGACATTAATGCTGCAAAACAGAACATTATTAGAGCAGAATATGGAAAGCAAAGATCTATTCCACGTTGAACAAAGGCAGTATATGTGGGTATCAAAAACGGTGAACTAGTTGCACCCAACATAACTGCAGTTGGATGTTCAAATAGAAATAAATCATGGAAACGTTAATCAGTGCATTCTATTAACAACATATGAAAATGTTCACTCGTAATTGGATTTTAATCAATATTGTTCCTTGTGAAATAAAGTTTACTGTGGAATGATGTTGAATTATTGTTCCTTAAAATGCTAGAATCAGAAGAGCAGCGGGATTTCTTATGGGAAGCTATAAGCAACCTGTCTCCTTATGTTGGCAGGGTTTTTTTAAGGAGCAATCCTTCAGGATATTTGTGATGTAGCATGCATTTGCTGAAGGTATAAAAGGGATGGAGGAATGCCCCTGTGAGGAAGGATTGTAGGATTTGGGACTGTTTCGAGAAAATGCGAGAAAGATAGACGTTTATAAAATCATGCATCGCATGGGGATAGTAGATAGAGAAAAGTTTTCCTAGTCTCTGGCCCTGCAGTACCATCTTCCAGATTGTGCTAGGCCTAATGGGGGGGGGAGCGTTTCCATCCTTGGTTTGGAAATCACATTTGAGATCACATTTCCCCATGCTTTGTACCAAGCAAGACAACTGGGAAAGCATCTCAGAGCAGCAGACCTACAACTGAAATCTAGGTGACTTAATCCCTGCCTTCCTCCTGCTTTCCTAACCTATTATTCAACCAAACCAGAAGGAACCTTCACGGCAAACGTCCAGTGTTCCCATCTAAAATAAGGGGAGTATGACCTTCTGTAATGGAGAGAAGACAGTGGTGTAGCTCAGTGTTAGAATGCATACAGAAGGTACCAGGTTCAATTCCTAGTTTTTCCAGGTAGGGCTAGGAGAATCTCCTCTGGATATCCTGGAGAGTTGCTGCCAGCCAGTGCTGCCAGTTCTGTGCTACATAGACGTAATGGTCTGATGTTGTATAAGGCAGCTTCCTGTGTTCCTGTGAGTGACGTGTATAGAAACATCCTGTCATATGCCCAGCACATTATTCTAACACCTCCTCGCATTCTACATAGTGCCCATATTTTCCTAAAAATAAAATATTGTGACTTGAGTTCTGGCGAAATGTTGATGTCAACTGCCCTGATGCAATGCAAACTGCATTTAAACACACATGTCCTAAAAAGTCTCTGAGGCACATTGATAAAAAGGGAAAACATCTTTTAGAAACATACATGCTTTCTAACATGTAGATTATCTTTTCTTCACAGTGACAAGCTAAATGAATTGAGAAGACAAAAAGAGAAATTGGAAGAAAAGATTATGGATCAGTATAAATTTTATGAACCATCTCCTCCAAGAAGGTAATGCATGACCATATATTTCTCTCCTTCTTACTTTGCCAGAAATGTGCCAGTGTATGTTAAAGAAAGAACCTAATTGTTTTAAAACATTTGCAAGAATTTGTTCTAAATATAGCATTCCTCTTCATTTCTCCAAAAGGAGAGGTAATTGGATTACTCTGAAAATGAGGAAACTGATAAAATCAAAGAAGGATATTAACCGAGAACGCCTCAAGTCTCTAACTCTGACACCAACCCGCTCAGAATCTAGTGAAGGATTTCTTCAGCTGCCACATCAGGACAGTCAAGATAGTTCCTCGGTGGGCTCAAATTCACTGGAAGATGGTCAGACCATGGGGGCTAAGAAAAGCAGCAGTGAGTAAATTGCTTAATTTTAGTAAGGGGTAGTGTGTCATGCAGTACTTCTTGATGCGGTGAAAAGGTTCAAAATACCCATGGAGGAAGTTTGCTTAAAAGTATTTTGCTCATGTTCCTGTAGGCTCAAGAATGGAGAATCAAGCTCTACAGCAGAGGAATGCTCTTTAAAGTTTTTTAGGGGTGCAATGTTTACTGACAGTGAAAAATTTGGTCTGAGCCTGACCGTAGAGGTGAAATTGGCACCCCTTCTTTACCCATAACCATTGCTCTTTTCTGTACTGTTTCTTTTCATCCACTTGTTACATTTCTACTCTTGGCGTGTGAAGAGTTCCCTGTAACATGCTTCCTTATCAGCATCTTCATACTGCTGATGAATTGATTGTATGTTTCTGCATGTTTATGGGCATACTGCATGGAAGGGGGACTGTTGCTGTATCGATCTGCCTTGCAAAGCTTCAATGTCATGCATAGCTCTGGTCAGCAGGTTCATGAGAGTACCTGTATCCATTATATATACTCTAGAAGCAAGAGGTCCAGCACTGTAATAACTCTTTTCCCACTCCTTTTAACCCATACGTTTTCATCACATTCTGCTATCAATTCACCGGTATGCCAAGCTGTGCTGATGCAGGGTATGTGACACTTTATCATTAACAGCATTTCATTGTACCAACGTTGCTTTGGAATAGAATTTTGAACCTTAAGTAATCATATTATTGTTTTTGAGTGCCATATCAAAGCAAATATTTACTGTGGAATTCAACATGGAATTCAGCGTAGCATTGAGATATTTATGTCCGCTTGTACTAGAAGCACTGCATGCCCCCTAAACCTGTTCTGGGGGAATCTTGAAAATAAGATCTGTTAGAACAATAAGACCTAGTGGCAGACACAGTGGGGTTTTTTTAATGAATGTCTTTGATGTTTTTACATGGTATCAAAATGTGCACATGTAAACATTCCTCCGTTTGATCAAGCTGGAAAAGAATCAAACCCCAAATGATGCGTGCTTTGATTATATAGATTGCTGTACAAACATTAGAAATTATGTTCTGCTTCATAGTATGTTTAAATCTTTAGTTGAGTAATTGTTTTTACAGTTTTGATTCATTACTGATCTACTAATGATTGAAGATTACATTTGCTGTGTGACCTAAAAGAGGAGAGAAACTAAATTCTGTGGAAGAGAAGGCTTTGAATATAGAATATATTTTATTGTCATTGTCCCCTTCGGGGACAACGAAATTACTTTGACCAGCCTTTGTACTTACCTAGCATTTTACATCTTAATTTAGGTCCCATATTAGTTGAGTAGTTGCCTGTCATGATATCTGGTCCACAATTGCTGTCCTCCCAACTACAAAGATTTTTACTTTCACAATCTAGAAGATTGTTTGCTCTTAGTGATCTAGAGTAATCAGCATGTGTTCTTCAGTTGCTGCACAGATAATTTCCATTCTGCTGGGATACTTTTAAACATTGGAGCAAATGTCAGGGATATTTGGAGGAGAAAGTGTGGTGATTCTCCCCCCCCCCCCCCACCATTAGCATTATCAGGTAGGAAGGCTAGTTAGGTCTGAAGAATTGCTAAGTATTGAAGAATTGCTAAGTGTTGAAGAATTGCTAAGTATTGAAGAATTGTCTTTACAGGTATTCCTTAAATTATTCCTTTCAAAAGGTTTATGATCGGCAGGGAATCTTTTTTCTGTCATGAGATAAATCCCCTTGGGAAATACACTGGGAGCTGCATTTCTTTTTCCCAGATCATCTTCAGTTAATCAATTTATTCCTCCAAATTTGTATCCTACCCAGAGAGAGAGTTTATGGGTGATATGGGGCTTTGCTTTCTGTGCCAAATCAAGCTTTGGGCAAGCCATGCTCACCTGCACTGCACCCGGTATCACTTATGGTGTTGGGTATGGGGCAGGTAAGGGTACAGCTTGGTGAAAAGGGGCTTTGCTAAGTGCTTCCAAAGTAACCCAACAATCAAGTGATTTTCCGGTGCTTCAGAAGCACTGCACAAAATGCTTTACAAACCCTATAGCTGGCCCTTGAGAAGGGCTGAGCACATAGCTTGCAAAGCACTTTTTGCACTGCTTCTGAAATACCCTACAAATGGTCAAGCACTTTGGATGCACACCTGTTACAGCTGGCCAGTGGAGATGGGGGAAATAAATATCTCCCTCCTGGGCCAAAAAAGTTCTCCACTCCTTCCTTATGGTGTGGCATTTAACTCCAGTTGCAGGGTGGTGAAACTGACAGCGTCAGATGAAAGCTCATGCCAGCTGAATAAAGCAAGTAAAGATTCCCATCCCCAAGTGATAATTAAAGTTTGAAACAGAACATTTTTATCTGAGGACATTTCCATCTATTTTGATAATTTCTCACTTCATGTATGCAAATCATATGGTTTGCCACACTGAATGATGCTCAGTAAATGTGCAGTCATTATGAAAAAAATTCATTGCTCAACTTCCCTCTTGTACTTGGATCATTTATGTTCCAGAGACAAAGTAGATTTTTCTATTTAAGACCATGTACCCACATGAATTTGGATACTGTTATATAACTGACTTGTGGGTTGTAGTTTATGTGTGTGTTCAGTATATTTTCATTGGTAATTATTAGGTAGCTACTGAACTAGAAAATAGGTCCAAAATTATTTGTATTTTACTTTATGATGTGTTACTTGTTTCTGATTAGCACATAACAACATTTCTTCACGCAGAGAAACCTATCTGATAATTTGTATTTGTAGACCATTTCTTCAGCATCAGTTTCCGTAGAGTTTTGTTATGAATAATAAATATATCATTTGCATATTTTGTGAAAATATAGCTAATACATTTACATCCAGTGGTTTGGATGCCAGAGCAACGGCAACATATTTGCTGCAAGATCATGCTTTTACCTTGAGTTAGACCCTTTTCTCTTTATAAGATATTGTGAAAGCACTCCTGCAAAGGGGAATCAGAGCTGTCCACTCATGATGGCAGTGTGCAGGAACTAATCTATGTGTGGGAGTTAATTCCATGATGAAGGGACAGGGAAGAGAACAACCTGGATATCAAAACTGAAGTAGTATTCAATAGATATGAATTTATTTTGACTTGCCCAATATATTTTTTCTATGTGCTTTTTGCAGTCCTTCTCTTGCAACTTTTTTCAGACTACTCAGATAACCTTTTAAAATCAAAATATGTATACAAATTTTAAATTCTTCTATTCTACCTCCACAGGGCTCACCATTTCAGTATGTTGCAGCAAAACCAACAGAGTGTTGTGGCACCTTTTAAAGACTCAGAGATTCATGCCAGAATAAATATTTTATTCTTTATGGTGCCACAAGTCTCTGTTTCCATTTCATTACTTTTTAGACAAAATGAAAAGGTGAGGTTTTTATCCAAAATTGTGGAGAAAGATTTGAATGTGACAAAAGTTAAGCTTTCACAGTATGATACTAAACACACTTCGATTTGATATTTTACTTTTGTAAATGATACTTTACTACACATTTCAGGGGAAGCATGGAATATCCATCACATGTTTGTTTCCCTTTACACTGCTGATCCCTGCTGGGCTGATGCTCAACTCCTCCTCAGCCAGCCAGTTTATTGCTTCTAGGACATCTTTGAATGCTTCTATTATCACCCCTCCCAGCAGGCTTGGCTGAAGAGGAACCACCTCAGAAGCATTTGCAGGGGGTGGGATTGACATGCACTGCAAGGCTTAACCGTATGCACATAGATTGTCATATTATACAATGGATTCATGTTAACTCTGCAAAGAAGGGTTTTGGAATACATGTTTGCTGAGAACATGTATTTCCACCCTTAGTTGCTAACACAAGGTGTCAACTGGTTTAGCAGAGAAGAAAGCCTGTGGCATGCCTTCTAGGACACTGCACTAAGCATGCTGTGGTAATGCTCCTTCACATGTGCACAGCACACAGATGAGGAAACAGGTCATGTGTAAGTGAAAATCAGTGTCTTCTCCTTCAGCTTGTTTTAGTGCAAGTAAACACCATTGATCACAGTGGAAATTATTCATGAATGAACATACATAGATAATACTGGATAACTCCTTGACTGAGATGAAGGGCTTGTATGTACACTCATGGCTTACATCTTTTGCACTGGATTAGTAATAATGCCACATTGAAATACAAATGTTTGCTTTATTACAAGGTCTTCTTTTATAGGGTTTCAACCCTGCCACAAGCAAACATGTGAAAGCTTTCTGTAACATGGAGTTTAAAATTCTCACTGCAGTTATTACATGTTTGATTTTTAATGTTCCCGCACTGTCTCTGTTCTGTTTGTTTCTTTGTTCTGTCATTTTTCTGTTTGGTGCCTTCCCCCACCTCACACCCCAGTAGCAGTATGGTATGTCATTTAACCAATAATTCTTATTTAAAGTTGTATTCAGTCAGAATATTACAGTATTCTGCACTCCATTCCAATAACTTCTTGATCATATGTTCAGATGGTGTGTAAAAGGAGGTAAAGATTAGATACTGCTGTTCTTGGAAGTTAAATCAACTAAGATGAGTTCACATTAATACAATTTAAAACAAGTCATTAATGTGAAAAATACAATGACTGCTTGGTAGCAAGAAATGAAGGTAGTTCTTATTGAAAGATACTTTGATAAACCAAGCGAACTTTTTTCCCAGTATACCTTTCCATCTCAAGAAACCTGCTTGCTGGTTTTTGACTCCTTGCCCATAATTTTTGTGCCTGGGTTTGGGTTTGGCTTCTTTTTATATCTTTTTTTTGCTTGGTTTTTAAGACACCCAATAGTTGTGAACTGTGAAAGTTCCTTATATTCCTCAGGCATGGTTTCCAGTGTTTCCTTGGACAGTTCCATAGTGCAGGCTTCATATCCATTGCCATTCAGCAACATGAGATTAATAGCTTTTAGTTAATAAAGTGCACCTAGCGGAAACTCAAGCATTCATTTCTGTCCTTAGTTTCAACATTTAACTTCCATCTGTTCTTCTCCCCTTTTTCTTTCATCTTCCCGTTTCCGTTTTTCCTTATGCTATGACATAAAAGTGGTTGCACTGAAAAGACTGCCCTTTTTGAGGAACAGACCGAAGGAAAAAGACAAAATGAAGGCCTTCTACCGTCGCTCCATGTGTAAGACTTTATGACAGTTCAGCTTCTTTTTAAATGGCTACACTGGCTTCTATTACTACTTTCACTAACCTTTCCGTGGACTGCGCTGTTTTTCCTATTTTGCAAAGTGCAAGTCCTGCTATAATACAAGGAGCTGAAGCAATGTTTCTAAACACCTTGGCACTCAATATACATAACTCTTGGGGTGTATAAAAATGTATATGTATACATCTATCTACACACACAATGAACACACATTTGTAAGTAGTTCTGGGAATTAAATGAACATATATGTGTTGTGTGTGTATATATAAAAATATAGTGCACTCAATGCATTTGCACATTTTGAATTCCACTCCTAGTAATCAGTTTTATAAACACCTCAGTACAAATCTAGAAAATCATTTGCTTAAAAACAAAAAAATAAATGGTAACCTGTTATTCCTTATAAATGTTTTATCATTCTAAGTTGAAGGGGTTGGGTGGGGAAATCAGGTATTCTTTGTCATTTCTTCAGTGAAATGCTCTTTAAAAAGTTGGGAGAGGCAATTTGTGAATAAAGTTACCAGAGGACACATTTATTTTAAATACCTTCCTCTATTGTCATGCAATAAATATTATTCCTGCAAAAACCTGCACTGAAGGACCCCTTATCATTGCCAACACTGACTTTGTATTAGCACTTCTGCTCATCTTTCCCTGTTCATTCCATTTTTCATTGCGAAACATATCAGAGCTTCTAACATATATTTATTTATTGTATAGCACTCCAGCACAAGCATGGCGGTTGTAGCTAATAAAAAGCAATAAAATCATCTGTACAAGAAGGCTTTGGCTTTTTAACACTTTTCATTCATTCAGCCAACTGCATGTTTTAACATGTAGAAACTTGTGGACTGTAGCTTTCAGTATGCCTTGATGCTTAGGTAAATGAAGCATTTTACAGTACAAAATAAAACTTTTAAAAAACATTGAACCATGCTGATTCATTTGCTTTCATTTGCATCCCAGCCATGAATGACCTGGTGCAGTCCATGGTCCTAGCAGGAGGACAATGGACAGGTAGTTCTGAGCATCTGGAGGGTCCTGATGATATATCTACGGGTAAAAGGAGAAAAGAATTGGGATCTATGGCCTTCTCTACTACATCCATCAACTTTGCAACTGTCAACTCTGCTGCAGGCTTGAGATCCAAGCAGTTGCTTAATAATAAAGGTATAGGTAGAACCTTTTCACAGTGTGGTGTGGTTGTGTTGGTAACTGTAGCGTTATTGAAAACTGTCTGTGCTCCATATTTCACATTCTTTTCCAGCAAATAACTGGAATATTTGATTTGCAGACTTGTGGAATATTAGGATGGGGAAAACTATTTGTATTTGTAAACTTTTGGGGGATCACCAAGTAATAATCAATGAGCCATAAAAATCTCAGTGTTTTAGAGATGATAAATTCAAAAGTATGTTTTTGCAACAAAATTGTGCTTGTTTCCCATTTAGATGCTACATCTTTTGAAGATGTAAGTCCACAAGGAATTAGTGATGATTCTAGTACAGGATCGAGAATTCATGGTAAGATTTGTGCTTTAAAGGAGTAGCAGACCTATTACGGAAATGCTAGTAAAGTTTATCCAGAAATAGAAAATGACCTGCATTGCAAGTGTGCATGTTTGTATTCTTTCCTTACATTTCATCTCATCTAATTGTATGGGAACTTTTCCATTTCTTTCACTCTGATTTCACTCTTAAACAGAACAAACCTATTCAGTATGAAGTGCACCTGAACAGGACCCAAATTTCTCTCCCCTCCGTCAGTCCTGAGTATTCTAGAGTTCAATTGTGAGAACTTTCAGTTTATGACATCTTCTGTTCAAAATTCATCTTATTAATGTATTTTTCTTATATCAAATTTTGGCATAGTTGTAAAATACTTCAGCAGTTAAATTTGAATCACAGTAGTGCAGTTTCTAAAAACCTTTAACACTGCTTCTGCGCCTGCTTTGGTTAGGAGTAAAGAACATTCCTGAGCAGATGTTCTTTCTCTTCCTGTCGGTGGCATTTCTGTAACGTACAGAGTTCCATGTCAAAATCTTTTGTAAGTGCCTTAACCGCAACCAGATTTCTGCATGTTGGTGCCGTTTCTCTTTAAAACCTTGGTTATTCCCATCAATAAACCTGATACCATTCAAAACATGTATTTCGTTTCTCTGTTCCTTCTTTCGTTAACCTGCTCGCTTGTCTAGTGTACTTTCCTAAAGTGCTGTCTTAGGCTGCCTGGGGACACCACCTTTTTCCACCTGCCAGAATCCACACTTTGACAGTGGACATGTTCAGCTTGTGCGATATCAGTAGTGCATGATTTCCTGCCTCAGAGCATTCTGTGATCAGAATGTACTAGGCACAGTGTCATCTGCTATGGTATGTGCTTCATGCGATCTACTGGTTTTTTTCCATTTAGCTTCCAGACCAGCCAGCCTTGATAGTGGCAGAACATCCACTAGCAATAGCAATAATAATGCCTCACTCCATGAAGTCAAAGGTATGCTTCCAGGCAAATTGACACATCTGCTTCATTCCTCACATTTCCAGGGCAGGGAGGGAGAGAATTCAGGGCATGTTTTCCTTTCCTTTCATCATTTCATTCCTTTTTATTCCATTCCTGGAATAAGGTGGGTCACATGTCTGATTTAGGAAAAGTAAATTAATGCAGGACACTGGAGATATCCATCCACCCATATAGTGTAATAGTGTATTCGGATACATTACAATGCCTTGCAGCTCACATAAAACAAAATAGGAATAATGCTTTCAAATCCTTTTTTAGCCTGCAATCAAATGTTATATTAGACAGAAAACCAACATTTCTAATATAGCAGCAAATTACATTCTGGGCAGAAGACACACAGACCATTTTTACTAACCATGTTGTAGTAAACTTATTGCCAGGCAAATGTCTTGGAATAAGACCTCTTGAATCAGATGTGAATCAGCGCATTATTCTTTGGTTTTCTTCAAATGAAAGTGCCACTGCGTACAAATGAAGAATAAATACATGGATAGTTCTACGTAGAGAAGAATTCATGCTGTTGTGTTGCAAACGAGTAGAACCAAAGGGACAAGTTATACACTCAGCTTTTTCTGGTCCTCTGCTTTGACAGGATGGTCTGTTTCCTCTTCTGTTGTAAAACTGGAAGATTTCTAGCAGTCACTGCCTTATAAGGGATTATTTAAACTTCATTTAATTCATTTCACTGTATTTCTAGATAGTATCTGCTCAATGGAAAATATGGATAGGTCTTCTAAAATGTTTGTGATTTTCCAGTATAAACAATTCCTTGCAGTAATGCATAATGTAGTTCAGTAGCATTGATAGTGTATGCTGCTTGTTTTTCTTCAAAATAATAATAATTCAAAATAACACAAAGGGCAGCTTCCAGTTGGTTGATTTGTGTCTGTTTAAGGAAACAATGTGAACTGGCATTTCTTCAACCTTTATTCTGTGCAAAACGGGATGTTTCTGCTCCAAGTCATGACAAACTGATACAGGCATTTGATGGAATGCATTTTTAAGAAACCTTTCGCGAAGAATATTTCTTGATCAGTCTGAAAATAAATTATTTGCATTCTATCTTTTATATTTTTACCTTTTGCCATATGTCATAAATAGTAGCGGATGTCAACTTTGTTGCTGAACTGGGTCATATTTAATGTCTGGGATCTCATATTGTTGAGAAAGATTAAACATTCAAAGTTATTAGGTGGTGGTGGTGGTGTTTAATTGGAAAGATGCCATGTCACATTGAAGACCCTTAATAGGTAAGGCAAGGAAACTAACCTTTATTTCTCATATGGCTTCCCCATAAGTTTTTTGAGTACCTTACGGCAAATGTCTCTTCAATGTGACAAAGGAAAAACATCCAATAATGCATTGTTAATGTTTAAATATAATATAGCGTGCATAATAAAGATGACAATACTGTTTATCCCTAAAGCAGGCACAGTTACTAACCAAAGCAGGCCACAAAGCCACAGCAGTGGAGAATTTAGCCTGCTTCATGAACATGACGCGTGGTCCAGCAGCAGCAGCAGCCCCATCCAATATTTGAAAAGCCATGCCAGGTCTAGCCCCATGCTCCATCCTAAAATGTCAGAAACAATGGATAGACAAGGAACACACAGATTTAAAACTGACTCCCCTGGAAGCGAAGTGGTTACTCTCCAGCAGTTCTTGGAAGAAAGTAATAAAGGTACTTCGGTTGAGGTACGTTGAAAAGCTACTTAATTTCACTTGGCAAAACATAAAGCTGCAAAACTTAGTGCAATTTTTAGGTTCCACAAGAAAATCTGGTGATGACTTTACATTTGTAAAGGCCAGAATTCAGAATTAAGTTGGTTAGGAAAATTAATTGACACATAGGGTAGGAATTTAAGTAACATTATGAGACAGGGAAAGAGAAAACGAACCTATTCTGAGAAAAAAGCAAATCTGTAGAGCAAAGTCTTTCAGGAATGAATGAGCTAACTTATAAATTATTATTTTTTTAGAGTGTGGGTGCTCGTTCTCTGAACACAAAACTATTAAGGTGTGATTCAATAATGTTGTTGTTTAGTCGTGTCCAACTCTTCGTGACCCCAATAGTGAGTCAATAGTACTACACAAAAGGCCTACACAAAATTGTTATCAGGTCTGCTGCAGTCTGTGATCCAAAGAGCAACGGGATGGGTATTTGCAAGCTCTAAAAAAAATTTCCAACACCCTTGTCAGGTTACATTTATCTTCAGACAGTACCATAGCCAAAACAACTCAAAAGTTACAGTTTTAATCTCAACTTTTCTGCATTGCTTGTGAAATGCTTTGTAGTGTGTCTTAACCACATGCTTTGCACTGTGGAGATAAGGACTAATTGAAGAGCTATCTGACTATAGCATTTTCACCCACCAACCCCAAAATCTCCAGTGTGCATTTCCCATCATGATTGAACTGTGTCTTGCAGCCCATTCTGTTTCTGTGTCAAGGAAACAACTGGCTGTATGCTGATACCAAGTTCTAAAGCATTAAAATATTCTATCTTGGAATAAAATCATGTACTTAATTTAATTAATAATGCAATTTCGGTGTTTATTTTTAAAATTGGATAATTTAATTCTTGTCTGTCTGGTCCCACATAAAATAGCCTTTTAAAAGATAGATAATATGGGTATACAACTAATTTATTGTCTTTTCCACTGTTTTGAAACAGACCCACTCATTTTCTCAGCTATTTATTAATAACAGTATAAACTTTTGGCCTGGCGACTGCCCAAATGCCACAATCCCTCTGAAATAAGGTGCATTTGTGTTTAGGTGATTGGTTCTTAAATGAGCCTTAAAAAGGAAAGGCAGTCGTGTTCTTTTCTTATATCTTGGATCTTTTCCAAGGACTCCCAACGGGGAGTTCCAAATCCGGAAGTCCACACAATGATTTCAGACTTAGGCACTCCTGTACATGATGTTCAGATTGCTAAGGAAGTTTTTTAATCAGTCAGTGAGAAAGTTATGGGATAGATCTGAAAGTGAAATGATCATTATTGGTTGAGCCTTTTGATGTTGGAGGAGAAGTGATATTTGCGTAAATGTTAAAATAAATGGAAATATTCACAGAAATCAAAATGTCAAGGTAGGAATGTTTATTTTCAGTAAGTTTATGCATTTAAAATTGATAAAAGAAATTGTGGCTTTTCCATTATTACGTGAACTTCATCTAGTAGGATATTGATAAAGCTACTAAACCTGGGTGATACCATATGTATCAACGATTTCCATAATTTTGAACTGCATCATGGTTATGCATGTTTGTGCTATCGAAGTATGAAACACTCTCTTGCAGAAACATTAAGAAACAAAGCAGCAGACAATGAATTAACTTATTTGGATATCTATCTTTTGCAGCTCAAGTCCTCAAGCCAAGATAATCTTTTGGATGAAGTAATGAAATTTTTTTCTGAAAATGCTGAATTAGTCGGAAGGGATAAATTAAGAAAACAGTCATCAGGCAGCGGTGGTATTTCCAGATCACAGAGTGTGAAAAACACAATGGAGTTCTCTGATGGAAAGTCAGCTAAACAAGGACACCTTACAAGGCCCGGCTTGCGTAGAATGGAAGATGCCAACTTTGCAAACTCTTCAGCGGGCACTAAAGGAAGGGCCAGGTCTGTTAAAGAAAGTGTACAATCACAACGACAATCAAAAGATTGTAATCCTTATGCTACTTTACCTCGTGCAAGCAGTGTGATTTCGACTGCAGAAGGAACTACTCGGAGGACAAGCATCCATGATTTTTTGTCTAAGGACACTAGGCAGCCAGTATCAATTGATCCAACTCCACCTACAGGTGACAGAAGCGTCCCATCAGCTTCTAGTGAGTACAATACCCAACAACACTCCTCTGTTTTTCATTATACCCCTTTTCCTTCAGTTACCTCGTCAGAAAATGACTTAGGTAGGATAGCTACACTAGATAATTCTACATGTAAATCAGAAAAACCTAGGAGTTCAAGAACAGGCAAGACAAATTTTATTACTAAAACATTTTCTTGTAGTAATGTGTACAATGAGAAAGTGGGCACATCAACAAGCATTATAGGTAAGTTCTCTGCAGTCCGTTTGTCCAGGCCATTTTTGGCACTCAACACCGAATTAGTCAGCAATGTTAGTGGACTGCCCCAAATGCCTGTATCGAGGACAACTGATAAGACATTTGATTCATCTGTGAAATCTCCACAGAATGATCACAAACTACCTTCTGAGAATCAGAAATCATCTGATGGCAGAAATGTAGAGATGAGTCAGAATAGTGGTGAATCTACACCACTTACCCATTCAAATGCTAGTGATAGTAAAATACCATCACCCGTTTCTGACGATACTCAGACTGTTTGGTATGAATATGGTTGTGTATGATAAACATATATAATATTAAGTAAATCTCTGCTACACATTGTGGATGTTCTTGTTAATGTTAATAGGTTTAGACTATATTTAAATTTACTAGTCATGATAGTAACTAGGTGTACATAGTTTTTCTCTGAATGGAGATGGAGAATTTACCTTACTCCCTTAGCATGTGAATGAATGTACAATTGTAACCATGCCAAAGCTTGCATGAAACATTAACTGCACTGTATAATTTCTGCATGCCTTTTAAAAGCCTTAATAATAAAAGCTAACTGTATTTTATTTTCTATTTGTTATAAATATTTTATTTTCTATACATTACTGGATGCATGCTAACAAGTTGCATGGTGCTGTGCCAGAAACAGCACAAAGAAACAGGTAACTTTCAGCAGCAGTACATTCAGTTTTTCTTCCTTTCAGAGTCCACATTATCATGTAGATTATACATTTTGGACTCAATCCAACTAAAGCTGGTTGTGACTGATGTAAAATTAATGGAACAACTCGGTTGTAACTGACTCAAGTCTCATTGCCTAGTGGCTTACAGATCAGTTACATGCATGTTTACTTGGAAGTAAGCCCCACTTTTGACTTACTTCCTAGTAGGTGTGTTTGGAATTACATCTTAGCTTTGACAAGCTTCAGCTGGATTGGGGCCTTTTTGTATCAGTGTCCTTTCCCTGTTTTGCTGGTGAAAAAATGCAGGAGGCCCTTCTGCATCTCTAGCTTTTTACTTTGGACGTATACAAATTCTACTTAATAAATGAGCCATTCTCAAAATAGTGACTATAGTTTGCACACTAAATGTGTACTACTGTTCATGCTGATAAAACATCAAGGTTTGGAAGCCTAAACAGTGGGCCTTTTCTGTTTAATGATACATAACTAAATGTAGTTTCATTGGAAAAGTTGACCCTCTTCATCTTTCCCTTTTATGTGCTTTTCCCGTCTCATGCTTGATGTATTTACATGGTCATGGTGTTGTCTTGTCGATAGAGCTTTATCTGAATCTATTATATAGCTTTTAATGGATTTTTACAGTGTATTAAAATAAAAAATAAACTGGTATTATGGTATTCTTATTTTCTGTTCAGGATGTGATAGTTAATTAGAAAATGATGCACAAAATGTTTTTTAAATTGGCTTGATGGTCCAAAATGCTGCTTTAGACGTGTCCAATGACTTGGGTTGACAACTTTCTTTGAGAAAGTAGAATTCCATGCCATAGAGAAAGTTTGGTTTAAAGAACCCTAATTTTATTTTTCCTTCTTTTTTGCCCTTCCCCAAGATGCTTCATTTTCTAAAATAGTAAGCAATACAGCCTGTGGGTCTGGGAGCTTCTGGGTTCTCCAGGTAGGGTGGGGAACAACTCCCATGTGAAATCCTGGAGAGCTGCTGCTAATCAGTACAGGCAGCAATGAGCTAGATGGATCATTGGACTGGCTTTGTGCAAGACAGCTTCCTATATTGATTAACTGTTCAAGAAATACAAGCTTAAAGACATTTTGGACTGCAGAACTATGACCAGAACATGGTGCATCTAAACTAATTTTCATAGTTGCAATAAACCCTAATGGAACATGAGCTTGTTTGAAAGCAAAGTTATTGTGTGTTAAATTCCAAAATCGTTCAGTGAGTAAGAATCCACAGGTACTTCAGGTAAAAGCATGGGCTACTTTCAGCATGGTTTAAGCTTGGGCACAACTATTTGGAATTTCTTCTTCTTTGAACAGCAGGAACACCCCCCCATGCCACATCACACAATCCACCTCTGAGAGTTCCCTCACCTTCAGTAGTGATTTGCCATGTGGTATGGTGGACCGTAAGCACGAAAATAAGCACGAAGCCCATTGCATGCACAAAACTTAGTTTTATAGTTCTTTGGATCCTCAATATGCATCTGTTTGTTTTTAGGAAAGTAGAAGTTATTATAATAAGTGAAATGTGTTTAAAACTTGCATTAGGGGAAAAAAGTTTCTGGGGAAATGAAAAATGCCTTTCCTAATTTTGATTGGCAGCCTATTTGGAGACTGAAGAGTGCTACTTTACTCCCAGTAACAGCAAAATCAGAATGCTACAGGAAGAACTCACTTAGGTCTCAGCTATCTGGCTATCCCCAGGGACCAAAGGACTTGGTTTTTTTTTTTGTCCCCATCTTAAAAAGACAATAGGAGCAAATAACTAAATTACACATTTAAACTGAAGTATTTTATGCAAGCTACTTTAATTCCATTTTGTCTTAATTATTTACATTTGTGATACATGAAGAATTCAGTGGTGTTTGAGGAAGAGTCAGAAAAAAATGGCCTTCACAGATATAAAACTTTTCTTTAAAAAATCTTGTCACAACTGACAAAATGTCCTGTAAATGCTGGCTGATAACTTCTTGCTGCTTCTTTGTGGTCTCTGTGCAGTCCCACATATAGGGTCTGTGCCAGTCAGTGCGAATTAAGTACCAATTAGGGCTAGCCAATAAATGTTTTGGTCAGAAACCGGCCCATTGCCCTGACGGTGTAGAATTCAAGGGGCTTGGCCCCTCTCCGCTCAGCACCTTCCTGACTGCTCCAGCACTGGTATCTGTAAGAATTTGTTTTGCTTTTTTCCCTTGAGGAAAGTATGAACTAAACCTGCCTTCTGTTTTTCTTTAATTCTATATTCAGCTCTTTTCTTCAGTGCTGTTCTTTCTGTCTTCAATTTAGCATTTGATGTCATTTTGTTTATATGCCTCTATAGGTGCTCACTGCTTCCAAGCAGATGCTTGCAGTGCAGAGGGCAACTTTTCTGATTTTTTGGGGTAGCAGTAGGTCATCTCCAACCCTTTAGTGTTGGGCAGAACCTCTGCCTTGGTGAGGTTCCTTTGGTAGCACTCCAGCAGGCAGGTCTGTCAAAATCACTCGCCCCAGCTCTGAGCAACATTGCGAGGACAGACTATTTTGGCAACACAACCTGAAGTCTAAGTCCCAAAACCCACACAGACAACATGACACTGTTCTGTCCATAGTGTTACTGATGGGCAAGTCTGATCTTGCAGGCCAGAGAGCAGACTGGCATTGTGCTTCTCTCACCTAACTCAACTGTGACATCATTCTCCTTTTATAAGTGGACCCACTTTGTTTGATGGGACTTACTTCCTAGTAGGTGTATTTGGAATTGGATGAGTGACAAAGGAATTTATATAGTTGATTCTGTACATGGGCCTTTCAGTGCACTTTTTTAAAAAATTGCATGAATTGACCCTAAATCAAAGAATTAAATACAGGTCCAGCATCCCAAGAGAAGCATGATTTAATTGTTCTGTGAATTGGGACAGTTGTTTTGCTTGCAAGGAAAGGCTTGCTTGAACACTTACTTTTCTAAGCAAATAGCTAATTTCAGATAATTTGATTTTGCATGTTCCGTTATATTGCATGCAAGGATAATTTGCTGCTTTACATACTTTATTGGTAGGATGCATAAATCAAATGCACATGTTTTGCTGCACAGTTCCACAAATGTTCTTGTTATTGCAGTCTATTGACAGAATAAAGTTGTAGAGCCTCGAGTTGTGTTCCTACCTTCCCTTTTTGTTCCTCTCCATCTTTGTGAACTTTTGGTCAGTAGTACCTAACAATATATGTTGCAACATGAGGTAATTTCCTCCCCTGCTGAACAAGTAACACAAAATGCTTTTCTTCTGCAGATGTGGAAGCTAAACCAGAAAACAGAAATTCAAAAAGCAGGTCTAGGGAGCAACAAAGCTCCTAATTCTATTACCCCCACTACATGAGATGTGGGCCAAGTGGTGAGTTTTCTGCCCAACATGTAAATGAGATTGCTTTCATTTACAGAGGAGTAAAAAACTAACATTTATAAATGAAAACAAGTGCAATTTGCATTAACAGTTGTCAGTACCGCTTGCATTAAATGGCTCACTATCTTGCTTACTGTATTCAAGCTAAGCTAGCATGTGACACTTATTTATCTACCCAGGCAAGGAGTGTCCAATCTTCTAAATCCACATTGCTTTTCTCATATATGTCTCCAATACCCATTTTAGAATGTGATAGGCTATATGATCAGAGCTATGCATACTCCATAGAAACAGATTTATTTTTTTTAATTACACCCTGAAACAGTTTAAGTTTTGTGGTTCTGGATTCTGCGAATAAAATAAATTAAGCGCAATTCTTCTTACTTTATTTAACTGTCATTTTTACTATTTTGCATGATTTATTTCAGTTATGTTGAGGGCACAGAAGTATCCATGGCCTTTTGTGTACATTGGGAATGCTGTTCAGCCCCCACCCCTCTAGCTCCTGAAAAACTTGTTTTCAAGCATATCTTTGCAGGACTTGAAACCCTATCTTTAAAAAACAACCATGAATTATTATGAAACTTGAGTTCTACCCTAAGTAGCACCACTTGTGCTTTCTTCTCTGTCAATCACTGAGACTTCCAGCATATGCACAGCCCTGTATAGTATGCATGTAAAAGCATAGTAGCTACAGGAATTGAAAGGCTGCAATCCTATACACATTTACATGGGAGTAAGTCCTATTGAAAATAGTGGGACTTGTTTCTGGCTAATCATGTATAGGATTGCAGTTATAACAGTGGTGCCCAGATGCCATTATATAATATTTTACTCTTGGCATTCTGTCTCCCTTCTTCTTAATCATTGCTTAAACCATTTCTATTGTGTCCTCCTAGTTCTTGTAGTCACTTTGCTTTTTTATATCTCTTCTATATCTTTTAAAGCTTTTCTTACGTTTACTTCTCTTTCTACTTTTCACTTGAACACAGAGAGAAAAGTGTCCTTCAGTATCTCAGTGTGAAGCCTTTATTACTGAAGTAACAAGGCATCCGGCTATAGGAATCATGTTGTGTTTTTAAAAATAGTTGAAAGTTTTTTCAGGCCTACATGAATAGAACAATCAAGAAATATGCATCTTCTTTCCTTGAATCAAGGAGCTGTGCTGGTGTCTCCTGCTGAATTTTTTTAAAGAAGGAATTTATTGCACATTGCACTGTTAAGATCTACTGAATAAAGGACAGCTTTAACCTCTCTAACGACCAAGGGTTGTATGGCCTCAAGAATTGCTCCAGGAACTCAATTGCTTTTTTTCTTCATTCCTTTATGAACCAACTGCTTACTGCTTCTGCTAATAATTAGCAATATTTAGTTCTGTAAATCTGAAAGGGGAGAAGGCTGTAGTATATTGTGGAATTTGTTGTAAATACAGGTACAAAAATGAACCCGTCAAGCTTATTTTATTGGTTTGCATTATTTGCATGATGTTGCTCTTTGTAAAATGAGACTCTGCTGGTTATTTTGGTGCAAATGGCAAGAAGAAATTGTTTAGGTACTTGAAAACATAGCTAAACACTTTAATCCACACTCTACATGAATTCTTTTGTTCCATGAGTTTTCAAGGCAACAAGTTATTTTGCAAAACAATACAATTAGGGTGGGGGCGGGGGCAGGGAAACGATGGAATTAATATTCCTGGAACTTTCTATGTCCAATAAAACAATCTCTGTTTTCAACAAATACAAATTTTGGAACAAAACTGTCTTTTAAGTTAAATATTTTGTATTTTTACTTGTGTTTTTTTTAATTTGTGATTTTGTTAGCTTATTATGGTTTAGGAGGAAGCTTTATGGGGGAAGACCAAGATAAACAAGGTTCTGATAAGCATTTTGAAGCCATTCCTTTTATTAAGGCTCTTACTAATCTTTCAGCCTTTTTGTTCCTTATAATTGTATATGAATTAAGATTAATGCTGTTGGTACTTTAAAAATATTTGTTGTATGCATTTGTCTTAAAACTCTTGCAAAGAGCACAGGAAAATAGATTTGGTTAATCCTGGGAAATGTACATGAAATTATCCTGGTTTATATTAAATTTCAAAGGTTTATTTTCTTACGAGTCACTAAATGTATTAATATTTCCATGACAATATATCACATTTTAACCATTTAACCTCATTGCGTTCATTCAACCTTGCTAATATTTATGCACCTGAGCATCCTTAAACCTCACCACGCTTCATTTTTATTTCAGCCAAACTATTTGCAAGGAGTTGTACTATATACATGGCTGGTGGCTGGGTCTGCTTCATCTCAGGGTCGTGGGTTCGAGCCCCATGTTGGGCAAGTGTTTCCTGCTTTGCCAGGGGTTGGACTAGATGACCCTCGTGGTCCCTTCCAGCTCTACAATTCTATGATTCTATGGAGCGTTGTAATCCAAAACATCTGGAGGGTGCTATGTTTGTGAATTCCGACCTAGTAAACTCCTTGTAATATCAAACAATTTTTTAAAAAAGAAAGCATTTTGTACAGCGTTGCAAACGTTTATTACAGCCATCGGGCTTCTTGCAAATGATTGCTAATGTTATTTGTAATGTAAGAATAGGTTCTGTCTCCCCCACTGGCAAATGAAACAGCAAGGTGCAAATGAAAAACAGCAGGGGCTAGATAGGCAGAGCAGCTCACCATTCCAGTTCTGTCCTGAGAGCAGCAAACATGCAGAATCCTCCCATGGCTGTGTCAGGCATGTTCCTGAACAGCAAGCATGTAACTGGATGAAGACACACACACAAACACACACACACACACACACCCACACACACACACACACACACCCACACCAAGCGGGGCATCTAATATCCAGGCTTTTTATTTTGTTCTGTGCTGTTTTAATCTTATGGTTTAATTTTGGTTCAGGCTGTGCATCTTTCAACCCTGGAGGGGAAGCGTATTATAAATACATGTAATAAATAATAAAAAATTACAGGCAGCACACAGCTAGTGTGTCTGGAGAGTCTCTTCAGCTGCAGCCTAAAAGTTGTATGTACTTCCTACCCTCTGCATGGGATGGTAGGATTGTGGCCATAATTGGTAATTTCTGAGTCCATGGCCTTTCAGATATTACCATGCATCCTTGACTATGATTTTGTCAGAATAAAATTAAAATAAAATGAGTGAACGGTAAGCTTCCCTTGATTGTCATATGGGGAAAACAGAGGATGGATACTAGGCATATGAAGATTACATAAAACACATCAGTAATTTTGTTCAGTAGCGGGTTGTGCCACCCTGTCTTGTGTCACCAGTCTCTTCCCCTCTGAAGATATGGGATCTTTTAAGAGGATGATTCTAATATCTGGGAACATTGATGTTTCTAAAGGTGGGCGTACATGGAGATGGTGATTAGCTAGCTTTGTAGATCAGCTTGTGTTTTTTTTATGAACTGATCCCTAAGCTTCTGTTGCTTTGTTTAGACTCTCAAGCTTCCGGGAACAATTGTGTGTTTTTCATGCATTTACCAACCCGCTGATTGACCATACCTATTTTCTTAAGATTTGCACCTTTTTGAGCTTTGCACTTGTTTCATATTCCTGTGTGCTTTGGCTTAATGATTTGTTTCACATGCACTCTACCTTTCTACAGGCAATTATATCAGCTAGAGACTGACTATCATCTACCTGGAACTTCTCTTGTGCATGCAGGCCTCCCTTGGAGTCAAAGGGAGTTGCGCAAGAGCGTTGCTTTATTTTCACAACACTTGCACAGGCAAAGTGAACGCAAGATCATGCCTTTTATGATTTACCTGTTTTGGCAATAGGCTGGAGTTAGCACTATGCGTAAGGGTTTGTTGGTGTTTGTTTTTGTTTTAAATAGCATAATTCAAAGTTTTAAGACCGAAATACAATCTTCCCTTAACTAAACTTAATTCATTGATATTTTGCAGAGGAAGATGCTCATGAGCTGCAAGCATTTTGCTTCCCTAGCTCTTTCTCAACAAGCCTGGTAATTTGTTTTGTATAAAGCCAGATGGTTTTCTGCTAACAGCTTAACAGAAAACAGTGCCTGGATTTTATGCAGGAGAACCAAAGCCCTGTATATGTTTAGCTTCCCTTTCCAGAGCACATTGAGGAGTATAACCTGGCTCCCTGATCTCTCTAGACTCCACCACTTATGAATCGGAAAGAAAATTGAACTGGTCCTCCCACTTCATCTCAATTTTCATTGCCGTCTACCCCCGTTTCTAAAAATAATTAACTTTTTAAAAAACTTTATAAAGTCTGTGACAGTGTCAGAAATTAATGTGTCACTTCACCATCTGTTTAAATCCCAGCACCTTTAAAACTAAATGCAAGGGCTTTTTCACTGCACAAGACAATATCCAGCAGCTGGAAAGTGGAAGCTGGAAATGTATTGTAATACAATGAAATGTTTTAATTTCCGCTCTGCTGCTGCAGTTGCCAAGGCTACAATCGCCTTTTCCAGAATGCATTGTTTCTTAAAATGTTTTGTGTTCTGAGAGACTGAGCAGCTCCAGCAATGGTGTGAACTGTTGTGTGTATGTGTGAGTGTGTGTGTGTGTAGCTCAAGCATTGTTAAGAATGGAACTGCCTTAAAAGGAGGGAGCACCTGGGTGCGACACAAACTGTTTAAACACTGTTTTACAGAAGCTGTTATTTAAAGCTGTAGTTTTCCTTTCTTATACCTATTAAGGAGTTTTGTAATGTTTGCCATTGTACACTACTTAATTATGTTATTAAAATTCCAAGCCAAATAACTCAACTTTCCCTCTCTCTTTATTCACCTTTTTCAAAGATGCTTTTATTTGGTCCTTCCTGAGCCTACAGTTGGAACTAAAGTTACTGGTAAATTAATAAGCACTCTGTATCTGGAAAATGATAATAAAATCATGTTTGTTGCTTATAGCCAACACCCATCATACCTGAGCGGCAAACAATTAAGTCAAATGTGGTTGTATTTGGAATAGCGTAAATTGTACTGGTTGCCACAGAGGGTGGAGATTTTAGGTACTGAATCAGAGACATTCTATATTTCAAACATGTGGCCTTACCACCGAATCACAGCCACTCACATAGACTGATGTGGCTGGAAATAACATTGGTCACATCCACACCACAAACTTGAAGCACTCCTTTACCACTTTTAACAGTCATAGCTTACCCACCCAACCCCTGCCTCCTAAGAATCCTGGGGTCTGTGTTTAAGGCTTATTAAGGGTGCTGACAATTATAGCTTTGAGAGGGGTACACTACAGTTCACAAGATTCTTGGGGGGCAGGTAGCCATGACTGTATAAGTGAGCTTTAAAAGTGTGGTGTGGATGTGACCATTATCAAATACATCATGAAACTGGTAGTAACTACCTAACTAAAGATAAACTACTATAATTTTGAAAAACACTATACAAATAAAATTAACGGATAGCTAGCATCTTTAAATTTTCATGACATGATTTTACATATAAAATGGTGGTGTAAAGCTACTTGTCACTTTCATCAAAATGTACAATTGTCGGCTCATGTCCTGTGGACTTCAGAAATCTTAGAAAGTCATCTGGATGTAGTCCCATAGTTGCTGCATTTGTCATTGGGTGAAAATACAACATGTCGTGGCCTCCTTCCAGAAAGCCAGAATCCAACACAAACTTCACATCTCCCTGGTCACAGAAAAGAGCTAGGGGCGTTGCACACCCCTGGCCAACTTTCAGCTTATCGAGCATGGCCGCTTCATCAGCAAAACGAAGATTCCCGCTTCCAACACCTAGTTTCTTTGCCAAGTCATTTAAATTGATTTGCCTGTTGTGCAGGACCGTCACCAGCCAGAACCCTTTTTTCTTCTTATCTTTAAGGAAAAGGTTTTTGCTGTGTGCTCCTTTCAGATGCTGGACGTAAGGCATCATTTCTTCAACTGTGAACACCTAAAAGAGATCATTGAAACAGTTTGGCTATTCCTTGCACAATCCATTGGCTGAGCTTTTTAAATAACACACAAGCCACAATTCACAGAATGACTCCTGCGCAAACCCCAATGAAATGACTGCAAAAATCTTGCTCATTTCAACACAGTGCATACAAGAGAACTCCCAAGTGGAATGTTTCCACAGGCTTCCTATACAGGAATAAGACTGACTAATGTAAATCCAGAAATATGCCCTCCGAGCCTGAGCTCGAGATCATTTTCAGCAAGGAGAAGGGACTATATCAGAATGCGTTCCATGTGGGTCAGTGTCCAGCAACTAGTCACACCCAGGTTTATCAAAGTGATGGGGGGGGTGAAGAGCTCTAGAGCAATCGACCCAATTTCCGCTTACTTGTATCAGTTTCATGTTAGAAACTGCAACCAGTTCTAATGCTGTAGTTGCAGTGTGATCAATGTTCTCAAGTGGCAAGTAGGATTCCTTGTTTCTTGGGCACACGTTTGATAATGCACAGAAATCTCCCTGTTCTATTAACACTTTATCTCAGGCTATGGGGTTGCTTGGTTTTTCCTCATGTGATGGCAAAGGTGTTATAATGCAATTTTCACATGAGTAAAATACTATCACACTCCTATCTTCAACCTGTTTTGGCCCTTGTGAGAACAGGATTGCCAGGTTAGATAGGCCATAGGCCTAATCCAGCAGGCTATTACAATCTTAACTAATACTAAGGCTGATGTAACGCTTGCCTGGGAGTAAACCCTATTGAACTCTGTGGAGTTTACTTTGGGGTAGAACGTGCGTAGGATTGCATCAGTAAGTGTAACATAATTACACTACCGGTATTTCTCCCCTGCCAACAAAACAAAATCACTTTTACCCTACTGAATTCCTAGCTTGTTCTTGTTAAAGGAATAATAATAATAATAATAATAATACCAGCTGTCACATTAGAAATTAAACCCCTCTGAGCATGTCCAGAGTGCCATTCTCTTTCCCAAGGCCATGATGACTTAGAGCTGTTCCTTTTATTGTTTGTCATTATAAGACTGTTGCTATCCTAATGTGTCTACACTGGTTTTATTGCTTTGGAGCTGTAAACTTGATATTGGAAAGTATTGTAAGAAAAATGCTCGGAGCAGGGCATCTGCATCAGACTGTAGTCATAGCCTGCTGGATCTGGCCAAGACCCATCTGGTCCAGAATCCTGCTCTCAGTGGCCAATTGTAGGAAACAACAGCACTCTCCCCGCCCTTGGTTTCCAGCAGCTGGTATTCAGAAGCATTTCTGCCTCTGATCTTGGAGGCAGGGCATACCGGTAGCTATCCTGGTTAGCAGCCGTTGTTAGCCGCCGCCTCCCTGGATTTCTCCAATCCTATCTTAAATCTATCCAGGTTGCTGGCTCTCGCTGCCTCCTGCGTTGCGTGAAGTTGTTCTTTCATCTGTCCTGGATCATCCAACATTCAGCTTCGTTGGGTGCCCAGTGCCCACTCGTCCTAGCGCTATGAAACGGGGAGAGAAACTTCATACCGATTTTCTCCACGCCTCTCCTCCAAACACCCGCTTTGCACAGGACGTATAAGCAGCAGGGGGCTGCTAATCTGAGCCAGCCACGTGGCAACTGCTCTTCCCTGCCTCTTCTCCCTCCACGTGCGCCCGCGATCCGCGCACTCCCCTCACCTCGGGGTGCTCCACGGCGAGCGCTTGGATGCCCAGGCCGTGCAGGTGATCCTCTAGCGCCTTCCGAAGTGCCCCCTCCGCTTGCGGCTGCCCGGCCATGGCTGGTCCTTCGCACTCGCTTCGGCCCTTTTGGAGATGGGGACCGTCAGCTGATCGAGCGACGCGCTGCGGGAAAGGAGGCGCCGCCTTTCCGCTTGGGCCAAGGAGAGGGGACGGCTTCCGCCAGCCAGAAAGAAACGCGGGATCGCTTTCATCCGCTTTGCAACTGAAAGTGTGGAGTTCGATTTCCGAATTTACTTGCGTTTACTCGGCAGCAAATCCCCGCTGATTTCAGGGGCGCTTCCTCTCCGGTAAACGCGCGTGGAATTGTAATCCGCAACTCGTTGGCTGCAGGCTTTTAAGCCGATTGCTAGATCCGTGAGTAACGTGCATAGGATTGCAGTTACTTTATGTACAGGTGAAACTTGAAAAATTAGAATATCGTGGGAAGGTTCATTTCTTTCAGTAATTCAACTTAAAAGGTGAAACGAATATATGAGATAGACTCATGACATGCCAAGCGAGATATGTCAAGCCTTTATTTGTTATAATTGTGATGATTATGGCGTGCAGCTGATGAGAACCCCAAAGTAACAATTTCAACTTTGGGGTGCTCATCAGCTGCACGCCATAATCATCACACTTATAACAAATAAAGGCTTGACATATCTTGCTTTGCATGTCATGAGCCTATCTCATATATTAAACTCCAGTAGCTAATGAAAACAATTGCTTACATAAATGGACTTTTCCACAATATTCTAGTTTTTCGAGTTTCACCTGTATAGTACGTAGGGCAGATGAGGCTCCTCAACCTGGGAAGGTAGCCCATCTAGATTCTAGAAGGAAAACTCTGGTCCTAAACCTCTGCAGCCTTGCAGGATATATTCTGGAGAAGAAAAGGCTAAGGAGCAACCCACACACAAATCTGGAGTGGAGTCCCTAAAACGGTTGGACAGTGCTTTGTAGGCTTCCTTCCAGCAACTCCTGCAGCCAAGCTGGTGCCAACCGCATTGTTCTGCTTTCCTTTGGACCACATCAGTGAGGCAAGCCAAGGGGTGGGGGGGGTCTTGGACCTCCATAGACACTGCCCAGGCTTGTCCTCCGGGGAGGTCACTTCAGTGCTTGACTTCACGCCCAGAGGCACACTCCATTGTCTCTGTAGACAGATGGATGCCAACAAAATTCACGATTAACATGATCTATTCCTCAACTACAACTATTTGGATTTAAAGTGGTGCAATGCATGCTCCTTTGCTTACGAAGTGATTTCCCTGCCTAAAACAAGAGCACAATCTAGGAGTAATTTCATATGCAAAAGTAATAGGAACATAGGAAGCGGCCTTTTCCTGCGTTAGACCATTTGTCCATCTAACTCAGTATTGTCTACACTGACTGGCAGCAGCTCTCCAGGGTTCCAGGGAGGGCTTCTCTTCCAGTCTTCCTGTAGAAGCCAGGGATTGTATCAGGGGCCTTCTGCTTGCAAAGAAAATGTGCCGCCACTGAGCCATGCTCCATCTCTTAATATTCATTAGATTCCTGCTTAAATTAATATGTAGTTTAGTGCTATTGATTCAATGTAGTTTAATGAGAGAAGTACCCAGTGGATTGGGCCTTAAGCATTTTGAGATTCTCTTGGAATGCTGTGAGCTAGCCTTTCCTAGTCTACACCAGGAGGGATTTGCTAAGCTGTTAAGAACAACAATCTGTTCTAATGCAAGACATTAACTGGAAAGTGAATAAATTAGCATTAATTCTGGGGGAAATGGATATTAAATTGAATGGCTTTAATTGTGCATTCACACTTATTTGGCAATAGGTGAACTGCAGAGTAAAATGCATTGGAAATTCAACTGCTTAATGAAAACAGCTGCTCTTGGTGTGTTTTATTTAATAAACCAATTATCTAAACAATCTTGTCTGCAACTGAAGCGAGATGTAATATTAATCCTGTTAAAATGCTTCTGTCTAGTTACCAAAATATGAAAGGGGTGGGACCCACAAGGTAATTTTTTTAAGCTGATAAAAAAACTTCTGATATTGGTGATTAGATCAAGGTCTTCTGTGCCATGGTTTTTAAAATAAAAAGGTTTTGAGTTTCATGATGATTCACTTATTCCAGGGGTTGGCAACTTTAGGTTTCACCGGCCAACTGTTGGGCAGTGTCTACAGAACAGACTTAGTATCATCTGATAAAATTGTAGAGTTGGAACATTAGAAGCATCCTGCTGGATCAGGACAGTGGCCCATCTAGTCCAGCATCATGTTCTCACAGTGGCGAACCAAATGCCTATGTTACAGGTAGATAGCCGTGTTGGTTTGTTCTTGGTATGAGCTTTCGTGTGCATGCACTATGGTAAGCCTGCAAGGAGGACCAGAGTACAAGAGCACTCTCCTTTCCTGTAGTTTCCAGCAGCTGATATTCAGAAGCATACTACCTCAGTAGTAATCTGGCCTAAACCCCTGCTGATGCTAGAATCATGGGGATTTTCTAATGGTTGTGTAGAAAAGGAAATTCCAGTAATAAGCTCAAAAAGCAGTTCCACCAGTGGCAAGTAGAGCTCATCTCGCCCTGCCCTTCTGTTACACTGGGGCATTTTACCTAATTGTATAGAATCACAGATTTGTAGAGTTGGAAGGGACATCTCATAGTCCAACCCCCTGCAATGCCAGGAATCTCAGCTAAAGAATCCATGACAGATGGCCATCCAACCTCTGATTGGAAACCTCCAAGGAAGGAGAGTCCACAGCCTCCCAAGGGAGACTGTTCCACTGCCGAACAGCCCTGACTGTCAGAAAGTTCTTCCTGATGTTACCGTAAGTTGGAATCTCCTTTGTAGCCAAGGACTTACTACCATCACAAAACCCAGAGCACTAGGTTATTATTGTCTTTATTTACATCCCGCCTTTTTCATAGTTTGGGACAAGAAGACAGTTCATGTTAATTAAAACAACACATAAAATACAGGCGGCTAAAAACTTATGAAAAACAATAGTTAAAAAGTAATTAAACTATAGCAGAATTAAAACAACATAAAAACAGAGGAGAAAATAGTGTAAGTTTCAAAGTGATTTTTCACTACGGGTTTAGTAAAAAGAAAGGAGAAAATGGAAATATGGCAAGGTATGGAGGTCTCATACACCCCAGATATGGAGGTCTCATACACCCCAGGTAGTGTGGTTGCTGACCTTGAGCCAGACATCCTGGAGAGTGAAGTCAAATGGGCCTTAGAAAGCCTTGCTAACAACAAGGCCAGTGGAAGTGATGACATTCCAACTGAACTATTTAAAATTTTAAAAGATGATGCTGTAAAGGTGCTACACTCAATATGCCAGCAAGTTTGGAAAACTCAGCAGTGGCCAGAGGATTGGAGAAGATCAGTCTACATCCCAATCCCAAAGAAGGGCAGCGCCAAAGAATGCTCCAACTACCGCACAATTGTGCTCATTTCACACGCTAGCAAGGTTTTGCTAAAAATTCTACAAGGCAGGCTTAAGCAGTATGTGGACCGAGAACTCCCAGAAGTGCAAACTGGATTTCGAAGGGGCAGAGGAACCAGAGACCAAATTGCAAACATGCGCTGGATTATGGAGAAAGCTAGAGAGTTCCAGAAAAACATTTACTTCTGCTTCATTGACTACGCAAAAGCTTTTGACTGTGTCAACCACAGCAAACTATGGCAAGTTCTTAAAGAAATGGGAGTGCCTGATCACCTCATCTGTCTCCTGAGAAATCTCTATGTGGGACAAGAAGCTACAGTTAGAACTGGATATGGAATAACTGATTGGTTCAAAATTGGGAAAGGAGTACGACAAGGCTGTATATTGTCTCCCTGCTTATTTAACTTATATGCAGAATTCATCATGAGAAAGGCTGGACTGGATGAATCCCAAACCGGAATTAAGATTGCCGGAAGAAATATCAACAACCTCAGATATGCTGATGATACAACCTTGATGGCAGAAAGTGAGGAAGAATTAAAGAACCTTTTAATGAGGGTGAAAGAGGAGAGCGCAAAATATGGTCTGAAGCTCAACATCAAAAAAACTAAGATCATGGCCACTGGTCCCATCACCTCCTGGCAAATAGAAGGGGATGAAATGGAGGCAGTGAGAGATTTCACTTTCTTGGGTTCCATGATCACTTCAGATGGTGACAGCAGTCACGAAATTAGAAGACGCCTGCTTATTGGGAGAAAAGCAATGACAAGCCTAGACAGCATCTTAAAAAGCAAAGACATCACCTTGCCGACAAAGGTCCGTATAGTTAAAGCTATGGTTTTCCCAGTAGTAATGTACGGAAGTGAGAGCTGGACCATAAAGAAGGCTGACCACCGAAGAATTGATGCTTTTGAATTATGGTGCTGGAGGAGACTCTTGAGAGTCCCATGGACTGCAAGAAGATCAAACCTATCCATTCTTAAAGAAATCAGCCCTGAATGCTCACTAGAAGGACAGATCCTGAAGTTGAGGTTCCAGTACTTTGGCCACCTCATGAGAAGAGAAGACTCCCTAGAAAAGACCCTGATGTTGGGAAAGATGGAGGGCACAAGGAGAAGGGGACGGCAGAGGATGAGATGGTTGGACAGTGTTCTCGAAGCTACTAACATGAGTTTGGCCAAACTGCGAGAGGCAGTGAAGGATAGGCGTGCCTGGCGTGCTCTGGTCCATGGGGTCACGAAGAGTCGGACACGACTGAACGACTGAACAACAACAACATGTTCTGACCAATCCCAGTCAATAATCTGGCCGCTGTATTTTGAACCCATTGAAGTTTCAGGGTCATCCCCCAAACCATCCCATGTACAATGCATGGTGAAAGGCATGGCATAAACCTGAACTTGGATAAGTAAAACGTATCTTGCAGAGTCTCACAAGTCCTTTCCAAAGAAAACTCTACATAATGCTGTTTGTCTGTTAAGGACAGCGCCCGTCAAAAGCACTTTCACTGACATGGCAGCAGTCAAGATATGTCTGTTGTGCTCACTGATTGCCTGTGTTTTCCTCTCACCGCCCCCCCCCCCTGCAGTCAGATTACAGATGGCTGGGTCTTTTCAATGAAATTCTTCCTGGCACACACATGACATCAGTCCCCTAGATTAGAAGAAATTCTAGGCAGAAGCAGTGGTCCTTTTAAAAGCCTTTGAAAACCCTTAATCTTCTTCTGCCCTCCCCTCACATTAACAATGCAGAGAAACCCCAGGGATAATCCCAAATGACACAGTGCAAGCAAGTGCTCTTTAGCCTGAGGAGAAGGCGGATTTTTTTTATTGGGCCTCAGAGGAAGGAGCAGAGGATTGCTGCAAATTATAGTGCCTTGGCAGGAAAGAAAATTAGAGCTTAGACAGACTATCAGTGCAACCCTGTGCAAATTTACTCGAAAGTAAGTATCTGAAGAAGTGTGCATGCACACGAAAGCTGATACCAAGAACAAACTTAGTTGGTCTCTAAGGTGCTACTGGAAGGAATTTTTTTATTTTGTTTTGACTATGACAGACCAACACGGCTATCTACCTGTAATCGAAAGTAAGTGCCACTGAATCCAAATAGGTGCAAAGGGGATGGCAGCTGGTGTCATGTCAAAATTACTGTGCTTGAATACTTCAGAAACTTTATATCTGATGATGCATGTTAAGCAATGTTTGAACGCCCCAAAAGAATGTGTCAGACTACACAAAGGAGAAAAAAGAATTAAACATGGGCTGTAAAATGGAGAATCAAAAGAGGAACTAAGTAATATTTTTTCAGTCCTCCAGTTTTGCTTAAGAAACAGCACACACAACCATAATCTGGGGGTGGGGGTGGGGTTCGTCTTTGTCACCGTAAATTTCTATATTACATCCATGCTTTTTATTGTTAAATTTGCAGCTGTTAACAATCTGCCCATCCTTGCAGCTGCTAAAAATTCCAATCGCTCGCCAGCATATGGAACAGACAGAACTTCTGCCTAGTTTAACAGTACAAATCTAGTATACATGTCTACTCAGAAGTTCGTTTCATAGAGGTAAGTACATGTAGGAATGCCAGCTCAATTCTGCAGAAACCAATAATGGCAAAACTCTACTTTTGCTTAAAAACAAACACCATTTATCAAGGCTAGGGCAGATTAAAACTACAATAAAAAGGTAAAGGGGCCCCTGACCATTAGGTCCAGTTGTGTCCGACTCTGGGGTTGCGGCGCTCATCTCGCATTATTGGCCAAGGGAGCCGGTGTATAGCTTCCGGGTCATGTGGCCAGCATGACAAAGCCGCTTCTGGCAAACCAGAGCAGCGCACTGAAACACTGTTTACCTTCCCGCCGGAGTGGTACCTATTTATCTACTTGCACTTTGACGTGCTTTCGAACTGCTAGGTTGGCAGGAGCAGGGACCGAGCAATAGGAGCTCACCCCGTCGCAGGGATTCGAACTGCCGACCTTCTGATCGGCAAGCCCTAGCCAGTGATGGCTAACCTTGACACCCCAGATGTTTTGGAACTACAACTCCCATCATCCCTAGCTAACAGGATCAGTGGTCAGGGATGATGTGAGTTGTAGTCCCAAAACATCTGGAGTGTCAAGGTTAGCCATCACTGCCCTAGGCTCTGTGGTTTAACCCACAGCGCCATCTGGCAAATAAGGCTGCAAATATTCCCACTGCTTACTTGGATGCAAGTACCTGTATCATTGAACAAAGAAGTGGGTTCGGGTTGCATTCATTTATTTGCGTTTATTTTGCAGCACCGAATACAGTGGAACTTCTGCCTCTTATAAGAGAGGGAGGGCAAATGCAACCCTCAGGGACGACTCAAAATCAGGACTGACCCCCTTTTGGGGGCCAACTTTACACTTTATACGGTTTATTTTGTGACTTCAGTTTTAACATTGTAATCCGACTTTTCCGCCCTGGCAGGAGGTGGATATATAAAAAGAAAGTTTAAAGTTGAAACTTAATTACTAGGAAGCAAAACCTAAAGGACTCAGGCGGGAGCTTATTTAGCTTACACTCAGCGACTTTCTAACATCCCTTTTCACCACGTGAGTTGCGGCCCCGCCCTTCCCGAGTGAGGGCAAGAGAAGGGCTACAGGGCTTCGGCCGCCGCTGCCGAGCATGCTCGGGAAGGGTGGCGCATGCTCAGTGAAGGACTCGGCATGAAGAACACCTTTCCCCTTCTTTTCTTTTAAAGGGTTGCGCTGGGGCCTTCGGCTCCCCGCTGAGGAAGAGGGAGAGGGCAGGCTTCTTCCGGAGAACAGGTAGCTACAGAAACACACGCACCCGGGTGGGTGCTCGGTGGGGGGGTGGGGGTGGCGGCGAGGACGGCGCGGAATACCATCACGAGAAGCGACGGCGACGACAGCGGCTTTCCTAACGGCCCTGTCTCGAGACGCGGCAGTTGGGTTGCGCATGCGCGACGGGGTGGTGTTTTTGGTTTTTTTTAAAAGGGAGCCGTTGGCGGCCGAGGAGCGCGAGCGCCACCTTCAGGCAGGGTCGTGGCAAAGCAGGAGGGAAGCCGGACGGCGAGGGGACTGAAGCAATAAGAATGTGGGCGGGGCTTGTCAGTCCTCTCCCGCTGATTTGAATGGATGAACTGGAGCCTTGGAGCAGGATTGGCTGTTCCCTCACCCGCCCTGTTTCTTTTTCTCTCCATATAAGGAAGAGCGACGCCCTTCCTCCCGAGAGTGGCTCATTTGCCATAGAGTTTATGTCAAAAAGGCCACTGTCATTATTATTATTATACCTCTGGCCCCCTTTGAGTGTCTGTGTCACTCTGTTCCCTGTCTTCTACTACTGTTATTGTTTGTTATTGTATTTATTCCCCCCCCCTTTTTTGCTTGACTGACTCAAGGCAGGCTTACAGATAAAAATAAATTAAAAAATTAAAAAATTCCTTCCAGTAGCACCTTAGAGACCAACTAAGTTTGTTCTTGGTATGAGCTTTCGTGTGCATGCACACTTCTTCAGATAAAAATAAGACCTTCATATCCTCATGCTTTCTGGTAGCAAGTACTCATGTTTATAAAAATATATATCTTTGTAGCTGCTGCAAATATATATATTTATACACACACACACACACAGCAGTTTGCAACGATATAGAAACATAAAACCAGAGAGTAACATCGAGAAAAGTTTAATGTGAGTTAAAAGAGGGGGGGAAAGGAATTAAAACCAGACGTATGGAACTAGCACTTTGGGAGGTTCAAATCTCCCCCTTAGGCATGAAGCTGAGCTTGGGCCTAACGCTTGTTTCCCAGACTAGTTCAACCTACTGTGCAAGGTTGTTGTGTCGGTAAAATGCGGGAGAGGAAGAACCATTTACGGCAGCCCTCGGCTCCTTGCAGTGGGAGGTGGGACACAGACCCAGCAATGAAAACAATATGCAGCGCATAGTCCAACTATGGACCTTGCTTAACCTGGAGGCAGTGATGGCCTTAAGAAAAGGATTAGGCACACTCATGGAGGAGAGGACGGTCAATGGCTACTGGTCATGATGGTTATGCTGTACCTCCACAGTTAGAGGCAGCAGTGGGCGCTGTGGTCTAAACCACTGAGCCTCTTGGGCTTGCCAATCAGAAGGTCGGCAGTTTGAATTCCCACAATGGAGTGAGCTCCCGTTGCTCTGTCCCAGCTTCTGCTAACCCAGCAGTTCGAAAGCACGCCAGTGCAAGTAGATAAATAGGTACTGCTGCAGCAGGAAGGTAAATGGCGTCTGTGCGCTGTGGCACTTGTCATGGTGTCCCGTTGCGCCAGAAGCAGTTTAGTCATGCTGGCCACATGACCTGGAAAAGCTGTCTGTTGACAGTCTTCTCATCTTTGCCATGTGCAGCTTCTTCCATCACTGCAGCACAGTCCACATCTGAGGAGATTCCTTTTTTTGATGCATAACGTTGCCAGATTTCTTTCTTGGGGTCCGGACATGACAACCTATTATTATTATTTGATTAGGGTGCCAGGAACAAAGGAGGATGGGAGCCTCTGTGGTTTTCAATAGTTATGTAGAATATTGAATTAGAGTAAGCATGTCGAAATAAATTAAAAAATTGTCCAGTAGCACCTTAGAGACTGTGGGACGCGGGTGGTGCTGTGGGTTAAACCACAGAGCCTAGGGCTTGCCAATCAGAAGGTCGCTGGTTTTGAATCCCCACGACAGGGTGAGCTCCCGTTGCTTGGTCCCTGCTCCTGCCAACCTAGCAGTTCGAAAGCACGTCAAAGTGCAAGTAGATAAATAGGTACCGCTCCGGCGGGAAGGTAAATGATGTTTCCATGCGCTGCCCTTGTTCGCCAGAAGCGGCTTAGTCATGCTGGCCACATGACCCGGAAGCTGTACGCCAGCTCCCTCGGCCAATAAAGCAAGATGAGCGCCGCAACCCCAGAGTTGGTCACTACTGGACCTAATGGACGGGTCCCTTTACCTTTACCTTAAATACCAACTAAGTTTGTTCTGGGTATAAGCTTTTGTGTGCATGCATACTTCTTCAGATTAAGTAAGCATGGTTCTCTCTCTCTCTCTCTCTCTCTCTCTCTCTCTCTCTCTCTCACACACACACACACACACACTACACACACTAAACATTTCCTGCTGATGTTTTCTCTTCCACACAGCCATGGAAGACACAGCATTCCTGTTCCTCTTATGCATCTGGTGCCGCTTTTTGTTCCCATTTGTGACTTCTAATGGTCCATATACCTTGAAAGGTGACTCGTTCTATCCTTTCCTTCAGAGAAGAAATGAACTGGAGGGTGATGCTGACGCTGGAGAACTTGGGCCACTTGCATCGTGCTTGCCGGCAGCTGCACTCCCTGGCTTATGGGAAAGTACACCGAACACAGTGGAAGCCTGTCTTGTCATCTGCCTACCCCATGTGCCCAGTTCAGCTGCACCCCCTGCTCTGGCAGCCTGACACCAGCTCACAGTTCAGGCTTTTAACAACCAAGGAGGTAATTAACAGCTGCTTTATTCTTGCTTCCAAGAATTCCTGTTGTGTGTGCCTGTGGAATGAAAGCTGGCACTGTTTTGTAGAGGAATCTTCAGTATATTTTGTAGGGAAACAAAAACCATGGTTAATGCAAAAGAAATGTTGAGTAAAAGTGTTTGATCTGTTCTGAACAAATTCAAGTGTGCCTTTTGCCCAGCCCATCTTGAAATGACAAACCTAGAAGTGGAAACCATTGAAAACAAGATGAAAAATGGTAATACGGCACAACATATGGTTTAATTTTTCCTCTTTCAAAGTGCATCAGCACTTTGTTCACTGGAGCGGAGTGCCTGTGGATCTTTCTTATATAGCTGTGTGTTTCCAGCTGCCGTATAAGCAAAGCAGGCCTTGCATTTTAAGATTTTACAGCTTTGCTTGAAACTGCTTCCCCTTCCATCCATTCCATGTGCACTCCTTGAACTCTATTGCAGAGAAAGAAATATGCCAAGGAGAAACAGCGACCTGTACAACCAAAACCAGAGAAGCAGGAGGTTGAGATTATGTCCAGGATGACCGTGGAAGACCTTGCAAAAGCCATGCATAAAGACATAGGTGAGACTGTTTCTTTGACTTTGCAAAGGGCACCATCACCAGAATTCATTCTCAGCTGTTCCCACTTGGATCCCTTTTTAGTGAAGCTCGGTCTAGCATCTGCCTTGCATGCATGCAGGTTGAGTTCACAGCCTCTCCAGGCAGCGCTGGCAATGTCTCCTGGCTGAAAACCCTGAAGAGACCCTGAGATAGATGGACCAATAGTCTAACTCAGCATTTTGCAGTTTCCTTTGCTGACAAGACAGGAGAATGTGGGCCTGGTATCTGCTGACTTGGGAGTCCTACAGCGGAGCTTATGTCACTCATTAGCCCATTTTAATTGTTTCAAGATTTCCTGCCTTTCCAGTGCCATAAAGGAGGTTTGTGTAAGATGTCTTTCATCCTCTAGAGCATTCCTCAGCCATCTGCTTCCGATGTGCTTGAGCTACTTTCATCTGAGAAAGGTTTGAATTAAATGAATTTGCCATAGAATTGGTCCCAGTTGGATGGGTTTTTTTTTTTTTTTTGCGGTGGGGGGTTGGGAGAGGAGAATGGGAAACCCTTTGTTGTAATTCTTTAGCTTGTTTCATTTAGATTCCCCCCCCCCACTGTGAAATGTATTTTCTCAAGGTGGTAGTGATAAATAACAGCACTGAAATCCAGATCTGAATTCAGCGACTGCTGGGGTGGTGACTGCAAGTCCCTGTGTGACAAAGACCCTATCCAGCTAGGCTCCAAGTAGTCCAAATTGCTATGTTTTACTTTCATTGTTGGAGGCAGTATGTGTCCGATTGGCAGTTGCTCGGAATCACAAGTGGGAGGGAATGCAGTTGTTCTCAGCTCCTGCTTTTGGGCTTCCCATGGGCATCTGGTTGGCTAATGTGAGAACAGGATGCTGCACCAGATGTGCCGCTGGCCTGATCTAGCAGGCTCCTCTTAGAGCTGCTTCATCAACCAGGTTCTTCCTGAGGTTGCCGCATTGACCAATACTGCTTTCCGTTTCTGTACTCAGATCATATATACGAAGCCTTGCTAAACACGAGCATTGATATAGACGCGCTAGAACCCGACTCGGTCCTGGATGAAGTGTTGATCAAGGACATCGTTAAAAAATCCGGCATGAAACACAAATGGGCCAAGTTGAAAGAAGACAAAATCAAAGAAAACAAAGATGCCGTAAAGAGGTAGTGGCTTGGGTTAATTGATTTTGGTTGCTAGGTTTATGCAGACCCTGTTTTCCATCGCTCTTTTGCTATTCCGGCTTACGTTTGATGTCTATAGTCTTTGATACTCATTCACAAACTTGGATCCTACCTTTTCGCTTAGGTTTTTGTGTGTGCTGGAAACCGCCCAGAATGGGGAAACCCAGTCAGGTGAGCAGGGTATAAATAATAAAATTATTATTATTATTATGAGTCAAAGGAGTTTCCGTTCATGGAAGGAGAGCTGTACCCATGGGAAGGGGTTCTTTGGTGAACAAAACCCATTATATGAAGCAACTCTTACTATGTGAACAGAAGCTCTTGCAGCTGAATGGAACACAGCTGTGGGAATTCTTAGAATGTACCATCCACCTTGGACCTGCCCATGAAAGCAAATCTAGAGTGAGAGACTAAGGTGATGCCCGCAGTTTCCAGGAACTCTTCTCATTGTAAGACTTTTGTGGGTGAGCTGATTGTTTGTCTGGACCCTGGGTGAGAGCCCAGAGGCTGAGTGGGAGGGTGTGCCAGAAAAAAAATGAATTGATATTGATTTAAATATATTAGTAACTTTGTGTGAGTGTACAAATTATATCTAACTGCATTTTCATAATTTTTTAAAAAGTTGTCTGTTGTTGCTTCAGTTATTTGTACACCGCTTAGAGATATTTTCAATATGTTAAGCAGTATAGAAATTAAATAATCAATCGAAGCCCTAATGAATATTGAGCCAATTTTGTTTTCTCCCTGTCCACGCCCCCTTTGCTTTGCTTATCCTCTAGCCCAGTGGTTCTCAACCTTTTCTCTCTGAATAAAAATTTGCTTGCGCCACACTGAAATTTTCATTGCTAAGAAATACGTTGGAGAACGATTCCTGTGCTTCTGTCTACGAGTTCAAATAAAAACGATTTTAGCCATTATGGAAATCTCATTTGGTCAGTAGTCTTTGAAATAAACTTTTCTGAGCTCTTTTAGTTTCTATCCTCTATAATAAAGTTGCTGTGTCCCTGCGTCCGTTCCGTGTGTCACGGAATTGCGCTACTGCGCATGTCCGTGTCCCACACGGACGCAGGGATTGGACGACGGGAGAGGGGGGCGTGTCCGAGAGGCAGTGGCGGCGCACGCACGTCGTCAGTTGGGGCAGCGCCGCCACCTCGCACGGAGCTCGCGCCGCTCTCCTCCTCAGGGCGCCGGCGGGGGCTCCGTCCTGTGGAAGTTGCGCGCTCTCTGCCTAGCGCCGTGGGGCGAGGCGGCGAGGGGCTGCGCAAGCCCGGCGGCCGCCAGGAGCTTCAAGGGCCGCGCACTACAGGAGAGCTTTCCCGCCGCGGAATGGCCGCCCACTTGCCCGCGCGAGGGCGGACGGGGGAGAGGGGGCGTGGGTATCTAGCGCCCGTTATGAACGGGCTAAATTCACTAGTAACTCAATAAACAAAGAAGTGCTGACTGAAGTAAAGCCCTTTGCTGTGAAGAGAGCACCCCGTTTCATTTAGCTGCATATCCATGCTTCCTCCTTTTCCTGAAGAAGAAAAACACACATCTTGGCAGGCTTCTGGCATTAGGCTGTGACTCGTTGCTGAGGATCACATGCCGAGATTGATGCTCAGGAATTTTAAGGGACCTGTTAAGAGAAAAATGTTAAGGAGAAACACAAAGAGGGTTTACTTCATGGGTAGGCAACCTAAGGCCTGGGGGCTACATCCGGCCCAATCGCCTTCTCAATCCGGCCCGCGGACGGTCCAGGAATCAGCGTGTTTTTACATGAGTAGAATGTGTCCTTTTATTTAAAATGCATCTCTGGGTTATTTGTGGGGCCTGCCTGGTGTTTTTACATGAGTGGAATGTGTGCTTTTATTTAAAATGCATCTCTGGGTTATTTGTGTGGCATAGGAATTCGTTCCCCCCCCCCCAAAAAAGAAATATAAAGTCCGGCCCCCCACAAGGTCTGAGGGACAGTGGACCGGCCCCCTGCTGAAAACATTTGCTGACCTCTGGTTTACTTCATTTGCAAGCCTTGTGTGTTTCTGTTCTTCGCAGGCCTCCTGCAGATCCTGCTTCATTAACTCCAAGGCCTCCAGTTGTTACCATCCTGGGCCACGTCGACCACGGGAAAACCACGTTGCTTGACACGCTGCGGAAAACTCAGGTGGCAGCAATGGAAGCAGGAGGCATCACCCAGCATATCGGCGCCTTTCTTGGTATGATTTATCGGAGTCATTTTAACGTGCATTGATAATTACGCCGGCTTTTCCTCGGATTGCCCCATCCACGCCATACATTTAAAGAAACTCTTGGACCACTTTAAAGGTCATAGCTGTTAAGGGCCTCCCCTCAGCACCCTTGAACAAACTACAGCCCCCAGGATTCCTTGGGATTTCAACACAATCTTATTTCCTAAGGTGTTTTGGTGTCAGAAAACAGTCCCAGATCTAAAGGTTGAGTTGCTGATGCTACTCTGCTGTACAGCATGGAAATGAAGACCAGCTTCAAGAATTAAGGGGCGCAGCTTCCAATAAGATAATATTTATCATGAAGGCATACAGTGGAGCCTGGGACTGCAGCAGGGTGAAAGTTAAAAAAAACAACACCTATTTTTAAAAACAGATTCTCCGAGTAGAAATTGGAGTTTGGCTTTGTGAGGAACTCCTGCTACCTTAACAGAATCCATGTTCAAAAGAAATTTGAACAGTCTGCAATCGTGTAACCATTTTTTGGTGGGGGACAAGAACCATGGAGCTCAGTGGGGCATAGATTTTTGACCTGCATTTATAATTTTTACAATAGTGCTGTATAGATTTGATTGTTTTTGGGTTTTTTCCGCAGTGCATTTGTCTTCTGGAGAAAAAATAACATTTCTGGATACTCCTGGCCATGCTGCATTTTCAGCCATGAGGGCGAGAGGTACACATGTCACGGATATTGTCATATTGGTGGTGGCCGCAGAAGATGGCGTAATGAAGCAGACTGTGGAATCTATTGAACACGCTAAAAACGCCAAAGGTACAGCACTTTTATTTAAAGCAGGTGGGAGGAAGGGAAAGATAACTTCCATTGGTCAAATACCATATATAATCACTGAAAGCCTTCACTTTTCCCCAAGGCCCTTAGATAAGATGCTTGCATGTTTGTGAGCTGCTCATTCTGATATGGTGGGATCAAAACAGCTTCACTAATAATAATAATACTGTATATTCCGGCGTATAAGACGACTTTTTAATCCCGGAAAATCTTCTCTAAAATCGGGGGTCGTCTTATACGGCAGGTATAGTTTTTCAGGCGGCGCGATGCGGGGTTCTGCCCCACCGCTGGCTGGGTGCGTGCGCCGCCTCAGCTGCCATGGAGCGCAACGGGCTCCTGTGCGGCGAGAGGGGAGGCTCTCCCTGCCGCTCCAGCTGCCGCCGCCACCACCTCAGCCGCCACGGAGGCTGGGCGTGGGCTGCGAGCACAACGGGCTCCTGTGTGACGAGAGGGGAGGCTCTCCCCGCCGCTCCAGCCGCCGCCATCTCAGCCGCCATGGAGCCTGGGGTGGGCGAGTATACCCCAAACTTGAAAAATTGGGGGTCGTCTTATACGCCCAGTTGCCTTGTACGCCGGAAAATATGGTAATAATAATTTATTATTTATACCCCGCCCATCTGGCTGGGTTTCCCCAGCCACTCTGGGCGGCTTCCAACAGAATATTAAAATACAATAATCTATAAAACATTAAAAGCTTCCCTAAACAGGGCTGCCTTCAAATGTCTTCTAAAAGTCTGCTAGTTGTTTTTCTCTTTGACATCTGGTGGGAGGGCGTTCCACAGGGAGGGTGCCACTACCGAGAAGGCCCTCTGCCTGGTTCCCTGTAGCTTTGCTTCTCGCAATGAGGGAACCGCCAGAAGGCCCTCGGCGCTGGACCTCAGTGTCTGGGCAGAACGATGGGGGTGGAGACGCTCCTTCGGGTATACTGGACCGAGGCCTTTTATAAATATCCTTTCACTTGATTGAACTGTAGTTTTGGGAAAACGTCTTGGGTTTGCTGCTTCCCATGCTTCGCTGTTTGGACTTTGGCATTCTCCCCCTGTTTCCTTTTCTCTTGCAGTTCCAATTATCGTTGCCATTAATAAATGCGACAAGCCTGAAGCCGACCCGGATAGAGTGAAGAAAGAGCTTCTGGCTCACAATGTGGTTTGTGAAGAATATGGAGGAGATGTCCAGGCCGTCCATGTTTCAGCACTGAAGGTAATTTTAACCTGTCGTCACGGTGCTAACCGCGGGTCATAGGTGGGCTTCATTTCTGGAAGCGTGTTATTTCCAGAAGCATGTTTCCTTTTCCCATAAGCTAGTTCCAGCTAATTCTGGAAGGTATTTTGTAGTGTTTTTCATGGTGCAAAATAAAAATAAAAATGCTTGTGCCATTCTTGTGTGTCTGCAGGTGTAGATCTACAGATCATTAGATTAACGCTAAGAAGATTCATAGATGGATCTGGGAGAGAATTAGTTGGGGCAAATGTTAATTTTCGAGGTTGAATAAACAACTTAATCTGCAATCCTAAAGTGGGTGGGACCCAAAGATGATTTCGCTGCCGTATGCAGCTAAGCCCTGCTGTGTTTTCACCAGCAGGGCTGAATCCATTTTGTGGGATCTTAGAAACTCTGTTTTGGAGGGTAATACAAACGAGTGATTTACACCATCTCCTGGGCTTTTGGATCTATCAGATTCAAGCAGTTTCCTGGTGCTCCCTCAAAACACCCTCTTTTTGACTCTTAACGGCATCCATTGGTAGGGCCAGGGTGACTAAGGTTTCGGTAGCAGCAGTGTCAGGCTTCGTGGGGGCCTCTCCCCAGCTGACCGCTCGAAGAAAGACTCTGAAACACGGGTGTCAAACTCCGGCCCTCCAGATGTTTTGGAACTACAATTCCCATCAGCCCTAGCTAACAGGACCAGTGGTCAGGGATGATGGGAATTGTAGTCTCAAAACATCTGGAGGGCCGGAGTTTGACACCCCTGCGGCATCAAGCTTTTAAGCTTTAATCTTGACTAATTACTTTACAACGCGGAGTGCATCATAAAAGCGACTCATCAATCACTTTCAGTTTCCCCGAATGGCCCCTGCCAATTCGCCCACCAGGAAATGCATCTAGGCAGACGGAAGCACCTCGTGCGCCTCCTTTTTCTTTCCCCGGCTACGGGGCGATGGCTCTGCCTGGCTGGCTGAAGCCCCTCCACCACCTCTTCTTCTCCACTGTTGGGACTGGGAGGGGAACTGGACAAATCCGTCTTCAAAATGGGGCTGCTCTCTATAGCTGCTTAATGCAGGACTGGAGCAGGGCTGCAAGGGCTGCAGCTCCCTGACAAGCAGGGAGGTAGAATTTAACTTCTGGCCTCTCTCTGTTTATCCTGTAGCCCTGGGGTGTCCTCCCAGGTACCATAGTATTGCCTCCTTAAAGAGCAGAGGCAGCAACAAAGCTGCTACAGTATATGACGGACCATACAGATTGGGTGTCTTTTCCTCATGCCCTTGCAAATGATAAAAAAAACCCACAACCCAGCAAAGGAAGTACTGTGGATTGGAAAAAATTCCCTGATGCTGATGCATGTTCCGGGGCATGAAGGAGTACCTGGCCACACAATGACAGTCTCCATGCAGAGGGGTTTAAATCAACCTATGCTTGGCAGCCCTAAGTGTGCCCCATCCCCAAATGGCCTTCTATGCAGTAATCCAGATTTTAGAGCTATTCATCTCCTGTCGTAATGTAACACACGGACTGATGTGTCATTTCCTTGATCCTGAGTGACTCAGCTCTTTTCTGAACCGTCTTTGTTTGGTGTAGGGCGACAACTTGATGGCTTTAGCAGACGCAACCGTGGCTCTTGCGGAGGTGTTGGAACTGAAGGCAGACTCTACGGGCCCCGTGGAAGGCACCATCATAGAGTCTCGCACAGATAAAGGAAAAGGGTGAGCCACAGGCACACGCCCCTTCATTCCTTGACAGAATCACTAGTCATTTGAGTCATTATTATTATTATTATTAATATTAGTAGTAGTAGTAGTAAATGTCAACCATGCTTTTTTCTTCAATGTTAACTTTATCTCCATTAATTGCCACCACCAGTCCTCCATATTTTTCCATCCATGTCCATGTTAAAATCTCTCTACTGTGGTCACATATTGGAATAATATTCCATAATTCCCCCCTCCCTTGTTATATATCCTTTAGTTCATGCCCAGTTCCAGGTGTTCAAATTCCATTTCCTGTTGCATTTTCATTTCCTGTCATTTGGAAGCAAAGTGGCTTCTGTTATTGCAACACTAAGAGAGGTCAGGCTATTGAACCCAGTGTGCAACCGATCTATCTCTTTCTGTGCTTCTGGGAAGCCACAAGAGAGCCACCCGGAACGTAGTAGGCAAACTTGGGACTGGTCCTTATCTCCAGCATAATTCACCTAACAGGGGTAAGGAACTGTGGCGTTGGTGATGTTAGCGAACCAGTGGCCCTCCAGATATTGCAGGACTACATTTCCCATCATGCCTGATTGTTGGTTGGAGTTGAGGGGAGTTGAAGCCCAACAGCATCTATAGGGCCACTGATTCCCCATCCCTGACTTACGGAGTGGGGAATCTAGGTACACTGTCCTGAACTATTTGGAAGGGCCAGGCTCAAGTGTGATAAAACAGATAGCAAAGTAAACAGGATCACACTTCAAAATGACCTTAACAGATTAGAGAATTGGGCCAAAGCAAACAAGATGAATTTTAACAGGGAGAATACTACACTTGGGCAAAAAAAATGAAAGGCACAAATACAGGATGGGTGACACCTGGCTTGAGAGCAGTACATGTGAAAAGGATCTAGGAGTCTTGGTAGACCACAAACTTAAGGGGTGATATGATAGCCATGTTCAAATATATAAAAGGATGTCATATAGAGGAGGGAGAAAAGTTGTTTTCTGCTGCTCCTGAGAAGCGGACACGGAGCAATGGATTCAAACTACAAGAAAGAAGATTCCACCTAAACATTAGAAAGAACTTCCTGACAGTAAGAGCTGTTCGACAGTGGAATTTGCTGCCAAGGAGTGTGGTGGAGTCTCCTTCTTTGGAGGTCTTTAAGCAGAGGCTTGACAGCCACCTGTCAGAAATGCTTTGATGGTGTTTCCTGCTTGGCAGGGGGTTGGACTGGATGGCCCTTGTGGTCTCTTCCAACTCTATGATTCTATGATTCTATGAAAGCATGCATTGCAAATTTATTTACTATGATCCACATATGGTATAACCAGGCTGAAGATAGCTCACTATTAAAAAAACAAAAAAACAAATAAAATTAGTAGCGTAAAATTGGTTGTACGAAATCAAATGCGATCTTCCCTCCTTCTCCCCTCTAGTCCAGTGACCACTGCCATCATCCAGAGAGGCACTCTGAGAAAGGGCTGTATTCTGGTTGCAGGGAAAAGCTGGGCCAAAGTGCGTATGATGTTTGACGAGAACGGCAAGGCCATGGAAGTTGCCCCTCCAAGCATGCCAGTGGAGATCGTGGGATGGAAGGAGGTTCCTTCAGCTGGAGAGGAAATCCTTGAAGTAGAGTCTGAGGTACCACAGATTTCCCATTCAGCATTTAAGCCTGGCGCCCCTAAGGTGGGTCCTCTCACTGGGCAACGAGGACACACTTACCTTAAGCTCCAGGCCTCTGGGGGGAAAGCAGCAGGGACAAGCTACCAGGGCAGGGATGGAGAACCTGCGGCCTTCCCCATGTCGTTGGGCAGCAACTCCCCCCATCTTTCTGAGGCTGATGGGAGTTGGAGCCCAACAATATCGGGACGGCCACATTGGGTGCCCACCCCTGGACTAGAGAGAAGGAGCAGAATTAATGAACACGGATTGGCTTCGGCTGTGGCAGTACAAGAAGCTATTTACACTGCTGGAACCGAAGCTATTTGCAAGCTGTTTGCTCATGGAAAGCACAGTGGGCCCCACAATCTCTGTGCACTAAGCAGCGTTTCCTCTGATCTTCCTCAAGCCACCAGAAGCATAATACCTCATTGACCGCCTCTCCTCATATGAACCTCTCCGGGCCCTGAGATCACCCTCTGAGGCCCTTCTTCGTGTGCCTCCCGCACGAAAGGTCTGGAGGGTTGTAACATGAGAACAGGCCTTTTCTGCAGTGGCTCCCCACTTATGGAATGCTCTCCCTGGGGAGATTTGCCTGGCACCTTCATTATACACCTCTAGGCGCCAGGCGAAAACGTTCCTCTTCAACCAGGCCTTTGGCTGATTGACATCCGATGCCCTTTTTAATGTGTTCTTGGGGGAGGGGTAGATTTTTGCTTTGTTGTTGTTCTTATTTTTATTACGTTATCTTGTGTTTTTTATATGGTGATTATATTTTGCAAACCACCCTGAGATCTACAATTGAATAAAAAATTAAAATAAAGTAATAATAAAAAAGCGTAAGGCAAAAAATAGGGTTGTTTTTTTTTAAACTAAGATAATTTAAACAGAACAGCTGTGTTTGGAGGCGACATATATTTGAGTACCAGCTGACTCCGTCCTAGTTTGAGCTGTTAACATCTGGCTGGTCAGTGCTGCAGATGTAGGTTTGACTACTAACTTCCCTTCCAGGTACCGAACACAATTCCCCACTTCCCTCTGTAGCTCTCACATTGCTGGTGGGTGGGGAACCCTTGGGCTATTGGGTGGGGGCTGAAGATGGAGGTGGGAGTTGGTGGCAGATCTTCCCCTCCCCCGGATCTTGGGATCCCAGCCATCGTTCTAGATCAGATCAATCAACTTTATTTTAGCTTTAAGCTCATAACACAAGACAACACAAGAACAGCAGTCACAGTCACACAGTTGAATTTAAAATTATTGGCAATAAAATTAGTGGTAATTAAGACTTAATAAGTATACAAGATAGTGTAAATATTAATTCCAACAAATTTCAATTTCCAATCAATAGTCCATTTTGTCTCTTGTATGTCAGAACGGAAGTTAAAATTTTTGCCATTTGTAGGGTTACAAACTGGTCATTGTCTTGCAATAAAAAAGCAAGGAGGAAGTCAACCGGGTGCCCAGACAGTTTTTGGATTAATGGTAATAGGTTCTAGATCAGAGAGGCAGTTCTTTTGTTCTTCTGCCAAGCAAAGGGCTCGTGAAGTTGTTGAGTGGAGAACCTACGCTGAGCAACAAGAGAGAGCGAAGAAGGACCTAGAGGTCATCGAGGTGAAGCAGAAGGAGCACAGGGATGCCTACAAGAAGGAGAGAGAGGGCATGGAAAACATGTCCTGGAAGCAGAGAAGGGCAGCGGTGTACAAGAACAAAAAGCATCTCCTGGTTATACGACCGAAAGAAAAGGCAGAGAGTGACAAAAATGTGCTGCACATCATCATCAAAGGTGGAGTCCTTCTTACTCAGTTGGGTTTGTCCTGCTCCCAAGAGCTGCTATTATTATTATTATTACTACTATTATTATTATTATTACTACTACTACTACTATTATTATTAATTCCCCAGCACTGAGGCAGTGGGCTGGGCGGGGAGCACTTCCTCATATAATATTGAATAGCACAATTTGAAGCCTTGAGAAAGCAAGGCCCACAAGAGGGCACACATGGTACATAGGAAGCTACCTTATATCAAGACAGACCACTGGTCTGCCTAGTTCAGTATTATCTGCACTGATTAGTAGCGACTGTCCAGGATTTCAGACAGGGCTCCCACAGTCTTACCTGGAGGTGTTGGGCAGTGGACCTAGGTCCTCCTCCTGCATGGAAAGCAAATGCTTTAATGCTTGAACTGTGGTCCTTCCTCATGCTACTTAACTGACACACAGGTGTGGCTTAACTGGCACCTGAAAATGGCACCTGTCATTGTTAGCCATTTATGATAAAATAGGCGCCTTACACAAGACTCGAAGATAAATTGAGATTTGTCAGGTTGGCCACAGTTGAACAGAAAGTATTATTCACGTATATATTAATGACTACAATGTGTTTCTCTCCTTTGAGCCCAAGAGAGGGTTTAGTCCTTTTTGTTTTCAAAACTCCTTCATAGCAGTGCATAAGTTACTAGTCCATAGCTTGCCTGTCCTCACAAACTCCTCCAGACACCCTCACGGTTCTCGGTCAAAGAATCAACTAACAGAATAGCCTTCCAACTGCCTCCTCCTTTCCCCATACCATTTATTCTTTGTGAAATGCATTTATAATGCAAATACAATACAAATACTAACAGTCATGACTGTTAATGGCTCTATTTGTAGACTCTTCTTTACTGAATTCCAAACAACCCCACAGCATTTTTAATAAGACTGTTGGAACGTCCGTCTGTGTGTGTGTGTGTGTGTTAATTTCAGAAATGAGGCAAAATTCCTGAGAATTTAATCAAAGCTAACGGGACTAAGTTCCTCATGGATTGTACAGTAATCAGTTGTGCTATTTTTTGTTTTGTGTGTGCCACTCGCATTTAAACTCACCGGGACTTTTGCTCTGGCCAGGTGACGTTGATGGTTCTGTGGAAGCCATCTTAAACATCCTGGACACCTACGACGCCGACGAGGAGTGTGAACTAGACGTGGTCCACTGTGGGATTGGGGATATTAGCGAAAATGACATAAACCTCGCAGAAACATTTAAAGGTAAAGGGTGGCCGTTGAAGAAAGCGACACAGAGTCATGTGTCTTAGCCAGAGCACTTTGCTTTGCAAGCAGTCAGCAGCTCGGTAACAGGCCTTAAAAGTGCGCAGAAGGTGCGCTGCAGTGACTGCAGGCAGGGTTTCCATGCAGCAGAACGGGACACACTTTCCCACCCATGTTGCAAGGCAAGTCAGGAAGGCGGATCTCATCCCCTCGACACATCGTGTTACCTGTCAAGACTGTGGCCAGATGGCACCTTTGATGCCAACTATTGGAGCTGCACATGAACTTTCCTGGTTTAGGGAAAGTTGCTGCTTGCACCATCCTGATTTCTGAATGCTTTGCATGCAATATTAGAGTCTTCACGTTTTTCATGTAAGTCACCTTGAGGCCCTTTGTGGGACAAAAGGCGACTTGCAAATTTTTATAAGTGAAATAAATAGCTTTCTACAAGGCTGTGGGAATTCAGGGCACAGAATTTAACATCACAAGAAACTCTTCTTTACTATAAAGGAGGTATCTCTTCCACATGGCTGCAAAGATAGGCTTGAGGGGTGTGTGTGTGGAATGCTTGGTGAAATCATGGAAGTCAGAGAGGAGTAGGGTAGGATTTTCAGTTCCCGAGGCGTCTCTTCCCCATCTCTTTCTTGCAGATGTGGAATAAATTATGCAAAATAAGCAGGTGCGTGCGAATGGGTGCAATTCAGTTGGGTTTCAGAATTTAGCATTCCTTGGTGCAGAATGTTACCATGCTGCAGATGTTTTGAATTTTCTCTTCATGAATATACTCAGCCCTGCCCTTAACGTTTGGTAAACAGAGCAACTCTGGAACTTTTAAAGTATGCTTAATTTGAGCCATTAGAAAGAAGAAGGAAAATAGCAATTTTACACTTACCCTCTTTGTTGCATTGTCAGGTGTTGTATACGGGTTCAATGTGAACGCAAATAAACCTATTCAGCAGCTGGCTGCCAAGAAGGGAATAAAGTTGAAAATGCACAAAATCATCTACCGGCTTGTTGAAGATTTACAGGCGGAGCTGAGCAGCACCCTGCCCTGTTCTCTAGAGGAGCATGTGTTGGGTATACTTCTGAATTTGAGATGGTGGAAATAGGGATGGTGGGGTGGTAAGCACTGATGGCCCAGGTGCCCAGGTGGTTGGCTTCCCAAAAGCAGCTGTCTGGCCACTGGGGAACAGGAGGCTGGACTTACATGGACCTTTGGCGTGATGATACACCAGAAGCCTTTCATTCAAGGGATAGCAGTTTCAGCATAGGTCAGGGGTCGGCAACCTAAGGCCCATGGGCCACAAGCGGCCCATTGGGGCCATTTAACCAGCCCATGGACCCCCGCCGCCCGCTCCCGTTTGCCGCGCTAAACCAGTACAGAGCAGAGTGGGGACCACCTTCCCCGACGCTGGCCAGCTTCCCATTGGCTGCAGGAAGCTCCTGCAGCCAATGGGAAGCTGCACACGCCTCCTCCGCGTGGGAAGGAGCGCCGGAAATAGCGCTTGCACATGCGTGCGCACGCACCCCGTCCCACCGCAGCGTCTGCGGGACCGTGAACCGGCCCAAGCCACAAAAGCTTTGCCGACCCCTGGCATAGGTATTTCTAAAAGTACTGATATTCATGGAATAGTGACAAACCAGAAACAGGATTCTCTGCAGAAATGTGCAGTGCCGTAACTGGCTGCAGAAATTCCACTTCCTAAGGATCTATTTTTCTTTTTTAATGCAAATTTCTAGGACTTGTGGCAGCCAAGATGATGATGATGATAATAATAAATTCATTTATATGGCACCCATCTGACTGGGTTGCCCCAGCCACTCTGGGCAGCTTCCAACAAATTGAAAATATTAAGCACAGTAAAACACCAAACATTAAAAATTTAAGATGTCTTATAAAAGTCAAGATAGTTAATTTCCTTGATATTTGCTGGGAGGGCATTCCGCAGGGCAGGCGCCACTACCGAGAAGGCCCTCTGCCTGGTTCCCTGTAGCTTCACTTCTCGCAATGAGGGAACTGCTAGAAAGCCCTCGGAGCTGGACATGGAGTCCAGCTAGGCTGGATGGGGCTGCAATCTTACAGCACTTAGTGAGGTGTAGTTTGAACATAACTTCTGTAGGTCATGAGTCATGACTAGGGGGGGAAAGGGGTGGGCTTCAACTTTTTCTCAGAGCAGACCTACTGAGATCAGTGGGTCTACCAATCATGTTCGTTTCAATGAGTCTAAGTAAAACTTTGTTGAATGATGTAAAACAGTCTAAAGCTGCAGAGTACTACAAAACGAGAAAGGGGGAAGATTGCAGACTTGTTCAGTTACGTCATTTAAACGCACAAAATCCAACTTTTATTGGCAGATAAAGTCTGGAATCAGGGTTTTTTGGTTTTTTTAGTACTGGATATAAGCCACCTTAGCTTTTGTATTTTGATTGGAATTAATGTTCATATCCTTTTTAATGAGCAGAGACTGCCTAAATGGCACTCTTACCCTTTTAGGATTCTCATGCTTTTTTGTTTTCCTTAGGAGAAGCTGTTGTTTTAGCAATCTTTGATGTCACCGTTGGAAAAAGTACAGTTCTAGTAGCTGGCTGCAGAGTACAGAAGGGGCAGCTGGACAGAAAGATGAAATTTAAATTAATTCGTAATCAAGAAGTTATTTGGACAGGTGAGTAGCGGTTGATTTCCTAAGCAGTCACTTCTACTGCCCAGTTCCCACAATTTTACGAGCAACCACCAAGCACCCCTGGATTTCGTAAGCCTTTCTGCCCCTCCCCTAGGTGAAATGCTTACTAAAAAAAAATAGCAAATAGACTGAATAAGGAACCGATATTTAAGCACCTCTTTATAAAAAAATAAAATTTGATCCTCCTCAGTCCTATGTCAGTCACAGACACTTTCCCAATATGCTATGTAGAATTTTTTGTGGGTAGCAGAGCTCCAGGTGGAATCAGTTACTGATTCTCTTCCGCATGACTGTGTTGAATTATTGCAGAGGTGTGTTCATATAATCTCATGTGAGGTGTGTTTGTGTGTCTCCAACACTGTTAACTGTCAGGAGGAATTTGAAAACATTACTGTTTACCCAGGCATTTGATGGTTAAATCCTGTACGTGGCAACCATGAGAACACTGGATGTTTTAGTTGAGATTCCTGCATTGCAGGGGGTTGGAGTAATGACCCTCATAGTCCCTTTCCAATTCTACAATTCTACGATTCTGAGTAGCATGCTCTGGAGTGCTGTGACTTAAGACATGGTCTGGATTGGAGCAATCTCTGCACTCTAAACATTTCTCACCTTGTAATACATGTTGCACAATTTGGAGTTTTTGCTTTATGTATGTCTTTTTTACCTAGGATACCTAACATCAATGAAGCACCATAAAGATGATGTCCCTGTAGTCAAGACTGGCATGGATTGTGGACTCAGTTTGGACAAGAACATAGCATTTCAAGTGGGAGATGAAATTGTTTGTTTCAACGAAAAGGAAATTGAGCAGACGATCTCTTGGGACCCAGGATTTTAAATCTCAAGACAGCCAAATAAATATGTGATGGGCTGAGAAACGTGGATTATATTATTTGCACTGCATCACAAAGTAGAGACATTTGAGAAGCAGCTTGCACTGTAAAAATGAATAGGGGGCTTTAATGTATTTTTTTTTTTTTACTAAAAAAGAAATCATTATGTTGTAAATTTCAATAAAAACTGTGGGAGAACTTAGCTGTACAGTGAAACCACCTGGATCTGTATTTTATGTATTACAATAGCAGCATCCTGAAACTTGTGTGTTATAGGCTGGGCCTATAACATTTTGCTGAACAGATCAGAGTACAGGTACTCGATTAACTAATGTGAGGATCTGTCACTGCAGACATGTGTGCCAAGCTATTATTCAAATCAGTTTGGAGGTACAAATTCCCTCACATTGAAATTACATGAGGGGATTACAGAGCCAGCACCACCTTGCCACACATTCAACGACCACATTCAAGCAGTGTGTATGTTGAAGGTAAAACTCCAGGGGATGAACAGGATTCCCATGACGCCCTCTGTTTTTCAAGCTGCAAACACATTTTCATGATCGTTGGGAGTCAATTCCTGCAATGCTTTACGAGAATCGTATGCCCCTTCTTCCTCAAGACTCCAAGTTCAGATTGTGCTGGGCGAATGACAGCAGCCATGGCATCTCTCCCCCCCCCCCCCGAAAGCCTTTTTTACACCAATGTTAAACATAGCCATGGTTGTGAAATATGGCTACCGTTAACTTGGTATATAGTCAAAACAAAATAAAAAAACTAAGTTTGTTCTTGGTATGAGCTTTCGTGTGATGAAGTGTGCATGCACACGAAAGCTCATACCAAGAACAAACTTAGTTGGTCTCTAAGGTGCTACTGGAAGGAATTTTTTTATTTTGTTTTGACTATGACAGACCAACACGGCTATCTACCTGCAAGGGATGCCAACATGGTGCCCAGAGACATCACAAAAGGTTTCCTCAGCTGAAATATACTTCCCTCCTATTCCTACAATGAGACTTTACAGCATTTTATTGTAGTAAGAACACATGGTGGTGTGAGTAGTAGTACCCAGAGGGACAAAAAGGTTGGCAGCCCACTGCTCCAAGGAACAAAGTCTTCCATCAATCCAGGTTTGGAGAAGGTACCCCATACTTTAGAATCAGTATTGCTGTTTTAGTTTTATCTGTCCCACACAACTATGAGATTAGAAATGGGCCATAAAATGCAGCAGGCCTAAGAATCTTAATTTGTTTTGTTTTTTAAGCTTATGACTGCAAGGTGTGGAAACTAGGCAATCACAAGAACCCCCCCCCCCAAAAAAAAGCAAGAAAAAATATGCCCCTTTGTCTCTGCTGTAGGTCCAGTTGGATTCACCTGACCAGCCCAATGAGCAGTAACCCTCTGTAAGGATTTCCGCAACAAGACCAACTCTGGAGAGGTTAGGAGAAACCCCAGACCAGCACACAGGAGGAAGGGGACTGTTCCAGCTGCCAATATGTAACACTTGCAAAGAGAATGACTGGAAGAGTACAATGTTGCATTCCACCCAATGTATGCGAAATAAAGCAAGAGCTTTATCTCTGCTTATCCTATATAATAAAGTCCCTGTGTCTCTGCGTCCAGTCCGTCCGCCCGTCCGCGCTACTGCGCATGTGCCCCACGGACACATGGAGCGCGGAGATGCGTGCACCAATCGGGGCCAGCCGAAGGCTGGGCGCGCGCGAAGCAGGCGGTTAAGCTGCTTGCTGCTGCTGCTCCTCCCGCCGCTGTTCCCTGCGCTCCGCTCAGGGGCTCCCGTGAGAAGGCGGCGGCGAGGAGTCGCGGCCGGTCCGGCGGCCTAAGGGGACAGAGGCTCCTTTGCTCTGCGCTCCACTCAGGGTGCTGATTGGCCGGAGGGCGTGTGAGCGAGCGGCTGCCGTTGGGGGCCGCGAGGGGCGAGGGTGTGTCCGTGGGCGCAAGGCGGGCAGAGGCAGGCGGGCAGCCGCGCGGAGAGGAGGAACAGGGGGCGCTGCGGTGGGAGCACCAACGGGCGGGACTGCCAGGCAGCAGGCAGGCAGCCAACTGGTGGAGGAGAAGGCGGAGAGGCGGACGCAGCCGGCGGGGATGCTGAGTGAAGCGCCCCCTCCTCCTCCTCCTCTCCGCGCGGCGGGTCCAAGGCGGCGGCGGCAGAGCAGTTTCCAAGCAGAGAAACCTCCCCAAATCCTGGGCACGGAGAAAATCTAGATTTCTCTCTCTTCCTCGCTCCTCTTTTTTCTTCTTCTTTCCCCTCCCGTCCCTTCCCTCCCTCTCCCTTTGCTTTTTTCTTCTTCTGCCTTCCTTGCTCGCTCTTCTTCCTGCCTTCTCCTTTTGCAACGCACTCGCGTGCGTGCGCACACACGCCGCCTCCCTCTCCAAAAAAGGGCGCAGCGCCCGAAGGGGGTCAAAGCCAACCCTTCGGCTGCTGGCTGGCCAGCTGTTTTCGCTTCTTCCTCCCACTTAATGGTGGTTGCCGAGATCCAAGGCCCTCTTTTTTTCCCTCCCTCTCTCACTTTCGCTGCTCTCTTTCTCTCTCTCTCCCTCCCCTCTCTCTTTCGTCCCCGCTTTTCACGTTCGGTTTCCAGACTGCTGAATCCCCTTTGGCTTCCCCTTGCAAACGTGGGGAGCAAAGAGACGGGAGGAGAAACGAGAGATAAAAAAAGCAAGTGGGTTCCTCCTCCTCTGTAAACGAAAATAACTCTCCTGATGAGGAGCTTTTATTTACTTCCTGCCCCACGGACATATGTTCTAGCGCCCGTTAATTTAACGGGCTTCATGTCTACTAGTGTACTATAACAGAAACAATTGCCCTCATTTTCTGTACAAAAGGGACATTTGGAATAGATAAAAAGGTAACTTGTACCATCTCATTTTTGGCTCAGAGCAAGTATTTTACAACACTAAACAGGTAAGATCCAAGGCAGCTCAATTGGTTAGAGCGTGGTGTTGATAATGCAGAGGTTGTGGGTTCAATCCCCATATGGGCCAACTGCACGTTTTAGTTGAGATTCCTGCATTGCAGAGAGTTGGACTAGATTATCCTCAGCGTCCCTTCCAACTCTACAATTGTATTATTCAATTAAAGCAAGAGTGTTTGTACTGGTCAAGAACTGCACAGAGTTCTCTAAAGTTGCCTCAATTGTTAACACATAGGAGACAGAAAGGGCTTTCACTAAAGTTTCTTAGAAAGGTGCTGTCCTTCCCATCAGTAATGCTCATGAGTAGCCCCATGTCTTCCATTTATCTACTTTCCCCTCCTCTCTGGTCCATTTAGCAAACATGTTAGAGCCCCTGCTTTGCACACTCGTGTAACCAGAAAAAACACAGCAAAATTTAAAGCAACTTTTAATTATTACAACAGACACATTTACTTGTCTTCTGGTTTGTTGAAGCAGTATGTCAAGCAGCACTTGCCACAGTAATGTCTGTCAAAGTGGCTAGCCATGAATACTCCAGCCCCACATTCCTCGGAGGGACACTCGCGCCGCAGGCGGCTGATTTTCCCATTCTCATCCACCTGCAAGAAGAAAGGCTTTGAATCGTACTGCGTTATTTTCCATCTCCCTTGAAAAAAATACAGAAGCTTGCCTTATGCAGTCCAGACCACCACTGCCTGCAATTTTTAGAAACACCAACTTATCATTTAAGGTGACACTCTCAACCCCGACAATTTAGCCGAGCGGGGTGACCATATTTGTCGTTTAAGCATTAAATGCAAGAAAATAACTTATGCCCCCTCCCCGCACCAACAATTTAGCATAACTAAATGCCCTAACCAGTATTATTAATCAGTTGTGCTCATGCATTATTTTCAGAGTTAAAGGTTACATTTGTCACCACAAGACGGGCTTATGTTGGCTTTCTAACTAAATGCAGAAACAGCCATCTGTAGACAGAATCTGTATCTAGCAAGAACCCGCAAGCTTCTCACAGGCAATTAATTACCGCTTACCCAGTATGTCAATTCCCACCTGAAGTTGCTCTTACCTTATAGTACTTAAGGACAGCAAGTTTCACCTTCTTTCTCTTATGCTTATTCTTCTTAGGAGTGGTGTAAGACTTCTTCTTCCTCTTCTTTGCTCCACCACGAAGTCTCAGCACAAGGTGAAGGGTTGACTCCTAGTTTTAGAAAGCGAACAAAGGACACACAAAATTTGACAGCTGTGGTGATGCAACAGTTAGGAGTTGGGACGGACACAAGAAACCAAAATATTGCTTTTGCTCAGCCACGAAGCTTAATGTATAGCCCTGGACAAGTCGCTTAACCCACCCTGTGCTCTTTTGAGGAGTGAGGTAAGAGTAGAAAATGGATAAAATAACCAAAGCACATAACTGGCACTTTGCTGATACGCTAAATAGACTGGAAATAATCTCAATGACTGGTAAATACTACAGAAGTCATAGGGTTGCATTAAATGGAGTTGCGCCCAGCAACTAGAAGGGCTTGTGTGAGCAGCAACTCCCCCTGAGGCCCTCTGCAGACACACCCAAATTCTGTGAACTGTGCTGGATATTCTCTGTGAGAGAGAATCATTTACAGTGGTACCTCGGGTTACAGACGCTTTGGGTTACAAACTCCGCTAACCAGGAAGTGGTTGCTCCAGGTTAAGAAGAGAAGAAGACTCAAAGCAGCTAACATTCTCCTTTCCCTTCCTCCCTCACAACAAACACTCTGTGAGGTGAATGGGGCTGAGAGACCTCAAAGAAGTGTGACTAGCCCAAGGTCACCCAGCAGCTGCATGTGGAGGAGCGGAGACGCGAACCCGGTTCACCAGATTACGAGTCTACCGCTCTTAACCACTACACCACAGACTCTTTGTCCCAGGATAAGAACAAAAATCATGCGCCAGCGGCAGCAGGAGGCCCCATTAGCAAAAGCGCGCCTCAGGTTAAGAACCGTTTCAGGTTAAGAACGGACCTCTGGAACGAATTAAGCTCTTACCCCGAGGTCCCACTGTATTCCAGAAACTGAGAAGAACAGAGAAGTTCAAAGAAGCAGCAGAAGGCAGATTGTTTTGTCTATGCAATGACTTTGTCTGTGGAAACTGTTCTTTGGACATGCACAGTGTGACAGGAAGTACTGATAACAATGGTTCTGTGTAACTTCTTGTGAGTCTCTTGCTTGCGCCTTGCGGTGAGAGAAGCAAAGAGAGTGTCTTGGACTCTTGCTGAACTCTAAGCATGCCTTGCCCACGGCAGTGGTGAATGTCTGTACTGTATATATTTGCTACCAATATGCATTTATGCCTGTCAAGTAAACTTCTACACTCAACTGAATCTTTAAGGCGTCCCATGAGTGTTTATTGCCTACTGTGTGTACGTTCAACCCCAAAGACGCTTCCATGGAAGGAGCTGCGTTGAGATGTAACTCTGCAGAGTATGGATACTGGCACACATGTGCAGCGCAAGTGATGCAGGACCCAATCCTTCTAAATCATATCAGAGGTTGATGGATTGATCCAACAAACTGCTCTGGGATCCTTGGATGGGAAGTAGCACATGAATGATTTTAATGAATAGATCTGTAGGTCCCCTAACCCTCCAGAGTAGATGCAGTGGGAACGTGGGGCACGAGAGATAGCAGAAAATTGCTTCCCTCCCAACTCTTCTGATAGAACTGTCAACTGGATGCAACCTACTGTGCTTTTCAAATCCAAGTTTTATATTTGGGATAAGCTAAAGTCCAGTATGCAGGGACTCGGGTGGCGCTGTGGTCTAAACCACTGAGCCTAGGGCTTGCCGATCGGGAGGTTGGCAGTTTGAATCCCCGTGACGGGGTGAGCTCCCGTTGCTCGGTCCTAGCTCCTGCCAACCTAGCAGTTTGAAAGCACGTCAAAGTGCAAGTAGATAAATAGGCATCACTCCAGCGGGAAGGTAAACGGCGTTTCCGTGCGCTGTTCTGGTTTCGCCAGAAGCAGCTTAGTCATGCTGGCCACATGACCCGGAAAAACTGTCTGCGGACAAACGTCGGCTCCCTCGGCCTGTAAAGCGAGATGAGCACCGCAACCCCAAAGTCGTTCGCGACTGGACTTAACTGTCAGGGGTCCTTTACCTTTACAAATCCAGTATATTCAGTTCACTACGCTCTTTGTATTCATGTAATTAAACCTCCAGCTTTGTTTTTACTAAGGTTCTGTGTGGCTTTAAAGGCAGACAGGTTTAGGTGCTAGAAGGAAAAAGACATTTTTCATGAAGTCTCAATCTTTAGCAGAGGCCCACAGCCAACTGTTATATCCTATTAACAGTGAGTATGTGGGACCAATGTCCACCTGCTGCCACCACCTGGTCATCATGTCTACTAGAAGCAGAAGGATTCATTTTACTGGTTCAAGTTTACAGCATGCTCTTGCATTTTATGGTTTAGCAAGTACATGGGGTTCCACAATGGGGCTCCCCCTACTGAAACTGACTGGGATTGGGAGAACCCCCAGAACAGGCCGGGTGGAGGGAGGAACATTCCGCCTGGCAAGCTGAAATGTTTTGTGCAGACAGAACGTTTGTAATGAGCAACAGTCAATTCCACCCACTGTATTAGAACACTTAGTACATACCTTTTGAATGTTATAATCAGACAGAGTGCGCCCATCTTCCAATTGTTTTCCAGCAAAAATCAATCGCTGTTGATCAGGAGGAATTCCTAATAGAAAAAAAATGGTGGAGTATGAGTCACTGATTCAGTTATTTATAAGAACATTTTAAAATGGCTTTTCAGCTCTAGAAAGTACCAGGGCAAACAAGTTTAAACTAAATTAAATAAAAAAGCTTAAAGCAATGACCAGAAAGCAAATGAGAAAAATCCAGACTTCACAAGAAGTGTAAACAGCCTGCGGCGGCTGCTTTGTCGGCTGACCTGAGTCCCGCAAAGACGAGGCGTTATGTCTCTGTAAACTGAGCATGAGCTTTTGGAGTCTAACATGCCTTTCTCTCAATGTATTCATGCCAAGTCATTTATTTTAAGACATATTATTTAGTTTTATGTCAAGAATCACCTTTTTGTTCTAGACTAGCTACTTAGGCGTTTATGCTTTTTTTTAGTGTGTTTCCATCTGTTTATTATCCTTTTGGGGGGAAACAAAGTAAGCTTCATTCTACATGTACCCTAATTATACTTGCTAGTTTTTGTTTTATTTTTAATAAAGGTATCATTCCTAGCTGTATCCTATTTGCTGCAGCATACTGCATCCTATGACCTCATTGAAGACCAAATATGATGGAAAAGAATGGTACAGGTAAACAGAGAATTCTAGCAAGGAAGCTTTACCCCATACTAGAATAATTTTAAAACCACAAGTTCCAAAACAAAAGCTATACCTACCTTCCTTATCCTGAATCTTGGCTTTGACATTTTCTATAGTATCGGATGGTTCAACCTGTTTATAAAAATAGTTATAAATCCATTACTGCTCCCATCCAGGCATTAGAACAGTACACGCACATTAGCTCTGTAACTTTTAGACTAACAATTCTTAAAATACACACACAGCCATGGACAAGATAATGATTGTTAACAGACCAAACATTGAGTTCTTATCATATTCTCTGTAGCAACATATAAACACCAATCCTGCTCCTGTACTTTTAACAGCAGTTTTAACATACAGGAGGCAAAGCTTTTCATAGAAGCTAAAATGATAGGAAAATGTTGATGCTTGGCTTATCAGCTGTCTCCCTTCCCATCACCAGGCTAGAGTGGAAAGAATGCACATCTCCTTCTCAAACCTTTCCTTTCAGCAACAGCAAATAGTAGAGGCAAAGAAGGCGGCTATATTATTCTGCTGTCTGGGTTCTTTGTTTAGAGATAAAAAAGTGCATTCACATTATTATTAATTGAATTTATATACTGTCCTATACACGGTGGCAGCGATGGCCACCAATTTAGGCAGCTTTAGTAGCAAATAAGAGACATGGAGAACAAGGGCTATCAATGGCTACTAGTCACCATGCCCACACCCCAACTGCACAACCAGAAGGTGTTGCTGGGTAGCATCAAGCTGTGATGGAACTGTTGTGGCCTTCGGTTAACGCAAAAAACGGGTGGGTTGGTAACTAGGCCCTTTCAAGCCCGGAAAAGAGATGGGACAGCCATCTTCATAAATATATCAAGGAGCAAGCTCGTCTTGGTCTAGGGACCTGAATCGATGGATTCAAGAAAGGAGATTCCGACCCAATATCAGTTAAGACCTTTCTGCTGGGGAGGTGGGGGGCCCCTCCTCCTTCCTTGGAGGTTTTTAAGCAGAGGCTGGGTGGCCATCTATCACAGGTGATCTAGTTGAGATTCTTGCATTGCAGGGGGTTGGACTAGATGACCCCCAGGGAGCCCCTTCCCACTCTACGATTCTGTGATTCTATGAGCCACAGGCTTTCTCTCTCCCTCCCCCCCTTTTCTTTCTTTTTCTTTCTGGGAGGGAGGAATGTAACTGCGCAAAACCCGCCATTTCCCTCGAGGCCACAAACTACCGGGAGGGAGTGGGAAGAAAGGGCTGGAAGCCCAACTCCGGGGACACGAGGCGGAGAGCCAGAGGCCCGAGTGGATCAGCGGCCTTGCTCTGAACCCCTCATATGGTTTCTTCCCTCCCTCACCTCGAGGGTGATGGTTTTCCCCGTCAGGGTTTTCACGAAGATCTGCATGGCGGCGGCCGTTGGACCTGAGGAAGCAACGAGAGCGAGAAATGAGGCGAAGGGAGGATGAGGGAAACGAAGAAACAGGCCCCGCGCAGAGACAGCCACTCACCAACGACCCGCTCCCGGAATGGCGGACGCCGGAAAGAGAACCCGCTCAGCCGCGCACGGGGTTTCCAAGGGCTGGGGAGCGGAAGGAAGTGAGGAAAACGCCGGCGGAGCCAAGGACTGCAACTCCCGTCGTGCACTGCCGCCCTGGAACGTAGGAGGCGGCATGACGGGAGCGGTAGTTTTTAAAGGAGAAGGCGGGCACGTCCGCGTCGGCGGGTGATCCGGTGGCGAAAGGGCCCCTGGGAGTTGTATGCTGGGAGCTTAAGTGGGCACGCGGGGAGGGAGGGGAGCTACCTTTCCCAGCATGCACCGCTCCGAATCCACCCACGCACCCCGCGCCTTGCTTAGTGATTTAGCTCAGCTTGGTTACTTGCCGACAGTTGGCTCTTGGGTGAGTCCGCTGGGGCAGAGGGGCGGGGCAAAGGGGCAAAAGGGGCGGGGCGGGGCCGGGCCGGTTGACAGTTGGCAGTTAGCTCCCTCAGCTGAGGGAAACAACAGGCGCTTTTCGCGCGCGTTGTTAAAATGCCCCAGAGCTCCTTGGTGGGAGGTAGAAACCCCATTTCCATTGTAATTCTGAAGCACCTCCTCCTTCACGTAACATCCTGGGCCATATTTATGAGTTATATTAATTTGTTGAAGGCATTTATACACCGCCCATTGGCCCAAAATAGGCTCCCAGAGAAGCTTACCAACATGATCTCTGAGATGGTCCCTGCCCTCAGGCTCACGCAATCTCCCCCCATAAAAAGGCATGGCAACTTATGAGGAAAGGGGATTTGGTAGGGAGGAGAGGAGAAAGCAAGCATGAGCACAGGTTCTTCTTGCTTACAGTACTCATTTCATAAAAGTTTGTGCTTACCGACTAGGGAAAAAAGCCTCAAAGTGGCTTACGAAAAAGGCAGAACAATAAAATTGTCACTAAGAAAATCGCGACCATAATTTAAAACACACAGAAGGTGAAACCTGCTGCAGAATATACTGCAACAAATTAAAACTCATACAGACTTCCCGATAACCTGGATAACCAAAATGTTTTCCTGAGGCAGGGAGTTCCAAAGTGTGTGTGCTGCCACACTAAACAACCTAATTATTACAGATGTGGCACAGCTCTGGCTTCCTAGGAAGGGCAGCCCCATCATAGGAAGCTGCCTTATGGAGGAGAGTCAGGCCAATGGTCCGTCTAGTTCAGTATTGCCTACACTAACTGGCAGCAGCTGGACAGGATTCCTGTCCCAGCCCTAACTGGAGATGTTGGGGATTGAACCTGGGGACCTTCCACACAGTCAGTGGGTCTTGTTGTCACTTAGGATCCTCATGGGATGGGGTTGATGGAGTTACACTCCTTCCTCGCTGATCTCCATGGCAGTTCAGCCTATAAAGACCTGATGGGTGTGCAACGTCTGATGAGACAGTTTTGCAAGTATCCTGGTCCCAAGCTGCATAGGGTCTTACCATACCCTCCAACATTTCTCCAATGAAAATAGGGACATCCTATTCCATAATCAGAATAATTTTATTTATGCCTCACCCATCTGACTAGGTTGCCCTAGCCACTCTAGGCGGCTTCCAACATATATAAAAACATGATAAAACATTAAACATTTTGGGGGGGGGGACCTTCCCTATACAGCGCACCTTCAGGTGTCTTCTAAACGTTGCATAGTTACTTATTGCCTTGGCTTAGGGGTTGCATAACCTCCAACATTTATCTGATGAAAATAGAGACGTCCTAAGGAAAAGCGGGACATTCTGGGATCAAATCAGAAACCGGGACGGCTTCTGTAAACCCTGGAAAATGGGGACACTTGGAGGGTTTGACATGCTAGTACCAGGACCTTGAACTTGGCGCAGTAGCTGATTGGCTGTTGCATATCCCAGAAGCATGGTGTTTCACGCTGGCGGTACTTTTCCCCAGCAAGCCAACTAGTTGCTGCAGTCTGCAGTAGTTGCAGCCTCTGGACCAGCCTCACAAAGGACACTGCTACTGCATACTTGCACAAAGATTAATTTAACATGACTTATTCAACAGTGAGATGCTTGATTGCTGCATCCAGACCAGCACCAGTTTATCTGCGAATAAGTCCCACTGAAGACAGCGAGACTGGCCAGATAAGCTCAAGATTATTTTAACAGTGTCCCTGTCACGTTTTTCTTTTAGGTTTTGACGGAAGTGTTTTGGTCGAAAGAAACAGCTGAGAATTCTCAACTTCTGTCTGCAGTAGAAGCTTAACTGCTCCTCCGTCATGAGAGCTGCCAGTGACAAGGCAATAAAGTGCTCAGTGTTGCCTCCTATCATCCCCAAGGCGGAGAAGGAATTTCTGGAGAGCATCCAGAGTTACATCATCTCAGAAATCGAGAAAGTGGGCTGTACTGAGGAAGGACCGGCTGAGGAGTATTACATAATATACAGAAATGTGTTTGAAATGGTAACCAAGCATTGCTAAGAACGTTTCGCTTTTCAAGACAAATGGGTGTGATCTTAGGAGTTTGGGAGCGTATTGTTCCAACTTACGCTGAAATCAGTGGCAAAATAATAACGTGCAGCATTATATAGGACTTCTTAAGTGTGCAAAATGTTTTCCATCCATTTTTACAGCAGTTATTAACAACAACCCTGTAAGGTAGATCAGTAGTTTTATCCCCCATGTTGCATGTGGGAGGACTGAGGAGATCATAAATCTGCTCTGCATGAAGGAAGCTCCCAGGTTCAGTCCCTGTCATCTCCAGGTGGGACCTGTCTGAAACTCTGGAGGGTCACTGCTCGTCAGTGTAAATGATAATGAGCAAGAGAAACCAATGGCATGACTCCACTTCCTATGTTCCTATGAGGCTAAAACACAGCAGCTTTCCTAAGCAAAAGCGGAACCAGGAACAGCCGGTCTGATTCATGGTCCATCCTGCTAGCTGCTATATCCTGTGATCCGCCCTGAGACCTTCAGGTATAGGGCAGTATATAAGTTCAATAAACAACAACAACAACAATAAATATCCTGTTGTTAGAGGGATTTTATGTGTTTGATTGAAAAGTGCTGTAAACCCATCCTGAGCCTTCGGCACAGGGCAGGCAGGACAACTAATCTGAATACATGAGTAAATAAAACAACACATTCAAATGAAATAATAATAATAATAAAATAAAATAAAATAAAAAATATCCTGTACCTATTCCCTGTGGCATTTGCCAAGGAATGTACTGGGCCTGTGTTAATCAGTACTAATATATATATGATCATTTTGTGATTGAGCTAGGCTTCATCATACCGGGCCTTAGTCCTGGAATGTGTAAAATAGCAAAACAACAACAACTAAACAGGTGTCTTAGTGACATGTGGCCAGTCCATCAATGTGGTGGTGGTGGGGAGAGGCATCTACACCAGCCATTTCTCCACATGCTTGCTCATGGAGAGAAGCTCTTTTTGCACCTATCTTTTCAGAACAGATGGGAGGGTGGCTGTCCAATCCTGGCATTCAGTGAAATGTGGGCATGTTTAAGGGAGCTCAACGTATGAGAGACTTAAGAAGTGAAAACAGCAGGAAGAACGAGCAGTCTCGCATGTAGTTTAGATTTTTGAGGAGATATTTACTTAGACTTTTTGTAGGTGCCCTAGGAGGTACTGGTGGGCAAACTGGGAACCTCAGGCACCACATTGACAAGCAATATCTGCCACATGGAAGGAGGAAGGCTGCTTTGGTCTGACCTGGCAAGGAGGGGTCTTCCAGAGATTTTGGAATGAAGGTTTCATAACTTGTGCCTAGTAGGTTATAAAGCAGGGAAAGCAAATGACCAGCCTCTGTATTATTGACACAGATAATAGAGCATGCTAATGCGTACAAGAATATCCTGACTACAATCAAGCAGGAATATGATGCCTTCATAGAAGCAATAAAGAAGGGCGAACGGAATGCCTTCTATCTTCATGGGAAATTAAAGATTTTAGCCTGCGAGTCTACAACTCTCATGTATTATAAGAACAGAATTAGTCAGCTGAAAGAAAAGTAAGGATTGTTTGGCAACTGTTAAGTACAGGAGGTGGGGTGGATGGCTTTTCATAGCATATTTTTGAGCAAGTCTATAGCACAACAGCATGATCTGGCCTTGGACTTAGTAAAATGGGGTTAAAAACTTTAGCTATGTGTGGTTTAGTGTCATATTTTTCATGGATTGTGTTTCAGTCTAGTTCTCTGCCAGAATATACATTTAAAGTACTCTTAACACCACTTGAACTGTCATGGGTTCCCCACAAAGAATCCTGGGAACTGTAGATTGTTATGGGTGCTAGGAATTATAGCTCTGTAAAGGGTAAACAACAGTTCCTGGGATTCTTTAGGGTGAGCCATGCCTATTAAAGTGGTATAAGAGTGCTTTAAATGTATGGTGTGGCTTCAAAGCCACACAAGAAAGTAGTGAAACTGCAACTCTTCAGAGTACAGTGGCAATCTCTTGGGGAAGAAAAGTAAAGTAAAAGCAGCAAACAACACTTTCTTTAAAAATTTGGGATGATTTTCCTTGTCTATTTTTAAACAAGCTATTGACTATTCTGTCCTGTCAAGCATATTTTTCAGTCAGAGCCTTTGGTGCCTTGTTATTTAGTTTACTGTCTGCTGATATGCTTTATTTATAAAATGTCTCTCCCCTCCCCCCCAACCCCCCTGCTCTTTATTGTTTTTAATATGCTGTGGGGTTTTTTTGTAAGGTGTCTTGAATAGGACATACCTATTTCCATCGAAGAAATGTTGGAGGGTATGTAAGGTGAAGGAATGCCTCCATATGAGAGCTTTTGTAATTTATAGGCCTGTGGACTCCACTTTTGTGGGTTCCCCTGCGGCCGCTGTTCCGTTTATCAAGTAAAGTTGCCTCAGACATCCCAGTGGTGTACTTACTGAAGAAATCTAGCACAGGACCAAATGCAAACCCCCAGGCTTCTATGCCTGACCCTTGGAACTGTCCCAAGACTGCCCTTCTTCACCAGTGCTTTTTTCTGGGGGGACGCAGGGGTACACATACCTCTAAACATTTTGTGACTCTAAGTTTGGCCTCATTGAGGGGCAGTATTTCAATATGAGCAGGAAAATGTACCCTTAAATTTTTTTTTAGAAAACACTGCTCCTCACTGTCCCTGCCCTCCACTCTCAAGTCCTTTTCCCTGGCAACAATATGCCCTTGAACGGAAATAATGCTCTTTTGCTTGCCTGAATCAAGAGATGTGTGTGTAGAAATCTCTGGTTTTGCATGGCTGAAATTTCACCTACTGTGCATAGGTAAGAGTCACAATTATCCCCCCCCCTCACTTTTGCCTCTGGCACTGTCCATCATTGCCATGTGGCCCCCACAAGGTGGCACATGTCAGAATTGGGGTGTGTGTGTCTTTGAACATGAAAGCCGCTTACACAGGTGAGGCTGCATTGATATTTCAATGACTGTTTCTTTTCTCAGGATAAAAAAAATTGAGAGAAATTCCGAAAGAATCACAAACTTGATACAGAAAATAAGAGCTTTAAGGCAGACATTCTGTGCAAAAGAATCCCCAATCCTGAGCAAGACAGTCAACCCTGCTAAAATCATTCCAGGTGAGAAGCAGCTCTCTTTAATATAGCAATCAAGTTTCTCTTAAATTTGGAGCTTGAGCTGGCCATAGTTACAGACTTTTAAATTACCATAAGTCTTGTGGATTTCAATGGAGGAAAATCAAGTAATGCAATTTAGCTCTCACACTTGACTTTGAGTAAACTGTATATAATGAAAAATGACCACAGCTTTGATTTTGTTTTAACAAAGTTGAATTTCCAGGTAATCAGTGTGCTGATCGCAGCCGCGAGTTCACCAGAACCTATGCTCCTCCTTTTCCAACAGGCATCAGCATGAAAGATTCTCTCGACATCAATGCCCTTTCTGTCCACCTGGCTCACCTCCAACATAGGGTGAGGGACCTGAAAGAAGACATGTTGACAAAGTACATCCCCCTGGAGAACACTGTAGACATTGAAGAGGACCTCAACCATGCCCTTCGCCAGCGAAATGCGGCTGAAAAACAGAATGAGCTGCTGAAGTTTTGGTATAATGATCCCCCTTGCAATATGAAATTTACCTTGTGTTTAAAAGGGCTCTGCAGGGTATTATTTCTTTCAACCACCACCGCACTCTTCTATTTTGGAGCTGCAGTAGCCATGTAGTCCTCTCTAGGTACAGACCTCATAATCAGGCTGGATCATGGCTTAGATCCCAGAGGCGGAATGCCTAATAGTTATGAATTCAACCTCTGGTACACACGGAGACACACAGAGTTGTTATTATTTTTACACTTTTATTTACAGTCAAACCTCGGTTCCCAAACGCCTCCGTTTTGGAACGTTCCGGCTTCCGAATGCCAAAAACCCGGAAGTAAGTGTTCCAGTTTTCGAACGTTTTTCGGAAGCCAAACGTCTGATGCGGCTTCTGCTTGAGTGCTCCTGCAGCAAATCAGACGCTGTGCCTCAGTTGTCGAACATTTTGGACGCCAAACGGGCTTCCGGAACGGATTACGTTCGACAACCAAGGTTTGACTGTATTTGTATCCCACTTTTTCTGCCAGAACTCAAGGAGGCACACAAAAATTAAAGCAAATACAGATAAAATGGACAGAGCTGAAAACATATAAAGGGTTATCTTTCAAAAGCAATTAAACCATCTGAGGAATTAATGTTAAAAAATATTTTCTAAAATGCAGATAGCTAAAAACCAAAAATAGTACAGAGCTCTTTCCTTAAAAACCAGTCAGTTCCTAAAAGCCTGCCAGAATAATCATAATAATAAAAAGGCTTTACCTGCCAATGGGAGGATAACAAGGAAGGGAGCCAGTGTAGTAGCTTGTCTAGGAAGAGAGTCCCAAAAACTGGGAGCAGCCACTGCAAAAGTCTGTCCTGCATCCTCACCAGGTGTGCTTGTGAAGGTAGTAGACTGAAAGAAGGGCTTCCTCTGAAGATTGCAGAGCCCATGCAGGTTCTTAAGGGAAAATATGGTCCTTCAGATAGCTTGAACCTAAGCCATATAGTTGACACGGGTGGCGCTGTGGGTTAAACCACAGAGCCTAGGGCTTGCCGATCAGAAGGTCGGCGGTTCGAATCCCCGCGACGGGGTGAGCTCCCATTGTTTGGTCCCTGCTCCTGCCAACCTAGCAGTTCGAAAGCACGTCAAAGTGCAAGTAGATAAACAGGTACCGCTCCGGCGGGAAGGTAAACGGCATTTCCATGCGCTGCTCTGGTTCGCCAGAAGCGGCTTAGTCATGCTGGCCACATGCCCTGGAAGCTATACACCGGCTCCCTCGGCCAATAAAGCGAGATAAACGCCGCAACCCCAGAGTTGGTTATGACTGGACCTAATGGTCAGGGGTCTCTTTACCTTTAAGCCATATAGTTAGGCTAGTACCAGGCAGATGGATCAGTGGTTCTCAATTAGAACATAGTGACATTCATTTTTATTTGATGGGGAGGGCCAACAGCTCTTTGACCCTGGTTCAGTTCCCCAGCATCTTCTGTCAAATTAGTAATAATAATAATAATAATAATAATAATAATAATAATAATAATTTTTTATTTGTATCCCGCCCATCTGGCTGGGTCTCCCCAGCCACTCTGGGCGGCCTCCAACAGATATTAAAACACATCAAAATATCACAGGTTAAAAACTTCCCTAAGTAACAACCTCTGCCAAATCCAACACTCTCCAGCCCGGTTCAAACGAGGTTTGGGTTGGTCTCTGTTAGAAACTAGCCATGAGTATTACTAATTTACAAAGTAATTATGACAATGTGTTTATCTTTGCGTAAAAAATGGGAGAGAGATTGGTCAGGATTTATACAGAGATTTATAGATATATAGATATATTTGTACATGTTACTTGGCTGGAGAACTGCATTTCAGTATTCAGATAAGAAAGAATTTTGAAGGATGGCTGTGTTTCAGTCTGCATATTGTTTTGGAAATTGCTAATTAAAAAGGAGAAGAAATGGCTAAATTAGGTCAGTTTGCCTGTAAACGCAGCCGGAATTGAATTTCTCCCTCATCCCAAATTGTGAGCCACTTGATGAAGGAACATGCAGTAGGAAAGGTCTGTAGCAAAGAAAACTCAAGTCCTGTGTTTTGAAGACTAAAGGGAGCAAGATGATAAGAATGAAGGTGTTGTTGGGGGGGGGAAGAGAAATTTAGGAGGAGTCACTAACAGGGAGCTAACAAGAGCCTTTTGATGAGCCACAGCCAGGCAGCCAGTTTCACGCACTATTCTCTTCTTTGTAGCTTTTATCGACTATCACAGTTTGTCAACGTTGTGACTATCTGGGAGAGTTCAGACAGGAGTTTAGAAACCTTGCACCAGCTCATCTTTCAAATGATAGAAAATGAGAAACTTTCAAAAGGTAAAATATACGAGTTCAGATTTTGCCATCCAACAGCAAGCCATCAAAGGAGGGCAGGGAAGAACATTTGTCTGGGATGCATGCTGAAACAATTGATCCGTGTGGCAACCAGCAATGCTAAAGTTCATTTCATTTTGGAATTATTTGCCAAATCAGGGCTTGCCTTTTGCCCCTTATCTTCCCCTTATGACAATCTTTCGGCCCCCTGATCTGTTCTAGCTCATTTATTGTTTGGGGGGGGGGCATAGCTGTCAACTTTTCCCATTTTTTTGCGGGAAATTCCCTTATTCCAAATAGGATTCCTCGTGAGAAAAGGGAAAGGTTGACAGCTAAGGGGGGTGGGTAAGAAGGCATTGTTTTCTCTTTCTATCACATGCAACACTGCTGCAGTTCCTCTTCTTGCTGTCTGCTGAGGTGAAACTGCATAATTTATGTAATTAATTATGTAACTTATGTAAAATAAGTTTGTCATTATGTTATTCTGCCCCATTCATTTCGGTGCAAAAGAAACACTGTGCAAATGAGAGGAAACATAATCAATTATGTATCATGTGCAGATTGAAAGAAACAGCCAGTTGTATTCGCTGGGTTGTTTTTGCTTCTGGACACTTGGGACAAATAAGAGAACACTGGCAACTTCTGCTCTCATTTCCGTTTTCATTGGAATGCTCCGGCATCCTTATTTGTCAGTTTTCAAATTTATATCTCTGGAGAATTCCGACAAGCTGCACCTTATGCTCAATCTGATTCCTTTCCTGCACTCTTTCCTTTGACTCATGTGCTAGCAAATCGTTTCCTGAACCATCCTAACTTCACCTTTCATGTTCCATCGTCTCCAGCTGACCTCCCCTTACTTCTCTACTACATCCAGTCCACGCCTCTCATTCCTGTCTTTCCTGCCCACTGCAGACTGTAAGCCTTTTGAACAGAGACTACCGGTATGTCACTTCCGAATGCTGCACGGTGCTTGGAAAACAGCTGGTGATGTCTTTGGGCTCATATTTGCTATTGGCCAAAATTAGTTTAACAGACCTTCCACTCCCCTGAGAACCCTGGGAAATGTAATTCTGCGGTGCAAAGTAGAGCTCTCTGAACAGAATTATCAGCACTTTCACCAAACTACAAGAAGCCATGTCAATTAAAGTAATACTAAAAGTGATGTAAACCTGTGGTTCCTGGTGCTTCTGTTTTCTGAGAGCATAAAATGGTAACTTGCTATGGATGGCTTTCTCTATTCAGATACACTTGCCACCAGCATTTCCAGTGTATTTGAACATGACCCCAGCAAAAGCAAAGAGGCTGAAGACCTGATTGAATACATTGAAAGGTAAGGTGATGGAGCATGCTGTAACGAAAAGGCCCCTTGTTTTCGTTTTCTCACTTCACCCTCTCTTTTATTAAAAGAACTAACAGGGATTGATGAGGTTAATCTAACCTCCCCCTTATTGCGTTAGCCTTTCTGGTAAACCCTCTAGCATTTGAAGGATTTTTACCCAATAAAAGAGAGTCCCTTTCCAGCAAATAACGTGGCCAGGTACCCTTTTAAACTCTGGGCTATATATGAGACAATCCCTTTTGTGTCTACCTTATAAGGGGTTCAGCAACTAGAAACCCCTTACTGAAAAGCTCGCCTCTTCCCTGAGGCAACTTCTAGACAACCTGGGTCTGTCTCCCTATTAAGCCCTTTCAGCGCACTCTGCAGACACAATCTATTCTTTCCACTCTGGAGGAAAGTATAGTATCTTTAAAGGGTATCCCCTCCTGTGGGTTTCATGTTCCTTTGCTGGAAAATAATACAGACGACTTTATGACTGGCACTTTAAATATGGAAGTTTTATTTGCTTAAGATCTTAATGGTTGTATTAAGGTTTCTTGTTTACATACTTAGTTTCAGTGCTAATATCTTTGTTAATCATATAACAGATAACCATACAATTACCTAACCTAAACCTACTCTCACAGACCTTCTTTTCCACCCACCTCACACTCCCTCTCCCAAACCCCTCTCAACTGCCTAAACGGCTGCACATCCTCCTCCAACAGTCAGCCGCCCCTCCCTTCATGGAATGTTCAGTCAGTCAAGCCTAGAGTCTGAGTTAACCCTTGATGGGTCGGGTTGAAAAGTAAAGAACAAACAGTGCAAAAACGTTACAAATCTCCCTACCCCTGAGAAATTGCATAGGCATTTACTTACTTATGTTTAGTAATGCCGGTGCAATAGGTCACGGTACATTCCTTTACAAACATAACTATAACCGTTTTTACCTATTTCCCTTATACCTATACATATATACCAATATAATCAGAATAAACATTTGATATTCATAAATACATATTCCTTCCACTTTTTAGAAATAACGAGATAATGCATCCGCTATCACGTTCTCTTTACCTCGCACATGTTTAATATCAAAGGAGAAGTCCTGGAGTTGCATACTCCACCTGATAAGTTTGCTGTTAGTTCCTTTCATCTGATTGAGCCACTTTAAAGGGGAATGATCAGTAAACAAAGTAAATTGCCTCCCCCATAAATAAGGCTTTAATTTATTAATGGCCCACACTATGGCCAAACATTCTCTCTCAATAGTGGATAGGTGTTGTTCTCTATGCAATAATTTTCTGCTGATGTACAGAATGGGATGTAGAAACCCCCCTTCTCCTGTTTGAGCCAATACAGCTCCTATTCCCACGCCCGACGCGTCCGTCATTAATGAAAACGGACGAAGGAAATCAGGTGCCTGCAAGATTGGCTCAGCCATCAATGCTGACTTAAGCACCTCGAAAGCCCGTTGACACTCAGGTGACCAGACTACCTTGTCTGGTTGGCTCTTCTTTGTACAATCACTTAGCACTGCAGCGTGCGTGCTAAATTGAGGAATGAAGCGTCTATAATAACCTATAGCGCCTATAAACGCCCGGATTTGCTTTTTCAAAGTGGGTCTGGGCCAGTCCCGGATTGCCCCCACCTTGTTTGTGTCTGGTTTGACCACTCCACCTCCCAGTATGTGACCAAGATACCTCACCTGTCGTTTTCCCATTTGGCACTTAGCTGCCTTGACGGTTAGTCCAGCCTTGCTTATCCGATGAAACACTAAGCTGAGGTGTTTTAAGTGCTCCTTCCATGTGGAACTAAACACTGCTATGTCATCTATGTAAGCTACGGCAAATCCTTTCATGCCTTCCAACATACGATCAATCAGCCTTTGGAATGTGGCTGCAGCATTTTTCAGTCCAAATGGTAACACTTTGAACTCATATAGCCCATCCCTAGTAGCAAAAGCGGTTTTGGGCTTATCATTGACATGCATTTCGACCTGCCAATAACCTTTTGTCAGGTCTAATGTGGAAATAAAACTGGCCTTGCCAATAGTCTCTACTAGATCATCTACTCTTGGCATAGGGTATACATCGGCTACAGTGACCATATTTAATTTTCGAAAATCCAAACAGGGCCTGAAAGTGTTATCCTGTTTCTTGACCAAAATTAGGGGTGAAGACCATGGGCTGTGTGATGGTTCAATCAAACCTAATCTGAGCATCTCTCTGACCTCAGCAGATATTAGGTCAGCATGAGCTCCAGTAACCCGATATGGAGCAGAGGCGATGGGTCTTGCCTCCCCGGTATCTATTTGATGCACCGCCAAATTAGTTTTCCCAGGTATATTAGAAAAGATTTTTGCATATTGGGCCAACACTAATTTCAACTGTTCCTTCTGTTCAGGTGTTAAAGCCTCGTCAAATGAAACCTCTGATACAGTGGTCCCATAATGTAGCTTCCCCCACCCAGTCAACTGAACCTCTATCTTTTCTTCCCCATTCACTTTTAAAACAAATTTTTCCCTATCAAAATAGGGTTTCAATAAATTAACATGCACAACCTTACAGCGATTCTCCTCTTGGTTTACCTCTACTAAATAATTAACTGCAGACAGTTTCTCGATAATCTTGAATGGACCATCCCAAGATGCTTCAAGCTTTTTGTGCCGCCTTGTTCTGAGCACCAACCCGTTGTCCCCTGGCTGGAACGTGCGATCCCTGGCGCGAGCATCGTACCAATGTTTTTGGTGACGTTGTGCCCTCTGCAAGTTGGAACCAGCTAGATCTTGGAGCTCCTTCAGGTCGCTTTGCAGCTCCTGGAAATATGTAACCACGTCTGGGCTGTCGATGTTTTCCGTGCCGATCCATGCTGCTCTCATGAGATCAAGTGGACCTCGCGGTTGTCTCCCAAACAAAAGCTCGAAAGGACTGAAGCCAGTACTTTCTTGTGGAACTTCTCGATATCCAAATAAAAAGTGCTGCAACCGTTCATCCCAATCGTTGGGGTGATTGCATGAATAAGCCTTTATCATTCGGCTTAAAGTCCCGTTGAACTTTTCAGTTAATCCGTTGGTTTGCGGATGGTACGCTGTCATTTTCAAGTGCTTTATTCCGCAAAGCGTCAGAAGATCTGCCATAAATTTGGACGTGAAGGCAGTCCCTAAGTCGGTTAAAATTTCTTTCGGGAAGCCCAGCCTTGTGAAAACGGACAAAAGGGCCTTAGCCACCGTTTTCGACTCAATGTCTCGCAGAGGTATTGCCTCCGGGAATCTTGTGGCATGGTCAACTAGGCATAAAATGAATTTATGTCCTCTTTTTGTGGCTCTGGACAGTGGTCCTATTATGTCCACTCCTACGCGAGCAAAGGGTTCCTGGATTACAGGGATGCATTGTAAAAATCCCCTTGTCCTGTCACCGCTTTTCCCCACTAGTTGGCAACTTAAACAGGATCTGCAGTATTCTTGAATGTTTTTTCCCTTTCCAGGCCAATAGAATCGCGCTTGGATTCGATCTCGTGTCTTATTGATGCCCAAATGTGCTGCAGTTGGAGCATCATGTGCCATCTGAAGTACCTGTAGCCTGTACTTCTTTGGCAGCACTAACTGCTTTTTCCTTTCCCACATAGCAGTCGATTTTCTTCTTTTGGCTACTCTATAGAGTCTCTCGTCAATAATTTTAAATACACAGGGGTTCTCTAAAGATACTTCTGTGTCTGAATTTAGGGCTTTCTCCCAAAGCTCTCTTAATGTTACATCTTCCTTTTGCTCCTCTAAGAACTGATTACTGTGTTCTTGAGCATTGGGCATACCATACAGCATGGCATTTTCCTCAGTAACTAAAGGTGTTTCGTTACTGGCAGGTGGGTGACTATCAATATCCTGAGCTTGTGCACGGGTAATGACATTAACCTGTTGTTTAGGTTTAGCTAGGTCATTACCAATAAGGACAGGAATATCCAAGCTATCCCATACACCCACTCTCCACTTTCCCTGATAATTCTTATACTGTATGAAAACTTCTGCAATGGGTACCTCGAACTCGGGTCCCCATATTCCTTTTAGACTATAAGCTTGCTCTGGGAGGTACTGCTTTGGTTGTACAAACTGAGATTTAACTAGAGTGACCTCTGCACCCGTATCTCTTAAACCAAGCACCTCTCTCCCATTTAGCTGAATAACCTCCATATAATCTCGCGTATTAGTTTGTTCTGCCCTCCAGACCTGCATTATCTTGGAAGCAGATTCTGAGGGACTATTTGCTTCCTTTGATTCTGGTGTTGGTGGAAAATTACCAGGCTCTGCCTGCTTCAATAGCTTAACTGGCTTAGCTGCAGATGATGTAATTTGCGCTTTGGCCAGTAGGGGACATCTGGACCGAATGTGCCCCTCCTTATTGCAGTTGTAGCAAGTGACCTTTCTTGTCCCTGTCCTGTCATAGCCTGTTTCCCTGACAGGAAAATTTTCTGGTTTATCTTTCTTCTCACCAGCTTTCCAAGGTTTGTATTTCTGTGGAGATTTAGTAAATGGTACTTCATTAAAATCAATCTCCAGTTCATCCAAAACTTCCGCTGCTTGGGATACAGAACGTAACCTTTTGTCTCTCAAAAACCAACGCAAATTGGCGGGAACTTGCTTAAAGAATTGTTCTAAGCAAATTAACTGCTTGAGTTCATCAAAATTTTGCACTCCACTTCCCTGGATCCATCTATCCAGTAATCTATCTAACCGGCTGGCCAATTGTGAGAAGGTTTCCTTATGATTGCGTTTAACCTCACGGAACGCTCTCCTACTCTGCTCCGAAGTTAAACCACATCTCACTTTAACCTTCTGTTTAAATATATCATAGCTAGATAGCTCTTCCTCTCTCAGATCTGAGTAGATCTCACTCAGTATCCCACATATTTGTGGCCTCAGATACATCATCCAGTTGTTTTCATCAATTTTACATTCCTTACAGCTTCTTTCGAAACTAAACAAAAATGCTTCTACATCGTCTCCCTTCACAAATTTAGGAAAATGCTTGAGATTAACTGAGGTACTATCACTATTGGTTTGACTCTGAGGTAATTCTGATCTCATTTGAATTTCCTCAATCCTCAGTCTGCCTAGCTGTACTTCCTTTTCCATGGCCATTCTTTCCATTTCTAATTTTAACTTCTCCGAATGAATTCTCTCTTCAGTAGCTTTTTCCAGAACCATTCTCTCCTGCTCTACTTTATATTTCTCAGCCTGCATTCTCTCTTCAGCTTCTACTTTAGCTAATAGCATTCTTTCCTCAGAAGCAATTCGCTCCCTCTCTGCCTCAACTCTGGCCATTTCTAATTTAATTTTCATAATCTCTGATTCTGCACTAGGGTTCTCCCCTGTTGCTCTCTCTTCAGTATTCTCATCTCCTTTCGCTTCCCTGGCTTTCCTTAAATGTGCCATCTTTCTGTCAAAACAAAATAAATACAGTCGACTGATCCACAACTAAATAGGCGTGTGGGTTATGAATTCGGATCCCACCGCTGCCACCAAAATGTAACGAAAAGGCCCCTTGTTTTCGTTTTCTCACTTCACCCTCTCTTTTATTAAAAGAACTAACAGGGATTGATGAGGTTAATCTAACCTCCCCCTTATTGCGTTAGCCTTTCTGGTAAACCCTCTAGCATTTGAAGGATTTTTACCCAATAAAAGAGAGTCCCTTTCCAGCAAATAACGTGGCCAGGTACCCTTTTAAACTCTGGGCTATATATGAGACAATCCCTTTTGTGTCTACCTTATAAGGGGTTCAGCAACTAGAAACCCCTTACTGAAAAGCTCGCCTCTTCCCTGAGGCAACTTCTAGACAACCTGGGTCTGTCTCCCTATTAAGCCCTTTCAGCGCACTCTGCAGACACAATCTATTCTTTCCACTCTGGAGGAAAGTATAGTATCTTTAAAGGGTATCCCCTCCTGTGGGTTTCATGTTCCTTTGCTGGAAAATAATACAGACGACTTTATGACTGGCACTTTAAATATGGAAGTTTTATTTGCTTAAGATCTTAATGGTTGTATTAAGGTTTCTTGTTTACATACTTAGTTTCAGTGCTAATATCTTTGTTAATCATATAACAGATAACCATACAATTACCTAACCTAAACCTACTCTCACAGACCTTCTTTTCCACCCACCTCACACTCCCTCTCCCAAACCCCTCTCAACTGCCTAAACGGCTGCACATCCTCCTCCAACAGTCAGCCGCCCCTCCCTTCATGGAATGTTCAGTCAGTCAAGCCTAGAGTCTGAGTTAACCCTTGATGGGTCGGGTTGAAAAGTAAAGAACAAACAGTGCAAAAACGTTACACATGCCCTTTAGTCTGTCCCTGCCACAACTAGCACATCAAGCACATTGCAGTCATTAGACTGAACAGAAAGCATCAGTACAGCAGAGATCCTCTGACAGCTGCAGCAGTGGGCACAAGCAGGTCTCCCCGCTCCCCTCCGTGACATACTGTTGGTGTGCAGATTGTGGGAACATTAAGGAAGGTAGGAGAGGATATATTGTTTTGATACTATCCTTCCTCACTCACGCTAGTGAGTAAACAGCAGAGCACATTCCCTTTGCAACATATTGGAAGCAAGTTGATGATTCATTAGAATCCTTTAATTAAGCAATCCAGTCTGGATTGTTCCCTGGTACGTTTCCCCTTTATTTCCCTCTTAAAATAATAATAACACAACACAGTCTTCTTTAAAAGTAAGAATAAAATTTTACTCGCCTTCAGTTCACAGCAGTAATCTGAAGGCATGCTTTATCTTGTGGTTACAGTAAAAAGAAGTCTGAGCTACATCTCAGACTTTCTGCTTGTGGACTCCATCTATGTGAAGGTTGAGCCATGCGCTGGCTAAGAGCCACGAGAGTCCAAAAGTAAGAGTAAGAGACTAACAGTCCAAGAGAGAGATGGTTGTGTGGCCAACCCTTTTATCTGGTCCTTTAGGGTCATCTACCTGGTCACACACACGGGAGGAAGCTCCACAGCAGGTATGACAGGAAGTCCTCCTTGTCTGGAGCCACATTCCCCTGTGTGTCCATTCTAGGCAACAGGAAAACGTTGTACTTGACTGCTCTAGTAATAATGCATCCCACACAGATGGGGTCATGGCATACACAGCCAGCAAAACTTCAGGGAAAAACAGAACTGGGGAGATGTAGCCTGAAGCAAAGAGCATCCCTTACCAATTGGCTGTGCCAAACAGAACTGCTTCTTCTGCTCCTTAATGCACAGAGGTATTTGAGGGCCAAACTTAGTCATTAGCACTGGGCTGCCCCAGAGATCTTGGATAGGCAAGACACTGGTAGAGAATAAGGTCAGGAATTGATGTGAAAAGCTTATGAGGAAAATGGAGGTGCAGGGAAGGAGAGAAGCAAATGGTGTCTTTGGGCAAGGGTTTGCTGGAGAAATGGATTCTAAGGAGAGCCATAACCAAAAAAACTAATGGAACCAGAGAGATGGTTTTCTCTTTCTGGTTCAGATGAGAAAACGTCATTTCTCTGTTACACTTCACTCTTACTTCTCCACGGCCCCCTCCCATTTATTTAACATCTACACAAAACCTCAGAGTGGGGTTATCCAGAGGCCCTTCTTCCTGTGCCTCCTCTATGAGAGACCTGGAGGGTGGCAACACAAGAAGGGGCCTTTTCTGCGGTGGCTCCCTATTTGTGGAATGCTCTCCCCAGGGCTTCTTGCCTGCCACCTTCATTATATATCTTTAGATGCCTGGTGAAGACATTTCTCTTTAACCAGGGGCTGATTAACATTTTATGTTCTTTTAAAATGGGTTTGCAGGAGGGGTGTTTGTCTGTTTGTTGTTTGCTTGTGTTTGTTTTTATTATATATTTTATGTTCTCATTTTGTATTTTTATGTTGTGAATTGCCCTGTGGCTGGTATACAAATTGAATAAATAAAACAAATAAAAATGGGGTCTGCAGGCTGGAAAGAGATGGTTTGCTCCTTGCCACAGCTGTACTGCTATGCACAGCAACACAGCAAGAGCATGAAAGAAGAGCATCTTGCTATGTATCTCTAGTTTGTCTACCATACCCATGTTACACAGCTTCTGGGGTTGTGTCTGGTTAGTGTATACCCACTGCCAAGCATGGAATTGTTTTTGCATCCACTGCCTGTGCCTTTGAACTTTTATGTTCTTTAACCTGTGCCAGGTTCAATGAACTGTTTTCCCGTGGTCAATTTGAGGCTGCTGCAATATATGCAGCAAACTGTCCAAGAGGAATCCTCCACAATGAAGAAACCATGGAGAAATTTAGGGGTATGTATGTATGTATGTATGTATGTATGTATGTATATGAGTTATTAGTCACTCCATAGATATATATAAGTTTCTAAGCTGCTTACAAAAAATTATTAATAAGGCATAACATAAAAGCAAATGAAACACATTGCAATAATAATTTTAGTGACCCATAAACAGATCCAGCAAAACAGCAAACCCTTAGCAGCAGAAAACAGCAATAAAAAGGACATTTACCATAACCTTTTAAATACTTGGGTGAAGAGAGAAGTTTATGTCTGTTTCTGAAAGGATGTTAATGAGGGAGATCCTCGGATGTGGTCTTTCTCCCTTGCAGTTTCTTAGATCAGCTAACTTCCTCTAGCTGTGTTGTTTCTTGTAGCACAAACCACTTAAAGCACCTTAACAACTAACATTTATTAGGCATAAGATTTCATGGACAACACTTCCTGCATCTGATGAAGTGGAGTCTAGTCTACAAATGATTATGTCATAGTACATTCATTAATATTTAAGGTTTTATATGACTTTCCTGTTTTAGATCAATCAATATAGTGCTCTGAGTAGCATAATTAGTATGCCAGGTTAGACTATTAAAAGAGTGCAGAGAGATACTCTCAGTAGCAGACACCGAATAGCCAACCTATCAGGGATGCTGTAGCAGAAGATTTTCTGCACTGGAAGGGGCTTTTGAGGTAACTTTCAATTTTCTGATTCTGTAAGGTACTACAAGACTCTGACAGCCAAACTGTCAGAATCAATCAGAAGAGCACCCTAAGTAGTTGCATTAGTGTAGCAGGTTAGAACATTATGTAGATAAATTTTCTCAGATTTCTTTACACCTGAAGTCTCATCAAAGCCTGTAGTATTAAAATGCCATTTTTAAAATATTCCTGGTTGCTAAGGCTCCCTTAGTGAAGAATCTTAACTGAGGAGGAATCAGCAGTGCAGAGAAGAAAAAGGCCCAAGCAAAAGCATAGCTAGCTTAATTTTTTTTTAAAAAAAAATAAACTTACTGACTTCCCCTTTCAGGTGTTGGGCCAATCAAAGGGAAGATTCTCCCTCTGCTCATGTACTGCGAAGCTCTAATAAGCACATGCATAGCTACTAAGCAGCCACTTCCAGCAAATTTGGTAGCAGCTGCCATCCAGTGTGCCTTGGATGAGAAACGGTTAGACCTGGTGATGCACTGGGTCACCCTGCACAGGTAAGTGGCCACTTGGAGCATCCAAGGAGGGTTCATAGCTCAGTGGTAGAGCATGTGCTTTTTATGCTGGAAAGCCCTCTGGGGAGCCACTGACCCTCAGAGTAGGCAATACTGGGCCAAAGGCCCATGCAGAGCTTGTTTGAAGCCTGGGGGCAGGAGTCTTGTTCTTACCATGACAGTCTAGCAGGCCCCTGGCTCCCCCCCACCCCCCAGCCAGCTGAGCCCTCTGGGGCCCGGCTCAAGTGTGTTAAGTATAATTGTTTAATTGTACATTGAAACGAAAAATGACACTGTGTGTATATTGCTAAAAGGGCATGGGAAATTCCATTGAGCTGTACTAGGAGTTCTCTAAGTGCCACCAGGTTGATAATTACCTGTTGATGTATATCTGCTGGCTGTCTTACGTGGTGTTTAACTTTACATCACATGGAAGGGATATTCAGTTGCAAATTGCCATTTTGAGGGTGCCTTTTGTTCTCTCAAGCCACCGAAGACAAAGGTGTGCCAATGAAGTCTCTCTCTCCTGGAGAGAAAACAGCTCCAGGCTGTAATGGAGGCTGTGGAGATAGATAGACAAACCTTTGAATTCAGGCCCATTTGGTATGCAACTATTTGGATGTACAGTGGTACCTCGGGTTACAAACACCTCGGGTTACAAACACTTCGGGTTACAAACTCCGCTAACCCGGAAGTAGTACCTCAGGTTAAGAACTTTGCCTCAGAATGAGAACGGAAATTGCATGGCGGCAGTGGGATGCCCCATTAGTGAAAGCGCGCCTCAGGTTAAGAACGGTTTCAGTTTAAGAACGGACCTCTGGAACGAATTAAGTTCTTAATCCGAGGTACCACTGTATCATTTTTTGTATTTTTATCTGTTTGAAGAAAATTCTTTTAGTAAAGCTTTGAAACCATATTTGGGTCTGGACCAGTTTTTAATTCATCCTATTGCTTCAAGCTGCACAATATTAATATATGCACTAAAGTATACTTGGCTGCCCCCCCCCCCCCCATTCTGCACAGGCCTGCTAGGCCATGCGAACCAATATCTGGCTCCAAAGAAGGCAGATCCAGATGCATTACTGATGCTCCTGCTGATTGTACTTCTGTGGACAACAATTCTCAAAATGCGAAGAGTTAACTCTGAAACTGAGGCAGCCTGGCTCTGTCAGACCCAACTGCATTGGGGCTGAGCACAGGCCAGGATGAGAAGAAAGTGAGGCAGAGGCAGCATGCAGGTGGCAGTGGAGGAGCAAGCAGGTTTGTGGTCAACAGGAAGCACCTGAGCAGAACCTCAGAAGTTACTTTCCCAGCATGGGAATCATTTGGGTAATGCTCAAACTCCTGGAATTTGCAGAGAGAGTCCTACACCAACATTGCCTTATGAGCAAGACATAGATACTGTGGACTTTTCTCAATTCCTTGTTTTCTCTTCCTGTACCTTTCTTCTTTTACCTTGCATCACTTAGATTATAAATTGTTATTGTATTATTATTATATTTTATATTAGTCACTCTCACACCCCACCACTACGTCTAAAGTCAAAGTGACTTACAAAATGATGCTAGGTATCATTATTTCAATTATTCCACATTGAAATCCTTCACAATACCCCAAAGCCTGATAAGTCCCTAGAATATGCTTAATTGCTGTTGTTTCCCCTAGACTGGTATTCTGTGAGGAAGCCGGTGATGCGATCTTCAATTATGCACAGGTGGATAAGCGCAATGAGTCTCAGTGCTACGCTTTGGCTCAGATTGTCTACCTTGAATGTGGAGCGCACAAAAAAGCCGCCCTGTGCTTGTGCAAACAGGGACAGATCCAAGGAGCCATTGATTTCCTTCAGCACTGCAAACGCTTTCCCAGAGGTAGATTCCCGAGCCTTGTTAATTTATATCTCACTGCAACCACGACAGCAGTGAAATTAACCAAAGACCTGTTTAAATCTTAATCTTCTTCTGAAAAGTGGCAAGTGAAAGAGCCTAGTGAGCATCCTTCAGCAAGGAGTTTCACAAGAACAGCACTAATACTTAGAAGGCCCTGTTCCTTGTAGCTCACATGCCTGACTCCAGAAGCCAGGAAATCCAGAAAAGGACTTCCCCTCGTGATCTCAAACGTTGGGGATGGTGATGATGCATCAAGCAGCTGCTTTTTCAGACCTTAATTACATGTGCTAGTTTCCTCATTCAATGTTAAGCTATATATTGAATGAATAAATGCTTCTCAGCCATCTTCAAACACTTTTGCAATGCTCTGTGTGTGAGAAAGAGAAAGTGATTATGATTCTTCCTCTCTCTCTATTGCTTATGGTTTGAATTAGCTCTACATGGAAAAAAGTTCATTTGCTGTCCATCCATGGGATCCTAAAGTCCATCTTGCCTTTTCAAAGATGGTAGATCTCTGCTTACCAGCAAAGAACTGGAGACACTTTGTGCACCTCGTGCCCCACTTACTGGCATCCAGGTGGTTCGCATTCTATCAGAACCACCTTCGTCACTGGGGTCTGGTAGGGACCCCAAGATCTCCTGCAATGCTTTTGCAAAGTTTTTTGCAGATAAAGTCGCTCAGATTCGGAAGGAGGTAGACTCCACCGTGGGAGCAGGGCCGGGGCGGGAGAGTGCTAGAGCCCTGTCTAGTCATGTTTCATGGGATCAATTCCAATCTGTTACTTCCGAGGATGTGGACAGGCTGCTTGGACGAGTGAAACCGATCACCTGTCTCCTTGATCCTTGCCCGTCCTGGCTAATAAAAGCGAGCCGGGAAGGACTGGGCGATGGGCTCCGCGGGGTGGTGAATGCTCCCCTCTGTGAGGGAGTCTTCCCAGACCCGCTGAAAGAGGCGGTCATTAAACCGCTTCTTAAAAAAAAATCTTTAGACCTGGCCAATATGGCCAACTATCGCCCAGTCTCAAATCTACCATTCTTGGGCAAGGTGATTGAGCGGATGGTTGCTGAACAACTCCAAGCACGCCTGGAGGATGCGGACCATTTGGATCCCTTCCAATCGGGATTCAGGCCTCATCATGGGACTAAAACTGCCTTGGTCGCGCTGGTCGATGATCTCCGGCGGGCTAGGGACAAAGGTGAGAGCTGTTTCCTAGTTCTGCTGGATCTCTCAGCGGCCTTTGACACCATTGACCATAACATCCTTCTGGACCGTCTAGAGGGGTTGGGAGCTGGGGGCACTGTTATACAATGGTTCCACTCCTTCCTCCTGGGCCGTGTTCAGAAAATGGTGGTGGGGGATGAGTGTTCAGACCCCTGGGCTCTCACTTGTGGGGTGCCTCAGGGTTCCGTCCTCTCCCCCATGCTTTTTAATATCTATATGAAGCCGCTGGGAGAGATCATCGGGGTGTTTGGGCTGGGTGTTCATCAGTATGCGGATGATACCCAGCTCTACCTCTCTTTCAAATCAGAACCAGTGAAGGCGGTGAAGGTCCTGTGTGAGTGCCTGGAGGCTGTTGGAGGATGGATGGCGGCTAACAGATTGAGGTTGAATCCTGACAAGACAGAAGTACTGTTTTTAGGGGACAGGGGGCGGGCGGGTGTGGGGGATTCCCTGGTCCTGAATGGGGTAATTGTACCAGGTGCGCAGCCTGGGAGTCATTTTGGACTCACAGCTGTCCGTGGAGGCGCAGGTTAATTCTGTGTCCAGGGCAGCTGTTTACCAGCTCCATCTGGTACGGAGGCTGAGACCCTACCTGCCCGCAGACTGTCTCGCCAGAGTGGTGCATGCTCTAGTTATCTCCCGCTTGGACTACTGCAATGCGCTCTACGTGGGGCTACCTTTGAAGGTGACCCGGAAACTGCAATTAATCCAGAATGCGGCAGCTAGACTGGTGACTGGGAGTGGCCGCCGGGACCACATAACACCGGTCCTGAGAGATCTACATTGGCTCCCAGTACGTTTCCAAGCACAATTCAAAGTGTTGGTGCTGACCTTTAAAGCCCTAAATGGCCTCAGTCCTGTATACCTGAAGGAGCGTCTCCACCCCCACCGTTCAGCCCGGACACTGAGATCCAGCGCCGAGGGCCTTCTGGCGGTTCCCTCATTGCGAGAAGCAAAGCTACAGGGAACCAGGCAGAGGGCCTTCTCGGTAGTGGCGCCCGCCCTGTGGAACGCCCTCCCATCAGAGGTTAAAGGGATCAACTACATGACATTTAGAAAATACCTGAAGGCAGCCCTGTTTAGGGAATTTTTTAATCTGTGATGTGTTGATGTATTTTAATGTTTGCTGGAAGCCGCCCAAAGTGACTGGGGAGACCCAGCCAGATGGGCAGGGTACAAATAATAAATTGTTGTTGTTGTTGTTGTTTTCAGATGGTCTTTCTAACGTAATTGCTGTTTGGTTTCAGAGGACTATATCTTCCTACTGCAATCTTGCCCTAATGTAGAACTCATGCGCTGCCTAACTCGAGAGTGCAATGGGCATCCACCCTTCTTGTCCCTCGGGGAAACAATCCTGAGACTCATCGACACAGAACACAAAATCATTTGCATACGATTGTTGGAAGATATTTCCAAGGAAGGCAGGGGTGAGCACAGCTGGTTTTTTTCAGTAGAAATGTCACTGCATGTACTTGCAATTTATCCCATATCTACAGGCACCTGTATATTGCAGGTATGTTTGGCCTCACAAGGGTAAGTAGTGGATGGGGACAGGTGGAGGATTTTAATCAGGAGCAGGGGCTGCAAGGATGCAGTCCCAACTGGATCCCTCTCTGGTCTCAGCTTCAATTAAACTTTTAAAAACAAGTGTGAGATCTGATCACAGGTCTCCCACTGCCATGTCTGTTTTTGGCCTTCATACCATGGGCTTCACTTGTGGCACACTTGTCGAAAATACTGGCCACCAATGCTCTACGCCAAATTAACAGCAGTTAAGACCATGTTTTCGCTTCCAAGATCCTTTAATTCCCCAGATGGTGCCCTCTAGATGTTTTGGAGTCCTGACTCGCATCAGCCCAAGCCATTGTAGTTCAAAAAATCTGGAAGACACCAAGTTGGGGAAAGGTGCTTTAATTGAATATGTGATGCAGATGTTCTACTAAACGTGACGGATTAACTCTGTTGCTTTTACTCAATTAGCTAATCAGTTAACATCCTTTCATAGAGGACAATCTGACTAAAAAGTCAGCATGTTTAACCTGTGATTAAATGTAGCAATTATTTATGGCTTCATTTTACCCCAGCTTGATTTATGCTTTGGAACATAATATTAACATGGATGCCATTGTTCTAAAGACCTGCTCTACCTTGGCATCTTATGGCTGCTTGTTAAGAACCTGTCCTGCTGGGACATAGTTCAACCTTGCAATCCAACCTATGTTTCCTCAAAAGTTAGTCTGAGTCCAATGGGGCTTGCTCCCAAGAAAACATGCATAGGTTGCAGTTCATCAGTGCAGACGTCCATGGTGTTAGGTTACAATCCTTTGCATACTATCTTGGGCAAAACCTTAAGAATGCAAATTTATTTACTGAGAGTAAATACCACCAAACTCAGTGGGGCTTCTTCATAGACATGTATAGATCGCCCTGTAATGGATTTAGGATCCTACCCAAAGGCATGCCTGTTTCTGTTTTCTACGACTCATGATTCAAGCAGAAAGGAAAAGCAGCAAGACTTTGTTTCACATTTTTCTTTGTCTAATGTCCTTACAGACGTGCTGGAAAAAATTATTTTAAAGGATAAAGAATGTAATGTGGATGGCTGGAAGGAAATAGCTGAAATATGCCAGAATATCAGGAGAGAAAAACTATCCAAGTTTCTTATCACGATCCTGGCTGCCCAGGAAGGAGTGGTTGAAATTCCTGATGGTGCAGAGGATGCCAAGTTAATGGAACATGTTTTCTGGTAATTTCCCTGCAAAACACACGGGGGAGCTCTTTGCCTCCGGAGTCACATCAACTGTGTGAAGACTCAACAAAACCTGACTTGTGAATGTGCTTTCTTCTTAGAAACAATAACATATTAAACACTCGTGTGCCTATCCTTATTGGGAGAGATGTTTGTCATGGCACAATATGACTGTATTATTTGAAGTCTGTATTAGATTTGGTGTTGGATACCGTCATCCTTGTTTCACATAAGACTTGTTCCAGAAGGGTAGCTGTGCTAAGTCTGTTATAGCAAAAAGCCTGGGGCAGGTTTAAAGACTCTGTTGCTAGCAGTTCATGGTCATGGAGTTTCATGTTCATACTAAAATTATTTTCACTTCATTTCTCCTCTAATTTCATTTTTGTCGCCCAACTTTTTCTTCTTCTGAAATAGTTTCTGTCCACGTGACTTGGTCCATTTCTTTCAAATTGAAAAATTCCATATTTGCACAATTACACCTATGCCACTGGGCCCAATGGTTGAAATGCTCCCTTCCTCTCTCCCTCCCTCCCTCTCACTTACATGCACGCAATACCCACCCACAAAAGACTTACTCACGGCCTTTCCATATGCCATACAGGGCTAACATTTGGATTTTTAAAAAATTTCTCTGACATCTCTACTCCCAGGTAGTTAGGATTGCAGACTTAATTTAACAGAGAAGCTTTTTGTAAGAAAATGTAGCCAAGATCATTCATATGTGAAGGGGCTGTTTTAAAAAAAGCAGACTCCAGCCAAGTAAAGCTAATATCTGACTTTTGGAATATAGTTGTCACTGCCAAAAAGCATGGCAGTTATTCCCAAATGCTTAATTTTTGCTTTGGGACTCGTATATATCTTTCTGTATGTTTTAAATTATGGCCATCATTTTTTGTGTGTGACAATTTTAATGTTTTATCTTTTTTCTTAAAACCACTTTGTTTTTTATTAAGCAGTATATAAATTTTATGAAATAAACAAAATAAATATACTAACTAGTGTAGGTTTTTAGGCCAGGGACATTTCAGGCTGTACCTGGAGATGCTAGGGGTTGAATTTAGGACCTTCTGCATTCAACGCAGGTCTACCACTGAGCTATGGCCCCTCCCAGTACCCCTAAACTACAGCAGCTGAGAGGGAAAAGACCCTTGATGTTTTTGCAGTTACAGCTGCTGCTTCTTTTGCAAATGCACACATGCTATTTCCAGGATGCAACTGCATTTTTGAGTCTTCAAATAACTATAAGATAGGGCGTGACATCAGCCGTGCACATTGATTTTATATCCATTTTTCTGCTGGGATCGCCAAGTCCTTGCCTTTTGCGTAGTCAGGACAGATAATGGATATGGGGGGAGCATTTTTTTTTCCTTTTCTTTTTTACAATATGGAAAAAATGATAGGCGAATCTTTACTGGAGTTACTAACGGGCGTAGCGACGGGGGGGCATGGGGGGCGGTGTGCTCCGGGTGACAGGTTGATGGGGGGTACAATTTGGCGTGCCCCCCGCCCGCGCCCCCCCCAAACCCAGCGAACGGCAAAGCTGCAAAGCAGCTGCTTCCGCTCTCCCCCTTTCCCTGGCTCACTATAGTCTTGGGAGTCGGGGGAGGGGGCACCGAATGTCACACTCCTTCAGCCTGAAAGGGGGGTCACATTCACGCCCCCCGCGACTCCCCATGGGGCGAGTGAGGTGGTCTTGCCCAACCACAGGATCTGCTGGGAAACCGTACCATTAGCAGCTCATGTTGTGGGGGATGCCCAATCTTTCCCCAAACACTATCCTTGAGCTTATTTGCCCCTGGATGCTTTCTGCTTTAAAGCTGTGTAACACAGCTTTAAAGCAGAAACCTATTTCCTAAAGCAGAAATATAGATGTGATCTTTTTAAACAATATTTTTATTCATTTTCAAGTTGCACACCACACATATAACAACATAACAAACAACACATTAACTACATTGCTTAAAATATCAGATCAGATTCTTACAGTTCACGCCAAAAAAACTTCCCACATATTACCATGAGATATGTGGGGGTTAAAAACATGGTCTTTTCGATTAAGGTTGGGGAGGCAGTGGCTGTTGCCGTTGGACAACTTCCCGCCTGCCCTTGCCCCCGTGGCTTTTTGGAAATTGGGGACCTCTAGCAGCCGAGGCGCTCTGTAGGAAGCTCACTTTCCCCTCCGGAACCAGCCCGACCACCCAGCCCAGGCAGGCAGAGAATGCACTGCATGCACCTGGGGCATTCGTTTGGCCGGACATTGCTGGCAAGGCACAGAGGTGCCTTTGGAGACTGGGCCAGCTCCGTTGCGGGGGGGGGGGGTGTGACAAAAAATAAATCCGCACCGGGTACCACCTGACCTTGCTACGCCCCTCGTTACTAAGAACTTGTTATAAGGATTTTAAGGTCTTATATTCAAATATTTCTCTGCAAGGTCGAAGGAAATGGGAAATCTCCCCATTGTCTCTTTTACAAATCCTGTCTTGAGGGTGCATTTAAGATATGAATAGGGTGTGATCCTGTGACCTGGATTCAGGAATTGAGTAACAAAAGAGTGGCCAGGATGCCCAGGTAATCCAATCAAGCAACCTAGCAGACAAGAGGAAAAACAATGCACTCAGATTTCTGTTGTCGTCCGCCCCTTCTGTGATGTATGTATGATGTTTCTGGGGGTGGTCTTGGACTCCAGGGCGGGCAATTTAAAATGTCTATATAAGGGCTTGCGCACATGGCTCGGGGTCCCTCCCCGCCTCTTGTGTGTGTGTGTGGGAGCACCCTGTTGCAACAGCTTTAATAAAGATCAGGCTTACTAGCTGCTTTGCTTCTCAATATTCTCTGGTTGGTCTCTGTTATTTTCTACTACTGATAGAGAACCTACAAAAGGACTCTATATTGGCTCTTGGGTACCCTATAAGGGAAAAGGAGGGGTTTTTTTCTCATAACAATCTAAATACCGTATTTTTCGCTCTATAAGGCGCACCTGACCATAGGACGCACCTTGTTTTTAGAGGGGGAAAGCCCCAATTTTTTGAGGATCAGCTCAAATTTTTACAGCTTCTTTTGCAAAGGAGAAAAGCCCAATTTTTTGAGGATCAGCTCAAAGTTGTTGAGCTTACTTTGCAAAGGGAAAAAACCCTGTTTTATGGGGTTTAACTCACAGTTCTGCAGCTTCAGGAAGCAATTTCTACAGTTTCCAGACAGATAATCTAATCAACCAGTCACATGCCGCTTGGGAAACAGCCTCCCTCTGCAAGGGGGTGGGGCTGGAATCTCTCTCCCTTATCTCTCTCCCCAATCGTTTGCTGAGCAGCTGCTCAGCAGAATCATAGAATCATAGAGTTGGAAGAGACCACAAGGGCCATCCAGTCCAACCCCCTGCCAAGCAGGAAACACCATCAAAGCATTCCTGACAGATGGCTGTCAAGCCTCTGCTTAAAGACCTCCAAAGAAGGAGACTCCACCACACTCCTTGGCAGCAAATTCCACTGTCGAACAGCTCTTACTGTCAAGAAATTCTTCCTAATGTTTAGGTGGAATCTTCTTTCTTGTAGTTTGAATCCATTGCTCCATGTCCGCTTCTCTGGAGCAGCAGAAAACAACCTTTCTCCCTCCTCTATATGACATCCTTTTATATATTTGAACATGGCTATCATATCACCCCTTAACCTTCTCTTCTCCAGGCTAAACATACCCAGCTCCCTAAGCCGTTCCTCATAAGGCATCGTTTCCAGGCCTTTGACCATTTTGGTTGCCCTCCTCTGGACACGTTCCAGCTTGTCAGTATCCTTCTTGAACTGTGGTGCCCAGAACTGGACACAGTATTCCAGGTGAGGTCTGACCAGAGCGGAATACAGTGGTACTATTACTTCCCTTGATCTAGATGCTATACTCCTATTGATGCAGCCCAGAATTGCATTGGCTTTTTTAGCTGCTGCATCACACTGTTGACTCATGTCAAGTTTGTGGTCTACCAAGACTCCTAGATCCTTTTCACTTGTACTGCTCTCAAGCCAGGTGTCACCCATCCTGTATTTGTGCCTTTCATTTTTTTTTTGCCCAAGTGTAGTACTTTACATTTCTCCCTGTTAAAATTCATCCTGTTTGCCTTGGCCCAGTTCTCTAATCCAGTGTTTCCCAACCAGTGTGCCTCCAGATGTTTTGGGACTACAATTCCCATCATCCCTGACCACTGGTATTGCTAGCGAGGGATGATGGGAGTTGTAGTCCCAAAACATCTGGAGGCACACTGGTTGGGAAACACTGCTCTAATCTGTTAAGGTCATTTTGAAGTGTGATCCTGTCCTCTGGGGTATTAGCCACCCCTCCCAATTTGGTGTCATCTGCAAACTTGATCAGGATGCCCTCAAGCCCATCATCCAAGTCATTGATAAAGATGTTGAATAAGACTGGGCCCAAGACAGAACCCTGTGGCACCCCACTAGTCACTTCTCCCCAGGATGAAGAGGAGCCATTGATGAGCACCCTTTGGGTTCGGTCAGTCAGCAGGCTTCCTTTCACCACCCCCTTCTCTCTCTCTTTTTTTAAAAAGCACGATCTGCTTTTGCCCCTGGGCAGTTCAGCTCCAGGGACCACAGATTCGCTCCATAAGACGCACAGACATTTCCCCTTACTTTTTATGAAGAAAAAAGTGCGTCTTATGGAGAGAGAAATATGGTATATGTCTCTTTTCCCATGGGAAATAGCTTTTTGAAAGTGTGTGATTAAGTGAGTTTATGTGGGTGTTAAGGGTGCTTAAATTATGTGTGCATCCGGCTGGGCCCCACACTGGAATGTGGCCCCCAGCAGGTTTCCACCAAGGTAATGTGGCCCTTGGCTAGGAAAGGTCCCCCACGCCTGGTTCAAGGCATGGCAACAGCTTCCCTTCTTTCCAGGTGCGATGCAAAACATCAAATGAGCAGAACCAGGACCAAAGTCAGAATTTTTGCAGCAGCAACCAGAGCGGGACAGGTCTCTTACAAACAGGGCCTCATAAAAATGTGAAACAGCTAAAAACTCAATGCAAGTCCTCAATGCCTTTAAATACAAGCAATTTGAGTTTTTCAAATAATGTTAATGAGATGCTAATTAAATTTAAACATTGGTGCCAACAAGGTACTGTGAAACACATCACTGGCCAGAAGGCTTTAAGGCAGGTGAGATGACTAGATAGTCCTCTCTCTCTCTCTCTCTCTCTCTCTCTCTCTCTCTCTCTCTCTCTCTGCCTGTCTGCCTGTCTGCTAAATAAGAGGATTTCAGACTTGCACTCTTGTTCTCTCTCTCTTTGAAACTTGAATATTTTCAAATGAATATATCTTTGAGGGCCCTCACAGACACAGACCTAGCGTATAGTCACGTTGTGGTATATAAAACGCTCAGATAAGCACAGCTGTGCTGGCTGGCTTATATGAGCAGAAATTGGGGAGACTGTTATCTCTTTTTCAACCTGCAAAGGCTTTATTAGCTAAAACTCCCCTCTGGGTACAGTAACCAATGAAAAAGCAGGCTGTTGGATGTTTCTGGCTTGCCTGATGTGTGTTCTGACTTTGCCACTGGCTAGGACTGAATGCAAGTCAATGTCTCAGGGTGAGGGTTTGCTATGAAACGGTCCGGGGTGGGGGCAGGGGAGAATGCCATGGCAACCAATGGGAAGCTTGAGCATTTTGGACATTCGCAGTTGGTCTCTCGTCAAGACAGAATATGCTGTTGTGTGCTCAGTTACGGCAAATATTGTCTAAATGACTTACAGTGTGTGAGAGCGAGGGACTCTCCAGGAAAATATGCAGTACTCGGAGTACAATCACACCAGGATACTCCCAGTGATGTACAATGAGTTTGGTCGTTCACACCTGGTATGCAAAAGGTTTATAACATTATAACAGTTTATAACAGGGGAAAAACCCCAGACCATTCAAAAGGAAAGACTATTTTCACCTAATCTAGTGGTACCCAATTAACTAAGCACTGCTGACCCTCTGTTTTTCAAAAGCCAAGCTGCTTTTGAAAATCTTGATATCTCTGTGGTAGTTTTTGTAATGTGTATCGTACCATGGATGCCCTGAGTGAGTCCGTGGATCACCAGTTGGGAGCCACTGACCTAATCCACAGTTAAAACCGAAATAATTCAAGGCTGAAGGATATAGCGAAGGCCAGTAGCTGAAATGTCTTTGATAAAGGACATTTGATAAAGCTGAAATGTCTTTGATAAAGGCATATTCACGGATGATGTGTTTGTCAATAGCAATTGGCTATGCTAGAAGCCTGCAGGCAGCGAACAGGTTATTTAGCTGGAATCAATATGTGAAATTCCTCTCCCTCACCTGCTCCTTGGCCCGTAATGCCCCCCACCCCAGTCCCACTAGCCTTGCCTGCTCATAATACTGCTGTGATTCAAGAAGCCCCACATGTGACAAGACAAAGGGTCTCTTCTATTAAACGCTTTGCTTTGCGGCCCCTCCAGACAGGTGTTTTATGGCAAGTGCATTTCTGCCGCATGTTCATTACACAACTGATAGTGACTAAGTGGTGGATTTATTCTGCTTTATTAAGTTGTCCTGCAGGACTTCCCCTAACGTTGCCACCCATTGCTTTCTGGAGGGGCTAAAACTCAACAAAAGTGGGGAAAAGATAAGTCAAAGCAACAGTTGTCATTGTCTCTTCTTCTTTGGCGATCACTTGTAGCCGAGTAAGATTGTCTTCCATGAACACAGTCTTAACGGTGAGTCCGTAAGTGACTGTGGAGGCCAATTCTGGATCCACACGTCCTTCCACAGTTGGGACACAGGTTTCCGGGTGGGAGTTGCTCATGGTGAGGGTTTGCCAAACATGCCTTCCTCTTAGCACGTTTCTCCCTTTCGTCCTGAGTTTGAGCATCTTCAAGGTCCATGACACCTTTGGGTAAAGGCTGTTCTCCAACTGGAGCACTCACAGGCCAGTGTTTCCCAATTGTCGGTGTTTATCCTACACTTTTTAAGATTTGCCTTGAGAGAGTCTTTAAACCTCTTTTGTTGACCACCAGCATTATGCTTTCCATTTTTAAGTTGGGAATAGAGTAGTTTCTTTGGAAGACAATAATTAGGCATCTGAACAACATGACCAGTCCAACAAAGTTGATGTTGAAGAATCATTGCTTCGACACTAGTGATCTTTGCTTCTTCCAGTACACGGCATTAGTTCGCCTGTCTTCCCAAGTGATGTGTAAATTTTTTCCAGAGACACCATTGATGGAATCTTTCGAGGAGTTGGAGATGGCGTTTATAAGTGGTCCATGTTTCACAAGCATACATTAAGGTTGGTAGTACAATAGCTTTGTAAACAAGCATTTTGGTTTCCCTGCAAATGTCCCAGTCCTCAAACACTCTGCACGTCAATTGGGAGAAAGCTGCACTCGCAGAGCTCAGGTGATGCTGGATTTCAGCACCAATGTCGGCCCTTGTGGAAAGGTAGGCCCAGGTAGGAGAAGTGATCGACACTTTCCAACATCACACCATTGATTTGGATTTGTGGCGCTTCAGAGGGGTTGTTTTGTTCTTGTTTGTATAGCACTTTGGCGTTTTGGATGTTGAGTGATAGGCCAAGATTTTCATAAGCGTCTGCGAAGATATTTAGGATGGTTTGGAGGTCATCCTCTGAGTGTGTACACTTGTTCCTTGTCGTCATGTTTGTTTCTTTCAAGGCACAGCAAATCTGCTAGGATCTCTAGACAACTCCTGAACTACTCCAGCCCTCTGGCCAATGCAGGCAATGTGATACGCTCCAGATGTTGTTGGACTCTGACTCCCATCAGCCCCTGCCAGCATGGCCAATGGACGGAGGTGATGGGAGTTGTAGTCCAGTGGCATCCCTGGACTCGATGGCCTACAAAGCCACTTCCAACTTCATCATCACCATCACTGCCCTTCACTTGTCTGCCTCTTTCCCATTAAATCATGCCAAGGTGGCTTACAACATTTAAAAAAAAACTCCTAACAGTAGCAAAAAATATAACAGAATAGTCATAAACAATACTTTAACAATAAACCACAAAAATATACAATAAAATCAAGCAATCTGCACATACTTCACAACATGATCTAACAATAAAAATACAAAGCCATACAATTGCATGTTTCGATTTCTGTATGATTTGTTTTATTTTTAAATACCTGGGCTTTGCGGTCAGGAGGTCAGGCCACCATATTGATTGCAAACTGGCTGTAGTAAAAATGTGTTGCTGAAAGAGCTTGACAATTGCACAGGCATGTCTTTTTTAAAACAAACAAACAGCAGTATTGTTTTCTTTAATGACACGGATAAAAGTGTGGCTGTTTCTTGTTTGCTGTTTTCGCTCAGCGGGGAGACGTTGCAGAGTTTGGGTGCCAAAATCCATACAAGCAAGAAAGGGCCATTTTTTTGCTCGGTTTGCTTCAAAGGAATCTGTTCATGTGCTGGATTTCCCTTCTACTGCTGCATTGATTTTCTAAAAAATTGGCCCATTTCATTAACCTATGCTCAGCATTTTTCTTGTTAATACCCGACACATCCTTTCCAGAGAATCCTTTGAAATGTGCTGATGTGTTTATTGTTCTGTGCGTGAACCAAGAGAAGAAGAAGCCTTTATATTTTTATGAGCATGCCATGCCCTGTCTGATTATTTCAAATAGGTCCATCATAGAATCATAGAGTTGGATGGGATCCTGAGGATCATCTAGTCCAGTGGTGGCTAACCTTGGCACTCCAGATGTTTTGGGACTACAACTCCCATCATCCCTGACCACTGGTCCTATTAGCTAGGGATGATGGGAGTTGGAGTTCCAAAACATCTGGAGTGCCAAGGTTAGCCACCACTGATCTAGTCCAACCCCCTGCAATGTAGGAATATGCAGCAACCTTGTGCTGAAATTCCTGCATTGCAGGAGATTGGACTAGATGACTCTTAGAATCTCTTCCAACTCTACAATTTGATGATTCTAGGATTCTAAGTTCCAAGGTCACAAAATGAAGGGAATTTGTGTTATTAATCCGCATCATCATTTCCTGCCCCGAGGAGCTTACAATCAAACATTCAGCGCAGTGAAAACAATGGGAGTTGTCATCTCAGCAGCATCTGAATGAAGTCATGTCGGCCCCTGAGAAACTGAGCTGATGGGGATTCAGTGCAGATGAAGAGTTTCTTCCAAGGTAAACAATTGAGTGCAATAAATGCACCCCCCTCTTTCATTGATAGCTGCCAATGCACCCCACACCTTTCAAAGCATATATAGCTCTGAACGGAACACATCTTAACCTGGGGAAGAGGCTAGACAGAAATGCAAAAGGAACATATGACATTGGGATTCTTGTCCCCCAGCAAGCTCAGACAGTTCAATTAAACTCTGCTGAATTATGCCAGCCATAAAGTCGGTTATTACCCTCGTTTGTCTTCACTTTTAATTACTTGTTTATTCAAATATTTATAAATTGTGCTGAGCACAGCCTAGCCCAGGAGTAGGCAACCTAAGGCCCGTGGGCCGGATGCGGCCCAATCACCTTCTCAATCCGGCCTGTGAACGGTCCGGGAATCAGCGTGCTTTTACATGAGTAGAAAGTGTCCTTTTATTGAAAATGCATCTCTGGGTTATTTGTGGGGCATAGGAATTTGTTCTCCCCCCCCCCAAAAAATATAGTCTGGCCCACCACATGGTCTGAGGGACGGCGGACCGACCCATGGCTGAAAAAGGTTGCTGACCCCAGGCCTAGCCTGATCAAAAACTTTTGAGAAATAAAACAAGGGAGTCGGGAGGGAGGGACTCATTTACAGTTGATCCTAAAATTCTTACTTGGAAGTAAGTCCCACTCTGCCGAGTGAGACTTACACTTAAGACTTACACTTTAAGCTAAGGATAACAGCATGAGGACTTGCTTGGCTGAAGTACACATAAAGGAACCTAATCATGATTACTCAGAAGTCAGTGTCATTATCCGACCTATACCACCTGTGGCTCAGCGAGTCAGTGCATCTGGCTGTTAACCAGAAGGCTGGTGATTTGAGCGTCATGCTCCGGCATGGGGGGCGGGGCAGGGCATGACACGCATCCTGGGGGTGTGGCACCCAGCGCGGGCGGGGGAACAGCTGCGATGGCATCCCACCGGGATCGCGCTGCCAGGGGCAGTGCGCTCCCCCCGCACTCCTCTTCCACCACCAGTGGCTGTGGGTAGGATTACTGCATTCCAGGGAGTTGGACTGGATGACCCCATGGTTCTATGTTTCAGTTCAATGCAACTTATCACCTACTACAGGGGTGGGGAACCTCAGGCCTGAGAACCCTCTATCTGGTCCTCAGGACTCTCTCCAGCATAGCTGTCAACCCTCCCTTTTTCGGCGGGAAACTCCCTTATTCCAATGCCGTTTCCCGCTGCTATCCCAGATTGTTGATATTCCTTAAATTTCCCGGATTTCAAAGGAAGCAGCTCCTCTCCCTCCCTGCCGGCCAGGGAGGCTCCTCAGCTGCGTTGCTCGGCTGCCAATAAGGAGTCTGAGACCGACTGGGGGCGGAGCTTGCATGCTTTGTGCAGCCAGACCCTCACGCCCAACCAGACAGACAGCCTGCCTGCCGTCTACGTGCTCGCTCTTTCGCTCACCCGTTCACGCGCAGCCTCTGGAGCGCAGGGTGGCGAGGCTACTTGGTGCCATTGCACCGCCCTCGCGGCATCCCTTATTTTCAAATCCGAAAGTTTGGGGAAATCCCTTATTTTCAAATCCGAAAGTTGACAGCTATGCTCCCCAGGCCACAGAAGTTCCCCAGCCACCCATACTAGGGACCCTGCTTCATACCCCACCTTGAGTGTTTTTTCGTCTGGCTAGACCCTTGAATTCTGATGGTTCCTCCTGCTTCACTGGATAGAGGACAGAGAGGGTTGTATGTAGAACTAGCCTACTGTTGCAAATGTACCCTTTGGCCGACACTCAGGGCCAGGTTCAGCATCTTGGGGATATCCTTATTTAATTAAGTTCTGGCTCAAGCCTCCACTTTAGGAAACCAGCGACTCCAGTTTGAATATCTGAGTGGCAGTCTTCTCACACATAATACGCACCCGCTCCCATTGAATACTGCTCAACTAGCAAGCAGCTGCGGATCAAGAGATGAGCGATGCAGCACAAAAATGTACTTTAGTCCAGCTAATGCATAGGAAGCCTGTGGGAACTCTGACCAGCAGGTGGCAGCAGAGAGGCTGCAGCAGCAAGATGGGGATGGATGCGATGCAAAAAAGAACTCCAGCAGGTGGCAGCAGAGAGGCTACTGTGACTCTGCAGCTCCAAGCCAATAAGGATTGCTAAACCAGGGCGGCTCTAAGGTTCTCTCAGCAATTCAGCTGGTAAAGCTTAGCAATCCTGCAACAAGCATTCTGCAGGAGACAAGTTCGTCTCCTCAGTCGTCTCTCCCCTTCATTAAGAGAGTCTCTCCCATTCATCTGTGTGGCATAGTGCTTAGAGTGTCCGACTAGGCTCTGGGAGACTAGGGTTCAAATCCCCACCCAAACATGAAGCTCCTTTGGGCCAGTCCCTGCCTCTCAGCCTAAACTACCACACAAGGTTGTTTGGCTAAAATGAGAAGAGAGAGCACCATGTACACCAGCTTGAGCTCCTTGGATGAAAACAGGTGGATTATAAGAATAGAATAGAACAGAACAGAACAGAACAGAACAGAACAGAACAGAATAGAATAGAATAGAATAGAATAGAATAGAATAGAATAGAATATACTTTATTGTCATTGTCCCCTTCGGGGACAATGAAATTACTTGGCTGCTCCATCCACCCAGATAGGGCACTCCACGCAAAAACAAAACAACTACAAAAACACTGATTAAAACCATACAGTATGATAAAACATAACAGGTAAGATTAGATGACTTCAAAGTCCAGGCTTCCCATTCAAGGCTGAGATCACTCTGGAGAAGAAGCTGTTTCTAAGACGGCTTGTTCTTGTCGTCATCGTCCTGTATCTCCATCCCGATGGCAAGAGCTCAAAGAGATGGTGACCAGGATGCGATGGATCTTTTACTATGTCCAGTGCCTTTCTGTGACACCTCATGGCAATAAATAAACAAGGAATAAAGTTTTCCTTCTCGCTGACCCCTGCTGCCTAGAGGTCACTTAAAGAATCTTTTGCCCAACATGGGGCTTGAACCCACGACCCTGAGATTAAGAGTCTGATGCTCTACTGCAGGGGTCAGCAACCTTTTTCTGCCGTGGGCCGGTCCATCGTCCCTCACACCATGTGGTGGGCCAGACTATATATATTTTTGGGGGGGAAATGAACGAATTCCTATGCCCCACAAATAACCCAGAGATGCATTTTAAATAAAAGGACACATTCTACTCATGTAAAAACACGCTGATTCCTGGACTGTCCGCGGGCCGGATTTAAAAGGCAATTGGGCTGCATCCGGCCCACGGGCCTTAGGTTGCCTACCCCTGCTCTACTGACTGAGGCATTTCCACATGATATGATTGGCACAAACCAGCATCAGTGCTCTTACTGAGGGTATCTAGCTCACAAAGAAAGCACAAATGGTTTGTTAATTTATCCCAACAGTTACAATAAAACATAGGAGTGCAACTCTGTCCAACGTGCAAAGAATACAGTACAGTGGTGCCTTGGTTCTCAAACGCCTTGGTACCCAAACACCTTGGTTCTCAAATACCGAAAACCTGGAAGTAAGTTTTCTGGGTTTGAACGTTTTTCGGAAGCCAAACGTCTGATGCAGCTGTCGGCTATTGTTTCCAGGGCACCTGCCCCAACCAGAAGCTGTGCCTTGGTTTTCGAACATTTCAGAAGTCAAACAGACTTCTGGAACAGATTAAGTTTGGCGCTTTTGTTTTTGCTATTTCTTTTGCGTTTTTGTTTTTGAGGCTTTTTTCAGCTACTGGTAATTTGTTTTTCTGACTGTATGGAACCCAGTTCAGCTACTGATTGACGGATTGTGTGACTGCGTAAATGGATAAAAGCCCCTCCATCCAAACAATGACTATCATCAGTGGTGGAGGGTAACTATTTTCTCTGCAACTTTGCACAGATGTAAATTTTGCATTCATTGCCCTGCACACTTTTGCTGACACCCTGCCCAGAGCTGCCATGTCTCCCCCTGCCCACAAGGTACTCTGGAAGGGAATGTGACCCTCGGTCTGAAGGATGTTCCCCACTCTTGACCCTATAAGTGTTGTCAGAGTTACAGCCAAGAAAGCCTCCCCAATCCAGCTGCTGCATTCTAGAAGGATGGACTTTGGAAGTTTGTTATCTCCCTCTTATCAAGATCAAAGAAGAAGCCCCACTGGTTTTGAGAGAAGCTGGATTTCACCCTGAGATTTCTTCTTGGGAAATTCTGCTTGGGTTGTAGAAAAACCCTTGGAAGCCTAACCCGTATTTGGGAGGGTGCATGAGGAAGTTGCACATGACCTATTTATGGATCTTGCTGGAACTTGAGCTAAACAAACAATTCCCAAAGCACTCCAGAGCAAGGAAGTGAGATAAACAAAATGCAAGGTGCCAGAAGGCAGAAGGCAGGCATCTGATTGCAAGCAGTTCTCAGACCTGCAATCCTAAGCACTCTCAACTAGAAAGTGAGTTTTGTTGAATTCAATGGGGCTTACTTTTGATATGCATACATATGCACACACAGAACCAGAAGCCGGACTTACCACAGGCATTTGGTTTGCAACTGCAACAACACAATGCTAGACTAGATAGGCCTTTGGTCTGATTCAGTAGGACTCTACTTAATTCCTTATAGGATTAGTCTGTTCCCTCAGAAGCTCAGAGAACACATAGTGTTACTGGTTATTTGGTCAGTATTTTCCAAAGATTGCTTCATAAAATCCTAGAATTGTAGAGTTGGAAGGGACCCGAGGGTCATCTAGTCCAACCCCCTGCAATGCAGGAATCTCATCTAAAGCATCCATGACAGATGGCCATCCAAGCTCTGCTTTAAAATCTCCAAAGAAGGAGAGTCCGTAACCTCCTGAGGGAGTCCATCCCGTCTTTGAACAGCTCTTACTGTCAGAAAGTTCTTCCTGATGTTTAGTTGGAATCTCCTTTCCTGTACTTGAAGCCATTGGTCCTTTGAAGGAGGAGAAAGCATGCTTGCTCCATCTTTCATTTGTCAGTCCTTGGGATATTTGAAGTCCTTGGGATATCATATCTCCTTTCAGTCTCCTCTTTTGATCATCTTGGTCGCCCTCCTCTGCACACGTTCCAGCTTGTCAACATCCTCCTTAAATTGTAGTGCCCAGAACCGGACACAGTATTCCAGGTAACCTGTGGCCATGCAGATGTTGACAGACTCCAAGCCACATCTGCTCCAACCAGCGATGGTGGGAGTTGGATTCTGCCCATGTAAGGAGGGCCACACGTTCCCCATTCCTGCTGCAGTATTTCAACAATGCAATAACTGTTCTATAGACTTCCCTGCTCTTCTTCTGAAATCTAGAGCTACCGGTAGTGCAGAATGCTAGATACCTGAATGGGAATTCCCACTTACCCATCAAGTGCATTGCAGGATGGTGGGACAATCTCTCTCTCTCTTTTTCTCTCTCTCTCTCCACACTATCTCAAAGGGTTGTTGTGAAACAAGGGGCTGGGAACCCGACATGTGGCATCAGTGACACAAACGGATGCATGAGCACATCTCTGGCAGCCTAAGCCCACCAAAGGGTTAACGAGGAACAAGGCAGCTGCCTTGCTAAAATAGACCCCATCTGCTAAAGCCATGACTTATAAATCACGCCAATTGATACTGCAATGCCATTTGCTCTGATACCAGGACAAACATGGCATTATAGCTACTCTGCAAGGGCCACATGCTTCTGGTGTTTTTATTTCAACTGGGGCTAAAGCCCATGGGTGTAGCCAATGCAGGATGGGGGGGGCAGCTGCCCCCCTAGATCAAGTAAAACAATAGAAATACTTAACTAACTGACCAATCAGGTCAATTCTGCCACCCCCCCAAAAAACAAATGTCCTCCTCCCCCCCCCCAAAAAAATCCTGGCTATGCCCATGATGGGCAGAGCCTGGGCACAGTCAGGAGGGGGAAACTAGATGCACAGTTTCTGATGTGGTTTGCTGATGTATAATTGATCTTTTTTATGAAGCAAATAACCAGACCGGGGAGGGAGCCAGATCAGGATTATGGCAAAAGGACAAAGAAGCTTTAACCCAGTGGGGGAAGGGTTTTTTTTCCAGGCTCCAGGGGCCGAATGCAGCCCTTGAAAGCTTTCTATCTGGCCCTCGGGACTTTCCCCAAGCCATACCCCTTCGCAGGCCCTGCTTGTGTCTCTTGCTTGCCTGGAAGGAGCATAGAGGAAGGCTGTGTTTGTTTGTTTGTGTGTGTGTGTGTGTGTGATGCAAAAAAGTAAAAACCCACACGTCTGCTGAGAGCAACTCCTGGTTTCTTGCGGCTGTTCCACAAGCATTGTGCATCCCAAAGGAAGATGTGGTTAATCTTCTTGATTACAGTGTAAAATGCACCTCGGTAGCAGGTTACAAACCAAACGGTTCTGCATTTATTTCAATTTTTGTTTCAAGTACCTTTTTTTCACATGGTTCCGAAAGAGCAACAAGAGGAGCATTTATTCTAAGAGCTTGCGAAGCATAACGAAGTGGCATGTGCCTTTGCCAAAACCCATTCATCACGACCATATCCTGGCAACTGCTCACCTGCAAGCCGACCAGCTTCTCAGTGCAGCTGGGCTACCTGAAAGCTTGGCACCGCCAGGTAAGCCTCGGAGAATAGATGTCTACAGGGATCTCGTTATCTCTCATTTCTCATGTTGCTTGTTGAGAAACATGACCACGTAAACACCAGAACTGCCTCGCTGAAGCAGACAAAGACCTGTCTAATTCATGGTTTTGTTTCCTTCTACAGAGGCTAACTCAATGTCTTGAGGAAGCTCCAAAACAGGGGATGGAGTTGATCAGAGCAACCCTCCCCACCACTTTTCCAGAATAGACCTAGGTAAAGGTAAAGGGACCCTTGACCGATAAGTCCAGTCGCGAACGACTCTGGGGTTGCGGCGCTCATCTCGCTTTATTGGCCGAGGGAGCCGGCGTACAGCTTCTGGGTCATGTGGCCAGCATGACTAAGCTGCTTCTGGCGAACCGGAGCAGCGCACGGAAGCGCCGTTTACCTTCCCGCTGGAGTGGTACCTATTTATCTACTTGCACTTTGAGGTGCTTTCGAACTGCTAGGTTGGCAGGAGCAGGGACTGAGCAACGGGAGCTCACCCCATCATGGGGATTCGAACTGCCAACCTTCTGATCAGCAAGCCCTAGGCTCTGTGGTTTAGACCACAGCGCCACCTGCGTCCCCGGAATAGACCTAGGACCTACTAAATACTTAGACGAACACTGCCCACTAACATTTGAAGGTAACAAATGTTAACAAGCATTAATATAAGAAAGCAGAATTCATCTCCTCCTCTCTCTGTGCTTTCTATTTATTTTGCCATGCTGTTCTTCCTCACAGTTTCAGACAGCTTCAATTTCCACCCACTACCGAAGCTCAAGGCACTCTGGATCCAACTGCTCGAATCCGGTCTGAGACATCAAGATGGAGACTGGAGAGATGGCACCATGCTGCTTGTTCAGCTGTTTGGTCCTTTTGCAATATTTATTAGAGGTAGTTCTGCAGAATTCAGATAAATACAACCCTCGTTTGCAGATATATTTTCTTGGGAGCTTTACCGTTTTTGCTCACCACGGCTCTTCTGCACGTTTTTAAAAAGTGTGTTGTGACTGCCATTTAATTTATTTGAAGCATTTTAATCCCAATATTCAGCTTTTTTAATCCCAACATTCAGCCTCGAAAAGGCTCCCGGAGCAGACTACGATTCTCAGTGAAAAGGCAGTTCCTGCCCTCAGGCTTACAATATAATAATAATAATAATAATAATATAATTTATTATTTATACCCCACCCATTTGGCTGGGTTTCCCCAGCCACTCTGGGCGGCTTCCAACAGAATGTTAAAATATAATAATCTATTAAACATTAAAAGCTTCCCTAAACAGGGCTGCCTTCAGATGTCTTCTAAAAGTCTGGTAGTTGTTTTTCTCTTTGACATCTGGTGGGAGGGCGTTCCACAGGGCGGGTGCCACTACCGAGAAGGCCCTCTGCCTGGTTCCCTGTAACTTGGCTTCTCGTAGTGAGGGAACCGCCAGAAGGCCCTCAGCGCTGGACCTCAGTGTCCGGGCAGAACGATTGGGGGTGGAGACGCTCCTTCAGGTATACTGGACCGAGGCCAATCTAAAAGGAATCTAAAAGGAAAAGGAATTGGGATTTTTTTTTGGGGGGGGGGAGAAAGTTCAGGCACTACCTCTTCGTGCAGTTGAATATAACACCCAACATTATGAGTGATATGCTTATTAATTTTTAAAATTAATTTTTAAACATCTGGCAGTTTAACCCCTGCAGACACATGCTTCTCTTCCTATACATAATAACATCATTCACACAGCCCCCTTGGGAGGATTTGCCGTTTTGCATCACAGTTGTGGATTTCCAAAATGTTAAGGCAGGAGCAAAAAGAGCAGGAAGGTTTTAAAATGGCTGTTGTGAACAACAGCAGATGTTTGACTAAAGCAAGGATGTTGGAACGTAGAGCAGCAATCAGGATATGGCACAATTCAAAGTGTTGGTGCTGACCTTTAAAGCCCTAAACAGCCTCGGCCCAGTATACCCGAAGGAGCATCTCTACCCCCATCCTTCAGCCCGGACACTGAGGTCCAGCGCCGAGGGCCTTCTGGCGGTTCCCTCTCTGTGAGAAGCAAAGCTACAGGGAATCAGGCAGAGGTCCTTCTCGGTACTGGCGCCTGCCTGTGGAACGCCCTCCCATCAGATGTCAAGGAAATAAACAACTACCTGACATTTAGATGACATCTAACAGGCAGCCCTGTTTTGGGAAGTTTTTAATGTGTGACATTTTAATGTATTTTTAATCTTTGTTGGAAGCCACCCAGAGTGGCTGGGGAAACCCAGCCAGATGGGAGGGGTACAAATAATAAATTATTATTATTGTTATATATTATTCCAGGAGATGTGGGGATATGGGGGGTTGGCAAGGAATGTGAGCGGCAGCAGCCCCCTGTAATAAGAATAAAAAGAGATCTTTTACATTTCAGTTTCATTTTCCAAACAGCTGCAAAATCAGATCCAGCTATCCCATGTTTCAAAAAGCCAGCAGACTCTCAGTGTCCCCCCCCCCAAATAACCTCCTACCACTGTTATGCACCACCCACAGACAGAGGGCCTACCGAATAAATAAAAGTGAATTTAAGGCATGGGTAAGCTAATGCAGCAATATGATGTTGCTTAAAATAAGGGCTGTACAGCGATCCCGTCTGCAACATGCACTCACAGGTCAATTTCTAACAGAGAAGATGAGGGTAGCCCTGATGCCAAGGCTGTAACAACAGGTTTAATGTTCTGGGAATGCATTCAGTTGCGAAACTCAGACATGGCAGGAGGTAATTATCAGTGGATCGTTGCACATAAAATAGGCCGGAGTTCAGCCTATGCATCAGTGGAACAAACAAAACCCCGGCTCCTATTTTCTGCTTGTTACGTTAATTTATTTCAAGCGGCTCCTGTGCGTATAGCAACTCGACAAATGCAAACGTTGTTTCCTCCGCATTTAGAATCGTGTACCAAATTTAGAGTGACTCCACACTCGGGGGAGGGGGCAGTAGGTAGCTCAGCCGTACAACACATGCTTTTGCATGCAAAAGGTCCTGGGTTCAGTTCCCAGCATCTCCGGGTTAGGCTGGGAAAGACTCGGGCTTGATTTAGACACAACAAAAAAGATCTTCAGGAAAACGCGTTGTAAGCTTCATTATGGGAAATCAGGTTGGCGAAAGATGGGACTCCACAGCACCACCTGGTGTCACAGTGTTATAACGCATATAAAACGCTTTTTCTTTACTAATGTAGCTGAGTCCTCAATGCCTGGAACCCTGGATAGCTGCTGCCATTCAGTGTAGACAATACTGAGCCAGGTGGGCCAATGGTCCAACTCAGGGTAAGGCAGTTTCCAGTGTTCAGGCAGCAAACTTGATCATTGCCATCGATGCACTGATAATGCTGCCCACAGCAGACGCATGAACTGTGGGTGACTTATGCATGTCTTTGAGCACATGGATGCACTTGTCAAAGCGCCTCAATTTCAGAGGTGTCTTCACAGGTTTCATGTAGGTCTAGGAATGAGTGAACCTGCCAATTTCAGTTTCTCCCGCTTTCTCATTGCCCCAATCTTAAACTCAGTTGTCCTCAATCCGTTTTGCAATTTTAAAAAAAAGGCCTCAAGAAAATTATTCAGCACAACATTCTGCTAAGATACACATTTTTTTTGCAAAGCAAATCCCCCAGATATAATGCAGTTCTGCATGTTATTCTCACTAACATATGCATTTCAATGCATACTTATAAATATTATCTGGCTGAAGAAATTGCATTGCAAAATTCGGAGAAGTGCGAATTTTGAAGGATGGGTTTTTATTCAATTCATGTAGTGTTTCATAAAGTGCAAATTAGGCAGCTTTACCTTTAAAGGCAAACTGAATCAAATTTCTCCGCTCTGCCGTATCCCTATGTATCTTAGCCACTCAATAATGTTTGTTCTACTGCATCTGCAATAATTGTGCTGAACATTTGAAGTTCCTTTTTATACTAAGTCAGGCCTGGGCAGGTCCTTCTAGTCTGACTGATCATGGTTTTCCAGAGCCTCAGCCCTGCTACCCTGAAATTCCTTTTTCGCTGGAGATGATGAACATTGTACTGGAACCTTCTGAATACACAGCATGACTTCTACCACTGAGGTATCGCCTGTGCCCAGTGTGACGCATAGAGTCACCCAATATGGGACGTGCCGAATTCCTCTAAAGCAGAGGCGATTGAAAACACAAGAAGGATGTGCAAAATGCATTGCTGGACATTTTGGGTGGGGAGAGTTTGTTTTAGGGGGACAATCACTCATTCCAGCGCTCTTGAAGATCCCCTCTCCCCAGTCCACAGGGATTCTGCAAGCGGTGACCTGATTCTTCTCAAAGCATCGGCCGCCATCACGTTCAGTCTGGCTCTGCGTAGCAGCATTTAATTGGAATTAATCAAATCACAACATTCGTTTCTATTCAGCTTCACGCACGGCACGGCTTCCTCTCCCGTCTCTTGAGCGCTTGGCCAGGGGTTGACACAACACGCTCCCTCGCCCCTGAGCCGAGCCGAAAGTCCCTGAAAAGTCTGGTCTGTGTCACGTAGCAGTGTGTAAGTTGAGTTGTGCTGTTTTAACACATAACGCAGCACCGTTTTGGAAGGAGTAAGGAAGAGCGCTCGTGAACAGGGTGCCCTGTGTACTTGCCAATTCAAAGTCTGTTGTTGTTTTCCCAATCCCGCTCTGTCACTCAGTCATTAAAAAGGGGGGGAGCTGTTTCTGTCAGGCCGGCAGGCAGGGAGCTGTTAATGAAGGAGTTATGAATGAAGCGATTGTGTTACACTTTGCATACGTTCCCCCTTCCAGTACCAGGCACAGATCCCAAGAATAATTTCCCCCCTTCCCTCCATTGTCCTTTCTTCTGCCCCATTAGCTGACCTGCGCTGGCAGATTAATCGCTGGCTTCAAGAAGAAAAAGGCCCAGCATATTTTGTCCTCCCTTTGCCAGGGCAGAACAATATGTTTGTGAAAGTGTCAGTCAACATCTCCTGACAGTGATGGACACAGTTTTGAGCTTGAGGTGCCCAGGTTCAAATCACCGCCATATGTACTTGTCTGAAAATCTTTCTATGTAGCCGATAGTCTGTGGTCACACCTCCTCCCACAATAGTGGCAAAAAGCAATTAATTCCAATTTCCAGAGTTATGTACATTGCAGAATGGCATTCTGTGTAGTAATACATTTTGATTTATGTTTTCAGGTAATCTGGAATTTGGTGGGGATGAAATGAGTTCCATAAAAAGAGGGAGAAAGGACAGAGGTGTTTTTACAGCATGTAAGAGGACTAGAAAGATTTCTAAATGAGAATCTCATGCTGATTTCTAAATGAGAATCTCATGCCAGATAGAGTTATTGCCGTGAGTTTAGTTGTTGTGTTTGCAGTACAAAACAACAACAACCTGTAGGGTTTGGGAATTGCCGCTTCTCTCCACTGGCCCCACAATCGTTTGATTTTCTTCCAGCCAGTTTTTTTAAAAAAGCATTTATTATTATTATTATTATCATCATCATTAATAACGTTGCAAGAATGCATCCTTTGTACCATTCAGGAAACAAACCTCTCTTTTTGGAATGCCAAGCAGAGGTGGACACTCGGGGCCTTTATGCTTGCGTCTTTCCCTAGCTTAAGTCGGCTGCTCACAGATGGCCATTGAACACGGACAACATTGGCGGCCGCTATGCCAACCTATGACTTCATCCGTGTGACTCGGCATGCAAACACTTTGCTTTTCTTCCTCTCTTGTTAGTAGGACGCTCTTTCGACACATTGACAGTTCCATGGCGCAGGGACAACAGAGGATCCCTTTGTGAAAACATTTGAGCGTTGCACAGAAGCGCCGCAAAGTGGCCTTTCAGTTTCAAATTCCCCCACACTTGCACATCCTCCCGCATTCATGTACACCCACGAATGTCTGTGCTAATGTTAGAAATCAGATTTCTACATGGACATGCAAAATCAGAAAACTTCACCCTCTTAGCTAGCCAATCTCACAACAGCAGTAGCTATCAATAGCTGCTAGCCATGATGGCAACGTTCTGCCTCCACGGTCGAAGGCAATATGAATAGAATAGAAGAATATATTTTATTGTCATTGTCCCCTTCGGGGACAACGAAATTACTTGGCTGCTCCATCCACCCAGATAGGGCACTCCACGCAAAAACAAAACAACTACAAAAACACTGATTAAAACCATACACACTGATTAAAACCATACAATGATAAAACATAACAGGTAAGATTAGATGACTTCAAAGTCCAGGCTTCCCATTCAAGGCCACGATCGCTCTGGAGAAGAAGCTGTTTCTAAGACGGCTTGTTCTTGTTGTCATCGTCCTGTATCTCCGTCCCGATGGCAAAAGTTCAAAGAGACAGTGACCAGGATGCGATGGATCTTTCACTATGTCCAGTGCCTTTCTGTGGCACCTCATGGCATAAATCTGCTCTAAGGTGGAGAGCGAGCAGCCAACAATGCTCTCTGCCTTTGAATAGCAGTCTCTGGGAATCAGAAATGGAGAGAGGGCTGTTGCACAATGTCTTTGCTTCTGGATTTCCCAGTGCCTGACTACTTTTCATTGCAAATATTTAATTTAATTTATTGGGAGAGGACGGTGCTCGTGCATGCCCCTAAAAATTCAGCGAGTGGTCAAGAGAGCCAGTGTGGTGTAGTGGTTAAGAGCGGTGGACTTGTAATCTGGTGAACCGGGTTCGCGTCTCAGCTCCTCCACATGCAGCTGCTGGGTGACCCTGGGCTAGTCACACTTCTTTGAAGTCTCTCAGCCCCACTCACCTCACAGAGGGTTTGTTGTGGGGGAGGAAGGGAAAGGAGATTGTTAGCCACTTTGAGACTCCTTCGGGTAGTGATAAAGCGGGATATCAAATCCAAATTCTTCCTCTTCTTCTTCTTCTTCTTCTTCTTCTTCTTCTTCTTCTTCTTCTTCTTCAAGACCAGGTGGCAGTTGGCATCTATCTGTTTTGGGAGACAATGAAGGAATGAGCCTTTGGGGGTAAAGTCAAGCCGTTGGAAGGTTGTGGTTCCTGCTGTGGCTGTAGAGAGCGAAGCTGGACAGACATGTTTTGTTGCAGCTGGGGCAGATGGAGGCATCCCGTTGTGCTGTACCAATACAACAAATATGGATTTGAGACACACAGAGTGTCATGTTGGCCCAAGTCATTTGCTGCTTTGAGGCAACAGACAAGATTCCCACCCCACCTTACTTCAGACAGTGACTATGGGACTCCGGTTCTGTTTTGTTGGTTTTCGGAACTGGAGTCATGATTAAGAGGGATGGCCGGGGGCATTTGTATTGTGCAGCTCAAGGTGAAATTCTTGGACCAGCACAAGACGAACCAGAGTGAAAGCATTTGCCAATAATGTTTTCATTAGTAAAGAACGAAAGTCGGAGGTTCGAAGACGATCAGATACCGTTGTTGTTCCGACCATAAACAGTGCTGACTACAGTCATACCTCATGTTACGGCCACTGGAGGTTATTTTCTTTTCGGGTTGCGCTCCGCGGCAAACCCGGAAGTACTGGAACGGGTTACTTCTGGGTTTTGGCTCTCGCACATGCACAGAAGCACTAAATCACACTTTGTGCATGCGCAGAAGCACCAAATTGTGTCACGCCGTGCGCAGACGCAGCGCTGCGTGATACAAATGCCTCCGTCACGGATTATGTCCATAACCCGAGCGTCCACTGTAGTGGCATTATTCCAAGAAAGAAAGAAAGAAAGAAAGAAAGAAAGAAAGAAAGAAAGAAAGAAAGAAAGAAAGAAAGAAAGAGTGACTATGGGACAACACCATCCACTGTACCTGAGGGCAGCATGCTGGGTTTGGCAGCTCAGAAGCTCAGAATCCACCACCTGAGGCACTTCTCCAATCTGCCAGATGGTAGGGCCGGCCCTCTGAGCCGGTATCTCATCATGTGACTCCTCAAAATGGCCCGCTACCTAACATCTTGAGAAACCAATTGCATCGACATGAAGCTTGTGCACCTCTGCTGTGTTAAACACTTCCTGACTGCCCTCACGGCAGGGAACAGAAAAGATTGCTCAGTGCTTCTTGTCCTCATGATCCACAGCTGCTGGGTTCTTTAGCCTCAGCCGGTTCCTATAATTCTGCATGGCTGATGGGCAAAGGCAGAAGCTGTGCAGCCTCCGAGGCTTATCTCCGGGCAAAAGAGTCGAGCAAATAGGTGATTTGGCTCCCGGTTGGCAGCACTGAGTTCGAGGCATAATGCTGCTGGCCCGGTAACAAAATGGAGCCTGCAGAAATGTCCAGAGAGGTAAACAAACTACTGTTACCTAACAATCTACTTTGGAAATGGTGAATCATCTGCCCGAGGCGTGATCCTAACTGCTATTCCCTGCGCTGGAATGTGTACGAAACTGTCTCTCATGCCACATGTCTTGCCTACCAGCTTTGTGCAGAACTGATAACTCCCCTTCCTAGAAGCTGAAAGAGATAATGGAGTGCATTTGTTCCCCGCCCCCCCCCCATTTTTTTTCAGACCACAGGCAACATTTTCTCAGGAGCAATCTCTGGCAATCATTAGTGATATAAGCAAAATTTTACTAGGAAAGGCATAAAGTTGGGTCCGGGTTTCCCAAGGGGGAGTCCGGATTTTTCTCCCTGGGAAGAGCTGGAATTTTAGAGCTTTTCCCTTCGTGCCACAGACAGAGACCACACCAGAGTTATCAAAAGCAAAGCGCAGCTTCCCATTTATTGAATCTGTTGCAACAGAGGTTTCCCATCACGTAGCAGGTACGATAAGGAGGGAGAACCCCGGACAATGGTGTGTCAGCTCCTATATAGACTTTGAAATTCCCCCCCCTTCGGCCCAAGACCACCCCCTTGTACATCATACATACATCACAAAAAGGGGTGTAACGCAGGACCACCCCTCAGATACATCACAGCTACATCATAACTTGGGAGGGTCAGAGGAGGTAACTTGAGAATTCCCCACACCTGGTCATCCCTCCTCGACCCCTCCCAAACACAAATTTCTGGATAACAAAAGGTTTCCTGGCTGCTGCTTATGTAGATCGGCTTATGTAGATCTATGCAGGTGGTTCTGCTGACATTATAGTTTGCTTACAGGGAAGTGATAAGTGTCGGAGATATGCATGCAGAGGGGAGTGGAGAGGGAAATTGATCTTAATCTGGGGTCTCCTGTAGGTCACACGTAGGTAAGGAAAAGGTTCTATTTCCTTGAAATGGCTTCCCTGATGTCAAGAGTTGGTGGTTGAAGTCCAGGAAGCTAGGGTCCCCTCTCTGTTCATGGGGTACAGTGTAGGAGGGTAGGGTGACCTCTCATGACAATTCCCCTCTCTGCGGCTTAATTTTGGTACAAAATTATTGCCGCACATCCACAGTTGTATATACACCCTCCCCTAAGTGGTACATTGGGGCAACTTCGGGAAAGGTGGGGGCTGTTTGGAGGTTTGTCATCATGGCGGGAAAAATGAAATGGATACCTCTGTGTAAATCTGAAGTCATGTAAATCAGGCCCCTAAGGGATATTTGCAAGTGTAGCAGTGCACATAGCTGGACATAGGACATAAAAATAACACATGTTGCATAAATTACTTGTGGTAGTCCAGGACTTTGGGATAAACATTTTCTCAATAGTGGTCTATGCTTTTCACTTAGCAGGATCACCAATGACTGAAAAATGCAGTTTGTTCTGCTGCTGCCTTTTTATGTGTTCCCAGGTGGCAAATCCAGCTTTCATGTGGTCTCACGCCTCCATTTGCACAGCAGCAACAATCCCTGGGGAATCCCCGGAGGGCTTTCCTCTTGACCGTTTTTCGCCTGGCATTTGCCATAGATTTGGACAGGCTTTGAACACGTCATGAGAGAAATGTCCTTGCCTACCCTTCCTATGGGATTTTATTTTTTTATAGGCTCTGGTCTTGCACTCATGGGAAAATTGCTCAGTTGTTCTAAGGGGACCAAAGAAAGTTCATTGCACCTGGGATACATGCCCAATCAGACCTAAGCCAAATTAGAATTTATTTAGCCCATGGTTGTTACTTTCCAAACCAATCTGTTTAAAACCATTCTATAAACGGGCAGTTTGTTTCAATTGGTAAATTTAATTCTATAAGGGATAATTCCTGCAAAATCAAAGCATAGACACTTTCCGTTATCTGGGCTTTCATGGATCCTGAAGCTTCTCCTTGGTAAAATTAAAATGGGTAGAGGAGGTTTAATAGCCTGATCTTATTTGAAAGCATAAAATGTATGAGAATTCCTCCACTAGTGTAAACAATAAAGCAGTACATTAGACATAAAACAAACACGAAATTGGTTCCCCCCCCCCTTGTGGCAATCACATATACTGTCAGACTTGGTTCAATGTTTCTGCATAATATCACACAACATAAAACATAATAATTATATATAGGTTGCATATCTTGAAGCAATCATGACTTTGAGAAAATTCTGGCTGCCTTTACATCTTTTCAATCCTAGGGTAGAGTCTTGAGGTCAAAAGAGAGAAAATGTCCTTACAATTCAATTGTTCCCCCATTTGTGGAAATCACATATTATCAAGCACATTTCAGCTTTCTTACATAATAACAAATAACACACGTAACATACAATTATCAATTCCAGACCAATTGGATGTCCTTTAGGAAGTCATGAGATTTTTGAGACAATTCTTGCTTTTTCACGTTATCTTTAACCATTAGGTACAAGGGCTTGAGGTCAGAAAGAGAGAAAATGTCCTTTAAGAGCAACTTTCCCCTCTTGTCAGCTTCACACCCCCTCCCCTTTGTCCTTTTGAATGAGATTTCCGTGGCCACTTTTAAAACTCTGGTGTCTGTTGCTGTTGCAGGTGATAGTCTTGTGGTCATTAGGAATTTTGGCTGAGGGTTTCCATCATTGGATCTGTATTAACATCTGATATCCTGTAAGGGGGCAGGGTTTGGGGCTTAAAGACAGTTAGAGAATATCCTTGAATTTTTCTTGGGAAGCTGCAAACAATAAAACTTTAGAGTTAAGCATTTTATTCATGTCAATATTATTATCACTTTTCTATATAATTACTTCTGTGATCTTCTGCTGTTTAAAGATAAAAATATTAAAAGGAAGCAAAAACAAAATTTAGATTACCAGTTAAATAATTTTTCCAAAAAAATAGTAAAATAATGGAAAAAACTTAAAATTCATCATGTGTTATCTGATACAAAAGAAAACTTTATGAAAAGAAACACTTACAGATAATAAATATTAGAAATAAGTTTTGGAGATGCAATAAAATGAAGGACCTTATTCCATGTGATGCACATGCCCTCAAAATATAAAAACATGACCTGAGGAATCAAAAGCAAATAAATGCTAAAACACACAAATTTTAAACATCCCAAATAAAAGTAAAAGGGAAAAAAATGTTTCTTTATGTGGCAAAATCAGCTAGAAGGTTAATATCAAAATATTAGAACCAATAAAAGGTGAGTGGCAATTTAAGGCTGTGCAATGGGTTTGCTTAAAACTACCTGACAAAACACAGTTCTAAAAAAAACAATACTTGGTTGTGCTTAGATTCTCAAATATCCTGCTGAAAGCTGTAAAAAAAAATTTATTTTATTTTTTGTTTTTTTGCAAGGGAAGGATTAACAGAGGTAATGTTTTGTGTTAAAATGCAAATGTGAGATAAGTATCAGAAAAATACATCCTGAGTAAGAAGAATAGAAGCTTGATTTTGCATAGTCTGTCACCTGGATGAAGAGAATAACACCCCTATTCCTCCTCCCCCCCTTCGGAGATAGAATTTGCAACTGGAAATTCTTTCTCTGCACTCTTGGATCTGAATATCCTGTTGAAAGAGAAAATTGCTTCATGTGGAAATCTCTGTCAGGAGATGTTCCTAAAATGCATTAAAGAAAACCTGTTCTAAAATTCATTTAAATCACTACCCTCCCATTTTACCTGTGGAAAGATTTTGGCATGTTATTTTTATGGCTCAATACTTAACTCTTTTGTTATTCCTCAAGTAGCCCCTGGGGCAAAGGACACAAAGGGTGTTTTCCTTCAATTCCAAGTTAACAAGTTCCATGTGGAGTAAACCTCTTAGTAACCCCCCCTTTTTTTAGTTGACCTAGCCTCTGTGCATGTACAGAGTTCATGACTCAGAAATCTATTGTACCATTTGAAATAATTGCATCTGTTGGTTAAATTACCATTTGAATAAGGGGAGGAAGCTGGAGGAGTAGAGTTTCAAGAATAGGGTTAGATTTTAAACAGAAATCCAACAGTTCATGCTATTACCAAAATCAGCAATAAATTAGTCAAATTAAGTTCCGGTTTGGTCAGTTTAAAGCCATTTCTGACACATTTTATTTCCTGTTTCTTGCTGCTTAGGAGATAGGCTTATAAATCTTAAAACTTTATATAGGACTTCAACATGCAGGCCACCCTTCCACCAAAACCTTAGATATAAGTTTGAACATACCTGCACCCCAGGCAAAAAAAAAAATTGGGACCATGCCTCGCCTCCTTTATCTACAGGATTTGGGGTACAGATTTCTATTAAAATGTGGGCTATCTTTTTTTTTCCTCTCTTTTCTCTGGCCATTAGTGGAAATCCCCACCCTTTTATTTATGAGTAACAATGGCACAGGGAGTCAAATATTCTTAGCAATTTCAGCCATGGGCAGAAATTCCTTGCCCTCCCTTATATATGGGGAAATGGCTACAGGGTCAGAATTCATATTTAACATTTTCAACCTTACCATGTCAGACAAAATTTTCCTGCCCTTTATTTTAAGGGGTGGTTAAGGCTTATTCTACTTTATAATGAATTTGTATGTGCGTAAACTTTAAATAGGAAAAAAAAAAACAGCAAACTTAGATAATTACTCCCTTTAAAACACAACAACCCACTCCATTCTAAACGCTGAAAACCATTCTTTCCATCTTTCTTCACCAAAAGGCAAGGTCAGGCGAAAACCATTCTTTCCATCTTTCTTCACTAAAAGGCAAGGTCGGGCTGAATTTCAACCCATCCCCACACTAGGGTTTGAAAATCACCCTCCAATGTTTGTAAGACACATTCTTTCTCTCTCTCTCTCAGCACCTTTGTATCACATACCACATACAATCTACCATTTAATTCCTTTCTCAACCCTTCTGAAATTCAGGGATCTCAACACTATCACCCCCCTCTCAAAGCAAGATTTGTACTACTGGGGAGATGCACATACTTATGTACACAGACACATCTGGGGAAGGACACACTATCATTCCCCTATCATGTAAGCGAGCACATGTTCTAAGGAATCAAAACAAGGAAGAGAAAATAAGAGTACCCAACTTTATACAGAACCTTTTGCAGACCTAAGATAGTTTGAGTGAGTTTATCTAGAAAATTTCTTACAGGAAGATAAAAGTGAACACAGTTTTCCTAAAATTAGATAGGGAGAGAGTCTTTTATAAGGAAGACTAAGAGTTGATATAACCACCCACGATAATAAAAAGTCATAGCTTTTATAGAAGTAATTTTTAGAAAAGCTAAAAAGAGAAGAATTGAACAATTTCCTAAGGCCTGGTAAGCCAATGAATTAAAATGACCACACATAGGAAAGTGGAGTGGGGGGTACCTTTAGCAAACATTGCCCCCCCCCTTGCCAAACAAAGCTTACTCAGGAGTAGATTTACCTGTTTAAGCACAGAAGTAAGATGGGAAAGAGAAAAAAAAAAACTCAGAACAAAGAAGAGTGGGAAAGCATTTTAAAAGCAGTTTTAGGATTCCTCAAAAGACCTTTTACTTTAAACCAGATACTGCATCTTATATTGAAAAGCATCTTGTGCTTAACTTTTAAAACTTTGCAGCAGGAAAAATTAAGTACAGAGCACAACCTTCCTTCTTCAGAACATTGTGAGTTCACAAATTCAAAGTTTAAATGAACCATTTCAAAGTTACCAATCTCCCATTTCCTTTTTTTGTCCTGCTTCTCCTTACTGCAGGAAAAATAAGTATACACACAAACACTTTTTACTCTTTGGCCTTCTATAGCCCCTTTAAAAAAAAAAATGTATACATCACTTCCACACTTCTCAATATTTGCCATGTTTCTGGGTTGATCAAGCCCTTACATGAAAATTTTAAAGCAAGTTTGCAATTTATTATTGTTATTATTTTTTTTACTGTGTACACTTAAGTGAAGTTGTGGCCAATTTTAAACAGAAACCCCTTAAACATTTCTAACCCCGAGTACATGTTTTATTTACTTCAAGGGGAACAAAGATCTCTAACACACAAGCTCTCAGACTGGATTTCTCTCAGGCCTCCTTTAAGCTCACTGAAGTTACACAAGGACAACAAATGACAGGGACACAAGGAACAAGCTCACACACACATAACAGACAACACGTAACATGTAAACACATATTCCATCCTTTAGTTGGTTTAAACAAAGGGGAAACATTTCTTAGCCTCCCTTTTTTTTTCAAGTACAAAACTTACTCACTCAAGTTACAGAACAATTTCAAAGTTTTTAGCAAACATTTTAAAGTTACAACCCTTCATTTTCCTTCATCCTGTACCAATTACGATTTTATAAGTATGTCATGCCAATTTAAAAGTACAAATTGGAGTTGGACTCAGAGTCCTGGCCAGGACCAAGCCACAGGTGGGCTTTGTTCTGACCTGGAGTCTGGGAAAGGAATTCTTTGATTGGGGTGTACCCATGTTAACTTAGGAAAATGGCCGATTATACTGCAGTCGGGGTCAAAGTAGAACCTCCCAATTCTGGACACTCACTAACACCCTGGACCTAGGGCCCGCACAGTCCCCGCTGTGCCCTGCCTACCGTTCGTTTGCGCTAACTACTAGGCGGCCAGCCGTTGGCTTTTGCTACTAGGCTGCGGTGCGATCAAGTACCTTCGAGACCCCCCTTACTAGTGTCAATTCGATTGCTGAGGGCCCGACAGCAACGTCCCTACCTCTTACAAACTAAGGAAAGGACTACCTGCCTTAGGACGCCTGCGTGTGCAGTGCCAAGCGGTAAGTCTGGATAGAGTGGTGAAAGGAAAAAGGCGCCCTTGCGTTCCCATTCTCATGGGTCATGCCCAATTAAGGTCTCCATGAGGCGGTTTGCGGCTACGCCTTAAAGGGTTAAAGAGAAATGCTGCACTGGTTGACAAGGGTTGTCAGAATGTACGGGCCAGTTGCCTTTCGGCTGGCACGTTGTAACGTGAAGCACTGTACCCAGGACCTTGGTTCTACTTTATAATTTTGCCCTACAGCTATGCTGCTAACCAAGGTCCAAGAGATAGAAAAGGGATAGAACAGACAAGAATTTTTCGTTGCTGCGGTCACTTATCCACCCTTCACTGTGTCCCCAAAATTCCTTATACTTACTTCACGCCCTCTGGGATTGCTATCCGGGATTTCCTTAACCTGTAAAAAAATAAAAATAAAAAAACACACAAAACAAAACAAAACAAAAAATAAAACTTCCTTCCCGGGGTTTGCTTTGCTCTGGTGTGTCCCGCTGGGACTCCCAATTACTGCCAGAGATCCTGGTTCCTGAGCAGAGGGATGCCCTCCCTGCAAATGGCTGGGTGTGCACCAGGCCCCCTATGCCCAGACCCCAAAGATCGCTGGAAAACTTGGGTCCCTTCGTGCGTCGCCAAATGATATAAGCAAAATTTTACTAGGAAAGGCATAAAGTTGGGTCCGGGTTTCCCAAGGGGGAGTCCGGATTTTTCTCCCTGGGAAGAGCTGGAATTTTAGAGCTTTTCCCTTCGTGCCACAGACAGAGACCACACCAGAGTTATCAAAAGCAAAGCGCAGCTTCCCATTTATTGAATCTGTTGCAACAGAGGTTTCCCATCACGTAGCAGGTACGATAAGGAGGGAGAACCCCGGACAATGGTGTGTCAGCTCCTATATAGACTTTGAAATTCCCCCCCCTTCGGCCCAAGACCACCCCCTTGTACATCATACATACATCACAAAAAGGGGTGTAACGCAGGACCACCCCTCAGATACATCACAGCTACATCATAACTTGGGAGGGTCAGAGGAGGTAACTTGAGAATTCCCCACACCTGGTCATCCCTCCTCGACCCCTCCCAAACACAAATTTCTGGATAACAAAAGGTTTCCTGGCTGCTGCTTATGTAGATCGGCTTATGTAGATCTATGCAGGTGGTTCTGCTGACATTATAGTTTGCTTACAGGGAAGTGATAAGTGTCGGAGATATGCATGCAGAGGGGAGTGGAGAGGGAAATTGATCTTAATCTGGGGTCTCCTGTAGGTCACACGTAGGTAAGGAAAAGGTTCTATTTCCTTGAAATGGCTTCCCTGATGTCAAGAGTTGGTGGTTGAAGTCCAGGAAGCTAGGGTCCCCTCTCTGTTCATGGGGTACAGTGTAGGAGGGTAGGGTGACCTCTCATGACAATTAGGTATCTCTCTCTTTCTCTTTTTTTAAGGCAGGTACAATTAAGAAGAGGAGGGAGAAATTCAATTTGGTTTGCATTTAAAGGCAAACTTAGCACTCTCCACGACAATACATGAATCGAAACGCAGTCATCCTTCCCTGTTTGCACCTTACGAATTTGCAGCTGGTTAGATTTCTGCGTGGACAGACGAAATCAGATAATTTCACAATGATAGCTACTCAGGCAATTTCACAACAATAGCAGCTATCAACAGCTACTAGTCATAATGGCTACGTTCTGTCTCCGTGGTCGGAATACCAGTCGCTAGAAACCACAGGAGGGGGAAGCGATGTTGCGTTCATGTGCCTCTTGCAGGCTTCCCACTTTGAGAACAGGATGCTGGACTCAATGGGCCATTGGACCTATCCAGCATGCTCTTCTTATCATAGAATCACAGAGTTGGAAGAGACCCCCAATCGTCATCTAGTCCATAGAATCATAGAATCATAGAGTTGGAAGAGACCACAAGGGCCATCCAGTCCAACCCCCTGCCAAGCAGGAAACAACATCAAAGCATTCCTGACAGGTGGCTGTCAAGCCTCTGCTTAAAGACCTCCAAAGAAGGAGACTCCACCACACTCCTTGGCAGCAAATTCCACTGTCGAACAGCTTTTACTGCCAGAAAGTTCCTTCTAATGTTTAGGTGGAATCTTCTTTCTTGTAGTTTGAATCCATTGCTCCGTGTCCTCTTCTCAGGAGCAGCAGAAAACAACTTTTCTCCTTCCTCTATATGACATCCTTTTATATATTTGAACATGGCTATCATATCACCCCTTAACCTTCTCTTCTCCAGGCTAAACATACCCAGCTCCCTAAGCCGTTCCTCATAAGGCATCGTTTCCAGGCCTTTGACCATTTTGGTTGCCCTCCTCTGGACACGTTCCAGCTTGTCAGTATCCTTCTTGAACTGTGGTGCCCAGAACTGGACACAGTATTCCAGGTGAGGTCTGACCAGAGCAGAATACAGTGGTACTATTATTTCCCTTGATCTAGATGCTATACTCCTATTGATGCAGCCCAGAATTGCATTGGCTTTTTGAGCTGCTGCATCACACTGTTGACTCATGTCAAGTTTGTGGTCTACCAAGACTCCTAGATCCTTTTCACATGTACTGCTCTCAAGCCAGGTGTCACCCATCCTGTATTTGTGCCTTTCATTTTTTTTGCCCAAGTGTAGTACTTTACATTTCTCCCTGTTAAAATTCATCTTGTTTGCTTTGGCCCAATTCGCTAATCTGTTAAGGTCATTTTGAAGTGTGATCCTGTCCTCTGGGGTATTAGCCACCCCTCCCAATTTGGTGTCATCTGCAAACAGTAGCCAACCAGATGCCTGTGAGAAACCAGCAAACAGAATTCAGGCACAAGAGCTGTCTCTCCTCCTGTAGTTTCCAGCAACTGGTATTCAGAAGCATTGCTGGAGGGCAGAGCATAGCCATTGTGTCTAGCAGCCAGGGTTAGACCTCTCCTCCTTGCACCTGTCTACACTTTTAAGGTCATCCAAGTTGGTGGCCCTCCCTGCCTCCTGTGGGAAGGAGTTCCACAGACCGGCCCCCTGCAGAAAAAGTTTGCTGACCCCTGGCATAAAGCAATACATTCTTTGATCTGTTCTTCCAAAAGTCTGATTCATGGTATGTCCTTCTTAGACGGCCCCACAGCAAACCTAGAGACATTTCACAGGTCCAACCACTCGATCATACATTGGATTTTGGGGCTGCGGCATGTGAAAAACACCAGGAGAAGTGTATGGCTGACTATGTCGTGGATATAAAATGTGATGATTGCATGTGTGTTTGGGAGGGATGCTGTTGGAGTGTGCTATCAATAAGCTAGTCGACTGTGGAATGAAAACAGAGGCCGCTGCAGCAGCAGAAGAGTTATCCTTTGGGGAAACGAAATGAAAGCGAATTTGGCACGGAGGGAGGGAGGGAGCAGAGTTAAAATTACACAGCATTGTTCCGTGGTCCTGCTGAGTCATCCCCCTCCTACCCAGCTGCATTTTGGGAACTGCTATCAAAACCTGAATGTCCCGTGGCTCTTCAGCAGAACAGGAATGCCGATGGCACAATGTTCTATAAATAGCTCGAAAAAAGCTGGAGACATTCCAGGGTGTTTTTCTCTCATTATTTTTAATGCTGCTGAACTCAGATGTTCTGATATTGTTCTGGGGGGGGGGGAGTTCTGTTGTGGATAGAAAGGCAGAGAGCCATGTGATATTATGTGGTGGTTAACAACAGTCTCCAGACTCATCCGTATATCTCACTGAGCTATCTGACCCCAGGAACAAAGGAGGGAAGGAACATTCATGATCTTAATAGTAGGCCTGTCACTTGATCTGTTTTTCTCCTGCCAAATCATTTGAGATTTATTTGTTTCGCAGCACCTACACTTGGGAACTCCCTGCCTATTGACATCCGGCAGACGCCTTCACTGTACTTGTTTCGGCGGATGCTGAAAACATGGGGTTTTTTGAAGGCAAAGTGACCCAAATAGGTAAAAAGATGCAATTGTTTTAGCTTATCATCAACTTAAATTATGTTTTGAATGTTTTAAATAGCTGTTTTTAACTGTTTTTTTTAAACTGATAATTTGTTTTGTTCTTTTTGTTTTTTTTTTCTTTCAATCAAGAGGTAACTTAATTTTGTGTGTGTGTGTGTGTGTGTGTGTGTGTGTGTGTGTACAGTGCTTTTTCTATAAAAAATGTTTAGGGGTACTCTCATTTTGACTCAAGAAAATCACCACTTTATAGTTCAAATTGGGAAAAAATACAGTAAATGGAAAAAGTACAAAGAACATGCATTACTCATATTGAAATACTGCCCCTCAATGAGGCCAAACTTTCATCAGTAAAACACCACACATCCACATTCCACACTGCTTCACACATTAAACGCTCGCTTCCATCTGAGACTCAGGAAACACCGTGACCAGAAATGAGGCCACCATCGGGAGTAGCAACGGAACTGACGATTCACCATGCTATTCAACAGAACTGGCGATTCACTGTGCTAGAGAATAAACTAAAATTGTAATTTTAAAAACTTTCTTCTCCCGTTAGATTCACAAAATGTTTCAGGGTATGCATCCCCCTGCATCCCCCCAGAAAAAAGCTCTCTCTCTCTCTCTCTCTCTCTCTCTCTCTCTCTCTCTCTCTCTCTCTCTCTGTGTGTGTGTGTGTGTGTGTGTGTGTGTGTGTGTGTACATATATACATATACAGTCATACCTCATGTTGCATTCTGCTCTTGTTACGGACTTTCAGCTTACGAACGCGGCAAACCCAGAAGTGTTTACTTCCGGGTTCGCCGCCCGTGCATGCGCAGAAGTGCTCGATCAAGCAGCGCACATGTGCAGAAGAGGCGCTCTAGTTGCAAACTTCTTTGGGTGCGACGGCACCCCGAAACGGATTAAGTCTGCAACTAGATGTACCACTGTACACACACACACACACACACACACACACACACACACACACACACAAAATAATATATATGCATGTATGCCTTTTGGTCCACAAGTCTAATAGGTAACTCCCTGCTCAATTAAAATACAAAAGCGTAATATTTTAAAAAACCCACAAATGTTAGAAAATGTTTTAGCTGATTAGTTAACTAAACGATCAACCAGCCCAGTCTTGCCAACACTGACTGGAAACTGCTCCCCCAGGGCTTCAGAAGGGGAGCGTTCTTGGTCCTACCTGGCGTGACTAAGAAGTAAACTTGGGACCTTCTGCATGCAAAGCGAGCCCCCCACCACTGAGCTATGACCCTTCCCCAGTAAACAATTTTAGTAATTATTTCTACATGCTGGATGTAGACTGGCTGGATGTAGAGGAGTGGTGGAAGGCACCAGCTGAGGAAACACTCCCCCCCCCGCAAGGGCAACCCCAAGGGAAGAAGGCTCAGAGCCAGGGGATTGGTGGTGGGACGACATTGAGTAGTCAGAGGGAGCAGACGGGGAGGAGGAGGTTTTTGGAAGCTGAAGAGGTAACAGGGTTTAGGGAGCAGGAAGAGGCTGGGGCAGAAAGCAGCCCAGAAGCAGTGACAGAAGCAGAGGCTGGAGATGACGGGGGGGGGGCGCTTAGGCTTCTGGGAAAAGAACCAGGGGAGAAGCCTTAGAGAGAAGTGGGAAGGCGGGGGCCTCCAGTCTTCAAAACTGTTTCATTGCGGCAAGACCTACTGAGAAGAGTTGCTGTAATCACTTGGCCTGCACTGTTTCGATTTCTTTGAATAAAGAGTTGACTTCACAGACACTGGTGTTTTTATTGCCGATGAGCTACTCCTCACCCTAGCTCCTGACAATACACATCTTCAATAAGCTTTAAGTAATCCTTAAGCCATTTCTTACTTATTTGCCCATGGGATTTCATGCACTCCAGGGCTGGGAGCAGGTAGCTATGGACAACCCTGTTGTCTTTAAAAATAAAAGAGGGACATTTGCAACAAAAGAGCCCTGATGGGGAAGAGCTTGTAACGAGAGATAAACAAGACGTTTTGTTTTAAAGGCCAACACCATGTCAGATTAATTAAACTTAATTGCACTCTTATACTTGCCTCCTCAAAGGTAAATCCCATTAAATTAAATGTGGCTTACTCCCAGGCACAGGTGTGTGCAGGGTTGCCAAACAAATAGTTTTTGTGTACAGGTTTGCATGAACACACAAATCAAAATTGGTATGAGAAGGGATTCAAGGATCCCAATATGCATCTGGGCTTGGCCAACAAATTAAGTTCTCAAACCCTTCAAGCAATTTATTTTGGGCAGATTATTTGAATGCCTTGGGTGTATCCGATGCATGGTTAATCTCACACTTGTCTGCACCGTAGTTCGAAAGTTGCCGGAGAGCTAGGGCGCTTGAAAAGAAGAGTTGTGAAATACAGCACACCTTGGCTGTGATTCTAGGCTGCTTTTGGAAGTCTTAAGTTTGGAAGTTTAAGTTCATGGGAACCTGGGGCACCAAACAAAATGCTCAGTCAATTACTGCAAGACAATTGGTAGCAGGTGGCTGGTTAGGTTTGTTCTGCTGTGTGCTAACCTTATATTTGTGTACCACTTCAAGCTGTTGAGATTTATTGGCTTCAGTCACAACTGACCAGGAAGTTCTCCAGGGCAGGTTCCATGGAAATAAACAGTAGCTCAGAGAATCATAGCACTGTAGGGTTGGTAGCGGGTCTCCAAGGGACATCAGGTCCAGCCTCCTGCAATGCAGGAATCACAGCGAAAGAATCATTGACAGACGACCAACCAACCTCTGTTTAAAAACCTCCAAGGAAGGAGAGACCACAACCTCCCAAAGGAGTCTGTCAAACAGCTCTTATGGCTCCCAGTACATTTCCGAGCACAATTCAAAGTGTTGGTGCTGACCTTTAAAGCCCTAAAAGGCTTCGGTCCAGTATACCTGAAGGAGCGTCTCCACCCCCATCATTCTGCCCGGACACTGAGGTCCAGTGCCGAGGGCCTTCTGGCGGTTCCCTCACTACGAGAAGCCAAGTTACAGGGAACCAGGCGGAGGGCCTTCTCGGTAGTGGCACCCGCCCTGTGGAACGCCCTCCCAGCAGATGTCAAAGAGAAAAACAACTACCAGACCTTTAGAAGACATCTGAAGGCAGCCCTGTTTAGGGAGGCTTTTAATGTTTAATAGATTATTGTATTTTAATGTTCTGTTGGAAGCCGCCCAGAGTGGCTGGGGAAACCCAGCCAGATGGGCGGGGTATAAATAATAAATTATTATTATTATTATTATTATTTATTATTAAGTTCCTCCTAATGGTTAGTCGGAATCTCCTTTCTTGTAACAAGAACACACTTTCCTCCTGCGGTTTCCAGCAACTGGTATCCTATGCTCAGGTTGTATACATGTGTAAATGAAGCCATTTGTTCTAAAGACACCACAGCCTCTACATACTTTCACTCCCAGATAATTGAACCCTGCTTAAGTGCCTGGAGTCTCTTGCTGCTTGGGGATTGGGGCTCACACAACAATATTTACAAAAATGAACTTTAATATCGTTTATGCTGTTTGCTTTCTAAGGTCTCAAAATATAGAATAAATATTCATAAATGCATACATATACAAGTATATAAACCCCGTGTCTGAAATAGTACAGGAGAGCAATCCTGAAGCCATTTTGGCTCTCCCAATGACTTTAAATATTCCTCTGCAGTAAGGGAGGCAAATGGGGAAAGCTTTCCCATTGTCTTTTCACTTACAAATCCTTCAAATCCTGTCCTAAGGGTGTATTTAAGAGCCTAGGGCTTGCCGATCAGAAGGTCGGCGGTTCGAATCCCCGCGATGGGGTGAGCTCCCATTGCTCGGTTCCTGCTCCTGCCAACCTAGCAGTTCGAAAGCACATAAAAGTGCAAGTAGATAAATAGGAACCGCTCCAGCGGGAAGGTAAATGGTGTTTCTGTGCACTGCTCTGGTTCGCCAGAAGGCTTAGTCATGCTGGCCACATGACCTGGAAGCTGTACGCCGGCTCCCTCGGCCAGTAAAGCGAGATGAGCGCCGCAACCCCAGAGTCATTCGCGACTGGACCTAATGGTCAGGGGTCCCTTTACCTTTACCTTTAGGGTGAGCCTGTGACCTGGATTCAGGAACTAAAGTATTAACCATCACAAAATAATGGCCAGGCTGCCCAGATAATGCAATCAGCAACCATTATCAGGTATCTTGGCAGACAGGATTTCTGCTGTAGGCTGCCTCCTATGATGTATGTATGATGCTTTCAGGGTGGTCTTTGGTTGGGCAATGTCAAAAATCTTTAAGGGTTCCTGCACATTTTTGTTCTGGGTCTCTCCCTCCTTGCAAGGAGGGAAGGGAACAATGTTGCAACAGAAAAATAAAGATCTGCCTTGCTTTCCACTGGATCCTGCTTCTATCCATTCTTCTCTGACTGATCATGGACTCAGAATCGCATGGAAGTTGGAGAGCAAAAGCCAAACCCCAATTTTTACATCAGCATCAAGGGAGAAAGATGTCTTTTGGTGGGGCCCCACAAGCACTGATGACAAAACTTCAGTTTTAGCCAGAAATTTACCTATCTTACATTTAGAAACTTTCTCCTGAATGACAGCCTACCAAGCATTTTCTGAAGCTGGTACCCTTTAGAAATGTCTCCCAGCCTTTGCTAAATAGCTTGTGAGCAACGATGTTGCTTTAACCAGGGGCGTAGGAAGTGTGGGGCGGTGGGGGGCCGCCCCAGGTTCCATCATGGAGAGGGTGACAAATTATCAAGGAACAATTACTGCCCTACTAGGGTGGTTCATAAAAAACTTTTTTGTTTTTTGAAAATGCCTGCTCCAAAGGTCTTATCTTACTACACTAGGGATTATATAGCTATATATGAAATTTCATGCATATCAGTTAATATCTTGAGCCTCCTCCACGAAAATAGCTGTTTATTGGCTATTTTCCTATGTCGTGAAGGCTGAAATTTCAATTCAGTGGAGCGCTTACTGTTCCCAACCCTAACCCTGCGGAAAGCCATCTAATTAGACTTTAATTTGATTTTGACATGTTTTTAGGAGGTAATTTAATTATTGTTTGATTTTATATCAATGTTATGTATCTGATGTTAGCCGCCCTGAGCCCGACTTTGGCCGGGGAGGGTGGGATATAAATAAAAGTTTATTTTTACTTAGTATTATTCCTTTGTAAGAAAATATGAAATAACGTAAAACCATTTTTGCAGGCAAAAAAATAAAATAAAAAATAAATAAATGTGTGTGTGGGGGGGGGGTGACAAGAAATTTTCTGTACCGGGTACCACCTGACCTTCCTATGCCTTTAATAATGGAACTTCTGGCAATGGTATGCTGCAATTGCACGGGGGAACACATTTAATAAATGTGGCTGCCAATGAGGGCCTACCGCAGGTCTCCTTATCTGTGCTGATCCTGACCGACAGCCTTTGAACACCCTCGTATCTGATTGGTTGAATACGTGACCTCATTCCAGAAATATTAGTGCTTAAACAGGACCTGTCCCTAAAAATAAATATCCTGCAGACTTCCCTCAATTGCAACAAACAAAAAACCCTCCCATTCCAGAACCTCTGTCAAGTGCAAAATATATTACATCCTACTGAGCGTTTTCACAACCCTTGAATTGATTGGTGGCACATCGCAGCTACCCTGCACCAAAGCCTCATTGCTTGTGTTCTTTTGACATTAATTTCCTATTAATGTCACCATGCACTGATGGAGAACTCGGCTGTAATGAGGAGGCGCAAGAAAAACAGAGGCTCCGACATAAACGTTAAAGAACAGGAACCATTTCATTTTCTTAACAGGAATTAATTGGATATTTTAGGGAGCGAGCTTGGTGGCTGATTAGGAATGGCTAATTGTAGCAACAGTTGAAATTGAACCAACGTGTTGGGTAGGATGGTAATGGCGGGGAGCATGGAGATAACAGAATCATAGACTTCAGAAGCTGGAGGGAACCACAGGGGTCATCTAGTCCAACCCCCTGCAATGCAGGAATCCTTTGCCCAACATGGGGCTCGAACCCATGACCCTGAGATTGAGGGCGTCATGCTCTACTGACTGAGCTATTTGTTTCACCCTCTTTCAATCATTGGCATATCCCGGTAGGCCTGGAAAACACTTGTCTGGGACCCACCTCTTCTTGTTTGTTGTTAGCCATGTGGCAACCAAAACATTAAACTGTGGCCGCTGGCATCTTGCCTTGAAACCACAACATGAAACCATGGTTGGTTTGTGAACCAGAGTCTCAAAACTAGTTTGCCAGTCCAGACATTGTAGTAAACCATGGTTAACAGAAACCAGGATCTGTGCATGAGGCAGGAGAAGGAAGAATCGGACACGCTTCTGGGGGTCTGCTGATCACTAAACCTTGGTTGGGTGTCACGCCTCAATTGAGCGAATGGAGGAAGGAAACGGGATTGCTCTATGTCTAAAACTATATCTTAAAAATATCTGACAGCAACACAAACTCCTTCGATCAAAATGCAATCTGCAATGTCATGCTGGCAATGGAAAACAAAGGGCAAAAGGACAGCCTTCAGCTGCCTAGCAATAAAAACTCTGTCTAGACATCAATATGCTGTGTCAGGTTATCTGATGGTCCAGCCATCCAAGTGCTTGCTCATATCCTCCAACATTTCTCCGATGAAAATAGGGATGTTCCATTCCATGATGATATTTTTACTATTTATACCCCACACATCTGACTGGGTTGCCCTAGCCACTTTGAGGAACCGCAATAATATGCTGATAATATGCTTTGAGGAACTGCAATAATGGGCTGATTATTGGGAATCACATACACTCCACCATGTCCTAGACAGTGATGGCTAACCTTGACACTCCAGATGTTTTGGGACTACAACTCCCATAATCCCTGACCACTGATCCTGTTGGCTAGGGATGATGGGAGTTGTAGTTCCAAAACATCTGGGGTGTCAAGGTTAGCCATCACTGTGACCTAGGATGTAGTTGTTATTGTTGTTGTTGTTGTTTATACCCTGCTTCCAACATATATAAAAACATAATAAAACACTAAACATTTAAAAAACTGCCCTCTACGGGATTGCCTTCAGATGGCTCGGGAGTCAGATAACTCCATACCCTCCAACATTTCTCCAATGAAAATAGGGACATCCTAAGGAAAAGTGGGACATTCCGGGATCAAATCAGAAACTGGGACTGCTACTCTAAATCAGAGACATCCCTGGAAAATAGGGACCCTTGGAGGTTCTGCTAGGCCTTTAGCCCGGCTTGTTCTTGGGACAACATGTAGCAATTGGATAACTGGCTGAGGCACTTGGGACTGCGGTATTCCAATGGCCGTTTTGGCTTGAGATTCCACATGGTTTAATGGGTCACAAGGAAGCACCTTGAAGCTACATGACATTGTCTGGCAGCCCAGGCTAGCTGAGGCAGGAAGAGAATTAGGAGCTCACCGCGGCTGGTGCCAACAGGAATCTTGGCAGCATCCCTTTTCTGCAGCAACAGAAAATGAAGCTTATTGAATCCTTCTGTTACTCACAGAAGAAGAGATCTGGAGGGAGTGGGGGAGGCTGGAAAGGGAACAAAGCAAAGGCATAAAAGAGACATCATTATCAAGAAGCGGCAAAGCATGAGCCTTTAATACTGAAAGGAGCGATAATTCACCTTGGAGCAAATATGTGGCACTCAGAAACTCGTACTGAAATTAAACACTGGCAAAGGAGACAGATGCCCAGTAGTAAATACAGATTGCATTCTCTGCTGGAAATGGACATGCATTCCTAGCCGCCCCTCAGTCGTCCCCCCCACCACTCCCCATCCCAGCTAAAGTATATGAAGGAGCAAGGAAACTCTGATCCCAGAGTTCAAATCCCATGCCCTAGGCAGTGTGCCTTGGGTCTCTGTTGCAGTGATGTCCTCTATCAGATCCTCCATATGCCCTGGGTTTACAGAAGCCATCCCAGCTTCTGATTTGATCCCGAAATGTCCCGCTTTTCCTTAGGACACGCCTATTTTCAATGGAGAAATATTGGAGGGTGTAGAGTTATGAGACCCCCGAGCCAAGGAGATAAGTAACTATGCAACCTTTAGAAGACATCTGAAGGCAGTATAGGGAAGTTTTAAAATGTTTAATGTTTCATTATGCTTTTATATATGTTGGAAGCCACCCAGAGTGGCTGGAGCAACCCAGTCAGATGGAAGGGGCATTAATAATAATAATAATAATCATCATCATCATCATCAAATAGAACGTCCCTATTTTTATCAGATAAATGTTGGAGGGTATGCTCCATTGCGCAGCAAACTTCATATTGAGCATTCAGTTAAAATGTTACCATTTTCTTTTGGTTACCAATGGCAAAAAGGAGAGGACCTTAATTGTGGCCCCAGCTTCTTACAATGAGCTAATAAGTTGCCATGTCTCACTGGGCTAAAAGGACAAGGGAGGAGAAAGATGAGAATAAGTGCCTTCCCAAGAACCAGCATATTTGTGAAATGGGCCTTGGGCTAGATAGTTTATGAAATTATGCGTGGAACAGAGAAAGTGACTAGAGGAAAGGTATTCTCGGTCTCTCAAAGCACTAGAACCCATGGACGTCCAATAAAACTGAATGTTGGAAGGTTCGGGGCAGATAAAAGAAAGGACTTATTCACACAGCACGTTGTTGAACTATGGAACTCCCTCCCACAGGAGACAGTGATGGCCACCAACCTTGGCGGCTTTAAAAGAGGATTAGACAAATTCATGGAGGGGAAGGCTGCCAATAGCTGCTAGCCATGATGACTACACTCTTCTTTGAAGTGTCGGAGGCAGCAATGCTTCTGAATACCAGTTGCTGGAAACCACAGGAGGGGAAAAGTGCTCTTGCACTTGGATCCTGCTTGCTGCTTTCCCAGAGGCAACTGGTTGGTCCCTGTGAGAACAGGATGCTGACTAAATGGACCGTTGTCCAATCCAGTAGCCTCTTCTTATGTTCTTATATAATACAGTAATCTTAAATAGCCATTATTTCTCCCACCCCCTAAATGGCAACATTGGGATGGGATCAATCATAATCAGAAGTACACAGAAAAGGAGGGGATGTTTTAATGCTTTTTCCACACTTGGTGGTCTCAATGAAAATCACACCCAACAATTGGGGCTGCTCCCTTGGCCACAGAGTGTTAGAAGTATGGAATCATAGAATCATAGATGGTAGAGTTGGAAGAGACAATGAGGGCCATCTAAGTCAACCCCTTGTGATGCAGGAATCCTTTGCCCAACCTGGGGCTCGAACCCACCACCTTGAGATGAAGAGTCTCATGCTTTATCCACTTGGGCTATTCTACTTTCAGCAAGCTTTGCATGCCCAAAGTCTAAGGTTCAATCCCTGTCATCGCCAGGTAGGGCTGGGAAAGGCTTTCTGAAACCAGAGCTGCTGTCAATCAGTGCAGACAATTCTGACCTAGATGGACCACTGGTCTGACTCAGTGTAACTTAATACAGGTTTACTTTATATAGGTGAAAAATGCAAGTAGTTGTGTAATTTTCCATTGGACTTGAACCAGTCTGTATCGATCTCTTTCAGAGTGCATTTCTGAAAGCTAGATGTGGCATCTTTCACCCATCGGTTAAATTCTGGCCGTAACAGCGAATCTTCTGAGGTTTCTTGGATGCAATTCTTCTGCTGATGGGTCCTAAAATAGCATTTTGTCTCATGTTAGTACAGTAGATCCTGCTGACTCACGCCTACTTTGTGAACCACTGCATAACATCTTCATCTCTGCTGATGCTGCACCAGAAATGATGTGCAGGATTAATGTGCTTAATTTTTCTCCCGTTATGCAACTGCTGGTGAATAATTCTTGTCCTTCACATCAAGGGTCCCCAAAGCTTGCACAGAAAGATTTAATATGATACTAAAAAGTATTGATCCGGGGGGGGGGGACGAGACAACCCACCTGAGCGACTTATTTATTGCACCTTCCATTTCACACATCTGATGGAGTGGGCTATTGTCTAGGAATTCTTTTGCCACAATAAATCTGCTAGTCTTTTAAAAACTATATATGAATAAAAGGATGTCATATTGCTATAAAGTTATCCTCTTCTTCTTTTTTTCCAGCCAATGCCTTGACTTCCTCAGTTAATTCTTCTGAGAGTGCTAGTGTCCATGCTTTCTGTTTCCACTGAGATAATTGCAGATGTTCTAGTGACTTCCAGTTTGGACCAGTGCATTGTCTAGTGACTACTCAGCATAGCTGTCAACTCTCCCTTTTTTTGTGGGAAACTCCCTTATTCCAATGCCGTTTCCCGCTGTTATCCCGGATTGTTGATATCCCTTAAATTTCCCGGATTTCAAAGGAAGCAGCTCCTCTCCCTCCCTCCCGGCCAGGGAGGCTCCTCAGCTGCGTTGCTCAGCTGCCAATAAGGAGTCTGAGACCGACTGGGGGCGGAGCTTGCATGCCTTGTGCAGCCAGACCCTCACAGCCAACCAGACAGACAGCCTGCCTGCTGTCTACGCGCTCGCTCTTTCGCTCACCCATTCACGTGCAGCCTCTGGAGCGCAGGGAGGCGAGGCTACTTGGTGCCATTGCACCGCCCTGGCGGCATCCCTTATTTTCAAATCCGAAAGTTTGAAAAAATCCCTTATTTTCAAATCCGAAAGTTGACAGCTATGCTACTCAAAGGAAGGTGATTAGTTCTTCATATCACAAATAAGAATCTGCTAAGTTGATACAAGACTCATCATTCTTTAAACCAATTATGAACAAACTGTGGAGCACCGGAGAACAACTAAGGAGCTGAGAGGAACAAGTAAATTAACAGTGCAATTCTGTGCATTTCTACTCTCAATTAAGTGGCCATGTCTGGGTTTATAATTAATATAATTTTGTTAACAACAAGCCAGGGCCGGATTTAGGTTTGATGAGGCCCTAAGCTACTGGGGTCCTTTATATGTCCAGCTGTCCTTTGTCAACAACAAATTGTCACTGTTTTCTGTGTTTAATATATGCTATATGGTAATTTATGGACCTAATAGGTATCTAAATCCATTTGCACATGCAGAATGTAGGCACCCTATATATAGAAATGAACAAACCAGTGATATTTTAGGGTGCAGGCGAGAAGGCGGGGCCCATGACTTACATCATAGGAGCCTACACAACACAAAACACTGTTGCTGTGTGTAGGTTTTATTTTATTTGTTTTTTATCTTATATTTTGGAAATGTACATCCAATTGTTTTTTTCCTTTAAATTTTTTTGGGGGGCCCCAAGAGAGTGGGGCCCTAAGCTATAGCTTGTTTAGTTTATACGTAAATCTGGCACTGAGCAAGCCATAGTTTATTTTCAATAACAAACCATTGTTAATAAGCCACTGTTAAGGCACTGGACTGGATCCACACTTAATGCTAAACCATTGTTTGTTAACCAAGGTTTATTTAAAGCATGGTGTCATGCTATGTGTTACTCAGGCCATTGTGTTCAGTGGGAAAGTGTGAACAGGGCTGCAGTTAAGCAATGGAGGCAGGGCCAGTCCTAGACCCAACAGCACCCCGGGCAACGAGCATCTTCAACACCCTTCTTCATTTGTTCATTGTTTTAATATGTGAATGATATTGATAGATCCACGAGCGCACATTTATCATATTTTCTATTATAGGGATGAATCATGAACTTAAATTATGCAGCAAAGCCGTGAAATAAGATACACATACAATTAAATTAAATGTAATGTGACTTGGGAAACACTGGTTTTAAATAGTAGATTTCATACTGTAAGGCTGCAGTGTTGAGATCAAAGCACCTTCCCCATAAATCCATCCTTTGAATTCCACCGGGTTGCTTTCGCCGTTCTTCCACGGAAGGTGGATCAGTAATAGCACTCCCACTCTCCCGCAGTGGCTGCGTTAAATGCCTTCCCACCTCTCTCTTGTTCCCTCTCTGCACATCAGCAGGAGAAAATATTGGAAGGTATTTACGAACTCACACAAAGGGCGGGGGGAGGGAAAGGATTATTGTACTATTTGAGTAGGAGAGGATCGGTTGCATCCGAAGGATGCCTCTGCAGGCTTCCATGACATCAGTCCACAGCACTAGAAAAACATGTACTTTGGAGGAAAGACTTCTACAACAGACATAGGTGGAATCTACACACATATAACAAATGCTGTGAAAATGTTTTTTTAAAAATTTTTTTTTTGAAAAATATATTGAATTTGCCATAGTTCACTTTCGCCATCTAGTGTCATATTTGTAAATTGCACTTTACAGCACACCCAAAACATTTTATTTGCAGCTGTATAGCTGAGACCACAGTTGGACTACTGCCAGATATACTGAGGTTAAACCAATAGAGCTAAGAAAGCCGCCAAGATGTTGTGAAACTCCCATCTCATCAACCCCAGTTGGCATAGCCCACATGTGAACCATGAAGAGCCATGTAGACCTGGGTTTGAATCTTTCCTCTGCTCCCCAACTCAAGAGAATGCCTTGGGGGGACGACATGTGATTTCCTCAGTCCCCCTCCTTCCTCCCTGGCCCACGTATTTACAGTAGAGTCTGAGATCCTCTCAGCTGCCAATGCTATGCTGAGGATTAAACCTAGACCTTGGAATACAGGATGCTGCCTTGCCCACCATCAGTCCATTGGGCTACCTAACTTATTATTGCCTCCATATGATGTCACACGTAGTCCATAGCCAATGGCAACAGCTGGGGGTGCATCATCATCTCAGGGTGCACCTCAGAATATATTTATTTGTGCACTTTCTTATTTTGAAATACTAATAACAATCCTATATAATAAAGAGCCTGTGTCCCTGCCTTTCCGTGTGTCACGGAAGTGCGTTCTGCGCATGTCACACGGGGACGCAGGGATTGGAGGGGGCGGAGAGGGGGGCGGGACGATGCAGAGACACTTCCGGCCAGGCGAAAGTGTGCCGCCGCCATTGCCGCTGCCGCCACCCGCCCATGGAGGCTCCTGCCGCCGCCTGAAGGAGACCCCCGTCCGGCACGCGCCCTTCCCTGCGCGCTGCCCAGCCGGCAGGGGTCCGAGGCGAGGCGGCCTCCGCTCACAGGCCAGCCGGTCGCCCCCGAAGCCTCCCGGTCCCCCGGTTCCTGCTGCTCCACCTCCGGCTAGCGCCTGTTTTTTGCAACAGGCTTAATATACTAGTAATAAATAATAACTGTAGCTTGTTAAGGGCAGACCCTCCACGTGTCCCTTTTTTCCAGGGACGGTCCCTGATTTACTGAAACCGTCCCGGTTTCTGATTTTACCCCAGAATGTCCCGCTTTTCCTTAGGACGTCCCTATTTTCACCAGAGAAATGTTGGAGGGTATGGAGTTATGTGACACAAACCCAAGCCAAGGAGATAAGTAACTACAACCTTTAGAAGACCTCTGAAGGCAGCCCTGTATAAGGAAGCTTTTTTTTAAATGTTTAATGTTTTATTATGTTTTTATATATGTTGGAAGCCGGCCAGAGTGGCTGGGGCAATCCAGTCAGATGGGGTGTGAATAATAATAATAATAATAATAATAGATAATAGGACGTCCCTATTTTCATCTGATAAATGTTGGAGGGTATGTAAGGGTGCTGGAAACTGTAGCTCTGTAAGGGGATATAGTTCTCAGCATTCTTTGGGGGAAGCCATGTAATTTAAGTGTGCTTTGAATGCATGGTGTAGATACGACCCTAATATCCACTGCCTATCTCCAGTGCTGGAGGGAGTGTGGATACCAGTGGAAACCAGTTGCTTGGATTTCCAAGTGGGAGAACACTGTTGCACTCAGGTCCTGTTAAGGTAAAGGTAAAGGGACCCCTGACCATTAGGTCCAGTCGTGACCGACTCTGGGGTTGCGGCGCTCATCTCACATTATTGGCCAAGGGAGCCGGTGTACAGCTTCCAGGTCATGTGGCCAGCATGACAAAGCCGCTTCTGGCGAACCAGAGCAGTGCACGGAAATGCCGTTTACTTTCCCGCTGCAGTGGTACCTATTTATCTACTTGCACTTTGACGTGCTTTAGAACTGCTAGGTTGGCAGGAGCAGGGACCGAGCAACGGGAGCTCACCCCGTCGCGGGGATTCGGACCGCCGACCTTCTGATCAGCAAGCCCTAGGCTCTGTGGTTTAACCCACAGCGCCACCCGCGTCCTTCTCAGGTCCTGTTAGTGGGCTCCAAAAGGCAGTTCACCGTGAGAGCAGGACATTGGATTAGATGAGCCTTTGGCCATCAGGGCTCTTCTCATGTCCTTATCTGTGCTGTTACAGCTGCAACGGATCATTTGTGCATTGCGGTCATCACTTGACAAGGTTTGTCGTCAGCCAACCGGCTGGAAATGTTAGGCAAAGGGGGAACCTCTTGCTTGGAACTCCTTAGACTGCAATCTGTTCTTCTAGAGTTGCCATATTTCAAAAAGTAAAAACCAGGACACCCCAAAGGTTTTATGAAGACCTCAAAATTGTTGAGCTTTTTAAAAGAAAACCACCAAAGTGGGTTGTTGTTTTTTCACAAAAACATCTTCCGGTAATTCCCGCCAGACGGGTACTTCTGCCTTTGAAATCCCAGCCTACTCAAGCATGTGGCCACTGTCTCGAAAACCAGCAGTTCCTGACTGATTGAGCCACAGGCATGAATAACCGATCGAAGAAGAAAATTGTCACGGTGTCCAAAACACTACAGCTGCTACACTTCTGTCTGTGATACTGGTTGGCTTGGAGAGCTAACCTATTGTGCCATCATAATAAGGCCCTCTGCAGCCCCAGAATTATGTGCATTGCTAATTATGTTTTGCACACATCTATAAATATGCCCTGGGAGGGGACAATGAAAAGCCTCCAGGTATAAACCATGTCAACAGACTGGTTGGGTTAGTCTGGTTTTTAAGGAGGGGATTTTGACATCAGATGGTGACTAAGACAGCAACTGCAACTCCATAGAAGTAGCTGAAGAGCGCTGCAATTTCATGGGTATTTGCCTGTGAATAAGCCCAAGTCAACTTGGTAATTGGATCAAATTTGTTTATTTGTATCTAGTCATTAGACCATCACAAAACAAAACTTAATAGTATGAAAGTAACGCCAGGTAACTACAATGTAAACTACAGCTTGAACAAACTTAAAACTCCAAATTTCCTTGCCAGATCACAACACACCCATTTCAAAAGGAAATATTGTTCCTCTTTTAGCAAATGTTAAAATGAAATCTTAAAAACTGAGACGCAATAAAATTAATTTATGCAGATCTGAATAATATTATGCAAAATCTAAGTGAATGACAACATAAAATAGAATTCTGAGTCATCTTGACAAGACACAATATTCTCTCTTAGTAACTTTCTCATCACTTCTGTCCTGCAGACAGAAAAGGTGCAGTTGTGTACTTATCTTGTCCACCCAGTAGATAAATTATGAAGTATTGTCCTAAGAATTAGGGAGAGATGGGGAGAGGTCTGTCTTTGAGTCCGTAATTTATCTAATGGGTGGGACACAGTGAGACTTATGTTTGCATTTAGGATTAGGTTGCATATAGAAGTGGGTTGCAAGGAGGGGCAGAGCTGCTACCCAAGCTTCCCAGCAGGTGGGTTGCTGTTGCTTCCTGGGGGCATGTTGGGATTATTCTGGACTGGAGTGCTGGCACACCACACTGTACATATTAAAGTAAAACATTGCGTTGGCATGCCATGATAGTTCTGCCCAAGTCAAAAGTGTTGCGCTGGCAAACCACACGGCGCTGAATGTCAGGATGGTAGACACGTGTCAGAAACACAATAGAACAATGGAGGGTGGTTGGAAAAGTACTGGGAAACATGAGGTGAGCACGGGGAGGGTGCATGGGGAGAACATGTGCTTGGTGCATGCAGGACAGTCACGTACGCAATGGAGAAGGCATGGGGGGAGTTTGGGGGTGTCACATTTTGGAAAACAACTCCTTACATGGTGCCATGTGCTGTTGCTGGGGCAGATGTTTCCTTATTTGGGATCTCAAGATGTACCTATGTGGTTAACTATTAACGAAGTGTAAGATTGTCAATAAAAGGGACCCTCATGAAAGAGTTGGGGCGCTTTCCCGTACATCCATCCTGTCTCCTCGTCGTTCTTTCCCGCCATTTCCCGCAGGGGCAGGAGGTGAATAGGTGAGATGTCAGAAAGGTCAGCACACTGCAAGCACACCAACAGAGTGAATCTGGTGTTCCTGCGGGTGTGTTTGCACCATGCTGACCTCACTGCTGCCTTTCTTCTTCCCTCTTCTAACAAGCAACAGCGACCCACCTGTTGGGAATCTAGCATAGCTCGGTGTTAGGAGAAAGGAACTTAACTTGAAGGAAGACTCCCAGCAGGTCCAAATTCAGCTCCAACTCAGCTTCCTATCCAAAGCATTGACGGCTGGGATCTTTTGCTTTTGGAATACTGTCACGGCTGATCTTGTAGCACACAGTAGGCACTGACCCATCTGTGGGGAATTCCATTCAGCTTAGTGGTGTCTTACAATAGCGGGGAATTTATTTACAAATAGAAGTTGGATTGGCGGGGGGGGGGGAGGGAAGCAAGCATCATCAGCCAGAGTATCAGCTGATCTGGGCCAAACTGTTGTTCCCCTGCCAAATACAAAGCGGGAGAGGAGAGAGAAACAGAGAAACAGAGAGAGAACATCTGACTCTCAGCCCCTAACTTTGCATTCTTGCTGGCGATTTATGCTCAGGAAGTAAGCATTTTCAACTATCCAGCATTATATATCAAGGAGGTGGGGAACTTTTTTCAGTGGGAGGGTGACATTATCATCATCATTTTATTTGTACTCCACCCATCTGACTGGGTTGCCCCAGCCACTCTGGGTGGCTTCCAACATATGTTGTTGTTGTTCAGTCGTTCAGTCGTGTCCGACTCTTCGTGACCCCATGGACCAGAGCACGCCAGGCGCGCCTATCCTTCACTGCCTCTCGCAGTTTGGCCAAACTCAACATATATAAAAACATTAACAAAACATTACACATTAAAAAGCTTTCCTATACAGGGCTGCCTTCTAAAAGTTGTATAGTTGTTTATTTCCTTGACTTCTGATCATAGCTGTCAACCCTCCCTTTTTTTGCAGGAAACTCCCTTATTCCAATGCCGTTTCCCGCTGCTATCCCGGATTGTTGATATCCCTTAAATTTCAAAGGAAGCAGCTCCTCTCCCTCCCTGCCGGCCAGGGAGGCTCCTCAGCTGCGTTGCTCAGCTGCCAATAAGGAGTCTGAGACCGACTGGGGGCGGAGCTTGCATGCCTTGTGCAGCCAGACCCTCACGCCCAACCAGACAGACAGCCTGCCTGCCGTCTACGCGCTTTCGCTCACCCGTTCGCGCGCAGCCTCTGGAGCGCAGGGTGACGAGGCTACTTGGTGCCATTGCACCGCCCTCGCGGCATCCCTTATTTTCAAATCCAAAAGTTTGAAAAAAACCCTTATTTTCAAATCCGAAAGTTGACAGCTATGCATTTGATGGGAGGGCGTTCCACAGGGTGGGCACCACTACCGAGAAGGCCCTCTGCCTGGTTCCCTCAGAAGATATTTATTTGTGCACTTTCTTATTTTGAAATACTAATAACAATAATAAATAATAACTGTAGCTTGTTAAGGGCAAACCCTCCAAGTGTCCCTATTTTCCAAGGACAGTCCTGGATTTACAGAAGCCATCCCAGCTTCTGACTTGATCCCAGAATGTCCCTCTTTTCCTTAGGACGTCCCTATTTTCGTTGGAGAAATGTTGGAAGGTATGGCGTTATGCTACCCCTGAGCCAAGCAGATGAGTAACTATATAGTCATACCTTGGTTCTCGAATTTAATCCATTCCAGGAGTCCGTTTGACTCCCAAAATGGTTCAAAAACCATTTTTTGAACCATTGCCGCAGCCAATCAGAAGCCACGTCGGACGTTCAGCTTCAAAAAAACGTTCGCAAAATGGAGCACTCACTTTTGGGAGCTGATTTGTTCGACAGCTAAGGCGTTCGACTCCCAAGGTAGGACTGTACAACCTTTAGAAGACATCTGAAGGCAGCCCTGTAGAGGGAAGTTGTTTTAATGTTTTATTATCTTTTTATATATGTTGGGAGCTGCCCAGAGTGGCTGCGGCAATCCAGTCAGATGGGCAGGCTATAAACAATAACATTATTATTATTATTATTATTATTATTATTGACATCCTAGGGCATGTTGGAGGGTAAGTGATTCCCAATAATCAGCATATCATTGCGGTTCCTCAAAGCATTTTTGCTAGCCAGTTTCATAAATTCTTTCTCTTGACCCAGGATACTATTTTTTTTTAAACAGACATTGATGTGTTATGAGTGCAAAATAAATAAATAAATGTGAGGTATGCTCCTAGATCCAGTTGATCAATACTCGTCGTTAGAAGACTAGGTTTTTCGGGAAGGCGAAATATGGCTCATAACAGCAAGTTATACTGTATTCTGTTGTCTGCAATTTTTTTCGGGAAGGCGAAATATGGCTCATAACAGCAAGTTATGTTCTGTTGTCTGCTTGTGCAACCGGGCAAGATTTATTCCAGACCCTTTTCAAATTCCTTTCCCCTTAAAAGCACATGAGCTTTGAGGAGTGGGTGAGGCGTGCTCCTGATTATCTTGCGAAGGTATCAGTGAGGTTCCAGGGCTGTTAGACGGAGATCTGGTTTCGATAAAGGAATATTGCCAAGGCAAGATGAATGGCTATCGCATTAGCAGTAGCAGAAACCTGATCTGAAAAAGCACCCGTCTGCAGAAGATTGGGTTACAGGCCGCATTCTCTGACAGGAGATTTGCCTTTCCCTGCTTCTTCTTCAGGCAAGAGAAGATACAAATCAGAAATAGCCCATCAAATATTGGTGAGACCTTCTGCATGCTTCCTGTGCTTGCTTATTTTAAGGGCAATGCTTTAAGGCTGCATCCTATAAACACCCAACTGTGAACGTGATGAGGCACCTTGTGCCCAGGGGATGAATGTGGCCCTCCAGGCATCACTACCCGGCCCTTAGGACTTTCCCCAGGCCCCTCTCTCCCCAGGCTTCGGCACTGGCGCTGCCCCACGTTCTTTCCAAGTGCTTTTGCACAAAGGTAAGAGTAACATCCGTTACTCGGGCCACTTTTGCCTCTGTCACCTCCCGCCACTAGCATGCGGCCCCCAGAAGGCTGCCAGGGAAGGGATGTGGCCCTCAGGCTGCAAAGGTTTCCCTACAAAGGTTTCCCTTCAGTATACCTGAAGGAGCGTCTCTACTCCCATTGTTCTCCCCGGACACTGAGGTCCAGCTCCGAGGGCCTTCTGGCGGTTCCCTCCCTGCGAGAAGTGAGGTTACAGGGAACCAGGCAGAGGGCCTTCTCGGTAGTGGCGCCCACCCTGTGGAACGCCCTCCCATCAGATGTCAAGGAAATAAGCAACTATCTGACTTTTAGAAGACATCTAAGGCAGCCCTGTTTAGGGAAGTTTTTAATGTTTGACATTTTATTGTGCTTTTAATTTTCTGTTGGGAGCCGCTCAGAGTGGCTGGGGAAGCCCAGCCAGATGCGCATGGTATAAATAAATATTATTATTATTATTATTATTATTATTATTATTATTATTATTATTAAATTTTTTAATTTCTATGCAGCTTTATATTTTTAATAAAAACCTCAAAGCGGTGTACAGCATTAAATCAATAAATCAATAAAACAATAGCCGGCCGATGTTCCTCCGGCCTCATGAGGAGCCTCTTCAGTGGGGCTGGTGAGTGTGGACCCTGTCCCCTAGGCCAGGTGGAGAGGGCCTTGCAGGGAGCGGCCCTCACGCCTCACAGCCGGGTGATCTTACGATTATTGGTAAGAATGAGCCAGTGTGGTGTAGTGATTAAGAGCGGTGGACTCGTAATCTGGTGAACTGGGTTCGCTTCCCCGCTCCTCCACATGCAGCTGCTGGGTGACCTTGGGCTAGTCACACTTCTCTGAAGTCTCTCAGCCCCACTCACCTGACAGAGTGTTTGTTGTGGGGGAGGAAGGGAAAGGAGATTGTTAGCCGCTTTGAGACTCCTTCGGGTAGTGATAAAGCGGGATATCAAATCCAAACTCTTCTTCTTATTATTACCCCTGCTCTAGACATTCTGCTCTTTAGGCAGCCATTCTTTACACCATTACCTGGGAATAAGTGAGGCTTCACTCAGCATTTTTTACATCCGTAGATAGGCTTCAGATTGCATTGTTGGAGGGGTGGTGAAATTCCCTCTTGTTGTAGTATGGTATCCTGGTTGCTTTTAACCAGGCAAACATCTGTAGCTTGCTGCTTTCCAAACAGCTCTGCGTAGCTCTTAAAAACCCGCTTCCTGAGCATCGGCCCATTAGCAGCAGAGATCACCACCTTACCTGCTGGAAATTCACGCTTTGCATTTGGCGTCTGAACATTAGTGCATTGCATTGACATGTGCTGATTCAGGGAACACGCTCCTCCTTCTTTTGTTTTATAGCTAGCTAGACACTGTAAGCCCGTAAGATTCAGACCAGCTTGTCTTTCTTCAAAGGTAGAGGCGCGACCCAGCTGTGAATTCCTGTTGCAAGCTTTCGTGTTTGCGGAGTTTACTGGTTGGTTGACAGGCCTTGATATTATACTACTTCGCAACAAGATTAAGCAGGAAATGGTGTGTGTGTTTGGCGAGCTTGTAAAAACTCAAACATAATAGAATCAGGCCTGTTACCAGAAATTTTCTATGTGTGGACAGCGGAGAGAAACTGGAACATAAATATTGTGGGGAGAGGCACAGTAAATCAGTTCAAAACACAAACATCTACCTGTAGGCTTCTTCTTCTTCGCAATAAACCTTCATTCATTCACAAATGATCAAGAGAGTAACCCTATACACCAGCTGACGTAAAACAAGCCAGCACCCATAAAGCCAAATTATGCCTTAATTTGGGTGTTAAGTCTCACCCAAGCACACTCATGCAGAGTGAGGTGTATTGCTCAAAATTAATTAAATTGGGTTTGTTTTTACGGTATGCCACATCCTTCATGCTGTGCATTTTCTGCGGTCTGTTTGATGGAGACAGAGAATCGATATCCAGCTTAAAGAGAAGCGGAAGAGTCTTTCTTCTAATATCGGAAGGAGGGAAGTGACTCAGTACTGGAGATAAGAGACAGGGGAAGAGCTCCAAACAGATTGAGCAATACAAGGCAGCAAACTGAAAGGACGAGAGGAAGAAGCCCTTGAGGACGACCAGTTCCAGGCTCAACCCCTGGCATCAACAAGCAGCACTGAGAAATTTTCTCAGTGTTTTTCGCTCTATAAGACGCACCCGACCATAGGACGCACCTAGTTTTTAGAGGGGAAAAGCCCCATTTTTTTGAGGATCAGCTCAAAGTTGTTGAGCTTACTTTGCAAAGGGAAAAAATCCTGGTTTAACTCACAGTTCTGCAGCTTCAGTAAAGGGAGCCATTTCTACAGTTTCCAGACAGATGATCTAATCATCCAGGCACATGTAGCTGGGAAAACAGCCTCCCTCTGCAAGGGGGCGGGGCTGGAATCTCTCTCCCTTATCTCTCTCCCCGATCCTTTGCTGAGCAGCTGCTCAACGGGCTTCCTTTCAACACACACTCTCTCTCTTTTTTAAAAAAGCACGATCTGCTTTTGCCCCTGGGCAGTTCAGCTCCAGGGACCACACATTTGCTCCATAAGACGCACAGACATTTCCCCTTACTTTTTAGGAGGGAAAAAGTGCGTCTTATGGAGCGAAAAATACGGTACCTCTGCTTGAAACCCTGCAGCAACTGCTGCCAGCCAGTGTTGACAATACTGCGCTAGATGGACCAAGGATCTGACTTGGTATAAGGCAGGTTATTATATTCCAGTTCACTTACAGGCAAAAGCTGAGGCAGATTTTCAAACATTTGGCTTCAGCTGGTGGCTCATGGATCCGAAATCTGGTTTCAGACTGGAGCCTAAATCAGCAGTTCAAACAGGAGGCTTACTTCTGAATAAACATGCAGAGGCTGGCAGCCCACCATTGTCTTTGTTGGCTCATGAACAAAGTTCTGAGCTGTTAAGTGGTTGGATTCTGTCCGTTGCAACCTGCCCTAAATCCTAGTGGGGCAGCAATAAATCTCCTAACATATTTGCAAAGCTAAGCAGGGTCGGGTAAGGTTTCAAAATGGATGGGAGACTGTACCTTGAGACTCCTGCACTTGAGATCCCTTCCAACGTTACAATTCCAATTATGTCGGTAGGATTTTGATGTTTGTACTAATTATTATTAGAAAGCAAAGTTCTGCCTGTGTTTCAGCCCCAGAGTGTCTGTCAGTGGCGTGTATCCATGGAAACGGACCAGTCAAGGAGACAAAAGATGGAGATATGAACACCCCCCAAATTTTATCTAGTGGAGAACCAGTTGCCGCCCTGTGTCTGCAGAACATTTTGAATTTTACCTACAGGCTATTACACCAAGGCCGATTCAGGAAAAGGAAATCACATTTTACAGATCCTATTATTCATATTGGGGGCGATCAATGGCTACTAGTCACAATAGCCTATATTCTGCCTCCCTAGTCAGAGGAAGTATACTTCTGAATGCCATTTGCTGGGAGAGTGCTGCTGTGCTTCCTATGGGCGTCTGGCTGGCCGCTGGTGCTTCCTATGGGCGTCTGGCTGGCTGCTGAGAGAACAGGATGCTTGAACTAGGTGGGCTGAGAACTGACCCAACAGAGCTCTTCTTATGAGATTCACCACGCCAGTCTCACTGATTTTAATGAGACTGGTAACTGTGCGCTTAAACCTCTGCTCATGCAATGAATGGGGCTTCAATGCACTTAACTGAGCTCCTTTCCATGGTTAGCAAGTGCTACTGATATTAACGGGAGGCGGGTGGCGCTGTAGTCTAAACCACAGAGCCTAGGGCTTGCCGATCGGAAGGTTGGCAGTTCGAATCCCCGCGATGGGGTGAGCTCCCATTGGTCGGTCCCAGCTCCTGCCAAACTAGCAGTTCGAAAGCACGTCAAAGTGCAAGTAGATAAATAGGTACCGCTCCGGCGGGAAGGTAAACGGCGTTTCCGTGCGCTGCTCTGGTTCGCCAGAAGCGGCTTAGTCATGCTGGCCACATGACCTGGAAGCTGGACGCTGGCTCCCTCGGCCAATAAAGCGAGATGAGCGCCGCAACCCCAGAGTCTTCTGCAACTGGACCTAATGGTCAGGGGTCCCTTTACCTTTACTGATATTAACAGAAGAGCTCTCTCTCTCTCTCTCTCTCTCTCTCTCTCTCTCTCTCTCTCACACACACACACACACACCCTTCCAGTTCAGAAGACCAGCACCATCAAGCTCCATATCTGATTTTCACAGGTGCCCATGGAGTCTGGAGGAAATGAACTTTTCTCACGGCAAAGTGGAGATATCAACTAATCTGCAGCCAATATAAGCTTCTGTCAGGGGCTCATTGCCAGACACTGACAAGCTGGTGCAGATTCTTCTACTGCTTGGGATGAAGTAATGACACAATTAGCATCCCTCAGTTTACACCATGGGCTTTATAAATAGTGGAATGAGTCAGGGCCATGAATGACATGGCTAAAAAAAACACAATACCTTGTTTAACTACGGAAATATGTCTTTCTTTTCTTTTTAAATCACAAAATCCTTGGACTATGACTGTGTCAACTACAGCACACTCTGTCTCCTGAGAAATCTCTATGTGGGACAAGAATCTACAGTTAGAACTGGATATGGAACAAAATTGGGAAAGGAGTACGACAAGGCTGTATATTGTCTCCCTGCTTATTTAACTTATATGCAGAATTCATCATGCGAAAGGCTGAACTGGATGAATCCCAAGATGGAATTAAGATTGCCGGAAGAAATATCAACCACCTCAGATATGCAGATGACACAACTTTGATGGCAGAAAGTGAGGAGGAATTAAAGAACCTCTTAATGAGGATGAAAGAGGAGAGCGCAAAATATAGTCTAAAGCTCAACATAAAAAAAACTAAGATCATGGTCACTGGTCCCATCACCTCCTGGCAAATAGAAGGGGGGGGGAATGGAGGCAGTGAGAGATTTTACTTTCTTGGGCTCCATGATCACTGCAGATGGTGACAGCAGTCACAAAATTAAAAGACGCCTGCTTCTTGGGAGAAAAGCGATGACAAACCTAGACAGCATCTTAAAAAGCAGAGACATCACCTTGCCGACAAAGGTCCGTATAGTTAAAGCTATGGTTTTCCCAGTAGTGATGTATGAAAGTGAGAGCTGGACCATAAGGAAGGCTGATCGCTGAAGAATTGATGCTTTTGAATTATGGTGCTGGAGGAGACTCTTGAGAGTCCCATGGACTGAAATAAGATCTAACCTATCCATTCTGAAGGAAATCAGCCCAGAGTGCTCACTGGAAGGACAGATCCTGAAGCTCAGGCGCCAATACTTTGGCCACCTCATGAGAAGAGAAGACTCCCTGGAAAAGACCCTGATGTTGGGAAAGATGGAGGGCACAAGGAGAAGGGGATGACAGAGGACAAGATGGTTGGACAGTGTTCTCGAAGCTACTAACATGAGTTTGACCAAACTGCAGGAGGCAGTGGAAGACAGGAGTCCATGGGGTCACGAAGAGTCAGACACAACTAAACGACTAAACAACAACAAAGACGTCTAATACCTTCTGGGGGGAACAGACTAGAAATTTAGCACTGGCACTCTGTACCAAGGCTACATTCACAATATATATTTAAAGCACATGACTTCCCCCAAAGGATTCTGGGAATGGTCATTTCCCAAGTCCCCCCTCTCAGACTACAGTTCCCAGGATTCTTTGGTGGGAAGTCATGTGCTTTACATGGATGTGCACACAGCCTGAGTAGCATAATCTGGGTCTCCACATCACTACCACCATTTCTTGCTTGCTTGATGGGCCACCGGAAGTGAGTGGACCAGTTAGAAAATTTTAGACTATGGATTGTTAAGAGGGCAGTGTGTATGATGTCACTAAATCCAAATGCGGTAAGCCTGCCTTGGTTGCGCTTGTGCATTCTGCTAAGTGGCACCATTGATGTCTGAGCCATAGCCCTGGCGACACCACTGGCTATGAGCACATACAGACAGCCATGCACATTGCCAGATAGGCCCTTTCTGTCCCATTAATTTGTCATTTAAAACAAAGTCACAATGTGGAGAGCACCAGCGTTCTGCTCCGTCCCGTGTTCTTCAAAGCAGGGAACCGAGCTGTTGCTTCTCAGTTATGGGGAAGAGGCATCAAGTAGCATGAAAAAGTTAAGTCCCCCCCCCCAATGTATAATAAAGTTACAGGATGGGGTGTGGGTGTTAGTTTGGATGTCCTCTCCGCGTCCCCTCCGGGCTTGTAGTTCTATCATCTGTAAAACAGGATTATGTAGAAGGAACTGCAGAAGCGGTCAAACCAGTCTCCTTGCAGCCATAGCCAAGTCTGATAAGTATCTCTTTGCTTGACTCAAGAGTTGGCCAAGCATAGGAATGTTGCCAGAGAAACTACTAGCTACTGATGCTTCCAGTAGGGGGCAGACCTTCACCCGTCACCTGAGCTGAGGCAATGTCACCTTGGATGAAGGAGAATAGGTCAGTGGCCAATCTTATACTGGCATTAGCTGGGAAGACTCGGATGCTTGGCTTGCTCTCTGCACTGAAATGAAAGTGGTGACTTTGGGAACTTCCCTAGAAACCTAATGGGAGGAAGCAGGATCAGTTGGGAAGTTAAAGCTGTGAGCTCTCCCATCTGATGCTGAGTGTATACGTGTGTGTAATTAGGCCATATTGTCACAAAAGTATCATCATCGCCAGTGTGCAATTATCAAGAACATCATCGTGTAATTATCAAGAACAAGGGACGCGGGTGGCGCTGTGGGTTAAACCACAGAGCCTAGGGCTTGTCGATCAGAAGGTTGGCGGTTCGAATCCCCGCAACGGGGTGAGCTCCCATTGCTCGGTCCCTGCTCCTGCCCGCCTAGCAGTTCAAAAGCACATCAAGTGCAAGTAGATAAATAGGCGGGAAGGTAAACGGCGTTTCCATGCGCTGCTCTGGTTCGCCAGAAACGGCTTAGTCATGCTGGCCGCATGACCCGGAAGCTGTATGCCGGCTCCCTCGGCCAATAAAGCAAGATGAGCGCTGCAACCCCAGAGTCGTCCGCGGCTGGACCTAATGGTCAGGGGTCCCTTTACCTAATTATCAAGAAGCTGTAACATTAGTAATGTCTGTTTGGACAGCGCTGGAGATAAAGAAACAAGGTTTTGTTCTGCCATTTGAGGCACAGCAGCAGGGAGACCTCTCTCTTTGCCCTGGCACAGCAAAAAGGCCTCTAGTCTGGGTAGAGAAGGAAAACGCCCTTTTTTAATAATACGAAATGGTGTTTTTTGAGGAAGTGGTTGTCCAGTAGCACACTAACTATGTCAGTGGGAATGAGGCAGCTACCATCCTCTAGGGCAGGAAACCAGTGGCCCTCTAGATGTTGATGGACTACATAGGGGTGTTATACAAATGAAGACTATATATAATGTTTGCGTGTGGCTGAGGTGGAAACAGTGATGATGGCTAGAGATGGTCCTGCTTCAAGGCTCTGCAGAGAAGCACGTTTCTGAAAAGCTTTAAATGTATTTTTAATCAAAGGGTTTCAATTGTTTAAACAATTTTGTTGTACATATTTTATTAATTTCTGTCCTGCCTGTCAATCCTCAAGGAACCCCTAAGGCCAGCTTACATCAAAGGCAGGGTGGAAATAAACCAAAACACAAGAAATGCTTTTCGTCAATTATAATAATGTCCTCTTAAACGTTAGTTATTACCCCTTTGTAATTACCGGCTACGTCATCTTATAATCGTTTATCCACCTCTGTTTACGAAAGCCTTCATTGCAAAGGCATGTGGTAACCCAAATTCTGAAGCAATGGATTTTGCCACCACAGATAATAGTAAAGGGCTCAACATACAGAGCAGGCCAGGGCTGCACAGAAACATCACATGACAACAGAACTACTTCTGTTCTATAATTTTCTTGACTTATATTTAATTACTCCAGGCAACAGGTGATGTGGAACTTGTTGTCCAACAAATGTTGCTGGACTACAGTACCCATCATCCCTGGCCACTGGGCATGCTGGTTGGGGCTGATGGGATATGGCATCCCCCAAAAAACCATCACGGAGGGCCACAGGTTTCTCACCGCTAGTGCAGACATTCAGTAAGCCAGGCGTCTCCTGGTCTGCAGTCAGATGCACTAAAGAGATCTTTACCTGAGGAATTCAGAATAATAAAACTGTAGAGTTGGAAGGGATCCTGAAAGTCATCTACTCCAACCCCCTGCAGCACACTTGGTCTCCCATCCAATTTGAAACCATACCAGACCCTACTGAGCTTTGCAACTGTGCTAGCAGTTTTAATTCTGCACCACTTCTGGTCTTAATCATAGGAAGAGCCTGCTGGATTAAGCCCAAGCCCCACGCAGCCCAGCATTCTTTTCTTATAGTGACCAGCCTTATTATGCCCAGGGGAATGTCAAAGGGATGCTAAGCCGGCAATTTAATTAAAAATCGCCAAGGAATGTCTGAATGTTTTTCCATGGCATCTCTTTTGCGCAGGTACGAATTAAAGGGTTGCCTTCAATGATGTCCTACCTAGGCAAGGCCTATTAAAACTAAGTCAATCGTGCCTATTAACTTCAGTGGGTCTACTCTGAGCAGCGCTAGCCACTGAACGGCTGTCAAAGTTTTCCATATCCAAAGTTTAGGCCTGGTGAAAGAAGCAGCTCCTTTAATCGACGTGGTTAGCTTGGATCTTAAAACAAGCTAACTTATAGGAGAGAAATCACCAGCCAACATTCCCCTCCCCAAAAGGCACGAGGTCTTCCCCGGCTCCTCCTCTGAAAGATGCTCGGAAAGGGGAGGGCGAAGCGTGGCTGGAGTCCATTCCTGTCCGGACCCCGCCCTCGCGCGCCAAAGACCGAACTCCCCCCCCCCCACTTCAGGACCTCCACCTCCCACCCTGCCAGGAGCAGACCCTCGGAAAACCAACCACTTTCTTTGCTGCGTGATAAAGAGGAGCCGTAGTAGCATAGGGCGCGCGCCTGCCGCTTCTTCCTCCCCCTCCTCCTCTAATTGGTAGCGCCCTCCCTTGCCCCCTTCCTCACTGGCCTGTTGGGTTGTTCCTTTCATTCCAAAGCGCGCCCGGGGGGGGGGAGTAGAAGTGGGGGGGTGGACGGACGGACGGACTGAGACTTGGTTCAAGTTCTGCCTGCTCATTGCGCGGAGGCTGCGAGTTGCGCGCACTTGCTGCTGCCGCCGCCTTCTGTGACTCAACAGGGCGTGGAGACGCTGGTAGCGGCGGCTCCCCTTTATTCCTCCCGAGGCATCGCGCCGGCTCCTCCGGAGGCATTTGCGCAGCCGCCCTCCCTCCCTTTTTTCTTTTGGGTCCTCCTCCTTTCACTTTCTCCCTCCCCCCTCCCTCTCCGACGGTGCGCGAGGCGAGCCCCAGCCTCCCATCTCTCTCTAGCTCGCTCGCTCGCCTCCTTTGCGCCCAAGCAGCAGCAGCAGCAGCAGCGAGTGAGTTGCTCTCGTTGCTCATTGTTCTCGCCCAGAAGCAGAAGCAGGAGCCATGGACGACCCCGACCAGTCCCCCCTGGTCTCTTCCACCGCCACCTCGGGGGGAGCGGGAGGGCAGGACCAGTGGAAGCCTCAGCAGCCCCTTTTCCAGTACCAGTTCGTGGCGGAGAACGACGGCGAGGACGAAGACGACGACGAGGACGACGACGAAGTGGACGACGAGCAGCTGGAAGTGAGGGAGAGGAAGCCCGCCGCGCCCGCCCCGGCGCCTTTCCCAGCGGCGGCCTCTGCCCCGCCTCTGCGGGACCTGGGCGAGAAGCCCCCCGGGCCCCCGCCTGCCCCCCAGCCGGTCTGGGCCAGCCACCCGGAGGCGCCCTCTTCCACCACCTCCCATTTCTCTCCATCCGACTTCTCCCTGCCTGAGGGGAAGGGCAAGGACCCCCCGCGCAGCGCCCCGCCGCCTCCGCCGCACCGAGAGGAGCCCCGCGCCCCCGCCGTCCCTCCGCGCAGCGCCCCGCTGCCGCCCAAGAGAGAGGAGCCCCCCCCCGCCGCCGCCGCCGCCAAGAAGGGCGCCGCCTCAGGCTCGCCTGGTGAGTGTGCGCGCGGGGCAGGGGGAAAGCTGAGGAGGATTTGAGGCGGGCGGGCGGGGGGGAAAGCTCTGAGGGGATCCCCCAAGGGGAGCTCAGGGGTGTGGCCGATTGGCTTTGTGGCGATCGGGGGCCGCGGAAGGAGTTTCCGCGTGGGGGGTGGGTGTGCTCAGACGTATTGGGGGGGGATTGAAACTGGCAGAAGTGGCCTTACAAGGCTGTGGGGAGAGAGTTTCCTGGGGGGGGGGAAGAGGGAAGTGGCAGGCTGGGGAGCGGTGAGGAAAATGGCGGGGAGGTGGGGTGTGAGGCATGTTTCCTTTGGAGTGGAGTGGGGGGGGGAAGGAGGTGTCTGTGGCGGCGATGGCAGCCGTGTCGGGGAGGCAGGAGGGATCGGGGTTTTTATTTAGGGTGGGGAGCACGAACTTGGGGGTGGGGGTGGAGGGGCGGGCATTGCAGGTAAGGGTAGAGAAAGGCGGCGGGAGCTCCTCGAGGGGAAAAGTAGGGAAGGGGCTTAGGAGGCAGGGATGCGGAGGAATAGTGGGCGTGGGGAGTTTGGGGGTTCAGGGGGGTGATCGAGGCGTAGCTGGTGGCCAGGGAAGGAGTGAGTGGATGTATTGGGGAGCCGGGTGTGTGTGATTGTGGGGCACAAGAAGAGGGTACGGGGTGCAATGAGAAGAGGGTCCGGGGTGTGTGTGTGTCGTGGTCAGGAAGAGTGACTGGTTTTTCCGAAGGGAGTGGCTGGTGTGTGTGTGTGTGTGTGTGTGCGCGCGCGCGCGCGCTACGGAGACTTCTCCGTTGGCAAAGGTGAATATAACTGTCCTAGCCAAAGTGGCAAAAAGGCGGGGGTCCTTTTTCTCGGGTTGTAAGGCGGCCTGCTGGAAATGCAATGAGGTGGATTGGGCTGGCGAGGGGGTGGGGGTGGTGGGCTCTGCAATGGACCAGATGGGAGTGGCAGGCGCTTTGTGGGGTACACGTGCGCGTGGACGTAGCAGGTCCGGGAAAGGCTTTGCTGGGAAGGGAGCGCGTTGCGTAGGCTCTCTTGCCACTTTCCCCTAAAGAATACTCAGGGGCCGTAAGGAGCGCTTTGCCATCTGTCATGGGGAGAGCTGAGATCTTCCTTTGTGTCTGGAACCTGTTGTTGCCCAGCCTTTTTCCAAAGGCATTTTATTTGACGGGCTCCGAATGCCAACACTGCCGGGGACGGGGAGAGGGGGGGGGGGAGATCTCGTGTGGTACAGGAATAGTTCCAGCGCAGGGAAGAATTATTCTGTGCTGAAGGTGGGTGTGGTAACTGCCACCATTCTACCCCCATCCCTGTCTTTTGACTTTTGGAGACTTTTCAATTTCATGCAAGAAGCTGGTTCAACACCCCCCCCCCTATGTTATTCATGCCCCTCCTCTTTGCTTACTTCCCATTCCTGGTGCTTTTGCCTCTTGATCTTTTATTGATCTAGAAAAGTCCCCCCCCCCACGTTTTCATTCAGGATTAAGAAGGGGGTTAATGGGGGGGAGAGCCCACCCCACCCCCATTCCCTCCCACTGTCTAGCGTAGGCATTGGAGCTCCGCATATCTTTTTGTCTGCAGGCTAACTGAAGCCTCTACATCCAACCCGTCTATTGTCACAGAGAGCCCGCCTTTTCTTTGCACACACTGGATCTAGAATAGATGAGTGATGGCTCTGGTCCTCCTTACAGCAGGCAGGATTCAGAATGAGCACCTCCCTTCCTGTATATGGAACCAGCAAACTTGACTCAGCCTCCTGCCACCGCCCAGCATCCGCACCAGACGGGAGCATTATGCAGACTTCTTTCTCTGTCTGCCTCTCTTTCTTCCTCTCTCTCTCGCTTTTTTCAAAGGTTTCTGTGCCTTCAGTCTGGAAATTCAAGGCGCTCAGCAAAGCCCATGTACATTGAAATGCAGATATCTGCCCCTTAGAAACGTGAAAAAGCATAGTAAGGATTCCGAAAGCATTTGTTCTTAAGTAGAAACAGAGAATAGAAGAATGATAGGAAATGATTTGGGCAGGAGAATGTCAGCACCAGATTCACGCAATACTTTATGGAGAGACGTACTGGGAGGATACAAATGCAAAAATAATATTACGATTCTTAAAAAAGAAAGAGTGAGGATTATGTGCTAATTTCATTCATTGTGCATTTCACGCTTACATACTACACTCGCTTTGATGTCATTGGTTGTTGTTAATATTACAGAATCAAAATACAGGTGAAACTCGAAAAATTAGAATATTGTGGAAAAGTTCATTTATGTAAGCAATTGTTTTCATTAGCTACTGGAGTTTAATATATGAGATAGACTCATGACATGCCAAGCGAGATATGTCAAGCCTTTATTTGTTATAATTGTGATTATTATGGCATGCAGCTGATGAGCACCCCAAAGCTGAAATTGTTACTTTGGGGTTCTCATCAGCTGTACGCCGTAATCATCACAATTATAACAAATAAAGGCTTGACATATCTCGCTTGGCATGTCATGAGTCTATCTCATATATTCGTTTCACCTTTTAACTTGAATTACTGAAAGAAATGAACCTTTCAACGATCTTCTAATTTTTCGAGTTTCACCTGTAAAAGGTTAAAAGACAAGCAGCAGCAGCAGCATAATAAATACAGCACTAAATTCCCACCAAGTTTCATGCTGTTTTAAGGATTAGAAATAAGCATGAAACAGCTGGAAATCCTAAGTGGGTATTTTCCAGTCCCCTTTGTCATTCTTTGTAGTGCCTTTAATAATGCAGAAGCAAAAATGGATGCTGCAGAAATAGTACAGTATTAGTTTTTAAAAGGCATGGCTGTAGATGTTCACTTTCTGTGTATGAGATGGGCATGCTATGAGATGGGTCTTAAAGCCTCTGGATATTCTCTGACAGAGAATGTCATAAAGTAGTTTTTGATAGAAGTATATGATAGGAATATGGGGTTGAGCAAACATGGAAATAGATGCTCTTTGCCCTTTAGCCATCCTAGGGGATAAGTGTAGCGAAAGTAGTTTCTCTGCACTTGCGCACAATGTATCAAAACATGTTTAGTGTATTTGTACCTCGCCTTTCTCCCAAGCTGAGAATCAAGGTGGCTTACAACATTTAAAAACAACGTTATAAAATACAGAGCAATAAAAACGAACCAGTTAAAATAATAATTAAAATGCATCAGGACATATTTAGCACCAGCAGGGAAAATACAGTTGCCCTTAACAAGTAGGCCATTGGTCAGCATATCAGTACCTTAGTTTTCAAAGTGCTGTCTGAACAGGAAGGTTTTAGCTTGCTAGCAGAAGGATGATAAAGTTGGAGCCAGTCTAACCTCTCTTGGGAGGGAATTCCACAATATGGGAGCCACCACTGAAAAGGCTCTTGTGTCACAACCAACTGTGCTTCTGAAGTTGATTGGGTTGAGAGAAGGTGCTCACATTGGGGATCACATTGGGAGGTTCATGCAATTGTTCAGGTAGCCTAGGCTGTGCCCAAGATTCCTGGAATTACAAGAAAGAGAATGATGTATCAAAACACTCTGAAGCTTAATAAGGTACAGTCTCAAAGTAGGGCAAAGAGGCGTGAAAGGAAAGACCTCGGTAGAAAGAACATTGTATAAGCATCAGATCAATTACAAATGGACTTGATGTGTTTTAACTACAAACTTGATGCCCACAAATGAGATGCAAATAAAAGTGGATGAATAGTTAAGATAGTTAAAAATGACAGCAATAAATTCTTGTCTTGTGTTGCAAACGTTTATATAGTGGGAAGGTGTGTGTGGGAATTGTCACAAGAATTCTGTGGCTGCTTGGGAGAGTGGCTGGTGGTTTTATTATTCCTAAATGAAAAGCGACTTCTGAAAAATAGAATGGTTAGAATTAAATGGAACCAGAAACCTGCCAAAGTCCTGAAGGGAGAAAACATTTGTGGAGCTGCTATCTGATCTCCAGAGAATCTTGGGTGCTCATCCGAGTATTAACTAGGTGTATTCTCCTTGTTTATGGAATATATAGTTAACTGCTATCAATCATATATTTGCTACTGTGCTGTCAATCTCTGGTTGCACATTCCTCCCCATCAATAACTGGGTGTCTTTCCATCTTACACTTCCCCTTCATTTTGGAAAATGCTACTATTTCCCCTTCTCCCCAGAATCAAAACAAGGGGCGTTCCGCTTCCTGCACTTTCATCGTTTCTAGAACCCAGTGATTCTTTCATTTGATCCCACTAAAACGTTGGTCTTTTCATGTGCTGATTAGGTAGGTCTCCCCATTTCTTCAGGTGCTCCCCCCACCACTTGACAGCAGGTGGGTGTGTCCCATTTGTGCTTTGCCATATGAAACACTACTTGCATGTCGTAAAGTAACCCATCAGGGAGATTTCTATATCGAAAGCTGTCCCTCCCTGATATTCTGGTTTACTACATACAGAGAGGTTTTTGCATGTGGGACATTAAAAACATATACTGTATGTCCCCTCACCAACCACAGCTTGCATTCTGAAGTAACACAGGTCCGGATTCTGTCAGCTCCTTCTGCAAAATGCTTAATCACACAGTAATTCTCCAGTAGCACAGGTATATAGGGGCAGGTCGATTGCGTCATGGCCCTTAAATAATAGTGTCGATACATTTTGGCATATTTCTGCAGATACTATGTGTAGCACTGGAAATACTACTTAACTTTTAATACATCAGTGTATACAGAATTGAATTCTGTGAATTTAGCACAGGGAATTTGGATATATTTATGTAATGCAAGCTTTGCTTCCTGTTTGAGATGAGCAAAGAATTTTGAAGGGTTGTTCTATTTCAGTGGAATGTTGTTTCATACTACAGAAAGGTAAGAGTGCTCTGTGTGTGAACAACCATGCTCGCTTGAAAAGTATGTGCCTGTGTTGGCAATCCACATGTTGAGAGCAATTTTTGAACTTCTCTGCATGCTGATTCATTCAGATGGAGTGTTTGTGTGGGTAGCCGAGGCTTGCCTGTTAATGCAGAAGATGGTTGGATTGTCTTATGGAGGAGGAGTCTAATGCGCATGGCTTGACAGCATGGTTCAGGGCTTTGCACTAGCAACCCCAGCGGATGAGTACATTTGAGCTATCCTATAGCCTTTGAATTGTTTCTTTGGCTGGAGTTGCTACACTAAAAGCTGATGCCGGCATGCTTATAACCCAATGAACAGTCGCTAAGAACTGATAAAGCTCTAGCTCTGAGCATCCTCTGTAGTTAACAGCTAACTCTGACTCGCTTCTAATAGTTTGTCCTCCTGCAGCAGATTTTTAATTGTGTTATTAGTAAGAGAGTAAATATGGACATTGCATTCTGTGTTCAGTGCGCATATTATTTAAATGCAGGAGTTCAGTTCTTGAGTGTGTAGATTGTGAAGAGCTTGGCTTAAAACTGGCTTGCGGTGGATATAAATGGAAGTATGCATTTTCTAACTGAGTGCTTGAAACTCTGCTCAGTCTTTTGACCTTAGCATATCCCTTCCTAGTGTGTAACCAGATTCTTGTTTATGAAGATGCTGCATCTAGCCATGACCTTAACTTGTCAAAAACAAGTTCATATCCTGCTGTTGGCAAAAATTATGCAGTTTCAGCAAATTTGCATTATTATTATTATTATTTGCCTAATTTTGCACTTAGTCTTTTGAACAACCTGGGATATGGTAATGAGCAGTGGAAATAATTGGAAGGGAAGAAGTAGGTAGGTGCTAGGACAGGTTGAGGTGAGTTCATGGCACAGAAAAAATGGTTAGAGAGGAGTTTTTCTCCCTTTTTCATAAATAAAGAGCTTGTGGAAATCTAGTTGGAAGATTCAGGACAGATAATAGAAAGTACTTCATGCTGCAGTGCATAGTTAACTAAGGCTGTCAATGGCCACTAGCCAGGATGGCTATGCTTTACGGTTGAAGGCAGCAATGCTTCAAGTTGCTGGAAGCCACAGGAGGGGAGAATGCTCTTGTGTTTAGGTTCTGCTTGCCAATTTCCCGCAGGCATCCGGTTGGCCACAGTGAAAACTCTTGAATCCAGGAGTGCTATCTTTGAGTCTTCATCAGACGCTGACTGCCTACATGTTCTCAAGCTTGCTTATCTGCAGCCATAAGGACTAGAAACTCATTATTTCAACATGAAAGCTGGGATACCCAATATGCTGTCTTCTGCAACATACCAGATCTTCTGACAGCACAGTACAGTGTTAGAAACTCAGATATATAAGCGAGGTGCCAAATGGCACCTTACACGTAGGGTACAGTCTCCACAACAGAATGTCTGTTCACCAGGGGGTTGGAATAGATGACCCTCAGGATCCCTTCCAATGCAACATTTCTACAATTTCTAGGATCTCAGCTACATGATGGTAGCTTGCTCTTACAACAGATCACTTGTCCCAGTATGCAAGAAGGAGAAACACACACAGTTGAAATGCTATTTTCAACTCTGGTCGTCAACTTGGCGCCCTGCCATGTGATGCCAAAAATCTTTCTGATACAGTGCATATGGAAGGCTGTAAGTTGCTAGGCTATGACTCACTTGAATAAAGCAACGTGCTCAACACGCAAGCAGGTAGACCTTCATCGTGGTATTGGTCGCTAGCATCACATACTCCCATACCCTTTTGGAGAGGCAAGCCATTGCCATAGCTGCCTTGCCAATACGCTTGGCCAGCTCAGAGTCGATTGAGAGGTTGCTGGTTATGGTGGAGCCCAGGTAGACAGGATCGTCTACCACCTCTAGTGTGTGGTCCCTAGTTCTGACGTGTGGAGAGCTGGCGACATCATGACTCAGGATGCTGGTCTTCGTCAGGCTGATGGCGAGGCCAAACTCCCTGCGGGCTTGGGCGAAATGGTTGAGCTTCCTCGGAGTGCGTTGTCAAAGCTGTGTCATCTGCAAACAACATCTCTTGGATAAGAACCCGCCACATTTTTATACTAGCATGGAGTTGTGCCAGGTTGAGCAGGCCCTATCGGTCCTTGAATGGAGATACACACCGTCTCCAGTCAAGCTGAAGGCATAACAGAGCAACAGGGAGAAGAATATGCCAAAGTCATCAAGCTAAACTATGGTTTAGCGTGAAAATGTGCAGACCCACCCCCCAGAAAGGAGATTGTGGCCACTTTGCTTCTTTGGTCCTGCTGTGAGCTAAGTCATGGTTTGCCTTGGTGCATCATTGGAACGTGAGCTTGTGGTTTGTCTTGGTTACAGCTCATGATTGACCTGGAGGGAGACTGGTGGCTTGGCTCAGCATTACATGCAAACGATGCTATGTGTTATCCTCAATGTTGTACTACAGCTTACATCATCCAGCATGGCTGATTATCTGGGATGATGGGAGCTGTAGTCTACCACCAACATCTGGAGAGCATCATTTTGACTTCCCCACCTCTGGTGGATACATAGAGAATGCACAACTTTAGTTAAGGCTTGGTAGGCTTTGCATGTAAATGCATTCTTGAATTGTATCACATTTTTCCTTCCGAAAACAAGGACTGCAGTTCCGGTAGGGGTTCACCATAAATCCTATTTCTATTTACAATAATATTAAAGGATAACAACTTTAAAGTTTTGGCAGCAGCTCACAAGAACGTCACTGGGTATTTGCATTGTTCCCAAATGTTTACCTGAGAAGGTGTGCTGTTCGAAACTTACCTTGAATGCCTGTCATCCTCTCCACATACTTTTAGCTCTTCTCAGCTTTCATATGCTGTTGGGATGAACTCCCTTTTCTCATAGAAACAACTACAACACGCAATTATCCTCCTGGTTCTCCCCCCCCCCCCAATTCTCACAGCTTATACTGCCTTCTCCCTCTATCTGTAGTCAACTTATCTTTGAATCTGTTCTTCTGCCCCTTTATCTAAAGCATCTATCCCATTATTTCACATCAAAGACTTCCCAGAGTAGCTTAAAAAGATCAGAAGTAAGGCATTCCCTGCCTTCAGGATTACAATGTGCTTCTCTTCCTAGGAGTTGCAGTTGGATCTCTCCCAGTCAGGAAGTTTGTGCCTAGGAGGGCCAGTGCTTAACCCTTCATGTCCCTGCTGGTTCTTCCTAAAGAGCATCTTTCCACATGTAGCTCCCCCACTGCTGACCTTCAAGTCTCAGTGCTTGGCTTGAAGGGTGGGTGGGAATATGTGCTTATTTGCAAAATAAGAATGCCAAGGAATGCATCGATTGGCATAGAGTCAGACCCTCTCTGCCACCTACCAATCTTCCCTGCACATGCGCCTTCCAAAACACATCCTTCTCTTTACACTACCACACATCTCTCCACATGCAAATCTTTCAATTTATAAATTTTATTCTTTTTTTCCGCACTTGCGCACCTTTGTTCACTCTTTCTTAGGGATTCAGCCTCCTCCACTGGTTTTCTTTTCTCTCGCCTTTTCCCTTCCTTCAGTATATACCGTATTTTTTTCTCCATAAGACTCTCTTTATTCCTCATAAAAAGTAAGGGGAAATGTCTGTGCGTCTTATGGAGCGAATGTGTGGTCGATCTCTGGCTCCATTTCTGGCCCCGCCCCCTTGCCCAGGCCTCCATTGTTGAATGTTCTGCAGAGGGAGGCTGTTTGTTTCCCCAGCGACATGTGACTGGCTGATTAGATTATCTGTCTGGAAACTGTAGAAACAGCTCGCTTTCCTTTCCTAAAGAAGCTGCAGAACTGTGAGTTGAACCCCATAAAAACAGGATTTTTCCCCCCTTTGCAAAGTAAGCTTAACAACTTTGAGCTGATCCTCAAAAAAGGGGCTTTTCCCCTTTGAAATGAAGCTGCACAACTTTGAGCTGATCCTCAAAAAAATGGGGCTTTCCCCCTTTCCTCCTCTAAAAGCTAGGTGTGCCTTATGGTCAGGTGTGTCTTATGGAGCGAAAAATACGGTACTTTGGTTTTGCTTGCATTCCTCTACAGTGCCTTGCTGAGATAATCGGCAAGAACACATGGGGCTTCTTCTTTTTTTTTGCACACAGGGCTTTTATTCCCCAGCAGCCTTAAACAGGTGGGATAACCACACTGGCTGCCTGCCTGCAACAGCTTAGCAAAAACTGGCACAGACTTCCAACACGGGCCTCTGAGCCCCATCCCTGCCCCATCCCTGCCCATACTTTCGATGAGCTTGAGAGAGCCTTACATTTTCCCAGGCATAAGTGGGAAACAGTTGCAAACAGTGGGGCCCTGGGAATTCTTCCAGAGCACAGCAAATAAGACAGGGATTGGCCTGTGGCATCTCTTTTGCAAGTCTGGTTGTATGGAGACCTCATGATTGTCAGAGCTTATGTGTTTTCAGCTTGATAGCTTTGGCAGAGTGTAACTGTTCTGATAACATTGTTTCGGAAGACTTCTGCAAAATGGCTTTCGCCCTTCTCTGTTACTGCACTGGGCGTATTTTCTTGTTTAGAAATGTATGCAGATTCGTTGAAGCAATTTAATACTTTTGAAGGTTATGATTTGAGTTCAAAAGGTTCAAATGCCAGTACGTAGGGAACAGCTATTAAATCATTGCTTTCTGTTCTCAGCCAAAACAAGCTTGATTTTATGAAAGTCTAGTCATTACTGAGGGGGAAGGCCAGTTGTAGTTGTACATACTAATTGTGTATGGCAGCAGGGAATGGAAGCATCTGGGAAGTCAGCGGATGCAACTGTTGTACAAATGTTCATTGTTTCTTTCACTGTTGAATTTGCATAATAGTTGTAAGTTCGTAATGGCTTTGTAATAATGCCAGAATGGCTGCAAGTAAATTTTCGGTGGCATTGTTTTCATCTGTTTTCTCATTGTTTTTCATTCCAGTGCTTTAAAGCTGGACTAGTATTTAAGCCGCTCTGTGGCCATAGTATGGAGGCTCCTACTTGCCATGTTTTGGTACAGTCCTGTGCACCTGGCAAGCAGAAGCCTCACCTCTCCTGTTATACTGTTCCAGGAAGCCTCACTTCTCCTGTTAGTGCTCCAGGAAGAGGAGGAGTCAATCCCAGGAAGCTGAGAAGGGTGGTGGTGGTGTGTATGGGGTTGTGTGTGTATTTGAGTGCCACTGTTAATACTTGATGATCCGTCCTAAGTGGCAATCAAATTCTACCTCTTATCGGATGGATGATTTCTCTTGGCAAATCATTTAAGATGGTATTTATACTCGTCTTTTGTAAGCATTTGAAAGCAACTAAATGATAAATGTGAATCTAAAACGTATCCTTAAAGGGATTAGTACTTGCATTCCATTTTTAAAAAAGCCTTTGACAATAACTAAATTACATTGATCAATAAATTGGAGCCTAGGGGCAAACAGAGCCCCTTCGCATTAATCCTATCTATCTTCTGAGATACTCTTCTGTGACCTCTGAACCTTTCTCTCTCATGTATCAACTTCTTGTGAGTGTGAGGGTTCAGTATTTCAGTCTTGGAGAACCACTGCCAATAGGAGTTAATACACCAGTGTGAGACAGTTGTGTTTGTATGAGATCAGAAGTTAAGATACTTTGAGCAGGATTCATGGGGATTGTGGAATCAAGGGTTTTGAGGTGTGCTCCTGTGCAGCAGAACAAATAATTCCTGTTTTGCTGCCTCATTGACTTTAGTGCTCCCTCTCCTTGGGGGGGGGGCGTCTTCTCTGAAATAGTAAATGGATGCATAACCTCAGTATTAGAGTCTGCATGCCCACATTTCATATTTGTATGCCATTAAGGGACAATTCTTAAGACAGTTTTGCATTTACAACTTTAAATTAGAAAGAAGAATAGATATTAACAGTAGTCTTGTCTTCTGACGAGAAGTAATAGTTGCTACTTTACAATTTAATAACTTGGAAAGTTTTTGATAACATGCACGTTTAGAAACGATCCATCAAAAAGGCTGAGATTCCTGCATTGCAGGTGGTGATACTATGATTCTATGTTTAAATAAATAAACATTTCAAATGTCTGACACTCCTCATCAATACCATTTAATTGTTCTCATTTCAGCTAGCAGATTTTCACGAAGGTCAAATTTTAATGTGGAAATCCATCTCATAACTCATTGTCCAAAGTGATGCTTGTCTAGCTATGCATAAATAATTAAAATGTTCCAAACTGACATTATGGTGCACACTTTCTCAAACCCTTTTAACAGATAATAGGGTAGCAGTATCAACTGAGAGCAAATTACGTTGTATCAATCTGCGCCACTCTCTGCCTGCATGAGCAGCACTTAGCCTGCAGCATTAATTTTGTAGTAGTAACCTACAATATGGAGAAAGCTGTTTTTCAGATGTCGTGTAGCAATAAACTTTGCAGCTTCCCACGAAGTTCTTCAGCCATCCTCTTAATAATTTCCTTTACAAAAATTTGATAACCCAGGGCTTCTTCAGCAGGGAGGCCAGGGTATAAATTCAATAAATAATAATAATCTATCCCTTAAAATTTACTTGGTGTGGGAAATCAGGCAATGTAAAAATTAAGATGAGATAATCACCCCCACACCCATTTTCTGCATCTTGTGCAAATAAATGCATGCATTAATAGGGCCTTGGTTTTGCAATGCTCATTTTTGTTCTCCTCCACCGGATCTCTTGCTTTGTTGAGTAAGCATACAGAGGCAAACTAGCATTCCTTAATTCTCGGGTGCTTTACTTGGCAACCTGAGCAGTGCTGTAATCTGATCTCTTTGTGCGGCTTAATACTTTCAAGAAATCAAAGGCCAAATAAAGACTGGCTCCATTTTATGCTTGATGCTTTGGAAATAGAATGTGTTCAAATAAGCAGGACACTATCTAAGTGTATGTTGCAAAGCATCTCTCCTGTTTTGTGTTCTTCAGCAGTTTCAGGGCCAAGAGGGTGGGTTTGTTTTTGTTTTTTTGGTGTGTGTGTATGGATGTGTATGATATAACTCCACACAACCCTAAGAAAGTTGGGAAATATTAATCATAGTGTATGTTTGATGTTTTTAGGCCACTGACCTGGTAAAAAAACAACAACCAGGTTCACTAACGAGGACAAAGCAATAACATATAAATAATAAAAAAAGTGGACTGATAGTAAAACTAAATAGAAATATAATTATTTTATTTTAAAACACAAGAGAGAGAAAGCAACTGCAAGAAGTAGAGAAGGACCCACTAAATGCAGTGGATAAGAATAAGAATAATATATAATATAATAGTATAATATTGTCGCCAGAATAGTGATATTTGGATAGCGTTCTAGAGGAAAGAATTCACCACTGAAAAGTCTTTCTTCCTGCTTGGAATTATGGCACTTATTCACCAGTAGAGATTGTCTGTATGGCAGCCATGCTCTCTAGTATTTTAAAGGGCAAAATAGGCATCTTGAGTTGGACCCATAAAAACACTGGAAGCCGGGGCAGATCTCTTAAAAACAAGTTCTGTTCAGTGTGGCGTACTCTAGACAGCAGTCTGGCTCCCATATTCTGAAATAACGGAGGTTTCTAATCAGCCTTCTAGAAGGTAGCCCAGTATAATGCGTTATATTCATGTTGGCTTCCTTGGCCACCCAAGGAATTTTCAGCAAAAACATGTAGGTGGTATGCCACTAAAAAACAGCCATGTTGATGCTTTCTGCAGCTGCCACCTGAGAAAACAGCCCCTTTGGACATGCACCTGCGAGGTTTGGGAGGTGCAAACAACATCCAGCAGGCTTGCTTTGTTTGTTTGTTTATTTTTAAACTTGTATACCGCTTTATATTTTTAAATAAAAATCTCAAAGCGGTCTACAGCAAAATAAATAAATAAATAATTAAATAAACAAATACATACATACATACAATAGCCGGACGATGTTCCTCCTGCCTCATGAAGACCCTCTTTAGTAGGGGTGGTGAGTCTGGGCCTCGCCCCCTAGGCCAGGTGGAAAGGGCCTTGCAGGGGAGCGGCCTTCACGCCTCACAGCCGGGCGATGGTCCTCCGGCCTCATGAAAAACACAACACCGTATAGTGGATAATTCAAGCCACCCATTCCCTGTTGTTGATGGTCAGCTGTGGTGTGCATTGCTCAGCTTTTGCATCACCTTAGATGTGCCCTGGCTTGCTCATAGTCCTTTAATCGCTTTCCCACCAAGTTCACATGTTGCCTTATTAAGTGAGGCTCTGGCAGAGCTCTCCTGCAGGGCACAGGTGGCGCCCTTTGCATAACACTTTTTTTTTTGCTTCTTGGATCAGTCAGGAAGGATAGCTAGTAATTATCCTGCCGATGCTACACTCTTGAAATAGTTGGTCGCAAGATGTGCACTGGAGGGTGTATAAGACTTGGGCGAGGGCTAATGGCTAAATCAAGGCTGTTTTGCTGTTTGCTTCAGTGGAAATATGTTAGCTCAACCTTGGCATGGGAGTAAGTGGACATACATGCACTCTTGAGACTTTTAAGTCAGTGCACTGATTGTGCCTATGCTATTTCATGATTTTATACAACCTGCTTTGCTTTTATGTAGCATTTAAAACAGTCCCAAATACTATATTAAAACATATTTTCCTTATTTGCGCAGTCAATTAACAATAGCTGTCCCCCCCCTCGAGAGATGCAATTCCTTAACGTACTTGTTCATATGTTTAGCGGACGAATGTGTGGAGGGGGAAGCGTGCTAAAATTAGAGACTCTTGATTCTCATCTTAGGAGAGTAATCGTGTGATTCACATCTGCTTGTGTGGATTTCTGGGTGGAGTTTTAAGTGACCTGTTAATGACCCACATTAGCAAATAAGTGTAGTGGAGATGAAACGCCCTGGAATTTTTTGGCTGGTGGATCCTGAGTCAATATTCCTGGGCGTTCCTATTTAGGCCTGCATCTAAGATTGGGGCAATTGGCGAGGTGGGCGGGGCGGGGAGGAGTGTTTCTTAGCAGAAGCTTTTCCACTTTGTGACAAACAAGAGTAATCCTGCATGTGAATTCTCTCGCTTCGTTCTTTTTAAATATGGGTGTAAAATATCTGCTAAAAATATGAATGCTGAATACTCTCTTCTCCCTCTTTCCCTTCTTTAAACTCATTTTCCACATTTATTTCTGCTGAGGTCATACTGTATTTGTTTTTCAGATGAGACCCTTTTTGCTCTTCCTGTTGCATCTGACCCTCTGATGCACTCTTCTGCAGGCAAGTTATTTCAGCTAGCCTTTTGCATTAGAGTATGCCCCCCTCCCAGTGTCCTTTGCGTTTTCCTTTCCCACTAATAGTTTCTAGATGTATTTACTAAAAAAAAAAGTTGTCGTGGATCCAAGAATACTAAAGTCTTCTAAATTTGTAAAACATGTTTGTTTCAAAGTGGCTCAAAATTCAAACTTGGGCAGTTTCTGTTTTACAATTAAACTGCAGCTGTCCATGAATTCTTGGAACTTTCCCCTAGGAAAACCTTGTAGCTACTATTAACAGAATAACTATTAAAGGTGTAGTTGCTTTTGCTGATATAGAGTTGGCTCTAATTTCTTACAATTAATGAACTGTTAGCATTAATGCAGTTTACCATAATTGAAATTGCTTCGTCTTTTCACCTGTCGGGTGTATGATGAAGGTAACGCTGCCAATCTCTTAATTATATAGTTAAGAGACTGGGCTTCAGATGCTTTGAGTTTTCCTCCTCCTCCTCCTCCTCCTCCTTGTATTTATTTCCCAGTTTACTGTTAACATTCACACTGGCTCTTAACTATGGTTAATGCTAAGCAGGATTCCCATTGTTACCCGGGCTTGAAGTTGGTTTGCAAATGCTGGTTCGGAGGGAACCTACTGGGTCTTAAGCATAGTTGGTGTTAAGTAGGGTTGCCATGAGTCCTCTCTTCCCAGGACACACCCTCTTTGAGACAAACTGCATTTATTTGCTTTTAATGGCCGACATAGCGTCCCTCTTTTTTTTTTGCTCTTCAAAATATGGAAACCCCAGTTGAAGACTTGGGAGGGAGAGGAAATGCATTACTTATCGCCTTCTCCTACTCTCTTGGCTATGGTTAAGAGAACATCAATATTATTTCTTCATGGGGTTATTATTATTCACTTCCTTTTTTTCCAAAAAAAGGGGGGGGGTAGGAGAATGAGACCTATTTCTCAGGCTTGTTCTGTAAAACATATGTACTTTGCATTGCTCTAAACTCTCCCCTAACCTTATTGGATTGCACAACATTTGCTGCTTCATTTACATTTACCCTCTCTTAGCTTTAATATTGCATGCTTTCCTTACTAACCTTTCTAGCTGTAAGCGTTGAGAGCTAGCTACTGTGGGCTGTTTTTTTTTGTTTTTTTTTTTGAGGTGGGGAACTTGTCATTAAAACTTGCCTTAACTTTCAGACCACTTGCACTCTTCGCTAACTTTCCTTTCTGTCCACGGCCACAGACAAAGGGATGGACTTGCAGGAGCAGCTGGGTCGTGCATGGCGAGAAGATTTCGCTGCAGCCCCGCTTGACGCTACCGCTTCTCTTCCCTCTCTCTCTCCTCTCTCAGCCAATCCTTTTAAAGACTACGCAGCCCCCAGCACAGTACCAGGCGGGCTATCTACAAAGGGCAGTTACGGTCAGGTTGAAAGCCAGGCATTTACCGCTGCTACCAAAAACGCACGAAACCCATTCCTTGCAGAGGCTGGTGGAGATGCTGTTGGTTCAGAAGCGAAACCTTCCGAAGCAGTGCCCTCTGACACGGGGACAGGGCTATTCTTTTCATCTCAGGCGAAGGAACCAGTAGGCACCAATGAAGCGTTTAATATAGAAAAACTATCTGCACACCAGCAGGACTCTTCTCCAGAATCTCCTGTCGAGCTGTTTGTGAAGCACGATAACGATGCATCTCTTGAAGACCGAAAGCATGCTTCTGACGAAGACATGGCTTTCGTAGACCTTTCTGCAAGGGATGACTATGTGGATTTCAAGACTTTTGAACCATCCTGGGCTAGCAGTGAAAGAAGCAGTTTGAAAGAAATGGCTAGGAGTCCGATGGATGGTATAGGTAAATATGACACGGAGGAAGCTCAGGCTCTGCCGGTAGAAAAAGACTTTGCAAAAGAGAGCGAGAAGAAGCATGAAAGCAGCAATGAAGACATTTCTTTCCCCAGCACTCCAGAAGCCTCAAAAGAATTTTCAGAAGCTTACATTACTTGTGCCAAGTTTGAATCAGCTGTGACAGTTGAGGGCAGCACAGCCAAGTCTCTGGTGGAGGAGCAGGCATCTGAAAATAAAACCGATGAGAAAAAGATAGCAGAGATGAAGGCCCATTTTGGCACGGAACCAAGCGTTGCCCACATTGAGTTGGCAAGTGGCCAGGGCAAGAATGCTGAATCTGACAAAGCCGAGAATCTGCTGGCGTCTACTGATGCTCTGGCCAATATGCCCGAAGGTCTTACTCCTGATTTAGTGCAAGAAGCATATGAGAGTGAACTTCATGATGCAATTAGCCCCAAGCTTGCTTACGAAACGAAGATCGATTTGGTTCAGGTGTCCGAGTCATCGCAAGAGCCCTTGAATGCAGCCGTGCAGCTCTGCCCCTCCTTCGAAGGAGGGTCTGAAACAACTCCTTCCCCTGTCTTGCCGGATATTGTCATGGAAGCACCATTGAATGCAAGCGCTGTTGGGGTGGTTGCTCCTGCCGTGGAAACTGAAGCCTCCCGTTTGGAAGCTTTTGCTGGTGATTACGAGAACGACTACGAGAATGTAGTGCAGAAGTCTGAGGAGCCTCCCTCGTATCAGGAGGCAATGAATGTACCCTCAAGTCAAGCACAAGAAACCAAGGTTGATGCTGCCAATAAGGAACCCGACCACAAGAGTGGTACAACTGCGGAAGACTTGGAGAATTCTTATATATCCATCGCATGCGACTTAGTTAAAGAAACTAAGGTTTCCAATGAATCTGCTTTACCGGCTGTTGCAGAGAAATCCAAGGAGGTGGTTTCAGAATGTGTTTCCCAAACTGTGCCTGAATATGCCGAGCCTGACGAGAAAGCACCTTGGAAAAGTGACTTATTTGGTAGTTGTCAAGAACCCGTTCTTGCTCAGAAAGAGAAGGAAGCTGTGAAAGAGAAAACCACCACATCGGCTGCTAAGATTGTGTCCAAGGAAGGTTGGGAGGAGAAGCAGAAGGAGTTGCCACCTTCCCTTAGCAAGCCTTACTTAGAATCCTTCCAGCCTCACACTGAACCCTCCAAGAACGCACCCACTGTTTGGGCTCCAGAAGTAGCAGCTGCAGATCTGGCAAAGGAGGAGAAGACATGGAAGGAACTAGACATGGAAGAACTACGTACTGGCGCAGGTTATTTTCCTGTTCCCAAGGAGCTCAAAGTGGGAGACAAAATTGTGCTGTCTGCAGACTCCTCTCCAGAGACGGATGATTTCCCCACAGCTCCTTATCAAGCTGCTAAGTCGGTGATGGAAAAAGATGTGTCGAAGGAGATTGAAAGCAGAGAGCCGCGTGATGCATTTGAATCAGAGGCAAGGCAGTCTCCTTACCAAGAGGTGGCCCACGACCTTTCTTTAAAGAATGTGCAAGTCAGAAATGAAGAGAGAGGTCCTGCTTTGGGAAAACCCTCCGTGAAACTGGACAGAGAAGTGCCTGAAGCAACTAAGGAGATCTTGCCCCCAGCTGATACTACTCCTTCACCGGCAGAGAAAAAGTTAGACAGTGTAGGAAAGGGAGCTGAGAGAGGAGTTGCTTCTGTCAAGGAAAAGGAGAAACCTGCCCCTATGTTTTCATCAAAGCTGAGTAAGCCTTCAGGTAACCTGCTTTCACTTCCTTTGCATTTCACTAATCAATGTGTTTCTTCAGCATGCCATGGCTTGTGTCCCTCTTGAAAATGTGTGTCTCACGATCTGCCTGTACATCTCTGTGGTGGCGTCGGCTCAGAAAGCGGCCGTCTAAATTTCCTTCCTCTCTGCCTTCTGCCCAGCCCTTCTTCCCAATATAATTGCTTGAGGTTGAAATTTTATGCTGCACATAGAAGGAGGTGCTGCTGCTTGCTTCAGAACTGTTGCCTCTGTTGGGTCTTCTGTGTAGAATTTGTGTAAGCCAGAAGATGCCTTTGGGTGACGCTTGCTGATGGCACTTCTAATCTGGATACTCTAGACTAGGGATTCCCAAACTTGGGTCTCTAACTTGTCCTGCTAGCTAGGGATGATAGGAATTGTAGCCCCAAAACAGCTGGAGACCCAAGTTTGGGCAATCCTTCTCTAGACACAGTCTAGAGAGTTGAGCCCCGTTTAGCCAATTCACTTCCTGGGATTATTGGTGTGCAATGATGTCGATAAGATAGGAATTTTTAGGGGAAAGTTTTATAGTTTTTGGGAGAAGATTCAGGTAGGTAGCCGTGTTAGTCTGACGCAGTAAAAAAAAAAAAAGTCCCTTTGGTCATTTGCATACTATCCCTTGCTTTTTCTTGTAGGACTAATTGCAGTCATTAACCATACCCATTGAGTCAATCACCCATCTCCTACTACCCTCCTGAGAAACAAACCCACCCCACCCTCCCACTATATATAAGGGTCTGGTGACTTCTGTTTCAGCGTATATGAAGAAGTGTGCATGCACACGAAAGCTTATACCCAGAACAAACTTAGTTGGTCTCTTAAGGTGCTAAAGGACAATTTTTTAAAAAATTTTTAATTTATTTTTTTGGATAAATGAGGGTTTATATTATAAACCTATGTTGTGGCTGTATTTGAAATACTCTGCACAGTTACCCTGTTTCGAAACGAGTATCTCAGAACTGGGAAAGAAGAAAAAGGCAACCTAAACAATCAAAAGCACTGGAGCACTGTATGAAGAAAGGCTAAAGCCTTTTATTTTCCTTTTAATCTTGGAGAAAAGATGACTGGAAAAGTATGGTGGAGGTATGCCGAGGGTGAACAGAGATGTTTCTTCTTCTCCCTGTCTATTAGAATGCAGATAATTAGCTTAAAGAATTTGCTTCCATAAGGTGTGGTGATTGATGGCTTTCAAAGTGGGGTTGACAAATTCACGGAGGATAAGTCTTCATTTGCCAGTTAGCTACACTTCTCCAATGAATTCTACTTATTGGATGCAACGGCTAGACATAGAGGCCATCTGAATCCAGGAGTGGGTCCTGGTCTACCTTCTCAATAAAAGTTGCTGAGTGGGAAACAATGAGAAAGGACTGTTGGCTTCAATGCTGCTTGAGCCCTTTGCCCAAGTGTTTGGACTCTTGCACACTGAAGGGTTGGTGGATCATGGGGGGCGTCTAAGGTTGGGCTAGTCAGCTCAACCTACTTGGTACCATGGGGAAAAGTCACCTGCATAGAATTATCATAGTTTACCCAGGGTTCAGATAAACATGCAGAATTTTATTTAAAAATTGTGTTTTATTGATTTCCAATTACAAATGAACTAGACAGAAGAAATAATGGTATCAACAATAGCAACAACAGGTTGGAGTACAGAGCCATCACAAAAAGGGGGAAATAGAAGCAATCCTAGTTGGGGTTCCTTGGATGTACAGTAGCCAGATGAAAGTGTGTGGAACTTTCATCTGACTATTGTCTGCACCTCATCTAGAACGCTGCCACCAGAATCATTCACCTCTCTTGTTGCCCTTCCTCAGTTGCTTCTCCTGCTTCCCCAGCAGCACACACCCTCCTTCAATTTTACCACTTGGAACAGCCTGGAGATCTCCTGCTCTCTAAAAACACCCTTCCTATTGCTACTCATTAGGCCCAGAGCTCCCTCGTCTATCCTCTGTATGGCTCTCTCCCTTCCTTCAAACCCAGGGGGTGGAGAATCTCTTTCAAATGGAGGGACCTCAATCTCTTCTCTGGGGAACCTTCTGAGGGACATGGGCCACTGGTGGGCAGCACCAGAGGTAAAAGTGGGGGGGGGGGGGAGAGAAGTGACTTCAAATGCCATCTTCGTACAGGAGACTGATTTCTACACTCCCCTTTCCTCTGGTCTCCATCCATCCAGACAAGCAAGAGGTATTGTTACAGTTCAAGAGCATATGCCAGCCATGCAGAAACACTTGGGGCCAGGGCCTGAATACAGAAGTTTGGAGGTTTCCGAGGGCCATGTAGAGAGGCCTGGAGGGCTGCATTTGCCTCCACCCCTGCTTTAAACCAGGGATAGAGAGCACGTGGCCTTCCAGATGTTGCACTCCAATTCCCATAGTCTCGGGCCATTGTTGGCTGGGGTTAACAGGCACTGGAGTCCAGTTGCGTAGTGAAGGCCACAGGTTCCAACATCTGGGTGGCTTTAAACCTTTCCTTAAACCACCTTTTCTATGACACCTTTTCCTGGGTCATTACCCAACTGAAACAGCTTTTGCACAAAGCACTAGACTTCCCTGTTACTCTTGCTCACTCCTTTTAGAATCTTGCTGCCTTCGATGCAGCTTTCGCAGGCCCTTTGGAGAAGAAATCTGCCTTCTGTTTTTAGCTTTGTAAGTACCAAATAAATTGACGGTACCATGTAAGTTAGTAACAATCTTTCCTGCCACGGGCCAGAATGAAACTGGTATGTCTGAGTCTTAGGGAAGGAAGTTCACAGTCCACCTGGATCATCTCTTGATGAAGCTCTGCTGAACTAAGAGGAAGAGCTTATTCTTGGTGCTTATCGTATTCCAGTGCCCACTTATACTACAGCATACCTGTACCCCCCTTTTTGATTCTGAGTTAGTCAGGAAGCATCAGTTAGGAGCTGATGTTAAGGAAACTTGGGGACAAAAAGGAGAAGCCACCAGAAAATCCTAAGAACTGTGTTGAGGTGATAAGGAAACTTTGGAAACTTCTAGGTGTTGTTGTTCAGCAGGGCCTGGAGCCTAACAACAGAAATTGTTGCTTTGCTGGTGCAGTCAGGGAACCGTGTTTGGGCAGAATCCTTTCCCCCGCCAGTCCTGTTGGGTCTCCTACCTCTTATTGTTGTTGCACCGAATTGTTTGCCACATTCCAGTTGTGTGTGACTTTCCACTTCAGGACACTGTGCCCCTTGTTGAAAGATTCCTGTGAATTATGCATAAGCCTCTGACTCAGCGGAAAAACTGCTTCTGGCACAGAGCAGAGCCATTCTTTAGCCTTGATGTGGGATACCTCTGAGTCGCCTATTGTGATGTCCCTTTCAATGCTTCATTTCTGTGCTTATGGTTTAAAAGCAAAGGCTTAATTCTGTGCAAAGGTGGCTGCCTCATGCCACTGTTTTATGCCTTTCCTGTGCTACACTTGAAGAGCTGGGTCCTGAATTAGACATACCTTTTCAGAATTTCCTTCCTAAAGGTTTTTGTGTGCTAACTTCCCAAGCAGATCCTGTTAATCTGTATTACAGCAACAGCAATAATTTTTGCATCACTTCTGAAGCACCTGCTGTGTTAGAAATCTGAACTTTGCAGCAGTCCTTCTCAGTACGGCAGTTCTGATTTTATAGATATTGGTTGATATAAAATGTTAGTAAAAGGTAACCCACAGTTTAACCCACAGCGCCACCTGGGTCCCTAAAAATGTTAGTAATGCCTTAGGTGGAGCCATTGAAAGCAATAAACGGACTCCAAGTTAGAGTAACATTTGACATAGGGATGCGGGTGGCGCTGTGGTCTAAACCACTGAGCCTCTTGGGCTTGCCAATCAGAAGGTCGGCGGTACCGCTGCAGCGGGAAGGTAAACAGCGTTTCCATGCGCTCTGGCTTCTGTCATGGTGTACCATTGCGCCAGAAGCAGTTTAGTCATGCTGGCCACATGACCCAGAAAGCTGTCTGTGGACAAACACCGGCTCCCTCGGCCTGAAGCGAGATGAGCGCTGCATCCCATAGTCACCTTGACTGGACTTAACCATCTAGAGCAGGGGTGTCAAACTCCGGCCCTCCAGATGTTTTGGAACTACAATTCCCATCAGCCCTAGCTAACAGGACCAGTGGTCAGGGATGATGGGAATTGTAGTCTCAAAACATCTGGAGGGCCGGAGTTTGACACCCCTGATCTAGAGGACCTTTGCCTTTACCTAACATTCGATATCACATAAATATTTTAACTAGGGCACAATTTTTGTATTTAATAGCATCAGCCAAAGGCAAGCATAGAATAATATGAATGTGTTATGCATAGTAAATGAATTGAATGATACCTTAAAATTAACTAATCAGATCAGTCAAACTGCAGTAAGTTACATCTAGCCACTTCTAAACTGGTTTTAAAAGTGTGTTCCACAGCTATGGTTTCTTCTCCTTAATCTGCCTGCTGCGCTACCAGCTTTTAAAAATAGAAAACACTTCTCTTGCTCTCCACTTGAACTCTGTCAGTTGTTTATTATGTATAACGTGTTTAAAAAACAGACAGGTATTGTGCCGATGCTGCCAACAACAAACACAACAGAAGGCAGTTAAAGTGCAGTTGAAAAGGAAGGCTTTGTTCCCCTTAGCTCTTTTTGACTGAAGTTGAAGGTTGTGGCAAGCATTTAACAGCAGTTCTGTTGCTGCTGAAAATGTATGAAAACAAAAACCACTTTTCGCTTTGAAATGGTGGTATAGGCATGGAAAAGAACTGCCTGTTGTTATAAAAGGCATGGAAAATCTGACCCAGAAACGACTTTGTAATCAATGCGCATGGTCCCAGCGGAAGATAGGTAAGCTAAAGTAACAATGAAGAAGTAAATTGAAACTCGGGAGCTGAGTAAATTGAAACTTCAGTGGAGTTGTAAGTGAATGTTCTCTGGATTGCATCTACTAGCATGACCTTCCACTACCTTTGCATCCACTAACATGGCCTTGTAGTCCAAAACATCTGGAAGACCCCAGGTTGGTGAAGGCTGCACTAGCAGTTAAGAGATTCTTAACCACAGAGCCTAGGGCTTGTCGATCAGAAGGTTGGCGGTTCGAATCCCCGCGACGGGGTGAGCTCCCATTGCCTGGTCCCTGCTCCTGCCAACCTAGCAGTTCGAAAGCATGTCAAAGTTCAAGTAGATAAATAGGTACCACTCCGGCGGGAAGGTAAACGGCGTTTCCGTGCACTGCTCTGGTTTGCCAGAAGCGGCTTAGTCTTGCTGGCCACATGACCCGGAAGCTGTACACCAGCTCCCTCGGCCAATAATGCGAGATGAGCGCCGCAACCCCAGAGTCATCCGCGACTGGACCTAACAGTCAGGGGTCTCTTTACCTTTACCTTTTAATTAAGTTTTAAGAAAATGTAGGGTGGGAATAAATACTGGAGTGTGGGACCATAAGTCAGTGGTGAAACACATGGTTTGCATGTGGGAAGACACAGGTTCAACCCCTGGCATCTACAGTTCAAAAATGGATTTGGTAGCAGATGGTGGAAAGACTTCTCTGCCTGAAATCCTGGAGAGCTGCTGTCAGAGTACTGAGCCAGATGGACAAACAGGCTGACATGATATAAAGCACTTTCCTCTGTTCTTAACTGATTGTCATACTGGCCGAGCAATTCTGATGAGAAGAGGTGAATTTAAAACCATCCCTGCCATACCAGGTACTGGAAGTACATTTCATAAGCTCTCTTTTATCAGACATTGCCCTCAAATGCAGACATGGAATACATCTGTACTGGACCACAAACCATCAGAGGTCAGATGCTGAGCTTTCTTCCTTTTTCTTTTTTAAACATCTCTAGCTGCTGTAGAATTAAAGTTACAAAGCAAAATGTGCAGGCACTGTTTAGCAATTGCTTTGTGAAATATGAACCTGCTCCCACCTTTCATTGCTTCTAACCAATGCGTGAAGTCAGAGATGTGATTGACAATGGCTACAGAGAACTTTAGAGTCATACAACTTCAATAGAAGACCCTCAAAATGAGCCAGGAAGTATCATCTTCAGACAACTGAAAAGGGGCTTCCAGGTTTATTTGGAAGCTATTTTTGAGTCTTCTTTGGTGGTGCATGTTTCACTTTAGTTTTTCTATGCAGATTCAGACAATGGAGAAGGTACAGTTTGGTTCATTTTGAATCTGTTTTTCACCCCTTTCCTGGGAAAGAAGTTGCCCAGAGAAAATATTGAGAAACCCAATATTTTAGTGTACCTATGACTGTACAATAGCATATCTGAAGGGTTTTATTAGATAGGTGAGGGAAAATAATTAACTATATTTTATCCACCTACAGACCCACACGTGTGAGTTAGCAGACAAAAAGTTCAGCTTACTGCTTGTGTTTTAAAAGCATGGGTCTGAACAAAGTTCAAATCCCATATTATGCAGTCCAATTGAAAGCATAAATATTAGCTATTAGGCCAATCTCCCACTTTGTTACCCCATTTTACTCACAGGCAAGCATTCATCCTTAGCTGCAACAGGTAAAATACAGGTAAAATACTCGTATTCACAGCGAAAACAGCTTCAGGCATGTACCTGATGCTGGAGCGATGAGAGGCATGTCTTTCTGTGATACTGCAATGTAAAAAAACGGCAAAAATGTTTTTTTGGGGGGGGGAAGGCAAGGGATGGGGCTGCGGACCCCCTAGGTGTGTTCTGTGGACCCCCAGGAGTCCCCAGACCCCTGATTGGGAACCACTGATGTAAATGCATAACTGGAGGGGTGGGTGGGTATTGTGATTGAGAAAACATGGGTTCCACCAGTGCTGCAAAGTAGCCCAGCGTTCCTGGACTAATGCTGCTGAGGCACTGGGAAATATAAACCCCATAGTGCAGCCCAGTATTACTGTCCAGTTTCTAGGATGTGTTGGGATTTTTAAAAGTGAAATTTGGCGGCAGGTTTCTAGGATTATTCTAACAGCAACATGAGGGGCGGGGAGGATTGATTTCCTGCCTGAGGGGGGGAAATAAGGGGATTCTAGTGGGTGGGTTGCTGCTGCTGATATAAACCCTAAAAAGGAAATATTCATATCAAAGACAAATCTTTTTTTTGCTGGGGGTAAAAAAGAGTGACTGTTGACTTCAGCTGATAACATTGTCGTTACTGCCAGGTATAGATAGTAAGTAGCTGCAACAAAAGCACACTGCTTGTTTTTCTCTAACAATTTAAATATTGAATTTATTCAAACATGGGCATCTTGACCCTTGGTTGCTGTAAATATTAAATCTTTTTTTACCCCCTCCCTCCACTGCATTTGAAATGCCACGCCTGGTCTTGCACTAAATGCAGTATCACCAGGCTGTAGTCAGTTGATCAAAGAGCTACAATGACATGAAATGTTTTGAGTTCTTCGCATGGTTTAGGAGTAGCAGTGGAGGGAGGCAGAGCTCTTGTGTTTAACAACTGTGATTCTGGCAGAAATTCCACAGGTTAAGCCTTTTCTTGTATGGCAATATAATTATGGGGAAAGCTCCTGCTGCCATTATCCCTTGTCAGACATTTTATTTCTTGCACTGTTTTATTTTGGGAACCTTCAACACCCCATGCAAAATAACATAAATTGGATATAATACAAAGTACTATATGCATATTTTATACACCTCTGTGTCCTCTTTTGCAAGAGGGCAGAAGACCCAATCCACATGTGGCGAACTGGGCCCTGAAAACACAAAACATACAGGAGCATTTTCCCCATTGCCCAGAACAATGCTGAACGACGACAGCCTACAGTTTAATAAACTAGTTACAAAAGCAATAATGTGTACTGTATGGTCTGGAATTGCTTTGCATTGGCAGTGTTCAGAGAATTAACAACCCCATGCACCGCTTTCTGTTTTGGCTGCGATAAAAAATAGACACTTTCATCTCTGTTTATAATAACTGCAGTTTATTGTAAACTGTGCTGAAAGATTAGTGTAATGTAAACTCTGCTACAATTCGTGAAAGCAACCCTGCTCCTTCCCAACATATGGATTGAAGTCGGCTTGTTTCCACTAACTATGGTTAAAATAAAGCAGAGTTTGACCAGGTTCACACAGAACAGCAAGCTGTTGTTAATTACTGCATTGTGAATTTATAATGTTAAATTGTAGTTTAGGGTTGCATCCAAACCAGCCCTTTTGCATTAGCCCAGTTATTCATCTAGCATAGTTGCTTAATAGTCATGACTAGGCATTGTCACTTCCCAGGGACTCTCAGACACAAGGTGTTTACCAGCCCTTCCATGGGAGAACCCTTAACCAGAGATCAAATCTCCCTGCCTTATTAACATTGGACAGGCAGCTTCTGCTACACTGTCTTAGGTGCAAGCTAAGATTCAGCAAACATGTTCAGACACATGACTTAGTTATGTATACTTATCTCTAGCATAGTATGGTTTTACCTGTGCATCTTTGACAATAGTTTTATATTTTACATACACTTCAGAGATTTTTCCATTGTTGATTTCTAAATATTTCTCAATTAATAAATAATGCTTAGCCATAAAGTATAGTTCATTAAGCCATAATGTGCACACGGCATGAGCGTTCCTCATTTGCTTCTGCCTTCCATTAGCAGCTAAACAAAGCAGACTGCTAGCTTAAGTGTGATGTCCAAGCCCAGGATTGTGGTTTTGTTTCGCCTAAACAAATCATGATTGCTAAGCCAACAACATGCCATGCATGCATTCACTACTCAACACATTTTTAAAAAAAAAACACAGTTAAAACTAACCAGAGATTCGGAGAACAGCACTAAAGCACTCTCCTCACAGCTCGTCAGTCTTCCTTAAACATTCCAGCATATTAAGTCAGTCAATAGACACCTGTCACTCACAAGGTTAGAAGTACAGCAACCCTCTTCACTGAGGCTACCAAGAAATGGTTGGGGTTCAAAGCAGTAAGGCTTTAAGAGACCTGGGTTCAAATCGCCAATTCAGCTGTGAAGCCCATCGGGTGAATTTTGGGGAGGGGTCCATTTTACAGACCGCCTGCCTGCCTAACAAGGGAGGATGAAAGAGTACCATATTTAGTATCAAATTTAATAAATGATAATACACAAATTTAATAAATAATACAGTGGTACCTCGGGTTACAAACACTTCAGGTTACAGGCACCACTAACCTGGAAGTAGTACCTCGGGTTAAGAACTTTACCTCAGGATGGGAACAGAAATTGCGCGGCGGCGGCAGCAGCGGGAGGCCCCATTAGCTAAAGTGGTACCTCAGGTTAAGAACGGTTTCAGGTTAAGAACAGACCTCTGGAATGAATTAAGTTCGTAACCAGAGGTACCACTGTAATACATTCTACAGCTTTTAAAATGTGTTTGTGGAAATGGGTTATTGGTTTGTTTTTGTTTTGTGTATTGAATTTTTCTGTTGTGAACAGCCCTGGAATCTTCAGCTGAAGGGCGGTATACAAGTCTAATACATAATCATGTAATAATAATACCACATATGCACCACCTCAAGTCCTTTGGGATAAAAAAAAATCTTGACCTAAGGTTTCACTAACTCCACAAATGCAGCAATATAGGGATGGCCCCTCTTTTATCAACCAGCAATCGGCATTCAGAAGCACAGCTGATGTGAACTGAGATGTTTCGTTTATCGGAGCTGATATTTAGTGATTGCTTTGTCTTTTGAATAAAAAAAAAAATGTTTATCTAATCTTTGCTCTTCCCCCCAGAGCTTAAATACATTTGTGGGCCATCAATCTGTCATGTGGTACTGAATTTCTAGGTTAATTAATAATCCGACCGATTATCCAGCTGTAGTATTTATGCTTTCCACAGGGCATAAGTGGCTTTCTGACCTTTTTGAAAAGGAAAAGGGAGTCTGCTTGTCTTCAGAACGATTTCTGGTTGAAAACAGCAGTCAGCTGTGTTTTTCTTCCTCACACCAAAAATGTCAGCCGAGCACATTCCCTTTCAGTCCCAATGTATAATTTAGGCCCTGCTTAATTAATATTTGAAGGAGTGTCTCAAGTAGGTTCCAGGAAGAAAAGCATTAATATATGCATTAGGAAGGCTGCTTTTCTAAAGGAGGCTCATGTGTTTGCCCCATGAAACCCCCAACTGCTAATTATGGGCTGCATCCAACACAATTTCATACTCAGACCCATTGACACCAATGGATGTAAGTTCATTATGCCAGTTGATTTCGGTGGGTTTACTCGCGAGTTTGACTTCTTTGAATACAACCCGAATTTACTTTGCCTGCACTTTGTCAATTTGACTTCCTATTTTTAAGTGGATATGGACATGTGAATTTTATAGAACTGTGTTTTTGAAGGTATGGAGGTATGAAGCTAGCTGGAAAGGATTGTTCTCGGAGCTAGGGAACAGTTATAGGTAAATGATGAATAGGGAACGTGGCTGGAGAATACAAGGAGAAACGCAGCAAACCATACAGGATATAAATATTCTGTCTCTAAAACAATGGAGGATTTTGTAGATGCTGTTTGCTTATTTTCAATTATATCCACAACTACAGAGACAGCAAAGGACTTGAAAAATCTCTAGATAGTGTGTGCTTCTGTGACAGGTATATTCTATATGGAATTCCACAGAAAGTGGTACTACAGAAAACATGCAACCATTTAAAAAACTTATTTCTCCAAACCAATGCATTACTTTGCAAACTGGGCTGAACTCTGAACTGCAAGCCTACCTTGCCAATGTGATTGGTGCTGGAGCACAGTAATATCTGCAGGGACTTGGATTAGCCCAACCCCTTTCCAAATATTTAAAAGACCCTGGTTGAATAATAATAATAAAAAAGCCTTGACTTGATGGGGAAAAGACCATAAAGAAAGCGCCAGGCATGGTTCTCTAGGAACTGAGGTGCCACAACCAAAAAGGCAGCCTCTGTTGTAATCTCCATCCTCGCAAGGGGCCTCATAAGAGGATCTTCAGGTTCAGGTAGATGGAAGATGTGATATATTTTAGGGAACCTAGTTTCAAGTCTTAAGAGCCCCAAATTCCCTTTCTTGTGTTGAGCTTTAGCCTCAGTCCAGAAGACTTAGTAATTGTAGGGTGATCCTAAAGGTGGCTGGGGAGGGTTTGGAAATGAGAAAACTCCGTTCTCCAGTTTTGAGATTCTGAAATAGGCACAGGAGGATTTGAAGGAGCATGACATTGTTCTCTCCTACTGAAATGCTGGTGATGTCTGAGTCAACTTGTAATCATTCTTCCACTGCAACTCATCTGTCGAATGTCCATGCTTACTCAAAGGCACACTCTCCCTTCCCTAATGATCCTGGACTTCTCAACAAGGAAGAGGGATCTGTGTCCTTCTTCTGTAACAATCTGCTGCAATAAATGTTGCTCGTACATTGCATTTTCCTCTGGTGTAGCTTGGAGTTCAATATATTGAGTTCCTATCCTATCTAGCTTTTACTAAGCAATTGCAAGTCTAATGCCTGTGGCGAGTAGGGCCTTATTGTTGGTGGTCCCCAAATTGTACAGTTTTCTTGCACCAGAAATCTGCATGTTGACCTTCCTTGTTCCTTTTTTAAAGGCCAGCAAAAGCACTTTGCTTTTTTATTTGTTGGGATTTATACCCTGCCTTTCACCCATGGAACCTATAAGTAATCCCACATAGATTTCCAGGTTCCCATCTTTAGCAAGGTAGCTGAATTATGGACTTTCCATGTACTGAGGCTGTATTTTTTCAACAGGCATTTCTGCTGCAAGGGTTAACGTACAAGCACACTGCCCGATTATGAGTTTTGATTGCTTGATTTGGAAATACTTTTGATTATGCTGCACCCTAATTGAAGCTCGTGTGTAAAATAGGGCTACTGCTTCTTTGATACCTTTCTCCGGAAATCTGAAATACTCATTATCATGGCTGGTCTTTTTGCCTAAAATTTAAAAAATGCATCAGCTTTCGTTGGAGCTTCTCTGCTTGGTAGCCAATAGGTAATTCTTAATCACCCCCCAAAAAGTACCGATTTACAAGCCTGCCTCACTTTTGTAATGCCGTTCATAAAAAAGCGACTTTGCTGATTCTGCACCATTAATGCCTTGCTCCTGCCAAGAGCTTGCATTTATTTGAGAAGACAAATGTATCCACAAGATGCAGCTTTATATCTTGAGAATATTGCCAAGACCAAAAGCAGAGCACTGCAGCCACCTAGTGTTTGCAAAGTGAAAAAGTAGTCTCCGCAATTTTCACTTGCAAAAGTCTGACAGTTATGAAGTGTTGTTACTTCTGTAGCCTTTCCCTAAATGGCTTTTTATTTTTCTCATTTATCACAGAATTTATATGCTGTTTGATGGCTCCCAAGTCCTCTTCTGAAGTTTTTTTTAAATTTTATTTTAAATACTAGAGTTAAGAATCTTAGTAAATTCCCATTGTGATATTTGGACAATTAGCAAATAACATGATATATTTTAAGGCAGGGGAAGCCAGTGTGATGCCTTCCTCCAGCAACACCAGGAGTGCACCACATTGACTACCCCCATTTTAAGACATCTTTGACACTTTTGCACATGTCATAGGATGGTGGCAGCTGTATCTTAGATAAGTGGTGTTCATTCTGTCCTGGATAGCTCTACAACCACTTGGTCCTGAGCAGTGCCGGCCCGCCCATGAGGCAAGGTGAGATGACTGCCTCGGGCAGCAGAATCAACAGCTCTTGTTCCTGATGTTCCCTTCACTCCCCTCTTCTTCCTTTGGGGGATGCCATTTTGTGGTTCGCCTCAGGTGCCAAAATGTCTTGGGCTGGCCCTGGTCCCGAGACAATTTTTTACAGCTAAGAATAACCCACAAAGATGTTTAGCAGTGCTTTTAATTGCCCAATCCCCCAATAGGCTGTAGTATAAGTACATGGTAGTATAGCCACATCCGGGAATATACTGGCCCCACTAGTCCCAAAGAACCATAGGTTCTGTCCTCTCCATTCTTAATTTTGCAAGCATCCAAAGAACTGAGTGGATGATTAGAAAATTAATCATAAAGGTAGAGTTTTTCAAACTTTGTTAAGTTCTGCAGTTAACTCGGACCCTAGGCTTTCACGTGTTGGCAAGTAGAAACCACCAAAGATGACCTTGGGGACAAGGCTTTTACACCAGTGTAGGGATCATTTGTATGCACACATGCTTTTTCACCTCTGCATTCATAGAATCATGGAGTTGGAAGGGACCCTGAGGGTCATCTAGTTCAACCTCTTCTTACTGCTTCCTTGGTTCGTTGCCTGTCTTCTCCTCTTCCTTGCTCAAGCCCCCACCCTTGGGTGAAAGATTATCCTGCCTTCCAGAGGGTTGTACTAGATTACCGTTGTGGGCCTTTCCAACTCTGCAATTCTATGAAGAATTCTGGAAACCTGGTAAGCCATGAATATTGCGGGGGGGGGGGGAACCCAGGGGGAAAACACCAAACCCACCCCAACCAAATTAAGGCAACATAACAAAAAGTGCTGCTGAATATTGCATGGTTCTGCACAAGTGTTATGCAAATTTCTAATTTTGTGCTGCGTGTCGCATTTCCCACCCTTGTAAATTCTAGGGTTGAAAATGTATAGTAGTCAATCCCTGATATATGGTGGTGGGTGCAGGACCCCACTAGCTATTGCATGCAACTCCAATATTCTGGTTAACTCCTTCCCTTTTCTCTAGCTGAATAAAATGTGAATCTGCCCAGTTCTGTTCAAAACCTCTGCTTTTTCTTGGCACAAGTAAGTGCTGAGCCTTGCCATTAGTCACACTTCCAGGCTTTTCTCTGCAGCAGCCACGAGGACTAGACGCTTGCCCTCCAGTTATGAATCACTGCGCTGCACTTGGGAACCTGCCCACACTGCTGCTGCAGTGCCGTGCACTGCTGCAGCACCGGCGTGGCTTTGCTGCCATAGCTTTTGGTGTACCCCAACTCTAGATGTTGAACCAGGAAATTCATGGTGTCGGTTCAGATAAATGCTGGTGGGGCTGGATTTTAAAACAAAGCAAACAAAAAGCCCTGCGTATTGTCATCGGAAATACTTATCGCAAGCACAGATTGAGGATTGGCTGGCATGCTCTGCAAATCCTTCCAAACTGCGTGGAGTGGTGGCAAGCCAAATTGTGGTCTGAGGAGCAGCAGCTCACACTAGCTGGCTGACCAGATGCACAGTTCTGCCTTAAAAAAAGAAAACCATTTTAAGGTGGCCGGCTTAGGTACACAGCAGCCAAAAAAATGGTCTCCCTGCAATTTTAGCATCGACATAGTCAAAAGTACTTAAAAAAAATAAAAAAAATAGAACCTGGAAATTGATCCATGCCATATGCCAATCAGTAACTGGGCATCTGTAAAATACATTCGTACCTCCGCTTACATATCCCTCTGGTAACGTAAACTTCAGGCTATGTAAGCGGCAAACCAGGAAGTAGATTTCCAGGTTTTTGCCGCATGCGCAGAAGCGGTCCCTCCGGTTGCGGAAACCTCGGGATCCGACCGGAGCTCCGGAACGGATCCCCTCCGCAACTGGAGGTACCACTGTATCTGCAAAGACTGAAAGCTGATGCAGCGTTAAGAATAGTTTGCAATGGAGCAAGTCCCCCCGTACATATTTCACCTCTGTCGTGAACTCACTTGATGGGCTTCGACCAGGTGTGGGGAACCCTTGGCCCTCCAGATGTGTCTGAATTGCAGCTCCAGGTGTGTCTGAATTGCAGCTGAATGCTTGCTAAGGCTGAAGGGAAGCTGTAGTTCAGCAACATCTGCAGGGTCAAAGACTCACCACACTTGACTTAGGCTAATCGCTGCTGGGCCTACTTTACAGGGAGGTGTTAACAGGGCCGGCGCGTCCATTAAGGCGAACTAGGCAGTTGCCTAGGGCGCCAAAATGGAGGGGGCGCTGGCCAGCCTGCCCGCCCGCCGCCACCCGGTGCCGCCCCAACCAGCGGCGGAGCACCCGGCCGGGCAGGGGGCGGGGCACCGTACGTCATGTGCAATGATGTCACGTGGCCTGCCCCCTCGCCTAGGGCGCCAAAATCCCTAGCACCGGTCCTGGGTGTGAACTATGGTTAAGTGTTTTGAATACTTGAAATGCAGTACATGAATGTATTATTTGCCTGCATGCATTTACTGGGCTTATATTTTCATTTAGACTATGTATTATTTTCACCTTGGTTCCTTTCTTTTTGCCTGTAAGACCTCTTTGCCCTGGTGCGATTTTTTTTACCCCACGATGCTCCCTAACGATCTAGCAACCTACGAGTTATTTGGATATACACAGTATTAAAAAGCTGTGTGTGTGTGTTCTGTATTACAGCGTCAGTTTCTTTCCCCCTGCCCTCCCCGTCCGTTTTTGGTACCGGCAGCAAGCAAACGGTTGCCACGGTAAGCAGATTGAACCGAGGAATTAGCGCGGGGAATATCAGTAGCCTAGTTACAGATTGCACTGCGTCAGTCTGCTCCACACCCAGAAGACAGTCAGGTGACTTAAGTCCTGCAGCAGCCGTGCAGCAGGCAAGAGACTGCAGACCTCTGCTGGAGGAAGCCTGATGTGTCACCTCTCGGGTGCTTTATTTCTCCATCTGCAGCCTTTCCATTGGTATGCATAATTGATAATCCCAGCTGGAGGGGCAGATCCATTGTGAAGAGAGATGGACAGCCAGCCGAGCAATTGGAAGGATAAGGGTATTTGCAGTTTTACTGTCAATTCTTTTTAAGCTTTTAAAGATGCTGTGGGTTGCCCTCTGTACAAAAGATGCTTATAGTGTGCGTTTTTCTAGAGGAGCAGTTTTTTCTAGGAATGGGCATGAGAGCTAATGGCAAGAGTGTAGAGGGTGAGGGGTCCTTCAGAAGATCAGCGATGAGGAATATCTAAATATGGGGGAGCATGGGGCGGGGGAGGGCTCATTTGCCTGACGCTCTGAATGTTTTAGTGGATTAAGTCCTGCCATCTGACGGCACAGGACAGCTTGCCTTTGGTATGTCCTGGTTGTACAAATGTCAGGGCCAGCTTCCATTTAGCTGATGTACTGGCTTGGAGAGAGAGAGGAGCTTTTCTAATAAAAAAAAACAAAAAACAACAACCAACCCAACAAATGCTGCTAGTGGTTAATGTAATGTGATTTGCTAAAGTAATGGGCTTTCACCTCTGTATACAGTGCTGTCCTTTTACAACGCAGAGGTAAAGTCCAGCAATACAGTTTCAAGTCTCCCTTGTTTTCACAGCCTCCCTCGTTCCTCGCTTTGTGACGCTATTTTTAGTTGGTCGTCTTAATGTTTGATATCTGTGTGTGTGTGTGTGTGTGTGTGTGTGTGTGTTTCCCATGACTTACAAAACTGTTTGCCTGCCTTTTAATTGCAAAATCGGCATTGCCAACCCGAAGCACGCTGGGGTAAAATAAGCACCTATCGTTAAAACGGTTGACCTTCGCCCCTGCAGCCACTGTTCTTTGTAATCTCTGTGTTGTGAAACTGTAAGAATTTTAAGTCTGTGCCACACATTTAAGCTTTGGGTTGTGCCAGTAGAACAAAACAGGCTCTCTCTCCCCCCCCCCCCCAAGCTTTTAATCCAGCTATCCAAAGCAATACTTTTCTTAAAGGGGTTGAGTGTGCGATGATGGGGCAACCCAGCCAGTCTGATAGTCCAAGGTCCACAATTGTGTGTTTCAAAAGCTTATGTATGTACGTTGCTTTCAGAATTTGCTTCAGTCATGCTCTCCCCTCCACCTCTTGAAGTGTTTGGAGTTGCCAAGTGTGGATGGATGCATATTAAGCTGTTTTATGCAGAGTCAAACTATTGGTCCCTACAGCCCACTGTTGCTTGCTCTGCTTGGCTGTGGCGCTCTCTCCCTCACATGTGCCAAGCTTGCAGTGGCCAACAAATTGTATGTATACATGCTGTTTGTTACTTCCCTTTTGGTGACGTACGCAATCCCAATCTTGGCAAGTAAGGGTTACATTGGGTGGCGGATTAAAACTGCATCGTTCTAATGAGGTAGGAAGCTTTTGTTTTCCGTTTAAGAATAAGGAAGCAAAGACTTATCCAGAGGGGTGATTTCCCATGCTCGGATCCAGTGCATATGACACACATAAACTTCATGGGGGTTGTGCTGATCCTCACCAGTCCAAATGGCAGAAGCAGGCTTAGTAAGGTCAGCAGGGTGGCGTAGCTCAGTTAAGGGGCTGCCATTCCCCCTTTTCTCTGTGATGCTTCCTCCTCCATTTCTGGTTCAGTGCTGAAATCATGCAAGCTGCCATCTGTAGAGAGCTTAAAGCCAGCCTCCTTACCCCTTTCAGCACTTTACAAATGTTTCCCCCCCCTTTTGACTTCCATTGCCATGGCCGCCATTTTGTTTGAAGACCAAATGAGGCCTTAGACCAGCCTTTGGCCACCTGGTGCTTTCCAGATTTTTATTTTGGATCACAACTCCCACCAGCCCCAGCCAGCACAGCTGATGGGAATTGTAGTCCAAAACACAAGGGAGGGCATCAGGTTGGATGGTTTGTTGACTACAAGAGGTTGCAGTGTCCTTAGTTACGACTTGGGTGAATACCTTGCCGCAAGGAGCTAGCTTCCTCAGCTACGCTAGAGAAAAGAGGAGGGAAGGCCTGTAAATGGATTAGTGTAGGCCTGTGCCAGTACAGACGCACATAGGTTGCAATGCTTTCCCACACATTTCCTCACAATAAAGCCTTGTTGGGAATTAATGAAATTCCCTTACCAGTGGTATACAAGTCTCAAATCAGCAGCTTAGGGTGTCCCCATCTTTCCCCACCCCCTAAAGGAGAAGGAACCCCTTTTCAAAGTTTTTTATCAAGAGCATGAAGACTCTCCTTTGGATTACTTGGCTGCATAATTCAGAGCTGGTATATGGGGTGGGATCTACCAACATAAAATCGTAGAATTGTAGAGTTGGAAGGGACCACGAAGACCATCTACTCCACCCGCCTACAATGCAGGAATCTTTTACCCAGTGCTTTTTTTTCTGGGGGGATGCAGGGGTACGCATACCCCTAAACGTTTTGTGAATCTAAGTTTGGCCTCATTGAGAGGAAGTATTTCAATATGTGTAGGAAAAGGAGAGTACCCCTAAACATTTTTTTTAAGGAAAAAAGCACTTCTTTTACTCAATGCGTGGCTCGAACCCATGACCCTGAGATTAAGAGCCTGGATTAACACATGGAAAAAGTAATTGTTTGATAAACAACAAATAATAGTTCTATTGTCCCAACTCAGGGGTCTCCAAACTGTGGTCTGTGGACCACCACTGGTGCCCAGCTTCATTCAGGTGGCCCACAACACGCCTGTAGATTTGAGGCTGAAGATGAGACAGAAGGCGCATCCGTTGCGTTAAATATTCATATTAATTTTAAATGGTATTTTATTGCCCCTTTCATTGTATTGTATGTTTTGCATTTATTGCAGCGCAATAAAACGCAGAATGTGTAAGAAATAAAAGAAGCAACACAAATGCAATGGGAACCCCTACAGCAATTAGCACAGTGCATTGCAATTGCTGCAACAGGCAGAAAATTCGATAGGTGGTCCACCAAGACCCTCAGTGGTCTGTCAGGTGGTCCATGGGGAGGAGAGTTTGGAAACCACTGCCCTAACATGATATAATTGACACCCGCTTCTTTATAGCCATCATAACCTTGATGTCTGTAGTAGTCGTCCTCTTTCCCTGCTCTTTAGTAGTCCTCCTCTTCCCTCTATCTTTTCCCATCATGCTCCCCCCATCACTTCATCCCCCGCCCCCAAGTTTCCTAAAAAGAGCTCTACTTAATCTGGTGCATGTGAACCTTTGGTAAATAGCCTCTTGAAACTGAAGCTCCTGCATGAAGGGGTTGCGAGGAAGAGGGACATTTCTGTGTTGCGTGGACACTCTGGGCCATACTGGTGACGCCCCAGAGATAACTTTGGATCCAAACAGGTGTTACACAAGCACCTCTCTCTCTCTCTCTCTCTGGCCCACATTCCCAAGCCAAAGTATATTTTTAAGAGAAGCTGGCGCTGCGCCCGATTCCCCAGCTGTGTTTTGTTTGGCTAATGTTTTGGGCTTGGGTGGTAGGCGGGGGACACCTGTCGGACAAGATCCAAAGGGCTGTGCAAAGAGAGCAGCTTCCTCTTCTTTTCTGCCAAGAGGTGCGCCCATGCATCCATGCTATGTGCACGCAGAGCTCCACTCCCTGGCCAAAGAGGAGAGTGTGAATTTCAAGAGTCTGCATGCAAAAAAGCTGTAGGGCCAAATTAGGCATGGCATTAATTGGATGAATGCCATTAGCGTGGATTTTTTTTTTTTAAAGAAAATGTAAATAGCTGCATCAAGGAGCCCTTAGTTGCACAGTTGAACTCTGCCTCTCCCTTACTATTGTCCTGACAATGCCGCCACCCCAATGCTATTTTCATTTGGAGGGAAGTCCCTAGTATAGCCCTGCCTCTTTGCCCAACCCCCTTGAGGTGAGCCTACGCTTGGTAATAGAGTCTGTGCTTGCACTTGGAAGGATATATTGCTTGGTGGGTATAGTCCTCCTCAGTGGATAGATGGCTCCTCATGTTCTTCACCTTGAAATTCTGGCAATTTGCTGCACGACCGAAACCCCCCCCCCCAGGTTTATTTGTTTTTGTTTACTTCATTTAAACATTTATACACTCTTTCCCAACAAATGGATCCAAAGCGGTGTACAACAAAAGAACACAAAGGTTATTAGCCTGTTCTTAAAACATTATTATCTTCAGGTTTTTAGAAATGAATTGGTGACCTGTAGTATTCTCCAGATTCTCATTTTCCAAAGAAGGAAAGGAGAAAAATTTAGTTGGTTAACACACCTTTCATAGAAATTTGCCTATATATGAAGAAAAAGAACACCCCTTTTTACTGTCTTAAGAGTTACCCAAAAATGCTCGTTTAAAAGCTGCAAAACGTCCACTCTTTCCCAAACTGGTTCCCAGTTCCCATCCTGATGCATTCTTGTCAGATGTCAAACTCATCCAAAAGCAACGCTGCAATTGCAACCCTCTAACAAAATATTTGCTTTTCTTAAATACCATTCAGAGAACTAAACAAGAAGAAGAGCATATGGACGGTGTTACAACCTCTTTCTCCTCAAATATATATATATATACCTTTTATGTGGTTCCCCCCACCTCGTTTTCAAAAGGAATGCCGTTTGGCTACCGTAGCTGCCTCCGTCTAAAATCTAAATGTAGAACGTAGCATATAGCTGCAAACATATGTTCTGCATTCCAAGGAATTACAGGGGAAACGGCCATTGGACGAGGGCTTAAAATACTGTGTGGTAGTCTGGGGTGTTCCTAACTGTGTATCAGCGAGGCTGCAGGCAGTTGCGTATATCAGATGACCTTTGAGTGCCCTAGCAGGAAGTGGAAAGGTTTTCTAGTCAGCTGTGCAAAATCTGAGTGCATGCAGGCAACCCTGGCAAGATGGATGCCAGAAGTGGTGAGTATCTGTTGTGGTGTCGAGGCTTGCGTTGCTGCTGCGAGCTCTTGCATTCATTGTTTGGTTTGCACTCAGAGACAGTGTGGTTTGGTGTGCATTTAATTGAATTCTCTAGCGGAGGGGAGAATGTTCAGGATAGACACAGAATCCTTATTTTGTGCAACAGCTGCAGTTGGCATTCCAGAGTTGTGCAGTGCTTTTTTTTTAAGGTTTTAATAGGAAGACTGCAGAGCTCTAACTTATCCAGACAGTTGCGTTAAAAGCAAAGGAAAGATTGTAACTGGATGAGCTGTGTATGCGAGGCACTGTGCTAGCATTGCTATTTTTAGATTCGCCAAGTGACAGTCCTTGTGCTTACCAAATGTAGTCAGACATTTGCTTTGGAATAGGCCTTGGTTTTGTTTTGTTTCTTTGAAGGGCAGAAATTGTAGATCCTTCACATTTGAAATGCATTGTCCTCTGGGTAGGTGGCTGTTCAGAAAACCCTTCTGCCAGTGGATCCGTTTGGCTTTCATTTTAAAGGGAAGCAAAAGGCAGTTTATCTGGTACGTATTACTCAAGAACTGTACCAGTTGTGACCTAGAAAATGACTGTAATGTAATTGTTGGTCTTGAGTAAAATTAAAAAAACTAAAAACTAAAAAAACCCCTCAAGTTTAAATGTTTATGCATAACACACACACACACACACAGAGAGAGAGAGAGAATGAGAGAGGCTTGTATTTTGAGATTTGTGATTTAAGCTATAGGAGATAATGGCAGAAAAAACAAACCATTCACATACTGGTTCAAGGCACTCAGTGACTGCTTTCAGACATAATACTAAACCATGGTTTCATGTTACAGAAGTAAGCTGCAGCCAGTCTCAGGTTTCTCGCTCTTCCCTTCCCTATCTCCCGCACGCCTCAGAGGAGGACTTTGGCATGGACTACTTTCAGTTTCCTTTAATCTCTGTTCGTTGATTGTGGTTCGTCACTAATTATGGTCAGTTTCAAACAAGCCAACTTCAAACTATGGTTTCTGAAGCTGGCTTATTTAAGGGCAACCACAGGCTGCAGCTCTTGTCATGTAGAACTCGGTTTAGTGTTGTGTCCAAACACAGCCATTGGCTTCCTCCGTATTTCCCCGAGTTAATTTGTCGACCAGGTGTGTTTGGAATCAGCCCTCTAAGGCAGCCAGATGCCTGTGTTCTGGTTCTTGAGGCTCCTGTTTATATGGCTTCCATACAGTTATGAGTGTATGCATTCCTCACTTTGCAAAAATAAAAAGTAATCTACGACTGGGTCACCTGTCGAGGCAAAGAGGTGTCTTTGAAAAGGCTTTTGGTTTGCATGCAAGCTGGTCCTATGGTGTGTTTGCTGTTGTGGTTTATTTTTTAAAAACAACAACAACCCTATGTTGAGTTCATTGGTTTGGCTTTGGTTACACAATTGTTTTCAGTCATTATTAGCATTGGGGAGGAGTTCTAGACGTGGTGGCACAGAAACATTTTAATAAACAGAAACAAAATATTCAGTGTGACAAAATCCTCTGGAGAAAATTGGACCTGTTCCTTTAAACACTGCCTAATTTAAATAATGGAATGATTCCAATATTTGAGGCTTTCCTTTAACTGTAGTCAAATGTGGTTGGGATATCACTGATACTTTTACACATTGTCAAGAAAAACAAAACAGAAGCATAATTGATGGCACTGCTGTGACACACAGAGAGCCAGCAGTGACACTCTTTCCCGGTTCCTCTTTCAGCTCTATGCACTTTGAAAGACTCAATTTAATTCTACTGGGTCCGACTTTTACTCAAGATTGTTTGGAAAAGTGAAATGAGCCTATGCGTGACTTCTGTTTCTCTGTTTCGGGGGTGGCCAGAGGGAGTGGTGCCTGTGGTTCAAAAATACAAATGTGCCCAAGGGCCTGTCCCTGGGCTACATGATTCCTGAATTTAATATCCAATGTGGCATTCCATACTATATTCTGTACTTTGGGGTTGCTGAACTCTGCTGTGTGCTGTTGCAGTGGAAGAGAATAAAGTGGTAGGAATGTAGTATTCAATATGCCAAATATGGTTTGCAGATTTATTTGTTACATTTGTGTTCCACACCTCTTCCCAAGAACCTAGAACTGTGTATTAGTCCATAGAACAGCCCAGCTGTATCCTCTTAGGTAGGGAGGACTACAGAGTGAGTCCCATGACTGAACGTGAGATTTGAACTGCAGTTTCCCCTGTCCAAGGTTCTGTTTGCCATAACTCATGGTGGGCTTCATGACTTGGTGAGTGGGTTTAGACCTGGCTTTTCCCATGTGCAAACAGAACACTCTCTTCCTTATACCGTATTTTGCATAAGGGTGTTGTCACTAATATATTTCTGTCTGCCCCTGTGGGATAAGACCTGTTGGAAATTATATCCATTGTATTTTGGCCTTGATGATGGAAACCTGTTGTGCTGGTAGGAAAGGAAAGCAGCCTTTTTCTTGAGAAAAGCAGTTTTGAAAACCCCTTCCATACACTGCTAGTGCCAGCCTGCTTATTCCGATTCCTGAGAACCTCAAGCCCAAATGAGCATCACTGCGCTGTGCTTGCTGCCTTCACCAAACCCATAACAAGAGACAACTTACATTGCTGTGATGGCGAGTGCGTTCTCCTTCTGCTCACCTGGGGCCAAGTGGTCTCCTCTTCCTGAAGGAGCAGGTGAGATAGAAATTATACTCCAGGCCTGGTGGGGCCAGCACCAACCCCATCAGGGTTAAGGTTGCTTCTTTGACTTGTCTGTTATCGCAGCGGCATATGAGGAAAAGCAAGCCCTGTACTGTTATTCTGACTTCCGCTTAAACAGGATCTGTTCACTTTTCTGAGCCATCATGGTGTTTGACACCGCACACGTACTAAATTTCCATGGGAAAATCGCCAACGTTCGATGCATGAGTGTGTTTTTATCTATGCATGTGTGTTAGAAGTGCATTCATATATACATTGTGTGTTTGTGTGTGTAAAGTTGGGTCTATATTGCTTTGACAATATCTTCTAATCTCCTTTCTCTTAAATCTCTCTAGTTGTTGACCTCCTTTACTGGCGAGACGTTAAGAAGACGGGCGTGGTGTTTGGAGCCAGCTTGTTCCTGCTGCTGTCATTAACGGTGTTCAGTATTGTCAGTGTGGTCGCTTACATTGCCTTGGTCCTCCTGTCAGTGACCATCAGTTTTAGGATATACAAGGGAGTTATCCAGGCAATCCAGAAGTCTGAGGAAGGCCACCCATTTAGGTGAGTGCGTCACCCTACCCACAATCAGTTGTTAAGGGGAGAGGATGTGAGGATGTGATACACTCCCCTCCAAGCAAGACTTTGTTTTGCCCTTACCACCACTAGTTCATTTGAAATACCACGTATCCGTAGGAATCCTTGCTTGAGGCGGCTCACATCAATAACCTACAAAATTCACTAACAGGTGCAAGGCATAAAACAACATTCAAATAGTCATATAAACAATTAACTGACCCAGGGGTCGGCAAGGTTTACCTCGCATGGACCGGTTCACTCCAGCGGAGATCCCTCCATGGGCCGGATTGTGCGCACGTGATTTCCAGTGTCTACGCAGACGTGATTTCCGGTGCCGCAGAAGTGAGTCCCCGCGCTGTACCAGTTTAGCGCAGCATGTGGGGACTTGCCGAGCGGGCGGTTTGGTTCGGTGGTGGCTCGTGGGCCAGTTAAACGACCCCCGTGGGCCGCTTGTGGCCCATGGGCCTTAGGTTGCCTACCCCTGAACTTGCAGATCTCCATAATAAAAATTATGCACATTAGTTCAAAAAAGAAAAGAAAAGAAAAGGTTACTGTTTTCTTTCCTACTACTACATGTTTACCCAGGTAGGTTTGGATCCTAAGGCATTTATCATAATTTCACAATGCACTTTGGTACAGTAACGTTTCATTACACTATATTGCATTGGTATGGTGTATCAATAATTTCATAATCTTTGGCCGTTTGAGAAGCATTGGAGCCTACATAGCCAACATTGAACCGCCTCAGAAGCAATGCCACACCACTTTTGAATTGGGTAGTCGTGAAACCTGCGGTAGCTTTAAAATCAGGTACCTTTCACGACGAGAAAAGCATTGTGCGAGCAGAATCGGCAAATGCTACATGCCTGTCTAAGGAGCATCTTGAAAACTTCAGGGATGCCGCATTTCTGCAAATAGGATAAAATGGGAGGAATTTGACATTGTGCTAAAGTGGTGGTTCCACCAGGGCGAACATTTTAGCTTGCTAAATGCAACCCTCTCCTGGGGGTTCTCCTAATCCCCCACAGGCAATTTTGGAGGGCTGGGCTTGGATGAAGCATTTATTTTCCCTTTTAAAATATTTAAAATATGTTGTTAGTGGGGTGAAAGTAGAACTTTGAGGGCTGCGATATTCTGGGAAGTGAGTTTGCTTAATGCAGTGGAGCTGTGGGAGTGTTGTTGGTTTTTTTCCAAAGCAAAGGCTCTTCTTTGGACTGAGTAGGACATCATCTCCAGTTATACCTAGCCAAAAAGACATTTGATTTTAGTTGCCAAGCCTGCCTTTCCATGTGCAAAAAGGCACAGTCGTTTTTTTGGTTTTTGATTTACCTTTCATTGACCTGCTTTAAGTGGCCAGACATTTGTTTCTACCATTTAAATGCAGCTTAATGAACTAATTGCGCCGGTTCTTGGAAAGACCTGGGGTTTTAAGCGCGGCAGCTTCACTGCTGTGAGTAAATTATAGAGCGCCTCACGCTTGGGTCTTTGTCCATCTGTACGATTCTTGAGCACCATGACCTTCCCTGTTGTTTCTCCATTGTGCTCTGGCTGAGACCTTGGAGACCTCGAAGAGTCTCGGGCTGCCAAGTCGAATGTTACGAACGGCGCTTTCCCTCTTTTAGGGCTTACTTGGATAAAGATGTCGCTGTGTCTGAGGAGCTTGTGCAGAAATACAGCCATATGGTGCTTGGCCACTTCAACAACACAGTTAAGGAGCTCAGACGCCTCTTCCTAGTGGATGACTTGGTGGATTCACTAAAGGTAAGAGACTTCCATTATCTTCAACCTTTCCGGAGTATATACTTGCAGAAAGGGAGGGAATCTCTGAAGGATCATCTGGTGTTTGCCAAATGCAATAAAGCATGTGAGGAGGGCAGGGATATGGCTGTATGGTTTCAGAGCAGGGATGGGGAACTGTGCCTTTGCTTTGGATGTTGTTGGGACTCCAGCTTCCATCAGCTGGAGGGTGATGGGAATTGTAGTCTAGCAACACATGGAGGGCAACAAGTTCCCCACCCACCGGGGGTATGTGGGCCTATTTGGATTTCAGTTCCCTTGTAAGTCTTTCCCAGTATTTATGCCCATTCTTAAATTAGGCAGGCATATTTGAAATTTGCTGCATTAGAAGCAAGGTTCGTCTATATTAATTGACTATTGGGCCAGAAGCAGGAGACTTGGGGTGCTTCCATACTAATTATTTAAGGTGGAACTGCCATGGTTTGATCACAGTTTGGGTGGGGGGCACCCACACAACAGCATCATCTAGTATTTTTTATATTTGTCTTCTGTCTGAATTCCAAGTCCCATCATTATCAATGCCCCCCTCCCAGTTGAGGAAGACTGCTTTAGAGCTGCTCTTCTGCCTTTTTAAAAGGGCGAATTTTAGACATAAGTTTGGACCTGTCACAGTTCAGCACACATTCATTATAAAATTTGTGGTGGGTGCCATTTCATGACCATGATTTTGACTTTTAATCCTTTCATTATTGCTAAAAACACTTCCCCAGCTATTAAAAAAAAAAAAGATATTCAGCACCATAATGCTATAATGTTTGTGGTTTAATTATTCACACTTTATAGTGTTATGCTGTTTGAACTCCATAGCACCAAAACTGGCATAATAGCATTATGGCATTACAATGCTTTCATTAAGGAAAAGTTACAGCTGGAAAAGGATTTCAGTAATTTGAAGCATTGGCATTTAAAAATGTATGGGGGTCATTAACAATGGCCACCAAAAACATTGTGAATATGTGTTGTACTTCAGATGGCCCCCACCCATGGATTCTGTGCAGACAGTATTCAGTATATCAGGTTGTAAACATTGACAAAGCAGAATACTTCCAATAGAATAAAAGTATTTGATCCAACTGGCGAAAGAGGAAGAAGAAACCCTCTGATATGAAAAATTACTTTCAACTGTCAGTAAAGTCTTCATTCTTGCCCTGAACGAGGGAATATTCTGCAGTTCCTTTCCAGCTCATTGATTTAGCATTCTGCCGATCTTTCATGCTTCAAAAGACTTACATAACCACGTAGGTTTATATGAAGTGGAGCACGTAGGAAGTGCTTCTGAAATAGAAGATAGCTTGGATATTTTCTTTACCCATCTAAAACCATGATTGGTTTTAGATCTAGGCTAGAGTAGCTGATACTGTAGAGCTGTGGACTTGACACCTTTAACATTTAACCACTTAATCATGCTACTTTATTTTCCATCTGCAAAAATGCCACCTTAGAGTGCATTTAAATGCCACTTTACAACTTCTTGCTACTGGATAATTCCAGCTGAGAGGCTGGTGATCTGAGCAAAGTTTTCCAGTGTTGGTATAGCCACTTCTATGGGAGTCTTCAACAGCCCTGGAGGAGGGTCAACTGTCTCCTTATCAGAAAATCTGAGTTATTCCCCTGACACTGTTGATTGACTGAGGCCTATCTGTTTTGCTTTACTGACTTAGAGAATTTGCTCACTGGCGACTTTGGGGTGTTGAAATTTCAACTCCCTGACTTGGTTCAATTGCTTGTGTTGCCTTAGCAAGATACAAGCCAGTGTCCTCTCTTGCTCTGCTGAATGCTTTCTCCCAGCAGTCAGCAGCATAAAGCAAGATTGAAGCAACCCATTCCTAAAATGTAAAAGGAAATTCCTGAAGGATGGTTCTGTGGGACTCAAGATGAGTTGGAACAAAATAAAACCTTTAGCATCATTTTGTTCTCCGCACTGCAGTTGTTTGAGACTTAAAAACACCAGAGGAATCCTGCTGTGTAAGACCAGATATTGGCCTACTCCAGCATTCCAGGTCAGGGACTTGGTATCCTCCAGATGTTGCTTGACTACATCTCCCATCATCATTGACCATTGGCTGTGCTAGCTGGAGCTGATGGGATTTGCGGTCCAGCAACATCTGGAAAGCCATCAACCCAAAGTTGATTTAGAATCTTTTCACGCTGAGGTGCATATTGTGGTTTTCCCCCCCCACAAAGGGAAGAAGATATTTCTCTGAAGAAAATGTGTGGGTTTTTTTTATTAATGACTTTTGGATGATTTTACTCTGTGGTTTGCAGTATCTTTGGCATCTCACCCCCTGCTGGGGAAAGGCCTGCGGTCAGCCATATTTAAAATGCCAAAGAGGGAGTTCCTTAAATTAGAATAGAATCATAGAATCATAGAGTTGGAAGAGACCACAAGGGCCATCCAGTCCAACCCCCTGCCAATTTGGAAACTCGGGCAGCCTAGGAGATGCCAGTCACATGTGCTGGAGGGACTACTCAACAGTTCCACAATACCATTTGCCAGGTGATGATGGCAGATCAAAAGAACTCCCAGCTATGCAGTGATGGCAAAGTAACGACCTCTGTCTTTTGAGGAGCAGGAGGTTTGCTGAAAAGTTTTCAGTCATACTGTGATTTTATCAAGATCTGCTGTAGCGATTGCAGCACAGTATAAATTCACCAAAACATATGGCCCAGCCAGTCGTATTCTGCCACAGGACTCGATCCTATCTTTAGTATCTTCAAACTGTGTTAAGGGGTCAGCTGTTCAGTGTTGGGTTTGGGGTTGATTATTTTTCTTGCTAAATATAGTAGGAGTCACTTAAGGAAGCATATAACAGATCACATATTAGTTTAATGCAGCCTTTCTCAACCTTGAGTCCCCAGATGTTGTTGGACTACAACACCCATCATCCCGGGCCACTGATCCTGGTTGCTAGGGATGGTGGGAGTTGTAGCCCAACACCATCCAGGGACTCAAGGTTGAGAGAGGCTGGTTTAATACCATTTAGCGCAATTTGACAGGATTAAAAGCCTTAGGCGCAAGGGCTGAATGTGACGTTAAGGTCTGGCCCTTGGGATTCTCCCCAGGTCACACTCCTCATGGCTTTGCTACACACCCTCACTTGCCTGGCTGGAACGTGTCTGGAAACTCTGGAAATGCCTCTTTCTTGTTGATGGAAGATAGAGGTGTGTGTGTTGGGGGTGTCTGCTTCCCGTAGTGGCCCCCATGCTCTTGGCTAACTATATGGCAGAGCCATATGGGCAGGGATAATTCTGCAATGCTGTGTTGTCATGGGTTCATGTAACTGAGCCTGACTGGTGGACTGACTTTCCTGTAAGATGCACCCTGTCCTATCTAAGAAGAGTTATTGCTTAAGCTTACAGCCTTAAAAAAGAAGAAGAAGACGGCATACAAGGGCCCTTGCCTGGAAAGAGATTTAGGTATCTTATCTGAGCCTTAACATCTGCTAAGACTTGCAGCCAGTTCTGAGATAGGCCAGAGTACTGCAGAAACAGCCCTTTGCCCATAATTGCTAAAGCAAAATAAAATAAAAAAATATCTTCCAATAGCACCTTAGAGACCAACTAAGTTGTTCTTGGTATGAGCTTTCGTGTGCATGCACTCTTCTTCAGATACACTTCTTCAGGTATCTGAAGAAGTGTTCATGCACATGAAAGCTCATACCAAGAACAACTTAGTTGGTCTCTAAGGTGCTATTGGAAGATATTTTTTTATCCCATAATTGCTGTATAAGTAAGACTTCTATGCAGTTTCTAAAATGGGGTTAATTTTTTAACAACAGCAACAACAACTCCCTAGTGGCTCTTAAGCAATGTGATGAGCAGCGAAGGCAAGGTTTCTAACCCTTTGGAGGAAAAGGCAAGCTTACCAGAAAATGTTTTGTTATGGATGTGCAGAATGACCTGGCCTTGTCAAAGACTCTGCAACAACTGTAGGTCTCAGATTCTGGTACATATGCCGGGGGTAGGGGACCTGAGGCTCTGTATTTGTGTGAACAAGTGATAGTAGCCCTCCAGGAATGTCTAACCTCACTGGCCTTTCTCCACACGCTCCTTGAGTGCTTTTGCTACCTGGAATGTGGCCTTGAAGAATGGAAAGGGCTACGTGTAAAACCGCTGGTGTTCCTGTGACTGGAATGCATCCTCCTATGCCAAGGCGTTTCCCTGTATTCCCTACTTTTGCATCTGGCCACACCTTCTTTCCCCCGCTGCTGACATATGGCCTCTGCAAGGTTGTCCGTAACATGGCCCTCAGCCCGAGAAGGGTTCCCTTTCCCTGATAAATGCCACCAAGCATTTTCTGCTGCATTTTCTTGTCGGTGCTTCCCAGGGTGCTGTGTACACCGTGCTTTTAAGTCCGAACTACTGTGCCAAGGCAAGAATGCATAATCTACACCTACATAGAAGCATCTCCTAGCAGCCCCAGCTTGCATGCAGTGGTCAGAGATGAAGCGAGGTGCAGCCCAGCAGCATCTACAGGGCCACAGGTGTGCTACTGCCGGCTTAAGAATTCAGCAGGAGCCTCTGCTGCAGGTGCATAGCTGTCAACTTTCAGATCTGAAAATAAGGGATTTTTCCTAACTTTCGGATTTGAAAATAAGGGATGCCGCAAGGGCGGTGCAATGGCACCAAGTAGCCTCGCCACCCTGCGCTCCAGAGCCTGCGCGCGAATGGGTGAGCGAAAGAGTGAGCGCGTAGATGGCACGCAGGCTGTCTGTCTGGTTGGGCGTGAGGGTCTGGCTGCACAAGGCATGCAATCTCCGCCCCCAGTCGGTCTCAGACTCCTTATTGGCAGCTGAGCAACGCAGCTGAGGAGCCTCCCTGGCCGGGAGGGAGGGAGAGGAGCTGCTTCCTTTGAAATCCGGGAAATTTAAGGGATATCAACAATCCGGGATAGCAGCGGGAAACGGCATTGGAATAAGGGAGTTTCCCGCAAAAAAGGGGAGGGTTGACATCTATGCAGGTGCTGCAGCTAGTGGAAGAGCAAGAGGGCCGTTAACTGGAGATGGGCCTTTGGGTTGCTGGTGCTTTGTCACCAGTCCCAGGAGTATCCATTTAATAGGGACATTCCCAGCATTTCAGGTGCCAAGCGAAAGCTTCTTTATATTCTCCTTGGGCAGTGTCTCTCAAACTTGGGTCCCCAAGTTTGTTGTTGGACCACAACTCCCATCATCCCTAGCTAGCAGGACCAGTGGTCAGGGATGCTGGGAATTGTAGTCCAGCAACAACTGGAGACCCAAGTTTTTTTTGGGGGGGGGGACTCAGGATACCTTTGGTTAACCAAGGTTCACAAGCAGGGATTTCTTAGAATGCAAGAACTGAGAGATACAGGGTGTAGGGGAAAACAGTGCCCTTGAGTCTTTGGATAAACCTTTGCGAAGTAGCCAATTTTTTTACTACTTTTTAAATGCATTGCTGAACTTTTTAAAATTAACTCAGTTCATAGGTATATCTTAAAGGCTTGTAACCTACTTCGAACATTATCCAATAAAAAAGAAAACCCAGCCCAAGTAATAAATACTTCTAAGTAAATGATTGTGCAAATGTGCCGTTAGTCATGTTGTTCAGAGATCTCTTCCCCTACTGAACGTTTTGCCCTCAGATTAGCAATGGGAATCAGCCGACCTGGGAACTCTCACCCACCACCCCACATGCAGCACATGAGTGATTCAGCACTTCCAGGTCACACCCACCCACCCCTGCCCTTCTTACTTGGCAAGCAGATCTTAAACCCTCTGGGAACTAGTAGGGCTCTATCTCATCCCGGGACACGCTGGTCTCGTTCCCTTATTTCTCATGTTACATTTGGAATAGTAAAGGTGATTCTCCCCCACCTCCTCCAGTTTCACATGGTTGGGGTTTCGGGTTTGCAATTAACTAGTTGCTTAGGAAAGGTAAACATTTTGCCTCCGAACTAGGAGGGCCCTCCTTGTTTCCTCTCTCAAGTCCTAAAGAGCTACCAGCTCCTTGAGGAGAGAGACCACAGACCATGTTGCTTCTCAAGTTCAGTCCCTGGTGAGCTGGGCGGAAAGGATGTCAAGTTAACACGGCCAAAAGAGACTCAACGAGCTGCTGTATACCAAGCCAGACCCACTCGTCCATCATGTTTAGCGTTGTCTGCACTGACTGGCAGCAGCTCTCCAGGGTTCCAGGCAGGGCTCTCTCCCAGCCCTGCCTGCAGGTGCCAGGGAGCCTCTGCATGCAAAGTTGATGCTCTATCATGGATCATGGCTCTTCCCCAGCTCCCTGCCTGAAATAATGGAGAGCCGCTGGGCTGGATGGACGGGTGCTTTGACACAGCAAGTGGGAACTGTGCACACCCGCAGCTCTGCAGTTAATGATTTTGCAAAGCTGCTTTCCCCCTTCTAGACTTAAGACCAGAGATGGGGAGCCTGTGGCTCTCCAGGTGCTACTGGACTCCAACTCTCATCAGGGAGCCAGTGTGGTGTGGTGGTTAAGAGCGGTAGACTCGTAATCTGGTGAACTGGGTTCGCGTCTCCGCTCCTCCACATGCAGCTGCTGGGTGACCTTGGGCTAGTCACACTTCTTTGGAGTCTCTCAGCCCCACTCACCTCACAGAGTGTTTGTTGTGGGGGAGGAAGGGAAAGGAGAATGTGAGCCGCTTTGAGACTCCTTCGGGTAGTGATAAAGCGGGATATCAAATCCAAACTCCTCCTCCTCCTCCTCCTCCTCCTCCTCCTCTTCTTCTTCTTCTCCTCATCAGCCCCCAGCCAGCATGGCTAATAACCAGGGATGGCACAAAATGTAGTCTAGAATCAACTGAGGGCCACAGATTGGCTGCTGCTACTGAAGACAACCTTAACCCCACTCTTTCCATTAGCACTAGGCCACAAAGAACCAAGCCAGCCTTGACGGCTGCCACCATCTAATTTCTGTGTTCTGGGAACAGAAGCTTACAGTGTCTGGGAAGCGGAACGCAAGGAAGGAGGCTGCAGTGGGTGGTGGTGGAGAGAACAACGGTTTTGTCCTACGTCAGCGTGGTGTAGTGGTTAAGAGCGGTGGACTCGTAATCTGGTGAACCAGGTTCGCATCCCCGCTCCTCCACATGCAGCTGCTGGGTGAGCTTGGGCTAGTCACACTTCTCTCTGAAGTCTCTCAGCCTCACTCACCTCACAGAGTGTTTGTTGTGGGGGAGGAAGGGAAAGGAGAATGTTAGCCGCTTTGAGACTCCTTAGGGTAGTGATAAAGTGGGATATCAAATCCAAACTCTTTTCAACCCGTGTGCCGTGGCAACCTGGGGTGCCTTGAATGATGGTCGGGGTGCCGCGGGCAACACTGGCCTCTGTCCCTCTTTCCTTCCCTCCCTCCTCTGATGCCCTCTCACATCTCTGCCTCCCAAAGGCTTGCACAGCTGTTGGTTGTAGCAGCGCTGGCTGCAAGCTTCCCAGGCGAATGATGCCTCTGGCGCTGGGCAGAGGGTGCTTCCCAGACCCCGGTGGGGCAGTGTGAGGAGGCAATCTCTTTGGGGCAAGGGGGGGGCAGCTCAGAGACCAGAGGCGGCAGCTGCGGCTGCCCAGAGGACTGCCCGTGAGAGGGGAGAGGAAGAGGCGGCTGGGTGAACACTTCACAAGGGAGGGTGTTCGAAAAAGGGTGAGGGGCTGCCGGCTCTGCAGGCACAGGGTGACGTAACTGGGCTCCTGAGGCTCACAGGGGTGCCACAGAAAGAATGTAGTTGGTCAAGGGAGCCGTGGACCCAAAACGGTTGAAAACCTCTGCTCTACGTAATATATATCAACCTTGCTTGCTGCTTGGAGGGTATCTTGCTAACAAAACATTCCCCGTGTGGTGAGAGCCGCTCGCGGCGACCTTAAGTGCATGGAAGTAGCATAGGGAAGTGAAATAAACAGAAATCTGCTCTTATTCCCTTATGGGGTACACAAGAGCCTTCCCAGGTTCTCCATCGGTAGGAGTAAATTTACAGAGGCCAACCAGAGAAAAATTGAGAAGCAAAATTTTATTATATCTGTTGCAACAGGGCCCTCGCTCCCAAAATGGAGGAGGGAGGAGGAACCCACAACAATGGTGTGCCAGCTCCTATATAGACTTTTTGAAATCCCCCCCTCCCCGCTCAAGACCACCCCCCCTATACATCATACATACATCACAAAAAGGGGTGTAACCCAGGACCACCCCCCAGATACATCACAGCTACATCATGAAAGGGGAGGTCTGGTAGCAGTAATCTGAGCATCCTTGACCCTCCCCATGCCTCCTCTTGCCCTCCACCCAAAAACCCATCAAGTAAAACAAAAGAGATATTTACATTTCCCTGTTTCCCAGCCAAGTTAATCACACCCTTTTGTCTGGCACTCAGGCATCAGGAAGCCAGAGATTATCACTTTCTTTTCCTGAGACAATCCCCCCTCCTTCCTTGCAGAGAAACAGTTTGTCAGTTTGGGAGTCAAAATGGAGACAGGCCTGTCTTCCTGTGCTGCTTCAGACATGTGGCCTTGTTTTGCTTGGCACACTTATGAACAATTATTATATATATATGACCTTGATATTCTTACAACAGAAGTTTCTAATGTGTTATGGTTTGCTTTGGTTTTATGATTTGCTGAAAGCCACGCAGAGTGGCAACCCAGTCAAATGAGTGGCATTTTAATAAATAAATAAATATATTATTATTATTATTATTAAGCCCTAAATCTAACGGCAGAGGGCCTGTCTCATTGCTTGTACTTGAACCTCTTCTGTGGTTGAAATGGCCACATGAACCACAGGGAGATAGAGCAGACGTGAAATCCTATGAGACTTTTTGTCATTCTCAGCACGGCCAGGGGACCTCAAAGCTGAAGTCTGTGGGATCCCATTACAAGTCCTTTTGGCTATAATTATCTCTGACATACGGAGGCTGGAGCGCTGCCTTTTCGCTGCCTGATCTTTCCATGCTGCCTTCAGAGAAGTCCTTTTAGTGAAGGCCACCTAAAGAGTCGGAACAAATGCCAAATTGCCACGGGGGATGCTGCTGCGAGTGACATTCCCATGTCAATTCCCCCCATTTTCCACATGCAAGGCTTTAGAATGGCTTATACTTCTAGCGGATCCCATCACTTGGGGAGTCTCCAGCCACCCCTACCCCCCACATAGCAGCCAGGAATGTGGATTTGGAGCATGAACAGTCTCAGCATGTCTGCTGCCCGTGGCAACTGCAAAGCCCACTTCAGCTCTAATAAAAAAAATGGTCCACGTTCTGCATTCCTACTCAGCTTTCTCTTTTTTCTTCCAGTTTGCCGTGTTGATGTGGGTGTTCACCTATGTTGGTGCCTTGTTCAATGGTCTGACACTGCTGATACTGGGTAAGTTGGCCCTCTATACTACGTTGCACCAAATAACATGCAAAGCATTTTTGAGAAAGTGGTATCTCGTTGCTATTTTGGTGTCACGGCACAGCATGATGCCGAGGCATCAGAGCCAGTCGGCGAGGGCTGCAGAGTTTTTGTGGGGAAAGTCGTAGAAACGTCATGCTTAAATGTGTGGGGTTTGCAGGGGAGGGCTGATTCCATTGCTTTTGACAGTCATTTGCTTGATATGCCAATAGTAGCAATCAGGATCAGTATTCTTACAGGGCAAAGTAAGGGGAAGGCTGCAGCTCAGCGGCAGAGCATCCGCTTTGCATCCAGAAGGTCGCAGGTTCAATCCCCAGCATTGGAGAGCTGCAGCCGGCCACCACAGATGATACTGAGCCACTATATGGTCTGACCTACTATAAGGCAACTTCATAGAATCGTAGACTTGTAGAAGGGCCCACAAAGTACCATCTATTCCAACCCCTGCAATGCAGGAATCTTGCATGGCCCTGAGATTAAGAGTCTCATGCTCTACCGACTGAGCTATTTTAAGTAGCTCAGGTGAGTGCATAGGTGTCTGGATGATGTATTTGGGGACCTTGCTTTGCTTGTCCAGCTCAGCATCACATGCCCAGCCATTGTTTCAGGGCACTGCATCCCATATTCACAGAATGCAGAGACTGCTGCCTATTGCAAGAGCTATTTGCAGCAGCCTCATATTTTTGTTTTCGCACACCTTACTTGATCTTTTCCGCATCCCTGCATTTGCATACACTTACGGATGTTTCTTGTGTTGTGTTTCCCCCTCTTATTCCAGCTCTGATTTCGCTCTTCAGTATTCCTATTATTTATGAAAAGCACCAGGTGAGTGTGTACGGTGTGGCGCATATTCTCTTGACAATTCTGCCAAAAATGTGGTGGTTCATTGGGACGATTAAGAGTAAGTTGTGTACAAAAAAAGATTTGAGAGAGCTCTACAGAACACAATCCCACCTCTTCTCCTGTTGATCTACTTAGCTGCTGCTGTTTCCCTAGTGCTCAGCTGGGGTTATGTAAGTCTCTGGAGGGTGTCCCTCTTAATCTGACTTGGCAGGCTTTCCTGGTTGGGAAACTACTTTGGAGCTGATCAACTCCAAATGACCTGCTTTAGAGACACTGCAAGGCACATAGCTAGATTGGAGGGGGGCAAGACTTTCAGAGAACAGGCTAGCAAAAAGAAAAGAGCACCATATCAAGTAAACAGATAGTGGCTTCCCCTCCGCCACCATATATGGATAAGTTCCTCCTAGACCATCTTCAACAGTAGGGTTGCTACATTTAAAAAATTGGAAATCCAGACACAAAAGTTGTTGAGCCCTATTCAACAGTGGCTTCAAATTTATATTTTGCTCAGTGGGCCTACAAGGAAGCTTAACAGGCATAAACTTACAGACATCCTCTAGGAGACACTGAAAATTGTATTAAATTTGCCTTAATTTGTGGCTGATTTGGTAAAATTGGGAAAATCAATAAAAACGATTTTTTTTGAGGGGAGGGGGAAGGCACTGAAGATTTTGCAAATCTTTAAAACATCCCTAATACTATACTAAATAAAAAGCCATGCACAGTTCTGAAATAGATACACATACAGACGACATGGTCTACTCTCAAGGCCTAGTGAAATAGGGATTCAATGTTCCTTTTTTGTTAGGGTGGCGGGAAGCCTCTGTCCCTGGTTATGTTTTTTTTTAAATAGCGGGGGGGGGGGGATGTTGAGCAGAAATTAAGTGTTAATGCATGGTGATTTCCTGTGTTACTGAAATTGTAATTCATCCTTGTGTCTTTACTTGCCAGGTTCAAATTGACCATTACCTGGGACTTGTGAACAAGAATGTCAAAGATGCAGTGGCAAAGTGAGCATATAGAATTTTGAAGATAATTTTAAAGTAGCTGATAGCTTTCAATATTATTTTTTGTGAGAGATTACATGTGTGTGTGTGCGCGCACACACACACACACACCTGTTTCAAGGCCCTGTGATCTGGAATGCTCTCCCCAGGGGAGGCACACCTGGTGCCTTCATTGTCTGTTTTTAGGTAAAAGTGTTTTTATTTACTCAAGACTTGAGAGTTTTAACTCTCAGTTTATTTTTTAAAACGTGGTGGGGGTTCAGTTAGATTTGCACTTTCAGACATATTACTGTGAGTATTTTAGCTTGTTTTTATTCTTCTTTTTAATCTTTGTTTTTGTAAGTCACTTTTTTGGGGGGGAAGCAACTGATAAATATAATAATCTCACACAGCAGAGAGATTAATGTGAGCCGAATGAGCATATTAAACTCGTGCTTCTTGTAGCTTTCAAAACTACCATCTATGGATGACTTATCACTCTATTTGAGGTTGCAAAAAACGTATTTTCAGATCAAAACTGAAATTCACTAGAGCCTCTGGGTTTCTGTGTGCCATCTCTCTCTCTCTCTCTCTCTCTCTCTCTCTCTCTCTCTCTCTCTCTCTCTCTCTCCCTCCCTCCCTCCCTCCCTCTCTCTGTTCTTCTGCTTCTGCTCTCCTTGATGGTCAGCACCCCAATCTCTTTGCTGTGCAGCCTCTTTGTCTGCTTCCACTTTTTACACTAAACTACACTGAGCCTAGGGCTGGCCGATCAGAAGGTCGGCAGTTCGAATCCCCGTGACGGGGTGAGCTCTTGGTCCCTGCTCCTGCCAACCTAGCAGTTCGAAAGCACGTCAAAGTGCAAGTAGATAAATAGGTAATGCTCCGGCGGGAAGGTAAACTGTGTTTCCATGCGCTGCTCTGGTTCGCCAGAAGCGGCTTAGTCATGCTGGCCACATGACCCAGAAGCTGTTCGCCGGCTCCTTCGGCCAGTAAAGCGAGATGAGCGCCGCAACCCCAGAGTCGTCCCTATACCTTTTTTACTTGGGTTGATTTGTTTATATATATATAAAAATACTTGTACACCGCAATTTCATAAATAAAATTTACTGTACAATAAATAAATGTGCGGATTTAAAATCGGAGATCATCAGCTAACTATTGCAGAAATGTGCTTTCTTAACTGGCAGGATAATTCTCAGCCATCATTTAAAAGTTAAAACAGGAGATGCATGTTTGAATTTCTGTTGGGAGAGCATTCCACACGGCTGGACCAATGCCACTTAAAGGCTTGGTTTTATGCTTATGTCAAATGAGCTTCACCGACTCTGGGGAACTGGGGAAGGCGGGAGGCATAGCATTTAAAACTGCTTGTTTTTGTTTCTTTGCAGGATCCAAGCTAAAATCCCCGGGTTGAAGCGCAAAGCCGAATGAAAAACCTAAAGCAACTTTTATTAAAATAGGAGTTCATCTTTAAAGTGGGGAAGGGGAGGCATATTCATTTGGATTTACATGGGGAGGGTCAGGGAATAGCTAAACCTTGACATTGCAGTGCAATTTCACAGATCTTTATTTTTTAGCAACGCAGTGTTTTGAGGCGGGGGGAAATAACCTGTTCTTGACTGCCATGTGTGTTCATCATAAGTATTGTAAGCTGCTATGTATGGATTTAAACCTAATCCCCTTTTGCTTCTCCCGTGTGCAGCACTGGTTAACATAACAGATTGGAGAGCTGTACATTTTATGCTTCAGCCAAGGTAGTCTTGCTGCGTTTGAAGACAGCGCAGAGCCGGTGAAGTGCAGGGAGAGCATTTCAGTTTAGCACTGTCTCTGGTCTGTGTAGGTTGATTGCAGATTTTCTTAAAAAAATTAAAAGAGAGATGTGTAGAAGAATATGCCATTAAAGCAAGCTTTAAAAGCCTTGCCCGTTTGGTATCGAGTGTAGCCGTATTGTGCTTTTTAATTTTACTGTTTTATCAATTGCCAATATAAAAGTTATATATATAAATATATATATATATATATAGTGTTTCACAGCAGCTTAGGATGTCCAGCTCCTCCACAGTGCTTGAAATATTGGAGAACGGAACTGGGATTTGTTTTGGGGTTTTGTTGTTTTTTTAGCTCCATTTAGCTTAAATCTTCAGAAAACTCTAGCATCTATTAAAGAAAGAAAACACCCAACTCTCATGCACATTACACCGTTTTCTGCCATAACGTTTGCTGCACAAACCTCCTATAGTCTATTTTGAGTAAATAAGTTTACAGCCTCTCAAAACTCTGGGTTGTGGAAGGAATTCCTGAAGGTGTGATTTCCAAGGTCCTTGCAAGGCACTGGCATGGAGTGCCCAGCATGCTTGTTCTCCAATGTGCTAGGAATCCTCGGCGCCTGTGCATGGGTCAGTGGGTTGCGCCCCGATGCTGCAAATGTCGTTTGGAAATTTCAAACCTTGTTAACGCAAGAAATTGCAAATGGGGAAAAAAAATGTATACACTTGCGGTTCAAGCTGTATTAAACTAAGTCTGTGGAATGCATTGTGAAATGTAAAAACAAAACAATTTGAGTATCAATAAAGCGTATAGACTTAAATGGTTGTGTGTTGTCTAGCAAATTAAGCATGGTGGTACATTTGTGAGTGAAGGCACTGGCAGATTACAAGTGCACGTGTTTTCAGCTTGGATGTGCGAATCCTCTCCACCGGAAAGTACGTTGAGTTGACGCATGGCGGTTGATTGGCACATGTACTTTGCCACTTAAGGCTCCAATTAACTAGTGAAGAAATACTGCAGTAAGTCCAGTGTGGTGTAGTGGTTAAGAGTGGTGGACTCTTCATCTGGTGAACTGGGTTTGATTCCCCGCTCCTCCCCATGCAGCTGCTGGGTGACCTTGGGCTAGTCACACTTCTCTGAAGTCTCTCAGCCCCACTCACCTCACAGAGTGTTTGTTGTGGGGGAGGAAGGGAAAGGAGAATGTTAGCTGCTTTGAGATGCCTTAGGGTAGTGATAAAGCGGGATATCAAATCCAAACTCTTCTTCTCTTCTTCAGTTCAGTCTTACAGACTACAGCTCCCAGCATCCCTGACCCCATTGTCCATGGTGGCTGGGGCTGATGGGAGTTGAAAGGCAGTGGCATCTTGTGGATAACATTTTGGCTACCTCTGATTTAGTGTTCAAGATCAGGGGTCGGCAAGGTTTACCTCGTCTGGGCCGGTTCACTTCTGCGGAGAGCGCTCCGTGGGCCGGATCGTGTCTGCACAGACACGGTTTCCAGCATCTGCACATACGCGAAATTCGGCGCCGCGGAAGCGAGTCCCTGCTCCGTGCTGCACAGGTTTAGTGCAGTGCACCGGGACCCACCGAGCGGGCGGCTCGGTTCGGGGGCAGCTCGTGGGCTGTTTAAACGACCCCCGTGGGCCGCTTGTGGTTCATGGGCCGCAGGTTACCGACCCCTGTTTAAGAGCACGTGACAAATTAAAAAGGCAGCTACCGGTAGTGTGAGCCACTTCAACTCTCTTAAAAAAAATAAATCGACCCCCCCCCCCCGAAAAAGTATGTGAAGGAGTCACTAGCTTTTATTTATCTGTTCTGGGAACTTTGAGATCTTTGCTGTCTACGATCAATGCTGTAAGAAGAAGGGGCAGCCGGGGAAAGACCAGTCTGCTTTTTTTTGGGTGTGCTGCAAACCTCGAATGAAAAATCTTGACACGCAGCTGTTTTCAAATCATAAATCTTTACTGGATCGCTTGAAAAATAAACTCATGCAAGTACTATTTTAATTTACATTATAATACAGCATCAGGTCTGAGCATATTGTTCCTAAAATCAAACCATATAAACAAATACAAACAAATCTCTTCCTGGCACACACACACACACACACACACACACACACACACACACACACACACACACACACACACTATTGCTCTTAAATATTTTTGCACAATTTCACTACATAGCAGTTCATTCTGTCACATTTTGTTTATTTGTTTTTTTAAAAAAAAGAATTAGGATACAATCAATATGAAAAGGCCAGCATTACAACATAGGCAAACAAGGTGACCATCTGACATCAACAGCTCAATATGATTACACTGCCTAATACAGAAAGGCTTCCTTAACAGAGAAGAGTATGGGAATAAGACTGCATAGGGACCTGTGGGTAGGAAATCATAGAGGCATGTAAGGCATTAATATATTCTACTGATCAACTCTCGACAAATGGTAGCACTTTTGCACATTAGACGTTGATCCCCTCTCCTACCCCCCTGGAGAATTCTCCAGTTGTATTTTGGCTCTCTCTCAAACCTGGGAGTGAGCTGCTGACCCTTGTGGCTTTCCTCAAACAGAGCTTGTTGGAACAAAGATATTTGCACGTCAAACCTTGCTGCTTGTCCCTATGCAGGGAGGCTATCTGTTTGCAGAGTATTGCTAGCAAAGGAGGATGCAGGGGCCGCTTTCAGCAGCTGCTGGTGGCCCCTGCCTGACTTGGCGAAGAGGATAGGAGGAGCCCTTTCCCTTCATTGGCCAGCTAACTATTGCAGCCTTAACCATAGCACCCGAACCCAGTACCTTGGGGCAAAAGGATCTTTCCATTTCCTCCCTGTAACTCCACTATAAAGTACAGGAAACTGAACCTGTAATCTAAGTATAGGAGGCATGTTCTACCACAGCTATTGGATTTTTTTGGGTGAGGAACAAAATCCTGCAACTTCTTAGTCCCCTGCCTGAGAGCCTGTGTGTAGCTGCCGAGTTGTTTGCCAAATCTTTGGAACAAAGGTAGAGGATGGTTTATTTATCAAAGCATTGCCATTATTGGCCCCGACCTGGAAACGCAGCGGGAAAAGGTTCTTCTGCAAGTGGGAGGGGGGCATAAAGAGAATAATCTCCCCCATTTCCTTATGGAAACCTGAGTAGGAGCCGACCAACTTCCAGAGGGGCCACAAGCCCTCCACTCCTATCCTCAAGACTGCGTTTGATATGTTGCAGATTTAATTTGACGGGCAGCTATTTATAAGAGACTTTCCTTGCACACACACACACCCCACTCTTGTTAAAAGAACCAGTTGAGACTCAAGTTAAAATACTGAGACAGATAAAAAGCAAAAGAAGAGAGAATTGAACATCGAGTGTGGGAGGGCAGGAGAGGGAATGACTTTGTCAGCCCTCGTCAGTTGTGGAAGTTGTAGCACCGAGAGTAGAAATGAGGCACAGGCAGGAATCCTGTACCACTGGCAAAGCTTTCAAAAGGCACTTCATAGAAAACTGGCAAATGAACTTATTTTTAAAACCAGAAATATTTGGGAAGGGGAGGGGGGGAATGATAATTTGGTCAGTATAAAATTAGCCATGGCTCAAAGCTTTCTTCACTCCGAAGGCGTCCCTTGCCCAATAAGGTTTTGTGGGTGGTTTCAAAATGGTTTGGTTTATGAAAGCACGAATACTTGTTAAAAATGATCTTCAAATTGCAACTCGTTTTGTTGGCAAAAGGGCTACTGAAGCTTAAGTTTGCACTATGGGCTAGGCTTTGCAGATTAGGACACTCGATTTTCAGCGAGAGAGGTTTAGAAGCATAGAGTTGGGAGGGAACCCCAAGAATCATCTAGTCCAACCCCCTGCAATGCAGGAATCTCACCTGAAGCACCCATGACAGATAGCTGTTAGCGCAAACCAAACTGGGCATCCTTCGGTCTTAAGAACCAAATCAATTACCGTATTTTCCCGTCTATAAGACGCCCCCATGTACAATTTGCCCCCTATTTTTGGGGACACCAATTTAAGAAAATGGGGGGAATATCTATCCATGTATAAGACACCCCCATGTATAAGACATTTTTTAGGGAAAAAACCCGTGTCTTATATATGGAAAAATACGGTAATTTTTCCTTCTTTCGCAATGGTTGAATGGTTGGGGGATGGTTGTGGAATTCAACGCAGGTCAAATTTCACACATTTAGAATCTACGCAGCGTTAACAAAGCCACCTGCTGAGGTCTTGGGAGGCATCCCTGTTTGGCACTCACATGGCGGTGGTAGCAAGAGCGGCACTGGAGGAAACTGACCTTCAAAGGCATCGCCATACAAATACGCTAGAAAGGAAGAAATGTCAATTACCATCTGTGTGCACATGTGTGTTTGAAATCAGACTTCTGCAAAACAAACTGGAAACATGGCTCTGCCCTCCCGCTTCATCTGCACGGTTTTTCTGATTCAAGAAATATACCCCATCCAGCAATGCATGCTATACAGTCGTACCTTGGAAGTCGAACGGAATCCATTCCAGAAGTCTGTTCGACTTCCAAAATGTTTGGAAACCAAAGCGCGGCTTCTGATTGGCTGCAGGAAGCTCCTGCAGCCAATCAGAACCCGCGTAACCCGCGTCTGATGTTCAGGTTCCAAAAGAACGTTCGAAAGCCGGAACGCTCACCTCCGGCTCCGATCGTTCGGGAGCCAAGGCGTTTGAGATCCAAGGTACGACTGTATATTAAAAGTGAATCTCTACAGGCCATAAGACTTCAGATGCATCCTCTCAGACCTAGAATTTGTTCATTACAGTCCGGCTAAGGGCACCTGCTCCATGCCAGACTCTTGCAGCTGTTTAGTGACTCAGATCCGCCCCCCAAATTCCTTCCAATGACACAGGGAAGACAGTTGAATATTACTTGGGGCATGAAGGCAAGCCAGGGGACATGAAAGACTTCAAACGTGAATAGTGAGGGTTAATTTTTTTATTTTTTTTATTTTTACTAGTTTAACATTTCTATTTCTAACGTGGAGGCTCTTTGATAATCGTTGCACCTCTCATTCTTGTAAGAACCCAGACACGTACATTGCAATTTGGTAGATGGAGGAACAGAGGATGGCAGAGATATTGGCTTACCAGTGACCTGGGTTCACAAATCCAATTTTGCCTGCGTGCAACATTCAATCCGGGCTTCCTAATGTCTCGAGCGATGCCCTTTAGTTTGCTTCCTACATGTTTACTGTAGCTGAGTTTAAGCATTTCCAACATTTCCTCGCGACGGTAACAACTGCTCCGTTTATTTATGGCCTTCTCTTTAAAAGGGGCCTGCTGCACCCCTCCTGCTGCTCAGTGCTATTTTCCTGCTTGCAGGAGGAAACAGAAGTGGTGCAAGAGCTCTCCTCTCACCCAGTAGAGGGAAGGCAAGGGAGGGATGGGTGCAAAAGCAGACTGATCAGGCCCAAAGGTCTATTTTTTCTGTAGCCCGAGGGCTCCACTCCCTGACTGTGGGCCACATTTTTGTACAGTAGGCAAATTTCTCCCTCGCCAGCCTCCATTCCGATAGGCAAGAAGCATGATCAGAATTCACATCCCAGCCAGATGGCAAAACCCAAGGAAGGTGCAGCCAGGGAGGATCAAAGAGGATGTCAAGGGACACTGCTGTGAAAGGGGCCTGGTCTGGGGAGAGTCGCAAGGGCTGAGGGCTGCATGTGCCTCCCAGGCCTGAGGTTCTCCAGCCCTGCTCTGGAGGAATCGAAAAGAGGAATAAAATGCTTAACAGATGGCTGCCTTTCACCGAGGGAGATCATTGAGCCCATCCAGCTAAGTACTGTGTGAACTAGAGGTGAGGAGCTCAGGGCTGGAATGTGGCCCCCTGGGCTTCTTTATCTGGCCCTCAGAACTATCCCCACCCAAGTGCTTTTGCCTGGCTGGAATGTGTCCTTGCACTCGAATAATCACAGAATCATAGAATCTTAGAGCTGGAAGAGACTCTTGAGTGTCAGCTAGTACAACCCCCAGCATTGGAGGAACCTCAGCTAAAGCATCCAAGACAGATGGCCACCCCATCTCTGCTTATAAACCTCCAAGGAAGGAGGGTCCACAACCTCCCGAGGGAGACTGTTCCACTTGTCTGGATGGAAGACACAGAACGGTTTGTGGGGAATCCAGCCTACTGCAGAAAGGCAAAGTTTACATCCTTTGCTCTGCCCAACTGCAGACTTGTTCCAGCAAAGGGTTGGATGAGTCTGTGTGTCTCTTTGCCACCATTTCCTACAGCAGCTTGTAGGATTTGGCGTTTAGCATCGACTTACAGTCATACCTCATGTTGCGTACGCTCCATGTTGCGTATGTTCAGGATACGCACCGCTGCGACCCGGAAGTCCTCCGCGGAGCGCACGTGACACACGGGTGCACAGAAGCGTTCTGCGCATTCCGTGCATGCGCAGAAGCGCTCAAATCGCGCTTCTTCCGGGGTTTTTTTTGGGGTTTTTACGTGCGTTCGTGATACACACGCCCGGGTTACGTAGCACCCCAGAACAGATCGCGTGCATAACCCGGGGTTCCACTGTATTCTGTTTGATATTCTTTTATTCTTTTGTCTTCTCCACCACAAGAGCTCAAAGCAATATCTTTTTGTCCTCCTGCATTGCACATTGTACCGTGACACGAGGAAGGAGTTGATTGAACCGCTCCTAAGGAAATTACCTGGTCGACCAACTGAAGTATATACCAAATACCTTTTAGCTGACTCAGATTCAGAGATTACTAGGATTGTAGCTAAAGTTTGCTACATTGCGTCAAGAATAAGACATGCTATGACGTCAACAAAATCCAGTGACAAAGAGCCTAGATAAACCATGTTGGAACACCACCAGAGTGGCGACATATCACTGAATCTGAACACAAAGTTTTATAAAATTTTAAAATGCTGTAATATTTATTTGTAACTTTAGTATACAGTTACTATCGATGAATAGAATTGTTAACTGTTTTGCTGGTCCTTGACCGTATTAATTCCAGTATTTATTTATTCCAGTAATTCCGTATAAATTCCAGTATTTAATGCTTACTGGAAGCCGCCCAGAGTGGCTGGGGAGACCCGGTCAGATGGGCGGGGTACAAATAATAAATTATTATTATTATTATTATTATTATTATTATTAAAGATTTATATATATACTGTATATATATATATATATCTTTTTGCCTCCCAAGAGCCCTGCGAAGCAGGCTAAGTTGAGTGCGGATCTCCCAGTGGGGATCCGAACTCTGCTTTCTCACACCCAAACCCCAACACTCAGCTTACCTGCAATCATCCCCTCCTGTGCTGATAACGTACTTGTCATCGTGAGAGAAGCGTATGTTGGTGACGTGAGCCGAATGGCCGAAGTAACGCTTGTGTTTGGCCTGTTGGGAAAAGGCAAGGTTTCACACACACACACACACACACACACACACACACACACACACACACACAAAAAGCACAGTCTTGTTCCACCCACATTGGCAGCTGCGGTTTTTTTAATCGTCAAAATGCAATGAAGACCGACTACATTGATCACGGGCGTCTGAACACTTCTGAGCACCCACAATATGCTTCTATATACGGGCATCTCCCTCCTCGCGCCTGTTTAACTTGAGCACAACTGCATATATGCGCGGCGCTGGGAAATGAATCAATCAATTTAAACTCTAAAAAGGCACAAAAGGGGCAAAAACACCCAAGAAAGAGCGGGAGAACAGCTAGCGATCCCAGGAGTCTACTTCTGAATCACAGCCAGGGACTTCGGGGTACTAGTCCACCTCTCTTGTCGTCGTTTCCATATCGTCCTCCAGTGATAAGGAAGACAAGAGAGCCACCGTTGCTACCATTCATGCCCGTCGGGGTTTTTTAATGGTTTCCAGAAGTTTATAGAGGGGTTTACAGGCTTTTTAGATGGTGTCCCCAACTATACATGATTTCACATATATGCTGTAAGTGGGGAGACAGAAGCCTGAACCAAGGATGGGGGGCGGAATGCAACTTGGTTTGCCTTTAAAGGTGAACCTATATAACGGGCGGCGCTGTGGGTTAAACCACAGAGCCTAGGGCTTGCCGATCAGAAGGTCGGCGGTTTGAATCCATACGACGGGGTGAGCTCCCATTGTCGGTCCCTGCTCCTGCCAACCTAGCAGTTCGAAAGCACGTCAAAGTGCAAGTAGATAAATAGTTAGTGCTCTGGTGGGAAGGTAAACGGCGTTTCTGTGTGCTGCTCTGGTTCGCCAGAAGTGGCTTAGTCATGCTGGGTACATGACCTGGAAGCTGTACGCTGGCTCCCTTGGCCAATAAAGTGAGATGAGTGCCGCAACCCTCAACTGGACCTAATGGTCAGGGGTCCTTTACCTATATAACTTGCACTGTTTGAAACGATGTGTGAACCGAAACAAGAGCCACCCTTTGAAATTATCAGTTCCCCAGATTTTGCAGAGCAATTCTACAGTTAAGTAATGTGTATGACAATGCATATGTTAGGATAAATATGCAAATATTCATGAAAATAACATGCAGGAAACTTATTGGGCGGGGATTGCTTTGCAAAAAATGTGCATATTTGGGGAAATTAGCACCCCAAAATGTGTATATTAGGAGAAATTTGCACAAAGATGCTGATGAATTCTTAGAAGGACTTAAAAATAAATAAATCACAAGCTGATGTGGAGAATTGAACTTAAGACTGGGGAAAATGAGAAACTGAGAGAAACCGACCATCCCTGGTAGATGCAACCAGGAATAAATTGGAGGGGGAAAGTTCTCAGCGTGTCCCAAATCTTTTATTGCTGTGCAGCACAGTTTGGAAACAAGAAATTCCTGTCTTGGGGGCAATGCTCCCTGCAAAAAAATATACTACTACCATTTCCTCCTTTGCCAGATGCCTGGCCTCCAAAATGCACCAGGCAATAAAAAAAAAATTTTTTTTGGCATTCTAAGAAAATTTTCTCTCTCGTTTTTTCATGAATTCAGCACCTCACCCCGTTTTCTGATTTTGTGCACAGACACCACAAAGCTAGAAAGCTGACTTACAAATTTTTCAGTGCAGGGGAAGTCAAAGAGTTTGACTAGTCCAAAGTCGTCCCCGGAGACAATGTTCAGGCCAGCGTGGGTTACGCAAGCACAGTTGACATCTGCCTTATCCGCATTTCGAGGCCAAATACCAATGACTTCATCTCCAAGGATACTGCTCCAATGGTGAAAGATGAAAGAAAAAAGATAGTATAGCATTTTGGGGCATGTGTTTCTGAAGACAGTAAAGCCCTTAGGGAGCCAGGTATGTTGTTGTTTTTTTAAAAAGAAACAATATACTGAGATCTCTCAGAGAAGATGCTTTTGGCAGCACAGAGGCGGCCAGTCCAAATGCGTTGGCATCCATTTGTCTCGAAAGACAATGGAGTGTACCTCTCGGAGCGAAGTGAAATTGCTGGAGAATCACAGCACCTGCTGTGGCTGCAGAGACCAGAAACTCATAACTGCTGCCTCCTATGTCATTTTTGCTATGTTAGAAACACCAAAGTGACCTCTCCGGGGTGCTAGCCTGGACAGTGTATGGAGGTCCTGGGCTGCCCAGACAACAAGACCCTGCCTTGGCCTCACTGATGTGTGTGGGGTGTAATCCATTGGTACAGTCAAATGCAACATTCTTTATTTCCCTAGAGTGGGCTCAGGCAGGGGGACATCCAGTCAGTGTCACTTCCTATTCCACTGGTCTGGAGCTTCCTCCCCCTGCATGTGACCTGGGAGATGGGCGTGGCTCTGTCTGACTCTATAAAAGAGCCGAGTCGTGCAGCCATTTTCTCAGTCTACTTTTGTCTTTCTATTGTCTTGATGTTCTTTTGCTGCCATGCTGCTCTCCTGCAGCCATTTTGCTATCTGAATGTAATTTTGCTGTCTGCTGGCTCTCAGCCAGCAGCACATGAGTTCAGTCTCCATATGAGACGAACTCACAGTTTGTTGTGTAACCATTAAGCAAAGCCTGCCTTTCAGGGATCAAATCGTGAACTGAAATCTGAGTAAACTTTTTGTTACTTTACTCAGGAAGGCTCTTGTGCCTTTATTCTTTTAAGAGGGATCAAAGGGGACACCAGGAAATAATCTTAACTAAGAGATTCAAACGAATCTGCAATCTAGCTTCCAGCTATATTGAGGGGACTCTGCTCTGCTACATCACTTACTAGAGTGAGTGAAGGAAGGATAATACTTATTCAATATATCCTTTCCTACTGTCCTTAACATTCCCACAATGTGGTCCAAATGAAAGCAGAGCAAGACGTTTGGCACCAGCTTGGCCTGCAGGAGTTGCCGGAAGGAGGCGTACAAGGCGCTACCCAACTGTCTTAGGGACGGCACTCCAGATTTGTGTAGGATTTACTCCTCAGCCTTTCCTTCTCCCAATTAGTTTCCAGCAAATTGATTGGGGTGGGGAACAGGGTGTATTTTGTCACCCATTACAAGTGGGTGACTTCTTACTGGGTGAGATTAGGAACATAGGAAGCTGCGCTATACTGGAGTCAGATCATTGGCCCACTTAGCTCATTATTGTCCACAAAGACTTGCAGCAGCTCTTCATGGTTCCAGGCAAGGGACACTTCCAAGCCCTACCTAGAGATGCCAGGGATGAAACCTGAGACCTTCTGCATGCAAAGCAGATGCTCTACCACTGAGCTATGGCTTACAATGCTGCTCTCCTACCACCCATCCCTTGTATCTCTTGTTTCTGTACCACGTGAAGTTCACAGCTCTTTTTGTGCCGCATCACCTTGTCCAGGTGGCCCAGGTGATCTTCCCGATGAACGCTGTGTCCGTCACCTGCTTCCCTAATGGCACCTCGTGGACTTGGCGTTTATAGGCACCAGTTGATACCTGAGGGAGGCAAGACATCATGATCATCACATGGATGGTGTCAAAACACTTCGTCGCCATGTCTAGCATCTACCACGGCAGCTAGCAATGCCATAGGTCTGTGGCTCTCCTTAATGAAACACGGTTTTCTAAAAGAAAATATGAAGGAACTAGCTGACCCAGCCACGCCTTGCTGTGGCTATGTGTGTGAATGCTGTGGTGTTGATGGCTGTGTCTGTGGGTGGTGGTAGGAGAGGAGAGGGCCGGCAGCGGCTGTGGGGATGGTGTCCGGCCTGCCTTTCATGGCAGCTGCGGTGGGGAAGTGGGCAGCGGGCGGCCCAGGCTGGCTCTGACGGTGTCGTCATGAGAAGCTGTGGAGAAGGGCCAGGGCCTGGCTTTCACGGTGGAGGGGTGGCTAAGGGGCCTGGGCGGCAGTTGGGCTGGGCCTGCATTTGATGGCATTAATGGCAGCGACCTGGGCTGTGGTGACAGTGCTGGCCTAACTTTCATGGCTTTGTGAAACTGAAGAAGTTCCCCTGTTCAACTTCCGTCTGCCCCTTCTCTGTCCCCACCCCTGTTTTCAATTACCGGTTTGCGAACTTGCAAATGGCCGACGGAGCTCTGAGGTTTTGCTGTGATGTATAAAAGCTGCGCCATTGTTTTGCTTTTGTAGCTGTAGTACCAGTATAGCAGTCGCTAGAGGGCGCTGTTTTGCTGATGACATCTAATGCCTGTGATGGTTTTTTTTTTGCATTTAAACTTTATTTTAGGTATGACAGGTGTAGTTTTTATGAATTTTTATTATGCCAGATTAGTATGCCATGGTAATGGAACGCTGTGTCCAAATTTGATGTGATTTGGTCCAGCGGTTACGCAGCAAGGGTGTTTCGGACAAACACGCAATGGGAACATTTTTATATATATAGATTAATCTGTAGCCCGGAAAAATGCATATACTAAGTGGCATTTCTGTGTTAACAAATGCAGGCTCGTGGATTATGACTCCGTGCCTGTTTTGCTTTATCTGAGATATAAGCATGGGAAGGTAATAGAATCAGGGAATTGTAGAGTTGGAAGGGACCCCAAGAATCATCTATTCCAACCCCCTAAAATGCAGGAATCTCATCTAAAGCATCCAAGACAGATGACCGCCCAACCTCTGCTAAAAAACCTCCAAGGAAGGAGAGTCCACGACCTTCCGAGGGAGACCGTTCCACTGTCGAACATTTCTTACTGCCAGAAAGGCCACTACAGATCTTGAGTACCATGCCTTGCCACCCTGTTCCGTCTTCGTCGAGACTTGTGCCACAAATGAGCTCAGCTCCAGGGAAGCACATCCACAGAGTCACACACGTTTTATACCCATTTATACAGCTTTCTCTATATGTACGAAAGGTCATTTCGCACATTCTTCAGAGAAAACCTTCTGAAGTCCATGCAGTGTCTGCAATGTAGGAATCTGAGTAGGAAACAATGGCTAGGATTTGCTCTGCTGGCTGTCAGGCTACTTAATGCTCTATGTTTTTTCTGTGTCAAGTGTGAATGTGGCAAATGTGATTGAAGCACATGCATCACATGAAATTCCTTAAAATGGCTTGTTCCCTTTGGCTTAGTTTTCACTCAGCCAATAAACTTTTGCCTGGACTGAACCATGTCAGACTGAAGTTAGGATTTCACTCTATCACATTAAACCCTTGTGGAAAAGCATTCCTGCACATTAAGAACAGGTATGTCCGGGTCAGAGCCGTAGCTAGGTGATCTTGAACCCCTAGCAGAACCGTCCACATCAGGCTTCCTCAAACTCGGCCCTCCAGATATTTTTGGCCTACAACTCCCATGATCCCTAGCTAGCAGGACCAGTGGTCAGGGATGATGGGAATTGTAGTCTCAAAACATCTGGAGGGCCGAGTTTGAGGAAGCCTGGTCCAGATTGTGCCCCCTAGCCATGTACAAATTAGCTCTTCTTTCCGCCTCTCCTCCAACCACCCCCCTCCACCCATTCAATTTACCCTCTATTTAAAACCTTTTCTTTTGAGGCAATAATTGATATTTTTATTTATAGACATATCTATAGACATATTTTTAGCCTATTTTGTGCCTCCCCTCTTGCCTGCACCCTTGGCGGGGGTCTACCTCACCATCCCCTAGCTATGGCCCTGGTCAGGGTGAAGGATATTCCAGGCTTGCCTTCTGCCTGACATGCTAGTTTTCTATGTGCAGGGAATATATGTACTACAGGCATTATAGCAGCAGCATTTTGATCTATGAAATGTAAGACTGCTTATTTTCATTCACTGTCTTCTTTCCCTCTCCTCTGCCTCTCCGCTTTTGTTTTGTAGGTGGGTGGCACTTTGGGCTAAACCACAGAGCCTAGGGCTTGCCGATCAGAAGGTTGGCGGTTCAAATCCCCGCAACAGGGTGAGCTCCCGTTGCTCGGTCCCTGCTCCTGCCAACCTAGAAGTTCGAAAGCACGTCAAAGTGCAAGTAGATAAATAGGTACCGCTCTGGCAGGAAGGTAAACAGCGTTTCCGTGCGCTGCTCTGGGTCGCCAGAAGCGGCTTAGTCCTGCTGGCCACATGACCCAGAAGCTGTACGCTGGCTCCCTTGGCCAATAATGCGAGATGAGCAGCGCAACCCCAGAGTCGGTCACGACTGGACCTAATGGTCAGGGGTCTCTTTACCTTTACCTTTATATAAGCAGTATATTCATATTGTTAATAAATAAATACATTTATAGCCTGGCCGTTCACCATGCAGTCCCGGGATGGTTTGCATGCAACTCATTACAATTTATCCAGCCAAGTGCAAGAATATTTTGCATCAAGAATCCATTTCATCCGGGACACTATCACCAGTATGGAGCCTTCTATACCAGAAGAGCTGTAAATCTTAATTTCAAAAATAGGAAAGAAAATAAATAAAGGCAAAAACCTACCTGAATGTATCTGCTGTCTGCGGAAAAATCCATCTGAATGACAAAGCTTGGGATGTCTTTACAGTAGCCGATGCGGTTCAGGGTTGTGCCTTGGGTGAGGTCATAGAAGTCGACGGTGTGTTCCTGTGAGCCCACCGCCAGGAACCGGTTATCAGGGCTGATTCTGCACAGCAAAACAAGAAGGAGCAGGGCTTTGTTAAGACAGTGCTGGGCCACGAAGTGTAAGGAGAGTTCCTCGCTTGGGAAAAAGCTGCACATGATGCTTGGCAAATGATACTTTAGAATGCCTTGCGTTCCTGGGAAGATCACCTGTGGTTTGTTGAGTGGTGCTCAGGTGGTTTGGAAAGCTGTTTTTAAATAAGATGTATGTTCCAGTCAAGGGACACGGGTAGCGCTGTGGGTTAAACCACAGAGCCTAGGGCTTGCTGATCAGAAGGTCGGCGGTTCGAATCCCCACAACGGGGTGAGCTCCTGTTGCTCGGTCCCTGCTCCTGCCAACCTAGCAGTTCGAAAGCACGTCAAAGTGCAAATAGATAAATAGGTACCGCTCTGGCGGGAAGGTAAACGGCGTTTCTGTGTGCTGCTCTGGTTCGCCAGAAGCGGCTTAGTCATGCTGGCCACATGACCTGGAAGCTGGACGCTGGCTCCCTCGGCTAATAATGCGAGATGAGCGCCGCAACCCCAGAGTCAGTCACGACTGGACCTAATGGTCAGGGGTCCCCTTTACCCTTTATGTTCCAGTCAATACAGAGTTTTCATTTCTTTTACAGGCATGGGGAGAGGAAGCCAAAACTTGTGTGACATAAAACCCTTGAAGATATTTATCCAACCCACTCAGCTTTGTAGTCCTATCTCCTCAGACAAGATCCTCCTACAGCTTCCAGATCTGCTCAAAAGCACAGCAAGAGAAGACTTCCCTCCCCCCACTGTCCAAAGAATTCCCCCGCTCCTCAGATTATCTGGCATTTCAGCGCAACTTTATTTGTGGTAATGCGACCTGCAAAGGACAGGCTACAGAGCGGAATGGAGTTTCTGCCTAATTAAATTTCCCTTGGAAATTGCTTTGCTCACCAGCTGCAGTATTTGTTCCAGGGGAGATCTTATTTTAGAGATCATCTCCCCCCCTCCCCTATGAGGCTGCCCACCTGCTGAAACCACCTTCAAGAGCCCCAATCTGCATTCCCTTGAGTCACAAAGTGAGGACAACTATGGAAGCAGCAGCACTTTCTTGGTGGTGGCCCCGTGATTATAAATAATATCACTCAAGAGGTGTGGTTAAGGGTTCCATATGGTTCTGCAAGGCCTATCTGATCAGACTCATCGCTCTCAACTGCACTTATTGTTCTTTGGCTAGCAAGAACTAGGGATGGCTATGGAATATCTGTTTTATTAGCTTTACGGTTTCTTGAAGTTTCTAGAACAGGGGAAGCCAATGTGGTACCACCAAAATGTTGTGGACGACAACTCCCCATTATCCCTGACCTCTGGTCATCTTGGCTTGGAGTGATGGGAATTTAGTCCACAACACCTGGAGGGCCCCATGTTACCTACCCTAGGCTTAAAGGTAAAGGTAAAGGGACCCCCGACCATTAGGTCCAGTTGCGGACAACTCTGGGGTTGCGGTGCTCATCTCGCTTTATTGGCCGAGGGAGCGGGCATACAGCTTCCGGGTCATGTGGCCAGCATGACTAAGTCGCTTCTGGCGAACCAGAGCAGCGCACAGAAATGCTGTTTACCTTCCCAACGGAGCAGTACCTATTTATCTACTTGCACTTTGACGTGCTTATGAACTGCTAGGTTGGCAGGAGCAGGGACCGAGCAACGGGAGTTCAGCCCGTCACGGGGATTCGAACTGCCGACCTTCTGATCGACAAGCCCTAGGTTCTGTGGTTTAACCCACAGCGCCACCCACGCCCCTTTATTCTAGGTTTAGTGTGAAGTAATCCCACCTGGGCAATGCTTTCCAAAGGAGTACATTCACCAATTCCGCAACAAGCCGTTAGCAAGCATCACACGGCACAAAACCAAATGGCTCACGAGCTGGTCAGTTGCACTTCTGCCCATCTTGGTCACCCCACAACCTAGCCAAAATACCTGATGTCCTGGATGGCAGACTTGCGGTCTCTTTTCTTGCCCCACACTTTAAGGCTGTTCACGAGCAAAATGATGAACTCTCCGTTCTTCATGCCAATGGCGACCATTTCGCCGTCGGGGCTGTAGGCGGCACATCTGGCAGCATGGCCCAGATTCACTTTGTTCAGAAGTTTCTGCGGGGTGGAGTTGGCGACACTTTGCTTCAGGGCATGATTTACAACTCAAGACACTTACACACACACACACACACACACACACACACACACTTCATCCTCATTCAGCTACACCAGTTTGTGCAGCTGAACAGTGCTTGGCATCAACTTTCTGACTGGGACATTGTACCCAACCCCAGTTTCTGGATCAGGAGTCAAACCATTCACACATTGCATGGTTCTTCATGCAGTCAGGGATACAAGCAGGGAAGTTACTTTCTGCATGCATATGCCCCTTTAACTGGGTTGCAGTGATATTTACCAAGATATCATAAGAACGTAAAAAGAATCCTACAGAATCAGTCCAAAGCAAGGCCAGATTTAGGTTTGATGAGGCCCTAAGCTACTGAAGGTAATGGGGCCCTTTATATGTCCAGCTGTCCTTTGTCAACAACAAATTGTCGCTGTTTTTTTGTGTTGAATATATGCTATATTGTAATTTATGAACATAATAGGTATCTAAAGCCATTTGCACATAACAAAATATGTATTTAATCAAAGTAATTGATATAGAAATGAGCAAACCAGTGATATTTTAGGGAGCAGGCTAGCAGGCGGGGCCTATTACTTACATCATAAGAGCCTACACAACACAAAACACTGTTGCTGTATGTAGGTTTTATTTTATTTATTTTTTATCTTATATTTTGGAAATGTACATCCAGTTTTTTCCCTTTAATTTTTTTGGGGGGCCCCTAAGGGAGTGGGGCCCTAAGCTATAGCTTGTTTAGCTTATACGTAAATCCAGAACTTGTCCAAAGGGCTATTTAGTCCAGGAGCCTGTTCTCACAGAGACCCACTGGATGTCAACAGGAAGACCATAAGCAGGTCATGACCACACCTGCACTTTCTCCCCTTGTGAATCTGCCGCTGAGCCTGAAGGTGCTATCCTGGCAAGCAGCCATTGATACCTTTATTCTCCACAAATTTGCTTCATTCTCTTTTGAAGCCCTTCGACATGGGAGGCCGTAACTACACTGTGGTAGTTTAACTCTCTGATGTGTGAAGAAGTACCTCATTTCTTACAATATCTGTCTGGTAGCTTGATTAAAACAGCAGGTTTGCAAACACAGTGGATTCAGATCCCTTGATATACAACTCTGGGATTCATTCAGTTGGCAGTAGAACCAATTTCAACCAACTGCAAAATGTCCCGACGTTCTTTGTTAATCAGATAATCTGAAATGCTTCACATCTTTACAGCTTGCTTGGAAAAGCCCTTAAAAGTAATAATGATTAGTTGTGATAAATGGAGGTTTGCCGAGGGACCCGGAGTTCAAGAGACACCTTTGCAAATCACCAGGCATGATCCAGGCAAAGTTAAGCACATGTGGCTCAGCTGAATCTAATTTGTACTCAACAGTTCACCATTAAAATAGGAGTTATGTTAACCCTCTGCGTAGAGTTGCGGTCAGGGCAAACACAAGAGATTTTGAAGCATTTTGGAAATGAGAGGTGCAATGATAAATTCTAAGCTCCAACAACAGGAGCAGCCTATAATTTTCCTAAGTACACTGAAGGCCGCAATTCAACCCAGGCAGCTCTTACTTTGTCACAAAGGTCCCAGATCCTTGCGGTGCCATCATTACTAGCAGAGATGAAGATGTCTTTGGAGGGATGAGTAGCCAAGCCCCAAATCTCTCCTTCCATGTGGCTGTCAATCAGCAGGTTAGAAGCACCATTTTTCTCTCCAATTTCAATTATTTCTCCATCTTTGGATCCCACTAAAATTTTGCCCTGTTGATATTTCAAAGTCCAAGTCAGTATTTATTTATTTTAAAAAAACTTCTACTTAGAGAAGCATGAATTTCAAAAGACTGCTGCATTTTTTTCACATATTATTATTATTATTAGTCATGTCATTTCTATACTGATTTTTTTTAATCCTCAAAGCGGCTTGCATTAAAACATCAAATAAAACAATCCAGAATAAAACATTACTGAAGAAAGTCAAACATAAAGTATACATTCAAAGCAACGTAATTAATAAAAACTAAAATATTATCTCAAGGATTTCAAAATAAACCACTGCAAAGGAAGTCAACCACAGAACGCACATGTAACGTAGCAAAGTTAACAAAGGAAGTCCTAAAAAAATTATCTTACAACATTACTTTCGTTCTGCATCCAATGCTGATCAAAGGAAGAGAGAGGAACAGGAAGTACTATATGCTCCTTCCTCTCCAGGGGAGGAGGGGATGACATCACAGAGAACTCGCTCTACCAATTGTATTTCTATGGTCTGAGTATCTGCCTATTAGCAATACAGCTCTGTGGACTTAGCCCTTTCCCATGCTCACTAGCAAGAATATGCATTTGTTAGGTTTGGCTGCTAATCTCCCACACATGGGAGCTGCAAGGTTGTTCCAACAAGTTTCCCCACCTACCCACCAAGATGTTAAGCAGATGCAGAGAATGCTGCGCTACTCACAATAAATTCTGTCCTTGCAGGTGTTATAAGAATTTTATTTTTTACTTATATCACAGGAATCTTGGGCTTGAAGGTGGGCTCTGTGTCTAGGGGGCTGCGCCTCCTCTTTCTATCGACACGCTGCCTCTCCTTGGGAGACACCACCAGATACGCCTCCACCTCTGAATGCTTCTGCTGTGTCACGTCAGGCTGTGCTCAGCTGTCTCACCCCTGCCATTCATCACCCTCTTCCCCAAGTGTCTGCCACTCGTGGCCAGAATAAGGAAACCCAGAGGGAATCAAGACAGATTGTCTGCTATATGTTCAGAACCACCTGTCTCAAACATCTTCCTACCCATTGGAGCTTCCTAGCTTCCTTTTCTCCATAAGCAGAATCTCTCTCGAAGTGCAGATCACTTTTTATTGTTTTGCTAAACACTCGATCTTAACAAGAGCGAGGAGAACAAATGGCAATGCATTTTGTGCATCTCACGTACTTTGCCTCGGCACACTGAACGGACACACTCCACGATTTGCCCTGTCTCAAGCTGAAATGCCCGGCAACGTTTCATCTCCTGGTCCCACAGTTTCACAGCACCTCCTTCTTTCGTCCTGGGGGGGGGGGGGTAAAAGTATGGATGATGTCACTTAAGATAGAAGAAGAAGAGTAGGAGTTTGGATTTGATATCCCGCTTTATCACTACCTGAAGGAGTCTCAAAGCGGCTAACATTCTCCTTTCCCTTCCTCCCCCACAACAAACACTCTGTGAGGTGAGTGGGGCTGAGAGACTTCAGAGAAGTGGGACTAGCCCAAGGTCACCCAGCAGCTGCATGTGGAGGAGCAGGGACGCGAACCCGGTTCCCCAGATTGCGAGTCTACCGCTCTTAACCACTACACCACACTGGCTTCCATGTTCCCTTTAAAGGCTGGCTGTGTCTTTCCTGCAATGACTGCAAGGCATCTGCATGTCTGAAAACAAGTAGTAACCCCATCCACCCCACCCCAACAGGCTGGGTGCATGTTTAGCATGTTTTCAGATGCATGAATGCCCTATAAGTAGCACAAAAATGCAAGCGACCAAAGGTGGAGATGTATTTTGTTGTAGCATGCAAAGCAGACTTTCTTCTTTGGGAATTAAACAGTGATTTGAACTCCTCTCTGAAGAAGTGGAGCAATTGTCAAGCGGTGGCAACTGCAAACAGAAACAAGTTATAGTCTCTTACGGTCTTTCTTTCCCCCCAGTAACAATGAGTCCATCGCGAAGCGTTGTGTACATTGTAAAGACGGGCCCAGTGTGAGCTTTTGCCACCAGTCTGATCAGAAAGTGATCCTTCCAGACATAAACATCTCCATTTATGGCACCAGTGAAAGTAAGGTTATTCTGAAAGAAACAGTAATGAGCTGCTTTGTAAATGCCATTAATTAAAGGAATCTGTTACTTCTCAGCATAATTAACCGCAATCTTGTAGGTCACAGATTGTCAGCTACTTTGGACCAGTGTACTTTGGCATCTACATTGACCCCTCATGAATGGACGGATTCCATTCTGAAGTTGGTGCACTCTAGCAGAATGTCTCGATTCCAATACGCCTAGTTATACAACCTTTGGTCAAATGGGTGGGAAACGTTGGAGGTGGTTTGGACGGACATGCTTAGCAGCACAGGACTTCGTTGTTACCAGAGGCTACAGAAATGAAGAAGCAACTCAAGTCATTGAGATAGAAGTGAGCAATTCTTCAGGCTGTTTACTTGTAAGTAAGTCTCTTTGCTTTCAGTGGGACTTACTTCCTAGGAAGTAGGTTTCAGATTGCAGCCTTAGTCATGAAATAATAATAATAATATCCCGCCTCCCTGCTGAAAATCCCACAAGTAAAAGCACAAACTCACCGCTCCAAAGGCCACAGAAAGCATGGTTTGCATTTTGGCATCTTCCAACGAACCAATGACTCCCTTTTTATAGAGCAAAGCGCTTCCAGCCAGAGTCCAGAATTTCATGTGTTTGACTCCAACAGAGACAAACTGGGTGTCTGAATCTGGACGGAACTCTACAACAAAGATCCTTTCTAGGTGGCCTCCTCTGCTTGCAATTTTAGCACCTGCGGAAATCAAAAGGGAGCGGCAAATCAGTAAACACAACAGATGCATCAGTTGTGTACCAGTTAAAAGCACCACACACACTTTAAAAAAGTTGTTTAACATTTAATGTGTGGCTTTTCCTTTAGAATTCGTGGTTCTTCCAACTACTGTATTGCCCCGAATATAAGCCGCACTTTTTCTCCCAAATTCCGACTGTGAAAAGTTAAAGTGCAGCTTATATTTCCCACCCACCCCCTTGAATTTTAAAGGTGCGGCTTATTTGCGGGTGCAGCTTATATGCGGGCCAATACAGTAGTAAGAAAGAGACTGTGTATGTGTCGCAGTGAGCCCCCGGGGCAATAGGGTCAATCTGTATGTGATTGATGCAGAAAGCTCCGAAGCATAGTGGAGGTCAAACAGTTCTGGCTCCACACCCCCATTTACTTTGGAGGAGACACTGCTCAGTGGCTTTGTATGTAGAAGATCTCTTGTTCAGTCCCTGACCTCCCCAGAGTATTGAACCTGGTGTTGGGCTGTGGGTAGCAGCTCTTCTGTTCGGGAATGGAATGAAGACCTCGAGCAGAAGCTGGGAAAATGCAAGCTGGACCCTCCCCTTGGATATTTTTAGCCCCTTTTAATTTTTTAGACTACTATATTCATTCTGCGTTTTAATTTCTTTTAGCTCTGTAAAGCACGTTTCAGATTTTAAATGCTGGTCTATGACCGTAATAAAATTTGATTGATTGATTGATTGATTGATTGATTGATTGTGTACGCACCTTCCTGCCATCTCCACACTGTGATTGTATGTTCAGGATCAACTCCCACAGACACTAGGAGCTTGCCAGTAGCGCTGAAGTTGACGTAATTCACTCCTTTGGAATGGAAGCAACGCAGCATAGACAAGGTCTGCTTAGTCATAGCATCCCATATGTGGATAGAAGGTGTTGTACCTGATTTATTTTAAAAGGAATGGGGAATTAAGAAGGTTTCATTTAAAGTCATCCATCTTCAGAGGCAGGTGCATTTTATCAACAATAAGGCAGCTAAGACAAAACCATTTGCATCCCTCCCCAAGAACCACATGTAGTAGTAGCTCATGGAACACACATGAGTGGGTTGGGGGGAGAAATATCAGACTTCATGACGGGAGACATGTTCTAAAATGATCATAAGGAAATGTTCATGGAAAGATGCACAAAACCACGCACAAAAACCAAACCTGCCCATGTTCAACTTGTATCTGCAGTTGACATAGATACAACAACAGGAGGAGCATGAAAAGGATCTGACGCGACTTTTCTGACTAGGACTCACAGGAGAGGAAAGCCTTACCTGGAAATTCTGTCATATCACCTGCACAGTGTGGGCAATGGCAAATGAGAAAGCACCAAGGGAAAACAATAGCGGAAATAAGTCACTGTTTCTAATGCTGAAGTGCTCAACATCAGCACCAGAAGGAAGAAGCACCAAAGAAATAAAAAAATAAAAAATCAACATGAATATGGATAAATAAACAACAAAAACAAAAGAAAGGCAGGAATATAGTTGAATCATATATTCAACGTAATGCATTTCTGCTGATACCTGTAGGGAGCCAAAATTGCCCCAATGCAGTGGGCTATTCTGGGAAAAAAGAATTTCCAGTGCAGACTGATGGAAACGTAACACTGGCTTTCTCTTCACTGCTGCCAAGAGATCATGAGCCAGTCGTGTGAATGTAGTTCCCCACTCCCCTCTCAGCAAGTACCCTCTTAACCACAGGAATGGAAAACACTGGAACTGACCTTAGCTTCCGTTAATAATAACCTGATTTTGAACCCTACCTTAGAATCATAGAATCTTACGAGTTGGAAGGGACCCAGGAGTCATCTAGTCCAACCCCCTGCAATGCAGGAATCTCAGCTAAAGCATCCACGACAGATGGATGTTTAAAACTATGTTTTCAGATCCTGGTTAAATATTCCAAGGGAGGATCTACGTTCATGGTTTTTAACGTTAAGGAATGGTTTTGATAACGTAGATGGACACACTGAGATCCTACTTTTTACGTTCATAATGTGTTATTACCTTGCCTTTTTATTGCTTACCCGTATTTTTCACTCCATAAGATGCACCTGACCATAAGACGCACCCAGTTTTTAGAGGTGGAAAGCCCCGGGTTTTTTGGGGGGTGGTCAGCTCACAGTTGTGCAGCTTCTTTTGCAAAGGGGAAAAGCCCCGTTTTTTGAGGATCAGCTCAAAGTTGTTGAGCTTACTTTGCAAAGGGGGAAAAAATTCTGTTTTTATGGGGTTCAACTCACAGTTCTGCAGCTTCTTTAGGGAAGGAAAGGGAGCCGTTTCTACAGTTTCCAGACAGATAATCTAATCAGCCAGTCACATGTCGCTGGGGGGGAAAAACAGCCTCCGTCTGCAGAACATTCAACAATGGAGGCCTGGGCAAGGGGGCAGGGCCAGAAAGGGAGCCAGCGATCGACCACACATTCGCTCCATAAGACGCACAGACATTTCCCCTTACTTTTTAGTAGGAAAAAAGTGAGTCTTATGGAGCAAAAAATACGGTATTTTTATAGCTTTATACTATGTTGGTAAAACACTGCTCATACACCCCTATGTAGGGTTTTACCATTTATTTATTTTTACTGTATTTAAACTCCAACCGCCCTCCAATGGTATTTGAGGCGTGATGTTCAGGGAGGGAGGAAGAATTAAAATGTGGAGCAGAGCAACCAGCGACAAGCAGCAGGGATAGAAACATTGCTTTGGAATAGGGTGTGGCCGGATATTACTTATATTTGACCCCTCCTCCAAAAAAAACAAAAACAAACCCAAGGTAAAAAACATTTTAATTAACAAGTATGCCCTATGACGTTTTAGAACGGCATATCTAATTGTGAGAGGGATGTGTGTCCTCCTCAAGAGCAAGCATCCACAGACACCGTCTACTAAACTAATTGCTTTATTTACAGCTTCAAGCGTGACAGGTGTTACAGTTCAGCATCCGACCCTTCTGAGTCAGATCCTCGAAGTACCGGTTTGCGGCTCCGCCCCCAGCATAAAAGCTTAGGGAAACCCAGGCGCCGCCTCCCCTCTTTCCGCTTCCGTCCTCTGGACCTAAGGGGGGGCGGCGCTCGCCCCTTTCCTTTCACTTCCATCCTCCATGCTGGTGGTGTCCGAGGCTCTGGCAGGATCTTCTAGCCTCACCTCCTCTCTGCTCTCCATTTCCTGATCCCCTCCCATTGGCTGCACTGGAGCCCCGGTTGGGAGTTCCTCCCATTGCTTCATTACCGCTTCTGGTGTTAACAGGGGCTGTGTCTGTTCCTGGTCCCACACCCTCAATAACTCTTCGGGCGTCAGCTGTGCCCTGTCTTGGCCAGCTGTGTCCTCAGACACTGCTTCGGAACCCAGCCAGCCCCTGACACTAATATTGTTGTAATAGGGGGAAATAATGTTAAATAGGTCCATGTAGATCCAGCCCAAGTTGTAAAATGATGTCAAACTCCCTACACACATACCCATGATGTCAAAACATTGCCAAGCCCCATTCAAGATGAATGGAATTTTTCACCGGCCAACACAGCCAGCCAGTAAATCTTCTCAGTTCCTTAAATATTGCAAAATAATGTTTTTTTTTGCGTTTTGTGTGTTTAGATTTACTTTCCTGATGGATATCCACAAAGACAAGAGAGGAAAGGGAGATTTCCTTTGGAAATGTTGTCGAGAGCCTGAAGCCTAATATGTCATCAGCAGGAGAAGTTTCAACTTAAACCTCTCAGTTCGTGCGATGATTGTGTTAGGCCCCAAATCATCTATCTGCATGCAGGTAGTTTCAAGCTCTTAAAGAAACACAGGCGTTTTATTAGGGAGTTATAGAGAGTTCCAGTGGAAATGCTGACTGAGACTGAATAAGAACTGGTGTTCCTTCCATGTGGCAGGTTAATGAGAAGACAGCGAATTAAGGAAGCCATGGTAAATGGCAGCACACCAAACAGCTGTTATCCAGAGATTCCCCAAAGACACACAGGGGCTATTTTCATGATAGCTTTTTGCTTGGGTAATATCAAAGGTGCTAGCTAGAGTAGAGGACACATTTTGCTTGTAAAAACCGTCAGGGTTAATGCCTAGCATTGCCTATCGAACCCTATCTCTTTATTGCGGTCAATTAACAGTATTCAAAAGGGAAACTTAGGTCTGAAGAGATGAAATAGCACCAAACAAAGCAAAACCGAGGACCATAACAATGAAATAACTTGCAGCTGTATCATAGTATAGAGAACATTAGACACAGAGAGCAAAAATTAAAGTTTGCTTTAAAAAATCAGTCCTGGGTGGGTTTTACATGCAGCAACGTAGCATTTAGACCAGGGATCAGCAAACTTTTGCGTTGGCGGGCTGGATCGCCCATGCGCGGGAGCACGTGGGCGCGCTCGAACTTGTGCACATGCGCACATGCATGCCACTCTTTCATCGCTGGCTTTTGGAGCCATGGAGGGGGAGGAAGAAGCCGTGGCTGCGTCCCAGAAGTCAGTCCCCGCACGGAGCTAAACTGGCGCGGGGACTGACCGAGCGGGCGGCAAGGACCGGGGGCCGGTTTAATGACGCCCTCGGGCCATATACGGCTCGTGGTCCGTAGTTTGCCAACCCCTGATTTAGACACCTTGGAAGAGGGAGATGCGTTCTCTCCAGATTCACAGGGATGTTTCCCTTGACTATTTGCCTGAGACCTTAGGGAGTTGCTACATGTCTGAGCAGAAAATTCTGACCTAGGTGGTCTCCTTATATTGGGTTCAGAATGAAGATGCCCATCCAATAGCAGGGTGGAGGAAAATAATTCAGGAAGGATAACTCTGTCCAGTTTCATACTCCCTACATCTAAACAGAGGGCCAGCATCATATAATCATAGAATTGTAGAGTCGGAAGGGATCCCGGGGGTCATCTAGTCCAGCCCCCTGCAATGCAGGAATCTCAACTAAATACTTTACTTTTAACTTGACTATGAACCTACCAATCTGGCTGGTTGCCACCACGTTTTTGTACTTTGGATGCTGGTTGACCGTTAGGCAGAGGATGTCATCCGTATGCTCCAGGTAGAAAGTCTGGATTCCTATGCGATTCCAAAGAAACATTGGTTTTAGAATAGAAATTGAAACAGAGGCGATTGCAATATATGTACAAAAAGTCAGTACTAGGAAAAATGAACTTATCTGAAGAGGGGAAAAGGAAATTATCACTTCCGTTTGCATAAGAACAATTGAAACTTGATATAAGAATAGCTTTTAGACCATTTCAACAATGATTTATGCTGCAATCCTAACTTTGCTTATCTGGAAGGGTGCCCTATTGAATTCAACAGGACTTACTTCTCAGCAAAGATGAGTTAGGATTGCACTGTTAGTGATTTTGCTGAACACCTGTTTATGCCATCCTACACCATCTATCCATAATTTACTTTAAAAGCCATAATTTACTTTAAAAGAGGGATTGTGGTTTGCATTCATAAGGGATTTCATCCCTGATACCTCAGGATCTTGGAGAGTGGAGCAAGGAAATAACTGCAACCAAGACCATGGGAAGTTACTACCATTCAGAGTAGATAATACTGGACCAATAATAATAATAATTTTATTATTTCTATGCTGCCCATCTGTCTGGGTTTCCCCAGCCACTTTGGGCAGCTCCCAATAGAATATTAAAACCACAATAAAACATCACACATTAAAAACTTCCCTAAACAGGGCTGCCTTCAGATGTCTTATAAAAAAAGTCAGATAGTTGTTTATCTGTTTGACATTTGATAGGAGGCCATTCCACAGGGCGGGCACCACTACCAAGAAGGCCCTCTGCATGGTTCCCTGTAACCTCACTTCTTGTAGTGAGGGAACCGCCAGGAGGCCCTCGGAGCTGGACCTCAGTTTCTGGGCTGGACGATGGGGGGTGGAGACACTCCTTCGGTTATACAAGGCCGAGGTCCTTTAGGGCTTTAAAGGTCAGCACCAACACTTTGAATTGTGCTCGGAAAGCATCAATTGCCTGCCCCAGTATAAAGCAGCTGAAAGAAAATGGGGACATACATCTTTTGGGCTTTTCATGGGCATCTGGCTGGCTACAGTGAGAACAGAGTGCTGAGCTACCGGTAGGCCTGATCCAGCAGCCATATCCTTCTTACATTCTAATACAGTGGTACCTCAGGTTGCAAATACCTCGGGTTACAAACACTTCAGGTTACAGACTCCGCTAACCCGGAGGTAGTACCTCGGGTTAAGAACTTTACCTCAGGATGAGAACAGAAATCGTGCGGCGGCGGGAGGCCCCATTAGCTAAAGTGGTACCTCAGGTTAAGAATGGTTTCAGGTTAAGAACGGACCTCCGGAACAAATTAAGTTCATAACCAGAGGTACCACTGTATTGTTTCAAGCCCTGTCACTCAGAAACAGTTCCTCCACATGCAGAAGGGCCTCTCCATTGAGTCCTATGCACACTTCTTGCACAGGTATCCCATTTAGGGAAGTTTTTAATGTGTGATATTTTAATGTATTTTAGTGTTTGTTGGAAGCCGCCCAGAGTGGCTGGGGGGACCCGGCCAGATGGGCGGGGTACAAATAATAAATTATTATTATTATTATTATTATTATTATTATTATTATTATTAGTGTAATGGAATTTTTATGGGATCCTTTGCCACCAGAAGTCAAGATATAGGAATTTTTATGGGATCCTTTGCCACCAGAAGTGAAGATATAGGAGGGCTGGGAGGTGTGTGTGCATTTTCCCTCTTTGAATTACCTGTCGAAAGGTTTTGAACTATGCATGCTGCAGCAGTATGGAAAATAATATCAGCACCATCGTTGAGGTAATGAAGGTTGTTGCGACAATCAAATCCGCGATACCCAAAAACATGGTCTAAAGCCAACTCCTAGAAAGAAAAATGTACCAAGATAATAAGAGGGTTATATGCTACTTTTGGTGAACACTTCTTTTTCCCCATCAAAGGAGACACAACAACAACGACATTTTAAAAAGAGACATTTTCTCTAGCCACCAACCACAAAAACATAAAAACCAGAGTGGAACAACGTCCAAATTGTTCTGATGCTGATAATATCCGCAAAGTTTTATCCAAATCATACAAAGAAATTCTGAATCGATAAGCAACATGCAATTAAAAAAAAATGGTTTGCAGAACATTAACAAATATTTACCTCATTCACAATAAAGCCAGTTCAACATCATAAGAAATTAAAATTGTAGACTAAAGTATCAGCTTGACAGACACTTCTTGCTCTTCCAGAAGTGATGGGACCAAAGTTTCTCCATACTATTCTCATCCTTTAGCACTCAAGCAAATTATAAATCCTCATGCCACAAATCTATTGATAAGTCTCCATGGGATGAATGCGTGTGAGTTCAACTACATGCGGCACAATGCAAGGTACTGAACCTTTTCACTTAGCATTTATCTTTTCATATTGTCAAAGGTGAACCTATCTTTGCTCCACACTTCCTAGGCACTGGTACGGATTTTTCAGGTCCACATCTGAGTAGACTTTTGTTTTGTTTTGTTCCAGTGCTTTTCTGGGAAAAACTGCGTTCTACTGAACCTGCTGAATCGGAGCAAATGCCATACATGGAAAACCCAATTGCTGTTTGCTCTGATTTGACTTGGAGCATTAAAAGGGACTTTGACAAGTTGGCAGCAGCATTTCCAAACATGACTCTAATTTGGTCGATGCTCCTGGAAAAACGTGCGTGCCCAGCTGCCACTAACAAGGCCAGGAAACTCGTGAACTGAGCGGTGACTCGGAAGGTGGAAGAGCTGAAGGACCGGGTGATTGCGCACCTCGCCATTACGTTCAGCAAAAGAGGCCTTGTTCTGTACTGACAGTGTACATATTTCCAATCAGGGAAACGATGTTTGGTTGGCCGTGGTCTCTGAGGGCATTAGTGGTTGGTTGCAGGTGTGAGGGTATCGGTGGCGAGCCTTCAGCTCGAGTGGCAGTTAGGCCACGGGTAGGCAAACTAAGGCCCGGGGGCCGGATTCGGCCCAATCGCCTTCTGAATCCGACCCCCGGATGGTCCGGGAATCAGTGTGTTTTTACATGAGTAGAATGTGTCCTTTTATTTAAAATCCATCTCTGGGTTATTTGTGGGGCCTGCCTGGTGTTTTTACATGAGTAGAACGTGTGTTTTTATTTAAAATGCATCTCTGGGTTATTTGTTGGGCATAGGAATTCGTTCATTTTTCCCCTCCAAAATATAGTCCGGCTCCCCACATGGTCTGAGGGACAGTGGACCGGCCCCCTGCTGAAAAGGTTTGCTGACCCCTGGCGTTAGGCATTGGTAAAACCTGGATTGGGGGAGGTGAGCTGTGGTCATCACCTGCCCCTCCGTTCTAAAGAGTATTCCATTAAAGGAATCCAGGGGTCGTGGTTCCTGTCCAAAGCCCAGGTGGAGGCTAGGTAGGGCCATGGCACGACCTTCCGGTGACCCTGAGGGGAGCTCCGAGTTGATGTGCATCAACAGGGCTCCCGCTACTGGTGGTTACCCCTTGTGAGACTTCCTGCAGGTGGGCAGGAGTCAGATATAGTTGGTTCAATTCCAATGCCTAAGCCAATACTGCTCACTTTCTGTAACCAATAAAGTTGTGGCCTAAATTTTGCCGATTAACCTAAAACATGGTGTCCACGTGTTATTATTCAACATAAGGGGGTCTTGACATGCAAATGGCATACATGGAAAACCCAACTGCTGTTTGCTCTGGCAGGTCCCATTATTGGAAAAACTGACACAAAAATTAAAAGCAGCAAGAGGCCAATAAGAAATTCATTGCAACTGCATGTGCAAATTAAACATTTTGCATGGCTTGTGGAGAAGAACATCAAAAACAAATAAAAGTCACTGAGGGCAAAGACCAGCTTGTTGCTTGTCCATAATTGCAATCGCACACAAAAACTCTCAAACACAAAGCAAAAATTCATTCAGCCCAGGTTGCAATTAGCATAAAATAACGAAGGATTAACTCTGACCTCAACCAGTTTCCTTTTTTTATTGATGTTATTCTTTTGCAGTTTCTCAGGTTGAGGAGCAGCTCTGCTAACTGGAGGCCTGAAAGAAGCACAACGAAAACACGAAGATCAGCACACATGAATGGGTAAGAAATAACCTGCTGGATAATGAAACTAGCTAGCTGGAGCCTGGGTGGTGTATATCTTGCTGTCAAGGGTTCATGGCTGCTTCGAGATTATCTATGGTCGGAGAATGAGTTGCACTCTGCCGTGTTATTTCAAAATCACACTGGAGTGAATCTGAAACAATGCCAAAGCTGTTTTGGCTAGCATATGAAAGAGTCCCTTTATGTATAAATGTCAGGAAAGGCGGCAGGTTTGTTAAACCAGGCTTTCATAAAAAAAAAGAAAGGGAGAAATCTGCCCCAATCCCAAAGGCTCCTGCTCACTTGTATGGTTGTAAGCTACATCAAAGGCTGCTCTGACCATCAGGAGTGGCTTCTGAAGGAGCTGGGTATGTTTAGCCTGGAAAAGAGGAGATACGATAGCCATCTTCACATATCTAAAGGGCTGTGACATGGAAGAGGGAGCATACTTGTTTCCCCCCTGTTCTGGAAGATAGGACTCAAACCAATGGCTTCAAGTTACAAGAAAGGAGAGTCCGACTAAACAAAAAAAATTCTGACAGTAAGAGCTGTTGAACAGTGGAAGGGACTGCCTCTGGAGGTTGTGGACTCTCCTTCCTTGGAGGTTTCTCAGCAGAAGTTGGATGGCCATCTGTCTTGGATGCTTTAGCTGAGATTCCTGCATTGCAGGGGGTTGGACTAGATGACCCTTGGGTCCCTTCCAACTCTACAGTTCTCTGATTCTCTTGGAGAGGGCTGAGATGGCAAGGAGAGGATATGAAAGCCCTGGTGTGCACATGGAACATAATGTGTGGCCTTTTGCCTCCTGGCCTAAGGCCATAGCTGAGTGGAGGAGCATCTGCTCTGCATTCAGAAGGTCTCGGGTTCAATCCTTGTCACCCCCAGGTAGCAGTGGTGGACTATGGGCTCTCGGATTTCAGCGGTGCCCCGTGCGACATTGATACCCCTTCCCTCTTATGCTCTGTTCTACAGCATTGCTGTGGCGCCTCCTGCAGCATGGCACCCAGTGCGTCCACAATGGTTGCGCTACCCTAAAACCGCCTCTGCAGGCAAGGCTGGGAGTGTCCCCTGTCTGAAACTCTGGGTAGTCACTGCCAGTCAGTGAAGACAGTATGTAGCTAGATGGGCCAGCAGTCTGATTTAGTGTAAGGCATTTCTAAGATGAAACTTTTCATGATCTTTTTTTTTTTTTTTAAAGAAGGAACATATAGCACTGATCCAGCACTGTCTGCTCTGACTGGCAGTGGTTCACCAAGGACTCTTGTTCATTCTCAAAGAAGGGACTAGGTGTGGATGGAATCTCTGCAGATGTTTTTGAAAAAGGGGAAAAATCCACAGCTACTCTGTTGTCTCTGATAGATTTTGCAAGGACCCAGCTGTTAGCACGAAAACAAGCGCTGCCAGTTTCAAACAGCATCTCGGTATGAAACGAAGAAGGCATGAAGAATAGCATTTTACCATGTGCAATATAACTGGACGACGTTTATTGACTCTGTGGTTTGTTTTTTTAATAAGTCTCTGTGTTGTAGACATCTGACCCAAGTGACTTCTGAGTCCTCTTAGAACATGACTGTCTTTTCTGAAAGATTGGTTGCCAGACAAAGGCAGAATGTTTTTGTTAGTGAGGGCTCGGTTCTCTATGTTATTTACTGAGCATTTGTTTGGGGGTAATAATAACTGGCTGATTTTCTTCCTTTGCTTTGTTATGTAAGGATCAGCCAGAGACATTGACTCATAATTCTTTGTCTCTACTGCAGTAGCAATTAATGCCTGCAAAGTAAACAACTATAATTATTGGGGTGGTGGAAAGAGAACAGAAAAGACAAATACAATGAGCTGTCAGATACAAAGCCCTTATTGCTGGCTTCTATAAATATTTCTACTCTCTCATGCAAATGGAACAGAAGTCTATGGGTTCTTTCAGACATGGGCTTAATATTATAAATAAACCACTGAGATATCACAAATAGGATGCTGACAACAAGTTGTTGTTGTTTTAAAAAAAGTTTTATATGATTTCCCTTGGAAAAGATGAATCTGGATTAAATTGGGGGACAGATATGGGCTGGTGTTTTGGTAACAGTGATGTTAGTACTCATTGTATGCATGCTTTTTGCAGAGTCCACATTGGGTTGCAAAAAACTTGCATGCAATGAGGAGAACTGATCCCAAAATTAACACCCATCTTGAAGACGGTGATTGGGTCTTTGTAATCCTAAGCACAAAGACGAATTAGAATACTCTTGCTAATGGGAGACCTCTTTTTTTCCTTTTTGGCCTTCAGTGGCCTGTTAAGAGTCCTGGTTTCTTGAACTTCAAGAAGTAGTTTGAGAACAACTTTTTAGGAGCATAACTTTCTAACCACAGGAACTGGGCCATTGTACAGAGTGCTCAAATTATGGCAGTAAAAATTGGGGGTGCATAATGACATGATTAAGTCTTACCACTTGACTCCTTCTAGTTTTAGTAAAATTATCACTCTCCTGTAGTCTTCTTAAAAACAGTAATGGAGAGGACTGCCACAAAAGGTAAGGGGTTTATGATCCCTTTGCCCCAACCCCTGTGATATATCCATTCAAGTACACTGTGGGCAGCCATGAAAACATGAACTTCATGGTATTTTTTTTTATTTAAAAAAAGGATATTTCATTGTTAGGTTTGGTTATTCAGCTGAATCAAGCACACATACAAAAACTTGCTAAGACATAAATGTGCACATAAGACATTTCATGGCTTGCAATAATCTTGTGATATTAAGACAAAGGTCTTGAAAACGCTGGCAGCATTAAGATAAATTCAAAATTGTAAATAAGTTTTGATGGATATAATAATGGAATACTGAATAGTATAGTTTTTGTAAAATATGCAGGGATTTGTGATATGCAAAATGAACCATGGAAAGAGAAGAACAGAAGTCATTGATATCTTAAGGATGTAAAAATAAGAACTTTAAATTGTAAAACAGAATGTGTGTGTGTGTGTGTGTGTGTGTGTGTGTGTGTGTGTGTGACCAAGGTCTGATATGTTTTTCCCAATACATTGAATGAAATATACAACAGATCAATTATTATCTTTGGAGAAATGCTGAGCATATTATCGTAAAATAAATAAATCCACTGGAACAGCTTTTCCCAGCTTGAAGCCATCCAGATGTTTTCACCATTGGGAGTTGTCATCCAAGACATCTTGCAAGCCATCAGGTTAGAGAAGGCTGCAGTCAAATGACAATCATAAGGGAGGTACAGAAATATGTAGCAATGACCTTGGAAGCAGAGTTTTAAAAATATAGGTCATCACAAAGACGACAGCTAATATTGACTATGTCACATTATTTAGTTATAAAAAGTTGCAGCAAAGTTATTGAGAAAATAGCGGCAAACCAAACGACCACAACCCAAGGTAGTTAAGTATGTTCACTTTAGGCATGAGCAAAACACTTCAACACTGAAAAGAGTTACCTTGATCCCCTTGTAAGCAGCAAATAAAGCCAAGTGAGAAACTTAGTACAGTTCAGAGAAACAGAATCAGGCCATTATAGACATTCATGCACAAGCCTCGTTTGAACTGACCGGTCATTCCTGTGAGGCCATGCTATTCAAGCATGCCAGCAAGAACTAAAACAGAAATTAAAAGAGTGCACCAGTCCGCAAATTCAGAAAGGTCATACCCTGACATCGTGGGGCAAAGTCTGCACTAAAGATCCTACAAGACAAGGAGAAAAGAAAGAGAGGAACCTTTATCAGTGCTCCCCACATACTCCAAACAGCCCTGCAAAAAAGTCTTTTGGCATCTAGCACACCTAAAGAGAAGTCCAGAGTATAGGAACAGCTTCAAACAATAGATGGATGTGGGGTTTGTTTGTTTTTTGCTTTGCATTCTAAAGCATCATATATAAAACCGGCTTGCCATGGAGCCAACACTCAGCAGGAAACTGCTGAGAATCACAACTCCTTGAAGAGTCAAAACAAAATAAAAAAATTCCTTCCAGTAGCACCTTAGAGACCAACTAAGTTTGTTCTTGGTATGAGCTTTCGTGTGCATGCACACGAAAGCTCATACCAAGAACAAACTTAGTTGGTCTCTAAGGTGCTACTGGAAGGAATTTTTTTATTTTGTTTTGACTATGACAGACCAACACGGCTATCTACCTATTCTTCGAAGAGTGTTCCTGTGCGATATAAGTGCTTCCAAACACAAATTTGTCACATCCCCCTGTGTCTATTTGAGGTGCACATTAAAAAAAAATATTTTGAATGCACACCTAAATACGTAATATTTGAAGTGGCCCCTCGTGCCCATTCAAAGGCAACTTTCCCCCATCCCGATGCTCTCCGGATGTTTCACACTACAACTCCCATCAGCCACCGCCATGCTGGCTGGGGCTGGAAGAAGTTGTAGTCCAAAATAATCTGGAAGGTGCCAGGTTGGGGGAAGGCTGTTCTATGAAATACCAGATTCACTGGTTTACCGGCCTGTAGTGCTGCAATGGAAGGAGAGTGTAGGACAGTGATGGCTAACCTTGACACTCCAGATGTTTTGGAACTACAACTCCCATCATCCCTAGCTAACAGGACCAGTGGTCAGGGATGATGGGATTTGTAGTTCCAAAACATCTGGAGTGTCAAGGTTAGCCATCACTGGTGTAGGATAAGGAATGTTTTCTGCATTATGCTGATCCAAAGGCTCTGTCTGTGAAGTTTCACTTTAGAGGGGTGGGGTCATGGGCGTACCCAGGGGGGGCAGGGGGGGTAGCTGCCCCCCTAGAAGCAAAAATGATCAGCGTCCATTCAAAGCAAACCTGAACGACCATGGCTTGCCCCCCCCCCTAGTTTTGATCCTGGGTACGCCCCTGGGTGGGGTGGCTGTAGAGAGTTAGGGCTCCTCTGCACTCCCACTTGTCCCATGTCAAGAAAGCACAAAGTTTCTCCACTGCCCTGCCCCTTTCCCAGGGAAAACCTGCTCTTTGGCTCGAAACGGGAGCAACGAACATTGAAGAGCATAGGTGTGGGCAAGCTCTTGCTGTACAGCTGCCGTAGACTCCAAACGCCCAGTCCGTTTCGTTTTTAAGAGATTCCTCTTAAATTTAAGAGGGTACAAAGCTCTCCACCACCCTAGACTGCCGCCTCCTCCCTTGTCATGCAATGCTAGTAAATTCTGCAAGGCTGAAGTGGCAATTCAATAAGCTTTTGGGTTGAAATGTAGTCCGATCACTCCTTTAGGCCACCATTGCATAATCTTCTACTAATTCTACTAGAATTACCGTATTTTTCCATCTATAAGACGCCCCCATGTATAAGACGCCCCCTATTTTTGAGGCAACAACCAATCGCCAGTCCACCCTTGGGACTACCCTTGTATAAGACGCCCCCTAATTTTTGACATTATTTTTAAGGGGGGAAAACCTAGTCTTATACATGGAAAAATACGGTAAGCGAAAACCAGCAACTCGTGTCTAAGGAGCAATTTCCAAAAGGGGTGAAGAACTGAAGGATTCCTCACCCCACTCCCACTCTGCAGGGGGGAAAATAGGAAAAAGCATTGTATGAAAAGTGATTTAACGCTGTGTTCCTCTGCCCACTTACCTGGGAGTAAGCCCCATTGAACCCAATGAGAGTTACTTCCGAGTCAGCATATATAATACGGTGCTGCAACACAGCGATCCTATGCACACGTACCCCAGAGTAAGCTCTGTTGGGCACAGCGGGACTTACGTCATTCTAGGCACTGGGATCACCAGGGCCAGGAGGCAATGGTGTGTCTGAATATCTTTTCTAACATCCATTTCCACAGGAGCAGTAAGGAACCTGCCTGCCGCTCCAATACTGAGTAGCCCAGCCACTATCAACAGAAATGTCCATGGGTTGGAGCAGGGGTCGGCAACCTTAGGCCCATGGGCCACAAGCGGCCCACGGGGGTCGTTTAACCGGCCCATGAGCCACCCCTGAACCAAGCCGCCTGCTTGGCGAGTCCCCGCGCACTGCGCTAAACTGGTGCAGTGCAGCGCAGGGACTCGCTTCCGTGGCACCGGAAATTGCGTCTGTGCAGATGCAGACGCCAGAAATCGCGTCTGTGCAGGCGCAGGTGGCAGAAATCGCGTCTGGGCAGGCGCCGGAAATCGCGGGCGGGTGCGCGATTCGGCCCACAGAGGGATCTCCGCTGGAGTGAACCGGCCCAGGCGAGGTAAACCTTGCCGACCCCTGGGTTGGAGCAATGTTCCTCCTTGCCCTTCTGCAGGGGTCAAGGAGAAAGGGCAGGATGCTTTGCCGCCCTCTCAAAAGCAAAACATTCTCAGCATTCTGCTGGTTTGCAAAGGGACAATCGGAAGCGGTGGCAATTACGGACTGCGCTAGCACAGCTCCCAAAACTGCCTGTGGGGGAAACTGCTTTTCATAGATGATAATTCACACACCCTTAGGTAGAAGAGGAACAAAGGAGGTGTTTGTATTCGGCACCACTTCTCCCCTCCCCTGCCCCATTACAGCTGACTGTGGTTACACTCACACTTTAAATTTAAAGCACATGGCTTCCCCCAGTGAATCCTGGGAAATGGGGTTTGTTAAAGGTGCTGGGAGGTGTTAGGAGGCGCCCATTTCACCCACAGAGCTACATTTCTCAAGGGTGGTTTGACAATCAATCCCTCTTCCCAGGAAACTCAGGAAAGCCCTATTCGCATCGCTGAGCTACCATTTCCAAACAACTATCAGCACCCTTAACTAACTAAAGTTCCTGGGGCAAGTCATAATTGTTCAAACTGGGGTGGTACTGCTTTAAATGTGTAGTGCAGATAGTTCACGATCCTCAGCATCTATCACTCTTTGGAACTGCATGAACAGCATCAGGCATGCAGTGCTTGTAATTGCCAGGATCAGGGCAGAAGGTGTGTGTGTGTGTGTGTGTTTGTAGGCACAATGACATCAACCTAAAAGACTCAGATGTATGCATGGAAATTTGATGAAACCTTAGCAGCAACAATTTGGAAAGTACTCAAAAGTTTCTCTCGAACCAGTTTTTCTCTTCTTTCTGTTTTAGTATAGTTTAGAAATGAACCGATTTCCACAGCTCTCCTCCTAAGGATGTCCGATAAAGTTTATGGGGAAAGCAAGGCAGGATTTGTGAAGAAAGCGAAGGGGAAGACAGATGTAACATTAAATGTGGGAGAAGAGCTCTGCAAGCACATTCACTGTCTCAAAACACACAGGTACATTATTTTGTCTTGGAACAAGCTGTTGGGAGTGGGTGGGTGTCCATGTTTTTAGCATGCCAGGGAAGAATAAGCAAGTGCCAGGGTACCTATTGGCTAGCGCCTATGCCATCACCAAGTTACCTCTTCCATAACTCTCAGAGCAGCTCTGCAAATGTTTTATTTTTAAAAAGTTTGTGGTTTTTTGTAATTGTTAACTGAAGAATATAAAAATTAATAAAGGGCATATACTATTTAAAAAGAAGCTGGTCAGTCTGCCTGGGAAGTTGAGCCAGTCTTCTGTTTGCAAGGCATGCATGAGTGCAAGGGAATTTGTGAAGCGAGGCTCATACTGCGGGTTTAAGAACCCAACGTGACCTGCTTTTAAGAATGTTACATCTGTTTTCACCCCAGGAAGACACTGCTCACCATGACATAAGCCATAGAGGAGAAGAAACACAAGATATAATTTGAAAATGTGTACATACATATAAAATTTTATAAAATTTTATATTTCTCTATGCACAGCACATATATGCGCAAATACTCGGTGTATTCATATATACATAAACATGTATATATGCACACATATGCCTTTTGCAGTCTGATGGCACCTCAAACATTTGTCTAAGAGATGTTAAACTAATGCCACATCACAAGTCATGTAACACTCCTAGGAAGTCGGATGGAAGCTGGTTTGTGACCCCCAAACCACTTAATTTTGAACAATAAAATGCTATGGATGTGAAATCTGTATGGTTGTTAGCAGGATATATTTACGCTTAATATATTTTAGTAAGCTGAATGGTACATTCACAGAAAGCTGTGTGGGTTTTATTTCCCTCTCCCCTCTGGGTGTTGCTTATACTTACTTGACAATTCCCTGCCTCCAAAGGAAAGCAAGTTAAAACATAATACAAGTATTAACCGTTTCTTTGCAGTAACATAACAAGGAAGTGCGTGTTTGCCACGAATGGCACTCAGAGAAAACTACAAGCGTTCTCGAATAGTGCAGAGGAGTTTTCCAACGTTTTGCAAATGTAAAGCACCACAAAACTCAAACCTGGCACTCTGGCAACCCCAGAGTCTTACTCTTCAAGGAAGAGGGAGAGTTACCGTATTTTTCGCTCTATAAGGCGCACCTGACCATAGGACGCACCTAGTTTTTAGAGGGGAAAAGCCCCAGTTTTTTTGAGGATCAGCTCAAATTCCTGTAGCTTCTTTTGCATAGGAGAAAAGCCCCATTTTTTGAGGATCAGCTCAAATCTCTGCAGCTTCTTTTGCAAAGGAGAAAAGCCCCATTTTTTGAGGATCAGCTCAAAGTTGTTGAGCTTACTTTGCAAAGGGAAAAAATCCTGTTTTATGGGGTTTAACTCACAGTTCTGCAGCTTCAGTAAAGGGAGCCATTTCTACAGTTTCCAGACAGATAATCCTATCAGCCAGTCACATGTCGCTGGGGAAACAGCCTCCCTTTGCAAGGGGGCGGGGCTGGAATCTCTCTCCCTTATCTCTCTCCCCGATCGTTTGCTGATCGTCTGCTCAGCGGGCTTCCTTTCAACACCGCCTTCCCCCTCTCTCTTTTTTTTTTTTAAAAAAGCACCATCTGCTTTTGCCCCTGGTCTGTTCACCTCCAGGGACCACACATTCGCTCCATAAGACACACAGACATTTCCCCTTACTTTTTAGGAGGAAAAAAGTGTGTCTTATGGAGCGAAAAATACGGTATTGGCCCCATATTTGTTATGTTGTACCGCACCCAGGTAATGGCCAGCAATGCAGCTCAGTAGCCACCTGGGCCAGGTTATCCGGTGAACCAACAGGGGACTAGCTGGAACCGAACTAAAATGTAAACTGGATTTGCAAACCCCAAAACCTAAGTAAGTAATCATGGGAAATATGTTCATATGAGTCACCCTTCAAAGTGTAGATAGAAAGAGACCTGAGTAGGATTTAGTCGAATTAGCAGTGAAGAGGCACAAGTTACAAGGAAATATTTGAAGCCGGAATAGCTTGAGCTATGCATAAACATTGTTCTGCATGGAATGAATTAATTCGGGGTTCTTTAGGGAAATCATTGCTGTTTCAGCCAGAGGACTTACTAGAAATTAAAGGCTACAGAACCCTGATTGAGAAACAGAAAATGCCAAGCCAGGTAAGGAGGGGGAAAGAGCAAATTGACCAGTGCAGTTTGGTTGGAGAGGAAAAGTAAAAGCAGAGAGCTTGTTCTGTTGGAGACAGAAGGCTAAGTGAGGACAGGTTTGTTGAAAGAGGAAGGGTGAAAAAATAATGCCCAAGGGGACTTGATCACCAGACACTTGCTTTACCAAGGATAGCGAAACTATGAATTCTCCAGTAAAACAGTTCTGCTACTTATTGCATTCACGTGTCACTCTGACTCTGCTTACAAACATGAGCAAGCAGAAAAGCAGATTAATATAATCAGAGCTGAAGAGGATTTAGGGGACCTTTCTTTTCAAGCTACCAATTGTTTTGCTGTGGGTCCTGGCATAGCAGATCAGTGATGAATGGGCTTGCTCAAGCCAAGATGTTTGTTAAACAGTTATGTGCTGGAGTAGGATCCTTGCTATTTCAGGAGCACCGTCTGTCTCACTCACCTCATAAGGTGGGCATGGTTGGAACTGTACTGAACATTCCCCAAAACTCACACCAATATGTTTTGGTGTAGATTTCCCATTGATTGGCCCATTTTCATTGCAATACTAAGCGCACTATTGAACACAGGGAGATTTACTTCAGAGTAAATGGTGCTGGAGGAGACTCGAGAGTCCCATGGACTGCAAGAAGATCAAACCTATCCATTCTTAAGGAAATCAGCCCCGAGTGCTCACTGGAAGGATAGATCCTGAAGCTGAGGCTCCAATACTTTGGCCACCTCATGAGAAGAGAAGATTCCCTGGAAAAGACCCTGATGTTGGGAAAGATTGAGGGCACAAGGAGAAGGGGACAACAGAGGACGAGATGGTTGGACAGTGTTCTCGAAGCTACCAACATGAGTCTGACCAAACTGCGGGAGGCAGTGGAAGACAGGAGTGCCTGGCGTGCTCTGGTCCATGGGGTCATGAAGAGTCGGACACGACTAAACAACAACAACAAATAGGCATAGTATTGCACTGTTAGGCTCCCATCGTGAATCTGGGCTCCCTCGCCTCTTCTGGAATAGTATCAAAGAGGAGTCCAGAAGATTTCACTTCCATTTCAGATTAACCAGTTAATTTTAATCATGTCCAGTTGAAAGAGGCCAACTTCAAACCACAGTTTATAAAGCTGGCTTGATTCAACTAACCATAGTTAAGATTAATAGCAACCGAGGGTTTGGATGACATGCCAAACTGTGGTTTATTTAAAATGGAAGCAGGAGCTTCTTCTCTTTTGTAAAGTTATTATTATTGTTATTGTTATTGTTATTTCAAGAAGCAGAAATTTCTGAACTCCTCACAACGATGCTCGAGGAGGAAGGGGGAATACAGGGGAGCTTATGGCTGCTTATAGATTTCACCTCCTGCCTGAATTTGATGATATCTTGGATGATCTGCAAGATATTTCCTCCGGCTGGCTGTTTTTGGAATCTGTAGCTGGCAAGAGGAATCTCTTTCAAATTGCTTTACTGGAGGTATTTTATCAATTTAAAAATGTAAATCGGATCAATGAAATATGACCAGCCCTTTGGCTGTGTGGGGGTGTTGCAGTGCATCAGTTGATTACATCTCACTTCTGGGCAAGCGGACTCTGCTTTTAAGAAGGAAGGACCTTGTCTCTTCATCGTTTCCAGACTACTCTGGTGTGCATTGAAATACAAATAGCGGACAGTCTTGTGAGCAATGCCAAAACACAAAGCTATATTCTGGGCCAGGCTGTCTAACTATTTCACTGGCTTGTATCTATTGCATACACTGATAGACTTTCCTTTCTGTGCCAAAGAAGCCTCAGCTGTACTGAAAAGTGTCATAAAGGACTGCCTTGCGGAAGCTCAAAGTGAGACATTTCTGTAGGCAGCCTGATAGAAGTTGGAAGCATTATAGTCCTCAGTATGTATACACCTGCCTGAGCTAAGGGATCATTGCACACACCAATCTTACGATTCTGCCAAGAAAAAGAGTAAGAGGGAGCGGTTTTCTGGAATTCTCAGTTGAGTTTGCACTGACAAGGAGCGATCACGGATTTTATAGAGAAAATAACGGGTTCCCCCCCCCCAATAATTGCTCTCATTTCAGGCTACTTCATTCTGTACTGAGCCAATCAATGTGTCTTGGCAGAAGCTGGCATGAGATCAGCAGACCTGTGCCTGTTGAATGGCTGGCTCCCCAAAATCATGGCAGCAAGAATGTTTTGAGAAAAACTTCCATATTGTGCAGGCAGAAGTAAGTGCAGAATATTTGTTACCAGATCCACACTTGAAAATATATGGATGGGTTGTTCCTTCTTTAAGTTCTCCCATTGTCCATTTTGCAGTATTAGCTTATCCTGAGCTGTCCACATTACCTATGCAACTGTTGGAAGTGGGAAGCAGATCAGTTTGCTTAGAAAGGTTTGCATGGCGGCCAAGAAAAGTGAAAGTGGCAGACCTCCAGATTCCTAAACTCTATTTGTCGTTTGAGCTCTGTTCTGACCTTTCCTTTGAAGCTTAGACTGATAACTCTCAGGTTGCTCTCTCTCTCTCTCTCACGTCTGCCTCCGTCTCACCTTCCTTTCAGACACTGAAGTTGTCGAGATGCCGTCCTTTGGATCTCACTCTAAGAACAAAGGAAGCAAGCATGGCTGGCTTCGTTCCTCCAACGAGTCAGTTAGCTAGGACTACAGAACTCTTTCCTATCCAAGAAATCTCTGATCCAAGAAGCACAGACTTTCTTTTTTCATACTAAGTCCCATTCTCGATGCATTACAGTTACAGGTGTGTGCTCCAAACAAGGACTCATTTCAGGATAGTTCACTTCTTCTGTTGCATACGAACTCAAGCTGCGAACAGTAACTTTGTAAGGTGCCATTTATATAGTTGGCACAGCAGCAACAGAGAGGAGATAGGGAGGTAGAAGCCCTCTTCAAATGAAACACTCAGGTGTTTCATCCATGCAAACATCAAGCCTGTGCATCTCTTATGTAAAGAGGGCTAGACAGACAGACAGAACATTCCATGTTCTCCAGGGACAGAAGAAAGCGGCACAGCATGGCTCACTTTCTATATTTTCCTTCAGGGGTGGAGTTGGCTGTGTGAGAGCCCAAGACTTGCACTGGATTATATCCCTTCCTCAAAAGGGGTAAATGAGCTGGTCCAAGCTCCAGCAGGTGCACACTGCCATAGCACCCAAGCCCTCCCCCTCTGTCATCATCAAAAACTGCATGGACGGCATTTCGAAAGGAGCAAATAAATTTAACGTGTGGACACCCATACCGCGAGTATAAAGCAATTTAAGCATTTCTCCTAAAAGTGCCTTCTGCACACACAAATGAACCAACTTTACACAAATCAGTTAGTCTCAAGCATTCAAGTCGCGGTGCAAAAAAAAACATATGGGAGCCATTTTGAAAGGTAAGTCACATATCAGCTAGTAGTTAGTATCAGCAATAGCATAAACAGCTTCCAGAAGGTGGGACGGCCTTATCGTTTTTATGCAGCATAAAAGGATTACAAAGAAATCTGATAATAATGTCTGAACAGGGCTAGTGCTCAGGAGACAGCCCTTTTTGTCAGGCCCAGTAGACCAACAGAAGAGATACAGCAAAGCACTGTTGGTGGGGTTGCATATGCTCTGCAAGGTGTGTTAGAGTGGCGCTTGTCTTAATACTTCATATTTGAGTTGAGGCAAGCTTGCCAAAAAAAGGATGCCCGTACTGCGTTGGTTGTTAGAGAAAGGCAGCGGGGGGAGAGAGCAGAACTTCAATGTGCCTTGTGCAATTAACTTTCTGTTTAAGGGTCACTTCCCCACTGGCAGAGGCGTAGCAAGCCCAGGTGGTACCCGGGGCGGATTTTTTTTTGTCACCCCCCCACACTTTAATTTTAAAAAAATTAAAAAGTGTCACCCCCCTCTGATGGTGCCACTTTGCGAGGTGTGGGGGTTTTGTGTGTGTGTCTATTATCTCTTTTTTCCCAATAAAGTTAAAATAAAAATAAAATAAATAATAATAATAATAATGTAAAAAATAAAAAAAAATAAAAAGTGTCACCCCCCTCTGATGGTGCCACTTTGTGAGGTGTGGGGGTTGTGTGTGTGTGTGTCTATTATCTCTTTTTTTTCAATAAAGTTAAAATTAAAAAAATTAAAAAAATTAAAAAAAATTAAAAAGTGTCACCCCCCTCTGATGGTGCCACTTTGTGAGGTGTGGGGGTTGTGTGTGTGTGTGTGTGTGTGTCTCTATTATCTCTTTTTTTTCAATAAAGTTAAAATAAAAAATAAAAAAAATGATAAAAAATTAAAAAAAATTAAAAAAATTAAAAAGTGTCACCCCCCTCTGATGGTGCCACTTTGTGAGGTGTGGGGGGTTGGGTGTGTGTGTCTATTATCTCTTTTTTTCAATGAAGTTAAAATTAAAAAAAAAAAAATTCCCCAAAATTTTTTTTGAATTTTTTTTTTTTAAAAAGTGTCACCCCCCCTCTGGGGTGGAACCCGGGGCAGCCCGCCCCCGCCCCCCCCATTGCTACGCCCCTGCCCACTGGTTATTTGTTCACCCGGCCATGCAATTCAAAACAGAAGGATGCTTAAACCAAGGGATACAAATCAGGTGTTAGTAAAAGGCAAAATGCAAAGGCTTTGCAATGCCCCACATATCAGTAACATGAAACAACTGCAGACACCAGAAGTGCCATCAACAATACGGCCTGCTTGGTTAAAGCGATTCAAGTCTGGCGCATATAAATATCTTTCTCATCCAAGGTACAATTCATTCGTGTCCTAAATATAGAACTGTATGGCTTACAATGGCCCTGGCTTGTCCGGGACAGTCGCGCTACTGACCAAATGGCCCCGTGGTGTGGGAGCACTTCTCTTAGGACTCCCACACCGCGAGACTGTTCCTGTGGCTCCTTTGATAAGTGCCCCACTCCTAAATTAAGCAGACAGAGCAAGGGGCGGAGAGCCAATCAGAGGAGCAAGAGAAAGAAGGAAGGGGGGACGAGAAAGGAGGAGATGGAGGGGAGGGAGAGACAGCAAAACGAGAAGGGAGAGAAGAAAAACGGGGCAGGGAGGAGAGGAGAGATAAACATCCATTAATTTTCTCAATGAAATGCACATACTAAAATCACCGCAGGATTTATATGCCCAGACCCGCCTTGTTAAACAATCGTTACAATACAAATTTCACTTCTCTCTTTCTGCCCTGAATTGGAAGGAAACAACAAAACATTTGGAGAAAGAAGAATCAAGGGCTACAAAGTTTTAGGGATGCAGAAATGAGGTTTAAAACAGCAGCTTTTCAAAAACAATTCTCCATCAGCTTCTCAAAATGGACCAAGTAATGGAGCTCAACTGCATTTTTTCTTTCTTTTTGGGTGTAAAAGCATGACCCAGCCTGGGATATTTTAAGGTTAAAACGTAAGTGTTAGTGGGGCATATTCAAGGTAGCACTATGGCTAAGGTTCCCTCAGCGTAAGGATTTCTCCTTGTGCGACAAAACATTCTTTCCCTATCCTCAGCACACACCCTACGTCGGCTTTGCGTCTCCCTGCAACTCTCCAGAGCAGATTTGAAAACAGCACAAGATGTGGCCGGGGGGGGGGGGCGCTTTGGCGTTCATCCATCGCTTCATAAACTGTGCTTTATAAAGACTTGGAAAATTAAATGCAACCCCCTAGGTCCCAATACTATTTCTCACAAGTATACAGTTCCTCTGTGTACAAACTTCTTCTTCTACAAACCACATTGCGCTGAAGATGGAGAGAGCCGGTACCTTGCAGATTTGGTTTATTTTTATTTTTAATGCACGAAATTTCTAGCCCTCATAGCTGTGACCTATGAGGATCCAAGTCTTTTTTCTCTTACTCTACAACCAGTCAGAAAGGCCCTGTCAAGACGCCACCAAAAACTGAAGCAGGCCTTATGGGTCAGGGAAGGGTCTCTCCTGTAGTGGCTCCTAGGGAGATGTCCATAGCCTGTAAACTCCATAAAGCTTTTTTTTTTTTTTTAGTGGGGGGTGCTGGGACTAAATTTGCATTCAAATAACTGGTGGCCGGTTGAAATAATCTATTGGTCTCTGTTACATTTAACTTTATTGAATATTGCTGGATGGGTTTGGTTTCTAACGCCCTTTAGATTTGTTGCTAAAGCTTATTTTTTTTTAGTAAGCTGTTGCAACAATCTCGTATTGTTAGCTGACTGAGCCTACTGTAAAGCAAGGTAAAAAGTCGTGAGAATAATTGGAAGGTTGCCCCTGGTTTTCCAGGCCTGCGGGAGCTCAGGCTGAGATGGTCTCAGCTGGTCCACGTGTCTAACAAGAGTCCACCATGGCACCAGCAAAGGCTTCCAATGGCCTACCCTTGGCTTCTAATAGTCCAGCAAACACTTTTTGGCAACCAGATGCAGCAGAAACCGTGATTTCAATCCGCATTGTTGGAGCTGCCTGAATGCTCCTATTGTTTGTAAGGAGGAGAGAGAGAGAGAGAGAGAGAGAGAGAGAGAGAGAGAGAGAGATGATAGATAGATAGATAGATAGATAGATAGATAGATAGATAGATAGATAGATAGATAGAGAGACTCTCCCTCCTTTTCCAGCTTCTGGAAACTCAGCATTTAAAAACCCCAGGGGACGACATGGAAGATATTCTTGGCATCTAGCCTGGATGGCTGCTGTAGGCTCTGGAACTACAGCTGCTGTGGTTTATGAGGATTGGCATGTGTGCCTCCGTACAAGTGGCACATACAAATATTGGCTGGTGAGCAGGGGAGTGGATACAGATGGCAGATGCTTGCAGAGGTGTGAAAAGCAAGACTGCAGTGATGTGTGGGGAGAGGAGGCTAAGACTCGAGGCCAGAACCTGGGCGTGGGGTGGTCTTAAAGAAAGAACGCATCGTCAGGGAAAGAGAGAAGTTGCACTGGCAAATACGTTTTTGGGTGCGAGGAATTCAAATCTGCTATTATTTTAGTGACTGGACAATATTTAGCTTGGTTAAGTCTACATCTGATGAAGAAGCACATAAAGGTCTTTCAGAAAACCAAAGAATTTTAAATTTATATTTTTGAAAAATCCAGCTAATGCTAAATAATAATATTAGTAAAGGGACCCCTGACCATTAGGTCCAGTCGTGACCGACTCTGGGGTTGTGGAGCTCATCTCGCTTTATTGGCTGAGGGAGCCGGCGTACAGCTTCCGGGTCATGTGGTCAGCATGACTAAGCCGCTTCTGGCGAACCAGAGCAGCGCACAGAAACGCCGTTTACCTTCCCGCTGGAGCGGTTCCTATTTATCTACTTGCACTTTGACGTGCTTTCGAACTGCTAGGTTGGTAGGAGCAGAGACCGAGCAACGGGAGCTCACCCTGTCGCGGGGATTTGAACCGCCAACCTTCTGATCGGCAAGCCCTAGGCTCTGTGGTTTAACCCACAGCGCCACCCGTGTTCCTTTTATAATATTAATATATAACTGCAAATACTTCACAATCATTTTAATGATTTCTATGCAATTTTACACACATACTACTTACCAAGCAAAAGTAAACCATATTAATTTAACAAATATATCTTTTGAATTCCCAAATCATGTTACAACTTTTTAGAACCCTGCATTTTTGAATATTACTTTATGTGATATAAGTTGCTTATTTTAAAGCTATGTTTTATTATCACATTTTTGTATTGGATTAGATTGTTATAAGGTGTACATTCTTTGTTTCTTCAGCTTGTACACCGCCTTGGCTATTGTAAAATAGAAAGGCGGTGTACAAATTAAAAGTGAAATGAAAGTGAAAAACATTTCCATGTTGCTCACAGGGAGCAGCAGCAGCAGCACCAGCATGTTGTGACTATTATGGTGCCTCTGCTACACCAGAGGGCCTCCTGAGCCAGCTGATAGTGTTTCCATGGAGATCTGCCACAGCATATTAACTGCCTTTTGCTGGCAAGGAAGGTGCCAAAGTGAAGGAGAGGACAGAGGAATTGCACGTATCCTGTATTCAAGGAGTAGCAGTGACTGCTCTGCACACATCACAGGCAGTAAATAACAACAATGCAGAGAGTGGAGGAGGCCTCTTTCAGCCTTGGAGAAATAGTCCCAGCTAGATCCACGAGTAAACGCTGAATCCTTTGTGCTGTTCCAGCTAAGCAAAACAACTCTAAGCCCCGCTTATTCAACACAAAAGCAGTTTACAGCTGCTTAGCAGCACTGGAGTGGCAAACAGCAGCACCCAAAACGTTCTGCTAAACCTATTATTTTGGCTTGTTGTTTTCTGAGCCTGCTGTTGCTCTTTGCCTTCCTCTCACGTTCAAACAAAAATTAAAAGGCTACCTTTCAAACAGCATGAAGGTACTGATTTTGCATCAAGTAAATACCCTAAGGGTTTTTTTTTAAAACCATCCACAGAATCTGAAAGAAAGAAAAATGCACTTGCATCCATACTGTTGTTTAATGCGGACACTAATCTTCCTGTAAAGGTAGAGGTAAAGGGACCCCTGACCATTAGGTCCAGTCGTGTCCAACTCTGGGGTTGTGGCGCTCATCTCGCTTTATTGGCCAAGAGCCGGCGTACAGCTTCCAGGTCATGTGGCCAGCATGACAAAGCCGCTTCTGGAGAACCAGAGCAGCACACGGAAACGCCGTTTACCTTCCCGACAGAGCGGTTCCTATTTATCTACTTGCACTTTGACGTGCTTTCGAACTGCTAGGTGGGCAGGAGCTGGGACCGAGCAACGGGAGCTCACCCCGTCGCAGGGATTCGAACCGCCGACCTTCTGATCGGCAAGCCCTAGGCTCTGTGGTTTAACCCACAGCGCCACCTGGGTCCTTCCTGTACCTCCTATTAATTCTCCATTGCACATATGACGTTCTCCTCCAAATCAAAGCCTTCCCACTCGTCCCCCTCCCTCAATCCTGATTTTCTCATACCAGGGATACTCCGAAATGGAAAGGGAATGAGAAAATCCAGAAGCAGTTCTTTTAGACATTGGTCTCCCAACACATTTAGTCTCACATGGAGAGGAATTTCAAGATCAGGCTTGAAATGTGGTCTTGCTTGCTGACAAGGTTTTCACATGGTGGCAGCAAGAGATAACACACAGAGCTAGCCCACTCGTGAGGCAGGAGGAGGAAGCTGCCTCAGGTGGCAGAAGCCCAAGAGGTAACACCTTCGCAGGCACCCCAACACATCCTCCACCACCATTGGAGATGTGGCGCCAGCAACAGCACTGGCTTCCAGTGAAATTTCGCCAAAATATTCTGAGATCTCGCCAAAATCACATGAGACTTTGCTGTGCAACCCAGGTAAGGGAGGCTGAGGCAGCGGCAGGACGTCATGCCTCCTTTGAATAAATGCCATCCTTATGCGAAACTGATGAGGTAAAGTCGCTGTTTGAGGATCCAACCGTACCCATGCCTCTTGGATAATGTAAGAATTGGGCTTCCGGGCCCAATGCCTGCCTTAATGGAGGCAGCCCCCACAATAGCGGGGGATCATTGGCGAATGAAAAACAAGGATGACAGAGGGCAAACCATATTTGCAAATTCCCCCCAGGGATGGGGGGAATGGGCTTCACTCACAGTTCATCTTGATACCTGGCTCTTGCTCTGGCATGGAATGCAGGAGGCAGGGAGGCGCTAAGTGCAAAAGCACTTTGCCTGGCAAAAACCCTCCTATGCTGCCATTAAGAAGAAGAAGAGTTTGGATTTGATATCCCGCTTTATCACTACCCGAAGGAGTCTCAAAGCGGCTAACATTCTCCTTTCCCTTCCTCCCCCACAACAAACACTCAGTGAGGTGAAGTGTGACTAGCCCAAAGTCACCCAGCAGCTTCATGTGGAGGAGCGGAGATGCGAACCCGGTTCACCAGATTACAAGTTTACCACTCTTAACCACTACACCACACTGGCAGAAGCAGAGGTTCTCCGGAAAAGGGCTGCAACAACATACTGCGGAACATATCAGCTACATGGATCCAAGGTTTCAATTGAGATAAGATTTTCTTCAGTGTGAGAGCCGGTTGGGGAGAGGGAAGCACACGCTTTGTTTATTCTAAGTTTCTTTTATATATTTACGATTCGGCAACCCTCCCCGGAATGCAAGACAAAAAGATATTTACAAGTGAGGAAGGGATGTTGGAGTAATATTGATATTAACAAGCAAAGATGGAAACTGTGTGTGATCTGAAATGAAGAAAGGAGGGGAGGGGAAGCTCAAGTACGACTGTGTTGGAAAGACAGAGTAATTCCCCTCACCTCTGCTTAAAAACAACAGACAAGGAAAAAGAGACTGAGATTTGCTTGAGCTACTGATGGAATGTAATCTAAAATAAGGTTGAATTGGGCCTTAAATCTCTAGCTGGAAGGAAAAGAATTTGGGGGCTGTGATAAGAGCGCTGCAGAGATTCTGGGTGTTGGAAAGGAGTATTAAATCTTCAGCGGGTTCAAAAACTGCCCACTTTTTTCTAGGCTGAGGGGGAAATGGCGAAGATCTGTGACATGTTTTACTAGTGAGACAGAATGGTTTCTAGCAGACTGTCGCCTGTTCTGAGACATCGAAGCAAGGGATGGAGAGATAAGACCTCTGAGAAACTTTGAGAATCAGTTCCTCCGAAAGCCACGATGGGAGAGAACAACAGCTGGGAAGTGACAGAGTAAACTCCATATATGGACAGAAGGAATCTTCATGGACATAAGAGTCCAGAAGATAATAAGGGCAGAATAAAGATAATAGTTTGAGTACCTCACTTGAAGCTTTATAAAGTTATATGTTATAACAACACGAATGGAAATGATTAATCATGTAGCTGTTGACTAAGGGATTATTATTATTATTGAAATGTAACTGACATTAATTAAGATTTCGGAACACAGTGATATAAGATCAGAAATGCACCCAAACCACCATCCGGGGAGCCACTTTAACTAAAATGTATTAATTGGAAGTCGATTGGCATTTTGATAATTGTATAATTGGGGAATTAATTGTTATTGTTATAATTTGGCTATTATTGGGAGTATATTGGAAAACTAATAAAAATGTTTTTTTTAAAAAAAGATAACATAAGAATTGGACCTAGCAGATAAGATGGCCAGCTCTTGATCCAGAGACGGCAACTTTTGTTTTATCAGCTCCATGTTATTTTTATATGCATTATTTCTATAGTTCATTTTATCCTTCAAACCATCCTGCCCCCTGCCTACTGTAGCAAGCAGGGCTCCTTTTCTGCTGCACAGATTGTGGAGAAAGGAAGGTGGAAGAATGGGCTGCTGGAGTAGAGCCTTGTCTCCTGAATAGCGTCTTGATTTCCCCAAGCTATTAAAATAATAGACAAAGTTGCCAGGCCAAACTCTGGCAGCCACACTAAGGGAGAACCATAAACTGCACGAGTTGATGAAAAGACCTGCAATGTAACTACAACCGCTGAAAGTTTTTTAAAAATGCTACCCCAAACGCAAACCCAGAACCATGGGGAAAGGTTTTTTATTTTCCACTTCCGTTTGAAATAAATACATGGTAGCATTCCCAGTTATATGGACAATACAACTTGGTGGTACCTGGAATACATTATTTCAGCACAATATGTAGAAAAGCTAGAATTTAGGTTTGGTAGATATGGCAGCATCCAGATAAGGGAGATGACAGCTGTAGATTTAAAAACGCAATACGTATCAGCACCCACAGTGAACTTTAAAGTATACGCAGATGAACTTTTAAAAAATGGATGGTTGCAATATAACGCCCTGAAATAAACATGTTTCATTGCAAAGAGGAAGTGCATTAGTTTGCAGAGTAACGTGGATGCTTCAATGTAGGTTTTGGAGCTGTGTGGGACAGCAGGCCCCTTCGATGGAACAATGAAGAAAAGTAACTAAGCGCCTCCCCACTGCCATACCTTTCCTCCACGGAAACCTCCTTCAGCTGCTGGTGCGGTTTTGTGCCCTCCATCTCTCGGATGCTCACGGCGTAGATCTTCGTGGTGTAGTCAATCGCCTTTTCTCTTGCAACGTCGCTGTCATAACCTTTGATGGATGCAAAATGGAACGCGACACTTGTTTAGGTGTTTGCAATATCGCAGCATAGAAATTAACGTGTGCATGGTTCATTAAGCACAAAGCATGCTTCCTCATCATCTAAGGAAAAACCAAACAAAAAAACAGGGTGCCCATGGCCAATGCCATGACAGCTTAAAACTTGTAAATATCAGGGTGGTCCTCTCTGATTAACTTATTTAGCAAACTCAGTAATACAGCACTGACTGATCATCTTCTTCTTGTCTCTCGCCCATTTACACACAACCCAGGATGAGCTGGGAGAATTCTGGGCTGTGCCATTTTAGAATGCAGGGCTGGGCCAACATAACAACAACAACAACAACAACAACAGCAACAACAACAACAACTATTATTATTATTATTATTATTATTATTATTATTATTATTATTTATACCCCGCCCATCTGGCTGGGTTTCCCCAGCCACTCTGGGCGGCTTCCAACAGAATATTAAAATGCAATAGTCTATTAAACATTAAAAACTTCCCTAAACAGGGCTGCCTTCAGATGTCTTCTAAAAGTCTGGTAGTTATTTTTCTCTTTGACATCTGGTGGGAGGGCGGGTGCCACTACCAAGAAGGCCCTCTGCCTGGTTCCCTGTAACTTCACTTCTCGCAGTGAGGAAACTGCCAGAAGGCCCTCGGCACTGGACCTCAGTGTCCAGGCAGAACGATGGGGGTGGAGACGCTCCTTCAGGTATACTGGACCGAGGCCGATACTTGCTCCAAATATGGGGGGGGGGACCTTCCTGCAAGTAGTAAACTAGCAGACTCACAGCCCTCGCCCTGATATGCTAGCTTATTACACAAAGAGGTTTTTATTTCCATGGGGAAGCATTCAAAAATATGGCATCCCCTTCCTCACCTAAGAAGGCCCAGTTTATATGCTACCACCTCCTCTTCCTGCATAATGTGTAGAATGACTCTTTAAGTGAACAAAAAGCCCGTGAATCTGGTCTCAACTGCTTCCATGTCGTGAAGTTTGGAAGTGTAACAAATAAAAAAAAGTAGGCAACGCTACCTCCATCCTCTTCGGCATCCGTGTCCGACTCCTCGCTGTCCACTAGTTTGCTTTCTTGGGTGCCCACAAATTCTCGAGTCCAGATCATCAGAGCAGTGTCAGCTCCCCCCACCGTCAGAAGCACAGAGTCATTGTGCAACCAGCGGGCGTTAGTCACATGGGCGCTGTGCCCCACGTACTTCTTGAACTTAGCATGCTGACCCTGCAAGAAACCAAGAGAATTCCTTCTACTTATTTCCCACATTCCCTTAAAACATGGTGCCTCCATTTGCCAGCATGCTTTTGGAACGCGTATAAAGACCTGAGCTGTATTGTGCGTTACCTTGACCGGGTATCTGAAGAGCTTTACGAACCCAAAATCATCCCCTGTAGCTAAGAGCATGCGATCTTTGGTAAGAGAAGCCGCGTTGATAACAGTGACGTCGCTGTGCATTGGCCAAATCCCTTCGCAGGTAGGGCCAAGGACACACGTCCAAGTGTCCCACTCAATCTTCTCAATCTGAAAAAGGAATTGATAAATGTAAGAGCAGCTCACATCCTCTAGGGAACTGATTCTTGCAGCATACACTTTTACAGAGTGGGCGAATTGTTCCTCCAGCTGCTCATTTTGTTCGAAAGATGTAGTGCAGTTAAATGTGCCTCGAATAAAGGGCAGTGATTGCAGCAGGCTCATTAAAAACGCAAAACCACTGTGTGCTGTTCCATGCAAGCCTATTTTTAAAACTTGAACTACTAAGCTCACGTCTGGATTTCTTTTCTTTTTAAAAAAAATAATGCTCTGCAAGAAACCCAAAGATTCTTTATTTCAAAGCAGAACCAAAGGTTTAAAACACACGGTATGGGAGATGGAGGTAAGAACCAGACGTTGCAGGTGTTTCCAGGCTATTTTCTGATGGGATTCCAATTCAGGATGCGGGGTTGTTGATTCGGAGCTCTTGAGCAACAAGCCCACTTCCCCTCCAAGCTGGACTTTTTGCGATAAGGAAACTGATGGGGAAATGCCCTGGAAAGTGTGGGATAATAATTGCTTGATACAGCATTGTCTAACCTCCCCACAAACAAATTGGAACAAATACTCAATAAATAGTCAATCTCCTCTAACCTCCCTACCAATTTTGGGCAAACCAATCACAATGAATGTCATACAAATATTATAACAACAACAACAACTAATAATAATAATAATAATTAAAACAACAACAACAGGTTGTCTGAAAGTGCACACCCATACTAGCCTACTGAGAAATATTTCCCACTGAGTGAAGTCAGAGTTACTCTCAAGTAAATAAAGAATCAGCAAAATAATTCAGAGGAATACAAGTGAGGGAAGGGTCATTTCACAAAAAAGTTTCTCAGTACATTACTGGATCAAGTTCACCAACTTTTGTTTGAATCACTGTTTCTCCCTAGGCATCTCCTCAAAAATATTTGATTTCTAAAGTATCTTCTCACAATATACACATTTCAAAAGTTATACCCTCCCCCCCCAAAAAAAATAATAATACAAATTTGGGTATGTTTTTTGGACAAGAACTTCATTGTAAAATCCAGAGAAGTGTGAAATCTGAAGGATAGTTGCATTCCTTTCATTTCACACATTAGTCTAGGTTTTGCAGATCTGGTCAGTTCACAAGAAAAATGGCAAAAACCAAATTCAGGTGGCACTGCTGGGAGTTGTAGTAGAAATCTTCTGGAGGGCACTAGGTTGGGGGAGGCTAGTATAAGACAGCTCAGAGGTCCAGGCTGATCACAAACTAGCTTTGGCGAAGGCAAATAGGAAACTCTGCAAACCAAGCTGTGCGCTATGCTCTTATTCTATTGGAGAGCAACAACAACAACAACAACAACATATAAAACTTTGAAAGTTCAATTCGTGACATATTCCCTTTCATTGCGTGGACAGGCGGAGTCCCCCCCCCCCCCGCCAACCCCAGGCGACCCCTGAGCGGAATAATGACTCAAGGCAACGTGCTATGGGATTAAAATTGGTTTTCATCTGGAGCCGACTGCCGCTTCACAGGTAAGATTCACCTTCTGTTGTGTGGGCAGGGCGGTCCCTCCCCTTACCTGGCCAGTCCCCTGGCAATGCCTCCCCAGGCGGGATTGGGCGATTGGCTGAGGTAGGCGGAGACCTCCAGGAATCCAGCCTGGGGAGGATGAAGCCAGCCCGAACTACCAGGAGCCGCACTGGGATCACACAAAAGGCGCCCCCCTCCATTTGATGTGGGGAGCGGTCATTCCTACCTCCGTGGATCTTATAACATGCCTCTTTCCTCTCGGAGCTTCAAAAAAGAATTGTTCTTTGGCACCAGAATTGACTTGCAATAGCTTCCCTTGATCAAAAAGAAAGAGGATATTATGACAAGGCTCTCTCAATATTAAATTAAGATACGGTTTGACAAAGAAGGGTAAATTCCCTTTATGGTTTGTTTTGACAAAGAACTAAAACCTAGTTATTCAGCACTTGCAAAAATAACTGCAGTCTTCATCAAGGGGGAAATTACCTCTGGATTACACTAAGAGTGTAAGATTTTAGAGGAGTGGAGAGGCCCAGAAAGCTTTCTTAAGGCATTCCATGTAAATATACCACTCGTCTTCAGAGAAACTGCCCTACAAGTTTGTAGCGGAAGTCAGGTGCACAAGGCGCTGATTGGCTGCCCTGCTGTGAGGTCACCAAAAAACCTCCGCCCACATTCCGACAGCAGTTCTGCATTAACTTTTCCATTGACATCACTAGCTGAATTGTGCCCAGTTTATATAACACACACACTGAGTCTGTAGGTGGTGTTAATTGGCCAGGGAAAGCTTGCATTGATGAATAATAATGATGAATAATGATTTGGCTGCTTAAAAATTGAGATTTGAAGTAACTGTTTCACCTCCCTCATCTGAAGTGTTTTACCCGATAGTTATATTTTTGTTTGTTTTAAATGTTATTTTAGGTCTTGGTGTCAAAATGCATTTGGCTCATGTTGAAATATGTAATATAATGTTGAGGTTGTCTGGATATTTTTGTTTCATCACTGGGCAAGCAGGAGCCACATGTTTTGCAGCACGTCAAAAAGAACTATGAAATCTGTTTCACTGGGGACCAGGCTAGGACACATATTCAAGGTTTTTACCTCTTGAATCCCAGTCAATGTGCGTGACATAGCTGGATGCCCCTTTGCAGATGCCAACTCTTTTGCTGGTGAGCACATTGTAAATATCTACAAAATTATCATGGGAAGCCACTGCCAGGTATTTCCCTGCATCTGTAAAAGAAAGAATCTCAAGTAAATTATGGCATGGCATTCGCTGTGGTTTTCTTTGTACCGGTATTTCCATTGCAGAAGCATGGGGGAATGTTGCTGAGTTATAAAATACAGTGGTACCTTGGTTCTCGAACGGCTTAGTTGCCGAACAAATCGGCTCCTGAACGCCGCAAACCCGGAAGTAAGTGTTCTGGTTTGCAAATGTTTTTTTGGAAGTCGAAAGCTTCCGCGGCTTCCGCTTGAGTGCAGGAAGCTCCTGCAGCCAATCGGAAGCCGCACCTTGGCTGTCAAATGGTTTCAGGAGTCAAACGGACTCCCGGAACGGATTAAGTTCGAGAACCAAGATACCACTGTACAGTGGTCCCTCGACTTACGAATTTAATCCGTTCCGAATGGACTTTCGTAGGTCGGAAAAAATCGTAAGTCGAGTCCCCATAGGAATGTATTGGGAGAAAAATATCCGGAAAAATTCGTAGGTCGAAAAAAACCCCATCTAAACTTCGTAAGTCGAGGAAACCGCATCTAAAACGGCAACAATTTCCATTCGGAAGTTGAAAAAAATCATAGGCGCGCAGCCACTTTTTTCACTCGTAAGTCGAAAAATACGGAAGTCGGGTCGTTCGTAAGTCGAGGGACCACTGTAATGGAAAAGTAGCAAGCAAAAGGAAAGAACATGGTAAAGGTAATGAAGTTTGTTTCCATTTTGTATTTTTATGCTGCAAACCACTCTGTGATCTTTGGATGAAGGGTTTTATACAAATGTAATAAATTGTAAATAATAATAATTCATATACCCCTCCCACCCTCTTTCACAAGTAAGTTTCAGTTCATGCTGACAGCAGTTTCCTTGCAACATTATGCATGTGCATGTTTTATTAAAAGGAAACATGCCAGTTGGGAGGAACTGAGATGTCACCCGTCACTACAAACAGCAGAGAAAACATCGGGGACAATGAAGCATAGAGGGGAAGAGTTAACTGGTGGAGAGGTCTGAGAAATAGGATGTGGCCTGTGGTCTACCTGCTGGAGGAACAAGTGGGACCTGCAATAAAATGTTGCAGCATGGAGTGTTCCGTTCAGGGTTCCAGCCAGCCATGCCCTTTCCTAAAACACTCCATTCTGTTCACTGCCTCCAGTCAGTGTTCTAAGCACAGTCAGTTCTCATTAGGATTTTCCCCTAAAGACTTTTTGCATTTCTGCAAATCTTGGGGTTCCCCAAAGTCTGCTGCTACGGTCTCTCTTGAACAAGGGTGGTGCAGTTTTGGTTTCCAAATGTTCATACAAACCCAAAGAGAAAAACAATTGGTATTTTGTAACACTGCATGGCAAAAAGCCTTTTATTAAGAAGTTATTTCTTCTGCACCTCGGGAAAATTTGATGTCAGAGATCATTTCCTTTCTGTGATGGAAGGAAAGCATATCTTCTACAGTATCAGCATTCACTACCAGAAAACTCCCGTCGTTCAGCCCGACAGCCAAGGCTTTCCCATCGGGGGAGAAGGCACAGCACCGTCCTCCTGGGAAAAAGACATTTGGAGAGAGTTTCTGTTTAGAGCTTCGATGGCGAGGAAGGCAGCAGTCAATGCAGATTAAGCAGCATCTTTGAATTAGCCACTGTCTTAGGGGAAAGGCTGCAGCTCAGTGGCAGAGCATTTGCTTTCCATGCAAAAGGTCCCAGGTTCAATCCTTGACAACTCTAGGTAGGGCTGCCCGAAAACCTGGAGAGCTGCTGCCAGTCAGTGTAGACAATACTGAGCTAGATGGACCAAAAGTTTGACGTAGTGTCAGAAAGCTTCCTGTGTCCCTAATAACTATGCATGTTGTTGGCATCCACCTGACTTGAGAGACAATGGAGTAAACTGCCAGGGGTGAAATCAAACCGCTGCCCTAGCAGCACCGAAGTGACCCCCTTGGGGTGCAAGCCTGGGCAGTATGTATGGAGGTCCTGGGCTGCCCAGACAACAAGACCTCCTGCTCAGCATCACTGATGTGATCCAAAGGAAAGCGGAACATGTTTTGCACCAGCTTGGCTGCAGGAGTTTCTGGAATAAGGTGTACGAGTCGCCATCTTAGGGACTCCACTCTGAATATGTTTTAAGGTTTTCTCTCAAATACATCCCACAAGACAGTGGAAGTCTAGGATCAGAGTTTGCCTTCTCCTAGATGAGCTCCTTCTGCCCCTCACTTCCCTCTCTCTACAGGATGTGCAGAAACTGCCCTCTTGACCATTGGATGCACTCTTGGTCTTGTCCGCTCAAGCCAGAGACTGTCTTTGCATACAAGGAAAGTCCCTATCTCACAGAAGGTTTGAGACCCATCGGCTAAACCAGTGGTGGCTAACCTTGGCACTCCAGATGTTTTGGGACTACAACTCCCATCATCCCTGACCACTGGTCCTGTTAGCTAGGGATGATGGGAGTTGTAGTTCCAAAACATCTGGAGTGCCAAGGTTAGCCACCACTGGGCTAAACCCTCACCTGGTTTAGCCGGTCAGTCGGAGCCGTTCCCAGGGTGTGGCCACTGTCATACGCTGACAGCTTCTAGGAGTCACAGGTGAGAGCTGAGTGCAGGGTGGCAACCAAAGGTAGACAAACTACCCAGAAGGAGCACAACTATGCAAGTGAACAGCTGTAAAACTGAACAGTTCCTAAAAGTAGCAGCTCCAGGTGTGAGGTGCAAGGCTGGGTGTGGTGTAGGGCATGGCCCAAAGGAGGATAGTAAAAAGGTGCTGTATTGATAGCATAAAGGTAAAGGGACCCCTGACCATTAGGTCCAGTCGCGGACGAATCTGGGGTTGCGGTGCTCATCACGCTTTATTGGCCGAAGGAGCCGGCGTACAGCTTCCAGGTCATGTGGCCAGCATGACTAAGCCGCTTCTGGCAAACCAGAGCAGCACACGGAAACGCCGTTTACCTTCCCGCTGCAGCGGTACCTATTTATCTACTTGCACTTTGACATGCTTTCGAACTGCTAGGTTGGCAGGAGCAGGGACCAAGCAACAGGAGCTCACCTTCTGATCGGCAAGCCCTAGGCTCTGTGGTTTAACCCACAGCGCCACCCGCGTGGGTTAAGCCATGTATAGGACTAAAGAAAGGTTACCTTTCTTAAGCTTTCTCACAGCCAGCATACGGTGTTGAGAGGAAAGTTCCCAGATCCTCAGAGTTTTATCATCGCTCACTGTTGCACAGATAGGTAAGAGGGGATGCGCTGCAAGACCCCAGACCTCCCCTTCCATATGCCCCTGTTTATGCAGAAAAAGAGTGGTTTACAAAAGAAAATCATGTACATTTATGCTTCAGTTCCAAGCTAGGATTACTTTCGAAAGAGCGTTGTGGGGTTGTTGTTTTTACTGTGCTGCTTACTCATCCTCTGGCAATGAGGGTCCCTGTAATTCCCATTTATTCTCCTCCATTTAGGATAGATAGATAGATATACTTTATTCGGCTATAAGCCCACAAGGTAAAACAAGCAAAACAAAACAATAAATACACGACTATTTGTACATTTCGGAATGATATCTGAGTAATTCTTCATATATCTCCGCAATACATACAATCTCTGGATAAACCAAACTTACAGCCTTAAAATAGAATAAAGCATAAAGCATAAAATTTACTTGGCTATAAAATTTACTTGGCTCCTCCATTTAGGACATTTCTGCTTGAACCAAGCCACAGAGTCGGAAAGTGCTCTGCCACACATCCCAGAGTGTCCTCTATACAGTGGTACCTTGGTTTTCAAACAGAAGGCGTTCCGGGAGCTTTGGAAAGTGAAAATTAAGTAGCTTCGGTTTTAAGTGTGCTGAATTGAATTTCTCCCCACATCCCTACTTGAGAAACAAAAACAACTGTGCATTCTGATGAGTTGTTTTTGTTCTGCCTTGATTCTTGTATTTGATTTTCCAGTTCTATAATAAACAATATTAATCTAGTTGATTTAACCATACTAGATGCGTTCATATTTACTGCCTCATTCGTTTCATATTGATTCCAAACGCAACAAAAAAGGCAACTCTCCTTTTTCTCAAAATCACAAAACCCCACCCATTCAAAAGTGCACGAAGCTTGCTATTTTATTCATAATCATTATTTCCCCATTTTTTCCTCTTCCTAAAGTCTATTGCTGGTACCATATATTTTCCATATTTTGGCTATTAAAACCCGAGCAGCCATCAACACACGCAACACCAAAACGAAGGGACTTTGAGGAACATTTTACTTTGCAACTCATAAACTCTGAAAACAAACTGATCTGCACACCAAGAGCCAAAGCAATCTGACTTTAAAGGAAAAGATGGAGACTAATTAGCAATAAAGCAATAAAGATTGCATGAAAGTGAGGAAGTGTAGAAATGCTGGAAGCCATATTACCTGCACAAGCAGAGTCATGGGGCCGCTCTTATCAATTTCAAGAATCTCCCCGTTTTTTGTTCCCACCAGTATATGCCCATGTCCTAAGGTGATGGCACGAATGGACGGGTTATCTTCCAACAGCAACCCTGGAGATTAGATTAGAGGGAAGGAACGTTCAGAAGAGTGTGGATTTTTTGAAGGATGACTGTGCCTTTGGTCAGGGTTCAGCCTGACTCATTTTCTCTCTCTTTTTTTTAAATTTCATTTTTATTCAGTTTTTCATATAAATAAATACTTTTCCATTTAAACTTTGTCTCTTGCAAGCAAATTTACAAATATTTAGTTTACAGAACTTCCTCCCTTAAAACCTCCATCTGTGTTGTTGCCATCATCTATTTTCCGCACGCTCTATTACCGTTGTGTAGTTTTGTCCCACATTGTACATAACTCAACGCGTTTTTGCCCTCCATTGATATGTCTATTTTCCGTTTCATCGTTATTTTCTTATTAAGTTCCATTACACAAATAAATTTTACTTATACAAAGGAAAAAACTATATATTGTACATTTACAGAATATACTTCCCTGTTCAAACATATTATAATTTTATCAGCGCCTGACTCATTTTCTCTTTGTGTAAGAACAAGCACGAAGGGGGTTCTCAGCCCGCTCGTAGGTCCTTATACTATCAGTGGAAACAGTTGGTCTTGGCGAGTATTAACCGCTTCCAATTTTAACCTGAAGATTGCCACTTGTCCAGTTTTAATTATAATTTTAATTGTTGGAATTAATTGTGGGATGTATCTTAACTGACTGATCACTTGTATTATGCATATCATCTTATTTATATGATGTTAGCCACTCTGAGCCTGGCTTTGGCTGGGGAGGGTGGGGCACAAATAAAATTTATTTATTTACCCTGTTTCCCCCTTTTTAATACGTAGTCATAAAGTAAGCCATGGCAGGGTCTTATTACCTTTGTGAGAACTAAGACGTACCCCAAAAGTAAGCCGTGGTGCCGCCATTGTTCCTGTCGCCTCCTCAGCCCCTCCTGCATGCGCAGGGAGCTAACGAACCAGTGAGAGGTACAGGGGGAAAACGCGCCTCTTGTGGAGTTCTGCCCCGCCTGCTTAGCGCACAGGGAGAGGCGCGGGGGGGGGGAGACGCCTCTTCCTGTCCCACCTGTTCCCCATGCGCAGGGAGCCAGCGAACCAGCGAGAGGCGCTGGGGGGGAACGAGCTTCTTGCGGAGTTCTGCCCCGCCTGCTCAGCGCGCAGGGGGAGGCTGTACCGTACCATACTGATGCAATAAAAATAAGACATCCCCCCGAAAATAAGCCACCCTGTGTTTTTTTGAGGAAAAAAAATTATAAGACGGTGTCTTAAAAAGGGGGAAAGACGGTATTTATTAATCATCATCATCATCATCATCATGTGCTTCAGTTCACATATAGTTTTGGGATGTGCAAATTAGGCTGATTAATCTTTAAATGGGAATTAAACAGAATTGCTCCCTGATCCCTACTTGCAGAACAATACAGAGCTGATGGTGGTTCTGGAAGATGCTTAAGCAGACTGCCTAGGTTTTTCCCAATTTGCCTAGATTTTGGGGAGGGGTTCTGCAGGAAGGCGTCTCTCACCAAATATGAGGTTATACCTTTGGAGCCAGGCGACAATGCTGCTCTTTTAATGGCGTATGTCTTCAAGCACCTCTCAAACGTGTCATCCCAAAGTGCCACCACGCCATCCTTCCCACCTGTCACAAAGCCCTGCACAAAAATTAATATATATATATATACTTAATGCATTAACATTAGAGACAAAGAAGGTGTGTGCACATGCAACTGGACTACAGAATGAAGGCTGCTTCACATACTGAGCACATTACTGTACTATTTCTCACACATGCGCATTCCCACTGCTGCGGCACACCACCTCGCAAGCACCGACCGCAGCAAGGGTGTCTGAGACTCGGAGGAGGAGCACAGCATTCAGTTAGATTTGTGGGAATAAAGTCTAATCCAAAGAATATGAAGTGGACCAGGGTTGAAACGAGTGCATCTAAGAAAAAAGCTCATGATTATGGCAACAAAACAAAAAGCAGTCATGAATTGGTGGCAGCCTGTCCAAATTTGCTTTGGGATATATTACCGGTAGTAGAGTAATGAGAACCATATGGAACAAGTTGCAGCTTCTTCTGCCACAGTGATAGAGAGATGTTCGCCTGCTGACACGCCTCTTCTACACAACAGCTTACCTAGCGTCTTTCTTATGTCCTGTCCTTAACTTTGAGACCTACCAAGAGCTACCGAGAGGGCCCTTTGGGGGGCAAATTTATGAAGGATGCCTAAAATCTTGCCATCAATCCGGAAGCCGGTCAGCAGCAGAAGAAGAAGAGTTTGGATTTGATATCCCGCTTTATCACTACCCGAAGGAGTCTCAAAGCGGCTAACAATCTCCTTTCCCTTCCTCCCCCACAACAAACACTCTGTGAGGTGAGTGGGGCTGAGAGACTTCAGAGAAGTGTGACTAGCCCAAGGTCACCCAGCAGCTGCATGTGGAGGAGTGGAGACGCGAACCCGGTTCACCAGATTACGAGTCCACCGCTCTTAACCACTACACCACACTAGCTGAGTCATGGAGGAGAGCAGGGGATGCAAAAGGTCAAGACCAGAGGGGATTAAGGCAGGATCATCCCAGCTGCCTTTAGTAGATGGAAACTCCTGTCAATGACAATGCTTCTCCCAGGTGTAACTAGAGCCAACGAGCTCCAATAAGTCCATCTGATTTCCAAAGGCACTTTGTGATACAGCACATGCATAGCATGCAAATGGACTCAGGTTCAACCCCTGGCTTCTCCAGTTAAAAGGACCAGGTGGTAAGCAAAATCTCGGTCTGAGACCCCAGTTTTCCATCCCTTTGGCCATGGCGCGTTAAAACTTTCGCAGAATTGTTCAAGCCAGATAATCCAAAATAATAGCAATCGGCTTGCCAGTTCGAAGATTGCAAACCTCATAAAATTGTATTAGTAGCTCTCTAAATGATATGTGAGGGAAACTGTGGCACATGTGAATCCCAGTGACACTGGGAAAAAGCAACTGAGTGGGCTTGGAAGTTGGATTTGTATTGGAGACTGAAGTCCAAGGCTTCTGAGGTATAATTTTCAGAATTGTTACGTTTTGACAACCACCGAAGACCAGTGAAAATCAGCTAGGTAAAGCAAGGGACTCCGAGATAAGTGGAGTTAGGATCTCAGACAGCGTTCATGCTCAGAAGTGCTGTAATTGAGTTCTAGGTGCTGAGGAAGAAACAGCCTACAGGTACCTATCTTCCAACTGTCCTACTATAAAGAAGGCTTGATAGATCTTTGATCTGATTCAGCCAAGTAATTCCTACTGGCATCACTGCTGTAGGTGCAGCAAATGATTCCTGGGCATCCAAACCCCAAGGATGCCAACGTGAAATTGTGTATGTTTTGTGTGCACATGGGGTGGGCTTGAAACGAGATAGGTATATGAAACGAGATAGGTATGTGGCTATGGTTTTGAAATTCTGAAGCCAAATAAAGAATATCTGGTGGTGACCCAAGGCATACATACCTTATCTAAGGCATGCATGGCAAATACAGGCCCATCATGAGCTTTCACCGTCTTAAGTAGCAAAATATCTTTCCAGATGTAAATGTCTCCTGTGGCAGATCCAGAGAAAACAAGGTCCTCTATTCGTCCGTACGAAACACTCATCATGGTTTCCTGCTTCCCGATATTTCCAAAGATGCCACGCTTGGAGGTGAAACCACCACCTGAATTGTGAGGACAGAGCAACACGCATTATTATAATTGTGTGTGTGTCTGCATGTGTGTGTGAGAGAGAGATGAACGGCCTAATGATGGCTCCTGCCCTGTTACACCCTATGAAGGTACTTTCAGATACTCCTTAGTTGACAAAACTGAGAGCCCTGTACACTGTTGACACCAATTCACGCAACGAGTGCCAACAACCCTTGAGTATGGTGGTTTGAAAGAAGAAGAAGAAGAGTTTGGATTTGATATCCCGCTTTATCACTACCCGAAGGAGTCTCAAAGCGGCTAACAATCTCCTTCCCCTTCCTCCCCCACAACAAACACTCTGTGAGGTGAGTGGGGCTGAGAGACTTCAGAGAAGTGTGACTAGCCCAAGGTCACCTAGGAGCTCCATGTGGAGGAGCGGGGACACAAACCCGGTTCACCAGATTACGAGTCTACCGCTCTTAACCACTACACCACACTGGCTCTTAAACTGCTTTGGCTATCAGAGGAACTTAACTGGGAATCTGTTGTGACTAAAGGAATGACTTCCAGCAGAGGTAGGTCAAGAGGATGGCTGAGACTTGTGAAAAGCATGGAATGGCCCAAGGAGAAGAAATAACTTACATTCTTTTCTTTTTAAACTAATATTTATTTGTTGTTTTTTTTAAATACAAATACAACAACCATTAAACATTCTTAATGCAACACAATACCTGCTTGTTGCCAGAATTTGATGTGTTTCATTCCAACGGTTACCAGTTTATCAGCATGGTGGGGGTTGCATTTCACTACAAATATCTTGTCTTTATGGCCTCTGTAGTGAATTAAAGAGTAAAGAATACATGAGTTGTCTAGCCATCTATTTTTTTATTTTTTTTTAAAGATTTTGGTGCATTGTGAGACAGGTGTGTGTGTGTGTTTTTAAAAATGCATGCAAAAAAAAGGCACTGCTTTGGGATACATTTTTAGAAATTAGAAAGATGAGTTGAATGGGGCTTTATTGATCTATAAGCAAGCCTTAGAATCTAACAAGTTGTGGCAGCAGCAGACCTGTTTTACAACAAAAGAACACAACTGAACAGGTGTACTACCAGTATGTGTTGCTACTGCAAGGCATACGTTGAAGAGAAATTTAGTATGCATTCTGGTTGCTGTAGGTTTACATCCCTATTACTGCCGACCCAAACAGAAAGATTTAAAACTCATACAGTATATGAAAATGGTTCTTGTATCCTTAAGGTGCTTGGAATTGTCACTATTTTGCACTATTTTGGTGCTCTTGTGAAACAAACCTGCATTCCCCCCCCTCAATTTTTTTGCAGCAAGGAAGGCAATGGGGAACATATGGAATACCAATCACCTGATGCAAAGTTGCATAGATCAGAATGAATGCTCAAAAAACAGCAGATGTCAGATAAACTCCCTGCAAACTTTTTTTGCAATGAATCAGGATGAATAGTCAAAAAAACAGGTCATCTGGAAGCAAGGTCAGAGTCTGGAAAAGTCTGAATTACGTTCCTCTGACAAGTCATCTTGGTTTGATCTGCTATGACTGAATGGAGTTCTAACATCCTCTGGAAGTTAGCACAGCCTGCAGAGTGAACACAGACCTGTCTCAATATGATCAATATGATCCATGACATATTAAATATTGCTGAATCCAGTTTGTGCGACAAGTGCTGGAAGGAAGCAGATGTCCGCCAAAACAAGCATTACTCTACAGCAGGCTTGTACAAGAGGGGACCATCTATTACAGGCATAGGCAAACTCGGCCCTCCAGATGTTTTTGGCCCACAACTCCCATGATCCCCAGCTAGCAGGACCAGTAGTCAGGGATGATGGGAATTGTAGTCCCAAAACATCTGGAGGGCCAAGGTTGAGGAAGCCTGCTCTACAGGATTCATATAAATATATATTGGTAAGGTTCACTCCTCTTATAATTCCTCCAGTCCTGTTAATACTCTTAAACTGCTAAATTACCTTTAGTCCATGAAAAACTGCCAGTTGTGGTGTGTTTTCAACACTTGCTAAAAACATACATGTTTGGCCAAGGATTTCTGGTCATTGATATCTAGCCTTTGTAAAACATTCCTGGTTCCTGTACTTTTGTTTTAATGCCAATTTTATTGAATCTGTTTTGATATTTTTGTAAATTCTGGATTTTTTTAAACACACACACACACACACACACACACACACACACACACACACACACAAAAGGCACTATAGAAGTGTTTTAAACTGGAGCCTAACAGGAAAGTACCTGGATCTGACCAAATGAAACAACGCTACATAATTCTTATTCAGCAAATCTTCCCCATTTTGAGCAGACTCTATTTCATATGGAGAGCAGTTTTCAGGAAAGGGTTGGCAAAGTAATTCATAAGGGGGTAAAAAAAACCCCACACAGCTGTGCTTCAATGTATTCAAGATAACAGAGGGAAAGGCGACACAGGTCAAATTAATTAAGAGAGCTATAAAGAGCACCATTTAAACCACTAGGCGATAAGCAAGTTGCTATTAATATTTAAGCAGTCTCAGAAGGAGGCCTGGAAGATCCGTGAAGGGCAAAAATTAACACAGTATTTCAAAGAACATTTAAAGCCAACAGAAATAAGGCATGAAATATAGATTTTGATTAATTCATGTTAGCTATTTCAGTGGGTCCTGGGATTTGCCACACAAAGTTTTAAATCATCACAATACTGCTGGAATATTTGCAAGAAGTTATTAGAGGAGAAGAGCTGAAAGGCTCTGCCTTCCCATCTTTGCAAAGGGATATGGCAGCCCGAGAAATGTAGCTTTCATTCTAAAAAATAATTTAAGAGCATTCACCATCTCTGGGTGCTGCATGGTCCCTGGAGGTGTTTTTAAAGTATGGGCTCAAGGAGCTCCAAAACTAAACTTAAATTCAAAGGGGATTCTAACTTTGCAGAAGACACATTGATGCAGCAGATTAACCGAATGGGATGTCAACGCTCTGCCCTTTGAATGCACGCTGATGTCTTGTCCATTATCAGCAGGGGGCGGGCTGGGGCAGGGGCGTAGCAAGGGGGGCGATGGGGGCGGGCCGCCCCGGGTTCCACCCCAGAGGGGGGTGACACTTTTTTTAAATTAAAAATTAAAAAATAAATAAATTAACTTTTGAAAAAAGAGAGATAATAGACACACACACAACCCCCACACCTCACAAAGTGGCACCATCAGAGGGGGGTGACACTTTTTAATTTTTTTTTAATTTTTATTTTTTTTATTGAAAAAAGAGATAATAGACACACACACAAAAACCCCACACCTCGCAAAGTGGCACCATCAGAGGGGGGTGACACTTTTTTATTTTATTTTATTTTATATTTTTTAAAATGTTTATTATTTTTATTATTATTATTTTTAAAAATTAAATTTTAACTTTATTGAAAAAAGAGAGATAATAGACACACACACACAAAAAACCCCACACCTCGCAAAGTGGCACCATCATTTTTTTGGGGGGGGGTGACTTGCTATGCCACTGGGTGCAGCTCTGCCAGTGCCCTGGCAAAGTTGTGTGGGGGGGGGGTGACAAAAAAAATTCCGCCCCGGGTACCACCTGGGCTTGCTACGCCTCTGGGCTGGGGTGTGTTTCAAAATCCCACCCAGCCCTCTCTGTTGGTTGGAGGGCAAAGGACTTAAGCTCAGATGTTTGGGGGTGTTTTGAACCAGCATGTAGCACAGTTCAACTGTATGCAAGATTTCAGCCAAATACTTTATACGAAGATATATAAAAAAAACCCACTACTGCTTAATAATAGACAAAGCAAGTGTACTGCATTGAAAGAAATCATCGAGATCCATGATCTGCCTGGGCGCAGTCCTTATTTTATAAAAAGGGAAGCTTCTATTTAATAATGGAAATGAGAACATCCATTAGAAAACCAATTAGATAAGTGACCAAACTGTTCCCGAATACTTCGAGTGTTCAGGCAATCACAAAAACCTCTTAGCCCTTGCGAGGTTAACAGGCAGACTCTCAGGCAACAAATGGAAAATATGTATTCCAATTTGAGATGGGGAAGATGGGAGTGGGCCCAGGAGAGGTTGTCTGACATTATCAGACTTGAAAATCTATTTATTCCACCAAAACTGCAAGGGCTGAGGAACAATCTCCCCTCCAACCACACTGCTGTCCACAGCAAGAGGGCAGCTATAGGTCATTTGTTGCAAACACTGCAGAATAAAGCCACAGAAGAGGACAAAGTAGCATTTTGCTTTGGCACAATAGGTGGAATTTAAGTTGTTCCCTCCATTCACTTAACGACCTCCCCACTAATTTCACCCAACTCCCCATTGTAAGGGTTGAGATAGATAGGTCCAATAATCAACTTACAGTTATTCGGTATACAGTGGTACCTCGGGTTACGAACCTAATCCGTTCCAGGGTGCTGTTTGCACCCCAAAAAGTCCGTAACCCGAGCAGCGCTTTCGCGCATGCGCCAACTGCACAGAACACTTCTGCACATGCGCAGACCGCGCATGCTTATGCGCATGCTCAGAACACGCAGAACGCTTCTGCGCATGCGCGCACAGCGAAACCCAGAAGTAAACACTTCTGGGGGTTGCTGCGTCCACAACCTGAAAAAATGTAACCCGAAGCATTCGTAACCCGAGGTATGACCGTATAACCAATATAGGGAAAGACCTATATTGTTCATCACAAACTTATGTAAGAATGGAAAAAAACCAAGAATGTAAGCAATAAAGGGGTAATTGGGTTGTTGTTTTTATTTTTATTATGTATTTTGTGGTTTTATATCTTGATTTTTTTTCTGTGAACCGCCCTGAGATCCCCGGGTATAGGGCGGTATATAAATTCAATTAATAATAATAATAATAATAATAATAATAATAATAATAAAAGGCTGGAACATCATTAATGTTAGGGAATACAGCAAAACAAAACAACAAGATGTACCTCCTATGCTAGTTAGGACCAAGCAACTTTGTAACATCTGGAATGAACAACATAGGTGGAATACTGGTGAACATGCAGATGTCGATAAAAAGATCAATTTGTCATTCAAGATTAAATACCCCTCCATGAATTGAGTCTACATACTTTGTTGGTGTGAACAGGGCGAATGAAGTGCACCAATCACACAACTTTTCATGTTGGTCTCACATTTTTTAGGCATGCATAATCTCTCAACACAGTAATTCAGTTTTACTGGCAAACCAGATGTTAAACTAACCTCTTTCCAGCCCCAAGAGGAGCATGGAGAGCGTTCGTGTGACACACCTACACACTGCAGCCGACACACTAACATGGCAAGACACACAGTTTGGAAATCCAGTGGCGGAGCTTCATTCTCCGGCACTGGGGGCGGGGAGCAGGCGGGAGCGGGGCTGGTACTTATCCCGGGGTGGGGCGCGCCGGCCAAAGGGGTGGGGCACGCATACTGGAGGTGTGGTGCGCTGCCTGCAGGGCGTGGCACACGTTCTGGGAACGTGGTGCGCCGCCCGCAGGGGCGTGGCGTGCGTTCTGGGGGCGGAGCGCGCAGCCTGCGGGGGAGGGGCGCCCGGCGCGAGCGGGGCAACAGCAGTGATGGAACCCCCTGGGATCGTGGCAATGGGGGCAGTGCGCTCCCATCGCCCCCACCTTCCTCCGCCCCTGTGGAAAGCTCAGCTCTAATCAACGCATAGAGGTCTGGCATGTGGGAATTGGGGCACTGATGAAAATCACACTCTTCCTCTCTCTCTCTCGTCTACACATACAGGTTTAAGGTATGGGGAGGAAGGTGGTATTTTGATCTCTTAAAACAGCATCCTAAAATTTGGACCTGAAAAAAATACATGCATGCAACTAAAGCTGTTAGAGAGCATGCCTGTGTGACAACGTTCTTACCTGGTTGCTGCCATCTTTTCTCCTTTTTTCCAGTCCCAGAGTACAATGGTATGATTGTCATCTAACCCAATAGACGCCAGACATTTTCCGTCAGCTGCACGAAAGCAATTCACAACATCAGAGGTGAGAAACCCTTAACAGAAATCTGACAAATGCTGCATTTATTTATTGCAAATTTAAAGTACAGGTACCAATAGCAATGCAGCTGGATGCTTTGCAATAAACATAGTTTTTCACTGGGGCACAGGAGCAAATCTTATGCTAACTGTAGCATTGTCAGTCACAGCATGTACAGGACAACCTATCAGGTCCCTAAACTTTTTCGAAGCTTATTATATGACACCCACATCACTATCTAGCTCTCTGCCACCCCTCTCCCCAGTATCACCAGATGTTACTGAGAAAAGCATCAAGAGGCAAATTAAAATAAGGAGAAATTGTCAGTTTGCATTTCTTAGTACAGAAAGTATTGATCTGATGTGTAGAAATCTTTCCTATTCTAATTAATTCAAGAGGGTTCTGGAAGCTGCTCTGTGTGAAAGAAACAAGCAGAAGGTTCCTGTTGTTTGGGTTGTACTTTCAGAGAAGTTGAGTACAGCTGGCTTAAGCTGGTTCTCTTACCTCTTTCATTCAAGGTCATGCTGACTATAAAAATACAGTGGTACCTTGTTTTGCGACTGGAATCCGTTCCGGAGCCCCAGTCACTAGCCGTAAAGGACACAGGGCAAAGCGCCATGTCTGCGCACACGCACGGAGTGGTTTGTGCTTCTGCGCCCTCCAGAACTTAGCGCCCCGCACCACTAGCCTCTATGGGTAAGACGCCCCTGTTTTGAAGTACAGTGGTACCTCGGGTTAAGAACTTAATTCGTTCTAGAGGTCCGTTCTTTTTTTCTTTTTCTTTTTTTACATTTATTTAATCATTTTTTCGATATAAACATCAACCACAAAAAACACAAACAATAAAAAATAACAATAATAACAATAATAACAGTTTGACAATTCCGATTTAAATACACTGATATACCTATGACTAGACCCTTCTTCTTTTTTAAACACTTATTTCCCCACCTCTCTCGCCTCCCTCTACCTCCCACCACTGTCCGCCTTATCACTTAAATATTCATTCCAGATTTCTTCATATTTATCCATTCTTATTTTGTGACGACATGCAATTCGTTCGTATGTAGCTAATCTGTCCATATTATCAATCCATGTGCTCAGTGGAATCTTCTTGCGGCTCTTCCGATTCATCAAAACAAGTTTTTTTGCTTCTAATATAGCACGGTACATCCATTTTTTTTGACCCCCTGTTCTTGACCTGAAAGTGTTCTTAACCTGAGGTACCACTTTAGCTAATGGGGCCTCCCGCTGCCGCCGCGCGATTTCTGTTCTCATCCTGAAGCAAAGTTCTTAACCCAAGGTACTATTTCTGGGTTAGTGGAGTCTGTAACCTGAAGCGTCTGTAACCTGAAGTGTCTGTAACCCGAAGTACCACTGTATAGATTGTGAGAAAATTGCCACAAGTGCAACACATCAATAACAGCGTGAAACAGGAAGTATTTTAGGAGTGCTATTTATTTTTCATACAACACATAACTCCTACCACTAGGCACCCTACAAATATTAAAAGAGAATCAGGCCCGGCCTGCCAGCTTAAAGTCTGATACAATATAAGGCATATTAAGGGTGGTTTGTACACAGCATCCATTAGGAACATCCCTCAGCAAATTCCACTGCTGCTAGCCTTATTGATACTGTTATGAAGAAAGGGAAAGAACAGCGGCATAAGAACCTGCTTTAAGGTTTACGCGCTCATGACCTGCTCCAAAGTGGGAACTGAACCTATTTATTTGGAAACTGATAAGGAAATGTGGCAATACTAATATTGGAGAGAAAAACAGAAATGGACAGCAACCAAAACTGACGGATCCATCTGACCCTAGTTGGCAGTGGATAGCTGCTTACCTGAAAAATCAAGGGCACAGACGCCTCTTTGGTGTTGGCCTCTTAGCAGCGACAAACATTTGAGTGCCTGAGTGTCCCACACGTGAATGGCAGCATCTCTCCCAACCTAAATCAGAACACCTTGTGTGAGCAGCTGTGCATAAACAAAAAACTTGACAATAATAATAATAATAATAATAATAATAATAATAATAATAATTTATTATTTATACCCTGTCCATCTGGCTGGGTTTCCCCAGCCACTCTGGGCGGCTTCCAACAAAACATTAAAATACAATAATCTATTAAACATTAAAAGCCTCTCTAAACAGGGCTGTCTTCAGATGTCTTCTAAAGGTCTGGTAGTTGTTGTTCTCTTTGACATCTGAAGGGAGGGTGTTCCACAGGGTGGGTGCCACTACCGAGAAGGCCCTCTTCCTGGTTCCCTGTAACTTGGCTTCTCGTAATAATAATAATAATAATAATAATAATTTTTATTTGTACCCCGCCCTCCCCGGCTAAGCCGGGCTCAGGGCGGCTCACACCATTAAAATAACAATAAAACATGAAACACAAAAGAAAAAACAATTAATTAAAATACAGATTAAAAGATTTAAAAAGATTTAAAAAGCCGCCTTAATGCAACAGCCCATGAATTTATAACAATAGGGGAGGATCTTATATTACAATGTTATATTATAACACAAGGGTCAGACTGAATCGAACTCAAAGGCTAGGCGGAACAGCTCCGTCTTGCAGGCCATGCGGAAAGATGTCAGATCCCGCAGGGCCCTGGTCTCTTGAGACGGTGCGTTCCACCAAATTGGGGCCAAAACTGAAAAGGCCCTGGCCCTGGTTGAGACCAGTCTAGCCACCTTATGGGTTGGGACCTCCAACGTGTTATTATTTGTGGACCTTAAAGTCCTCCGCGGGGCATACCAGGAGAGGCGGTCCCGTAGGTACGAGGGTCCTAGGCCGCGTAGGGCTTTAAAGGTCAAAACCAGCACCTTAAACCTGATCCTGTACTCCACCGGGAGCCAGTGCAGCTGGTAAAGTACTGGATGAATATGATCCCGCGGCAAAGACCCCGTAAGGAGCCTCGCCGCGGTATTCTGCATCCGTTGGAGTTTCAGGGTCAGTTTCAAGGGCAGCCCTGCGTAGAGCGAGTTACAATAATCAAGCCTGGAGGTGACCATCGCATGGATCACTGTGGCCAGATCAGGGCGAGAAAGGTAAGGGACCAACTGCTTAATGCGGCGGAGATGGAAAAATGCCGCCTTTACTGTGGCTGCAACCTGCGCCTCCATGGAAAGGGAGGCGTCGAGGGTTACACCCAAACTCTTGACAGAAGGCGCTGGCACTAATTGAGCCCCTGCAAGAGATGGGAGTTGGCCCCCCAACCCCATGTCGTCCTGGCCCAGCCAGAGGACCTCTGTCTTTGAAGGATTTAACTTCAACCGGCTCCCCCGCAGCCATCCAGCCACAGCCTCCAGGCATCTAGTCAGTGTGTCTGGGGCCGAGTCAGGACGGCCGTCCATCAACAGATAGAGCTGGGTGTCATCAGCATATTGATGGCAACCCAGCCCAAAGCTCCGGACAATCTGGGCGAGGGGGCGCATAAAGATATTAAAAAGCATCGGGGAGAGGATTGCGCCCTGCGGGACTCCACACACCAAGGAGGGAGGGAACCGCCAGAAGGCCCTCAGCACTGGACCTCAGTGTCTGGGCAGAATGATGGGGGTGGAGACGCTCCTTCAGGTATACTGGGCCGAGGCCATCTAGGGCTTTAAAGGTCAGCACCAACACTTTGAATTGTGCTTGGAAACGTACTGGGAGCCAATGTAGGTCTTTCAAGACCGGTGTTATGTGGTCTCGGCGGCCGCTCCCAGTCACCAGTCTAGCTGCCGCATTCTGGATTAGTTGTAGTTTCCGGGTCACCTTCAAAGGTAGCCCCACATAGAGTGCATTGCAGTAATCCAAGCGAGAGATAACTAGAGCATGCACCACTCTAGCATGCACCCACCACACTCTTCAACCAGGAAACACTTCCTAGTTTTCTCAACCAGATGTCTCTTAAGTGTGGTTTACTTTGTTATCTCAGGTGATGACAAGAGGCTTCCTGCCCGTATTGTCATCTAGACTTGGCCACAATCCGTTGTTCATAATCTTACTTCCATTTTCAAAGCCGTCATCATTGCACTCCTCTCCTCAGTTTCTATTCCATGCCCTTAACCATTTCACTACGTCCCTCAAGTACAAAATATATCTATGGAGCACCTAGTTATTGGCTCTCCCAGACATTTAATTCCTTCTCCTTGGGCACCCTCTGGGGTCAAGGGGTCTTCTGACACACACACACACAACTTCACGCTTCCTGTTCCTCCGAGACCCTTTTTACCAGCCAGCATTTGGATAACAACAGACTGCAACCTTTCCCTTGAAGTCATCCTCAGTTTGCCCTCCCTATCCTCTTCTGTTTCTCCCCCTGTCACTCTTAGCAGTCTCTCCAGTACTTTGCCTTCCTCCTCCTGTTTGACTTCTGGGGATGGCTCCACTGAGCTTTAAGCCTTCAAGCGTTTCTCTTCTCCTTCCTGCATTCTATTTCGGGGTGATCCTTTGACCAGCGCTATCACACTGATGATTCATACATGTATCATCGTCTTCATTCCTACTTGGTTCCCTCTAGTCAAACTAAATAAAAAAAACGTTTCTCTGATTTATACTCTTGGATGTCTAGCCATCACTGGAGTCTAACATTTCCCAAACTGGAACTCTATTTTATTTTAAACTTTACCCTATATTTTCCTTTCTTGATGCTGCAGCGATAGCAAACAGTGGGGCATCAGACCTCCTGACACCTTAATCATTGCTGCTTATCAGGACGGATAAATATTGCTGCCAGTAAACCTCACTGCTCCCCATATCGTTGGCTAGGTAAAGGTAAAGGGACCCCTGACCATTAGGTCCAGTCGTGACTGACTCTGGGGTTGCAGCGCTCATCTCGCTTTAATGGCTGAGGAAGCCAGCATACAGCTTCCGGGTCATGTGGCCAGCATGACTAAGCCGCTTCTGGTGAACCAGAGCAGCGCACGAAAACGCAGTTTACCTTCCCGCCAGAGCGGTACCTATTTATCTACTTGCACTTTGATGTGCTTTCGAACTGCTAGGTTGGCAGGAGCAGGGACCGAGCAACGGGAGCTCACCCCGTCACGGGGATTCGAACCGCCGACCTTCTGATTAGCAAGCCCTAGGCTCTGTGGTTTAACCCACAGCGCCACCCACGTCCCGGCACATCGTTGGCTACTATACTATAAATACTATAAATGGTATACATTCCCTGCAACATAGGTGTCTTTTATGGTTTGGTGCCCACATGCTGCCTTCTGTTGGGGAGATACTCTGCTATTTTCCTGCAAGGATATGGGTTCCTTACTATCAGCAGAGGCAACATTAAACTTTGTCTTCCTTGCATCACCCGCCCCCCAACATTTTGGCCATAGGGATGTTTGAACACGGACATCCCACTCAAACTGTTATGCTGATAGTTATGCAGACTACCTTAATATCCCTCCCTAAAATGTACACTCAGAAATGGAAAACTAAAATTTGTTGTTGTTGTTTAGTCGTTTAGTCGTGTCCGACTCTTCATGACCCCATGGCCCAGAGCACGCCAGGCACTCCCGTCTTCCACTGCCTCCCGCAGTTTGGTCAAACTCATGTTAGTAGCTTCGAGAACACTATGTCCAACCATCTCATTCTCTGTCATCCCCTTCTCCTTGTGCCCTCCATCTTTCCCAACATCAGGGTCTTTTCCAGGGAATCTTCTCTTCTCATGAGGTGGCCAAAGTATTGGAGCCTCAGCTTCAGGATCTGTCCTTCCAGTGAGCACTCAGGGCTGATTTCCTTCAGGATGGATAGGTTTGATCTTCTTGCAGTCCATGGGACTCTCAAGAGTCTCCTCCAGCACCATAATTCAAAAGCATCAATTCTTCGGCGACCAGCCTTCTTTATGGTCCAGCTCTCACTTCTGTACATCACTACTGGGGAAACCATAGCTTTAACTATATGGACCTTTGTCGGCAAGGTGATGTCTCTGTTGTTTAAGAGGCTGTCTAGGTTTGTCATTGCTTTTCTCCCAAGAAGCAGGCGTCTTTTAATTTCTGGACATCCCACTCAAACCATTATGCTGATAGTTATGCAGTCTACCTTAATATCCCTCCCTAAAATGTACACTCAGAAATGGAAAACTAAAATAGTAGCTGTAATAACAACTCCTCCTAGAAGCAAACAGTACCCCATGCCAACAGGATTGGAGCCAAACGGAAAAAGAAGGGGGAGGTATTGGCATGTCTGGGGAACTCCAGGGTTTGCAACAATACAATTTAAAAAAAAAATAAAAGTCTGAAGGAGTCCCCAAAATAACAGGCTCCCCAAACTCAAACCGGCCAAACAAGGACTGAGCCTGCTCAGTGGCCTCCAGGAATGGTGGAATATTGAGTTACCACTGGAAAACTGAGGACGGGGATGAATTGGCTTGCTTGAGCCTCTTACAGCTTATCATATCTCACAGGAAGGCTGGGTGAACAGCAGCAGACCTGTTAAGGTGTGGGGAGAAACCAATGCAACATTTTCTTGTAGGTCCCATTTGCAATGCACTAAATCACACCATTCCGAAGGAGGTTGGTATGATGTTTGAATTTTACAAAAACAAAGTGCAACAATAAGTAAACAACAACAACAACAACAACAAATTTTCATTGAGTTGGCAAGCATTGTTTCTCCAAAATCTTACCTGCCCAGTAGCAACATAGTCTTTCAGAGGATGGATGGCTAGGCTGAGGATATCATCATCGTGACCGAGATACAGTCTTTGGGTGTGTTGCTGTCTATTGTAAACAACAGCAACAGCAGCAATGTGGTATACCACCTCCCCAGTCTGTGTGTAGAACAAATTGTTTCGGCAGTCATAGCCTCTGTAACTGGGATGAACGAAAAACAGCAAAAGGTGAACATTTTAGCAAAGTGGCCTGCAAACTGTAGAAGCAAAGGACATTGTGCTATGAGCCTAAGTGCCTTCAGATTTTGCTGAAATCAATCAGACTCCATTTCTAAGTAATGTATTTAGGATACAGATTCAATATGAGAAGCAGTGGATTAAGAATAATGCTGGGTGGTATTCCCGGGATGGACAAAAATGTCACACACTAGCTACTTAGAACCAGGTAATTGGTTTCATTCATTGTCTTCCAGTTTCACCTTAAATCCTGAACTAAATCTGAGCTTTCAACACATGCTAAAAAGGGTTTCATTAGACAGTCCTGCGTGCAGATGAACTGATATTAATGGATATTTTCAAAGGAATTCATTTCTGCAGTGGTGGCCAGCAAAAAGCCTGCACGGCTTCCATTTTTATGCAAAATATCGCTGTGTTAAGCCAGTCCAGCCAAGAGTTCCAGACAGTTAAAATTATTACGGATCCAGAAAATAACTCTGAAAGCCAACTTTGACGTGAAGATGGAAAAGGAAATGGGAAGGATTAATCTCCACCTTCCTCCGTATGTTAAAGCAAACGGGTGGACTGGTCCTTGGACATTGCTGCCTGTGAGAAGCAGTTACCCATTTTCGTGCAATGTTGCATTTCCTACAGTGAACTCAATTTTTTTGAATACTGCTCCTTCTGTAGCCTAAACAGCACCATCTGTGCACAAGAGACAGGTAGCATATGGCTTGGGGGAACCCCAAGGTCTGCATAAATATAAACAATACTTTTGCTTAGAATTGCCCCCTAAGGGAGGGAGGGGGGGTCAGCTGCTAAAACAGCTCACAGAGGATGGAGCATGTTAAGAGGGCAGGGAATGCTGGTTGTTGCAAGGCAGGTGGAAAAGGAAATGAGAGCCAGTGAGGCACCTGAGAGCCAGTGTGGTATAATGGTTGGAGTGTTGAACTATGACCTGGGAGACCAGGGTTCAAATCCCCACTCAGCCATGAAGCTCACTGGGTGACCCTGGGCCAGTCACTATCTCTTAGCCTACCCAACCTCGCAGGGTTGTTGTGAAGATGAACTGGGGAGGAGGTGAACCATGTACACCACCTTTAGCTCCTTGGAAGGAGAGGTGGTATAGGAATGTAATAAATATATAAATGGAATGATGTCTCCTTAAAAGGTAAAGGGACCCCTGACCATTAGGTCCAGTCGCGGACGACTCTGGGGTTGCGGCGCTCATCTTGCTTTATTGGCCGAGGGAGCCGGCGTACAGCTTCCGGGTCATGTGGCCAGCATGACTAAGCCGCTTCTGGCGAACCAGAGCAGCGCATGGACGCCGTTTACCTTCCCGCCGGAGCGGTACCTATTTATCTACTTGCACTTGACGTGCTTTCAAACTGCTAGGTTGGCAGGAGCAGGGACCGAGCAACGGGAGCTCACCCCGTCGCGGGGATTCGAACCGCCGACCTTCTGATCGGCAAGCCCTAGGCTCTGTGGTTTAACCCACAGCGCCACCCGCGTCCCAATGTCTCCTTTAGGAAAGCATGAACAGGAGCAATCCATACTGCACCATTTTGTTATAGGTTTCAGTTGTCCATACTTAAGATAGGCTGATGTGTTGTTGACTTGGCAGCAGGCACAATGCAAAGCTAGAATACAAGCCCCTAACAAAAAACTCCATTTCCCTAAACTGAGAAGGTGTTTCTTGGTTTTCATGATAACTTCAGACACAGTCTCTAAATCTAGGTGCTATTTCTGGTTTTGCCAAGAACAGATTACCTTTTTCTGTAAATTGTAGTCTATAAAAGCGAAAAGACAATAGTAGTCACTACTGAAAAGTTATTATACCCATGTATAAATTGCAGCTTTAAGCTGTCCTCGGGGGCTCGCTCTCTTTTAAGGAAGGGCACTGAGTGGTTTTTCTCTTTACTTTGCTGTTTCAGTTGAGGTAGATCTTCTTTGTAAACCTAAAATAATTGAGAGTTACATTGCATTATACACCCCCAGTCCAATAATCCATATGGCTTATTGCTATTTGTGCCACTACGGGGCCTAGTAATTTGCAAGATCAATGTCACTACCCTGTCACGCATGAGAAAAATCTGCCTCTTTGAGAAGTCTGAATTCTTTGTATAAGAAGCACCACCCAGTAATGGAAGATCAGGCCGAGCTCATTCGATTACTGCACAAAAAAGTTTTGAAGAGCACATAGACACTTGATTCCTCCCCCCCCCCTTTAATTCTTTTAAATTAAAAAAACCAAACCTATATAGATCCTTCCTTCATTCGTTCAGGGAGTTTTTGCGACATATGCAAACGACACAGGAGATTTAAGCAGCTTGTAAGCACTGAAAGAACTAGGAGATGGATTTACACTGCTAACAGGTACACCAGATATTAGGCATGTAAATCTTTTAAAGAGACGGTTAGGAACTCAGATACTATGACATCGGTTTAATCCAGTGGACAGCTGCAAAACAGCTTCCAAAGATTCCTGTGTGGGTATAAAATTTCCTGCATTTGGGAAGCTGCAAGATTCTAACGCACTGGAAATCTCTGCAAACTACATGTCCGAGTTGTTTCTATAAATCACAACTGCTTGCATACAACCCTGTTCCTTAATAGATGGCCTCTGAGCCACAACAGCTCTACATATACTCTCCAGCTGTCCCTCCAAGTCATTGCATCTTCCTTTCCCATCATCATCCCCCCACCCACGATCCTCTGTCATACCTCCAGGCAGCAGCCAATAGTATCTGAGTTACAGCTGATACAGCCCCTTAGCACAATGATTCTTAAAGAAACATTGGATTGAACATCCCACCACCATCACCATACGGTACTTCTGTTTAGGGTGCCCCTGAACTTTCAACCAGTGCTTTTTGGCGAGGCTGTATGTGGGACTACTATTGGAAGTTGGGAACAGAAAAGCCCCTCTGTGGAAGAGGAGGAAGGTACTTCAAAGTATTGCTCCAAGCAAAAGTCATAGCACAGGACAAATGAATTAGAGTCATAGAGTTGCAGAGCTGGGATAATGAGGGTCATCAAGTCCAACCCCCTGCAATGCAGGAATCTTTTGCCCAACATGAGACTCGAACCCATGACCCTCAGATTAAGAGTCTCATGCTCTGCTGACTGAGTTATCTCCTCATAACTGAGAGTTCAGGTCAAGCAATCTGCAGAGGAAGCCTGCCTCCAGGTCCATTGGGTGAGTGTGATGCATTTTGCAGTGACAAAGGCGGGGGCTTCTCCATGGGGGCCCCTCCTTTTGCAGAATTACCTGTTTATGGAGATAAGACTATCTTTAACTTAAAACATCCATTGTTTCACACAGGCATTTGTAAATGAACACGGCCATTTAGATCAGTGATGGCTAACCCTGACACTCCAGATGTTTTGGGACTACAACTCCCATCATCCCTGACCACTGGTCCTGTTAGCTAGGGATGATGGGAGTTGTAGTTCCAAAACATCTGGAGTGTCAAGGTTAGCCATCACTGATTTAGATGCTGCTGCTGCTGCACTGAGTTGCTTTCAATACTTTTATTAGTCCACGTGAGTTAAATGATGGTTTAATTACTTGTTTATTGCTTTATGGCGTACACTACATTTAGCACCTTAGGATCCTACAGAATGAGAGGCAGCTTATAAATGGAAATAATAAATAAACATTCTCAAAAATGCAGAGAAGGGTGCAATTGTTGAAACAATATACTTTTTCTTTTAGCTTCAACAAACAGATTGGAAAGTAAGAGATTTAGGGTCATTATGGCAAAAACATATGGAAGGCCACTTATACCTTAAACAAATGCATGCTTAGGAACTTCGTGCAAATCTTCTTCCCTTCAGAGAAAATGAAATGCGATTCCTACATATTTATTCAGCATTTTTATTTCAAATAATTCCTTGCTGCATTGGTAATGCATTGTAGCCCTTTAATTTAAAGGACGATTCCTGAATTGCAGGGGGTTGGACTAGATGACCCTCGGGGTCCCTTCCAACTCTACAATTCGATGATTCTATGACAATAAATTAACATTAATTTTGGATTTACTGGCTAGCAAGAGTGGTGGGTTTGAAAATCCTTTGCATGATTCTGTGAGAGACTTGCAGAAGAGCTGCATATTTGTTAACATTATTTTTTTTAAAGGAAGTATCTGGAAAGATCTACACCTGCTCATTCAAAGGTTTTCTAATTAACTGATCTAATGTTTAGTCCCATGATTAACATGCAATGTCATCTCTCTGACCTCTTGCTAAAAATAAGACCGCTATCCACATGACAATGGCAACAAAAAAACTCCACTAATATATTATGCAAAGAAAGAAAGAAAGCTTAATGCCCCCTCTCATCTCCCTGCCTCCCCCTCCTAACTTTCTATTTCTCTACTTTCTCCCCTCTCCCTCTCCACCTCTCTTTCCCCTCCTCAATCCCACATTATCTCCAACAAAAAATGTCTCCAACTGACTGCAATTCATTTGTATGAAGGATGCTAAGACTTAAAAACAGAGACGCTGAATGTATTTTTGTTACCTATGGAAAATCTTTATATGAAAATATAATAATAATAATAATAATAATAATAATAATAATAATATGTTGGGGTAAAAAAGCTGAGTACAAATACAGTTTAAATACCCCAGTTCATATTTTTAGCCTTAACTTTCCTTAAATTCAACGTGGTCTCTCATTTAAACTCTCGAGCTCAGTTCTTTCACTTTTCCTTCCTTGAACTTTAAAATCCCCCAGCCTAATATGTTTCGACGGGTTTCCAGGTTGCTGGGTCTAATGGCCTGTTTTCATATTGCTCACCTGTCGGGTGTAGTTGATTTGAGCTTCTTGCTCTATATCTGAGTCTAACTCTGGCACATCAGATAAATCGGAGTCAGATTCTTCGCTGTGTGAATCTATGCCACTTTCTGCATACGGGAGAATGCACCAAATGACATTTTAATAAAGGCAATTACAAAACTAAAGCCACATTCCTACAAATAGTGAATACAAAAACTCCAAACAATTGGCAAGTGTTTCTGATTTGGCAGTAGAAACATGCACACTGAACCTAACCAAAGATGCCAGCAAAGCACAGTGTTCAGTGACCCCCTTCCATGAATTTTCAGTTTATTTCTCTTTTCCATTATGGCCATAATTCTACAGAAGTATTCAGTTCTTCACTTAAAACTGGCTTTTCTGTTCGGCTGCAGTAGAACAGGTTCAAATACAGCACCAGCTGTTCATATCTGTGCACATACAGTGGTACCTCTGGTTCCGAATGGGATCCGTTCCGGAGCCCTGTTCGCAACATGAAAAGCCCGTAACCTGAAGTGCTGTATCTGCGCATGTGCGCAGCGTGATTCGGAGCTTCTGCGCATGCGTGTGACGTCATTTTGCGCTTCTGTGCATGCACGAATTGCCAAACCCAGAAGTAACCCATTCTGGTACTTCCGGGTTCGGCGCGTTTGTATCCTGTGACGAACGCAACCTGAAGCAAGCGTAACCAGAGGTACGACTGTATAACTCTCTAGGATTCTCACCGACATCCATTAGTGACACGCTAGAAAGCTGTGTGTACACAGAGGTGTCAACAGTGTTTCCCCATCTGTTCTGCAGCAAATTCAAACCTTCCTATGTCTCCTATTCCAACTTTTCTTCATTGGTCCTAGCTAAATATTCCTGTGGGTCTCTGCAGTTTGAAATGATTTTTAAAAGCTACTGATTTAAATATGTGGACATCCCCTGATGCACAGCAAACATTTTGCAAGTGTATTATTTGAGCAAACTGCACCCAAGGAGAACATGGGCCTGTAGGAAAGCAAAAGGCAATGTACATGTTAGATTCAAGTATTCTGGGGGATAATGATTGAAAGAAAACCCATTCAGTCCATCAAAGCTATCTTTTCAATTGCAACTTCTTTCAATGCTTGGCCAAAGCACCGAAGGCAAGTGGAGGTATTTTGCTTTGAGGGGCCCATGACTTTTGGCTGAATCTATACTGCTCAGTTTAAGTTGGAACAGTTTGTTGGTTTTTATAACTGTAGCTGTTCTACAACTGTATATTATGTTGCTGTAATAACCCATCCTGGGATCATAACGGTGAATGAACGAATTCAGTGAATGAATGAATTAATGAATGAATAATAAAGAAATGTTATTTGCCTTACCCTGGGGTGCTGTTTCATGGATTCCATTTGTTATACCTTCTGGAATAAACCGCCACTGAAAAACAGAGTGATCTGCACCTCCAGTACTTATTACCCACTGAAAGTCATGTGACCAATGGACATTAGTAACATGTGCAGAATGGCCAATGTATTTTCTAAATTTAGCTCCTAGAATAATAATAAAAAAACCATATTGATAATTGCAAATAAAATTCTTGAAATGTCAGAAAAAAGCATAGTTACTTTAAATATATATATATATATCATAAGTTCTTTTAATACAGCCAGCATGAAGTCACAATAAATTATACACCTGATCAACACAGACATATAAAATGTGTTTTCCTTTCCTAATTAGTGGGCAATAATTTTCACAAAAATGATTGCCCTGTCGCCTACCCTACTCAGTCTTCGTATCATGGTAGTCAAAATGGTATATTCATTTCCCCTCGTTTTGTAGGTTTTGTTTTTCTCTTCAGTATTGGCATATATTAGCTTGCTGATGTAATCATATTAGATACTTGTTCTTAATAAACAGAAAATAACAAATAATCCTTTGTTAGTCCATAAAGCTGTTTTCTCTTTTGCTGCAGTGGACTAACACATCTAACTCTCTGGAAGTACCTGTAGTTATTGAGAGTTTATGATGGAAGTTGTTTGCATAAGTCAATGTAAATATCACCAGTGCTTTTTTCTAAAAAAAAAAAAATGTTTAGGTGTACTCTCATTTTGACTCAAGAAAATCACCATTTTATAGTTCACATTGGGGGGAATAAATACAATAAATGGACAAAAGTACAAAGATTCACAAAATGTTTAGGGGTCTGTGTGTTCCTCAGAAAAAAGCACTGAATATCACGCAAGTTAATGACAGAATCGTTCTATCTCATTGCATGTTTGAGTTTCATATTCCCCCTGCCCATGCATGTTTGATTGCAGTTTCCTTGGGGCAGAGCTTGCAGGGTATTATTATTTTTTATATGTCAGCTGTATGGCATGATATAAATAGTAAATCGAAAGAGAAAGTCCTTACACTGCTACTGTAAGATGCAGCCAGAAGGCCTTTGTCCTCTTGACTCCGAAGTTTGTTTTATAAAATAATTGAAAAGACATTGAAAGAAAACCGTTTTGAAAGCCAGCAGACCTCAAAACAGCAGAGGATGCTCAATAGCTTAGCATTCAGCAACTTCTAATATTGTGTTTCCTGAACAATATGCCATGAACACAGCAGCTAGCATCCAAGGCAAATCAGGTATTGATTTGTGGGCTTCCAGTGGGCATCTGGCTGGGCACTGTGTGAACAGAATGCTGGACTAGATGAACCTCTGCTGTGACCTAGCATGACTTCTCATGCTCTTTATGTTATTTCTACCAATTGTAACAAGCAAAGTCTTCAGGATTGGGGATTGACCTGACTTGGAGGGGATTCCATTGGATCCACAGCTAGTCAAAGACTTGATTGAAGAAGAAGAAGAGTTTGGATTTGATATCCCTCTTTATCACTACCCGAAGGAGTCTCAAAGCAGCTAACATTCTCCTTTCCCTTCCTCCCCCACAACAAACACTCTGTGAGGTGAGTGGGGCTGAGAGACTCCAAAGAAGTGTGACTAGCCCAAGGTCACCCAGCAGCTGCATGTGGAGGAGCGGAGACGCGAACCCGGTTCACCAGATTACGAGTCTACCGCTCTTAACCACTACACCACATTGTCTCTTGAGAGCTGGTCAAGGCCTAGTATGTCCTACAGAGTGAAACCAGGCAGGCAAAGTGAACTTTATATAAAATGGACTACTGACTTGAATGTTCCTTTGTAGGAGCCAGCACCAACCACTAACAAGCTCGAGTTAAAGATATCAGACCACTTTTTTAGCTTTTTGCTTTCCATTTCACTCCCACATACTAGTATCTTTTGGACATTTTCCATGGACGTGCCATTGAAACAGATAAATTATTGACATTGGTCAATCCAAAAGGATATGACACAGTTAGGGAGCAGGGCGGACAAGTGAAGAGGCACTGGGCAGTCTCTGGTGCTGAGGCTCACCTGAAAGTGGCTCACGGTCCACTAAGGAAACACTAAATGATCAGTCCCAACTGCAAGAGAGCAATCAGTTACGCACAGGACAGTGTCTTACCTTTCTTTAGACAAGGAAATCTGAACAATTTAACTAATCCAAAATCGTCTCCAGTCACCAGAACTCCATTATTGTAATTTCCATCCACAGAGTTGATGTCTGTAACGTTGCTATACTTCGGCCAGATCCCGTTCACTTCTGATCCCATCACACATGTCCAGGAAGCCCAATGAATCCCTTTGATTTCATCCTTGCTTGTTAAATGCTTTCCAGCTGAAACGAAATCAGGTTAATAAGCTGTTTAACCGTTTGCGTTTCAGAAGAAGTAACGGGACGGAAATTTCTACCTCGGCGGTTTTCAAATTTCCTGTTTTAAGGGATTAGTTCCATATCAACCTGCCTGCTAAGGATTTCCTCCATGTCAGCTGTGGGATGACCACAGTTTATTGGTAAATCTTCATGTGCAGAAGGTCACAGGTTCAATCCCTGGCATCTCCAGGTATGTATGGATATTTCACTACCAGTTTCCTGAGAACCTCGTCAGCACTTTGGTTTCCATTGCATACAGTTAATTTCGGCTTCTGTTCTTGGGCACTCGCCATCACCACTGGCCGCTCAAAAAGTAGGGCTGGGTGTAGCAGCAGCACCGGACTCCTTGCCTGATCACAAAAATGCGCCACAACTCCTTTGTTTATATTATCACTGTAAGTCTAGGGTTTGTGTGGGACGCGGGTGGCGCTGTGGGTTAAACCACAGAGCCTAGGGCTTGCTGATCAGAAGGTTGGCGGTTCGAATCCCCACGACTTGGTGAGCTCCCGTTGGTCGGTCCCTGCTCCTGCCAACCTAGCAGTTCAAAAGCACGTCAAAGTCAAAGGGCACCCATGCAACCCTTCCCTATTTTTCGAACACTTTTCAAAAGACACCCCCGCAGCAAAGTCTGACTGTAACCTGCATGCATTTTGGACCCATTTTGCAGACACTCCAAAACAATCCCAACGAGCACTGTGCATGCTCAGAAGCCATGGAATACAGAATGACGGCTGGAGAATAAAAATAGAGGAAGGGAAGGAACAGTGGAATGCTCTACTTGGAGGAAATGGCTGATTGGAACTCTGGGCAGTTAGGCTATACTGCAACATTATTATTTTTTTGCAGATTCCACTTTTAACCACAGTCTGTGTTATTATTTGTTTGCTTGTTTTATTAATTTCAAGGTGACCTGATTATAGTTTCATGTTCTACTACAGGGAAGATGATGACAACGTTGATGATTTAGAAAGAAGAGTTTGGATTTGATATCCCGCTTTATCACTACCCGAAGGAGTCTCAAAGCAGCTAATATTCTCCTTTCCCTTCCTCCCCCACAACAAACACTCTGTGAGGTGAGTGGGGCTGAGAGACTTCAAAGAAGCGTGACTAGCCCAAAGTCACCCAGCAGCTGAATGTGGAGGAGCAGAGACGCGAACCCGGTTCACCAGATTACAAGTCCACCGCTCTTAACCACTACACCACACTGGCTCTCACCTTAGCTAGTTTTGGAGTTGTTCTAAATTCTGATAATGGCTACTCCATTATCCTTTCTGGTGCATTAGGTCAAATCCTAGAGCTTTCCCACCAGTTCCAGAATAATTTTTCATGGAAGGAATTTGGATTTTAAAAAATAAAAAGTTTTCTGTTACATATTTTATGACATTTATTTCCTGAATCAACACATGATTATTTCAATTTGAGCACGACCTTCGACATAATTCAGGTGGGGTAGTGAGTCTGACTAGAATGGAAAAGTCAAACCCCTGCTTAGCAATGAAGTTCTCTCTGTGTGTGACCTTGGACTAGTCACTATTGTTAGCTCATACCAAGCAAGTCAAGCAGACCTGCCTGAGAACTGCAGAGCAAGCAGGGATGGGAAAGATGTTAAACCCAGGTTTGCAGCTAAATAACTTCCCTAAGCCGCAATATTTCTAAGATATTACGAGAACCAAAACACGACCATCCTTCAAAACTTGCACCTCTCTGAATTTTGTAATGTACGTAGTTCTCTAGTCAAGTATTGTGTACAAAAATGTACACACTATGGTAAAATGTGCATTAAAACATATATATATATATATATATATATATATATATATATATATATATATATATATAAGCGAAAATTTTATTTGGGGAAATTCTTTGCAAAAATATGTATACTGGGAGAATTTTGCACTAAAATGCTGGTGAATTTTCCTGAGGACTTTAGAAACAAATCACAGATGGATGTGAAAATGTGGAAAATTGAACTTAGGACTTGAAAACGAGAAACTGACTAGAAACTGAAGTTGAAAGATTTGCCTTTCCCTGGTACCAATCAGCATTTATACCTGTGAAATTTAAAACTGCACAGTTCTATTTACAGATGTTTAAAAACCAATGCAAATCTAAAGGAGATCTTACCTGGCATCCTGTAGAAGAAGCGTTCTCCCGCACCATCATTAGTTTGCAAGAATTTGCTGTCCAGAGACCAGTCGATATGAGTAATAAAGCTAGAAGACTTGTTGCATTCTCCAGTTTTTTTGTACCGTTGAGCAACTGCATAGATATCCACGGGGCCATCATTCGAACCCACTGCAAGATAGCAGCCATCTGGCGAAAACTTCATTTCATGAATTACTTCTTTCCGGTCTTTGATATGAACAACCTCTGTCATATCTCTGCAAAAGGGTAGAAATGTCAACAACAGGTCTGTTGTTTAAGGGCTGCTTAAAAATCAGGTTATCAAACTAGGATCTGGTTACTGGAGAAAGGGAGTGGCAAGGAAGGGAGAGGAAAACTTGTGGGCACACACCTCATTCTCAGGCAAACAAACCATGGCTTATCAGAAAATTATGAGCTGGGCTATGGACTTGTTATAGAATTGTGCAAGTAGCACCCACAATTCCAAATTTGGTCCGAGTTTTTTGAATGTGCTTGCTTTTGTTAGATTAATTTTCTTTTTCTCCTACCTTACTCTCAGAACAATGAAGGAGCCATCCTTCATTCCCAGTGCCAGCTGAGATCCATCAGGGCTGAAAGATACACTTCGCACAGCTTCTTCCATATTGCAACGAGCAATCAAGGCATGGTCAGCAAGGCTCCATAGCCTACGCAAGAACGGAAAGGACCAGAGGAAACTTATCATTGCAGAATATGCTAGTTATTTTTACTTGGCAGCAGAAACCTTTGTCCAGATTCTACTAGCTGCTCTCACTTCCTATTACACTAGCCTATTCCCAAATGATTAAAACCTGCATTTTTTAATTGTATCATTAACAAATTCACAATAAAACCCACAATTTGGATGCTACAATTAAAATATAGGTGTTTGAGATGCTGGAGGGAATTTGTACACTTTTGGATGGTGGCTTCTAACCTTAATGACTGCTGAGTTGTTTAAGCTATCATTTCCCGGGGCTTCCTTCTCCAGAGCTCTGGAATGCCTATCGGTAGGTGAACTGCAAGATTTAATTGCATTAGGAACTGGATAGGAAACAGAGTGTGTGCTTACTCCAGAAGCCTCAGGCTTGCAGGATAGAAAGTAGGAACACTCTCATGGTCCATGGATTGCATCCAACAAAGTCATCTTTTTGGTGCAAAGCATTCTGGGTGCACAACAGGACTTCCTCTCCTTTCCCCACGTGACCCAGGCACATGCCCCATTCAGGGTTGGAAGAAACCCTGGACAAAATCAAGCCTGTGTGTATGGGGATCTAGATCCATGGCGAGAGAGAAGTGTGAGAAGTCCTGTTGTACATGCAGAAGTCCTTGGGCTAATGGGATGGTTTTGCTGGGTGCAACCCTATGCTGATGGAGAACAGCGAATGTACGCTTGCTGCTTCCTTGTCCTGAGTGATGAAGTCATTTGCCCCATGTTTGTCTGTTTATATATATACAGTGGTACCTCTGGTTAAGTACTTAATTCGTTCCGGAGGTCCGTTCTTAACCTGAAACTGTTCTTAACCTGAAGCACCACTTTAGATAATAGGTCCTCCCGCTACCGCTGCGCCACCAGAGCACAAATTTCTCTTCTTATCCTGAAGCATTATTTCTGGACAAAATAAAAAATAAATAAATTCCTTCCAGTAGCATCTTAGAGACCAACTACTGTAAGTTTGTTCTTGGTATTAGCTTTCATGGTATCTGAAGAAGTGTGCATGCACACGAACGCTCATACCAAGAACAAACTTAGTTGGTCTCTAAGGTGCTACTGGAAGGAATTTTTTTATTTTTTATTTTGTTTTGACTATGGCAGACCAACACGGCTACCTACCTGTAACATTATTTCTGGGTTAGCAGAGTTCTTAACCTGAAGCGTATGTAACCTGAGGTACCACTGTATTGTAAATCGCTTTGAATTAACTTATTAACTTGGTGTGTTTTTTAAGTGACCAATAATTTTAAAAATAAATAAAATGACGGTGGAGCTTACCTGATTGGCAACAATGTATTTTTAACAAGATGTGATGCTGGGGGCAATGTAAAAGGTAAAAGTACTGATGGGACAGAGCAACAGGAGTTCACCCCATTGCATGGATTCGAACTGCTGACCTTCTGACCAGCAAGCCGAAGAGGCTCAGTAGTTTATACCACAGTGCCACCCGCTCCCACTTGGGGGTCATGTATACATCACACTAACTTGATGTATCCAGCGAAACAAAGCAGAAGAAGAGTTTGGATTTGATATCCCGCTTTATCACTACCCAAAGGAGTCTCAAAGCGCCTAACATTCTCCTGTCCCTTCCTCTCCCACAACGAACACTCTGTGAGGTGAGTGGGGCTGAGAGACTTCAAAGAAGTGTGACTGGCCCAAGGTCACCCAGCAGCTGCATGTGGAGGAGAGGAGACGCGAACCCGGGTCACCAGATTACGAGTCTACCGCTCTTAACCACTACACCACACTGGAACTATGGTCTGTCTCCAGATTGAGTCTTCCACACCCAGAACCAACATTATCTACATTACACCCCCCCCCCCCAGAACATTGCACCTGGAACACTGGCAGCTGCTTGTGCCAAGTTAAGGCTATTTGTCCTCCTAGCCCAGTGTTATCTGCTCTCATTGGCAGTGGCTGCGTAGGGTTTGCAGGAAAAAAATATTTTCCCTTGCCTGCTACCTAATCGTATTAAATGGAAATGCCAGGAACTTAATGCGGGCCCTTCTGCATGCAGAGCATGTGCTCAGCCAAGCAGCTATGTTCCACCCCCAGTACACTGACAAATCTTTCCACCAGGAGCAAACACCAGTTTCTGCTAAAGTAAAAAAAAAAAAAAAAATGCAATATGCAAATGATGCCACAAAGCATATGCAAGGCATGAATCAGAAAATCAGAGATATTTCAACATGTTCAGCACATCAAGAATAGTTAGTATCAGCTGCTCGGAATGATAAAAATGAGTGGGAAAGGCCCGTCTCCTAGGAAACTGGCTTCCTCGGCTTTTCCCGTGGATTACAGAAATACCCTGACATCAAACTGAAGCGATACAGGAATGTACTAAGTCAACTAGGAAGCTCAAGTTTAATGCAAGAGTTTGTCAAAAGGGTTTGGTTTCATTGGGGGGGGGAGCATGGCAGACTTTGACAAATGTGACCCTGCCCTTATAGTAACAACTATGCTCAAGACCAGGCACCCCCAAACTGCGGGCCTCCAGATGTTTTGGCCTACAACTCCCATGATCCCTAGCTAACAGGACCAGTGGTCAGGGATGATGGGAATTGTAGTCCAAAACATCTGGAGGGCCAAAGGTTGGGGGTGCCTGCTCAAGAGAGTTTCTTCAGATCAACCGTCTGAAAATGCAAGGAATATAGGAGAAGGAGAAAGGTTCCATATTTAAATGTTTAGAAAAATTAGGAAGGAGCCTTTTAACAAGTCAGACTACTGGTCCATCTTGTTCAATGTTGTCTACGCTGACTGGCGGTGGCTGTCCAGGGTTTCATACAGGAGTCTCTCCTAGCCCTAATGTCACAGAGCGTGCTGGTCAGTAAATCACACAGTTCCAAGTTGGAGTTAACTCTTTATTTGCAAAAACACAATCTTCACGGACTTGGCTGAGTGTCAGGTCTAATGAGCCTAGCAGCAGCGTTCCCTGTGGGTCTTACTCCATGAAATCAGTTGCTGAGACTAAAGGTCCCTGCCTCCCCACAGCTGCCTTTGTGTTATCCTGAGGCCTGCAGGCATAGGGCAGCATACAAATTTAATAAAGAAGTCGTCTCCTTCTTTCCAGGGCTTTCCCCAAACAATCGGAGACTGTGCATGTGTGCAGCCAATCTCTCCTCTGCCCTTTTCATGTCTCTTCTGGGTCAGGGAGACAAGGGGGGAGGGGAGCATGTTCTTTTCAAAGCAGAAAGTTGCCAAAAGCTAAAGCTGGTCGGAATCTAGCAGCTGTTTACACTTCTCAGAAAGACTGCTTCAGCTTTCTTTGGAAGCTCTGTTATTCACTTGTCTAAAACCCTGACTTCTGCAACCCTTAACCAGTCCAAAGAATTGTGTTTTCTTGGAACTACTCCAGCTTATTCTATCAGACACCTGGACACTGAGTTTATTTACTGGAAACTTACGCTGGCTGCTGCATCCCCCCGCACCCAAAAAATTGGTTACTTAGCAACAACCTCACCAGTTAACTGAGGAAAGAGCTCACATCTCGAAGCTTTACTGCTGTTCCAGAACAATTAATGCTTGAGAAAAATTAAGCAGAACAGGAATAGTTTTCAGAGCCATAGTTCAGTGGTGGAGCATCTGTTTTGACTGCACGTCCTCTTTCATGATGCATGTTTGTGTGTGTACAGAAACCTCTGACTTTTACAGGGCTTGCCACATACATTGCTCTACTTACTTTGTGCCTCTGGCCCCACTCCCCACTGGTGTGTTTACCAACAAGGAAATGCCCCCACCCCCATTTTGAAGCATGGCAGATCCCCAAAATGTATGTGGCGACAGACCATAGGCCATCTTCTTACGCTCTTGCCTTACCGCACGGATCGATCATCGCTGCCGGTAACAACTAACGGTTTCTTGGGATGCACCGCCAGGGCCCAGAGCTCTCCTTCGCAGTGACCTTGCATTATGAGCATTGGCTTGTCTCTTTCTCTCACGATCACCTCAAATATTTCGCTGTCCTGCGTCCCTGCTAAAAGCCGGTCTGCTTTCCAGCACACGCTTCGGATGGACAAACCTGGGAGAGGACAGAATAGCCTTAGAACAATGACGGCTGGCTATCAATCTGTTTATATAGGACACAGAATCACAGAGTTGGAAGGGACCCTCTGGCCCACAGCTGTCCCTGGGTGGGCTCAAACCACCAACCTTCCGGTCAACAACAAGACACACTGATCCATTGTGCCATGATCCAGCGAAGGTTAAGCCCTTAAGTTAGGGTTGCCTCAAACTCAGGACAAAAGGGAGAAACATACTAAGAGGAAGACACACTTGGCAAACCCTCACCGTGATCAACTCCCGCATGGAAACCTATGTCCCCACTGTGGAAGGACGTGTGGATCCAGAACTGGCCTCCACAGTCGCTTATGGACTCACTATTAAGACAGTGTTCATGGAAGACAATCTTACTCGGCTATGAGGGATCTCCAAAGAAGAAGAAGATTCTGAAGAGCATATAAGAAGAAGATTCTGAAGAGCATGCTATGACAAGACTCATTTTAAATACCCCTACTATATCTAGGCTATAGAAGCTGTGATATATTGCTGAGGGGGGCAGGAGAAGAGAAGAGGAAAGCAAGTCTTCAACCACCAGTTATGCCTATGTCTCATCCAGAAAGTATAGCCAGACAGTGGCGTAGGAAGGGGAAGCGGAGGTGGCGCAGCGCCCCGGGTGCCATTCTGGGAGGGGTGACAAGATGGCCCCTGCCTCCACCCAGGTGTAGAGCGCCCGAGGGCGCAACGTCCATATGAACTGCTGCTCTCGCATGGCGTCTGTACAGGATGCCGCCCGCGTAGCAGCCTGTACGGTCCAGACTGCGCATGTGCGGCATTCCGTACGGAGTGCGCACGCGCGGGATGCTGCACATGCGTAGTCCATACGGGGTGCCGCACATGCGCCGCCCCGGGTGCCGGAGAGGGTTCCTCCGCCACTGTAGCCAGAGACATTCTGGCAAATTAAAAAAATCCACCCAGACAGAAATTTTACCCCTGAAAAAAAGGATGCGTCCTGAAAAAAGAGGACATATGGCAACCCTACTTAAGTTGCACTGTTTCCTGTGGGTGTTCAAAATGCGCACTGAAAAGACTTAAAAGCACTCAGCCCTAGCTAGCTTCTGCCTGCAGTGGGCCAATGCTCCTTCAGTTGGTATTCAGTGCAGCTCATAACACTACAATGGATAAGAATACAGGTAACTCGCAGCTTACGCGAGGGTTTGGTTTCTGGGAGTCCATGCATAAATTCGAAATAGTGTAAAGCTACTTGTTTCCTGCTTGTCTTGTGATTTCTAGGCACGGGTCTGAGCAGTCTTCTGTTTGCCCCGTATCTTTCCCCCAAGGGAAACCCTCTCTTTACTGCTGAATCGGAGCAAACATCAGTCTGCGGAAAACCTGATGGACATTTGCTCTGATTCAGCAGTAAAGAAGTTTTCCTGTGGGGATGCAGCAGGGCAAACGGTAGCATGGACAAGCTCACAGTTGCCACATCCAGTGCTGTCTATCAAAGATGAAAGGCAGCTCACCTGGGGCTTGTTAAGGCCTGCCTGCCAGGGTCTGCAGGCTGGAAAATATCAATATGCCATTGGTGTACTACATATCTCTCCATGGGCCGCAAGGTGGAAGACCTCATTTCGGATGCTGATTTTCTGATTCTTCACACACACACACACATTATTATTTTTTAGGTAACTGCTGACACCTGTTCACAAAACACCATTCTTTCCATTCTTCAGCTTGTGTAGTAGCCAAAGGTTAATTTATGTAAATGCACATGCCGTTCTTTATTAAGAGCTGTTAATTGAGAGGTATTTTATCTGATACGAATCAGATATTGGTCCTTTTCTCTCTCTAGTTTACCAACACTGACTATGTTAACAAAGTGCATATGGATGAGCACTGCAGAACAGTTAATTCTCGCTGCTGGCAGGCTTGCAATCTGTTTCGTCCGATAAAGCTCTCTTCTACTGTACAATAAGCAGATGTGCCCTGCTTCCAAAAATACGAAAATAAAACTGACTTCAATCTCATTCTTCCATCAAAACTACAGTTTTGCTATGTTTCATGGGGATTAAGTCACTGCATGACATGGTCTAATATTAATTCCTGGTTCAGACTCTGGAAAATCTTTCACATATGAAGAGCCTGGCTAGTTCAGCCTAAGGGTCTAATTCAGCCCAGCATCCTTCTTCTATAATGGCCAACCAGATGCCTCCAGGAAGCCCACAAGCTGGTCATGAATGCAAGACCTGTCTCCCATTCCTCAAGCAAGGCATGAAGGTTTCAGCTTTCTGTCATTAACCCAGACTTATGTGCTCAGATTGTTTTCAAGGGAATTTCACTCCCTCTAAAGATGTGGTCTCACAACTCAGAACTGATCCTGGACACTACTCTGTGAAGGTGCCAGTGCACTTCTGTGTAGACCGAGCTTCCAAACTTTAGGGGCGGCCCCTATTCTGGGTCACCACCCTCCTGAACTTCCAAGGGTGGGAGAATGATCTTAATACCCAAGAGCTTCTGCACTCTCAGATGTTTGGAGCCGAAGGCTTTTAGGGCTTTAAACACTAGCGTGAACACCTTAAATTGCACCTGGAAATGAACAGGCAGCCAAAGCAGTTGGAAGAGAAGTTACATGAGTTCTAAACCTAACCCTAGTCAATAATCTGGCCGCTGCATTTTGAACCAGTTGAAGTTGCCAAGTCGTCTTCAAGAGTAGCCACAATTAAGAGCTCATGAAGCATCATGGCCAAGTCATTTCTGCCAAAAAGGGGCTATGTACCTGAAAAATCAGATGGGGCTGGAAACAGGAACTCCTCACCACTGAGGAAACTTTGCCCTCCAGTGACAATGCTGGATGCTGGAGTATCCGCAAAATGGGAAGCAGCTTCTTCTAAGGGAGAGCAACCCTGACCAGAACAGGTTGCCTCCAGACCTCCTAGGTTTGAGAACTTGGAACACATAACTTCTCTGGTGTTTTCAGGACATTTGCGTAGGTACTTACGCAGACATTCCCACTGTGTAGAGATGGGGCACATGATTCCCCCCCCCTTCATGGATACAAAAGGAGCCAAAGTGTATCTACACAATTCTCTGCAAGTGGAATTTGGTCTCAATGAGCCAATTAGTATTAATAGTTTATACCTCCACATCTGCGTGCTGCAATTTTATTTGCCCTCCTGTGCTTTTTCTTCAAATGCTCTCTACACAGAATCAATGGCTAATAAATGACATTAATTTGATGAACCCCTAATGAGAACCCCCCCCCCCACTTAAGCTAAAAAGATTTTAACTTCCTTCAAGGCTGAAATGCATTCTAGACCCCCCTGTGGGAGGTTAACTGACATGCCTTTACAAGCAGCACATTAGGGGTAAATGGCATTTATAAATAAATGATGGCATCCTACTGCTGCCTATCATTCTGAAGAGAAGATTTTTGCCCCTCCATAAATGTGGTGGCTGTCGCTCTCCTGACAATTGTAAAAATATATATGGAAACTGGAATTGCTCTAAAACAAAAGGATAGTCCACAAGTTTTTATGTGATTCTTACCCTAGAAATTAGCTTTGTCATTCCCCACTCTCTCATTCTCTCTTACACACACAACCACCTTTATAAATACAGGTATATATGTGGACACACACACAAGTGTTTGTGTAGGAATAAAATACATTGCATCACTCTTCCTGAAACATTTTCTGCACCTACCCCTATGAGCTATACAGTGGTACTTCGGGTTAAGAACTTAATTCGTTCCGGAGGTCCGCTCTTAACCTGAAACTGTTCTTAACCTGAAGCACCACTTTAGCTAATGGGGCCTGCCGCTGCGCCGCCAGAGCACAATTTCTGTTCTTATCCTGAAGCAAAGTTCTTAACCTGAAGCATTATTTCTGGGTTAGCGGAGTTCTTAACCTGAAGCGTATGTAACCTGAAGCGTATGTAACCTGAGGTACCACTGTACCCCCAAATGTGCTTGGTTTTCCTCAGTTAAACTGATTCAGCCGGGCTTTAAGACCTGGAGTTACTGGAAATTAACAAAGTTTTCTTCCTTAGATAAGGGCTTGACCTCCAGAAGCTGGAAAATATTTTATCAATTACACTGCTTACTTTTCACCTTGTAGGGTCTTCAGACAAAAGAACGGTTGTAGGTATCTTTTCCAATGTTTCAAAGCACAACACAACATCCCCACTCTGTCCATGCCAACAAATATATATTTTAATAAATCTGGGATGAGTTTAAGTAACTCAGAGTTGTTGTTGTTGTTGTTCAGTCGTTCAGTCGTGTCCGACTCTTCGTGACCCCATGGACCAGAGCACGCCAGGCACGCCTATCCTTCACTGCCTCTCGCAGTTTGGCCAAACTCATGTTAGTAGCTTCGAGAACACTGTCCAACCATCTCATCCTCTGTCGTCCCCTTCTCCTTGTGCCCTCCATCTTTCCCAACATCAGGGTCTTTTCCAGGGAGTCTTCTCTTCTCATGAGGTGGCCAAAGTACTGGAGTCTCAACTTCAGGATCTGTCCTTCTAGTGAGCACTCAGGGCTGATTTCTTTAAGAATGGATAGGTTTGATCTTCTTGCAGTCCATGGGACTCTCAAGAGTCTCCTCCAGCACCATAATTCAAAAGCATCAATTCTTCGGCGATCAGCCTTCTTTATGGTCCAGCTCTCACTTCCGTACATTACTACTGGGAAAACCATAGCTTTAACTATACGGACCTTTGTTGGCAAGGTGATGTCTTTGCTTTTTAAGATGCTCTCATTCTAAATTTACTATGGGGCGTTTCTTATTGATACATTCATAGGTTCCTTGAAACACCACAGGAATGGCTTCTTCTGAAGTGGGCTTCTTCTGAAGAAAAAGCACCCACACACCCATTTATTCAAAAATAACCATATACATATACATATACATATACATATACATATACATATACATGCACCTATGCAATATTGGACTGTCTACAAATCCTGCAGAATTTGCTAATTACCTAATTATGGAATTATGGGGAATAAAACACAAATAAATGATGAAAACGCCCCTCTGATTCCAAATATATTCATCTGAGTCGGTCTTCTTAGCAGCGGCGGAGCAAGCCAATCGGGCACCTGGGGCGCCACACGTGCCCTGCGCCCAGGGGCGGGGCCAGCCAGGGCAGGAAAGCTCCACAGGGCCTCCAAGGAGTCTGCCTGCCTCCTCCAACCCAGCCACCCTACAGCTGAGGGGGAGGCAGCAGACGGGCCGTTTGGGCACCGCGGAGCCTGCGCTTGCCTAAGTCACCACATCTCTCCCAGGAGAGACGCATGGCTCGGGCGCGCTGCAGGCACCGCACCGAGTGCCGCCCGCCATTTTGTCACCCCCCTCAGTGGCGACACCCAGGGCAAACCACCCCTACCTCACCCCCCTTCCTCCGTCCCTGCTTCTTAGGTCAATTAATTAGTTGGAGGTTCTCGAGAAAATTGTTTCCTCACTTAGGTCTCTGGGCAAAAACTGGCCTTTGCGAGAAGAGGATACTTTACCGCAGGGGTCAGCAACCATTTTCAGCCATGGGCCGGTCCACCGTCCCTCAGACCATGTGGTGGGCCGGACTATTTTTTTGGGGGGGGTGGTGAACGAATTCCTATGCCCCACAAATAACCCAGAGATGCATTTTAAATAAAAGGACACATTCTACTCATGTAAAAACACGCTGATTCCCGGACCGTCCGCGGGCTGGATTGAGAAGGCGATTGGGCTGCATCCGGCCAACGGGCCTTAGGTTGCCTACCCCTGCTTTAGAGTAACTAGGATGAGATCATTGGGTTGAAGTGCCTGTGTTATCTCGCGCTACGGTGCTTCAAGGCCAGAGACTAATTGGAAAGTGATCTCAGCTGTGTGGGAGCACACATATGTCCAAGCAAAGATTCTAGATTGTACACCTGATTGGCTTAGGGGATTCGCCCCAATTGCAATGCATTGTACTATGAAGCTAGCCTTTTGCTATTGCCCCTCAAACTCCATTTCATCTCTGCTGTATTTCCATGTTGCCTTCTGTGCTTTTGTACCTATTTCTTTGCACCACCCAAGACATCCTATTGTCTGTGACTTCTGAAATCTCTGTTCTGTGGAATGTATAGAAGGATAAGGGTTAGAAAGATAGCGTTGTTACTTTATTCTGATTTGTGATTCCCAGCTATATCTCTTAATTGGCTGTGGCTATTTTTATCCCCATCATTTTGAGGTCCTCTTACACGCCGAGTACACAGGTGCTTCAACCTCGGAGAAATGTCAGTGCCCATTTCTATGGATTTACTGCTGTTAACCCTGATGAAGCTCAAACTGTGTCTGCAAAGGAGATCCTGCAGAGAAGTTATCCGGAGAAATGATTTAAAGGATAAACCACTAACTACAAAAATACAATGGCATAATCTCTTATTCACTATTTATAGACGCATAAACAGGGCCACATTGCCATCATACTGGAGGTGGGTGACGCTAAAACAAATGAATGGAGAAGATCTCTAGCATTTTCAGGTAGCAGGGGCAAGAAAAACTTTTTTGTGTGTGACAGTACAATGGTATAGCTATTAGGCAAGACTTTTATGCCAAGCATAATTTCACACACACATTTCTGGAAGGAAGGTTCACTCCATTGAACCTGTTTTTAAAGTCATTTTTAATCAATGTTTTATATTTGTTGTTAGCCGCCCTGAGCCCGGTTTTTAAATCGGGAAGGGCGGGGTATAAATAAATTATTATTATTATTATTATTATTATTATTATTATTACTCCATTGAGATACGTGGGACTTACAACGTAAGAACTCTCTGGATCAGACTGGGATCCATCCAGTCAAGGGTCCTGTTTCCAGCTGGATCCTTTCAGGGTGCCCACAACTTAGAGCATCTTCACATGAGCACCTCAGTCTGTAAAACTTGCTAGAAAAGAAGCCACTAGCCAGTGCTTAGTCAAGTTGCTCACTAGGAGCTATCCATGGTCCTGCAACTTCTGTCCAGCCTTGACTCCTTTTCTGTGGGATCCAGCACTGGACCAGAATATGACATCATATCCCGTAATACTCCCACACATAGCATTGCTAGATGCAATCACACTGAGTGCTGCTGATGCTGCTAAGTATTGTCCCACGCTGCCACAAGGTAATCCCACGAGGAGTTACCAACCATGGAGGAGACTCTACAAGAGAGCAGCTTTCTCTGGACCCCCTCAAAACTGAAGCTGGCCCAGAAATACTGGGTTTGGTGGACAAATATTCTGACCTGCTATAAGGCAGCTTCCTATATTGTCTGTTAAGGCAGTTTGAGTATCAGAGTAACACACATACATCGCAATCTGCAATCCAAATGCTATACCCATCCAATTATTCTGTAGTACCACCCAACATGAAATGAAGGAATTGGTTTTGCTTCACTTCAGGAAGAGGTAGTGCCGTAAGCTACAATTGTGAAAACAAAGGCAAAATCTGAAGGGCAGATGTGCTCACTCTTGTATGTATTCCACTGCCTCCTCAGGATTACAGCAATAAGGATTAAATTCAAACTCGGAGGAAGAGGAAAAAGAACAAAAAATATTCACGTTTTGTATTGCAATAAATACACTACAAATAATTTCATAGAATCATAGAAACACAGAGTTGGGTAAAAAGTATTTTCATTACCTTTATAGCCTTGTTCATTTTCCCTGAGATCAATTTTAGTTATTGGCTTAAAAACAGTGTCCCACAGTCGAATGCAGCCATCTCTCCCGCCGGTGGCAAAACCTTCTTCGCATGCATACATGCTAAAAATGCCAGCCTGTGAATGAAAAATATACATACTTGAACTGGATTTTTAACAAAAGGCATTTCAAAGCCCAAACCTGTTTGCCAGGGCTTAAATGTCATCACACTTAGGTTGGCTTCACATCAGCTTGTTTTTCCTATGAAACTCCCATTGTTTATATAACCCGGTGATCTGATGATTCCACCATATATCAGGGGTCAGAGGCAGAACCTTCCCATAAGTGGGGGAGCGGAGAATGAACATGATCACGTTTATCATGTGATGGTTGCCAAGTGAACACCTCCCTTAGCATGATTTATAAGTCAGAACCTCCACACAGAAAACCTATTTTTTCGTTAACAAACAACAGCCTCATCCAGGGTTTGCCACCGTGGGACCCCCAGATGTTACTAGGTTCCTACTCCCTAACGTCCCAGCCCTCCTGGCCAATGGTGAGCTGGATGTTGGGTGATGGAAGTTGCTGCACTGAAGCACTCCCAAGTCATGAGTGGTGGTCAGGAAGCAGCGTGATGCTCTCTCTGTAGCTTCTCACTTGCTGCATTTCCTGGCAGAATCCTGTAAAATATGTGGCAACCTGCTCCTGAAAATTTTGGAGAATAATAATAATAATAATTTATTATTTGTACCCCACCCATCTGGCTGCGTTTCCAGCCACTCTGGGCAGCTCCCAATCGAGTGTTAAAAACAATACAGTGGTACCTCGGGTTAAGAACTTAATTCATTCTGGAGGTCCGTTCTTAACCTGAAACTGTTCTTAACCTGAAGCACCACTTTAGCTAATGGGGCCTGCCACTGCGCAGGCAGAGCACAATTTCTGTTCTTATCCTGAAGCAAAGTTCTTAACCTGAAGCGTTATTTCTGGGTTAGCGGAGTATGTAACCTGAAGCGTATGTAACCTGAGGTACTACTGTACAGCATTAAATATTAAAAACTTCCCTAAACAGGGCTGCCTTCAGATGTCTTTTAAAAATAGGATAGCTGTTTATTTCCTTGACCTCTGCCACTACCAAGAAGGCCCTTTAGAAGACCCAAAGATATCTGAAGAAGTGCGCATGCACACGAAAGCTCATACCAAGAACAAACTTAGTTGGTCTCCAAGGTGCTACTGGAAGGAATTTTTTTGGGGGGGGGGTTCTGAGAAAGTAGAAGGCAACTTACACCATGAGCTCCTTGAATCGTGCGGGCTAAGGTGAGCCCTTTCCAGACGTAGATGTCTCCATTTAAAGCACCAGAGTATGTGATGTCATCTTTTGCGCAGGACAAACAGAGGATAGTTTGCAAGTCTCCAGTTTTACCAAATATTCCTCTTTTGGCTGTCAAGGCATTTCCGCACAGCGTCCAAAACTACAATGAAAAGTACAAAAAGGAATCTGCGACATTCGTGATCTGAGATCAACCTAAAGGCAGAACATATCTCTGTGTTGTTTGAGAACCTTGCAAGAGGGCCCAGTTGCTTCCACTTACTTTATGCCGTGCATTTATGTGAATTATCAGTGAATTACCAGGGTGGCCTACATGCGTAAGCCACTCTGGCAGCCCAGTCAGTTGAAGTGTGGGGTTTTAAAAATGCTTTGAACAAATGAACCCATTAAAATATAATAAAACGCACACACAAAAACACGTATTAGCAACAAAACATGAAGGAAGAGCATAAAATCACATGGTAGAGATAAAAATCAGATTTAGACAATGGTGAAAGCAATAATAAATAAGTAATTAACAGCACCCCTTCATGGATCAGTGCCTTGTCGTGGCGAAGGGGCTTGAATAACTCCAAGAAGCTATGAGCTATGCCATGCAGGGCCACCCAAGACGGACAGGTCATAGCTGAGAGTTTAGACTAAATGTGATCCACTTGGAGAAGGAACTGGCAAAGCACTCCAGTATTTTGCCAAGAAAACTCCATGGACATAAAAAAGGAGAAGCTTCGAGAAGAAAGTGAGAGTTTCCAAGCCATGCTCTGGTTCATGGGGTCACGGAGAGTCGAAGACAACTAAAACGACTAAACAACAACAATTAACCACACAGAACTAAAGGAAAAAATTGTATGAAAGGGTAAGAAAGTGAAGGATAAATCCATTATTTTTACAGCTCAATTGCTTCACAACCCTGTATCACCTGTCTTAAAGTTAGTGGATCAGTAAATGTTAAGGACATGCCAGCATCTGGTGACCTTTGCATGATTTCTATCGGCATTTCTAATGCTCTCTTTTTGTCTCTGCTCACAATCTCAGAGCTCAAGAAACGTCTCCCCCCAAGAAGAGACTGAGCAAAACAGAGTCTTTGTTTTGCTGGTAGCCCATCTCCCAATTTTTTCTCTCTGTTAACAGCCCATCTCTCAGGCAATCTTTTGAACACAGCAAGCTGAGTCCAGCTATTAAGAGTCAGACTTCCAGTTTAACTCTCCAAGCATTGATTAAATTCTAATACAGTGGACGCTTGGGCTGCGAATGTGATTCGTGCGGGGGGCACGTTTGCAACCCGCAGCGCCGCTTCTGCGCACGCGCGGGTTGTGGTTCGGCGCTTCTGCACATGCGCGAAGTGCGATTTAGCGCTTCTGCGCATGTGCCGAAACCCGGAAGTAACCCATTCCGGTACTTCCGGGTTCAGCGTGAGCACAACCCGGAAAAATGTAACCCGCAGTGTTCGCAACCTGAGGTATGACCGTACTTACTAAATCAAGGGATTACGGATGTCTTGCACCAACAAACTCAAAACAACAGTAATAGTAGGGGCCAGGTTTGGGTGTCATCATGGACAAACAAACAATCAAACTTGTTCTTAAGTTTTCCAATGTTTGGAGAATATAATATCAATAAAATCTATTTTTATGCTAAGTCATTCTGAACTCTGCCATTAACTTCATTTCCAGCAAGGACTTTAAAGGGGTCTGTTAGACTTCCTTTGCAGGCTGATACGGTTAAAATAAACTAAAAAGGGCTTGCAAGGTTTAAACATTTTCTTTCACCAAACATGAATGATAATTCCTCCAGATAACAGCACCTCTAATATCAGAGAGCTTCAAAAGCAATTTACGTATAGTCCTGCCAGATTGGATAACTGATTGCCTTCAGACAATATTAGTAAATTCTGGCATGCCTTTGTTTGTTTGGCTTGAATGATGATTGCTTGGGTTAATCAGGACATCGGTTTTACAGATCCCAGGTGCCAAAATAATAAAAGCAGGTGCTCTGCTTCCTGCAGAGAACAACAAACAGCAATTCTTCTGCTAAGGCCTCACCTTAGCAATCTGAACACAGTGCCATGTTAGAGGTGCAAGACTCTTGGCAGAAAATAATCATTCTGGTCCTCACACCCACTTAATTAAGGAGAAGTAATTGCAATCTGTCTAACTTGCTCCTGAGCACCAGGACCAAAAAAATATATATTCGGTGCTTCTAGTATGCAACAATACTTAGTTTTGCCTGTTTGTTTCTCAAATCTGAAATTATACATTTTGAAAATTATATTTTACTTAAAATTATATCCTTGTTTACATGTAATATTAATTAGTAAAGTAAAAGGTAAAGGTAAAGGGACCCCTGACCATTAGGTCCCGTCGTGACCGACTCTGGGGTTGCGGCGCTTATCTCACTTTATTGGCCGAGGGAGCCGGCGTACAGCTTCCGGGTCATGTGGCCAGCATGACTAAGCCGCTTCTGGCGGACCAGACCAGCACACGGAAACGCCGTTTACCTTCCCGCCGTAGCGGTACCTATTGATCTACTTGCACTTTGACATGCTTTCGAACTGCTAGGTTGGCAGGAGCTGGGACCACACAACGGGAGCTCACCCCGTCGCGGGGATTCAAACCGCCGACCTTCTGATCAGCAAGCCCTAGGCTCTATGGTTTAACCCACAGCGCCACCCGCGTCCCTTAATTAGTAAAGTATGGGCAAAAAATTGAATCTGTAACAGGTGAAGAGTTGCTGGCACCAGGGGCGTAGGAAGGCGGGTGATGTCCGCCCTGGGTGTCATCCCTGAGGGGGTGACAAAATGGCACACTGCAGGGGGCGGCAATTACCACGGGGCTGGCCTGCAGCGTGCCCGAGTCACGCATCTCTCCTGGGAGTGACGCGGTGGCTTGGGCCCCAATGCTGCCCGAAACGGCAGCATGGGGCTTGTGTCTACCAGGCGGACTCCATGGACAGCTTGCCACGCCGCCCCCATGTGCGAATCATCGTGGCGCCCCATGGGCGGCTCGTCCCGCTCCCACCACTCTGGGTGCTGGAGCAGCTAGCTACGCCCCTGACTGGCACATGCCACCCATTTAAAGCACATTTCTCTCCATGCAAAGAATACTTGAAATTGTAGTTCACCCCTCCCAGCGCCCTTAATAAACGACAGTCCCCAGGATTCTTCGGGTGTGTGTTCTTGAAATGTGCTTTAAAATGATGGTGTGTGCACAGCACTTGTTTATTCCATATTGCTGTATCTATGTGGTATTAGAATATTGCATCACTCCAGTCTTGGATGTCTCATTTAAACAAAGTGAATTCTACAGGCTAAATGGGGCCCATCATTTGGACTTTGACAACAAAATCTGACAAGCTGGTTTTCGTGCTGGGCTGCAGGATTGGCTACAGCTTCCTTTCCCCAATGCAGAACTAATTATGCTAAATTAATAAGACTGAAAAATGTTATGCGACGTAATTGCTTAAATACGTACGTGTGTGTGTGTGTGTGTGTGTGTGTGTGTGTGTGTGTGTGCATGAGAGGGAGGACATCAGTAGATGCAAGTGCTACCCTGAGAAAAAAAGTGAAATACAGAATAACATGGAATTTAATTGTAAATTGATATGTTGGAATTGGGTATAGCAGCCAAAGAAAACACGGCCTCAGAGAAAAAAAGTGAAATACAAATGGAAAAATTGATTAAAATTGGTGATTGCAATTTAACGTTTTCCATTTGGTGATTATTTAAATTGCTGGTTCAAGTAATCTTCACTCTAAATCAATTCATCTTGGGGACAAATGCAGAGACAGAGAAAGCCAAGCAGGAAATAAATATTTTCTTCTGCTTTGCTTGATAAGCAGTCCGTCACTGCAATCACTTTATACTGAATAGTTCTGGAAGTTTGCCACGCTGAGCTGGCTGCATAACATTCACAGCTTTAAAAAAAAAATGTAAAAGAAAATATGCCAAGGAATTATAAAGAGTTTCTTTCATTGGCAATGCAAAGCATCAAAACCATTTACCTTGATATGTTTCACTCCACAGCTAGCCACTCTGTTGGGTTGATATGGGTCCCAGGAAATATCAAAGATCTGTCAAAAAATATTCAAAACTGCTACACTAAATTAGAAACCACGTGCATTCATATCAGATATGTCATAAATTCAATAAACATATGCCTGGTTCTCTATAAAGTCCTAACGTTCTGTTACCAATAATATACGTGAATATAGCTGACTTTCCATATGGATGAAAAATGTTTCTGGGAAGCAAACAGCACCATGAAGACCATGTAAGGCATACAAACCTCCTGGCAAGAGTTTGCCTTAATTTCATTTATGTCTCCATCCCTCAGTGTCAAAAACAATCTACACATGTGACGGCAAAACTGACAATGGCTGGAAAACGCCAGTAAATACACAGTTAGTAACAGCACAGCTGAAGGAACTGAAGAAGACTTCCCTAAGTCCCACTGGAGAGGAAAAGGGAGAAACAATACATGTGCCTTATGAGGAATGAAAAGAGGAGACTAGGAGGGGAGAGGATAGCCATCTTCAAGTATCTCAAGGGCTGTCACACGGAAGATGGAGCAAGCTTTTTTTCTCCTGCTCTGGAGGGTAGGACCTAAACCAATGGATTCAAGTTACAAGAAAGGAGATTCCAGCTAAATGTCAAAAAGAATTTTCTGGCAGAGCTCTTTGACAGTGCATCCGACTCCCTAGGAATGTGGTGGACTCTTCTTCCTTGGAGGTTTTTAAGCAGAGGTTGGATGGCCATCTGACAGACATGCTTTAGTTGTGATTCCTCTGGTCTCCGCCACTGCTAATGGCAACTTGGAAAGATGGAAGGGGGATGTTTGATTAGGGCAATGGCACAGGGGGAAGATAAACATACACACTTCCTGCCTGTGTCCCTGCTCCAATCAAATTAGCAGCTCCTGTTGTTGCTTTCAAATAGAGAGAAAAAATGTTGGGAGATCCTATCACAGAAGTCCTACTTGTTAATTTCCTTTTCTCTATAATATCATGAAATATCATCTTCCCACAATAATTTAATAAACATTATAATATTATATTTCTGTGAGTGTTAACTTAATGGGCGGGGGAGTTAACAGCTCCACCAATGCAACAAAAAGGGTTACAAGAAATATTTTGGAACATTACAAAAAACATTTATGCCAAACGCATTAGCTGATTACCCTGTCTGAGTGGCCAGTAGCTGATGCAAGGAGTTTTCCTTTCCTCCATTCCCAAATGCAGACTGTGTTTTTGGCATCTAGTCCCACTGAAGCTAGGCGCTAAAAGAAGAAGAAATGAACAATTTTGTGAAATGAACATCCACTTGGGAGTTAGCTATTCAATGCAGTCATAAGAAGAATCTTTATTTGCATTAGCCACAAGCCAGAACAATAAAATAAAATACAATGTACTGAAAGATAAGAGGTAAAAAAAACTTAACTATACAAATACATTCTGGAGGTTTACATCAAAAACCAAATAACAGATCTTATTCTAACTGCCCCAGCAAAAAATTTTCTGCAGTTTTTGCTGTCACCTGATTATTTTGATCTACTAGAAGAAAGGACAAAGTAGCAATGGTTGAGTGACCTGCTATGGATAGTAGCAGAGGGGTAATAAGCTCACACCTCAAATCTACCTCAATAAGTTTTAAAATACTTTAACATTGGTATCCTGCATGCTGCCATCACCAGAACTATTCTAATGGTCTTAGAACTGAATTAAAGAGTTGGTTGACACATCCCTGGAGTTAATTTGATTCCTCTACAGGTATACTCTGTCAGTGGCAGTTGCATGTGTGAGCTGATTCCATCAAAAAGTATTGTATTTCCAGCTTCAAAGTGGTTGGCAGATTTTAATGATAATGAAAATCAGCTACTGGAATCATATTTCAAAAAGTAAAGTTGTTGAGCTTTTCCTTAACAAAAACGCCAAAAAAAAAACCCCACCCAACTTTTTCAATTGACGTACTGCAGCCCGACATATATAATGTAAGTTTGAATATTGTTTAGCCTTGTTAAATTACCATTTCTCCTGGTTTTGGGAAAATATAACTACATATTTTATTTCATGTTGGTGTTAATTTTATGAAGATAATTAAAATATTAATTATAAAAGGAAAGAAATGTGTTTTTTTCTGGTGAAACATAGGAAGTTGCCTTGAACTGAATCAGACCTCTGATCTTTTACCTTTCTAGCTCTGCATTGTCTACAGCAGGGTTTCCCAAACTTGGGTCTCTTGTTGTTTTTGGGCTACAACTCCCATCATGCCTAGCTAGCAGGACCAGTGGTCAGAGATGATAGAAACTGTAGTCCGAAAACAGCTGGAGACCCAAGATTGGGAAACCCAGGTCTACAGCAGCCTTTCTCAACCCCGGGTCCCCAGATGTTGTTGGAATACAACTCCCATCATCCCTGACCACTGGGCCCTGCTAGCTGGGGATGATGGGAGTTGTAGTCCAGCAACACCTCAGGACCCAAGATTGAGAAAGGTTGGTCTACAGTGATTGGCAGCAGCTCTCTGGAGATGCAGGCAGAGGCCTTTCACAGCCCTACTTGGAGATGCTGAGGATTAAACCTTTTCTATCACTCAGCTCCTCCCCAAATTAAGGACTTCATTTCCCTGCCCAAATGGACATTTCTGGGATACTGCTGCACAAAATGTCTATTTGCCCATTCACACACGTTGCAGCCGTAAGGTGATGAATATGCATGTGTGAAGGATGGCAGAAACACTTGTCTGGTTTAACATGCACCTGAGTTGAAAACCTGCTTACTAATTTGTTACTTGTTGGCACAATAATGGTCCCAAGAAAATATTCTAGAACGACAGGAAACATTCAAAGCTATTAATTTCAGCACAAGTGGAGAATCTCCTGTTACAGTAAAAGATATTTGCTCTTCAAGACAGTGGCCTTTGAAATTTTGAAACCATTTCCTCAAAGCCTTTCTGAGCCTGAAAACTGTCGGTGCCTTTGAAGCTTTTCAAAGCACTGCCAATCACCAGCAATGCAAAATTAATGGGGCCGGTTTAACTGGCTTGGTTCATTAGAAATACGCTCTGATGAAACTGGCGTGGATAACCCACTGATAGGCTCCAGCTAATGGGCACATCAACATTGGTGAGGCAATGCGACAAAATTTGCTGTTAGAGAAGAAGATGCTGGAGCCGTTCATTCACACAGGTGAAAAGGTCCTGGAGGCAAAACGCAGCAGTGAAGACGGACAACACACAAAAAAGACTACAATCTCTGAGTGAATAACAAAGATTGTGGTCTCAAAGAAAAGAGATGAAGGGTGGTGTCTGTGAGCAACCTTCAGACAACCCCTTCACACCCAACACGATCCCCTGCCACCACATTTTTTAAAAAATGGGGGTGTGGATTCTTTTGGTTATTACTATTATTTATTAAATTTGTATACCGCCCCATGCCCGTAGATCTCAGGGTGGTTCACAACATAAAATTACAAAGGTAATATGTCTTCGGGCAGTGGTTTCCTATTGGTGGTCCTGGAGGGTCTGTGACAACATTCACATTACAAAAGCTACCCTAGAGATATCAAAGTTCTCAAAAGTAGGGGGTCAACTGCCTGGCTTTTGAGAAGAAGAAGAGTTTGGATTTGATATCCCACTTTATCACTACCCGAAAGAGTCTCAAAGCGGCTAACATTCTCCTTTCCCTTCCTCCCCTACAACAAACACTCTGTGATGTGAGTGGGGCTGAGAGACTTCAAAGAAGTGTGACTAGCCCAAGGTCACCCAGCAGCTGCATGTGGAGGAGCGGGGACACAAACCTGGTTCACCAGATTACGAGTCCACCGCTTTTAACCACTACACCACACTGGAAGAGGTTCTACAGTACCTAGCTAAATGGGAACAACTGCCTTAGGTAGTGCTTCCTGCTTTTTTGTTGTTTGTGTTTTGTTTGGTTTTTGAGGTGTGGCGGTTGTGAGCCCTGCCGATTTTTCTTCTATTAAATTAGTATTTTGTGGTGCCCGCAACAATTCCTAAGGCGTCCAAATGTGCCCTGGGTCTAATAAGGCTTCAAGTTGCAAGGAAGAAGATCCCAACTAAACATCAGGAAGAATTTTTTGTGACAGAAGAAGCTGTTCGACAGTGGAACAGTCACCCTTGGGAGGTGTGGACTCTCCTTCACTGGAGGTTTCCAATCAGAGGTTGGATGGCCATCTGTCATGGATGCTTTAGCTGAGATTCTTGCTTTGCAGGGGGTTGGACTAGATGACCCTTGGGGTCCCTTCCAATTCTACAATTTAATGACCCCGTAAATATTTCCTCCCTACAATTCAGAAATAATATGAAGATATTGTGACTGGTAATTGTACGGAAGTTAGAGCTGGACCATAAAGAAGGCTGATCGCCGAAGAACTGATGCTTTTGAATTATGGTGCTGGAGGAGACTCTTGAGAGTCCCATGGACTGCAAGAAGATCAAACCTATCCATTCTGAAGGAAATCAGCCCTGAGTGCTCACTGGAAGGACAGATCCTGAAGCTGAGGCTCCAATACTTTAGCCACCTCATGAGAAGAGAAGACTCCCTGGAAAAGACCCTGATGTTGGGAAAGATGGAGGGCACAAGGAGAAGGGGATGACAGAAGATGAGATGGTTGGACAGTGTTCTCGAAGCTACTAATATGAGTTTGGCCAAACTGCGAGAGGCAGTGAAGGATAGGCATGCCTGGCGTGCTCTGGTCCATGGGGTCACGAAGAGTCGGACACGACTGAACGACTGAACAACAACAACAACAATTGTAATTGCAAAAAAAAAAAAAAAGCTCAACAACCTTTGTGTTCACTTTTTGAAAGCTGGTAACCCTACCATATGTACCTTATGATGAGGCTATCCTCTCCCTGGGCTGCTTAAAAATACTGAGCTGGGAACCTCCTACAGGCCCTGTAAACAAATTATTCTCACACATCAATGGAAACAGGGAAAATGTTAATTTTGTCTTGCACTCCTCCTCTTGCACACTAGAACTGGCCTCTGAAAGAGAGTGCACAAGCCCTCAAGTCTTATGGATTAAATTATTTTCTTAGCTACCCTTGCTGGAAAACGAGAAATGAAAACCTGCCACACAGTTCAGCAAACAGAATTATGCCTCACATCTTTCAACAGCCCTTATTTAAACACCACTGAAATATAGCTTACTGTAGTAGCCTAAAAGGTGCATCTAGCTACTTCCCCCAAAGAATTTGGGGAATTGTAGTTTGAAGAGGATGCTGAGGCTCTTAACTCCCTAGTTTCTCTCCTCACAGAACTGTAATTCCCAGGAGAGGGAATGACTGTGAAACTAGTTTTCGTATGCAGTGTAGATATACACTTAGAGGTGGCAATATAGCTCTTGTCTCTTAGTATTCCTGCTGAACTTTTCTATGGAAAAGCATGCCCTGGAACAACGGCCTGCAATTAATCATGAAGCTTACTGCAGATAACAACTGGGATGATTTAAACCTGCTGGATGCCTAATGCCTCTCTCATTTCCTTCCTCTGGACAGAGAAGTATATTTTCAAGCAAATAAATCAGATTAGCTTCTAATTTCCTTCTTACTGCCCTGTGCCTGGCATAGATGAGAACAGAACAGCAGAACTGAGAAGTCAGCTTGGATGGTTTACAGGTATTACTAAATTCACTCATATAAAACAGAGTATTTTGTTTATGCCAGCAGTGATACAAAATGATATCTTTTAAAAAATGACAAAGGTTCCCTTTTTCTTTTTTTGAGGGGGTCTCTAGACTAGTGTTTTATTGCAGGTATATTCTGCAATAGGTTCCCAATAATCCCTTGGCCTGAAAGTGAGATGAGCACTACAACCCCATAGTTGCCTTTGACTGGACTTAACCATCCAGGGGTCCTTTACCTTTTTTATATATATACCTTTTTTGGTACATTAGTTGTAGATTTATTCTGCTTTATTAGTTGCTCTGCAATACTACCACATATTGCTTTCTGGAGGGACTACAACACAACAAAAGCAGGAGAATAAATATAAAAAAAAAACCAGAATGCTTGCGGTATGAAAAGTTGTGGGACGTGCACCTATTGGAAACGAAACACCCCAAAACATTTCCAGGTGCAAATGGTATTGAAAGTGGGGTTGTGTTTCACTGCCCCAGTATTGTCATAAGTACAAATCATCATGAATGCACAAGGAAAAGGATGTCTGGAGCGGTCCCTAGAGAAGCATAAAGAGTTCCTGATGAGAAAACAAGCAGAGGGCAAAGAAAGCAGGCAAGGGTGGCAGAAAGGGCATTGTATACTGGCTTGTGAAATGCCAACATCAGGTGCCCCTCTATGAAATATTTTAAAAGGCATGCAACCCCCTGCCCACAAATAGCAGAGTGCTAATGGTGACTTGATGAACTGTTCCTGCTTACTCAATTTTTAACCAGCCTCTTTGGCCCCAGCAGAGCTTTCAGGGTAGCTCACAATGCACAATGAGATACAGTGGTACCTTGGTTCTCAAACGCCTTGGTACTCAAACAACTTGGAATCCAAACACTGCAAACCTGGAAGTAAGTGTTCCGGTTTGCGAACTTTTTTCAGAAGCCGAACGTGCTCCGTTTTGAGCGTCATGCTTCCAATTTGAGCGCCACACTTCCATTTTGAGTGTTACACTGAGGTCTGTCTGTTTTTGCTATTTATTTTGCGTTTTTGTTTTTGCGGCTCTTCTTTGTTTTGTTTTTGTGACTGTGTGGAACCCATTTCAGCTACTGATTGATTCATTGTGTGACTGCAGTACAGTATTGCTTTCAATTCATGGATCAATGGTCTCTTTGGTAGTAAAATTCATGTTAAATTGCTGTCTCTAGGGGTTGTTTTTAAAAGTCTGGAATGCATTAATCCAGGGGTCAGCAAACTTTTTCAGCAGGGGGCCAGTCCACTTTACCTCAGACCTTGTGGGGGGCCAGACTATATTTTTTTGGGGGGGGGGGAAATGAACGAATTCCCATGCCCCACAAATAACCCAGAGATGCATTTTAAATAAAAGCACACATTCTACTCATGTAACAACACCAGGCAGGCCCCACAAATAACCCAGAGATGCATTTTAAATAAAAGCACACATTCTACTCATGTAACAACACCAGGCAGGCCCCACAAATAACCCAGAGATGCATTTTAAATAAAAGCACACATTCTACTCATGTAACAACACCAGGCAGGCCCCACAAATAACCCAGAGATGCATTTTAAATAAAAGGACACATTCTACTCATGTAAAAACACGCTGATTCCAGGACCATCCGCGGGCCGGATTTAGAAGGCGATTTGGCCGCATCCAGCCTTAGTTTGGGGACCCCTGCATTAATCCATTTTGCATTACTTTCTATGGGAAAGCGTGCCTTGGTTTTGGAATGCTTTGGTTTTGGAATGGATGTCCGGAACAGATTAAGTTTGAGCACCAAGGTACCACTGTATATACACCCGAAGCACTAAAACCTCAGTTACAACACAATCCAATAAAAACAAAGAAATCACAGCAGGGTGGTATATTAAGGTGGCAACAAAGAGAACTGAAGGGTGCTGCTAAGCCATCTCAAGCCTGATACTCCAAAGGCCTTCTGAAATGACCAGGTCCTAACCAAATAGATACATACCTGGCCATCCGAATCAAAAGCCAAGCAGGCAACTCCGTGGGTATGAGCATCCTTCAGGATGGAAATGGTCTGTATGTTGTAGGAGTCCCAGATGCAAATGTAAGGGTCCTTCCCAACTTGCCCTGTAGCAACCAGGGTTTTTTCCGGGTGCAGAGCTAGACTGGGGGGGGGGGGTAGTTCAAAAATAAGGGTTCAGTACCACGTTATCAGAGAATGCACTCATAGTTATTTTTTGTTTACACATTTTCAGCAACGCTCTTAACGATTATTTTACCAGTGCATGAATCACTGCCCCCTACCCCATCCATATTCATTCTTTTTGTGAACACAGAAGTGGGACCTGCAACAAAATGTTGCAGCGCATCCTGGATCTCAAACAGTAGTGCTCTTGTTCAAGGTTCTAGGCAGCCCTGCTCCACCTCCAGTTTTTTTCTTTTGCAATTGGCACTGCAAGGGGTGTCATCCAAGAGGCCTCTGAGGCTCTCTCTCTACACTGCAATGCTAGAAGGAGACCAACAGGGCAGAAGTCAAAGCTTATATAAGATGAGTTACAAGTAAGGCAGTTCCTGTCCTCATATTTACAATCTAAAAGACACAGCACAAAAAGAAAAATGGGAGCGGAGGGAAGAGGAAAATCTAAAAGACACAGCACAAAAAGAAAAATGGGAGCGGAGGGAAGAGGAAAACAAGCAAACACAGGCCCTATTTTTTAAAGTTACAAAGTTCTTATAATGACCAGCTTGAATGGAAATAGTTCAGTGAAAGTAGGAGGCAAATGGCAGATGGACTCTCAGCTGAGAGAGTGGGGTGACCCCATTTCTCCCTCTGTTGCAGCCGTATAGTTTAAGATTTGTGGAAAGCATTTTTTTTTAATCGTATCCATTGAAATAACAGTATCTCCTCAAACTGAACAAACTGGAAGTCCACAAAATAACAAGTTTGCAAAAACAGATAATTAAAAATGTTGCTTTGATGCACTGAATACTTGAGAAACAACTTGCAAGGCAACAATTTGGCTAACATGCTTTCACTCTTACTAATGTAATGAGGCACAGTGACTGGGACCATGACTTTTTACCTTCTAAAAAGCATCGCTTATATATTTTGTATCCAAGGCAGTATCTGGCATGCTCATTGTTAATTTGGAATAATTAAAGATGCCAGTCACACCTTTCAGAAGAGCCTGGTTGAATGCTATATAGGAGCCATTAGTGAATCCATCTGGCTGAGGGTCTTTGCCAGATGGCAAAACTTGCACCACCTCCGCAATTTCTGTCGCAGTACTCTGCGCATTGCCCAGAATCTCCTATCTTGCTAAAACTCTGCTTTACTGAGAATACCCAGTTTTGTTTTGCTGCTATTTCTGTCGTTCCAACGTATCTTCAAACTTTACAGCAAAGTCTGGGGCGAGGGAGGGAACACCCAGAACCACCTTTAAATTCAAATAAAATTGGATAAGCTACAAACTTATATCCTATCTTCTCCAAGAGCCGATTCAGTTCAGATGATGCTGTAAAGAAGAGTTTGGATTTGATATCCCACTTTATCACTATCCGAAGGAGTCTCAAAGCGGCTAACGTTCTCCTTTCCCTTCCTCCCCCACAACAAACACTCTGTGAGGTGAGTGGGGCTGAGAGACTTCAGAGAAGTGTGACTAGCCCAAGGTCACCCAGCAGCTGCATGTGGAGGAGAGGAGACACGAACCCGGTTCACCAGATTACGAGTCTACCGCTCCTAACCACTACACCACACTGGCTTTCCCTGTTTATGTTCTGTTTAGTTCCTTGTTTTTGTAGGGCTGTTTCAGACAACCTGCGTTTTTGCAACGTTGGCACGGAGGTCAAGCATTCTTTTCTGTTTGCAGTGAGGTTGTACAAAATTGCATCGAGCAATGGTCAACCCAGTTCCCAATGCATTCCCCTATCATTTTCCTTACCACAAAAAAGTCTGAGGGTTTTTTGTGACAACGGCAGCACCGCCAAAGAGGCAGAAACATATCTTGCTCTTGCATTTGAGAGTTGCAGTCTCAGTGCACAACTCAGTCCTTGCTTACTTTTTACATCTCTAGTTGGCGTTTGGTAGTTTGCTTGTGATTTTTATGCATTTTTGAACTTGTCCAAACTATGTCCAGAATAACACATTGTTAGAATATGTATTTAGAAAGCCAGTGTAGTGTAGCAGTTAGCTGCTGAGTAAGGACTGGAGTTCAGCCATGAAGCTCTTTGGATGACCCTGAAACAATCAACACAGTTGTGAGGATTAAAAAAGGGGGGTGGTAAGGGATTTTTGTACACCACTCCTAAACAACTTGGGAGGGTGGGTAGAATTTAAAAAATAATAAATATATTTTAATTCAGTTATTTAATATGCCACTTAATATTTTGTATTTCTTACTTATGTACATAAGGACTTTAAAGACACACAACACATAGAATAACAGCAAGTAAAATTCACCCTAGGAATGGATACATTTTCCTCTTGAACCCATTGAATCATATTCATAGAATATGAAAACATAGAATTTTTAACTTTTAATTGTACATGACTTTTGAGCTGTTTGTGCCATAAACAGAATCATGTTAAAATGTTTCCGTTGCTTTCCGTGCTTATTAAATATGTTCCCTTGCCTGTCGCTCGCAAACTCTTGCTTGCTATTCCTAGGGTTGCCATAACTTGAAGAGCAAAAAGAAGAACAGCCCGAGCCGCTGCCAACCCAAGCCAGGGAAAAAGGCATCACCACCATGCCTATGCGCCTCTTTCCCCGGCTCGGGCTAGCAGCATCCGCAGCGTGCAGAGCAGCCCCAGCCCAACCCCCTCCCCCCCAAACCCCCAGACATTTCCTTTAAATTGTAAAAACCCACCCGAATGGGCATGTTGGCCACCAAAAAGAGGACATGCCCTAGTTTTCCTGGACATATGGTAACCCTGGCTATTCCTCTCTATTTGCAGAGGGTTTCAAGTGTGGACAAGCCAAGCAAGCCAAGCCCTGTTCACATAACAACAAATGGAGCTTCTCCAAATGAAGGGAACCTTGCAATCTACGCCATCTGATGGCCATGTGAGAGAGGCTGCTAGGCATCACTTTGCCACACAGCAAAAAGCTATCCAGGCCTCCTGTTCTTCTGCCACATCTTCCTGCTTCCATCTCTCATTTAACCCCCTCATTTATTAAGGGAGGAAACCAACAATTGCAAGCTACTTCCTGATAGACGGTTCCAACAAATGTTTAATCAGATGCTAGGGTGAGTATATGTATACCCCTAAGACACTTTGGAGAATCCTGGGATTAAAAAAAAGCAAGCCAAAAGCACCATCCAGGAATGGCTGCTTACATATTTATAAGCGTTACAGCAATCAATCAATCAATCAATAAAAAATATATAGTAATGTTGTAAATGCATGCTTTTTTTTTCTTTGCAAAAGACCTTCCCTGTTTCTAGGCTTCCATGAAAACCACTATTTATCTTCATAGGAACCCAAGAAATTATATTTGTAAAGCTCTGTTGAAGCTGAAAGGCTACATGTTAGGTTCTCTACAATATTTTATACAGCAGACTTGCTTAATGCAGGAGAATAAAGTGTTCACATGCAAAAGGCACCACTTAGGAAGAGAGCTGCTGGGATGCCATTTATTTCCCCCTTGCTTTATGTTTGCAACAAAGAGCTCCAAGTGGAAGCATACAGTTACCCTTAGCGCAAACTATATTTCATTCAATAACTACACAGAACAGTAACGACTTCCTCCTAGGAGAGCATAGATCTCTTAAACGTGCATTTTCAATTGCAGAAATGACAACGGAGACCTACCATGCATGATTTCTTATTTAACGTGTCGTTTTTTAGATTTATTACGATCCACTTAAATGGTTCCTGAATACCCAACAGGGAACGTCCATTAAAAGGACTATTCAATCAAATTGTCAAAATTATGATCGCCGTGTTCAACTTTGGGCTGTCAGCTAATGGAATGACTGCTATTCAAGAAATATATGCTGGATCAATTTTTCTTCTTCTTCTTCTTCTTCTTAAGATTCTTACCTATCAACCTACCACAGGTTGGTTCCATAACATTTTTGGAGTTACACGCAAATCATTGCTTACTGATTCACACTCTGATCCCACCTAACAAAAGCAAACAGTGATGATTCTGATGTGACGGTGAGATCTTTGCAGCATCCATGTGCTCTCGGCCCGCTCAAAATCCATCAGAAAATGAGTCCTGGGTACTTTCCGAATTGTGAATTATCCCCCCTTCTCTCCCCCCCCACTTTCTATCCCCCCAGGACCTCACAATACCTATGCATCTGTGTGATGCAGCAGCTAAAAAAGCCAATGCAATTCTGGGCTGCATCAATAGGAGTATAGCATCTAGATCAAGGGAAGTAATAGCACCACTGTATTCCGTTCTGGTCAGACCTCACCTGGAATACTGTGTCCAGTTCTGGGCACCACAGTTCAAGAAGGATACTGACAAGCTGGAACGTGTCCAGAGGAGGGCAACCAAAATGGTCAAAGGCCTGGAAACGATGCCTTATGAGGAACGGCTTAGGGAGCTGGGTATGTTTAGCCTGGAGAAGAGAAGGTTAAGGGGTGATATGATAGCCATGTTCAAATATATAAAAGGATGTCATATAGAGGAGGGAGAAAGGTTGTTTTCTGCTGCTCCAGAGAAGCGGACACGGAGCAATGGATTCAAACTACAAGAAAGAAGATTCCACCTAAACATTAGAAAGAACTTCCTGACAGTAAGAGCTGTTTGACAGTGGAATTTGCCGCCAAGGAGTGTGGTAGAGTCTCCTTCTTTGGAGGTCTTTAAGCAGAGGTTTGACAGCCACCTGTCAGGAATGCTTTGATGGTGTTTCCTGCTTGGCAGGGGCTTGGACTGGATGGCCCTTGTGGTCTCTTCCAACTCTATGATTCTATGATTCTATGATCTCACACCGAATGTAACTGGCCTGTAGAAAGGACTCTATGAATTGAAAACAGGTGTTTTCTGTACCTTCATCATCTATGAAAATCTTTCAATAAAAATATTTATATCTCTATCTCTTGGATCTACCAATGCACAGCCTGGAAAAAGACCTACATGTCAGATATTTCTACTGCATTCTAACCCCGCACCATAAAAATGTAGTGTTTTCTACATGGGAGCCAGTGTGGTGTAGTGGTTAAGAGCGGCAGTCTCGTAATCTGGTGAACCGGGTTCGTGTCTCCGCTCCTCCACATGCAGCTGCTGGGTGACTTTGGGCTAGTCACACTTCTCTGAAGTCTCTCAGCCCCACTCACCTCACAGAGTGTTTGTTGTGGGGAAGGAAGGGACAGGAGAATGTGAGCCGCTTTGAGACTCCTTCGGGTAGTGATAAAGCGGGATATCAAATCCAAACTCTTCTTCTTCTTTTCTTTGATGTAACTTCGTGCTGTGGGAAATGCTACGTGTGACGTTCTCACATGCCTTATGCTGCCATATACAGCAACCACCGCAGAGAATATATTTGCAGGATTCCTGCCTCTCGGAAAAGCACTCCCACTGCCAAGGACCCACAACTGGAGGCTGCAATTGCTGGAAGACGACTGCCCCCGCCCACTGCACGCAAACAAGGCAAGACCACTGTCCGGATCTCCCTTTCTCGATACACACTAAAGGGAATTTCACCTGCCACCTACCTTCCCCAGAATGGGCTTGCATGCCTTGTTATATACAAACTTCCTACTTTTGCTTGCTACAACCTCTGCATGCATTCCCCCTGATTTCCACGGGAATGATCTGTGCTGCTTCACTGCCTCGATTTGGAATCAAACATTCCCTGATAAAAAAAGATTACTCTGTCCTTGTCAGTTTAATATACATGTCCTCTATTTGAGGACTTTGTATTAAAAGGATTTTTGGAATATGAGAGATGGAACAGGGGCTTGCAATGCAGCCAGAAGCGCTGCTGATTTATTGGTGAGGACTTAGTGCTCGGAACCACAGCTTTAAGACCTTGCGCCTCTGCTTCCTTTTTCCTCCTCCCCATTCATTTTCCCTTAATGTCCTTTTAGACAGTAAGCCTGGGGGAAGGGACAGTCTTAATACTGATTTTTTTTGTAAGCTGCTCTGAGAGCCTTTTGGGCTAAAGGGGAGGGGAGGTATAAATGCTGTAAACGGCTGTTGTCTTCTAAATGCCCTGCAATGCATTTGCACCTCAGGAATTCGGCTCTTCATACACAAACACATGTCCACCTTTTCTAATCCACTTTGCTGGCCAAGTACTGCACTGGAATGGCTGGAAAGACCAGGCTGGTGGCATTTGTGGGTCGCAGTAGTTGGACCTGAAGCTGATGAATGGGTACAGAAATGCATGTGCCCACCACTGCATTAGACATATAGGGTGGTATTCAACTAAGAGCAAACCCATTGAAATTAAGGAATATTTGGGGCAGTATGCAAGTCCAACTCAGGCCAGGCCACTGAAATTAGTGGACCTAAGCTGGGGATGTTTATTGATTTCAGCAGGTCTAATCTGAGTGTGACCTACTGCCCCGAATATTTTTCTCGGTTCCATCACCAAATGCTGTAGCACGGTTTGCATTGTTCTCTCCTTCGCTTACAAGAAGGGCACGCATTAAAACAGGGGTGGGGAACCAACAGAGGCTTTTACAATGAGGGTGGCGAAAGGTAAAGGTAAAGGACCCCTGGACAGTTAAGTCCAGTCAAAGGCGAGTATGGGGTGTGGCGCTCATTTCACTTTCAGGCTGAGGGAGCTAGCGTTTGTCCACAGACAGCTTTCTGGGTCATGTGGCCAGCATGACTAAACCGCTACTGGCGCAATGGGACACCGTGACGGAAGCCAGAGCTCACAGAAACACCGTTTACCTTCCCGCCGCAGTGGTACCTATTTATCTGCTTGCACTGGCGTGCTTTGAAACTGCTAGGTTGGCAGAAGCTGGGACAGAGCAATGGGAGCTCACCCTGTCGCTCGGATTCGAACTGCTGAGCTTCCGATTGGCAAGCCCAAGAAGCTCAGTGGTTTAGACCACAGCGCCACCCGCGTCCCTGTTATGGTGAGTGGGGCAGCCAGTCCCTACCTGCCTGCCTTCTTAGTTACAAAAGGCCCAAGGGATGTCACTGCCTGCCAGATTCCTCTTCCTTACTTCCAGTATTGCCCTTGCAGAACTCAAAAGAGAAGAGGATGGGATCTGCCTAGTTTTGCTCACTGTCTCCACTTAGTGGTGGTCTCCCTGCCTTTCCACCCAATGGGCACCAGAGCCACCACTGTGGGGAGCCCACATTTTCTGGGGGTGGGCAATGAGCATTGTTTCTTATAAATATTTTCAGAAACTGAAAAATTAAAGTTTAAAAATAGTAATATTTGGGGCAGAGGGGAGGGGGCAATGGTTCTGGTCTTGCCCAGATTGCATCAATCTGCCTCACAGTGATGAAATTAAGACAATGTGTTGCATAATTATTATTTTTGCTGTACATATAAATCCCATTTTAGAAGTACCAAATTCAATATGGAAGACTGGGCTGCATGTTCATTACAAAAGCCAGTGTAGATCTTTGTTCAAATTTCCCCAGCTTATTTGACCTGCCACCTTTAGTTAATGCTTGAGGTATCAAAGGTGCCATTGTAATTAATACATGATTTCCCCCCCCATTTTTCTTTAAGGTGCATGTATAATAAAGTTTCCCCCACAGCTATCTACATTAGATTGCCCCCCTCACCACATATAAATTGTCCCTTCCCTTTGTGTTTCAAAAGCTGCCTTGGCAACTTGTTGGAAAGATGCTATAAAAATAGTGTAAACAACTTCACAGGTTGTGAGCCTGCAGACAGGAAGTATTTTCAGTTTCACCTTGATTTATAGGAGCACAATAAAGACCCATAGCAGTTCTTTCCCCATTACTGAGTCCTTTTCAAGTATGTGTCCACTTCTGTTATTCATCCCTAAACCACCTCCTTTTGGTTTCCCAGTAAAAAGAATAAATGAGTCAAGCCTGAAACAGTAACAAACATTTGGAAGTTCTATCAGAATCGTAGCAATATTAATAAAAACTAATTTGGGGGGGGGGACAGATTTTGGATACAATGAGCTGCTTATTCTGTTTCTTTGCTATCAGAGAGATTGTTTTTGTAGCTGTAAAAGAGATAAAAGAGAAAGCCTTCAGAGCATCTGGTTCCTGACATTTGAAAGGGAAGCATATCAGCCTGCTTTTCCCAAAGATAATTTTTTAGCTCTTGGGGCAAATTGTATTTCCTATGCTCACTGCAACTTATTCTAGGCATGCATGCTCAGAAGAAAGTCTCAGGGTTGCAAGTCAAATCTAAGGTCTTATTTTCATGGGGGACGGTAGGACTGTGTTTAAAGGTAAAGGGACCCCTGACAGTTAGGTCCAGTCGCGGACGACTCTGGAGTTGCGGCGCTCATCTTGCTTTACTGGTGAAGGGAGCCGGCATACAGCTTCCAGGTCATGTGGCCAGCATGACTAAGCCACTTCTGGCGAACCAGACGCCGTTTACCTTCCCACCGGAGCGGTACCTATTTATCTACTTGCACTGTGACATGCTTTCGAACTGCTAGGTTGGCAGGAGCAGGGACCGAGCAACAGGAGCTCACGCCGTCGCAGGGATTCGAACAGCCAAACTTCTGATTGGCAAGCCCTAGGCTCTGTGGTTTAGACCACAGCGCCACCCGCGTCCCTGCGTTTAGGCTTTACCAATTCAGATTGCAGATGGGGGCTTGCCCCAGCTCACGACTCAATCTTCCTCCGCACAAAACCATTCTTTCCACATTAAAAAAAAAGAGTATGTCAGTAATTCAGCCTGCAAGCATGTTTGTGGCAATGGGCTTAATCGTGTTGTGTATGTATGCATGCATTTTATATACAGTTTCATTTTTCAGCAGGAATTTCTAAGTGTTTTACATAGTCCTAACAAAAGTGTATCAATATATAAGAAATGGAATACAAATTCCACTTTCAGAACCAAACAAGGCTACAGATACTAATAATATTGGTTGCAGGCAATGCTAGTCCTACTCAGAACAGATCCCATCAAAAGTTATAAGACATGACCAAATTCAGCCCATTAATTTCAGTGGGTCTACTCTGACTAAAACTTAGCTGGTTGTAATCCAATAACTCAACATTTTACACAGCATAATTCAACATTGATTAATGGGAGGAATTCAAGATGTACTCTTTCGATCGTTGTGTCAGCACAAACATGTAAGAATCATTCTTAGGCCTGCATGTACTACTGAACACAATGTAGGAATTGGCAGCTTATTCATCAGGTGCACCAATTCTGGATTTCACAGAACTGTTGGTGAGTCAGAAGTGTGTGGCTCAAACTGCAGTCCAGAGTTTCGCAGGGCTTATTTACGGGTGTGTATAGAACTGCAGCATCGCCCACATACGAAGAAGGCTGGAGGAAGACTATGGCAGGTTTTGTGTCTCCCTCCCACAAAAACGCTGAAGTTGGGTTTGAAAATGGGATTACTGTTCATGGGGTGTGTGCTCATCCTACTCTCACAGCTGTTAGTGAAGTCTTCCAAACTCTGCAAAGTCTCTTTAATCAGAGACAACACTGACACAAAAGAAACATGGCCATATATTATGGAAAGTCTTCTCTCTCTCTCAAACAGCTTCCAACTCTTTTCAATACTATAGCCTGGCAGGGTCCTAGAGCCCTCCCGCCTACTACCCAAAGCTGGGAAGGTGCTAACAAGGCTTTGCCAATGAGGTGGGAGGACTCTAGGACCCTGGGTCTCACTTACCCAGCTTTGGGAAGGCAGCACAAGTGTGTGTGTGGGGGGGGGGGACAGAACATCAAATGTTGCTGAGGGCCACAAAAAAGGCATTGAGGGCCGCCATTGGACCACCCTGGGTTAGGGGGTAGCCCCTGGTGACAGGGAATCAGTCTGTGTTTTCTAGCATGAGCATTGGAGCTTGGAGTGTGATGGTCCATTTTCAGAGAGAGAGGGGGGAGCAGAGAGAGAGCAGAAAGAAGAAGAAGAGTTTGGATTTGATATTCCGCTTTATCACTACCCTAAGGCTAACATTCTCCTTTCCCTTCCTCCCCCACAACAAATACTCTGTGAGGTGAGTGAGGCTGAGAGCCTTCAAAGAAGTGTGAGTAGCCCAAGGTGACCCAGCAGCTGCATGTGGAGCGGAGACGCGAACCCGGTTCACCAGATTATGAGTCTACCACTCTTAACCACTACACCACACTGGCTCACCACAGACAGGACCTTGGGAGTTTTGAGTAGGGAGAATGGCAGAAGGAGAAGCACTGTGGGGTTCAGAGTCTTTCTCTGGGTATCTGATGATAGGCAGAGGCATAGCAAGGTGGGTGCGGGCCGCCCCAGGTGCCATCCTGATGGGGGTGACATTCGCCGTGCAGTTGCCCCCACGCTCCCAGCTGGAGGAGGCAGGCAGGCAGGCAGGCAGGCAGGGGAGAGGACGGAAAGGAGGCAGGCGAGCAAACAACAGAGGGGGTGGGAATGGGTGCTGCACCCCCCGTCCTGTCTGTCCCTATGGGCGGTTTGCCCCGCACCTGGGCGCACCGGCCCAGGTGCCCGAGAGGCTTCCTCCACCACTGATGATAGGTAGTGCAACTGCTGCTGTGTAGCAGGGCCACTTTGCGCCCCCACCCCAATATACACTGCTACTACCTTTGTAAATAAAGCATATTTACACCTTACGTTTCCAGTACTCTGTTCCCCAACTGAAACCAAAAGCTGGACATTCTGTCGCTGGAACTCCCGGGGGAAGTGGAGAATGTGTAGCCATGCATTTAAATACCCAAACTAATGATAAAAGCTGAAGCAGCGGCTTCAGGAGGGAGGGAGAATAAAACAAAACTCAAATAGAATAGAGGCTGGAAGCTTGCTGAAAATCAAAGCCTTGGCAGCTCATCTCTGCAGGCCCTGCTCTCAGATCTGGCTAATCTCAAGCTCTAATGAAGCTTTTATAAAAGTGGGGTTGCAGGAGAAGAGAAGAGAAGAGAAGAGAAGAGAAGAGAAGAAAAGAAAAGAAAAGAAAAGAAAAGAAAAGAAAAGAAAAGAAAAGAAAAGAAAAGAAAAGAAAAGAAAAGAAAAGAAAAGAAAAGAAAAAGAAAAAGAAAAAGAAAATCTCTACTGTCAAAATAAATACAGGAACCTGACTTCCAGGAGCTCAGTTGTGATGGCCCAAACTCCCTGAGTATGGTTTGAAGGCACATGAGGCCACCACGTTGCTGAAGCTAAGGTGGTTTGGGTTTGGCCAGGACTTGAGGCGAGAGTGGGAGAGGCTGCCTGAGAACCACCACCCATACACTACCTTGGCTTCTTACAAATGCAGTACAGGTATTACGTGTTACCTGCTGTAACCGTGCCAAGTCCACCCCATGTACTGTGCTCAGGGCTTGTTCCATCTTCAGGAAAACATAACTCTTCTTTTTCTCTGATGCTCCTACGTGCCGATCAAATAAAAAATGCAGAGCCACAGTCGTTAGAAAACTCTAGATGAAGAAGAACGTGAGTTATATTTTGCCTGTAGAGGAACGAAGGTGTCTGAAATTGGGGGCGCAAAATTAGTGGTACATTTTGGTTGCAATCGGAATGGTATTTGCTATTTACGTGGCAGGCAAGAGAAACGGGAGATTTGGCTTTTGCCGCAGCCCGGATGAAAATAATACGAGTGACAAAGGCGAAGCAATGATAAATTAAATTAATTTACATTTATATGGTTCTTTGAGATAAGCATATTGATTTTGGGATGCCATGAATTATGCAACATGTGCTAGACTAGAGGAAGGGAAGGGAAGGGAAGGGAAGGCGCTTGCCACTTTGTTTTTAAGCCAAGTCCTATTACTACATAGATGGAAACATCTGAGGGATGCAAAGCTCCTCTTCAAGCAAAAGGTTTTTTTTCTTCCAACCCACAATAATAAAAGGCAATGCTGAGCCTCCCCCCCCCGCCATTTGCTGAAACTACAAAAAAAAAAAGCATTAACAAGTTAACAACGCTCCACTTCACTATTAGCTATATGATATAGCCAAATAAAAATCTAAAATATTCACTAGAATTAGGGCAAATTCTGCCAGCTAAGGAGCCACCGGAACGGGTTACTTCTGGGTTTGGCAGGGCGAGCATGCGCAGAAACGCTAAATAGCGCTTTGTGCATGTGCAGAAGCACCGAATCGCGCGGCGAGCATGAGCAGATTCGGCACTTCAGGTTGCGAACGGGCCTCCGGAACGGATCCCGTTCGCAACCAGAGGTACCACTGTAATATGGTTGTTCCAGTTTCATATGCTTAGGTTTAGTGACAGCAGGATTGGAACTTGTTTTAAACGGATCTTAAGATTGCGTTTTTAAATTGCTGTAACCCAACTTCAGATCTTGCGGTAAAGGGCAGGTAAGGAAATCTAATACTGTAAATGTTAATAACATAAAATAGTTTTACAGAGCCTCTCCAACAGAAAGTGCTCTTAACACTGTCTGCACAATCCTCATTACATTCCAAAGCTTTCTGCTTTCTTATATCCCGTTTCACATACTTCTCCACTAGAGAAAACGACAATTAACCATGACTGTCGAAAACCGTGACATTGTATGGATTGATCCTTGTTTGTGCTCTTGGAGGCTCCTGCTGCTGATGTACCTCACTCTACAAATGAGCAACATAATCTTCCTTCCTGGACATCCTCCAGGTTTATAGTTGCCTGGATTTCTTTTTTCTTCATTGGCTTCAGCAAATTTTGGAACTGCAACAGCAAAAGCATACTGAATTCTGAATTAATGGTTTGTTCCCAAATGTGCACATTTGTGCATAACTCAAGCAATATATATATAAACCATTCAGCCTTAAAAACTGGTGGCAGTGATGAACTGCTAGTGCATATGCAGTGATTAAATGCCTACAGCATGATAATGTCAATCAAATCTCACAACAGTTTGTTCTGTGCTTGGAAACACAGGGGAGGGTAATTCCCCCCCCCCCCACCCTCAGGCTGAGTGAGTAATTAACTGCTTTGGGAATCCCTGGGCCTACTGTACTCTTTGTAAAATTAACACATGAGTGCGCATAGGCCGTATCCAGGCAAGGCAGATGAAGGCAGGGTGCAAATAAAAAGAAAAGCAACAGCAGCAATGACTAAAAAGGTAAAGTTAAGGACCCCTGGGCAGTTAAGTCCAGTTAAAGGCGACTATGGGGTGCGGCACGCATCTCGCTTTCAGGCTGAGGGAGCCGGTGTTTGTCCACAGACAGCTTTCCGGGTTATGTGGCCAGCATGACAAAACCGTTTCTGGCACAATGGAACACTGTGATGGAAACCAGAGCACACAGAAACACCATTTAGCCCTACCTTCCCGCCACAGCGGTACCTATTCATCTACTTGCACTGGTGTGCTTTTGAGCTGCTAGGTTGGCAGCAGCTGGGACAGAGCAATGGGAGCTCACTCTGCTGTGGGGATTCGAACTGTCAGCCTTCTGATCAGCAAGCCCTAGGCTCTGTGGTTTAGACCACAGCGCCACCCGCGTTCCAAGCAATGACTATGACCGCAACAAAAGGGGCTGCATTGGCTTCCAAGTAAGGAAAAGAGAAAATTGCAAGAGAAAAGAGGGAAAGGGAAAAGCATGAAGGAAAAAAGAGAAAGGCAATGAAGGTTGGCATAAAACAAAGAATAATAAAACAGCAGCAGTAATTGGGATGTGGGAGATACAAAACAGCTTCCTCAAATGTCCAACATTCATTCATTTTCTCCATTACATATGGATTCCATCCATTCTCTAAGGGGTTCAGGGCAGGATGTATTTTTTTTTAATTCAACTTTATTCATATTTAATAATTTCACAACAAAACTAAAACAATCCATTTTCAACTACAGTATTTAGAAACATATACACAAGTTTCCAAAACGTCGATGGCAAAAAAGAAAAAGAGAAAAAAATAAAGAAAAACAAAAACAAAAATAAAGATATACAAATATATAAACATCTTGTATGTACATCTTACAATGCAACGAATATACTAGTTAAATCTGACTATACATTATCCACATTACTTGTCTTTACTACGATTCTCTTTAATTTGCTGCTGTACCAAGAATATAAACCAAATATTGACTTCCATCTACCACACAGCACTCCATTTCAATCTCCTTCATCTATCTGTTTTTATTCTGTTTTTCTCTCATATATTTTCCTAAATTTAGTTCAATATACATCCTCTTACAATCTTTTGACTCTTCACGAATTCCATTCATTCTAAGCTCAACCAGATACTCGGTTTTGACCCTTGTTTTTTAAAATACTCATTCAAGCATTCCCATTCTTTTTTCACTAAACTTTTGGATTTATGTCTTATTATGTCCGTCAATTTAGCTAATTCCTTATATTCACATACTTTACAGAGCCATTCCTCTCTAGTGGGTATAGATTTCTCTTTCCAGTATCTCGCTAACAATATTCTCACCGCGGTCGTAAAATATAGGAAGACTGTAACTTTATCTTTTGGTAAGGATGTATTGGTTTCCTCTCCTCACCCCCCAGATTGTAGCCTCACAACCGCCCTGTGAGGTACATTAGGCTGGAGTTCGGGGAGAATGTCTGGCCTACATTTACCCGGCAAGCTATACTAATATGATTATTTACTCAATTTCCATACCGCCCTTCCATCGAAGATCACAGGGTGGTTTACAAGATGAACACACAAAAATACACACCCTAATAACAAACAAAAACCAATCTCTCTCTCACACACACACATTTTTAAAGATTGCTTAATTAGCCAAAGGCCTGGGAGAAGAGGAATGTTGTTGCCTGGCACCTAAAGACAGGTAACAAATGTGCCAGGCTAGACTTCCTGAGGAGAGCATTCCATAAATGGGCAAAAAAAGGACCTCAGAATGCGAGTCAGTTCATATGGGGAGAGGTGATTCCTGAGGCAGTCCTTTATGGCTGAATAAGAATGTAAGACATTCCGTGTTGGATCAGGGCCAATGGCTCATCTAGGCTGGCATCCTGTTCTCTAAGCCAACCAAGTACCCTTGGGAAATACCCCGCCTGGGGCAGTTTGTGAGACTGCCCCAAAGCCAGAGCAAAGCCGTGTGCGCACATCCCCGGCTACAGAGAGTCCGGTGGCGCTGTCATATGTGATTGTTCCCAGCATGAAGAACAACACACACAAGCCATAATTAAGGCTAAAACTATTTATTGTAGGAATAGTGCAGAGAGAATCCCTGCTGCCAGCTCAGTAAGACAGAGCTGCCATTAAGCACGTCCTTTCGGCTGCGCAGAAAGCCAGGAGAGAGAACACAAAGGCTAGGATTACAATAGTACAGTGAAACGTAAAATTCCATGTAGGAAAACAGATAAGCAGCTTTCTCACGGCTCAGTGAGACAGGCAAAAGTCAGACTGCTGCAGCTGTTTGCCGCTCGGCTTGGACAAAAATCACAACAACCCACTTCCCTCCTCTGGGCTCCAGCAACTGGTATTCAGAAGCATGACGGGGAACGAGGATTTGAACTTCAGCCTTCTCCATAGGGATGTAAGAAGGCCTTGCTTTCCATTTTGCCCTGTTCTTGTCGCATGCAGCACTGTTTCTGTTCCACAGCAGTTTGTTGCCCACCAAAAACTACATTATTCATCTCATCCCCTCCCGGCTGTGTAATTATGTAAATCACACAAGTTACATTGTCATTAGGACGCGGGTGGCGCTGTGGTCTAAACCACTGAGCCTAGGGCTTGCCGATCGGAAGGTCGGCGGTTCGAATCCCCGCAACGGGGTGAGCTCCTGTTGCTCGGTCCCTGCTCCTGCCCACCTAGTAGTTCGAAAGCACGTCAAAGTGCAAGTAGATAAATAGGTACCGCTCCGGCGGAAAGGTAAACGGCGTTTCCGGGCGCTGCTCTGGTTTCGCCAGAAGCGGCTTAGTCATGCTGGCCACTTGACCCGGAAGCTGTATGCCAGCTCCCTCGGCCAAGAAAGCGAGATGAGCGCCGCAACCCCAGAGCCATCCGCGACTGGACGTAATGGTCAGGGGTCCTTTACCTTTGCCGTTACATAGTCATTACACTATTCCACTCCATTCATTTCAGTGGAAAGGAAATGGTGGTTGTGGGCTGATCAAGGCTGATTCAGTCCCAGAAATGGTCCTGAACCAAGATTGAAATGAATTAAGAGAATATGTTTCCCCAGAAACACTTTTAGTTGCTTTGCTGGGACACACTCCATCCCCTTACCCCCCCCCCCCAAATGGAGTATTGACATCTGGCTGATAGATCCCATTGGGAGAAAGTTTCAATGAACTCAGTACTTTTTGAGCAGGCTTGCATAGGATTGCTTTGTAAACATACAGGATGAATAAAGGTCTTGCTATAGTCACATACCCTCCAACACCTTGAAACAAAAATTCTGGATGCCATCTTCCCGCTTTTTATCCCGAGAGCACGGCAGCCATTTTGGTTACCATGATCTCATGTGATCTTGCACCACAGTTCCCGCCCCCCCAAAAAAGTGCTTTTGGGGGGAATTGTGCTGCAAAATCACACAAGATCATGGCAAGCAAAATGGCCTCTGTTCCCTTGCGATAAAAAAGCGGGATGTCCCAGCTTTTCACGGACACATGCATTGTATGTAGTCATATCTGCAGCAAAGTAATAAATTGTATGCCTGGCTATGCGGTGGAATACCAAAGATGTCCAGCGGTAAGTGGCATTCTGCGAACATGGATAATCTGGGAAAGGTAAGCATGCAACCTCAGATAGCAATACTACAGAGACCTGTACTGCACTCTCCTCAGCCCAGACAATTTTATCTGGTTTCGTTGCTATTGTTCTCTACCGTCAAGGTTTGCCAAATTCTCAAGATGCTTGGAATCTCTGGCAGCTGTAGTCTCTTGACTTGTGTGCACTGGTGTACAGCCTCATGAGGATTTAGCCTAGATTTGAGAGCATTCGTCTTAAACTCATGACTGTGTTTGCTTCTTAGCAGCGCATTTAATACGAGGGTGCTTGCCTTTTTTTAAAAAAAACCTGGGACGTTTCTGTTTGCGAGCATAATCCATACCAAGCTAAACTTGCATTCAATTACATGACAGCTCGGCAAGATACAACAACTGGTTTTGAATAGTGAGAGGTAGTATTAATAAGCTATTTAAATATCAGAACTAGAAGCGTACAGGCTAAAAACAAAAAAACAAAAAACTGGCTGGCTAGTTCATGTTAGCATGTGAATTTCAGCTTCACCACAGCTTGCTTACAATTCTTGGCAATTGCCCTTTAGAGTTGCCCGTTCACTTCTGCGGCAGTGAGGGTGGAATCCACAATAGACAGGATTCCAGCAACCATCAGCTCTAGACCTAGTGATCCTGTGCCCTCTCTTCTGTCTGACTCCACAGGCTTCCAAACCTCATTTATTTTAACAGAACCTGCATGCTTCTTAATTGTAAAAACCTCAAAACGGTTTACATAAAATATACTTTAAAAGACATTGAGCTCTCTCTCTCTCTCTCTGCATATATCCAGCAGTTTAAAAAAATGTATATTATAAAATAAAAGTGTGCATTAAAATATATGTCAAATTTACACAACTGGATAGGCTTGCATAATGAAAAAAGTTTTTAGCAAGTGGTGCGTACAGTAAAAGGTAAAGGTACCCCTGACCGTTAGGTCCAGTCGCGGACGACTCTGGGGTTGCTGCACTCATTTCGCTCTACAGGCCGAGGGAGCTGGCGTTTGTCCGCAGACAGCTTCCGGGTCATGTGGCCAGCATGACTAAGCCGCTTCTGGCGAACCAGAGCAGCGCACGGAAACGGCGTTTACCTTCCCGCCGGAGCAGTACCTATTTATCTACTTGCACTTTGACGTGCTTTCGAACTGCTAGGTGCGCAGGAGCAGGGACCGAGCAACGGGAGCTCACCCCGTCGTGGGGATTCGAACCGCCGACCTTCTGATCGGCAAGCCCTAGGCTCTGTGGTTTAGACCACAGCGCCACCCACATCCCTGAGTACAGTAAAGGCACCTGTCTAATATCAATGAGCAGGGAGTTCCAAAGTTTAGGCGCTGTCACGCTGAAAGATCAGCTCCTTACGCCGCCTTGAGTACCATTAGGGGAAAAGGTATACAGTATAAAGAAATACCGGTATGTAAAAACAATAGGCATGGAGAACCTCAGGTCTGTGGGCAAAATGTAGACTACCAGCCCTCTCTCTATTGCCCTCAAAGCTCTTCCCAGGCCACACACCTCCCTAGCCCTGCTTTGTACCCTCCTTGATAGCTTTTGCCTGGTTAGAGTGTACCCTTGAACTTCAAAGATTCTTCTTTGCCTGGGTGAAAAATGGAGGTGCGTGTGTGTGTATGCAGAAAGTAGCTTACTGCACAAAGGTAAAATTTACATTCATTGCTCCACCCACTGTGCCTCTGGCCCCGCCCACCATTGCCATGTGGCCTTCAGAAGGTTGCTCCGAAGGGAATGTGGCCCTCAGGTTGAAAAAGGTTCCTTTTCTTTAAGACTGGCTCCTTCTCTTGCCTGCATATCCCCTCCTATCTCCAGGTCCCGTGTGCAGTTTTAAAACAATCCTACTTCCTCCTTGGCAACCCTCTCTGCAGTGGGTCTATCACATATCATTTCTCAAACGCACTTCATGTACCTCCACTTTGTCACTATTTTGCAGGAAGGATTCAAGGGCATTCTGGAACTTTAGATATGAGCCATTAAAGTGCTCTGCTGCAAAAAAAAAATAAAAAAATCCAGTGTGTTTTCTGTGTGGGAGAAGGATTAAACCCTGACTTTTGCAGTTAGGAAAGTGACAGAGAACCATGCTGAAAAATGTGGGACAAATTAACAAATTATTAATGGGAAGGCACGTAAACACCACCATGAAACTAAATTAAGATGGGTGCTCGTTGTGATAAAGGCTCCCCACAGAAAAATAAAAATGGATGCTAAAAAAAGAACGGATCCAGCCTAAGCTCTGTGTAAGTTTTGTGCAAGCAAATCACGATGCGTGACAAACAGGTTATCTGGATGGCAATTTTGCCCCATTCCTTTAGCAATTTCCTGCCAACCCCACTGACTTTAAGCACTGTGAAATTTCTCCATTGTCTCTTTTTCATGATGTTTCTCCAAACGAAGGTGCATGGGGTGCCTTTAATTTTTTAACACAGCTACCTCATCATGCCTTGTGTCCTATTATATATGCCTGTGTTCTTTTTGCCCCCCTTTTAATGAGATGACCTGCTTGACCAACCTTTAGGGAACAAATTAACATAATGAGCAGTAAATACAAAACAGGAAAATTCCTGCAAGCGGTTCTAGCTGCTCTGCTTTTTAAGGGCACACAAGTGCATATTCTAGGTTGACTTTCTGAAGTGATAAGAGTCTGGGACTCAATCCTGGCTAAATGTCACACCCTCTGACCTGGAAAGAACCCCAACCCTTTTAATATATTGCACATGAAGCATAATGAAAGCAGTGTACCACTTCAAACTGCAGATAGGGCTATCACATTTTTAATTCTCCCCCTATGCAAAATAAATAAATAAATCTCCTGATCTGCTAGGCTTATTTTATTCTTACTTTTTTGGCAGGAAGTTTTACATGGGGAGAATTTAAAAAATGTGATTCCCTTTCAGGGTTGGCCAACTTGGGCAGGGAATTGCCTCCATTCTCCTTGGCACAAACTGAGTGCATTTTTTCCTAACGTTGGTGCGCTGTGATTGAATCCATATTGGCTGGGAAGATCTTGATTTGGGCCCTTGCTCCCCTCGACTTCTGCATGTGAGAAACAGGCATACCTGAAGTCTGGAGTGGTGTAGCCAAGAAATAATTTTATTACAGCTGTTTGGTAGACAGGACATCACACATCAGATTCTACGTTAATGCTCTTACAGTGGTACCTCGGGTTACAGACGCTTCAGGTTACAGACACTTCAGGTTACAGACTCCGCTAACTCAGAAATAGTACCTCGGGTTAAGAACTTTGCTTCAGGATGAGAACAGAAATGGCGCGGCGGCAGCGGGAGGCCCCATTAGCTAAAGTGGTACCTCAGGTTAAGAACAGTTTCAGGTTAAGGATGGACCTCCAGAACGAATTAAGTTCTTAACCCAAGGTACCTATGTATGTATGTATGTATGTATGTATGTTAGTTTCTTAGGGCAAGGCAATCTCTAGGATGTTTTTGTTCTTCTTTTAATTCAAATTCCGTCAATTGCCTGGGTGAAGAGATATGCAAAAATGAATAAATGTTAGCATCACCACCAGGAGAGCCTCTTCAGGAACACAGTTCACAGGTGCTATCACCTCCTTGCAGATTTCTACACTTCCTCTGCACAAATTAATTGCAGCTTTCTCCCGAGAAACAGTCACCTTGTTTGTACTGTTGGTTATTGTTACTTGCAATTTTTTGCAATGCGTGAAATGACATAAAGTTAACACTGGATGTGCATGCTATTTGCTACCTAACGGGAGAGGACAAAAGGGTTGTTTAAAATGTAAAATCTCGTCTGATCTCGGAAGCTAAGCATTCAGGCCTGGTTAGTACTTGGATGGGGGACTGCCTGGGAATACCAGGTGCCGTAGGCTTATAGAGACGCAGGTGGCGCTGTGGTCTAAACCACTGAGCCTAGGGCTTGCCGATCGGATGGTCGGCGGTTCGAATCCCCGCGACGGGGTGAGCTCCCGTTGTTCGGTCCCAACTTCTGCCAACCTAGCAGTTCGAAAGCACGTCAAAGTGAAAGTAGATAAATAGCTTCCCACTCCGGTGGGAAGGTAAACGGCGTTTCCGTGCGCTGCTCAGGTTTTGCCAGAAGCGGCTTAGTCATGCTGGCCACATGACCCGGAAAAACTGTCTGCGGACAAATGTCGGCTCCCTCGGCCAGTAAAGCGAGATGAGCGCCGCAACCCCAGAGTCGTTCGCGACTGGACTTAACTGTCAGGGGTCCTTTACCTTTTAGACATGGTTAGGACTCTGCTGGACAGTGTTAATCCAAATCCAGTATTAATCAAAATCCCAAACAAATAAGCATTTATTGCAGTAAAGTGGTAAAGGGGGATTGCATTATCCAAGACACTAAAAAGCATGGTAACTTGCAACAGTTTTTTCTCTGTTTTTCTTCATAACGTGGTTAAAATATTTGCATTCAAAATGGAGTAAGGAGAATGAGAGCATAAGTAACCATTTCTGTCCAGTGCTCTGAACTGTCAGTATGTATAAATGAATCATGTCAAACTAACTGACAGAGGAAGAGAGCAAGTTACCTTGAGGCAGCAGGGAAACCCATGGCTTCAAAGAGAAAGCTGGAGGACACCACGAGAAAGAAATGAAATGCAATATTCAAGCAACACAGCAAATTCAGAACAATCACAAGTGGCAAGTTCTTGTGATTTATAACCTGATTCATTTAACTGCAATCTCATTTTTAATCACAGCTGTGCTTTCTAGCTTAAATGTGCCTGACAAAGTGACCATACAACATCACAAATAATGTAAAAAAATATATGAGCATTATGAGCATGCACAAGCCTATGGTTTGTACATTCCCTACTCTCCAACACCCTCCGAGAAATGTTTAATCAAAGTTTGCAGCAAACCATAAAATACTGTTTCCTCCTAAACTGTCATGGCACCAACCTTGTCAGATTTTAGGCGCCAGGCAAAAACATGACTATTTCCTCAGACATTTGGACTTTGATGTGGTTTGATTTGGGGGCTGTTTTTTGGTGTGTTCTAACTGTAATCAGATACATTTGCAAAACCAAGGTCCATTTTGTCTGTTAGGCATCCTTAATGGTGCTTTGATTTTCCAACAGATCCGTGTTCTTTCCATGCTTTACAGTTTTCAAACGCAAAACATGCTCCGAGACGCCAAAGCATTACAGCTTGACCTCTACAACTTAGATAAGTGCTCTAAACAATGTTTATATGTAATGCTGAATGGAAGACTGCATTAGCCATTTCATCTTTGCTTCCATTAGCTCCTCAGCTCAGTTTTTACACAGGAAAGCGTATTGATAATAAACTATTTTCTCTATTCATGGCAAACATTCACACCTGCCCCTACCCTATGCACTCATGTGAATTTGCCAAATACATATTCATTGGAATAATGAAAGGCAACACGTAGACCAATAAACGGTAAAGGCATAAATTCATTCTGGTAACATATTAGGGGGGTATAGCTACCACAAAGACCTTGTTCAGCATAAGTAAGAATCCATTGTGGGACAAATCCACAATGCTGCCTTGGAATCATAGAGTTAGAAGGGACCACAAGAGTCATCTAGTTCAACCACCTGCAATGCAGGGACCTTTGGCCCAATGTGGGGCTTGAACCCACAACCCTAAGATTAGGAGTCTGATGCTCTACCAACTGAGCTAATCCCAGTGTGGATGGATGGGCAGGCTGGTAACATTTTATCTGTAAGGCTGATCAAAGCTGCAATCCTATCCACACTTTCCTGGGAGTAAACCCCATCGAACTCATGCCCAGGATTGAACTGTTAAGAAATTTTGAAATTTGCACCAACACTGGCCACAACCAGGACAAAGTTACGATCTTGTATAATTCAAAGTGTTGGTGCTGACCTTTAAAGGCCTAAATGGCCTCAGCCCTGTATACCTGAAGGAACATCTCCACCTCCATCATTCTGCACTGAGGTCCAGCTCCGAGGGCCTTCTGGCGGTTCCCTCACTGTGAGAAGGTTACAGGGAACCAGGCAGAGGGCCTTCTCAGTAGTGGCACCCACCCTGTGGAACGTCCTCCCATCAGATGTCAAGCAAATAAACAACTATCTGACTTTTAGAAGACATCTGAAGGCAGCCCTGTTTAGGGAACTTTTTAATGTTTGATGTTAATTGTGTTTTTTATATTCTGTTGGGCAGGGTATAAATAATAATTAAAAATATTATTATTGTTAATAAAAAATATTATTAGTATTAGTTTTAGTATTAGTATTATATAACACTCCCAAAGAAGATCGCTAAAACTTGAAAGCACTTTATGTTGACTCTATCATGTCACTGTTTAGTAGTGTGCTGGGTTTCTAAATGTGCCCAGAGCTGTCGTATGAGCATCATGTGCTTGAAGGCAGCATGTGAATTTGTAATGTCCTTCACTATGTCCAATACTGCCTGAAAGGCAGGGTGGATAAAAATCAATGATTTTTTTAAAAAAATCAAAAAAATCGGATTTTTTTGATTTAAATCGGATTTTTTTTATTTAAATTGGATTTTTAAAATAAAATGCTTTTGGAGGAAAAATCTTTCTAAATATAGTCTTCTATTTAAGTTACATTGTAGTCCAAAGGCTATTCATCAGGAAATAAGGATTTGTTTTAAGTTTATCAAGTGTGCTAAAACTCAGTCTAAGCTTTTTTTTTTAATGTTTAACTACATCAGTTAACAAACATGGATACATATGCTATCATGTTATTGTTTTAGTTAAATAAATTGTTTAAATGGTTATTAAGGAAATGATTATTTTTCTCCTTCCAATAAAGTACAGCAGAAAAGTTGTCCAAATATAAACAGTTAACTTATTAAACCTCACCATATTTTCATAATTATCTGTCTATGTATTTCTAGTAGTATAACCAAATCAGTAATTTTTGATATAACTTTAAAAACTACTCTGAAAATTTATTATTCCAAAAATGAAACCTTCATATGGTTGTAAATATTAAGATTATACCAGCAAGAATGAGTCTTTCTGTAAAAAAAAGATTTAAATCAAGTCTTACTGACTAGTGATTTAAATCAAGCCTTACTGACTAGTGATTTAAATCGTGATTTAAATCGTGATTTAAATCAATTTGATTTAAATCAAATCCACCCTGCTGAAAGGAAAGTCCGACTTTATTAGCACTTGTACGACAGACAGTCAACAGTACTAATAATTCCTCTTTAATCCAATTAACTTTCTTACCTATGGCTAGCGAAGACCTATTCAAATGACCCGTCTGCAAGGCGATGGAACTCAGTGTCCAGACTAAAACAGAGAGCTGATAATGACTGCACATAATCAGACCTTTTGGGGCATGGCCAAGGAGTAATTCCACACACTTGAGCTTAAAGCAACATGTAAAAAACAGAACTGTGATTAAGAAGGTTCCTTGATCAGTTTTTTGATTTACTGATATTTTATTATGGGACTTCTTATTCTGCTTCATTTCCCTTGGCTACATTTATATTTATATATATATATTTATTTTTATGCTTCTACTTTAATATAATTTAACAATCTCTTATTAACGGCAGCGACTAAATGTTTGCAAAGCATTGATACTCTGCATTTCCTCCAATTTGTTAGGTTGTCCATTCCAACCATGTGTTCTGCTTTTTTTGTAAGGACAACTCCTGTCCTGTTGACATGGTCTCAGCCTGCTTATACAATCCACTGAAAATCAAGTCAACAAACAAACAAACAGATGACCACCTCTGCCCCCTGAATACCAGTTACAGAGAAACTACAGCAGCCAGGAGTGAGTTATTCAGATGTGGTTTTAGGGTGGCGTGACCTGTTTGGTATCTGAAGAAGTGTGCATGCACACGAAAGCTCATACCAAGAACAAACTTAGTTGGTCTCTAAAGTGCTACTGGAAGGAATTTTTTTATTTTTTATTTTGTTTCGACTGCTTTAAATAGAGAGTGAAAAGCGGGGCACGCACCAAATTTTTAGCATCGCATAGGTTGCCACTGAAATTAGAGAGCCCAACGTCCACCACTGAATTATCCACCTCATGTTCTGTTTCTACCCTTCCCAGATAGGGTTGCCAGGTGTCCACTATTTGAGCGGACAGTCCACTTTTTTCACATTATGTTCACTATTTTTTTCACAAAATAGTGGACATTTTTTTTATTCAAAAGCTTTATGATGAAATGGTACGTAATCTAAAGCTATACAGTCTAAGAGAATAAGGATAGGAGAATCGCGTTTTGTCTTTTTTTTCATAAGTAAGAATGAGACAAAGATCGAATATCCATTGAACTCGATTCTCCGAAAAAATTATTAATCATACTCAATTGTTTCACAAGACATTTAAAAAATGGGGGGGCGCCTCTTGCCGGAGTTCTGCCCCGCCTGTTCCTGACTCGCGGGGAGAACAAAAGGGAGAGGCGCGAAAGAAAAAGACGCCTCTTCCTGTTCCTGACGCGAAGGAGCAGCAGCAAACCAGCTACCGGTAGAGGCACGGGGGGGAAAGGCGGGTGAAATATACTCGGAGTCGAGTGTGGATTTCAGCTCTTTATTCAGCTCATAGTAGCGAGGAATGGGAGTTTCCCCAGAACATCTGCTTTATATACAGTATTTACACAATGGGCCCCATGTGATTGGCTAATTCCAGGATACTCCTGAAGGCCAATCCGGTTGCGGATTCACTTCCACCTGGAGCTGGATTGGGTGGCTGCTGCGGACCAATCAGACTGCTGCATTCTGAATCCTATTGTTCTAGGACCAATCAGACTGCTGCCTTTTGGATCCTATTGTTCTAGGACCAATCAGTCTGCTGCCTTTTGGATCCTATTGTTCTAGGACCAATCAGACTGCTGCCTTTTGGATCCTATTCAACTCAGTACATAACACCCCTCCCCTCTAAGTTCCAGTCCTGCCCGGGAAGTTGCATTCATAGTCCTCAAGGTACGCCGGCCGCCTACGTATGCGTTGCGGCCTGGGGTGTTCCCTGGTCAGGGGTTCGGGTTCTGGCTCATGTTCCAAGGCTGCTGGCTGTGATGGGGCCGTTTGGTCTGACGCGACCGGCTCGCTCAGTTGTGGCTCTGGTTCCAGTGTCCTTTCGGCCTCGCGGGTCCCCTCTGTATTTGCTGATTCTGCCTCCCCTGCCGGCCCCTCCTGCTCTATGGGCCTCGCTGCCCCACTGTTCCCTTGGGACTCCTCTGACCTGTCCTCCTCCTGGTTTTCTCCTGGGAATCGTCGCCGTAGCTGGTCGCAGTGGCGGCGCCAGCATTGCCCCCCCTCCGTTAGCACCTCGTACGACACGGGGCCAGTCACCCTGGTGACTGTGGCGGGTACCCATGCCGGGCCTGCCCCAAAATTCTTTGCGTACACTGGGTCCTGGGCCACGAAGGTCCGGGGGTTCCTGCCTTCCCCCACCACTACCTCATCCTGAGCTCTGTCGGGGTGAAGGCGGTCCAGTCTGATTGCGAGGCGCCGGCCCATCAGTAGTTCAGCGGGGCTCCGACCAGTCATTGAGCTGGGGGTGCTGTGCTGTGCTAGAAGGAATGTGGCAAGGCGGTACTCCCAGTCCCCTTGCGTCATGCGGCGGAGGGTGTCCTTGGTGGTCCGCACCATGCGCTCTGCTTGGCCATTGGTGGCAGGGTGGAATGGCGCCGAGCGGATGTGGCGGATGGCGTTCTGCGCTGTGAAGGTCTGGAATTCTTCTGACGTAAATGCGGTTCCGTTGTCTGAGACTAGAGTGTCAGGGAGCCCGTGGGTTGCAAACAGCCTGCGTAGTACCCGGATGGCTGCGGATGTAGAAGTGGACGGTACCAGTGCGACTTCCAGCCATTTGGTGTAAGAGTCCACCACTATGAAGAATGTTTTCCCCTGGAAGGGGCCAGCGAAGTCCATATGCAGGCGTGACCATGGTGCTCGGGCAGACTCCCAGGGCTGGACTGGGGCCCTTGGGGGATCCGGGCGGGATTCTTGGCAGGCCTGGCAGTGTTTGACCCAGGCCTCTATCTCTCTGTCAATTCCCGGCCACCACACATAACTCCTGGCGAGGGCCTTCATTCTCACTACCCCTGGGCGTGTCTCGTGTAGGGCTGTAAGGACCCTTTTGCGGAGGGGCTGGGGGATGACGACCCTGCTTCCCCATAACAGGCACCCCTTGTGGGCTGACAGTTCATGTTTACGGGTTGTGTAGCCAGCAAATTCTGGCCCGGGACTGCTGCTGGGCCATCCCCTCCACACCCAGTCCAGGACCCGGGAGATGACCCCATCTTTCTTGGAATGGTGCGCAACTTCTTGTGCCTGAATGGGGCGGTCGGGAAGCAGCTCCAGGGTCATAACCTCTTGTGCGGGCGCTGGGTCGGGGCCTGTTTCTGGTAGTGGTAGCCTGCTGAGGGCGTCTGCGTGGCCCATCGCCTTCCCAGGGCGGTGAATCAGTGCATACTGGTAGCCGGCAAGGAAAATTGACCACCTGAGGACGCGAGGAGACAGCACTTGGGGGGTCTGCTTTTCGGGGGCAAACAAGCCAAGCAACGGCTTGTGGTCAGTCACAACGGTAAAGGGCCGCCCGTACAAGAAATCATGGAATTTTTTTACTCCCTTTACGATTGCCAGACCCTCCTTGTCGATTTGCGAGTAGTTCCGCTCAGCTGCGGCGAGCGTCTGGGAAAAGTATGCCACTGGCACCTCTCTTCCATCCGGGAGTTGGTGTCCCAGGACAGCGCCGATGCCGTAGGGTGAGGCGTCGCATGCTAGCACCACCGGCAGCCTCTCGTCGAAGTGTGCCAAGACCGAGTTTGAGACGAGCAAGTCCTTGACTGCCTGGAATGCGGCCTCCTGGCGCTGGCCCCACACCCAAGGGGCCCGCTTGTCCAGGAGTCTGTGTAGGGGCTCCGCTACCGCCGCCTTATGGGGAAGGAAGGCATGGTAAAAGTTCAATAGTCCCAAGAAGGCCTGAAGTTCAGTCTTGTCCTTGGGCGCTGGGGCATCACAAATGGCCCGTACCTTGTCCCCAGTCGGGTGGACCCCTTCTGCGTCCACCATAAATCCCAGAAAGTCCACCTGAGGCACTCCTAGTAGACACTTTTCCCGCTTCACCTTGAGACCTGCTGTCTGGAAACGGTGCAGAACGGTGCGGAGGCGGTCCTCAAACTCCTCTGGCGTGGGCCCGGCAATCAACACATCATCGAAGAAGGGGGTGACGCCAGGAATCCCTTTAAGGAGAGAGTCCATTAGATTCTGGAATATGCCTGGTGCCACGCTGACACCGAATTGCAGCCGCTTTACCTTGAACGCTCCTCTGTGCGTCACAATCGTCTGTGCCTCTGCTGTGGCCTCATCTACCGGCAGCTGTTGATAGGCTTGGGCCAAGTCCAGCTTGCCAAAAATCTTTGACCCAGCCAGGGTGGCGAGGACATGGCTGACCACTGGCACTGGGTATGCGTGGGCCGTGAGGGCCTTGTTTATGGTACATTTGTAGTCTGCGCAGATGCGGACCGAACCATTAGGCTTGACGGGTGTGACGATCGGGGTTTCCCAGGGGGCATTAGGCACAGGCTCCAGCACTCCTTGCTCCACGAGCCGGTCCAATTCCTCGTCTATACGGGGTTTCAGGGCGAATGGGACCCGGCGGGCCTTGTGCCTGATAGGTCGTACTGCAGGGTCAAGCTGTAGGGCGATGGGGGGGCCCGTATACTGTCCCAATTTCCCATCGAAAACCCCCGGAAACTCCTTGCATATGGCGTCCACGTCCACTTGTAAGCTAGTGCGGTTCACCCCGGTGACGGCTAGCCCCAGTGGTCCAAACCATGCCAATCCCAGTAAGCTAACGTAGGGGCCCTTGACCACAAGCAAGTCCAGTTGCCGCGCCCGCCCGCGATATTGCACCCTGAAGGTCCCCACCCCCAGTGTGGGGACCTTACGTTTCTGGAAGTCCCGGAGGGTGAATGGGGCCGGCCTGAGTTTGGGACCCCCACTAGGGCACAGTGTCCTTAAGGTCTGTGCCGAGATTATGGATAGTGTTGAACCCGTGTCAAGCTCCATGCGGCACGGGGTCCCCTCTATCTGCACTTCTACATAAATTTTCTCTATGTTGGGGTGGGGCAACTGGTATACCTGGTAGTCCGTGATCTCCGTCGAGTTGCCTTGGTGTGTTGGGCCCTGGAACCTGGGGCTCTTGGGTCGGTCATCTGATGCCTGGCGTTGGGTGGGCCGACCCCGACACACCCGGGCGATGTGACCTGATTTTCTACACTGCCTGCACTCTGCGTTGCGGAAACGGCAGGTCCTCCTCTCGTGACTCTCCCCACAGCTTGCGCAGTTCCCTCCTTCTGGTCGAGGCAGCTGTGGTGTGTGCACTGCTTGAGTGCGCCGCTGTACTCTGTGCACCTCCTCCCTGTCGGATCCTGAGTCGTCGGTGAGGTCCTCGTGGTGGACCCTTGGTTGGGACGGCAGGCTCGGCCGTGCCTCTTGCGTTGACCTCTCGGCGGCTTCTGTTGCCAGGGCCTCCTCCAGAGCGACCTGGAACGTTAGGTCCTTCTTGGCGTAGAGGCGTCGTTGCAGCTTCTCGTCCCTCAGGCCACCGACGAGGCGATCACGAAGCATGTTCTCCAACTCTGAGAAGTTGCAGAACCGAGCGGCTTGGCGGAGGGAGGTCACAAACCCAGTTGTGGTTTCCCCGGGGGCTTGCCGCTTTGCATAGAAGGCATTTCGACGAGCCACCACCGAGGGCTGCAGCGAGAAGTGCCCCTTCAACCGTTCCATTATTGTTTTGTAAGGAACGGTAGCAACATCGTCAGGTGCAAGGAGAGCCCGGGCGATTTCGAACGTCTCCTCTCCACAGACGCTGAAGAATATCGCCCTCTTCTTGGCATCGTTGGTGACCCCTTTAGCTTCTAGGAGGAAGGTGAAACGGCTGGCGTACCCTTCCCAGTCTCCTGATGCTGGTTTGAACGGCGAGAAGCTGTTGTCGGGTGCCATTCTGAGTTCCTTGGGTCCCGGAGCTGAAGCCTGGATACACGGTGCGAGGCAGCGGTCCGGCAGGTGGCGGTGCTGCGGTGCTGTGTGTGGCGGTCAACTCAGCGGGATCCCATCCTCGTCGCCAGTGAAATATACTCGGAGTCGAGTGTGGATTTCAGCTCTTTATTCAGCTCATAGTAGCGAGGAATGGGAGTTTCCCCAGAACATCTGCTTTATATACAGTATTTACACAATGGGCCCCATGTGATTGGCTAATTCCAGGATACTCCTGAAGGCCAATCCGGTTGCGGATTCACTTCCACCTGGAGCTGGATTGGGTGGCTCCTGCAGACCAATCAGACTGCTGCATTCTGAATCCTATTGTTCTAGGACCAATCAGACTGCTGCCTTTTGGATCCTATTGTTCTAGGACCAATCAGACTGCTGCCTTTTGGATCCTATTCAACTCAGTACATAACAGCGGGCTTGGAGGAGACTTGCCCGACGACCTGAGGGAGCGAGATCCTTGCCCCAAAGATCGCCTCCCTAATACAGGAACGGTAAGAAGGAACCCCTGTTGGGAACTTGGGTAGCAAAGTAAAATGTAATTTAATATTTTACATATTATTATAATATATTTGATGTTTTGAATTTTAAGTAAAGTTTTGAAGTGATTATTTTAATATGTGTTAAAATGTTTGTAAGAAAATATATAATTTAATTTAATTTAACACCCCCCCCCCCGCTTGTCCGCTATTTTTTGAAAGCAGACCTGGCAACCCTATTCCCAGGGGCATCTGGTTGTCATTCAGGTTTTGAATCTTATCTAGCAAGATTCTTCTTATGTTCTTATAAGAACATAAGCTACATTTTTTTTTTTTTTTGCCAGGCTCCAAGTGTCTCTAGCTAAAAACCTGCTCCAACGACAGAAGTCAAAGAGAGAGAGAGAGTGCTGTGTGCCTTGTCCTTTTTGTTACCTGGACAAGTAAGGTCACACCCACCTCTAGTCACATGCAAAGGAAGTATGTCTCAGCCAGGAGGAAACAGGAAGTTTTTGACTGGCTGGACCAAACATTCCCCTGCATGTACACTCTAGGAAAACAAGGAATGTTGTACTTGACTGCTATTTATGTATCACATCCCACATATATCAAGGGTGGGCAACCTCAGGCCCAAATGTGGCCCTCCAAGCCTCTGTCTGACCCTAGAAACTCTTCACAGGCCACACCCACTCTTTCCAAGCCACACCCCGTCCCCTGGCCTTTCTTCTCATTTCAAGCAGTTTTGCCTGGCTGGAACAGACGGATGGAAGATAGAGTGTCTGATTATCTGTTGAAACTAGTCTACTGTACAAAGGTAAAATTTTGCATCGATTGCTCCACCTACTTTTGCCTATGGCCCCATGCATCATTGACATGTGGCCCTCAAAATATTATGTGGCCCCTGGCCTGAGGTTCCCCACTCCTGTTCAGCACAGACGGCACAGTGGGGACTGGCCCTGCAAATACTTTATATTTTGTGTTTTTATGCCGTGGACCTCCCAGAGACATTTGGACGAAGGGCGATATACAGATTTAATAATAAAGTAAAGAAAAAAAATAAATTCTATGTGCCAGTTTTTTCTAAGCAATAATAAATGATGAATCTAGGTCATTGCTTGGGCAGAACACAGGCCATCCTGGGCAGAACACAGGATGCAAAGGTAACAGTAACCTTGATCTCTGCATTCTTTGCTACTATTAATATATAGCTGGAAAACAGGGAAAGTGAACGGGGAATAGTCTCTGACTATTTAGGCACAAAATAGATAAAATACTTGTACACAAGCTAAAAACAAGAGAAAACACTCCCACTGATTTTTGAGTCAAGCATTTTCCATAGTTGTAATTTAAGAGACCATTTTTCCATAACAGTGCAGAGATAATTCTCTCTGATGTGCTCATCTGCAGGAGAAGAGACTCTTTAGCTGACTGAATTACCGGGCTCAAGTGAGACACTCACTTCAGAAAAAAAACACAGCAAGAAAAACACTTGGGCAAACGATAGAAAAGCCATATCATTACTAGCATAAGTAACAGGCCGGTTTCACAAGCTGGAGGCCTGCAATTTAAAAACAATGCACAAACCAACACTCTTGACAGCTGTAAAGCAAGTGCTCCTTTTCCTTGATTTTCCTTTGGGTGCCAATAAACACCAAAAGAAGAAGACTGTGCTAGCACGCATTTTGAGTACCAGGTTCCCTGCAAAGAAAAGCCCAGCATATCCCAAACAGTGTTTTATTTATATAGAGATCTTCACGCCTCATTCTAGTACCAGTGCACTAATCAGAATTGCCTTACAGTAGCCATGAGCAAAGCAGGTTCTGCCACATCTTCTAGGGCAGTGTTCCCCAACCTTGGGCCTCCAGCTGTTTTCGGACTACAATTCCCATCATCACTGACCACTGGTCTTGCTAGCGAGGGATGATGGGAGTTGTAGTCTGAAAACAGCTGGAGGCCCAAGGTTGGGGAACACTGTTCTAGGGTGCACATTCCAGTTCTGCAGACCATGCTGGATGCACCAGATGGGCCATGCCATCACACCCCCTGAAGCAAGAATACAACTAGAACATACCCAGTTCTGCTGCCATGGCTGCATATCATCAGGGGAGCTGAGTGAAGGGCAACAAACTTTTGGAGAAGCTTGTGCACCACTGCTGGACTTCTCACTGAAGAGAAAACCTGGTAAGAACTTTTGGAACCTCAGACGTCCCTAGGACAGTGCCCTACCTAAGCTTTGCAAGGGACAGCAGTTTTCTATTTGTTTTTTTTTTTTAAAAAACCAAGTACAGTCATTCAGAATCCGTTTGCATTCTAGTTTGATCTTCTCTGGTTTGCATCTTTCTGGTGCATTACGTGAACTTAAAAGGCAGCTGTCCTTCAAAATTCACACTTTTGAGTTTTGCAATGCAGTCCTCCTACCAGATAACGCAGCTAGACACTTTAGTTGAGACTCCTGCATTGCTGGGGGGTTGGACTAGGTGACCCTCTGGGACCCCACATTTAAATTCTTCCCTGGTCTCCTTGCTGGCCCTAGTAGGACCAACTTGGCCAGTAAGCCCTGGTGATCATTTGATATCTACTGACTGGTTTTTTGTTTGTTTTTCCCCAAAATGACTCCTGAATTTTTGAATTTTATTGATATTGATGCTGCATTTTTATGTTGTATTTTATGCTGTTTTTAAGTCGCATTTTAATCAATGTTTTATATTTGCTGTTAGCCACCCTGAGCCCAGTTTTTAAACCGGGAAGGGCAGGGTATAAATAAAAATTATTATTATTATTATTATATTATTATTATTATTATTATTATTATTATCTTCCAAATCTACAATTCTATGATTCTATGAAATGCGTATCTTGGGGAAAAGTAGGCGTAAAAATGGAAACACGAGTGAAAATAGCATAAACATGCATTGTAGGAGGGGAAACGGCTTACAAAACTGTGTATGTTAGGCAAAATTGCATCAAAATGTTTATTATGTTAAATACACCCCCTACCTGTCATTTCTTAGACATGGATATCTGCTCTACACCCCCCCACCCCCCAAAAAAGGGCCTGTTTAGTTCATGGGTCACTCCAGGTTATTTAATAAAAATAGACTTCCCAAGCCCCCTAGCAAAATATTCTCCATGAAATAATTAGAATAAGGGCATAAAACACAAAGGGATATGGTCACCACTGTTAATTGGTAGCTGACTCCAGCTCATGATGATATTGACGGTCTTTTTGTACTTTGTCGGACATTTCCTTTGAAAAATATGTAAGGTCACCACCACCGTGAGGACTATAGTAGTCTTGACTACAAGCCAGACGCTGATATACTAATTGCAACTGGAGGTGTCAGAGCCTTGAGACAATTCAGAATTTCTCTCTTTCTTCTCTGGTGTAACAGTGTCATTGTATGCATATAAAAGAACTTCCTTTGGCAAGGAACCAGTAGATGTCCTGAGCTGTGTGTTGAAACCTGCAGTGACTTACCCTTCAGTGACTTTTAACAGAGCCTCATCTTGTAACCTAGCCTGTAATTAGCAAACATGCAACAGACAGATATTTGTGAAACCCTGTGCAGCCTTACTCAGCAGGTGCTGCTTCTGAATCACCATCCCTCTTAGGATTGCAATGCTTGTGGATTTCCAAAGAACGAAAGGTTCAGCAACAAAATTGTGCTATATAAAAGGGGGGGAGGACTGAGGTGGGTGCAAAAGTAATTTATCTGATCATGTAGGCATTGTACGGCTGAAAGGCATGATCAACAAAGTCTATTTTCCATAGCAATGCATATTCCTATAGAAAAGGCTGTGCTCTCTACTGACAGCAAATTCATTCTCTGGGTACTGATCCTTAGGTAGCCAAATGGCACTATACAGGGATTTACCATATTTTTTGCTCCATAAGACATTTTCCCCTCCTAAAAAGTAAGGGGAAATGTCTGTGCGTCTTATGGAGCAAATGTGTGGTCCCTGAAGGTGAACTGCCCAGAGGCAAAAGCAGATTCTGCTTTTTTTTTTAAAAGAGAGAGAAAAGGGGGTGTTGAAAGGAAGCCCGATGAGCAGCTGCTCAGCAAACGACCGGGGAGAGAGATAAGGGAGAGAGATTCCAGCCCCGCCCCCTTGCAGAGGGAGGCTGATTCCCCAGCGACATGTGACTGGCTGATTAGATTATCTGTCCGGAAACTGTAGAAATGGCTCCCTTTCCTGAAGCTGCAGAAATGTGAGTTAAACCCCATAAAACAGGATTTTTTCCCTTTGCAAAGTAAGCTCAACAACTTTGAGCTGATCCTCAAAAAATGGGGCTTTTCTCCTTTGCAAAAGAAGCTACAGGAATTTGAGCTGATCCTCAAAAAAATGGGTCTTTTCCCCTCTAAAAACTAGGTGCGTCCTATGGCCAGGCGCGCCTTATATAGCGAAAAATATGGTATTTATTTTCAGTCGGAGCTCACCGGAGCTCAGCTCCGGCACCTCTCAGGTGGATGCCATTGCCATTCTAAGAGAACAAAGGAGAAGTTAATGTTGAGCTCCAGCACCTTTTCTTCTAGAAAAATAGCACTGGCACAATATATACACTCACGCACAAGTGAAGTTTTAGCAAGCTTGCAGCAACCACAAGGTTTGAAGAAGTGCAAAAAAAAAAAAAAAAAAAAAACTTTAGGGAAAAAACCCCCAAACACCCTCTTTAAATACTAGCATAGACCTCTAAAGTTTTAAGCATCTGGAGGAGGAGAGGACAGAGGGTGAAGAAACAGCTTTTCCCATCCTTTGGACACCCCTGGGAAACTCAACAAACCTGCTGTACCTGAATATGGATAGTGCAACTGAATGGAACACAGCCTTTTGCACACCTCTTAAATATATATTTTAATGTATTAAGCAGCATAGAAATTAAGTAATCAAAATTAAAAAGTTCAAACACACCTGCCCAAGCTCTAAGATTAGCATCTAAGACCCTCCCTTTCTGGTGAGAGCTGTCGGATTAAAGAATACCAGGAACAGGGCCCTTTTCTGCGGTAACCTCATATACCGGGACTATCCTCCCCAAGGAAATATACATCATAGAATTGGAAGGGGCCCTGAGGATCATCTAGTGAGTCCAACCCCCTGCAATGAAGGAAAATGGAGATTGAACTTGCAGCCTTTGGTGTTATCAGCACCACGTTCTCAACCAGCTGAGCTACCCAGGCTGACCTCCTCTTCTCAGTCTCTAGAAAAGTCTTAATTACTTATCCCACTCTGCATTTGGGAAATGTTACTGTGCTGTGTTTCAGTAAACACTCCATCTACTATGTCTGTTTTTTCACATTATATTTTACTGGAATTGGGAGTGTTATCTACTCTTACATGGCGTTTGCACCTATTGCTATTATAAACTGCCTTGGGAGACTTGGGAGACTGTACAACAGCATTAGAATCCCTCTATTTAATAAGCAAACAAGCTACCAGTTAAGAGTGGCTGGCACATGGAGCAGAGCCCTTATTCAAACAACGGATGCATTCATGTCCCAATATCCTTTTTATTTGCCCACCTCTCTTCATTCCACTGTATGGAAGTTGCCTTAAGGTATTCATTACTAACTTATTTATAATTTTCTATCCTCCCTTAAACAAGGTTTTCAAAGACAGAAACAAAAAGATATAATTAACACTTAACAATAAAATATGGAAGTGCCCTTGCAGTAGCAAATCCACTACAGTGTGGTGTAGTGGTTAGGAGCAGTGGACTCATAATCTGGTGAACTGGGTTCGCTTCCCCGCTCCTCCACATGCAGCTGCTGGGTCTCCATGGGCTAGTCACACTTCTCTGAAGTCTCTCAGCCTCACTCACCTCACAGTGTTTGTTGTGGGGGAGGAAGGGAAAGGAGATTGTTAGCCGCTTTGAGACTCCTTAAAGGGACCCTGTCCAGTCGCAGACGACTCTAGGGTTGCGGCGCTCATCTCACTTTACTGGCCGAGGGAGCTGGCGTACAGCTTCCGGGTCATGTGACCAGCATGACTAAGCAGCTTCTGGAGAAACCAGAGCAGCGCACGGAAGCGCCGTTTACCTTCCCGCCAAAGCGGTACCTATTTATCTACTTGCACTTTGATGTGCTTTTGAACTGCTAGGTTGGTAGCAGCAGAGACTGAACAACGGGAGCTCACCCCGTCGCGGCGATTTGAACCGCCAGCCTTCTGATTGGCAAGCCCTAGGCTCTGTGGTTTAACCCACAGCGCCACCTGCGTCCCTTGAGACTCCTTAGGGTAGTGATAAAGCGGGATATCAAACCCAAACTCCTCCTCCTCCTCCTCCTCCTCCTCCTCTTCTCTCTCTCTCTCCCTCTCTCTCTGAGTGGGCTGCATTGCCAGCACAACTGCTGTTTGGTAGACTCTGAGAATGTTTCCAGGGACAGTGGGTCTGCTATTTTTCCTGACATTTTTTTTATTTTCTGCTTGTTTCCCTCACCCCAGCTGAGCAAGTACTCTCTGCTAGCGTAACAGCAGTGTGTTTCCATCCGCCAGCATAAATACGAGCACAGGATTGTTCTGTCCATTGCCAAAGCTGAGCTGCAGCAAATGATTGTAACTGGAAGACAGTTGGTACCATATTTTTCCGTGTATAAGTCTAGGTTTTCCCCCCTAAAAAATGTCAAAAATAGGGGGCGTCTTATACATGTCTTATAGACAGAAAAATATGGTATGCAATAAGAATGCCACTAATAAGGACATGGAAAGGAAGAGGAATAGAATTGCTATTTAATTTCGTGTATCTTTGGTTGTCAGTGTCTCGCTGCAAAGAGGGTACTTAATTGTCCACCATGGACTTGATTTTCTGGCTCTTTTTGAAGCTTTTCCTGTGAAATAACATCTATGAACCCATCAAAGGATGACATTGCTTCAAGCATGGAGTTTCTTTCCCTCAATTGTGTCAAGAGAGCAAAACGCAGACATCCTCCAATATGGTTTCTGCCGGTTGAGATAAGCAGTGCAACAACTGAAATGAAGATCCACTCTACTCATAACAACCCTAAACCCCAGCGTTCTTTGTGCATTAGTGTGTGTGTGTGTGTGTGTGTGTGTGTGTGTGTGTGTGTGTACAGGTGAAACTCGAAAAATTAGAATATCGTGGAAAGGTTCATTTCTTTCAGTAATTCAACTTAAAAGGTGAAACGAATATATGACTCATGACATGCCAAGCGAGGTATGTGAAGCCTTTATTTGTTATAATTGTGGTGATTATGGCGTACAGCTGATGAGAACCCCAAAGTAACAATTTCAACTTTGGGGTGCTCATCAGCTGCATGCCATAATCATCACAATTATAACAAATAAAGGCTTGATATATCTCGCTTTGCATGTCATGAGTCTATCTCATATATTAAACTCCAGTAGCTAATGAAAACAATTGCTTACATAAATGGACTTTTCCACAATATTCTAATTTTTTGAGTTTCACCTGTGTACACACACACACACACACACACACACACACACACACAAATATACAGGTGGAACACATAAACCAACATCGGGACTGGCAGACTGACCCTATTCTGCGTTGTTATTATTATTAAAGTTTCACCCTGTTTCACATGGGCGCTCAGAAGAGATTAGCAAGCTTGCTGTGTAGTTTTAATATCCCTAAGACAAAGAATTCCACAATAAAACAAGAGATAAGACCTTAATCCCACGGCATGATCTTACAGTCAACCAAATTTGCATTAAATAAAATACAGGTCTGAACTTGCAGTTGATCTCATCTAGAGTAACTATCAAATTTTACTCTATGTGATCTATGCGACTGAATCCCCCCTCCAAAACCAGCAATAGCCTGGAAGTGCCCACAGAAAGTTTTACTTTCAAAAAGCGGGGGACGTGGGGAATTAAACTGACAGCATATGACTTTTTAAACCATTGCACATAAATGCTACAATAAACTTGTAAAATTTGCCATTATGGACGCCGTAGAGACACCATTACGACGGTGACCCCACATTTAAAGTATTATGGCAAATTTACTTATTTTTTAAAAAGGAATGCAAAGAACGCAGAGATTTATCAAAATTTTAAAAAAAAAAATCCTACCAGTAGCACCTTAGAGACCAACTAAGTTTGTTCTTGGTATGAGCTTTCGTGTGCATGCACACTTCTTCAGATACACACGAAAGCTCATACCAAGAACAAACTTAGTTGGTCTCTAAGGTGCTACTGGAAGGGGGGGAAATTATTTTGTTTTGACTTCAGCAGACCAACGCGGCTACCTACCTGTAACTAGAGATTTGTCAGAAAGGCTTCAACTTACTAAAAGGTAAATGTCAATACCATGTTGAGAAATGGTAGTAAGTCAGGCTAATGCCATGTTATCTGGAAGTTCCACAGAATGCTGCAGGGATTACTCTAAGTGCATTGTTCCATGGCCTTAGTTACCTTCTCCAGCAATTCAGCTGTCTTTTCCTACATGCAAAAGCTAATAGAAAACAGTTCCTTAAAACAAATGACTGAAGCCACTGAAGCTCTGCTTATGCAGTCCTTTTGACAAGCAGTCTCTTACATTTACTTGAAACAACACTGTACTAACAGGACCTGACTCAAAGAGTCAGAATTTTCTTTAGTTCCATGTATATTTTCATATATAACATTAGAGACACATATGAGCTTCTCTCGTGCTTTCTGTGTCGCTTATAAATATAAGATAATTTATTTATTGTCATTGCACAACGCTATACAAGTGCAACGAAATTGCATGCCATCCCGTAAAAGGCGGGAGGAAATAAATTCTCTGCTGGGCCTTCTTTACCAGAGCAGTAGTATTTGCGCTCCAAGTCATACCCTGCTCTATAATCACTCCCAAAAACTTGAACACAGCCACCCTCTCCACCTGGTCCCCGCCGATATACAGGGGCTGAATATCCACCTTTCCCCCCCTATAATCCACCACCAGTTCCTTGGTCTTGGCAGTATTAAGAGCCAGATTGTTATCTCTACACCAAGCACAGAACTGAAATGCATAATAATATTTGGAAGACAAATAATATTTGGAAGTTTTAATTATCAGTTAGGAACCAAAAGGCGATTTATGCCTCAGTTTCTTATTTATGCATTGTGAACAGACACTACTGTTGTCAGAACAATAAAATTGTTCAATGAACAATTTTTTTTAGAAAGTTGTAGGGCAAATAATAGTTCCAGATTGTACTTACAATGCCCAAGTGGAAACTGGATAGCCAGATATCACTAACTACCTAATATATATTTTGGGCATAGCTTACCATTTCTTATTATGGGTGCCAATGCAGGCAGTACCAGGTTTAGGGTGGTTCCATCAAACAGGGTGCCAAGCCGAGAGGGCACAAGCTAATAATAACAGTAATAATAATAAAAACAAAACAACTGTACCAAAAAGGATTATTGTGTGTGGAGGGGGGCAATATTGGGGGGAGGAACCCAAATTTTGTCCTTCCCAGGTTGTCATATTACCAAAGTCCACCACTGATGGAGGTCTCCCCCCACCCCCGAAGCAATAGAAGCTTTAGGGATGCAATTATTTTTTTAAGACTGCAGCAGGAGAGGGATGCTTAAACTCTCTTATCTGTCCATTCCCTGTGTTTCTGCTGCTGCTCAGTACCCCTGCAGATGCTATCAGGGTGGATTTGATTTAAATCAAATTGATTTAAATCACTAGTCAGTAAGGCTTGATTTAAATCACTAGTCAGTAAGACTTGATTTAAAAAATTTTTTACAGAAAGACTCATTCTTGCTGGTATAATCTTAATATTTACAACCATATGAAGGTTTCATTTTGGGAATAATAAAAATTCAGAGTAGTTTTTACAGTTATATCAAAAATTACTGATTTGGTTATACTACTAGAAATACATAGACAGATAATTATGAAATTATGGTGAGGTTTAATAAGTTAACTGTTTATATTTGGACAACTTTTCTGCTGTACTTTATTGGAAGGAGAAAAATAATCATTTCCTTAATAACCATTTAAACAATTTATTTAACTAAAACAATAACATGATAGCATATGTATCCATGTTTGTTAACTGATGTGGTTAAACATTAAAAAAGACTGAGTTTTAGCACACTTAATAAACTTAAAACAAATCCTTATTTCCTGATGAATAGCCTTTGGACTACAATGTAACTTAAATAGAAGACTATATTTAGAAAGATTTTTCCTCCAAAACAATTTTATTTTAAAAATCCAATTTAAATCAAAAAAATCCGATTTAAATTTTAAAAAATCCGATTTTTTTAATATATATATTTAAAAATCATTGATTTTTTTCCACCCTGGATGCTATTCACACTGTTAAAAAGTGTACATTAACTAATTGCAACATCAAGTATGGCCCACAGACTCAGGCACATCCTAGCTTTGCCATCCTGTATCACCCCGCTGACCATGCTAAGAAGCAAAGTCCCACCTGCTTGCATATCATTGCGATGTTCTAAGATAAGCTTGCTGTTGCTCTACCTTTTTGCTGTCTTTTATTGTTGTCGTTATAATTATTTTCCAATGCTTTGCAATTGTTCTTCTACCTCACCAAGTATTTGGACAGACAGCTGAGTCGTAATTTTTTAGGGACGCGGGTGGCGCTGTGGGTTAAACCACAGAAGGTCGGTGGTTTGAATCCCTGTGACAAGGTGAGCTCCCGTTGCTCGGTCCCTGCTCCTGCCCACCTAGCAGTTTGAAAGAATGTCAAAGTGCAAGTAGATAAATAGGTACCGGCGCTGCAGCGGGAAGGTAAACGGCGTTTCTGTGCGCTGCTCTGGTTCAACAGAAGCAGCTTAGTCCTGCTGGCCACATGACCTGGAAGCTGTACGCGGGCTCCCTCTGCCAATAATGCGAGATGAGCGCCGCAACCCCAGAGTCGGTCACAACGGGACTTAATGGTCAGGGGTCCCTTTACCTTTACCTTTTTAAATACGGCTTCATCAAGAACTTCCTAAACTTGCTATTCATACCTCCACTGTCAAAGGAAGTATGTTTCCAAATTCCAGTAGCTGGAAACCACAGAAAGGGGGAGTGATCTTGTGCTCAGGTCCTGTTTGTGGGCTTCCTGGGCAGCTCAGCTGGTTAAGAGCATGGTGCTGATAATGCCAAGGTTGCAAGTTCGATCTCCGTATGGGACAGCTGCATATTCCTGCATTGCAAGAGGGTTGGACTAGATGATCCTCAGGAACTCCTTTCAACTTTACTATTCTATGATTCCCACAGGCATCTGGCCAGCCACTGTGAGAACAGGATGCTGGACTAGATGGGCCATTGGCCTGATCTAGCAAGCTATTCTAATGTTCTCATTATGGGAACAATCCAGAATGAGCTGAGGCTCATGTGCACCTCACTCCCCTCTCCCCCTCCTGTGCTGATGGGAAGATGTGTTCAAAAGCTTCCACTTTCCTTTTAAACTAACCACAATCAAGCATTATGTTTGAACCCAGATAAACTGTGGTTAGCTGAGTAAATCAGCTTCTAGGGTTCAGATGCAACAGGAAACCATGGTTAGTTGAAACCAGAACCAAAACCTTCTGATTTTCTCAAAGTTTCGCCAGAGCGGAGAAAATTATTATATACCATTATTTGTTGTTGTGTCCAAACCAGGCGAGTCTGTGAGCTTGGCCCTCACTCTCACATACCAGGCCTTAACTGAAAGCAAGTCTTACGGATTTCAGCGAGGCTTACTTCCAAGTAAATATCCTTACGACAGGGTTACGTGGAATGAACACTGAGCTGTACGGATCTGAGGGATTTATTTTCACAACAGCTGTGATCTTCCAAGGGAGAAAGTGGGAAATACCAATTTTTTTCTGGGGGAAAATCTAGAATTTGAAGCTCGGTGAAAAATCTAAATCAGGTAAAATGATATTGCATAAACTATGCATATTATTGCCATGTTACAAACACATTCTGCAAATTAACACACTTACATGGAAGAGCTGCAGATACGATGCAAATAATCAGAGGCACGGTGCTAAACCAGGAGCAAAATGAAAACAGGAGCCGCAATTGGAAGATGGGAACTTGCATACATGATAAGTTAAAGGAGGCAGCCCCACAACTATAGGGTGAATATCAAGGAGAATCCAGAACCATAAGTCAGATTCCAAACTAGTCACCGAGCAAGGCTGGCATCTAGATTTTTAGTGTTCTACTAACAGGAAAACACGCTGTCTTTTAAATACAAAGTTTCTGAATGCACAGGAAATTTTGAATTAAATTAGGAAGAGCCAGATATAAAATCCAAGTCTTAATACACCTGGGAAGCGTCAAGAGAGAGAATGTTAAGGGACAGTAGAATGGGAGAGGGAAAATCCCAGCTGCTTCCCTGTATTACTTGTACAAGACAACTGTGTTTTAAAATAAATGACAATATAGCAGCAGCACAGATATGCCTGTTTCATTATATAAACTTGAAAGCTCCCTCATAAACGCAGATAACTCTCTAAAGCAAACAAGTATATTATCCTTCTGACATTCTGTGGCCGCACTGAGCCTTCAATCCAATGCCAATTTTCCTGGGAATAAGCACCTCTGAACTGAATGGGGCTTACTTCCGAGTAGACATCTACAGAAGGCACCATAAGTCTTCTGCCCCCTCAAAAAAACAACTGGCACCCCAATCCTAAACAAGCGGGAACAAGTGTTAGGTGGAAGCAAGTGTTACTTCCAATAAATGTATTGAGGAAGAGCATATAAGCGCTACCCAAGTGCTGAAATATTGGGATCAAAATTGACTGGAGGGGGAAAAAGATGCTTTATGTATCAGTGCCCAGATGTTACTGAGGGAACAGCATCATCTATACCTGTTATCACTCACTGTATAGGCATTAGTTTTCAAAAACCAAAATAATAATAATTGGATCAATGAGAAATAAGTCTAGTTTTCAAGGAACGTTGAATGACCTTCCCTATTTGGGGTGCAATTAAAGTTAATCTCCACCAAGATCCTATGCCACACAGAGGAAAAATGCAGAACAGATGAGATCCAATTCGCATACACATCTTTGGATACATTTGCTTTCCTAAATTGCAATAGGCATGTTAAAAACAAACAAACGTGAGAAGTTGTGGGCTGCTTTGCCAAACCTTCCCTCCCTCCTCCCCTCCCTGCCCCCCCCCCGCTCACCCGCCCACCGTTCCTTACCTGATAATGTCATCGTTGTGCCCCAGGAAAAATTTCTGGCTATGCTCTCTGGTGTTATAAACCACCCCGACTCCAGCCACGAAGTAAACCACTTCCTTGCCTGCCGTGTAGTACAGGTTGTTGCGGCACTGGTGACCCCTATACCCATATACCCACTCCAGACGCAGCTGGCATCTAGGAGCTGTCCGATCCGCCATGATAAGAGACGACCCCCCCCTCCCTAGAAACACACAGAGGAAAAAAGCTGGTGGTGGTGCCCTCCACCCCTGCCGTTCCTTGCCAGTTCCCAGTTCCCTTCCTTTTACAAACGCTTCCAATTCCTGCTTGGCTGCCAAGTCTCGGGGCTGCACTTTGCAATGCTGATGGTTTTCAGGGGGAAATGCATCCAGGCAAAGTCCTGCTCTGCTGCTGCTGTTTCTGCTGCTGCTTCAGCCACCGCCGCTGCTTTTGCTAGTGCCGAGCTGCCACCATAATCTTCTGCTGCCAAAGATGAGCAGCTGCTGCTTTCTCCCTGTTTTGCAACCCAGGCAACTTGAGAGGAGGGGGGCCACCTACATAGATGAGATGCAAATCAACGCTGTATGAAACTATCGCATGCCGATTCCACCCAAAGGAGCCTGTTCCGAGTGTCACAATCTCCCAGGCGCAGGACGCCGGTGCTATGCTTCTTCTGCCCGGTGCATCTTCTTGCAATGGGAAAGTCACTGCATTTTTAAATATAGTTTTTTAACGGTGTGGAAAAAAAGGTGCAGCTGGCACGGGGAATCAGCCCGTTCTTTTCAAATGCAAGCAATGAGCTTTAATTCATTCTGCGATGGCTCTGAAACATACGACAAAGAGGTTTTTCTCTGGATTTTCATCGTAATGCATTTGATTTGCAACTTAGTGCAAAGACAGGAAATTTCGGGGGGGGGGGGAGAAAGGAAAGAAACCTCAATCAAAGCAAGCCATCCATACAAGTTGATCAGTTTAATCACTCTACAGTATCGTGTGTGTTTTTTTTAAAAAAAGTGTTAGCACCACCTGTCCGCCCCGCCCCCCGAAATAAAGGGAGGCATGTAGATAGTGATGAAACCAATATTTTGTGTATAGGAGAGCAATGAAATTGTCCTTATTTATCAAATAAAACATTAGAATTTCCTAGGGTACACTTTGTAAATCAAAATAATGCATCCCCCCCCCCTTCTCACTCTTTCTCAGAACAAGAATATTTCCAGTGGGCAGGGGGGGAACATGTATGCCAGTCTTGTGGTTTCTCATGATAACAAACTCGTCTGTACTACTAAATACAGAGAGGGATGTGAGGGGGGGTGTTTCCAGAGCATGGCACACACAACTACTGCCCAGTGGAGGTGAATTAATGAGACACCAGGAAGCAGTGACAAACATTATGGAAATCAGGAGCGGAGGGGAGGGGGAAGTGTTCCCACTAGCTAGTTACATAAATGATACCACACAGCCGGAGCACAACTGCTCAAAGCAGTTTCCCCCCAATTTGTGCAGGGAGCAGGTACTGTACCTTGAAGTCTGAGATACCATGAGGATGGAGGCAGAGAGTTGCCACCAGTCGCTAAGAATGCGCAGCCTGACTCAGCTATGAGGCTAACTTAGAAGGGGTTATTCCCACCCTTCCCAGCAGAGCAGCAACAGGAACTGAACTAGATGTCTTGCCCATCTCAAGTTTTCCCTTGTTGCAGTCTCCCTTGCCTGCTGTGCCTTTGGGATTCCGCTGCAAAAGGACAAATAGCAGTGAGCTACCATGGTCCCCGGGACACGGGTGGCGCTGTGGGTTAAACCACAGAGCCTAGGGCTTGCTGATCAGAAGGTCGGCGGTTCGAATCCCCGCGACAGGGTGAGCTCCCGTTGCTCGGTCCCTGCTCCTGCCCACCTAGCAGTTCAAAAGCACATCAAAGTGCAAGTAGATAAATAGGTACCACTCCAGCGGGAAGGTAAACGGCGTTTTTGTGCGCTGCTCTGGTTTGCCAAAAGCGGTTTAGTCATGCTGGCCACATGACCTGGAAGCTGTACGCCAGCTCCCTCGGCCAGTAGAGTGAGATGAGCGCCGCAACCCCAGAGTCGGACACGACTGGACCTAATGGTCAGGGGTCCCTTTACCTTTACCATGGTCCCCATTCGGCTCAGCCCCACTTCTTACCACTGAATGGGACCGTAAAGATGACATCGAAAGTTAGTCAGATATTCAGGTATACTCTAAGTATGACCAACACTAGATATCACCCTAACAGGTCGTTGTTTTCACCATGTCCTCCGATAATGACTTAGTTGGATATCACCCTCATTTAATGATCCAAAGACTCTAGCCTTGCAGCCAAGCCACTATCACACCCAGGGCGAGAAACTATTTATTCCATGCAAGATCCCTCTGCTCACACTTCCCTATCAAGGTGGAGCAACCAGTAATTTCATTAATTGCAAGGTTGCCATGCAGGTGGTTTGAGACCTCTCCTCCAAAAAGAATCTAGTAAACAAGGAATGCAAGGGAATTAGAGAGAGAGAGAGAGAGAGAGAGAGAGAGAGAGAGAGAGAGAGAGAGAGAGAGAAGGTCCACGACTTTCCCGCTTTTGAGAACCATTTCTTCTGCAGGTAGTTTAGAACAAGTTGATGAAACCTACGGCACAACTGAGGCCACAGAGATAAGCCCGATTAAAGGCATGGTGGCTATAGGTTAAATAAAAGCTGCATGTATCTGAGGGGCTTGATTTTAAGCAGTAATTGCAAAATAATACAAAGACTACTTTCCCTGTGTGAGAGAGCTTACAAACCACACGTAATGAAGTGGCAGCTGTGCAAAAACAAACACAATTTGTACGTGCTCAGATTTTCCCCTGCTGCCATTATATCAGAATCTACAGAGCAGTCACCCTGACATCAAAATGTATTCTGGACCTACCTTATCTTACTCTGTAAAAGCACCCCATACACCAAGGGTGACATATCAGTCAGGGCTTACTATTTGACTGCTTCACAAGTTCTACTTGCTTCCCCTCCTTCCACACTTATTTTCAGGATTTTTTTTTTTAAAGTTTCATTGACAAAATAGAGAATTACAACTACAGAACTCTGGCCAAGTCTTCCAAATGGGGTTGTATAACACTGTGCAGCAAGGGCAATCTGTGAACGATGCAAGATACTTCTCAGCAAGCATGACCAAAGGATCGATATCATCCAAAACAGATGCAAGATATACCTCTGATTACTCAATGAAGCGCTCTAGCCATGCTCAATAGAACTATTCCTTTCTCTTCTGCATTTTCTGCTGGTTTTTACTGTATGAAAGCATCTGCTACGTAGCAATGCTTAGTATTTTACGGCTTCACAAGTTCTACTGGTTAAGCAACGGTATTTAAAATAGATCCAGAAACAAAATTTCTATCCTCCCTCTCTCCAAGGATCTCAGGGTAGTTTGTGCAGGGTTAACTTTTCCTCTCCTCTCAATAGCCCTCTCACAGGTAGGCTGTCATTGCCTGTAACTGAGCAAAGAGGTAAATGGCAGCTTCAGGGGGTTATTTAAGCCCCAATTTATTTCATTGGGTCCACCCTAAGCAAGACCAAGTCGGCACCTAACCCATAATCAAGCAAACAAAATATCCGGAACACCTAATCGGCCAGTGTCCTTGGGAGACCATACTTCCCAGTATTAAGAAACAGACCTTGGGTGGGAGAAGGACTTCTACCGGTATTCCCTTCAAGGAACAATGCTATAAACTGCGACCATGTCCCCTCTCCCCCCACAAAAAGGAGGTCTCAATCCTGTATGCCCTTATCTGGAAAAATGCCCCACTGAATTCAGTTAAGGGCTTGCTGCTCAATTGGTAGAGCATCTCAGGGTCGTAGGTTCGAGCTCCACATTGGGCAAAAGATTCCTACATGGGGGGGTTGGACTAGATGACCCTCGTGGTCCCTTCCAGCTCTACAATGCTATGATTCTAAGCAGAGGCAGTGCCTAAAACAACGCTGCCTTTCCTGGAAAGGCGTTGCAAGCAGTGCCTCCTTCCTGCTTCCTCTGCATGCCCTTCAACAGTGCAACGATAATTATTAGTATTATTAATAACGGCCATTTTTCTAGGGGGAAGAGGGCAAAGCAAAACGCTTGGGGCCAAGTCTCCTCATAAATATACAGTGTATGTATCAGAGAGAGGAGGAGAGCGCCTGCACATTTTGCCTCCTCGCGCAGGTTCTACAAACGCTAGAAACTTCGTTTAAGGAAAGCGGGGAATCCAGGATCCTTATCACTAATAATAATCTCGGCCGGAGAGCCGGGCTACCCACACGACACCCCCTCCCCACTCCCCCGTCACAAGACAGTGATTTTGACTGTCACCTGTCAAGAGCAGAAAGGACGCCTATGAGACTGGAGCCCAGGAGGAGGAGGAGAGCAGGAGACCGCACGACAAGGCGAATGGACCTTCGTCGCCCTCCTCCTCCTCCTCATCGGCTGCCTCAGCTTACCCCCCTCCTCCCGCGCGTGACGCCGCCTCGTCCCCGCCCTGCCCGCCCTGCTCGTCTCCTAGGCAGCCCCGGCTAGAAACCGCCTCATCATTCGGCGGGAAAGGGAGGGAAAGCGCAGCTGCGTCATCATCGCCTCACCAGCAGCAGCATCTGGCGCATCCCCTTGGAAACCCCGCGGATTCCCACGCGCCCGCCCGCCCGCCGAGCGAAGCCGCCTGTGGCCAAGAGGCTCACGGGAAGCGCAGTTCCAAGCCCCGTCGGCCGCCGCGGGGAGAGCGCGCAGGGGGACTCCATGTCCCAGGGTGCCGAGCGCAAGCAGCCGCGCCTCGCCTCGCCCGGCTGAGCTGCTTGCGCTCCGCGCTCGTTCCCCGTTTGTGCGTGAGTGAGATGCCTCTGGGCGAGTTCCTAACGGAGGCGGCTTGTTTGGAGAGGGGATCGCGCGCAATGAATTAAAAGGAAAACCCGCGGAATAAGATTCAATTCTGGATTCGGAGCGCCGCTGACCACAGTGGTGGTCTGAGTAAACGTGCGCAGGGGTTGCGCGCTCCTTGCGGCACTTCAGTTTCTTGTCCGTGTGGCATATTTTTAGGCTCGAAAAGCTTCCCGATTTAGCCTGATCACCCGTGCAGCTTTACTCATAATTCAGCTTTACCCTAAAATTCATAGCTGTCAACCCTCCCTTTTTTTGCGGGAAACTCCCTTATTCCAATGCCGTTTCCCGCTGCTATCCCGGATTGTTGATATCCCTTAAATTTCCCGGATTTCAAAGGAAGCAGCTCCTCTCCCTCCCTGCTGGCCAGGGAGGCTCCTCAGCTGCGTTGCTCGGCGGCCAATAAGGAGTCTGAGACCGACTGGGGGCGGAGCTTGCATGCCTTGTGCAGCCAGACCCTCATGCCCAACCAGACAGACAGCCTGCCTGCCGTCTACGCGCTCGCTCTTTCGCTCACCCGTTCGCACGCAGCCTCTGGAGCGCAGGGTGGCGAGGCTACTTGGTGCCATTGCACCATCCCATATTTTCAAATCCGAAAGTTGACAGCTATGCCCTAAATTTAGTGGGGCTTGGGCTGCAATTCTATGCCCGCTTTCATGGAAGTGAGATCCTCTCCATTGAGCATTTTTTCTGATTTATTTGTTCGGGAACCGCGAACAAAGGTCATTATTTGGCAGGAGCAGGGGGAGTGAGCCTGTTGCAGCAAACCCACTTTCATTATGCAACCTGCATTTGCCAGTACTGTATGCAATTTCTTCTGTTGGTTCGGATGTACGTTTTATGGTAAGCTCCTTGCGCATTTTATAGCTGGTATAAAGCTTTCAACGAATTTGTAATTTTTAAAGCTCTGGTTCAGTTTAGCAACAAGATTTCCAACACATTACTGCATTTATGGGGCCCTTTTTGTCCCTAAACCAGCGAGGAGGAGGTGAGAGCTCAGCTTCAATGCATACCATAAGGCAGTGTTTCTCAAACTTGGGTCCTCTGCTGTTGTTGGACTACTACAATTCCCATCATCCCCAGCTAGCTAGTCAGGGATGATGTGAGTTGGAGTCCAACAACAGCTGCAAGTCCAATTTTGAGAAACCTATGCCAACCTGCATAGGTGAGAGCTGGACCTATGCCAACCTATGCCAACCTGCATAGGTGAGAGCTGGACCATAAAGAAGGCTGATCGCCGAAGAATTGATGCTTTTGAATTATGGTGCTGGAGGAGACTCTTGAGAGTCCCATGGACTGCAAGAAGATCAAACCTATCCATTCTTAAATAAATCAGCCCTGAGTGCTCACTAGAAGGACAGATCCTGAGGTTAAGGCTCCAGTACTTTGGCCACCTCATGAGAAGAGAAGACTCCCTAGAAAAGACCCTGATGTTGGGAAAGATTGAGGGCACAAGGAGAAGGGGACGGCAGAGGATGAGATGGTTGGACAGTGTTCTCGAAGCTACTAACATGAGTTTGGCCAAACTGCGAGAGACAGTGAAGGATAGGCGTGCCTGGCGTGCTCTGGTCCATGGGGTCACGAAGAGTCGGACACGACTGAACGACTGAACAACAACAACATGCCAACCTGCCACCTTCCAGGTGTTCTGGACTACCACTCCCATCAGCTCTACAAATCTGATTAGGACTCTGCTAATTGTGGCAGATGGGAGTTGTAGTCTAAAACACCTGATGGGCAGCAGGTTGGCAAAGGCTGCCATGTGCCCTGGAGATGGTTGGGGTGTGAACTACCGGTACCTCTCCATTGAGCTCACAGCCTCACCTTCCCAAGGTAGGCTTGGGATGCACCTACTGCTGACCAGCAGCCTCTGATACTTTCCCCATGGGGGACAGCGGCTTTTTTTTGGAAAAGAGCCCCCCTCCCTTCTAAGGGCACTTGGCACTGATCTACTCCTGAAACTAAACAGGTCTGCCCTTGTTGGCTGTTGGATATCCTAGGAGTCACAGGGAGCGCGTATGTCAGTTAGGGCTGCCTGGCAGTGTAATCCAAAATATCTGGAGAGCACCAGGTTGGGAAGGCTGGCATTTGTTTTCTCCAACTTCCTTCCATCTTATTTTTCCCTCTGGCAAATGTTGCAGCTCCTCCAATGCTCTTCCTCCCCCTGCCTTTTTTTCCTTGATAAAGGTAAAGGGGCCCTGACCATTAGGTCCAGTCATGGACGACTCTGGGGCTGCGGCGCTCATCTCGCTTTATTGGCCGAGGGAGCCAGTGTACAGCTTCCAGGTCATGTGGCCAGCATGACGAAGCCGCTTCTGGCGAACCAGAGCAGCGCACGGAAACGTTGTTTACCTTCCCACCGGAGCGGTACCTATTTATCTACTTGCACTGTGTGCTTTCGAACTGCTAGGTTGGCAGGAGCTGGGACTGAACAACAGGAGCTCACCCGGTCGCGGGGATTCGAACCGCCAACCTTCTAATCAGCAAGCCCTAGGCTCTGTGGTTTAACCCACAGCGCCACCCACGTTTTCTTGATACAGATGCATGATTTGTTTCCCTGAAGCCCAGGTTACAGTCCTTACTTAATAATCACACTGGTTTCCTGTTCATGCACCAAGCAGTTCTAATGAAAAATTTCCCCACCACCAAACCTGCACAGAAAATCGGAGGTTTTTTTAATTAGTTTATAGATTAGTTGATTCATCAATGCACATTTGGTAAGGAACATAACATTGTTAAAATTAGGCATATCTCTTGCTCCTGTGCCCAGTGGTTTCAAAAAAACAAGGCACAATGCACTTCCAAGTCATGCTATGTAGAAATTCCAAACAATTTTAATTTAAAAATCATTCTTATTATACATTGGGGGTGGGCATGGACACCAGGGTAAATGGATTTACTTCCAAGAAATCTGCATAGAATTGCAGCTTCTATTATTCAGACAGGTGCAGTGTGAAATGTTTTGCTGAAATGATCTGATAACTCCATTTGTTCAGGATAATATTCCTCTGAACCGCATACACATTAGTGAAATTCTGTGTTTTGATTCCCTAGGAGACTAAGCGAGGGGCGGGTGGAGCGTCAGAGCCCCATCATACTGATTTGGGTGAAATTTCACATTAAAACCCTTCTGTATTGTGTAGTTAAGCTGCTGAATTTCAATAGAGCAGGAGGATGTCAAACTAATTGCTCTAGGAACTATTTCCCCACCAACACCACCAATACAGCTCTCATGGCAGTTAAGATCTGTTGGGACGCTCCTGTTCTTGGTTGCTAAGGCTGAGCTTTCTATAAACAGCAACAGAGCTTTCAGAGCATAAATGCTTTGTTCATTAGGGCTTCTTCTCCTCTGGTAATGTGCCAAAGTATCACACACAGAGAGAGAGGTGCAGGATACAGAAGGTGATTCTATTTATTTTATTTTTAAACTGGGCCACGGAATGAAGAAAACTAGTATTATTACTCTTTGATGTACGTTGAAGTGAATCTTTGAGGCTTGGGAGAGCTAACAAACTTCCCACTAGAAATGGTTTAGCTAAAAGTGCCAGAGAGCAAGGCATTCTCCACCCTCCACCCTGGCAAGTAAACAGTATTAAGTCAAAACAAAATAAAAAATAAAAAAATTCCTTCCAGTAGCACCTTATAGACCAGCTAAGTTTGTTCTTGGTATGAGCTTTCGTGTGTATGCACACTTCTTCAGATACACTTGGGGGGGGGGGGACCAAGAACAAACTTAGTTGGTCTCTAAGGTGCTACTGGAAGGAATTTTTTATTTTGTTTTGACTATGGCAGACCAACACAGCTACCTACCTGTAACTACCATAGTATTAAGTCAGATCAGGAACACATTTGAGTGGAGCAAAAACACCTAGGAAGAGCGTAGAGTAAGACCAGTGAAGGGTCCAGCCTAGGAGGGGGCCTGGCCTGGCGATTGCAATATGCAAATGTATTAATAATTATTATAATTCAAGTGGAAAAATCTCACAACAGTAGAAAAGACCGTGTTCAGTGTGCCCTTGCTCTGTCTGCAGTCTGGATTCTAACTGATGATGGGCAAGATCTGAACATTATGCATGGTGTATGTGAACTTATTATAAATGTTCAATCTCTGCACATGCATATCAGCTTGTCAGATGGAACCACCCCACTCCCTCCTCTATTCTAGTGGTTTTCCGGACACACCCACCCCTGAGCCAATTTCAGCCAATAACAGCAGCCTATGTTCATCCCAATAAGATTTCATTAAGACCTTTCATAATACACAATAAAAAACAAACTAATCTAAGCAACCCCCCCCCCAAAAAAAGAACCAGAAACACAATACAAACTCCTGTTTCACAGGTAAATCTTAAGCTGTTCCTCACAGAGAGAGGTGAACCCTCCCAGCATCCTTTTCTTCTCCCAGCCTCCCACCCTGGGGAGATCTTCCCTTCCTGGTCTCTCATGCAGGGTCCTTCGTCAACTATTCATCACCCCCATCTGCATGCTAACCCCTCCTTAACCCTGAGCAGAGGACCACAGAAAACAGGAAAGGACAGAGCAGAGCAGAAACAGCAAAAAGAAAGAAAAGAGAATCTAGAGATAAGAATATTAAAGGGATAAGATACTAAGCCACCCATGTTTACTGTTATGTGAGGCTCATGTCATTCCCAGTTAAGCATATAACAATGTCCAGTCTTCTTATTTTATTTTGTTACAGTAAAAGCCACACTTTTAACATTTTTTTTGGGGGGGGGGAGGTGCTAGTACTGTGTACCAGAAAAATAGCACTGGTTATGTCTGGAATAGAAGAAGAAGAGTTTGGATTTGATATCCCGCTTTATCACTACCCGAAGGAGTCTCAAAGCGGCTAACATTCTCCTTTCCCTTCCTTCCCCACAACAAACACTCTGTGAGGTGAGTGGGGCTGAGAGACTTCAAAGAAGTGTGACTAGCCCATGGTCACCCAGCAGCTGCATGTGGAGGAGCGGGGAAGCGAACCCGGTTCACCAGATTACGAGTCTACCGCTCTTAACCACTACACCACACTGGTGCAGTAACTGAGAAGCTGAGCAAACACACTTGAGCCCTGAGATGGCTGGACCACGAGAATGATTCGACAGGTCAGTGGTATGGCTCCCCCCCCCAGAAGAGACCAAATGAGACTGTAACAGCCCCCACCATGGGTGAATATCCTAAGGGCGCTTCTGGATCAGTCCAGCATCCTGCTCTCACTGAGCTGTGAGGTTTTCCGGGTGACCCTGGGCCAGTCGCCATCTCTCAACCTAATCTACCTGTCAGGTAAGAGGATAAGATAAGATAATTTATTGTCATTGCACAAGTACAAGCACAATATACAAGTGCAATGAAATTGCATGCTATCCCGTAAAAACAGAAAGAAAAAACAAAACAAAAAACAGCACAAAACACACACACACCAAAAAAAGCCACGCATACACACACATACACCCATCAAAGCTCTCCAAGGTCATATTATCTGGTTACAGCATTTAAGATGGTTATAGCTCTTGGGTAGAAACTGTTCTTCAATCTATTTGTTCTTGATCTAATTGTTCTATATCTTCTACCCGAAGGCAGTGGTGCAAAGAGACTATATCCTGGATGAGATGGATCCTTTAAAATATTGTTAACCTTTTTAAGGCAACGGGAACCGTATAGTTCTTCCAGGGATGGGAGAGGATAAAATTGGGAGCGAGAGGCATGGGACCCACCTTGAGCTCCTTGGATACAAGGTGGGTTTTAAATGTGTGTACACAGACCGATGGCCATCTGTCATGGATGCTTCAGCTGAGATTCCTGCATTGCTGGGGGTTGGACTAGATGACCCTCGGGGTCCCTTCCACCTCTACGATTCTAAGATTCTATTACAATGTCTGAGAGCAGTTAGGGCAGGGGTGGTCAAGGAGTTGCTTCCCTTTTGAATGCCCTACCCCTCCCCAAATCAATATTTGGCTCCTCCACCCACTTTTTGAAGGGGGAAGCAGGAAGCAGAACATAACCAGGGGTTAGTTTTAAAAGCATTTTAATGACATAGCATATATTTAACAGATAGGGTAAAAGTCTAGAGGTACAGTTCCATACAACCGAAAGCCAGTTCCAGTACTATCCTGACTACAGGCCCAGTCATTGAGAAGTCATTCCTATTAAATGTATTTCATTTCTTCTTCTTTTTTTCTGATTGTGCAGTAAGATGAAAATTGTTCATTACAATAGTTACAGTGACAGAGAAATGCACACTATGTATCAAAGAGCAAAAGGTAATGTAGCAAAATTATAACACAGTGTAGCTGCTGACAAGCAAGTTAACCATTGGAATAACATTTTTTTTGTTTTTTGTTTTTTTTCTTCCAGTAAATGCTTCAGTTCCACTTTTACACTTAATCGATGATCTTAAAGGGTTTTTTTTTAATTATACATCTAGCCTTATTATACTTTTTTTTTACTAGAATTATCTGAAACATACAATATAATGTATTTCAGCAAAAAAAAAAGAGAAAAAAAAATCAAAATTACAGATTATTTAAAACCGTTATCAGTATGCTAAGTCTTTCTTTCATTTTTTTCCAATACCAACATTCTTAACTGTCGTTGCCGGATGTGGGGGTTTTTTTGGGGGGGGGAGGGGGAAAGAAAGCATCACGTCCATGTTTTAAGTTCACATAAACAAGATGCCCGGATATAGAAATAAATGGTTTTGGCCTGTACGTTAAAATGTTGAGCTGCACTCTTTGTCACGGTAGAAGAGAATGTGCCACCATTTTCATTTACCAGGGTTAGATTCGCAGTGGGGAGAACAGAGTACCCAAGGCTCAGCATGACCACCTCAGATGGAAGTGAAAAAAATGTGTGAGTGTGTGTGTGTGTGTGTGTGTGTGTGTGTGTGTGTGTGTCTGTGTGGGCTTAGGAACTTTGCAAGCACCTTGTATTCCAATAACACTAAAATAGTGAGCGGGTGGGACGGGCTGGGGCAGGGGGGCGTTGTTGTTTTTCAAGACAGCCTCAAAAAATCGAGGAACAGTTTAAATAGTAAAGATCTAATCTACATTAACCTCGTTAAAAAGAAAAAGGAAAGAAGGAAAGAAAAAACCAGAGAAAGAAAAGGAAAGCAACAAAAGGGGGGGGGGAACCCTGGCTCTTCTCTTTTACTCAGAAGCTGCCCAATGCACCTCAGACATATTTGTAACTTTAGAATCTTTTTGTGTATTTTTTGTTTTGTTTTAAATGCTCTATAAATAAAAAATTTTAAAAAAATTAAATCACATTGAGGAACATTAGGCACAGAGAGTAATGTATTGGTTCTGAGCTTGCATGCTGGAATTCCACTGGAACGGTCGAGAGAGGTGCAGCGTGTACAAGAGAGGAGGGAGTTCACTTCTTTTTCCCAAAAAGGCTGAATCTCTTCTCTTTGTCTTTCTCTTTCTCTTTCTCCCGCTTGCCAGGACTCGACTCGCTGGTTATTGTCACACTGGCTGGCAGGGTCTGGGCGCGGCTCGTCGCTGGGGTGCTGTGTGTGCTTGTGGACAACTCGGCTTTGTCCGAGATCGCAGAGGCAATGGCCTGGATCCATGCGTTCATTTCCTCCTGGGAGGGGGGGGGGGACGGACGACAGGAAGGTGTTTAAAAAGAGAGAGAGATTTCAAGGAGCCCCAGGCCTCCCCACGCTTTGAAAATAAATAGCGTAAGGCAGAGACACCTTTGTGTGTCCATGGCTCCCGTAACCAACTACAGTGGTAACTCGATTTTCGAAAGTCTCCATTGCCAAACGTTTCGGTTTTCAAATGCCAAAAACCCAGAAGTAAATAATTCTGTTTTTGATTGCACCTCAGAAGTCAAATGGCTTCCGCTGAGTTTTCTTCAATTTTCTCTATTGAATTTGCAGACTGCCCTTTGCGCCTCGCTTTTCGAAAGTTTTGGAAGTCGAACGGTCTTCTGGAACAGATTACGTTCGAAAGCTGAGGTACCACTGTACAGTCATACCTCGGGTTATGGCCCCTTCAGGTTGCACAATTTCAGGTTGCACACCGCGCCAAACCCAGAAGTAACGGAACGGGTTACTTCCGGGTTTCGGCGCTTGCGCATGCGCAGAAGCGCTAAATCGTGCTTTGCACATGCACAGAAGTGCTGAATTGCGTCACGCGCGTGCGCAGATGCAGCGGCGAGGGTTGCGAACGCGCCTCCCGCATGGATTGCATTCGCAACCCGAGCGTCCACTGTACAATATTCCTGCTGCATCCCTGTGGGGCTCAGGAGCCCAGTTACGTCACCCCTTGTCTGCAGAGCTGGCAGCCTCTCACCCATTTTTTAACATCCTCCCTTGTGGAGGGTTCCCCCAACCTCCTCTCCTCTCCCCTCTCCTTGGGAGTCCTCTAGGCCAGCGTTTCCCAACCGGTGTGCCGCGGCACACTAGTGTGCCGCGAGACACTGGCTGATGTGCCGCGGAAAAAGGGACCTGCAGCCCAGGGCTGCACAGGACCGTGGCGGCGGCGCTGCTGGAGCCCGGCGGCGAAGCGGAAGCCAGGGCGGCGCTGCTCCCTTGGCTGCTGCTGCAGCAGCAGCAACAGCAGCCTCGCGTGAGAATCCCGACCGGAAGCCTCGCGCGCGCCGCGCTACAGCTGATCCCAGAGGTAACTCTGGGTCAGGAGACCCGGCGCAGCCGGGTGGGGGAGGAGTGGTGTGCCGCGAGATTTTTTCATTGATTCAAGTGTGCCGTTGCCTATATTAGGTTGGGAAACACTGCTCTAGGCAGCCACTGCTGCCACCCCTGCCTGGTCTCTGAGCCATCCCACCCCACCCCACCCCAAAGAGAGTTGCCTCCTCACACTGTCCCACAGCAGCCTGGGAAGAGGATGGCCCCAGCCTTAGTGGCCCAACAGAGACTGGCCAAAGGAGAACGTGAGGCCAGCACCTTACTTTGGGTGGCAGCAGTGGGCGCTGCTGGGCTTGCATGGTGGAAAGGCTCAGCTCTCAGGCAGGCCTTGCACACAGAAAGCAAAAGAAAGGCCCAGCCTCCCACTTGTCTGTCCATTCCCAACAGCAAGTGCTGGCAGACTGACCATCTGGGCTCCCTCACCCGCTTGCTTGCTTACTCCAAGGCCGCCTCAGCTTCTGGCAACCAGCACCCCCTGGCCAGCACCCCCCTTGTAGCCAGGGCTGCTGCAACCAACAGCTGCGCAAGCCTTTGGGAGGCAGAGATGTGAGAGGGCATCAGAGGAGGGAGGGAAGGAAAGAGGGACAGAGGCGTTGCTCGTGGCACCCTGACCATCACTGAAGGCACCCCAGGGTGCCGCGGCACACGGGTTGAAAACCACTGGCTTAAGGGATTCTGGTCAACTAAGGCAACTTTCACACCATACATTTTAAACAGCACCACTCCAACCTCCAAGAGACTCCAGGGTTTCCTGAGATTTACCCAGGGGTTGGTTACCTTGGAATAAAGGTCAGTGGAGACTGTAGAGCTTAGACTATGTCCCCCACTCTCATCACCTCAAAAATCATGCAAGCGCCCCCTGAAACGTGTGTGCCCATCACAACGGAGACAACAAAAATTCCAACGCTGTCTAGGGTTGCGATGTCATAACACATATGCTGAGAATGAAGGTGCCTGCCAGCCAGCAGCCCAGCGCTTCCCAAATGTGGGTCCTCAGCTCTTGCTGGACTACAACTCCCGCCATCCCTAGCTAGCAGGTCCAGTGGTCAGAAATGGTGGGAATTAGTAGTCCAAAGACAGCTAGAGACCCAAGTTTGGAAAACACTTCAGTAGACACTGTACTGGGAAGTTTTTAATGCTTGACGTTTTATTGTTTCTAGATTTTCCTGGAAGCTGCCCTGTGTGGCTGGGGAAACCTAGTCAGATGGGCGGAGTATAAATAAAATAATAAATAAATAATAAATAATAATAATTATTATTATTATAATATCAAAAGGGGAAGGGCTGCTGCTCAACGCACATGCTTTGCATGCAAAAGGTCCCGGGTTCAATTTTTGGCATTTCCAGGGAGGGCCAGGAGAGGCCCCTTGTCTGGAATGCCAAACAGTATCGACAGTAGTGAGTTTGATGGACCAGTTGTCTGATTTGGTGTATGGCAGCGTCTGATGTCCTACTGCTTTATGCACAATGCGGCTTTAGGAGGTCACGGTGACAGCAAGACACCAGTAGCACCAACAAGAATTTAGCAGAAGAGGAAGAACCCAACAAGGGACAGGAACTTACGTCGTCTTTGGCTTGGAAGAGGTACTCATTGCCGTCAGTTAACCTGAAATTCAGAACGACAACATCAGGATAAAGAAGGTGCTCTTGCCAACCAATCGGGAGCAACAGGAACTGCGGACCTTGTTCTTTTTGCACCGGTAACCCCGCGAAAGGCTCGTCGTTGGCGGACGTACTGCCCACCCCAGTTTTAGAGGCACTGTGCGTATCCCGACACATCCTTGTGTGCTCCATCCCAATGGGGCACGTGTTCCTATTTTGGGGGTAGAGCCCTGCCACTGCCTTTGGCATGCCAGCTGCCACACATGGCTGGGCGACTGTGGCAGTCCCAGGAAAGCAAATGCAACATGCTTCCTGCATTATTTTTTGAATTCTGCAGAAAGATCCTACAAGGCACTGCTCTCTATAAAACCATAGCCCGGGAAAAGTTCATGTGCTTGTTTATCCCCGAGGAAGGACATAAAACCAAGGTGGTGGCCTCCACATTGTGGCCTCCACTTCCCATCATCTGCAACCAACATGGCCAAGGGCCAGGGACAATGGAAGTTGTAGTCCCAAACATCTGGACATTGGCCTATGTGGTCCAGCATCCATTTCCCATAGTGGTGAATAAGATGTCTCTAGGAACCCCACCAAGGGCCCCTTATAATAGTCTCCCCCAACCTGGTACCCTCCAGATGTCTGGGACTACAACTCCCACCAGCGTTGGCCAGTACAGCCAATGGGTAAGGGATGGTGGGAGTCAAGCAGATCCTTCTGGCAGGAGTTCCAAAACCTGGGCGCCACAGCGAAGAAGATCATCTCTCACCTCACCACCAGCCAGGCATCTAGAGATGGCAGGACACCACCAGCAGGACATAGAGATGGTCCTCTCCCAGTGGGCAGACAGGTCCCTGCGGGATATGTTGGTCCTCCAAACGGTTTATACATTTGTGCACTTGGCAGAAGGACATGGATGTTTGGAGAATCCAAGACTCGCTTTCAATTGCTGTGACTTTCTCTGTTCTTACAAACCAGCCTCCCCCACTCCTGTATTTGCAGTGTTCTGTCACTGCCTGAAGACTGTTTTCTTTTTTTAAGCTGCACCTACATGATCATGGCTTGGAACATGCTTCTGTGTGGACACTGAGAAAGAAGACAAGGTGGTGCTGTGTGTAGAATTCAACTTCCTGTGAATCCCAGATTCTTCTTTTTTTCATTTTTTAAAAAAGATGGTCATGTTTGCACATAACCCTAAGATCACCGGGGGGGGGGGGGGAGGAATTGGTTGCCCTCCCTGACCATTGTCCATGGTGGCAAGAGCTGATGAGAATTGAGATCTAAAGCAGAGGTCCTCCTGCCGACTGGTGGGAGGAGATGGGGGAGCGCAGAAGTCCAACGCTTTGGCTGAGTTTGTTCAGGCTCATCTAAAGGTAAAGGTAAAGGGTACCCCTGACCATTAGGTCCAGTCGTTTCCGACTCTGGGGTTGCGGCGCTCATCTCGCATTACTGGCTGAGGGAGCCGGCGTACAGCTTCCGGGTCATGTGGCCAGCATGACTAAGCCGCTTCTGGCGAACCAGAGCAGCGCACGGAAACGCCGTTTACTTTCCCGCTGGAGAGGTACCTATTTATCTACTTGCACTTTGACGTGCTTTCGAACTGCTAGGTTGGCAGGAGTTGGGACCGAGCAACGGGAGCTCACCCCGTCGCGGGGATTCGAACCGCCTGGCTCATCTACGCAGTGCTAAATTACGGTTTAGCATTATGTGTGAAATGGACTCATGCGGTTCTAGACTGTACGATTCTGAAGATGTATTTTTAAGCGCATGGGCAACGGTGACTGAGCACTTCAGAATTTGGGAGTAAGGCTTCACTATATTTCAGTGTTCCTAGTTTCTCTTCTGGATGAACAAAGCCAGAATAAATCATGCCAAACAGCAAGACTTGTGGGATAAATTATGCAATTATTCCCAATTTGCACAAATTTATTCAGCTCATACCTGGCAGGGGTGTTTTCTTGGTGCAGAACTAGGATGTCTGAGGCTGGACTGTTCGTTTTTACATTTTTACTTTCCTTTGAAATGTATTTAACAAGATTTATATATCTCTTAATCACCCAAACCTCTAAGTGGTATACATAAAGTATAAAATACACATTAAAATTATTGATAAAATCAGATTATTATTATTTTTAAAAAGTTAGCCTAACATTTTTCCAAATTAAAATCAGCGGTTTTAAAATTATACATTATAAAATAAAATTATATATGATGGTGCATGTAAAATTCCTTGAAAGAGTGGAACAAATACTAGGTGCTCATCAGAGGACCTTTCACATTTATTCTGGGCGCAACGCATTTCAAGTGCCGCTGTACTCCAATTCAGCAGGGGAAGATGATGGGATGCTCAGTCTCAATGAGATGCAATAACTACAAATGCTTGCTCATTCAGACTCTCTTTGGCTTCAATGAAGAACCTTCACAATTTCCGAAAGCGTCAATTCCCCCCCCCTTTTTATGGGTTGGTCACCTCTCTGTTGCTCTCTGCTATTTTAATAAGCGTAACAATCTTTCCCCTGCCTTTGTGAACTGCTTAGATAAGGCTTCCTTGCTTTGCCTTGTCTATTTAGGGTTAAGGTAACGCTGAACCATTTTCGACACTGAACCATTTAATGCAAGGTGCTGGGGAAGGGATACACACAGAAGCACAGTTGAGAAGCGTACTATAAACCTTTGAAGAAGACTGCCCTGCCGCTTGGGAGACAAGCTGTTGCTGTCTGTGCTTGGAAAGCCAAACGGTGAGGGCAGGGGGAGAACGAGGACCCGAAAGGTACTGGTGCTGAAGGCACAAACCAGTGGCTGGTGTGGTGGGGATGCTAAAGATCATAGAATCATGGAATTGGAAGGGACACCACGGGTCATCTAGTCCAACCCCCTGCAATGCAGGGATGCCAACTTCTCTGATGCCTCCAGCACAGAGAATAAAAAATCACTGTAGCGGTACCATTGCAAGTAGAAGAGCTGTTACAAGTACAAGCAGCATCCACATGAGGATTTTTTGCCCCGGTGTATATTACTTTGCTACCTTGCAATGAGTTGCATTTGCCATTTCAAAGCCCTTCCAAAAGAGACCCTTTTGCAATCTCTTTTTGTTCTATTGCAAAGGGGATCCTGGTGACTCTGGGACCTCGAATCTATGTGCTGATGGCAGTCCTTTGCAGCTTTGGAACATCTTCATGGTAACATGGGATGGCAGCAAAAAAAAAAAAAAAGCAAGGTTCTATTCCAGAGCCATATACACCAGCCTTTCTCAGCCTTGGGTCCCTAGAAGTTGTTGGGACCACAACTCCCATCATCCCTGACCACTGGTCCTGCTAGCGAGGGATGATGGGAGTTGTGGCCCAGCAACATATGGAGACCCAAGGTTGAGAAAGGTGGATATACACTAACAAAACAAGCCAAGAGTTTACCAAGCCTATCAAGGTTTGGAAGAGAATGGTTTCTGAGTAGGTCCACTGTTGGAGGCAGTAGGCCTCTGAATACCAACTGTTGGGAATCACAAGTGGGGAGATAGACATCTCATTGGTCAACAGTGAGAACAGGATGCTGGACTAGATGGGTCTTCAGCCTGGATACGTTAGACAGTTAGAACGTGCTGCTGCTAACACCAAGGCTGCAGGTTCGATTCCCGTACAGGGCAGTTGCATAGTCCTGCATTGCAAGGGGTTGAACTAGATCAGGGGTGGCCAACTCCCAAGAGACAGTGGTCTACTCACAGAGTTAAAAACTGGCAGTAATCTACCCCCTTTTGGGGGGAGTTCGGGTCAAATTTGTTGAGTTTTTTCAGGGAGGAGGTAAGATGTTGAGCTTTTCTTAGTGGAGCCACATTTGTTCAGCTTCTTTGGGGGGAACCAATGATCTACCGCAGACGTCCAATGATCAACCGGCAGATCACGATCTACCTGTTGGACATGCCTGAACTAGATGATCCTCAAGGTCCCTTCTAACTCTACGATTCTATATTCTCAAGTCCTTAAGAGAGGAATTAAAGGGAAAGAACAAGGCCCAACCCAGATATCCCCTGTGAACTGATCTCGGGACATTTCTAGAGGGCCATGTCATCTGCAGCACCCAGGGGGTTATGCTGTGAATGCAGTTGCTCGGAAGATTGGTGGATGTGGATAATGTGTGCAGGGAGCCTGGGAACTATCAGTTTTCATCTCTGTGGGAAAAAGGAAAACACACCCTCTCTCCCCCTCTCTCTTGCAGGAAGAGGTGCCTTACCTTAGCTTGAACACATGCTTCTTCTTCTTGTATTCAACCGCCACTTCGCATGCCGCTTCTTTCAGGCTGACGGGGATCTCGTTGTGGTAGGGGATGCCCGAGGAAGCGGCCTTGGCATCTTTGTAAAAGCCCATGTCTTGCTTGTTAATAACACAGTAGACGTTATGCCAGGATCTTGGGAGACAAATGAAATAACAAGGCAAGCATTAAGGCCGCCGTCACGGATAAGCGCAGCTTCCTCCTTGCTTTTCTAATGCTGTAGCATTGCATAAGCAAATCAAAGCTCTTTTTCTGCGAGGAGATAAAACAGGTTTATGGGCAAGAAGTTTGCACGACGCAGCTCTGTTATAAAAGGGAGAGGGAGGCAGAGAGAACAGGTTGTCTGCAAAACAGAAGAGATTTCTCAATGCTATGCCATTAGGGTTTTTGCATTTTTATGATTTTATGCGCTGCGCCTAATGGTTTTCTAAAATGTTTCTATATTGCTGTACCCAGCGCTGATATTTTGAGAGAGGGTAGATAAGTAGCAGCACTATTTGGAAGTAAACATGCTGAGTGTTTTCAGAGGGGAATCTGTCAAGTCTGAAAGCTATCAACTTGGATGCATCATTTATTCAGCATTGTTTACTTGGTTATTTCTATCTTGCCTTTTTCGACTCAAAAGGGATTCTGATATGAAACTAACAGGATGCAAGGAAAACCACCAATCCAGTTAAAACCTCTACATTTCAAGATGAAAATAGCCAGCAAAACCAGGGGGGGGGAAGTGTGTGATGTTGTAAGCGTCTGAGATAGAACGGGACCAAAATCAAATCTATCAACAGATAAATAAATTCAGTTTATTTATATTATGTGTATGCCGCCTGAGAACAAAAATCCTTGAGGCGTTTTGAGTTTGGCTATGAATCCTTGTGAGCAGGAATATGCAATGCTCCCCCCGTCTGTGTAAGTCTTTGCAGTAGGGTAAAGGGACCCCTGACAGTTAGGTCCAGTCGCGGATGGCTCTGGGGTTGCGGCGCTCATCTCGCTTTATTGGCCGAGGGAGCCAGCATACAGCTTCCTGGTCATGTGGCCAGCATGACTAAGCCGCTTCTGGCGAACCAGAGCAGCGCACGGAAACGCAGTTTACCTTCCCGCTGGAGCGGTGCCTATTTATCTACTTGCACTTTGACGTGCTTTCGAATTGCTAGGTTGGCAGGAGCAGGGACCGAGCAACGGGAGCTCACCCCGTTGTGGGGATTCGAACCGCCAACCTTCTGATCGGCAAGCCCTAGGCTCTGTGGTTTAACCCACATCGTCACCCGCGTCCCACTTTGCAGTAGGGACACTGCAATAAATCAGGACAGGATGGCTGGTGGTCACCCCTCTCCTTTCAGCCATGCAGAGAGGAAGTGAAAATGCTAAAGGAGGATATTCCTAGGCTTCAGGAAGTTAGAAAGAGGAAAGCCGAGAAATGCAGGAGAGCAGAGAGGAATTTTTGGGACGCATTCCGCCCTGCTTGCAGAGTGAGCAGGAAGCAGGAACAGGGATCACGAGGTGGATACTTCGGAGGTTGCAATGTATGGGAGGAGGAAGATGCAGGAGATTACCGTGGGGGGTGATGGTGGTGGTCTGTGTGCAAGGGAGGTTGCACAGAAGGAGAGGTGAGGAGGCACAGGCATGGGGTGGAAGTGAAAACAGGGGTGCAAAGTGGGACCGCGGAACAGAAGAGAGAAACGGGGTTGGGAAGGGGAATAGCGAGCTTAGTAGTTGCATGCGGAACAGGGGGCGCTGGCGGGCGGAGTGAGCAGGGGAACAGCCCCTCATTTCAGCTTGTTCCTTGCTGGAGCGACTTCAGGGGCCCGTGTTTCCCTGAGCACAGCCTGAACCCTGCCTCCAGCTCGAACCTCACCTTGTCCTACACCCCCGTGGAGCCTGGCCACAGTGCAGAGCAGGACAGAGCCCTCTAAAGCAGCGTCCAAAGGAAGAGGAGAGGAGAAAAGGATATTTGGAGGGGGCAGCCCTCGCCCTTTGAGCAAGTAAGGAGGGAACAAGAAAACAAATGATATTGGGAATCGGGGGTCTGGGACCAGAAGCCTTAGTGGTGGCAAGCCTATAACAAGAGGTTGGTTGGAAATAAGGAAATAGGGCTGGGGGAAGAATAAAGGGGAAACTCGGGGGGGGGGGAATCCAGTGTTGAAGCGGCAATCAGAGGCATAGCAAGCCCAGGTGGTACCCGGGGAGGAATTTTTTTTGTCACTCCCCACCATCACCACTTTGCCAGGGCACTGGCAGAGCTGCACCCAGTGGCATAGCAAGTCACCCCCACCCCCCCAAAAAAATGATGGTGCCACTTTGCGAGGTGTGGGGGTTTTTGTGTGTGTGTGTCTATTATCTCTTTTTTTCCCAATAAAGTTAAAATTTAATTTTTTAAAAAAATAAAATAAAAAAAATTAATTTTTTTTAAAAAAAGTGTCACCCCCCTCTGATGGTGCCACTTTGTGAGGTGTTGGGGGTTTTTTTTTTGTGTGTGTGTGTCTATTATCTCTCTTTTTTTAATAAAGTTAAAATTTAATTTTTTAAAAAAAAAAATTTAAAAATTAAAAAGAGTGTGTGTGTGTGTGTCTATTATCTCTTTTTTTCAAAAGTTAAAATTAAAAAAAAAAAGTGTCACCCCCCTCTGGGGTGGAACCCGGGGCGGCCCGCCCCCATCGCCTCCCCTTGCTACGCCCCTGGTGGCAATGACCCCCCACTTGCATACCATGAAGGAATAGCACACTGGAGCTCTGGGGATCCTCCAGAGGTGGCGGATAAGCACGGAGCGAACCTAACAAACCTGTTTGAAGCCTTCTTGTTGTGTGACTCCCATTCGTGTTTGCGATGCAAGAAGCCCTCCATCAGAGTGGACGGCGCTTCTTGCGTTTTGGCCGGGAGGGTGGCGGCTGTCTGGGCCTGGAGGCCAGCCTTGGCTTTGCGATCGGCCGTCGGCGAAGGAACGGGACTCGTCTCTTTGGAGCTTGTCCTCTGGTCCGCTGCTCCATTGACCATTTCGTTGGCTTCCCTCGACTCTCCCATCTAAGAAACAAGAGCGGGACACGTAAGCCGCTGTCCGGCGGCAAGGCTGTTGCGCGCGGCACTTTCTCATTTAACCAAAGAACATCTTAAATGTTCCGTTTGCAAGGCTTGGCCCCACGCTGTGTACAAAAGCCTAGGGGGTTCCAGTAAAACTACTCTCGCCCCCCTCCCCATTGAAGAAACAGAGGGCTGGAGGAATTAGAACGGTATCATTAGATTAGTACCCAATTGATAGAGGTGAAGGAACAGGAGAAAGGGAGAGGGTGACCCATCTGTGAGAGTTTTACCGCTCTTGGCTTTGCTGATCAAATCCTTAAAATGCCATGATTGAGCAAAGGCAAACTGGACATGCAACAAGGACTTCTCTATTAAGAGGCTATAGAGAACGCAATTCTTTGCTGTTCCATAACTGGGAATAAGAAACTGGGCCCAGGATTGTGGCCGCACTCGTCAACTGCAAGCGTTTTTGACGGTTCCAATATTGCAACAGTAAGAATCTCACTTCTGTTAAGTTCAGAAAGATCGTAAAAAAAGGAAGGGAAATCCAACCGATTCACGTCAGCCGCCTTTCAATGCATCTATAATGTTACTACAGATGGGACTGTGCAGTAATTCTATAGATGCATTAAGATGCATGAAAAGAGTACTGCTAACAGCATTCACAGAAGCACCCCGATGTGACCCGAACCCACCTGCAAATTCCCACATTCCAGCACACCCATCCCCAAGGTGACAACATAATCAGAAGACAACATGCAGAAATTGGTGGGGGATATCCAAGGGCAAGCATGCAATTTCATCATGTCCCCCGTCCTAGTTAGAAGAGCTTGGATCGTCAAAGACAGGCAGGTTTAGAGGGGAGAGGAAGGTGGAACGAGGCAGGGTCGACAGTTAAAACGTTAATTTCTCTCAAAGTCTCTTATCGTCGGACTTTGGAATCAGGTGGATCGGATTGGGTGTTAAAGGAGCCAGGAAAACACTACAACCACTCAACTCCACACATCTATTTACCCCCAAGACAAAGACAGAACCAAGGCCTTGGCCATCTCTCGCCTTGCCGGTCTCGTTGCCTGCTGTACTGTAACTGAGATGCCTAGTGGGACCAGCTCTGACTGGGCAGATCCTTGATGTCTTCAGCAGCCATTTCATCACCCAAATCATTTACAACCGGAATCCTGAAACTTTAATCTTTTGCAACAGTGGCTCAGTCCCAGGCGGGACGGATAACATTGGTTAAAGGAGTCGGGACTTGGAATCCTGTGCCACAGAAAAGCCACTGGTAGCAGCCCGCAGAGGAGTGTAGGGATTGTGGTTATTAGCAAGTTACTAAAGCCCAGCACCGCTCAATGCTCTAGTAGTAGATTACAAACACTCTGCGCCATTTTCTTTTATATCGAGGATAAGCAAGGATTCGCCAAGGACACAGTAATTAAAAGACACTTTTGCTGCTCCGGCCAGGATTCAGACAATTCATAAGCAGCAGAATTGTTACGCAGCAAGCTGTACATCTTCCACTTTTGCTACAAATGTTTGGGCAGATCCTTGTGGAAAGTAGCTGGTACCATTGACTCCCATTCCAGTATGTCGGCCAAATGCTAAAGGCCTCCATCCATCCATGGGGCAAGGCCTTCTAGATAGTGGCACCCTAGTTTGAAACTCCCTCCTTTGGGAGGCTCAGCGCACCCGTTCCCTCCCAGCTTTCAGCCACAATCCTTCTCCTAGTGAACTCAACTTCGCTGGAAACAATGGGATTTACAGCTGGATAAATATGCATCAGATTCTGCTGTTTTCTAAGACTGCAGTCCTATACTCTCTTATATGGAAATAGGAACTACCGGACTCTGTGGGGCTTACTTCTGAGTAGACATTTACAGGATTGCACTGCAAGCTACCCAGAGCCCCCCTTTTTTATCAGCTCACCTCACCCCAATCCTTTGAACCAAGAACCAGTCCAGGCTCCAATAGCCAAGTTTTGCTGGAACAGTATCAACCCCCCTCTCCCCTTATGAAATAACTTAATGTCCCAGGAGGGAACCCAAATCCTGAACTAAATTTAATGTGCGTAACTCCCCCCACCATGTTAACTCTTAGTTTTGTGGGGTTGTTTTATTACTCTCACTTTCGGATGAGAGATCTGGAAAAAGTGGGCTTTGCTCAAAAACTAGGGGAAACTTCCTAGGATTAGTAAAAGAGAAATCAAATAATGGACCAAGAGTTTCCGTGGTAGAGACACTTGAATTCACTTCCTTGGAGGTTTTGAATGAATGGGCAAGAGATGTTAAGTCAGAGATCTCTAGGTATAGAGTATGCTTTCCCAACCTGGTGACTCCAGATGTTTCAGACCATCACCATGCTGACCAGGGCTGATGGGAACCATAGTCCAAGTGATCTGGCAGGCACAATGGTTGGGAAAGGCTGGTAGAGAATATACCATTATTCCCTGCATTAGAGCAGGGAATGTAAAAAGAGACTTGTGGGAGTCAGCAGGGGCTGGTGCCCCTTGGTACTGGCAGGGCAGAAAGTGGGGAGACCAATAGAAGGTGGACCCAGAGCCCAGGACAGGCATAGCCAGAGCCAATGGGAGTCAAGAGCCAACTAGTTCTACTTTTGTCCTCATCTTCCTCCCAGCTGAGTTTTACAAGTGCAGCACTGAGGCAGGAGAGGAGGAAGGTGACATGCAGTCCTGACCCGTTGGCCTAGCTGTTAAGTAGTAGGGCAATTGGTGGTGGCACAAGGAGGGCAGACCAAGGTTGGTGGGTCAGTGCCCGATTCACCAAAAAGGACCAGGCTCCACTGGTGGAAGCTTCCCCCGTTCAGATTCCACCGACTGGGAAAAATAAAGGAATTTTGTGGAGTGGAGAATCAACTATATATGCAAACCAGGCCACCAATATTACATTGTGGTAATGCCACCTTCCCAGTAGTACAGGTGGGTCAAGTCCGAGGGAAACCTGAGAGCCAGACACACAGCCTCTGTATTCTTGCCTGTTTCTGGCAACTTCCATGGCTGCTCATCCAACTCCTGGGTTGCCCAGGTCTTGCTTGCCTGTGCTAGGGAGAGAAGTATAGGGACGGCACTTACGCTCATGCAAGCGAAGACTTCTGTGGGTTTGACTTTAGCTCGCTGCAGCACGGCCATCTTATTAAGATTATGAACAAAGCTGCCAGGTTGCTTTTCAGTATTTTTGCAGCCTGCTTTCAGAAACGGTTTCCGCAATGAACAGAACGACAACAATAACAACAACAAGCATGTATGCAAATGGTGCATGGTGACACACGGGGGAAAATAATAAGAGCTAAACAAAACTTTAATAGAAACATGCTTTGAGCATGCAGACAAAACACCATGGGTGACAATGGTTAACAACAACAACAACAGATAAACACAAGCATGTTATGAATACACGTTGTCATCATTGGAAGGTTAACTGCAAGTCAGCTGAGTGGTTAGCTGATTCTTGAGGTATTTAAATCCTGGCTGTAAGATGCAACACAGCAGCGAGGGACGCAGCATGAAATACATCCCCGCTCCCCCGAGTTTGCTTTTCAAAGTGCATGAATCAAGATCTACATTCAGTCTTCCACCTCCTTGAGCCTCTGTACTATTAGATGAGGAATCAAGGGATCTGCGTAAGGGAATGACAGCCCACACATTGTTCTGTGAAATGCCACAATTTTTCGGAACCCCCAAAAATGTAGGCAGCTATTAACAGAGAGGACAGCAGTGTCCTTTTGCTGCCTGGGATTCAGGTTTGAGGTATCTTTTCCTCCACTTTCCCCCCTGAATGCTAGAGCTCTATGTTGCCATTATATGAGGAAACTGAGCGTCCCTTAGGCATTTTTGGCTACAGGATGGAACAGGTTTGGAACAGTCCCTTTGCCTGGCCAAGGGTCAAAAAGGCATCTCTGGTTCCTGCAGGGTTTAATGCACTTTGAGGGGCAGCAACCTAGAACTGGTGTAAAGGAAGCACCAAAACAGGTCAACACATTGCTATAAGGAAATCTAAAGAGCATTAATTATGAAGTTATACGGTGATATCCTGATGAGGGGGGGGAGGGAGGGAGGGAGAGAGAGACATGTATGATAATGAAGAAAAGACATGGTTGCATGGAAGAATAAAATCCTAGCCTTCTCACTCCTCACAAATGTTGCCAGGTACGCTCTGAGAAGCTAAAGTGATAACCGGTACACCTTAATGTAGACTCGGAGGCTCAGCAAAGGGAAACCAGATTTATCAGGTGTGGGTTGCTAATTATAAAGGTTAATAACTAACTAACCCTTATACAGGTGGTAAAGATTGCAGCAGAAATTCTTCATGGGAAGAAACCAAGGCCGTATTGAAATATGGCAAAACTACAAATAAATTTAAAGAAGTCTAACAAATGCCAATTATTCTTTACCTTTACCAGCTGAGGCAACCACCCCGTCAACTATGCTACAATCCAAGTTTATGTAAACAAAAAGTCTTCTTAATGCCACCTTTGTGCAAAATTACTGAATCTGAAGTTGCAACCCCAGAGGGCACGTTTAGCAATCTATATCGCTACCCATAATCAAGAGGATTTCCCCCTCCTTTAAAAGTGTGCTTTCTCTACTCTTTCAATGTGTCTTTTCATGTGGATTAATGGTCCTAATTCAGAGGTGAAGATTGCCAGATGAACCCTAGGTTTCACTGAGGGCTTCAAACCCCTCACCTTTCTCCTCCTACAGTAGCAGCAGATAAGACTCACAGTAGATACCAATTCAACTGTCATTAATTCTCTCCAAATAATCCAAACAAGCCTCTGCTACTGCCTTAACCCCCTCATGGAACTACATTGCCCAGAATTCCTTGAAGAGAAGAATGTTGTTAATCCAGTTTAAAATCTTAGACCCAGCACGGCCATGTGTTGGTGCCTGGCTGGAATGTGTCTTTGAACTCTGGCAATGCCTTTTGCTTCCCTGCGTGGAGGGCAGAGAGGTGTGTACGTGCGCGAGAGAGAATGCAGAAACTAGCCTACTGTGCAGAGGTAAAATGTTCACTCATTGCCCCACCCACTTTAGCCTCAGGCTCCTCCCACCGCTGGCAAGTGCCTCTGCTCCCCGCCTGGAAGGGAATGTTGCTTTTGGCTGAAAAGTGTGCCGTAGGATGAAAGACAAGCTGGGCATCAAGGCACTGAGCTCCCCATCTGCCTCAGGTAGAATGTTGAGGACCAGTGCATGCAAAAGGCGAGCATATGAAAATGAAGATGTTTCCTTTCCCGGTATATGTACATGTGCCTTGCAGAGGCAATGCTAGGAGGGATGGGGAAGGCAGATGTTCATGGTCCCTCTTCCCCCGGGGGCTTAATTTACCTGGAAAAGGGGAAAACTGGGAACAAACAGTCCCAGCAACAAGAACAAGGGATACTCACACTATTAAAACTCCACAGTTTTAATGGCCCATTGGCAATTTTTTGGGAGGGAGATCCTAAACACGCTTCCTTGGAAATCAAATCCCACTGAGTGCAAGAAGGCTTGCTCCCTAGTAACTGTGTTTAGGAGGGCAGCCAGAAAGGTGCTGTGAAGAAGACCTGCTCCTGCACATGAGGCGAAGAGGGCTGTCCTGTGTTCAGCCTCACATGATCTGCATGGACTTTTCTCCCCCCCCCCAAACCAGGCCCTACTTTAAAAGGACTAAGAGAGTCCCGTGGTTTTCAATGGGGTTTATGCACCAAATAACCAACTCACTGGCTAGGGAAGAGGAACACTGGAACAAGTTGCCGAGACAGTAAGATCACACTGACTACTAATTTTGTAGCATCCTTCCATTTAAGCTTTATTGGCGGTTCCTGGGTTCACACTGCTTGGAATGTTCAACAACTTACTAACTTCTACGTCAGGGGTGGAGAACCTCAGGCCCAAGGGCCAAAATGTGGCCCTCCGGGGCTCTCTAACCGGCCCTCAGCACTCTCACAAGCCACATTCCCCTCACTGGCCCTGTAATGTTTTCCCTGGCTGGAGTTTGGCCTTGAATTGTGATAAATGCCTCTTGCTTGCCTGGATAGAGGACAGAGAACTGTGGATGCATGTTGAGAAACGTCTGACTTTTGCAGACCCAGCCAGATGGGCGGGGTACAAATAATAAATTATTATTATTATTATTGCACGGCTAGGATGCATGGCGGCTAACAGATTGAGGTTGAATCCTGACAAGACGGAAGTACTGTTTTGGGGGGACAGGGGGCGGGCGGGTGTGGGGGATTCCCTGGTCCTGAATGGGCCACTGAAGGACCAGATGCGCAGCCTGGGAGTCATTTTGGACTCACAGCTGTCCATGGAGGCGCAGGTTAACTCTGTGTCCAGGGCAGCTGTTTACCAGCTCCATCTGGTACGCAGGCTGAGACCCTACCTGCCCGCAGACTGTCTCGCCAGAGTGGTGCATGCTCTAGTTATCTCCCGCTTGGACTACTGCAATGCGCTCTACGTGGGGCTACCTTTGAAGGTGACCTGGAAACTGCAATTAATCCAGAATGCGGCAGCTAGACTGGTGACTGGGAGTGGCCGCCGAGACCACATAACACCGGTCCTGAGAGATCTACATTGGCTCCCAGTACGTTTCCGAGCACAATTCAAAATGTTGGTGCTGACCTTTAAAGCCCTAAACGGCTTCGGTCCTGTATACCTGAAGGAGCATCTCCACCCCCATCATTCAGCCCGGACACTGAGATCCAGCGCCGAGGGCCTTCTGGCGGTTCCCTCACTACGAGAAGCAAAGCTACAGGGAACCAGGCAGAGGGCCTTCTCGGTAGTGGCGCCCGCCCTGTGGAACGCCCTCCCATCAGAGGTTAAAGAGATCAACAACTACATGACATTTAGAAAATACCTGAAGGCAGCCCTGTTTAGGGAAGTTTTTAATCTGTGATATTTTAATGTATTTTTATATTTGTTGGAGGCCACCCAGAGTGGCTGGGGAGACCCGGCCAGATGGGCGGGGTACAAATAATAAATTATTATTATTATTATTATTATCAACAACTACATGACATTTAGAAAATACCTGAAGGCAGCCCTGTTTAGGGAAGTTTTTAATCTGTGATGTGTTAATGTATTTTAATGTTTGCTGGAAGCCGCCCAGAGTGGCTGGGGAGACCCGGCCAGATGGGCGGGGTACAAATAATAAATTATTATTATTATTATTATTATTATTATTATTATTATTATTATTCAGCCAGCACACTGTACTAATAGCTGTATCTGTTACTCCACCTACTTCTCCCTCTGGTCCTGCCTGCTTTTCACCTCTCGGACTGCTTACCATGGGGCATGCGGCCCTCATAAGGTTGTGCAGAGGGTAGTGTGGCCCCTGGGATGAAAAAGGTTCCCCACGCCTGCTCTTTTGCTGCAGATGGTTCTCCCTGACCCTGAATTCCACGCCCCCAGTTTACATATCCACATCTGCCGATTGCTTTCTGTCTGTTAGGGCTGGATCGTGCGCACGAAGGCATTTGCCGATATCGCAGCTGGCTCAAAACCGTTAGTACAGCTAGGGACATCGTACCTGTCGGTTTCTATTTCTCGTCTTCCACAACGATGAGATCTCATTACATCTCAATTACTCACACAAACGGGGCGGCTTTAGCGGCAGAAATCTCAAAAGCTATTAACAAAACGAAAAACTCACAACAAAAGATCATTGAGACAGTCGCAGCGCAACCGGGGTGGGGTGGGTTGGGGGGGAGCCTTGAAGGCATTCAAAAGGATTTAGAGCTGGGGAAATAGAGGGTGCCTACATGGGCACTGGAGCGAGTGGCTGGGTGTGATGGCGACTCAACTGAACACAAGCTGAATGCAGTGGGGTGGTGGTGGTTGCAGTGGGAGAGAAAGCAGTAAAGGGAATTTGGAGGGCCGGCAAATCTGGGAGGAACAGGGGAGGAAAAGCAGCCCGTGGCCTTCTGCAAACCGCTTTGCGTCTTTCAATGTCCAGAACGAGGCCGATCGCTAGCCGTCCATCTGCCACTAAAGTTTTTGTAGTTTTTGTAGGTTTGGGAGCGGTAACTAACCCGAGGAGATTCCTGGTCTGGTGGCAAACCATTCTGGGATACCTGCTCTCCTTTTGTGCCGTCCCTGTTGGGAAAGAGAGAGAGAGAAAGTGAGAAAGAGATTGGAAAGAAGGAGCACAGGAGCAACACTGTAGACCACGCCATTTGCCATGGGCATCCAGGCACACTGAAGAAAACCCTGGTGAGCTGCAGAAGCCTGGTCTCACATTCTGGGGGCACACACTTCTTTCCTGTGGGGGTGCCTTGGCAGCCATGTTGGATTTCACTGGTGCACAATGATCTGAGAGTGTTTTACCTAGAGCCCACCTGACACTGGGTTTATATTTAATTAACTTATTAGTCACCTTATTATTATGATTTCTTACAAAACTCAAAGAGACAATAACTAGGTAACCCATGCACTGAAACCAGCATAACACACAGTGGAAAAAATCTATTTTAAAGCTTTAAAAGAAATACAGAAACATGGGTGGCCAGTCGAAAATAGTTTTGGAAACGGAGAGTGGTTTAAAAATAGTTAAGGAAGTGAAAAATCTAGGGATCTGCCTGACAGTGAGAAATCTTAATTTATTTCAAGATGGTTATATTAAATTATGAAAAGAGATTTTAAAAGAGTTAAGAGATTTGGGGAAGGATGAAGCTTTCCCTATGATAGGTAGAATTTCAGCCATTAAAATGAATGTGCTTCCTAAAATGTTCTTATTCCAATCGATCCCAATCATTAATAAACTAAGTTGCCTCAAGGAATGGAAAAAATATATTTGTAAATTTGTCCAGCAGGGGGGAAAGCCATGAATTAAACATGAAATTTTGATTGATGCAAAAGAAAGAGGGGGCTTTGCCCTTCCAGACTGACAACTGTACTATGAGGTAGCTTGCTTGTGTTGGCTGAGGGAATGGATCGTATTGGAGGATGCAGACATTTTAGATCTGGAAGGCCACGATATGAAATTTGGCTGGCATGCGTGTCTCTGGTATGGGATTGGACATAAGCCTGGCCAGAAGCTATCTTTAGACAAATCAAATTGTGCACAAGCTGATTCCCTGCTCTGCATCTCAATTCCTGGCTGTACGGCCAAATGAACCATGACCTGCAAGCCAAGAGGAAACCTTTCAGGGCTCACAAGCCTTGGCTCTGAATTCACATGCGAAGCTAGGACACTACATATGCTCTTCATTTTCAGTTTCCTGCTTTTGGCCAGGGGTGGGGAGCCTCAGACCCAGGGGCTGAATATGGCCTCTTTACCTGGCCTGACAAACTCTCCCCTCACTGCTCCTTTATTGTACCCTGAGTATTTTTTCCTGGCTGGAACGTGTCCTTGAACTCCAAGAATACCTGGGGTGGAGGACAGAGAGGTCTGTGTGAGCATGTGTTTCCCTGCTCACTTTTGCCTCTTGCCGTTGGAAGATTGCCCCAAAGGAAATCCAGGACTTGGGCTGAAAAAAAGGTTTCTGATAATTTTTCTGGACTACCCAATGCTGCCGCTTACCAGTGCCGGATTTACGTATACGCTAAACAAGCTATAGCTTACGGCCCCACTCTCTTGGGCCCCCCCAAAAAATTTAAAGGAAAAAAACCCTGGATGTACATTTCCAAAATATAAGATAAAAACAAATAAAATAAAACCTACATACAGCAGCAGGGTTTTCTGTTGTAAGTAATGGGCCCGCCTGCTAGAGCCTGCTCCCTAAAATATCACTGGTTTGCTCATTTCTATATATAGGGTGCCTACATTCTGCATGTGCAAATGGCTTTAGATACCTATTAGGTCCATAAATTACCATATAGTATATATTCAACACAAAAAACAGCAACAATTTGTTGTTGACAAATGACAGCTGGACATATAAAGGGCCCCATTACCTTCAGTAGCTTAGGGCCTCATCAAACCTACATCTGGCCCTGCCGCTTACCATTGCTGAGACTCCTCTCCGGTCTTGGGGCTTGGCTCCGGAGAAGGAGGCTGCCTCTTCCTCTCTTCCTCTTCTTGCAGTCGACGTACTTCCAACAATTCCAACTGGGGAGCAGAGAGGAAACAGTGCAACTTTAGGGTCCCTCCGTTCTCAGAAACGTCAGCCATCTTAGATCCTCGTTAGCTTCCTCAACATGCCACTCCTGCAAGAACCTGATTAGCTGTTGGATTGGATTGGCTCAGGGGGAAAAGTTGAACTATTCCCCCTGCCCCCAGAAAACAGGAAATCATTCAGTTTATTTCTACCAGAATCTAAATTTAGCTCCGTAACATATTAGCTCTGTGACTCCCAACAACTGGACCTAGAACAAAGCCATCGTGTGTGCGCACACGCGTCCCTGAAATGGCTCCCGCGACTCACCGTAGTAAGTCTTTCAAGCGCCGAAAATCTCTCGTCCCAAGTTGCGGCGGACTTTTCGAACGCTTCGTGCCTCTTGATGAGCTTCTCCACTTCGTCCACGCTTTGCCCGATCTCGCGGCTCGACAGGTACGGCTCCTGCCCCAGCAGCCAGGCCTCGGCGACGCTGGCATCCCTCGAAAACTGGTGCACTTCCAAAACTAAAGCAAAGGCAGAAACGTCGGGTGCTCAGGGCCGGCAACCGTTGTGCAATGATAAGCCTAGCTTCTTAAGGCAGGCGCTCTCTCAAAGACCTTTCTCCTAGCTCTTGGGGGTCCTGTTTCATCAGGGTGGTACTAAACCAATCCTTTGGGAATGTCCTAGACAGTCACCGATATATTTTCACCCAGCGACATCCCCATGGTGGACAAAGGAAGTCAGAAATCATCATCATCAATGATCTGTCCTTCACCCTAAGGTCCCATGTTGCGTTGAATGGACACTCCATGTATCTAGACCAGGGGTGAAGAACCTATAGCTCTCCATTTGTTGCTGGGTACCCTGGCTGGGGCTGATGGGAGCTGGAATTCATCAACATATGGAGGGCCCTGGCTTTCAACTTTTCCCTACTCCTCTAACACTTAAGTCAGCACTCCATGGCTATTGAGCATGCCCACTCCCCACACTGGCTGTTTTGGGTTCTTTCCTCTTAAGTGTTGGTGCTGACCTTTAAAGCCCTAAACGGCCTCGGTCCTGTATACCTGAAGGAGCGTCCCCACCTCCAGCATTCAGCCCGGACACTGAGGTCCAGCACCGAGGGCCTTCTGGCGGTTCCCTCATTGCGAGAAGCAAAGCTACAGGGAACCAGGCAGAGGGCCTTCTCGGTAGTGGTGCCCGCCCTGTGGAACGCCCTCCCACCAGAAGTCAAGGAAATAAGCAGCTATCCTATTTTTAAAAGACATCTGAAGGCAGCCCTGTTTAGGGAAGTTTTTAATATTTAATGCTGTATTGTTTTTAACACTTGATTGGGAGCCGCCTAGAGTGGCTGGGGAAACTCAGCCAGATGGGCGGGGTAATAATAATAATAATAATAATAATTTATTATTTGTACCCTGCCCATCTGGCTGGGTCCCCCCAGCCACTCTGGTCGGCCTCCAACAGATATTAAAATACATTAGAATATCACAGGTTAAAAACTATAAATAAAAAATTATTATTATTATTATTATTATTATTATTCTTATTATTATTATTACAGTTCTTCCCCTTGGTTGAATCTCTGCAAGCCTTTGGGTTCCCTTAACCCTACTGATACGCCCCTTTGTTTCAGGCTCCCATTCTGTATTATTATTATTATTATTATTATTATTATTATTATTGTTATTGTTATTGTTTATTAATTTATATACTGCTTAATTGCAAAGGTGGCTTTTAAGTGGCTGGGTTTGTGCTTCCCATATGTCTTCGGTGTTTACATCGCCAGCTTTGCAACAACGGCAAACGCATACACTCCTGGCCGTGTATTTAAAAACGCCGACAACACTCAGGAAAGACTGCCGCCTTAAAAAAACTACACGAGATCTCGTTGCTCTAATAAGACAGACAAGGGGGGGGGTCCTTACTCAGTCTCAGCCACTCCCATCTGTCTTCCCATTTGTCAATCATTTCTTTTCTCTTCTCTGTGAGCTGCAATAGTTTTTCCTTGATCTGGAAGGAATAAAAGAATGGAACGTTACCATTGTAATACAGGCTTCTACTTCTGTCTTATATTTGACTTTAACAGAGCTGTTCCTGGCATCTGGGATCATGTTAGGAAAAGGAGGCTCTGCGATTCACATACAGACTTCTTGCTTGTGACTGGCGGACAGTGTCCATTGGGTCTGGCAGGGGAGGGGGCTTGTTGGGAGGGTGGGGGGGGGAAACAACATGAGCCCTAGTTTGGGATGATGCGACAATAGATTCTGGTTTGTTTTGTCTGTGAAAGAGAAGGAGGGGAAGAGCACTATGAGAACGCTTCAGTAGCGTGTATGAGCAGAGCTGGTGTGTAAATTGATTAGATTAGATAGGATGGGACAGAGTGATAGAGATAGAAACGATAGGATTAATTAGATAGAATAAAATAGTACAGGTATGACATATTAGATAGGACAGGACACAATAGATTACCTAGGATGGAGTAATAAAAAGGGATCGATTATATTAGGAAGTCAGGATTGATTAGATTGATGGGATAGGATAAATGAGATCAATAAAATAGGATACATTAGATCGCCAGGATAGATAAGAGTCCATTAAGTAGGGTCAACAGAAGGGAATGCAAAGCACTTTGGTGAAGTCAAGATACATAACAAAACCTAGATTCAATGAATATAGATGGTCCTTAGGTCTGAAACGGTGATGCTTATACGTTGTTTTCTCAACCACCACTCCTGAATAGTCGCAGAGAGCTTGCACACCGTACCTCTTCTGACGCATAGTGTTTCCTCGCCAGCAACGATTTGCCCAGCTCAATGCAAGTCGTAAAGCTGTCATTACGGGCATCTATTTCTGCTTTGATTCCCTGGTGATTGTTCATCAGCAGTTCTACGGAGGAAACATCCCTGAAAGAAAAGGTCGGTGGTTCAGAAAGTCGCACGCTCGGTTTATTAAATGCTTTTGCAGCCCACCGCTAACAGAAACTGAAACCTAGTTCTAATTGAGGCAGTAAGCCTGTCATCCTCAGTTGTGCCACCTCCACCCGTAGGTGGGGCTCATAACCATTTTACAGACAGGAAGACTGAGGTGGAGAGTTAGCAGCCAAGTGTGTTGCTGGCTGAGAACGGATCTGAACTCAAGCCTCCTGAGTCCAGTTCATTCCCAACATTATGCTTCAAGAATGCTAGGTAGGCCTCACCAGCAACAGCCACACGGACACAGCTAGAGGCCTAGTGCTAAACATTTGGCTTGTTGTTCCACATTACCAGTGACGGATTTTTGCATAAGCTAAACAAGCTATAGCTTAGGGCCCCACTCTCTTGGGGGCCCCAAAAAAATTTAGAAGGGGAAAAAACTGGATGTACATTTCCAAAATATAAGATAAAAACAAGTAAAATAAAACCTACGGTACATAAAGCACCAGTGTTTTGTGTTGTGTAGGCTCCTATGATGTAAGTAATGGGCCCTGCCTGCTAGCCTGCTCCCTAAAATATCACTGGTTTGCTCATTCCTATATACAGGGTACCTACATTCTGCATGTGCAAATGGCTTTAGATACCTATTAGGTCCATAAATTACCATATAGCATATATTCAACACAAAAACAGTGACAATTTGTTGTTGACAAAGGACAGCTGGACATATAAAGGGCCCCATTACCTTCAGTAGCTTAGGGCCTCATCAAACCTAAATCCGGCCCTGCACATTACCTAGGCTTCTCTTGGGCTTCGATCTGACGAATGACATCCTCCATCCAAAGCATGAGATCTCGGACCATGCTGAAGAAGCGGAATTTGTCCCCGGTGTCTACTAGCCTGACCCTGCGTCCCTCGCAGGCATCGAGCAAGGTCTTCCACGCTTCCAGAACCTCATTTTCACGCCTTTGGATATCGTCGGCCTTGTCTCCAGCATAAGCAGACTGGAGGCGGGCGGCATCTTCTTGAAGTTGCCTTACCTGGCGAGGGAAGAAAGAGAAACCCCATCAGCCAACGCGATTGTTGGAAGGCCTGCCGTGGAATTATAGCCAGGGCTGCATCTAGGCTGCAAATCTTGGGAGATGAGCGATGCTGCAGAATGTGGCAGCTGGTACAGAATTCAGCTTCCTGACCGCCTTATTTCAAAACAAGAACCAACCACCAAGTTCCTAGCCCTTATGACTGCGAATATAAGCTTCAAGACATCTGGGCAACCAAGACCAGCCCAAGTCATTTTACTGCCTGAGGCAAAGGACAAGATGCCACTCGCCCGATTCCACGTACGGAAGCCAATCAGATGGACGGGTGAATCTTACTTGAACACGGGAACAGAGGGCGACAGACCAGCTTAGGTGGCACAGGGAAGGCTGTGTGGCACATACGCACAGCTGTTCCCTCCAACACCTTACCACCACTACCCAACCCCCAGCACCTGCCACCTGAGGCACTGTCTCATTCTGCCTAACAGCAGGGGCGGCCTTCTCTCTGCCAAGCTCCACAAGGGCAGGGGAGGAAGCGGGCAATGTGTGCTACCCCCTTAGCTAATTGTAAGAAGGCAGGTAGGTAGGAGTAGCTAAAAGTAGATTGAGGTTGGTAGGCAGCCATGGGGGACCACCCTAGAAGACCAGAAAACAAAGGAGAGCTGCTGGCAACCCATATCAATGCACAATCTTCTTTCCTGACCACCTGAAACCACGCAGATCCCCTGCATTAAGGGGGCTGTGCTAAAAATACTGTCTCCGCATGCACACCTGTGTCCCTAAGGCCTGAATGTCGTGTTCGAACGTCGTATGCATCCTCTGCAAGGTTTCCACCGTGTTCTGGTCCCTCCCCAGCTCCTCGGGCAGCTTCTTGTGTTTGTCCTGTATCCGCCCAAAGATCTCCTTGGCATCGTGGTAAAATTTGTGCAGTTCGTAAGAGGCGGCGAGGATCTGCGTTCTCGTGTCGATGAGTTCCAGGAGGTCAGCCCAGGCCTCGTTGAGGCCGTCCTTCCACTCGGCGATGGTGGCGGCATCAGAGTGTCCGGAGTTGATGAGCTCATCGGCCATGTGGTTGACGGTGTCCACACGCTCCTGCCCTATGTTGCCGGTGTCCCGGGCAAATTCGCGGAATCGCTCTTGCAACATCTGGAAAGAGAGGGGCCATTAAGGAAACGGACTCCAAATCAAGTGGAAGGCCACTTTCCAGCTTGCTCAGGTAACAATACATTAGAGCATCGGTGATCAGGGTGGATAAAAATCAATGATTTAAAAAAAATAATTTAAAAAATCGGATGATTTAAATCGGATTTTTAAAAAAAAAAAATTGGATTTTTAAAATAAAATGCTTTTGGAGGAAAAATCTTTCTAAATATAGTCTTCTATTTAAATTACATTGTAGTCCAAAGGCTGTTCATCAGGAAATAAGGATTTGTTTTAAGTTTATCAAGTGTGCTAAAACTCAGTCTAAGTTTTTTTTTTAATGTTTAACCACATCAGTTAACAAACATGGATACATATGCTATCATGTTATTGTTTTAGTTAAATAAATTGTTTAAATGGTTATTAAGGAAATGATTATTTTTCTCCTTCCAATAAAGTACAGCAGAAAAGTTGTCCAAATATAAACAGTTAACTTATTAAACCTCACCATAATTTCATAATTATCTGTCTATGTATTTCTAGTAGTATAACCAAATCAGTAATTTTTGATATAACTGTAAAAACTACTCTGAAAATTTATTATTCCAAAAATGAAACCTTCATATGGTTGTAAATATTAAGATTATACCAGCAAGAATGAGTCTTTCTGTAAAAAAAATATTTAAATCAAGTCTTACTGACTAGTGATTTAAATCAAGCCTTACTGACTAGTGATTTAAATCGTGATTTAAATCAATTTGATTTAAATCAAATCCACCCTGTTGGTGATGTTCGAAAAGAGACTGACATCAGCAACAAGGGACTGTACCATATGTGGAATAGATGGAATATATGCATGTTAGTGTCTATGCATATGTATGTGCATGCGTCTATGTGAATGATGTACATCTGTTTACCTGAAGGAGCATTTCCACACCCATTGTCCAGCCCAGACTCTGAGGTCCAGCTCTGAGGGCCATCTGGCAGTTCCTTCACTGTGAGAAGTAAAGTTACAGGGAGCCTGGCAAAAGGCCTTCTTGGTAGTTGCACCTGCCCTGTGGAATGCCCTCCCGTCAGATGTCAAAGGGCTAAACGATGATATGACTTTTCAAAGACATCTGAAGGCAGCCCTGTATCGGAAAGCTTTCAATATCTGATGTTTTGTTGTGTTCCTTTATAGTCTGTTGGAAGCTGGCCAGAGTGGCTGGAGCAACCCAGTCGGATGGGCACGGTACAAGTAATAAATTGTTATTATTATTTACACATGCATATTATCGAGACTATTCCCATTGCCTGTATTAATTGTCAGATTGTGACCACTTTGTACAATTTAACAGCAAGGGTCAAAGATCACTGCTTCTCACACCAGTGTGAGAGCCAGTGTGGTGTGGTAGTTAAGAGCGGTAGACTCGTAATCTGGTGAACCGGGTTTGCGTCTCCGCTCCTCCACATGCAGCTGCTGGGTGACCTTGGGCTAGTCCCACTTCTTTGAAGTCTCTCAGCCCCACTCACCTCACAGAGTCTTTGTTGTGGGGGAGGAAGGGAAAGGTGAATGTTAGCCGCTTTGAGACTCCTTCGGGTAGTGATAAAGCGGGATATCAAATCCAAACTCTTCTTCTTCTTCACACCACAAAAGGCCTTTTTTTTTTTGTTCCCCATACAAGCACTGGGGGAAATGACCTAGCTCCAAGGAGCTTAAAGTGGTGTGCGTGGTCCCTGCCACCATTTTGTCCTCATAACAACTTTCTGTGGTAGGTTAGGTTGAGTGTCCGTGAGCGGCCAAAGATCAGTTGTGGACCTTCATGGCTAAATGGGGATTTGAACCCTTATCTCCCAGGTCCAAGTCCAACACTCTAACCACTACACCACACCAGCTCTCATTCGTGTGTGTGTGTGTAAAACAATGTGGAATACAAGTTTTGGTTTTCATTTCTTGTTCTTTGGCCAACTGGCCTTTCCAACCATGGATGTTACCTGTAGACTGCCTTGCATACTAACGAAATACAGAAAAAACGAAACAACTGCCAATTGTGGAAAGCTGAAAAAAATGGGAAGAGTCATCTGATCATCTTACTGTCACATGTTCGTAATCCTGTCCCAGCTCGTGGGATCCGGCCACCACTTCCCTTTCGGCAATCCACTGCTCCAAGTCATCCACTTCGCGGTTCAACTGGAACAGCCTGTGTCTCTCGTCCAACTTGCCTCTCCTCTCCTCAGCGAGGTCTTTCAGGCCTGCGTACAGCTTGTCTACTTTGGACTGCCGCATGCTAATGCGCTCACTGAGGGGAAGACAAGGGATTGTGTGAGAAGAGAGTCAAATCCACCCACTTAAAACAAAATTTCAACATACAATTTTATTTGAAGGCATAGTTCCTCTTTCTACTACGAAAGTGCCGCGGGCACTAGGCACAAAATTAGGGTTGTCATGTTTCAAACAGTGAAAATCTGGACAGAAAACTTGTTGAGCTTCTTTTCCCCCCTGCCCAAAGTTGTTGAGCTTCTTTGGCAAATTCGCAAAAAAGGAGGAAGTTTCTGAGCTATTTTTGAGGGAAATCATCAATACGGGTTTCCATACTGTCAGATTCCGTAACAGTTGCTCATGAGTAAAGACCAAGTCCATCTTGTCTTTCAACTATCTATATTGTGCAAACTACCGTATTTTTTGCTCCATAAGACACACTTTTTTCCTCCTAAAAAGTAAGGGGAAATGTCTGTGTGTCTTATGGAGCGAATGTGTGGTCCCTGGAGCTGAACTGCCGAGGGGCAAAAGCAGATCGTGTTTAAAAAAGAGAGAGAGAGAGAGAGAGAGAGAGAAGGGGGTGTTGAAAGGAAGCCCGCTGAGCAGCTGCTCAGCAAATGATCGGGGAGAGAGATAAGGGAGAGAGATTCCAGCCCCGCCTCCTTGCAGAGGGAGGCTGTTTCCCCAGCGACATGTGACTGGCTGATTAGATTATCTGTCTGGAAACTGTAGAAATGGCTCCCTTTCCTGAAGCTGCAGAATTGTGAGTTAAACCCCATAAAACAGGATTTTTTCCCCTTTGCAAAGTAAGCTCAACAACTTTGAGCTGATCCTCAAAAAATGGGGCTTTTCTCCTTTGCAAAAGAAGCTGCAGAGATTTGAGCTGATCCTCAAAAAAATGGGGCGTTCCCCCTCTAAAAACTAGGAGCGTCCTATGGTCAGGTGCGCCTTATAGAGAGAAAAATATGGTATGTACAGTGCGGAGCTACTCTAAAACATGACCACCTAGTCTCTAGCAGAATCCGGAAGTGCCCCTTTCCGGTTGCAGTGCCAACACCAGAGTTTCGGCACCCTAAAGTGCCGCCTCCTTGGTCCCCTGACCCCTCTGCGCAAAGCGAGCGCCAGAAACGGTGTCTCCCCCTCAGAGTGAGTCTGCGGAGCGGTGCTGGGTCTCTCTGCAGCATCCTGCAGACCCCTTCCCACTTGGCTGCTCCCAGGTAACTCTTCCTCCCCCAGGGAGGAGCTGGAAGACTCACTGGGAGACGTGTCCGTCGACAACAAAGGCTGAGGCTGCCGGTACCCACTCAGTGCCGGACTGGCAGGGGAGGGCATGTCCCTGACACATACGTTCGGATTTTCCCAGACATTTTAGCGCCTTCCGCCCAGACACTACTTCTGGCGGCAGTATTCCGGTTACATCCGGGAAATTCCTGACGTACGGCAACCCGACACAAAATGGCCACTGCTAGGTTGTGGCATAATACAAAATGGCTGCCGCACTGTAAAGCATAGAAAATGGCACCCCAGCCATTGCCATACACAGACAGAAGCTCTTTGCCCCTCTCATCTGCTCAGAATGGATGGCAGGGTGAATGTCCAATTCGGGCAACGGGTGAAATGTACAAGGAAGGAAAGGCTGAGTCAGTGCAAACAGGAACTGAGCAGGAAGAATGGAGAGTCTCTCATGCCCTGTGGATATTTTGAGGGGATATTTACTGAGACCTTTCATAGGTGCCGTTGGTGGTACTGGCAGGTACCCTGGAGCCTGGGGGGCCCACACTGTTGACTCCAGGTAGATGCAATCCGTGTCTGCCTAACTGCTGAATGACTAAATTTACTGTTTATTTGCTTTAGATATAAATGGGGTTACCCCTTTTGCTCACTGATTTCAGGTACATTATCCTAAGCAAGCGCTGATTACGTGTGCTGCCAGCACAGATATACGGTGAAATTGCTTACAAATTCAATTTTTCTTATTTTAGTGGTGTGTTTACTTACCAGTGAAAAAATGCAGGCACATTTAAGCTCAAAGAAACATGCAAACTATATTTCCTAATTCCTAGAGTCCCACCCCTTTCTGCTTTTTAGTGGTTTTACTAAGACAGGTGGATTAGAGGGGGGGGTTACTAAAAAACATTTGGCTTTATTATTATTTTTACGTTGTAACAGTAACAGGAGAGCATGAGCAGTATTGTTAGGCTTTTTCTGTTTGTCAATTTGTTTGGGATGATTTGGATTTTTTAGTGGCATGGTTATAATAGGTTTTTTTCTGCATGTGCTCACACATTTCACATCCTGTTGATTCCCCTGAAGCCAAACAGACACCCAGAATTAGTTGTAAATAATAATTATCACACCTTATTGGACTTGGCTCTTGCACCCGAGATGGGGATCTTCAGGCCTGGGGGCCAAATGTGGTCCCTTATCTCTCTATCTGGCCCTTGGGACTCTTACCAGTCCATGCCCCCCACACTGCAAGTCACAGCCCTTTCCTAGCCCTGCTCTACAGCATCCTTGACTGCTTTTGCCTAGCTGGAATATGTCCATAATCTTAGACAATGCTTCTGGCTTGCCTGGACGGAGAAATGTTTGTGTGGAAAAAGCTCTGCCTTTTGCATGGCCTACTACACGAGCCTACGAGTAAAATCCACTGCTCTGCCCATTTTTCCTTCTGGCCCCACCCATGTGCCATGTGGCCCCTGAAATGTTGCTTGTGATGGAATGTGGCCCTCATTCCGCAAAAGGTCCCCCTGCCCTGCCTTCCACCTTTCCAGTTATTGATGCAATCTGCCAGTGCTGCCTGCTGTCATATTTGGGAAGCTGGCAGCTCAGTAAATTTGGGAAACATCGGCCTATTGCCCCTGATCTAGCTCATCGATTGTGGCGGAGCTAGGACGCCAGAACAAAGTTCACAAAATCTGACAGTTTCCAGTTTTGTTTGTTTTAAAAAGGCAAGCCTGGGAGATGTGCGCTAAGATACTTTCCAGACCTGACAGCCTGATTCTACGACTTTTTCCCATGACCCAGAGGAAAAGGCTCAGATGTCCAGGATTTCCGCCAGCGATAAATGCTATTGATAAACAGATCATCCACATCACTGGAAAGGCTTCTTCCGCAGCCTGAGTGCGTTTAAATTTCCAAAGGAAGCCAATGCAATTTTGATCGATGCATCGCTTATTTCCTGTCCAATGAACGACAATTTAGGAGCACATGCAAGTTGGCAAATCGTTTCTGGATCCAATACAGAACAGGACAGAGGAGGAACTAACCCTCTCCATGAACCCTTTTCCTCCCAGTTTTATCTGCCCAGTTTATGCTGAATTCTAGCATCAGCTGTCAAATATATGTACTTATGAATTATTTACCATTTCCTTTGCATTTGGGTTTTTTCCCCATTTGGCGCTCCCTGCCTCCAGTTTCCTTTTTCAGGGGACAATCGTCTCTGATTTATACAGCTGTTCATCTTGAACTTCTGGTTACCTTTGTCCGTTTGATATAAATGCCTCCATCTTACCCTTCTTTGGAACCTCCCTGCAGGTCAGTGGACAGCGTGCAAGCGATACTCTGAATTCTACCTTCGTTCCTTTTCTCTTTTTAATAACTAAATATGTCTTTCTTTATTCTTATTATTGGAATTTGTAACCCACCTGAAAGGATTCACTGGAGGTTAAAAGGGGTACTAAACTTAAAAAGGACAACAAAAAGCATCTAAAAATATAAAAACACTCTTTGGGTATCATTTATTCACAGGCAGGATAGGGAATGTTAAATATTTATCTGTGTGGTATGTTCCTATTGGCAACTCCGTTGCTCAGGTTCAACAGTATTTCTCCCAGTAGTCTGACAGAAGCCTGGCACTACTGGATAACTGATCAGCTTAAAGCACGGGTGTCAAACACAAGGCCCGGGGGCCTAATCCGGCCCGCCAGACCTCGTCATGTGGCCCGTGGACATAGCTGTCAAGCATCTAAGGCGTTGCCAGGTGCTCTCCCGGCAAAAAGAATATCCCGGTTAATTCCCGGATCACAGAAAGCAACTTTTCTTCCCCCCTCCCCTTGCCTCGGCATCTTTTCACCAATTGCTAGCCCCGGTGGGCGGGCGGATGGCGCGGCTGCGCCAATCGGCAGCCCCAGCGGGGCTCTTTCCCTCCCGGCAAGGAGGGAGCAAGTTCTTCCCCACCTCAGTCTCAGACCAAGGATTTAAAGGCCACTCTCGGCATAATGGAAGGGAAAGGAGCCCCACCCGGGAAGGAGAAGGAGAGCTCGTAGCGGCTGCCAGAGGGGAGGGAGGAAGGGCCGACCTCGTCTCTTGTGCTGTTGTATTTTTATTTTAAACCGCCGCCCTCCACCACAACAGCCACCGCCACCACTCCCCTCTTAAATTTTCTCCCTCCCGGCAAAGCGGCTCCCCTCCCCCAAGCAGCAGCAACGTCAAAGTTGCTCCTCGTCCTCCCTCCCCGGCTCCTTGTCAAAGCGGCTTCCCCTTCCCCCACCACTGGGGCAGGCACCTCCTTGTTTTGCTTTTCAAAAGGGAAAATAACCCATCCGTTGGTTTCCCCTCTTGTCTTTTTCTTTGGTGTTGTTTGTGTGTCTCGGTCTCCCTTTCCTCTGCCGGCTGAGGAAGCCACCAAGAGGCAGCAAACCTGAGCGCTTCTGTCTCACAGCCCCTCACCAGGCTCAGCCTGGAGAAACTTCAGCCTGGAGAAGAGGGAGAAACTTCAGCCGCCAAACAAAATCACAAGCGGCCAAACAAAAATCACGGCTGCTGCCCGCCTCTGACACTCGCGGGAGATCAGAACTGAGGCTGAGAGAGGTGCTGCGCAGCGCTGAGATCTCCAATCTCTTCCTTCCTTCCTTCCTTCCTTCCTTCCTTCCTTCCTTCCTTCCTTCCTTCCTTCCTTCCCTCCCTCCCTCCCTTCTCTCTCTCTTTCTTTCTTTCTTTCTTTCTTTCTTTCTTTCTTTCTTTCTTTCTTTCTTTCTTTCTTTCTTCCTTCCTTCCTTCCTTCCTTCCTTTCTTCCTTTCTTCCTTTCTTCCTTTCCTTCTCTCTCTCTTCCCTGCCTCCCAGGATTCCCCTGCAAGTTCTCAGGATTTGGGGTTGTTTTTACAGAAGCAAAGAATAGGAGAGTTGGAAGGGACCCCCAAGGGTCATCTAGTCCAACCCCATGCAATGCAATATTTCCCTCCCCATATACTTTTTTTTTAATGAGGGAGGAGTAGCAAGTGGGAGGGGACAGATCATATCCTTCAAGGTTATGAAAACCAAGCCTTACGAGGAGCGCTGGGAGGAGAGATGACAGCCATTTGCAAATATCTTAAGGAGGGTAGGACTGGAACCCATGGCTTCAAGTTACAAGAAAGGAGATTCCGACTAAACATACAGGAGGGGAAACACTTTCTTGTGCTCCAATTCAGTGGTAAACAGGGTGGATTTGATTTAAATCACTAGTCTTAAATCACTAGGCTTGATTTAAAAATCTTTTTTACAGAAAGACTCATTCTTGCTGGTATAATCTTAATATTTACAACCATATGAAGGTTTCATTTTTGGAATAATAAATGTTCAGAGTAGTATTTGTATGTTTAAAATATATTTGTATGTTTTAAAAAAAATTACTGTCTGTTACCAAAAATCATTTTTCAATAAATTGTACAATAATTGTACATTTGAATATCTACTTGCCATTATTCTGACTATGTTTCTGCTTTCAGAGCTAGTTATTACTTACATTATTGCAAAAACAGTAATAATTGAATGCAGTGACAATAATTTATGATAATAAAGAGTGGACACATAGTCCTACAGATACAACCGGCCCTTTGAGGGTGACCAAACTGCTGATGCGGCCCCCGATGAATTTGAGTTTGACACCCCTGGCTTAAAGGTTTAAACAAAGTTCCCCATGACATCCAAACTTGAGGAACTGGTTTGTTTAAACTATGGTTACTGAGAGCATACCTTAGCTCCAGATCCAACCTTGTTCTGGAACCATACCATAGGCAAACCATGGTTTCCTGAGAACAAATGTCATGGGAAACTGGGGTTAGTTTAAAAGTAGAAGCTGAAGCTTTCAGTTCTCCTCCTCCTCTGGTGTGCAAAAGAGGAGGGCTTAAGCAGTATTATTCACACAGTGGGGCACATGTGTGTTTACTGGACCATAGTCTAAGCTTACCATTTGTTGGTTGGTTAGCCAGGGTGGGGAGTGCAGAAAGGAAACTATGCTTGATGGACTTAAATCCAGCATGGCAGTTCTTACAATTCCTTGGGGAAACGGCAAACTACAAATATATAAAAAAGCAACCGTCACCTCTCTGGATGGTTGTCTGCCACCAAAGTCCTGCTAGTCTTGGACAGCTGGTGCACTGTCTCAGCATAGTCTTCTACGGCCTGCTCCAAAATCTGGTGTTTCTTCAACATGGAAACTGCACTTTGTTCATCCTAAAGTGGCGAGAGAGAACAGCGTCATTTTCTTTGCATGGCACCATGATGGAGGGTGTGCGTTTTGGTGTGCGTCAATAGTTGAAGCCAAGGATGCAGGGAGGGCTTCACCTAACAAACCCTGTCAGGAGACGCTCCCTCCCTTCTTCCCCTGTGCACCCCCCTAAAGTGGTTCAGGGGTGTGTGTGTGTGTGTGTGTGTGTCAGAGAACCCCCAGAACAGGGACTGAGGGGAGGGGGAATTGTTGTCTTTTATTGGTGATTTTAAGGCATCGATCATTTTAATGAGACAAAGTTGCAGGAGGCGTCCACTAACATGCACAGACGCAGTGCTGCCCCTCCGTCATGCTGCTGTCTGCTCCCAACTCAGTAACATCCAGAGGCAGACCCACACCAAGATAAGAGGGGGCGGAAAGAGGGCTGAAGTGCACTAGGGTCCAGGAGCAGCTCTAGGGGGGCAGAGTATAATAATATAATATAAATGTATTATTTTGGTCACAGACCAGTTCCAGTTCACATACAATATCAGGGAAGTCTTTAGCCTGTTAAACGTCATTGGGAAGATCTATTCCAGATACTTGCTAAACAAGCTATCAAACTGGTTGGAGAGTAATAATATCATTGCTGATGAACAGGCAGACTTCCGCCCCGGAAGATCTACAACTGATCAAATATTAATATTGAACCACCTGGCTGAAAAGTACGCAGACAAAACTCCTAAAACCCTGCATGTGGCCTTTATCGATTTCAAACAGGCCTTCGACCGGATTTATAGGAAAAAGCTATGGATAAAACTGGCTACCACAACAATTGATCGTCGTCTTCTCCTTCTGATTATTATATCAGGGAAGTCATAAAACACAATAGGGATACATTTGAATTTGCAATTGGGTATAACAGGGATAATACAGATATAGCAGCAGTTAAAATATATAAGTTAAATCTTAATCACTAAAATATAACCTAAAATTGTCATTTAAGGCCTTAGTCATTATGGTAGCACAGCTGGACCTAATGGTCAGGGGTACTTTTACCTTTACCTTTTAACCCAGGTGTCAGAAAATGTTATTTATGTATGCAACTACTGCGGCGCGTGTTTCGTTAGCCCCAAAATGGAAAGTGAGTGAGGTTTCAACTAAAGAGTATTGACAACTTATGAATATGAGCAACTTGCAGATTTAACATATAGAATAAGAGAGCAAGAAGAACGTACATTTAAAGAAGACTGGAAAACATTTATTGAATATGTGGGAAATAATTGTATACAGTTGAAAATGCTGGCAGCATTAAGATAAATTCAACAGAGTAAATATTTTTTGATGGGTGTAAAAGTGGGAAATTGATTTGAACGGTTATAGTAAAATATGCATGGATGTAGGATGTGTAAACTGAACCATGGAAAGAGAAGAAGGGAAGTCATTGGGTATTTCAAAGTTTGTAAAATGTTTATTTGAAATTGTAAGATGGAAAATTTAATACAGAGAAACAGGTTGTGAATTAGCTGATAGTGCCAGGCTAGGTCGCAATTATAATATGACCTATAACCAAGGCAAGTCAATGTGAACCAAGTAGAGGAATTCAAATACAGTCGTATTTCCCCCCAGAAGTCGAACAGAATCTGTTCCGTAAGTCCGTTCGACTTCCAAAACATTTGGAAACCAAAGTGTGGCTTCCGATTGGCTGCAGGAAGCTGCTGCAGCCAATCAGAAGCCACGGAAGCCCAGTCGGACGTTCAGGTTCCAAAGAACGTTTGCAAACTGGAACAATCACTTCCGGGTTTGCGGCGTTCGGGAGCCAAAACGTCCGAGTACCAAAGTGTTTGGGATCCAAGGTACGACTTTATAAACTTACCTGGGATATTTTGTTTGTTTGTTTGAAAAAAGTGTTCACAAACTAGGACTGGGGGAAAAAGGGGGCCTTCTTGATCCACCCTAACAATAACTTGAGAATCCACAGCATATAAAGCAAGTAAGAGAAGCGGCAGCAAAGGAAGACGATGGGGATTGATTTCTCTTAAGTGGTTCAATCATGTTCTAAAACTGACTTCAGCGAGCGCGCACTGAGAAGCACAAGAGTTTTGGGGAACAAATGACAGGTATCTGCTGGCTCACTCCAGCTACCCTGTGCAGTCGCACCTTTTTGCTGTAGCTGTATTTTGTAAACTCACAGAACCTTGACATGTTCTGACCGTGTCTGGGTGGCAGTTCTTGCTGGGTATCTCTGTGTCATTAAACATACCGTATTTTTTGCTCCATAACGCGCACAGGACCATAACGCTCACCTCGTTTTTAGAGGAGGAAAACAAGAAAAATATTTTTTTCTGCTTTTCCTCCTCTAAAAGGCTGGGAGGGAGGGAGGGAAGAGAGAGAGAAGGAAGGAAGAGAGAGAGAGAGGAAGAGAGAGGGAAAGAAGGAGGGAGAGAAGGAGGGAAGAGAGAGAGAGAAGGAAGGACGGATGGAAGGAGAGGGGGGGAAGCATCTCCCTCCCTCCTTGTGCTCTCCAGGGGTGGGGGAGGAATGGACATCCCGAAAGAGCTGCTTTCGCACAGACTTTTCCCCTTCCTTTTTAGGAGGAAAAAAGTGCGCGTTATGGAGCGAAAAATACGGTAAATGAAGCCAGACTTTCCACAGAAAGGAGAGGAAAAAAACACAAAGAGAGAGAAATAGAAATGTAGAAAAATTGAACCTTTTAATCAAAGCAGCAAAAATAGAAACAGGCACTGACTATTAGAAGATGAATTCTGGGCTAAATGATGCTTATAACTGCGCCAAGGCATTAAACTTCTCCACCAGTCAAATGATTTGTAGAACTTGAAAGAGATTTCTGCTGGGCAATAACTGTTATTCATTTATCTCTGTCTACCTCTGCAACTCTCTGGGGAGAATTTCATAAAAACACATGGGACCCATTGGCGTTGGGCGGTAGAAGAATAGAATTGTAGAGTTGGAAGGGATCCCAAGGGTCATCTAGTCCAACCCCCGGCAATGCAGGAATCTCAGCTAAAGCATCCATGACAGATGGAGAAAACAAGCCTGCTCCATCTTCCATGCGACAGCTCTTGGCAAAACTTTCCTGTCACCTGCGACCTCTACCTGGTTCTTCTAACAGGAAATGTCAGGGACCAAACCTGGGATTTTCTGCATGCAAAGGATGCGCTAGGTACAGACGACCCCCCCACTTACGCAGGGGTTACGTTTCCAGGTACCGCACGTGTGAGTAAAATAACGTATAGTAGGGAACACCACCTAAAAAGCCTGTAAACACCTTCTAAACGTCTATAAACTCTTGAAAATCCCAGCAGCAGTTATTAGCCGTTTTCGCATCACTTTTGCAGTTTTTGAGATCATATTCGAGCTGTTTTTGCCATTTTCGCACCTTTTTGCCATTTAAATCGAATTTATTTATTTATTTCCTTGTGTCACACAAAGATGAGGTCGCGAGTGAGTCAAATGTGCCTTAAGTGGGGAGTTGCCTGCATATCCGTTGCGTTTTCCTGCACTAGATTGCTGTACGCTTGATGACTGAGGTAACTGAACGTACTCCACCCCATGGCACTGTGTTTGAGATGGTATGTTGCATTTGTGGTGTCAGATAACCTAATCATACATGCAAGTATACCTGAAGGAGCGTCTCCACCCCCATCGCTCAGCCCGGACACTGAGGTCCAGCTCCGAGGGCCTTCTGGCGGTTCCCTCACTGCAAGAAGTGAGGTTACAGGGAACCAGGCAGAGGGCCTTCTGGGTGGTGGCGCCCGCCCTGTGGAATGCCCTCCCATCAGATGTCAAGGGAATAAACAACTATCTGACTTTTAGAAGGCATCTGAAAGCAGCCCTGTTTAGGGAGGTTTTTAATGTTTGCTCTTTTATCATGTTTTTAGTATTATGTTGGAAGCCGCCCAGAGTGGCTGGGGAAACCCAGCCAGATGGGCGGGGTATAAATAATAAATTATTATTATTATTATTATTATTATTATTATTATTATTATTATTATTATTACAGTGGTCCCTCGACTTACGAAATACTCGACATCCAAATTTTTCGATTTACGAATGAAAAAGGTGGCCGCACGCCTACGAATTATTCGACATCTGAATGGAAATCGTTGCCGGTTTTAGATGCGGTTTCCTCGACTTACGAATTTTTCCGAATATTTTTTCTCCCAATGCATTCCTATGGGAAATCACTTGTTTCGACTTATTATATTGTATTATTATTATTATTATTATTATTATTATTATTATTATTATTAGAGAGAACATGGTTGGAATGTGTGCTTCTAATCAAGTGTACGGATATCAGATTGACAGTACATGTCTATGTTGAACCAGTCCTAAGAACCATTGGGGCCCATAGCTCTATGAAGGGTATATGGGATACTTGGCAACAAAACTGCAGTCCCTCTCATAAAATGGCAGTTCCCAGAGTCCATCGAAGCCATGTCAATTAGCCTGGTTTCCAAACTGGAATAAACCGATGGTGCGGGTGTCCCCTGGTGCCCATAGGCCACGTCTACATGGATGCCGACTTACCTTGGCCTTTTCTTCTGACATCATGTAGAGTTCCTGTTCGCTCATCCAGGCTTCGGCCTCCGCAGCGTCAAAGTAGTACTGCTGGGCTTTGTGGGACTCTTCAAGGCGCTTGTGGCGTTTCTCCGTCTCCTCTATCAGGAGGCTCCACAGCTGCTGCAAGTCTGCGAGCCGCTGCTGGATTGCTTCGGCGTTAAGGCTGCTGTCTGTAATGATGTTTTGGCTCCTTTCGAAAATGTCGTCGATGCGAGGCTGGTGCCCCTGGATTTCCTTCTGAAGTGTCTAATGTGGGAAATTCAACACTCGGATTGGAAATAGCTCATCGAACAAACACTTTGAAAAGAAAGACAACGGGAAGTCATCCAGGAGGGCAGACTCCCATTTGGGAATTTGAGAGAAAGCGAGAGCACAAAATGTTCTGGCAGTACCTGTGCTTCCATCAGTCATTTTGGCCCAGGGGCATAAATTCCAGCGGGCTAAAGGACTCATTGCTACTACGGGGAAGGCAACTCGAAGGCCTTTGGGCCTTTATGTTACACTCACCACAGAGACTGGTATCTCCAGGGTGACTTTCACATCTTAGAATCATAGAGTTGGAAGAGACCACAAGGGCCATCCAGTCCAACCCCCTGCCAAGCAGGAAACACCATCAAAGCATTCCTGACAGGTGGCTGTCAAGCCTCTGCTTAAAGACCTCCAAAGAAGGAGACTCCACCACACTCCTTGGCAGCAAATTCCACTGTCAAACAGCTCTTACTGTCAGGAAGTTCTTCCTAATGTTTAGGTGGAATCTTCTTTTTTGTAGTTTGAATCCATTGCTCCGTGTCCGCTTCTCTGGAGCAGCAGAAAACAACCTTTCCCCCTCCTCTATATGACATCCTTTTATATATTTGAACATGGCTATCATATCACCCCTTAACCTTCTCTTCTCCAGGCTAAACATACCCAGCTCCCTAAGCCGTTCCTCATAAGGCATCGTTTCCAGGCCTTTGACCATTTTGGTTGCCCTCCTCTGGACACGTTCCAGCTTGTCAGTATCCTTCTTGAACTGTGGTGCCCTTGCATCACAGTTCAAGAATCTTGCAGTGTTAACATTTAATACAGGGTTTCCCAACTTTGGCTTCCCAGCTGGTTTTGGACTACAATTCCCATCATCCCTGACCACTGGTCTTGCTTGCCAGGGATGATGGGAGTGTTATGATTTTTATCCAAGCCGAGCAGCAAACAGCTGCAGCGAGGCTGGTATGACTTATGCCTGGACCCGTGAGAAAGCTAGCTTATCTGCTTTCTGTACAATGTGATGTTTATGTTTCACTGTACTATTGTACTCAATACATTTGTACTCCCTCTTCTGGCTAGACCTGATGCTGGACGGACGTTTTATGCCAGCTCTGTCTTACTGAGATGGCAGCAGAGATTCTCTCTGCCCTTTTCCTACAATAAATAGTTTAGCCTTAATAATGGCTTGTGTGTGTTGCTCTTCATGCTGCAGAACAATCACATATGACTGCGCCACCAGAGTACTCCAGTAGCCGGGGATGTGCGCACACGGCTTTGCTCTGACTTTGGGGCAGTCTCACAAACTGCCCCAGGCGGGATATTTGCTGACAGGGAGTTGTAGTCAAAAAACAAAACAAAATGGAGACCCTAGGTTGGGAAACTCTGATTTAATACAACACAAGATGTGTGTTGGGACCACAGACTTGTTATTTATATTTGCACACTGTCTTTCCACATAAATGGTGCCAAGGTGCCACCCCTTGAGTTTCAACACCCGCTGTCCATGGCAGTAGAGTCCGCATGCAGGAGAATCCAATGACAAGCGTAACCTATAGGGCAGGTTGCTTTAACCGGATCGCTTTACCCTGGCCTTTTGACATCTGAAATGTATGTTTTTAGGACCCACCCTACTCCTGTGAGGGTGGGTCCTCATTTGTTTTAACTGTTTTTAATCCTGAATTTTAAATTGTTGTCACCAGCCCTGGGACCTGTTGGTGAGGGGTGGGTAATACACTTGATCACCACCAACACCACCACCACCCATCCTGGAGGGACATTGGGAAGAGAGGATTCAACCTCTGACATTGCCATTGATGTCTTAGGTGAGATTTGGGCGATATCTCTATACCACGGTCTCACAATCTGTAAAAAGGGCACAACACTTTTGCCAAATCTGACCACAATGCAAAGTGTACACTAAAGACTAGGAGGTGGCCAGGTGCCGGGGGGGGGGTGAGAGATTTCAAAAATGGCAAATGTGCCTTCTGGGCTCTACTTGTGTGTTTGTGGGTCAAAGTGATACAAGTACTTCTTTTCGTCTGTCCGCCTGCTCAATTTTGTTGGATGACCCCAGGTTCTAGTATGATGAGAGAAAGCACGCCTAAAGGCCTCCCTTGATAGTCTGCCCATTTGGGAATCATTGTCCTACTTTGGATCCAGGCAGATTTAGCCACTTACCTGATTCTTCTTAATGAGCAACTGTACAGTCTGGAGGTTGTGCCCATGATCTGTCGATGTGGCAATGGGCATCCTCTCTCCAACCCACAACTAGAGGGGGGGAAATAAGATGGCAAAGTAACACAATGGTATATCCATGGGAAATGAAGGGTAACAGGGAGACCCAACCGTTGCAGCTAGTAGCCACTGGTGATCTTATCCTCTATGAATCTTATCTCCTTTTAACTTGGTGGGTGCAAGTTACCGTATTTTTCGCTCTATAAGGCGTATTTTTCGCTCTATAAGGCGCATCTGACCATAGGACGCACATAGTTTTTAGAGGGGGAAAGCCCCAATTTTTTGAGGATCATCTCAAATTCCTGCAGCTTCTTTTGCAAAGGAGAAAAGCCCCATTTTTTTGAGGATCAGCTCAAATCTCTGCAGCTTCTTTTGCAAAGGAGAAAAGCCCCATTTTTTTGAGGATCAGCTCAAAGTTGTTGAGCTTACTTTGCAAAGGGAAAAAACCCTGTTTAATGGGGTTTAACTCACAGTTCTGCAGCTTCAGGAAGCCATTTCTACAGTTTCCAGACAGATAATCTAATCAGCCAGTCACATGTCGCTGGGGAAACAGCCTCCCTCTGCAAGGGGGCGGGGCTGGAATCTCTCCCTTATCTCTCTACCCGATTGTTTGCTGAGCAGCTGCTCAGCGGGCTTCCTTTCAACACCCCCTTCTCTCTCTCTCTCTTTAAAAAAAAAGCACGATCTGCTTTTGCCCCTGGGCAGTTCAGCTCCAGGGACCACACATTCGCTCCATAAGACGCACAGACATTTCCCCTTACTTTTTAGGAGGGAAAAAGTGTGTCTTATGGAGCGAAAAATACAGTACGTGCTGCATAAAGAAGAGCTTGCTTTTGTCTTCCCTGAATCTCCCGCCACTCAATTTCATTGGACGAAATCGGGCTCTATTACTTTGGGAGAAACTGGAAAAACTTCTCTCTACCCGCTTTCTCAGCAAGTGGACTTTGGAAGAACTTTGAAACTCACAATTTCGTCCTCCACATCCCGGTTGAACTGGTGGATCTCCTTGGAGGCCAGCAGGTGGGCCTTCCTCTCGGTCAAGGGTTCTAGCAGCTCCACAAACTTCTTCTCCACGATGAAGCGTTTGCTGTCAACTTCGTCGGCACTCTTGCCCTCCTGGCTCAGCGCCTGGGCCTGGCTCTGCAGCTCCTCGATCTCTTTCTTGCGAACGTCCATTTGGTTCTCAAGCATCTAAAATGGCAGGGAGAGGAAATGTGCAGGTTCACTAGCCATTCTCTTCCAGTGCGATGCTGCTGCAGCAGCCTTCCCCAACCCGTTGCTCTTTGGAGGTTGTTCGACTCCAGCTTCCATCAGCCCCAATCAACTTGTGGGGCTGTGAAGGAGTGTAGCCCAAAACATCAAGAGGGCACCTGGTGGGAGAAGGTTGTACTACTAGGAAAGTGTGTTGTTGTTGTTATAATAAATTAAAAAAATGTCCAGTAGCACCTTAAAGGTAAAGGTGAAGGGACCCCTGACCATTAGGTCCAGTCGCGGACGACTCTGGGGTTGCGGCACTCATCTCGCTTTATTGGCCGAGGGAGCTGGCATACAGCTTCCGGGTCATGTGGCCAGGATGACTAAGCCGCTTCTGGCGAACCAGAGCAGCACACAGAAACGCCATTTACCTTCCCGCTGCAGCGGTACCTATTTATCTACTTGCACTTTGACGTGCTTTCGAACTGCTAGGTTGGCAGGAGCAGCGACCAAGCAACGGGAGCAAACCCCGTCATGGGGATTTGAACCGCCGACCTTCTGATCGGCAAGCCCTAGGCTCTGTGGTTTAACCCACAGCGCCAACCGTGTCCCTAGACACACCTTAGAGACCAACTAAGTTTGTTCTGGGTATAAGCTTTTGTGTGCATACACACTTCTTCAGATAACTCTTGTTGTTATGTTATGTATTCTGTGTTTCAATTTTGTATTTTAATGTTGCAACCTGCACTGAGACCTTACAGTGAAGGACAAGTAAATTAATAAATAATCATAATAATCATAATAATCATAATCATAAATGCTTTAAGAGTGAGGAATTTCAGCCACCTTGGGTGCTCGGTGTATGGAAAGGCAGTTGTGTTATTTTAATTTTGGAAACAAGGAAATGCATATATTTATATCTTTCTCTATCTCCAACCACCTCTCCTCGCTGAAAGAAGCTGCTCCGATCACTTCACCTGTTGCTTCTTCAGCAGGATATTGACGCTGGTGAGGTCCTTGCCGTAGTCGTCTGACTGAATCTGGCTTTCCAAGCCATTCAGCCACTTATCCAAGTCAGCGCAGCTCTGGGTGAACAGCTCAGCCTTGTTGGCATCAAAAAGCCGCTGGGCCTTGGTCTGGGTGGTGCTTTCCAGCACTTCCCACATACGGTGCAGACTCGTCAGCTTCTCTTTCACGATTCCCTCCGTTTCGGGTTTCTCGGCGGTGAGCTGCATCCCTTCCTGCAAACAAACAGAAACCCTTTAAGCTTTGTGGGTTAGAACAGCCTGGGGATCAGAAACAAGTGGATGTTAATGTTTTCTTCCTTCCTTTTCCATAGAACAACTAAGCTTGCGCGGGTATGTTACTTGAAATTAAAAACCAATTTAAAAATACCGTATTTTCCAGCATACAAGACGACTTTTTAACACAGGAAAATCTTCTCCCAAGTTGGGGGTCGTCTTGTACGCCGGGTATAGTCTTTCTGGCGATGCGGGGTTGCGCCCCACCTCAGCTGCCATGGAGCCCGGGCTGGGCGTGGGCGGTGAGCGCGAAGGGCTGCTGTGCGAGATGGGAGGCCTGGGCCCCGGCGGCGGGAGTGGCGGAGGCCTGGGCAGCAGCAGTGTGTGGTTGGAAGAGGGGTAGCCTTATACAGCAAGTATACCCCAAACTCTGTATTTTAACTTTAAAAGTTGGGGGTCGTCTTATACCCCCAGTCGCCTTGTACGCCAGAAAATACGGTATATAACGTGAATCAGCTGTTACCTTGCTGATTCAAAGAGGAGATTTGTGAAGCAGGTAGGCCTTATTCTCTCCACATTAAAGGCTGGAGGGAAAGCTGAGGGAACAGCTGTTCTGCGGTGACTGAGAGGATTCCTGGCTGGAACGAGACTTGAGCCAAGGACTTTAAAGCTCAAAGCTGGCATTCTTATCTTACTAAATCAGCTAGGCCTCTCTGCAGCCTGGAAACTTCCCTAAGTATAGTAGCTTGGATCCTACATATTATGCATGAAAACACCAGCCTTTAGCTGCCGCCCAGGTGAAAAACAGAGCTCACTGTCACTGCTCTCACAAGGTAACTGCAGGAAGGTTGGTGCGGGTGAGGATTTCAAAACACTTTGTGCACAACAGAAGAAATTAGACAAATTCACAGCACTGCCTCGACACATTCAGGAGGAATTCTTTTGCCACATCAAACTAGTATTAACAAATAATAATGATAATAATAATAATAATAATAATAATAATAATAATAATAATTTATTATTTGTACCCCGCCCATCTGGCTGGGTCTCCCCAGCCACTCTGGGCGGCTTCGAGCAACATTAAAATACATTAACCCAAATGTATTAACCCAAAGGCTTGGCAGTCAAAATGGCGCTGTGTGTCTCCATAGCCAAATGCTCTGAAGCAGGCACCCCCAAACTGCGGCCCTCCAGATGTTTTGGCCTACAACTCCCATGATCCCTAGCTAACAGGACCAGTGGTCAGGGATGATGGGAATTGTAGTCCAAAACATCTGGAGGGCCGAAGTTTGGGGATGCCTGCTCTGAAGCATAAAATGAGCAGGTTTTTTAAAACAAACAAACAAACAGGCGTCTCAGAGACAGTTCCTTGGACATCTTGTGGGCTTTCACACAGCTTTCCCCCCCACACCCGCTCACCTTTTCAATTTTGTCAAGCCATTCTTTGTTGGACCCAAGCTCTGCCATGAAGGCCTGGTGCTTCAGCCACTTGCTGTGCAGGTTCCTCGCTTCATCGTAAGACATGTCCTGCGCTGTAAGCATCTTCTCATTAATCCAGAGCGACAGCTGGGGGGGGGAGAGAAGAAGAGGAGGGGTATTTTTTGTGTTGTGGCTGCGGATGCCTCAGGGGGTGGCTCCTCCAACCATATAAACCCCCCCTCCTCTAAGGAGAATATGATTTGTTCCCATCGTTCTTGTTGCTCTGAGTTGAAAGGGAATGACAGAATGCAGTGGCCTTCCTTGGGTGTTATGCCTCTCCTGCGATGGAGAGTTGGGGATAAGCATGGCGACTCTGCTACCGCCATGTCTGTCTCCACTATGTTGGAAGGTGAATGTTTGCAGTGGGTCATCTTCTCCACTTGTATAGGCTCTCTGCATAATTCGGGTTCTTTGGTGTTATTGAACCACAGCTTCCACCCTCCCTGGCCATTGGCTGACTTTGCCAGGGATGATGTGAGTTGTAATCCATAAACACCTGGGGACCCAAGGATGATTAAAACTCGTCAGATTCCCCAGGATGCTAAACTGGTGAGCAACCTACACAGGTAGAGTAGTCTCCCCACTGCAGACATTGGCTGCATACGCACCATACATTTGAAGCACATTTCGGAAGAGTCTGCTGGATCAGGATAATGGCCCATTCTGTCCTCATAGCGGCCAACCAATTGCCAATGGGAATCCCCAAAGTAGGCCCCGAGTGCAACAGCATTCTTACCACTCGCGATGCCCAACAACTGATACCCAGAGGCGTGTTGCCTCCAACAGTGAAGGTAGAACATAACCAGTCTTGGTGGAGGCTGGAGTAGGTGTCAGGCTAGAGCCAACAGGAGAGCAGCCGCAGCTGTCAGACTTGGAAGGCAGCCCAGGGGTCGAAGGAAGGTTTGTTATAAGAAGAGCAAATGAAAGGGCAGGGGGAAGTTCTCAGCCCAGAGAAACACAGGACGTATCGGAAGATAGTTTGTCCGAGCCTGTTCCTATGCCTCTTAGTGTGATGGCCTGGGATTCAGACTCAGATGCTGAACCTGAGGGATCCCAGCCTGCACAGGATTCCCCGCCTCCAGAACCAGCAGAGCCGGGGCTAGGGCCTGAGTCGGAAGGGTCCTCACCTGTGCTGGATCCTCAGGTGCAGGCATCGGCTGAGTCTGCTCTGGCTCTGGATGGGATGGAGGACCCATTGCCTGCAGGTGCTCCACTCCCAGCCCTGTCAGGGGAAGCTGAGGTTGCCTCTGGGTCCGGTAACCCTCCAGCCTCTCCTGAGCTGCAGAGGCTCAGGGCAGAGAGGCGAAGGGAACTGAGTTCCCGCAGGAGGAGTGCTCGCCTCCAAGCCAGGAGAGGCGAGCCACCAGAGGATCGGGGCCGCCCTATGCCTCGGGGGAGATAAAAGCCGGCCAGCCCCAGCCCCAAGTTGCAGGAGCAACATCGTTGCTGACCAGTTCCTGCTTGAAAGCTGTCCTGCTTTCCTGCCTGAGCTCCTGACCTGCCCTGGTTCCCTGCTTGCCTACCTGTTCCTGACTTTGCCTGACTCCCTGCCCTGCACCCAGCTTCAGTGACTACGGACTGCCTTTATGTTGCACCTCTGACCACAGACTGGACTTGGACCTCGCCTTTCGGGTAACCCACGGGACCAGCACACTTAGTGTGCAAGAACGCAGGAGGGGCAGGGTACAAGAGAAGGGGAAATTGACGTCGCGGTTGCGACGGAAGAGAGTGGTGTTCTCGCGTTGTTTCCAGTGGAAGAGGAACAACGCTGAGGAATCAGATGAGTCATCATCAGGGTAGCCATAAGTCACGAGAGCAGGGAGCTCCGGACAAGTGGCTTGGTTGCTTTCCTTTTCTGAAATAAATTTAACCTTTCACCAAATGAACGTGCATGCGTCTTGCTGCCACTACAGTAGGTAGTACTAGGTGGACCAGTGGCTTGACCCAACGTAAGACGCTCTACACATTTACCGTACTAGCATTCAGCACTTGAGATGTACTCGGCATCCTTGCATTAGGTGCAATACAAGAAAGCCACAGCTCTTGCCTTTGCCTGGGGCTGCTGACCACCTGCTATTGCCAACGAGCCTCTCCCAGATCCGCAGGCCCCCAAACCCATTGGCTGTTCTTCCCGTTTAAGGTTAAGGAAAGCATGTGGCATGTTTAGAAAAAGCCGTGTGCTTTGCATCTCTCCAGCCCACTGCCCCAACAGGAAAATATGTGCACAGTTTGCTGCTTGCAGCAGAAGCCTCCCACACGGAGAGGACCTCGCCTAAGGCGGGCAGTGGAGCAGGATGGCGAGCCCGGCCGCCCCTGGCATTTTTCATTCATTCACGAACATTTGCAAAGGTCACTTCATAAAAGGCTCGTTAAGGGCAGCAATAAAAGGGGAAATGTTCCAGAATTAGAAGAATCTGCCTTTCAGAGGAAGATAACAAAGAGGGCTGTTCATGGACCAAGGAGTTTCCTGCTGGGGCCTCTGTCCCCAAGGCAGCAACATGTTCCTACTGGGTGCCATATTATCCTGACCTATGGAAGGATGCTTTCTCAGGCTCCTGTCCTGGAACATCATGAGATAAGAGCATAGGAAGCTCACACCAAGTGAGGCCACTGGCTCATCTAGCTTAGTACAGTCTATGCTGACTGACAGTGGCTCTTCGAGGTTGCAGGCAGATGTCACAGAATGGCTGGATGCCAAGGAGTGGTGAGAGGCACCAACTGGGGAACCCCCAAGGGAACCCCCAGGGGTAGAAAGCTCAGAGCTAGGGGGTTGGTGGTGGGATGACGATGAGTGACCAGAGGGAGAAGACTGGGAGGAGAAGGTGTTGGAAGCTGAAGAGGTAATAGGGTTTAGTGAGCAGGAAGAGGCTGTGGCAGAGGGCAGTTCAGACTCGGAAGCAGAAGTGGAGGTTGAAGAGGAGAGGGGCCAAGAGGCAGAGATGAGTCAGGCTGGTGGAGAAGCCAGGCTGTCTCCCCCTCCTGAGTCAACCAGCTTACTCCCCCGTCTGCCTGGTCTCCCAGAACCGGAAAAGGTATGAAGAGGGCGGAGCAAAGACAGACAAGGTGTCTGAGTCTCAGATTGCTTGGGAAGGAACTGGGGGACTAGGTGAGCTGTGGGAAGACAGAGACCTTCCTCGTTGGGGCAAGATCTAGCAGGAAGACTTACTGTGCTCTCTAGGCCTGAGCCGTTGTGTTTCTTTGAACAAAGCGTTAACTTAAAGGACGCCTTGTGATTTATTGCTGGCCTGCTCCCAACACCTGCCCAGACAGCAGCAGACATTCCCAGCCCGACCGGGAGATGCCAGGGATCGAACCATTCCTTCTCTTCTACCCTTTTCCCCGTCTGTTTCAGGCTCTGAAAGGTCTGGATGACTTGTATTCTACGTTCACAGAGAGCTGCCTCATGCTATTCCATCCAACCCTGCACTGTCAACTGTCGGCAGGAGGCAGCTGTCAAGATCTCAGACAGATTAAAGCCTTTCCCAGCCCTACCCTGGGAAAGAGGTGTGGGGTGCAATGGGGAGGGTGGGATTTCCTTGCAGCCCTCTGGCTTATCGGGGCTGATTCTCATGAAATTTCTCTCCTTTCTGGGCAAGGCACCAAGAAGACTCTCTTTGATCTGAATGCAAAATGCATGTGGATTTTCTTAACCAAGTGAGACAACAAGAAGCTAGTCACCTGTGGACTTTGCATTCTGCCATATACAGATTTCTTTTCCATGAACAGAGCGGTGGGGGGGGGGGTTAGGGGAATTCATATTAGATAATGTCCATCTGGGATTTTTTTTGTTTTACCCTTTACCACCTAATCTCCAGGGTCAAGTCCACAGGGTGGACAATATCCCATTTTTAAAAATAAAAAAGGACAAAAATTTCTTTAACCGCTGACGAAAAAGGTGGTCGGGGAAATTCTCTAATAACTGGCTTCCATTAGAGCAGTGATGGCTAACCTTGACACTCCAGATGTTTTGGGACTACAACTCCCATCATCTCTGATCCTGTTAGCTAGGGATGATGGGAGTTGTAGTCCCAAAACATCTGGGGTGTCAAGGTTAGCCATCACTGCATTAGAGGGTAGGTAATCAATTGCTTCAGGGATGATGCCTCTTATCTATTATAAGTTAATGGATCGGAGATGAAAGGCAAATGGAAACCCAAAGAGAAAGAGCATGATTCTAAGCCAGCTTTGTTCAAGGAGAAAATGAGGGGCCCTTTTTTTGCCAAATATTCTTTTCCCTCAAAAAAACAAATACCTCCTGGCAATCCTGAAGAAACTTCTGAAGATCTCTGTTGTCTTTTAATCTCATCAGAAGCTCGCTGGCCACCTCCCGGTTCTTCTTATGCCTGTGGAAAACAAAAACAAGGAAGGAACTTCGTAAATGTGGAAACTCTGGAGGTTTTGATTATTATACGCTGCCTGAATGGAAGCTCTGTTGCAGCTCTGTGCGTATCTCTCAATCTTTTGGACTCTTCAAACATCCTCTAATCGGGGACAACACTCCTTGAAAAGAAGGACACAATGGCAGGCCTCGGGACTTTCCCCACCCACAACAGAATGAAGCAAAGCATTGTGGAGAGTTGTCCGTCCAGAATAATGCAGGGGACATCAACAAAGGATGGGGCTTTGTATTTAAGGTCTGTTCTGGGGAGGGGCAGCAGTCTGCAGAGCTATGGGTGCTGGAAAAATGAGACACATATTTCCTAAAAATAATTCCTGCGCTCCTTAACAGAGACAGCAGTTTGAAACGTTAAGAACTGCATTAGAAAAGAAGGGCTAAATTTGAAGGGTGAAAGCTTTAGTGATAGCCATAATACCAGAACTTGAGGCATAGCTGTCAACTTTCGGATCTGAAAATAAGGGATTTTTAAGAACTTTCGGATTTGAAAATAAGGGATGCCGCAAGGGCGGTGCAATGGCACCAAGTAGCCTCGCCACCCTGCGCTCCAGAGGCTGCGCGCAAACGGGTGAGCAAAACAGCGAGCACATAGACGGCAGGCTGTCTGTCTGGTTGGGCGTGAGGGTCTGGCTGCACAAGGCATGCAAGCTCCGCCCCCAGTCGGTCTCAGACTCCTTATTGGCATCCGAGCAACGCAGCTGAGGAGCCTCCCTGGCCGGCAGGGAGGGAGAGGAGCTGCTTCCTTTGAAATCCGGGAAATTTAAGGGATATCAACAATCCGGGATAGCAGCGGGAAACGGCATTGGAATAAGGGAGTTTCCCGCCAAAAAAGGGAGGGTTGACAGCTATGACTTGAGGCCTTCCAATAAATCTGAATGCTGGGAGATGCAGCATAGACAAATGGAAGTATTTATTTGCACAGTGCATAACTGAACTGTGGAATTTCCTTGCATGAGAGGCAGTGATGGCTACCAACTTTAAGAGGAGGAGGCAAATTTGTGAAGCTCACAGTGGCTACAAGCCACGATGGTTGGGTTCTCCCTTCACTCCAAAGACTCTGAGTAGCAGTTGCTGGCAATCCGCTTGTACCAGGCTAATGCAGCTGTAGTTTTTGGGCAGCTAAAACAGCTCCTCTTCCGAAAGGAGCTGAGTGTGGGGCACAACTGAGAGAAGGTCCCTTCCCGAGTAAGCGGCATGCAGTTTCCCATGCTTTGAAACCAGAATTGGGGAAATTAAAAATAAATCAATCATTGTTTTATTATTCATAAACCGCCCATCTGACTGCATTGCCCCAACCACTCTGGGCAGCTTCCAGCAAAACATAAAAATGCCAGGAAACATCAAACATTAAAAACTTCCCTATACAAGAGAGCAAACAGAGAAGTCACCTTGCAAACCCAGACACACCTAGCTTCAGGCGTTTCGGACTACAACTCCTCTCTTCCCTATTCAGCCTGTGAAAATGGGGAATTGTGTCCCCAAGAGGCACATTGTGGTCTCCAACATCAGAGGGTTCGCAGACGTTATCCTGCTAGTAATAACCCTGTCATGTACACCCGTATCATTAACACTACGCTGCAATTGAAGACATGTTGAGCCCCAGAGATTGTCCTGTCCAACTAAGGCTGCCTTCTCAATTCCGGTGAGATTTGAACCTAGGACTCTGTGATTTGCAGCTTCCGAGCACAATTCAAAGTGTTGGTGCTGACCTTTAAAGCCCTAAACTGCCTCGGTCCAGTATACCTGAAGGAGCGTCTCCACCCCCATTGTTCTGCCCGGACACTGAGGTCCAGCGCCAAGGGCCTTCTGGCAGTTCCCTCACTGCGAGAAGCCAAGTTACAGGGAACCAAGCGGAGGGCCTTCTCGGTAGTGGCACCAGCCCTGTGGAACGCCCTCCCACCAGATGTAAAAGAGAAAAACAACTACCAGACTTTTAGAAGACATCTGAAGGCAGCCCTGTTTAGGGAAGCTTTTAATGTTTAATACATTATTGTATTTTAATATTCTGTTGGAAGCTGCCCAGAGTGGCTGGGGAAGCCCAGCCAGATGCCCGGGGTATAAATAATAAATTTATTATTATTATTATTATTATTATTCCTCTCTTGGCTACACCGGCTCTCGTTGTATGTGCTAGAAGTGAAGCAAGCAAGGCAGAGAGATGGTGCCTTGCCAAAGGCCACCTAGCGAGCAGGAATTTGAAACCAGCCCCTCTCCCTGTTCACAGCTCCAAAACTATCACCTGCTGCACCATAATGGCATTTCACTTCTAGAAAGAAAATATGAGGTCCATGTGGTTACACACGCTCCTTTTTTGTAGGGGAAGAGAACATTAGATTGTAAAACCATGCTGGTTACAGACAGTGGTCATGCTATTTCCTGTGCATCGTTTGAGCTATATTGGATTTAGCCACAGAGGCTGGGCCAGCTTCCCCTGCGCTAATCAAATGAGCATTTCTCTGCTGTTGTACAGGGCAACTTATACTTTAAAAAAACTTAAACTTATACTTGTCCAACTTATACTTTAAAAAAACCCAAAATAAAACCACATTAAAGTTAACCAAACTTGAAGCCTCTTTCTGATCCCATTACACATTACGAGGCTTTTTCACAAAAGACATGTTTTCCTCAAAGGCTCTTTAATAAGTCACTGCTATGACTCAGCACCCCATAAACATCCTTTCACCAAGGCCAGCTCCAGCGGTTTCTATAATCCCTAAAGAAAGTTACAGCCTTAAGATTGCCTTGCAGGTGATTAGGCTTATGTAAACGGAGGCTGTGGTTTTAAAAAAGAAAAACATCCATAAAAATGCATCGTTGTTTCCTTTCCAGACACAGTCACAACATTAAAACAAGCAACCCAAACTTGAAACTGCATGCTGGCGATGTTGTAGAAGACCTTATGCTTCATCGCAGGAGAAGTTGGTTATCCCTATCCAGAGGCAACCCACAGTGGTATCTTTCAGGTGTTGACGAACTACAACTCCCATCATCCCCCGTCATTGGCCATGCTAGCCGGGCATGATGGGAGTTGGGGTCCAAAATGTCTGAAGGGCACTAAGTTGGCGAAGGCTGGTGTGGGCAAGCTTTGTGAGCCTCTCTTTCCTTCTGGTTTCCTCATTTTGTGGCCATTTTGTGAGGGAGAAACACAGGTAGTAGTTGACAGAGGAAGGCGTCTTATACCAAGACAGAGCGCTGGTCCATCTCATCGAGCTCTGGCAACTCCAAGAGCACAAGAAGAGCTTTGCCAGATCAATCCAGAGGCCCCTCTAGCTAAGACATCCCACAACAACCAACCGGGTATGCCTATGGGAAGCCCACAACGACGGGAAGATGGGAAGCTGACGAAGTGGTGCAGAGCTAACAACTTGCTCATAAATACAAGAAAACAAAGGAGCTTGTGGTGGACTTCAGGAGAAAGAAGAATGATGTCCAACCACTTTTGATTGATGGAATCTGTGTGGAGAGGGTAACAATGTTCAGATTTCTGGGCATTGAATTACAGGAGGATCTGTCCTGGAGTGCAAACATAAGGGGGCTTGTGAAGAAGGCGCAGCAGAGACTGTACTTCCTGAGAGTTCTAAGGAAAAACCATCTTCCACAAAAGCTGCTGCTTGCCTTCTATCACTGTGCCATTGAGAGCGTGCTCACTTATGGCTTATGTGTGTGGTATGGAAGCTGTACTACCAAGGACAGGATGGGGTTGTGCAGAGTTGTTAAGGCAGCAGAGAGTATTGTTGGCTGCTCGCTCTCCACCTTAGAGCAGATTTATGCCATGAGGTGTCACAGAAAGGCACTGGACATAGTGAAAGATCCATTGCATCCTGGTCACTGTCTCTTTGAACTTTTGCCATCGGGACGGAGATACAGGACGATGAGAACAAGAACAAGCCGTCTTAGAAACAGCTTCTTCTCCAGAGCGATCGCGGCCTTGAATAGGAAGCCTGGACTTTGAAGTCATCTAATCTTACCTGTTATGTTTTATCATTGTATGGTTTTAATCAGTGTGTATGGTTTTAATCAGTGTTTTTGTAGTTGTTTTGTTTTTGCGTGGAGTGCCCTATCTGGGTGGATGGAGCAGCCAAGTAATTTCGTTGTCCCCGAAGGGGACAATGACAATAAAATATATTCTATTCTATTCTATTCTAACCTGAGGGCAATTCCACTCTTCCACTTGTAATCAAAAGTAACCAGTATTCAGAGGTGTGTCACCCTTGATCTGGGGCAGCAGCTATCCAAGGTTACACAGGTTTTGGGAAAATTCAGGCCCGGCAGCTGAATCTGGCCCTCCAGGCCTCTGTCTGACTTTCAGAACTCTGCCCAGACCACATTGCTCACTGGCTCAACCCCATGTTTTTTGCCTAGCTGGAATATGTCCTTGAAATCTGATTCCCCCCCCCGCCCCCGGATTTCAGCATGTGTAGAAGCTAGCTCACTGCCAAAAGGTAACCGTTTTGACTTGTTGTTCTGCCGCCTTCTGTCTCTGGCCCCCCTCCCCATAGGACAGGTGGCCCTCAAGCAGCTGCCCAGAAGGGAATGAGGCCCTCAGGCTGAAACAAGGCTCTTCATCCCGACTCTAAATGAAGATGCCCAAGGAAGAACCTCGGATGTTCTCCGTGCAGACATGTGCCTTTTCCGCTCAAGTGATGAGGCTCGGCAGCTGACATCCCAGAGTGCTGCAGCCTCAAGGGCCAATGTCAACCCTTCGTCCTGCTGTGTCTCTCACACTTCCATTTGGCAGCGGTTAACAGACAGCGCTGTGGCTGGCTGGGTGTGTGCACTGCTCACGGCTAACTTCCCAAGTCTAGACAGACTTGGCAGGGACAGTCGGTGCAGGAGATGTGTTGGGTGCAATTATGAGGTGGCGTTGATAGCATCTGTCAACACCTCCCATTACAATTAGCGGTCCTGAAGCAACGGCATATGCGCCGCAAAAGGTCTGCTGCTCATGGTGCAATCTGAGAGCCTTTCATAGCCAACATTTTCTAGAACAACCCAAGAAGCCTTATAAAGGGCATGAGTACCTGCTGCCCTTGGGCAGCTGCCAAGGCCACAGCACCATAGCAGGGCCTACAGCTTGCATTCGCCCTGGACTTCCCTTGAGGGAAGGTCTGGCTTGGTAACACTGGTCAAGTAAAACTGGATAGCCATAATTTAATTGTGCACTGGATAGATCCACTTCTGGATATAAAGCCACATGTACATTTTGTAAAAACAGACAAAACACAAATAAGGAATGGGGATATTCTCAGCAAAGTCTACCTGTCATCAATGGAGTCCACTTTCTCTTGGATCTTGTCAGAGTTGATGTTGCCATCGCTAACCAGCCTCCTTCCGGTCTCTACAACGGCATTGATCTTCTCCTCGTTGGCATCCATTGTGGTCATGAAATCCTCCTGTTTTTTGATTGCAGCTTCTGCCCCTTCCAAAGTGGTGGGCATTTCAGTGTGTGCCAAAACATATTCCTGTAATTTTTAAAACAGATATAGTGAAGCCTTTCCAACGGTGACTCTGTTGGCACAAATATCACTTCTGTGAATTCTCTATTGTATGCCAAGGGAGCAGCACAACACCTCCCGGAAAACTTCTGTGTTGAGCCCAGAGTGGGCAAGTCATCTTCACATATTTATGGGGTATGTTAGAGGATTCACAAAACCATGCCACGTATCACTGGTTACATTCAGATGCTCTATTCCCAATCCTCCAGACCACAGTTTAGAGATGACTGGGAACGAGTATCAAGTTCAAACTTCCCCTCCTTCTTCCCCTTTCTCCACTATTTGTTATGCCTTTTTAGAAGACTTCCTGATTACCTTAAACCATGGTTTGCTATTAAGTCTGAACCATCAAACTGTGGTTTGAGTGATCCCTCCAAACCAGAACTGGAAATCAGGACCAAACTGCGGTTTGCTGGGTTCACTCAAACCACAGTCTAACGACTGAAACTTCACGGCAAACTATGGTCTGAGAAACCAGGACATCTTCTATTAAGGCATGCCAGAGAGGGAAGGGGCAGGGGAGGAGCCTGAACCATGGTCTGGAGAATGCAGCCAATAGATCAACTTGAGAAGATTCATTTGTAAGAAAATGGTTCTGTGAAGCAGATCTTGAGGAACCATTAGGAAACTGCTTCCTGAGTTTTCTGAGCTCTACACCATGGGCCCAGATTCCAAATTGGTTTTGCCGGTACCAAAATATATGAGCTGCTATGAGGAAATAACTTACAGTGGAAGGTTAGATCTGGGATTTAAACCTCTTTCGGACACCATGCATGGCAAATAGGCCCCAGAATTATTCATATTACGTGACTGTCCTGACCTTTGACAGGCTAGACAGATAGTACATAGGAGCATAGGGGGCTGCCTTACCCTGAGTCCATCTGGCTCAGCATTGTCCACTCTGATCGGCAGCAGCTATCTGGGGTTTCAGGCAGGGGACATTCCCAGCCTTGACTGGGGACACAGGAAATGAACCTGGAACCTTCTGCCTGCAAAGCAGATGCTCCACCACTGAGCTATGGACCTCCCAGTGTGGTGTAGAGGTTAAGAGCGGTAGACTCATAATCTGGTGAACCGGGATCATGTCTCCGCTCCTCCACATGCAGCTGCTGGGTAACCTTGGGCTAGTCACACTTCTTTGAAGTCTCTCAGCCCCACTCACCTCACAGAGTGTTTGTTGTGGGGGAGGAAGGGAAAGGAGAATGTGAGCCGCTTTGAGACTCCTTCGGGTAGTGATAAAGCGGGATATCAAATCCAAACTCTTCTTCTTCTTCTTCTCCTCCCACCCCCCTTCTTAACATGACGCCCACTCACCTGGTTGTTAAGGAAGGCTTCTGCTTGCTTTGTGTCTCTGAGGAACAGCTGATAGGCATGGGACTGGGAGAGAAGGTTCTGCCGATTTTCCCACATCTTGTGCAGCTCGTTCCATCCGGTGTCCAAGGCCTGAAGGCGCTGGTGCAGGAACATGTACTGAGCGTCCGTCTGCCCTTGGGTCACCATCTCGCCCATGTCTCTCATCTTCTGATAGTCCTCTTCGTAATTGTCGATCTCGTTCTTGATGTTCTCGTGCTGCGTGAGCAGCTTCTCGGCCTCCGTCAGCGTGTTCGGCATATCTTCCGAGGCAATGGCCGTCTGGGTCCGGGACAGCCAAGACTGGAAGTCGTCCAGGTCGCGCAGAAACTGCTGCAGCTTGCTCGCCTCCCCGAGGGACTCTTCGCGGTTCTTCAAGGTCGTCTTCATCTCTTCCCAAACGTCGTTGATTTCGGCGAGCCTCGACATGATGGCCCGGGCTTGGTCGGGGTGCTCCGATTCCAACTTTTCGGCTTCTTTCTGCAGGTCGCTTAACTTGGCCTCGATAGCGACCAAATCGCGCTCCATCCCGGTCAGCTTCCTCTGAAGAGCGATAACGCCGGCCAGGTCATTCCCAAGCTCTTGGGTGGATTCAATAACCTTTGTCTTCTCCCTGATCCACGACTTGGTTTCGTTGCATTCAAGGTGGTAGTTCTGGATACTCAGGGCTGAGAGCAGGGCCTCTTTCTTCACGTCAACGAGCTCTCTGAACTGGCTCCACCTGGTACAGAGAAACACAGGAGGTAAGACGGAGAAACATGACGTGGACATTCACCACGGCTCCTCCTTCCAAATCTGCAAAATGTGCTCTTTAGTATATGAGGTACCTATGCTCCCTCAGCTCGCAAATAAGTTTAAAGACATATGGCAAGAGTTGTTGATCGGTGAATTGTAAGTCATGTTCTTATTGTGAACTGGGCCACAGCATTACTACTAGAGTATCTGAATAAAGAAAATAACTAACAATTCGTGGAAGAGTCTCAGGTGGACCCTTTCCCTCATTTTGATTTTGGAACTTTGCTCCCCCACTTTAATGGCTGTAATTCTAAACAACCTAGAATCATAGAATCATAGAGTTGGAAGAGACCCCTGAAGCAGTTAAGACAGGGGTTGGCTTGTGGCCCATGGGGGTCGTTTAATTGGGCCATGAGCCGCCCCTGAACCAAGCTGCCCGATCGGCGAATCCCCTCGTGCTGCGCTTAACCAGCGCAGTGCGGCGTGGGGACTTGCTTCCGTGCAGTAGCATAGGAAGGGGAGCAGAGGGGGCGGAGCGCCCCGGGTGCCACTCTGAGAGGGGCGACAAGATGGCCTCTGCCGCCCCCCAGGAGTAGAGCAGCCGAGGACGCAGCATCCGTATGGGATGCTGCTGCGCGAGCCCATACGGACTGCGCATGTGCAGCATTCCGTACGCGGGATGCCGCACATGTGCAGTCTGTACGGGGTGCCGTATGGGATGCTGCACGTATGCCGCCCTGGGTGCCGGAGAGGGTTCCTCTGCCACTGCTTCCGTGTTGCCGAAAATTGCGTCTGCGCATGCTCATGCGCGTCCCAGCCCACAGAGGGATCTCTGCTGGAGTGAACCGGCCCAGGCAAGGTAAACCTTGCCGACCCCCAAGTTCAGATTAAGCAGTATATAAATCTCTTTCCACTTATGAGTGGATTACTTATAGCAGAGGTTTTCAACCTTTTTGGGTCCATGGCTCTCTTGACCAACTACATTCTTTCTGCGGCACGCCTGTGGGGCTCAATAGTCCAGTTATGTCACCCCTTGCCTGCAGAGCTGGCAGCCCCTCACACATTTTTGAAAACCCTCCCTCCTTGTGGAGTGTTCCCTCAGCCTCCTCTTCTCTCCCATCTCCCTGAGAGTCCTCTGGGCAGCCGCAGCTGCCGCCTCTGATCTCTGAGCTGCCCCCCTTGCCCCCCAAAGATGTGCCTCCTTCCATTGTCCCACAGGGGCCTGAGAAGCACCCCCTGGCCAGCCCCAGAGGCACCATTCGCCTGGGGAGCTTGTAGCCAGGGCTGCTGCAACAAACAGCTATGCAAGCCTTTGGGAGGCAGAGATGCGAGAGGGCATCAGAGGAGGGAGGGAAGGAAAGAGGGACAGAGGCCAGTGTTGCCCACAGCACCCCTGAGCATCATTCAAGGCACCCCAGGGTGCCACAGCACACGGGTTGAAAACCACTGATTTATAGAACTTGCATGGACAAGTATAATGAAATTGGAACCCATTTATGCAAAATACAGTAGATTTTATATACAGAGAGAGAGAGAACTGCAATTGTTAATTCTTAGAGTGTTATGGTGTGTCTTTCTTTCCTCCCCCCTCACATTTTTACTTTTGATTTAGCTGTTTAAAACATAATAAATTAAGAATAAAAAGAATAATAAATCTGTACAGCAAATAAATAAATTTATCATCTTAACTGGCAAGAGCAAATCCAGTTAAGCAAACAAAATCTGCCATGGATACTGAGATTCCTACATTGCAGGGGGTTAGACTAGAAGACCCTCAGGGGTCCCTTCCAACTCTACAGGTCTATGAATCTATGAATCGGGGTATGGACCACTACAAAATGACATCAGATCTACGTGGGTTGGGTCCTAAAGCTGCCCCACACAAAAGGCAGGAAAGAACCAGTACTGCATTCATCCCCGAACCCACCTTGTATTGAGCTTATCTTGCTGCGCCTTGATTTCCTTCTCGCTCGGATGGCCATTGTGGATCAGCTGCCTAGCAATCTGGTTCACCACAGCAACCCGTGACGCTTGATTGTTCATTTCCGGCTCTAAGCTTTCAAATCTAGAGAGGGGGTAAAAAGAAGAAAAGGAAGCGTGAGCAGAGCGCCGGCAACTAAGCAATATCAGGTGCTGAGCTGCAATTACCCGACGAAGCCCACCTCAGCCCTTAGCCTCTCACCTGTGCTGGATCACCTCCAAGTCTTCCAGTTTCTCGGGGATCTCCATGTTTATCAGCCACTGTTCCTTCTCATCAATCCAAAGCTCACAGGCGTCCGCTTCGCTGAGCATCTTGTACAGGGCCAGCGTGTCCTGCAGGGCCTGTTTACGAAGCCGCGTGAGCTCAGCAACCTCCTTGTACCTTTCTTCCATTCCGGACAGCCTGCTCTGCACATCCGTCGACTCCGCGTGCTCGCGCGGCAAGGCTCCGGCCTGTTCGTGCAGCGAATCCATGATGGACCTGTAGCTTGCGATCTCCTCCGCCACGTCTTTGTGTTTCTTCACCAAGGACTGAGTGGAATACTCGTCGTGGCCAACGTCACTGCTGGAGACAATCTTGAGGATGTCCAACATCCATGCGTCGATATCGTCGGCGTCCGCCTGGAACTGGTGGAGGAGGGAAGCTTCTTCCAGTCGCTTCTTCCGGATGGTGGAGAGCTGCTCCAGATTGGCCCACTGGTTCTGGATGTCTGCGATCCTCTCTCTAATCTTCTCCGACCCAAAGTGATCCTCGGCTATCATGTCCTCCCCTTCCTTGATAGCCTGTTGGAAGTGGCTGCTCCGACCGCTCATCTCATCCTCAAACGCCTTATGCTTGCTGAGAAGGCGGACGATGCTGGTCAAGTCTTTTCCGTAATCATCCGACGACAAGATCTGCTCCTTTTCCCTTATCCAGCCCTCCTCTTCAGCCATCTCCCAGAAGAACTTCCAGAGGCGCCGGGACTCTTCCAAGCGAGCTCGGCGCTCGGCCGCTAACTGACACAGCTCCTGGTAGCAGAACTCCATGTGGGCCACTCGGTCTCGGATAACTTGCGGGTCGCAAGGCTTGTAACCTGTTGGTAGGCACAAGAGGCATATGGAAAGTCAAACTGCAGAGCAGGCCAAATTATATTCAGCAGCTGACGTTAAGATAACGCATGTGCTCATGGGCGCTGCGGACCAAACAGATTCACTTTAACAGATGCAATCTTCTGGGACGTCTTACATGTTGAGGCAATTCACACTGCTGGAACATGTTTGGAGACCCCACTTGTCGTTCTTCTGCCAGAACTTCCCCAAGAAGCGCACAAACAGGTCCAAACCCACCCACCCACCCCACACTGCATTTGTCATTATCCTGCACCTTTCGCGCAGGTGCTCCTATATCCCCACCCTGCCTCGCCCGCTGCTTTCCTCTGTAACGTGATGAGAGAGAAGTGCCGCCACCCCACACGCTGTGCTGTAGGAAATTCCGAAGGAGCCACATGCAACGTGGAAAGTACGTACAGTCGTACCTTGGAAGTCGAACAGAATCCGTTCCGGAAGCCCATTCGACTTCCAAAATGTTTGGAAACCAAAGCGCGGCTTCTTTTATATAAATCATTTTTATTAAATTTTCCAAATTAACAATCCAATCAAAACCTTTTTAAATATTCCAAATTATACATATATATCAAATAATCCAAATATTCTATCAAATTATAATTTATATTTGTTTTTAGGACTCCCCATGCTTCAAGGTTCGGAGGGCTCTAATCTCATCTCAATTTTACTGCATTTAATATGTAATTCCAATAGTTCCTTTAAGTAAAGGTAAAGGGAACCCTGACCATTAGGTCTAGTCATGGGTGGCTCTGGGGTTGCAGCTCTCATCTCGCTTTATTGGCCGAGAGCCAGCGTACAGCTTCCGGGTCATGTGGCCAGCATGACTAAGCCGCTTCTGGCGAACCAGAGCAGCGCACGGAAACACCGTTTACCTTCCCGCCAGAGCGGTTCCTATTTATCTACTTGCACTTTGACATGCTTTTGAACTGCTAGGTTGGCAGGAGCAGGGACCGAGCAACGGGAGCTCACCCCATCGCAGGGATTCGAACCGCCGACCTTCTGATCAGCAAGCCCTAGGCTCTGTGGTTTAACCCACAGCGCCACCTGGGTTCCTTTAGCTCTCTGTTATTATCCTTCCTTCTTTCGCAGCCTCTGAATTACTCCTGCAAGCGAGTTAAGGCAGATGTTGCCAAAGCGCGGTTTCTGATTGGCTGCAGGAAGGTCCTGCAGCCAATCGGAACCCGCGGGGGATGTTTGGCTTCCAAAAGAACGTTCGAAAACCGGAACACTCACTTCTGGGTTTCGATCATTCGGGAGCCGATTTGTTCAGGAGCCAAGGCGCTTGAGATCCAAGGTACGACTGTATGTTGCCCACAATGGGAATCTCCCAGATAAAGGAATTACAACATGTGCCCAATTTATCTGGTGCCTTCTGCTCTATTATAGTTGGCATGCTGGCTATGCCAGCCAAGGAGGAGGAGAAATGGGGAGGAGGGGGGGAAATGGGGCATGGTATAGTAGCTCATGCCTCCTGACTGCTGGTAGAAAAAGTTGGGGCTGAGGAGGCACAGTGAGCCACAAATCTTCTGGACAAATGCTTTTATTGGGATGTAGAGGACCCAGGTGGTGCTGTGGGTTAAACCACAGAGGCTAGGGCTTGCTGATCAGAAGGTCGGCGGTTCGAATCCCTGCGACGGGGTGAGCTCCCGTTGTTCGGTCCCAGCTCCTGCCCACCTAGCAGTTCGAAAGCACGTCAAAGTGCAAGTAGATAAATAGGAACCGCTCTGGCGGGAAGGTAAACGGCGTTTCCGTGCGCTGCTCTGGTTCGCCAGAAGCGGCTTAGTCATGCTGGCCACATGACCCAGAAGCTGTACGCTGGCTCTCGGCCAATAAAGCGAGATGAGCACCGCAACCCCAGAGTCGGACATGACTGGACCTAATGGTCAGGGGTCCCTTTACCTAGAGGCACCTTGGTCTACATCAAATTAATTTATTACACCTGTAGGCCAACAAAGAGCTCAAAAGTAGCTCTCTACCAAAGGATAAGTAAACAAGGGCTTACTAGCCCAAGCTGCTGCTTCTTAAAACAGACTTACCTTCTCCGTCTGTGGCAAATTTTTGGGCCGAAGCATTGACCCCTCTCACTCTCTCGGCCTGAATGGAGATGTCTGCCTCGACAAGTGTGTGTTTCTGCAATAGGTCTTCCACTCCGAGGAGATGCTTGCCATAGTCTTGAGACAGCAACAACACCTGTTTACACAAAGCACCCAGTCAAAAACACCATTTTCCTAAAGTTCCTGGGGGCAATCTTTGTCTTTTGCCGATGGCTTTTTCATTAGAGAGGTGTATTTTGAGATCTCAGTGGTATTTTGTGTGCCCAAATTTGCATGCTTTGGTATGAAGTACTGGTGTTTCCCAGGTAAGTCTTGCAAATGTCGAATTCGGTCTCTCACACCTGCCTGATTCTACATGCACATAACTTTTGTTCACTGGCTTGAGCCCACGTGTATTTTGGACCCCAATATGACATGGGAACCAGCTCTCATGAGGATGGGCGCCACTGCCATTTCACTGAGCGTCAATGTCTGGCGAGGCAACCCACAAAAAAATTCAAGATGGCAACCTTGCTGCATGTCAGCATGTGTTTGCAGGCTATGAATCAGGAAGTAGAAGCCCTTAAAGCAAATCCAGTCTTCCAATGAGTCCTGGCTGGTTTCCCAGCTGACAACCCTGGAGAAAGGTGTATGGAGGAGATGGTGCCTGTGGTAACAAGGACTCTTTTTTGGGATGGGGACAATCCGTTCTACTCTCAAAGTTGCCGTTCCTTGAAACTAGTTGTGGGAACTATTCAAATCATCGCCTCTCCATCACTCTGGCACTTGCCTGAATTATAAAAATTAAACAGTGCTATTGGAATCATGGCAATGAAAAAGTATTTTGTTTGCTAATAGGTTTGATTTAGTATGACTGCAGAATCTGTACCATATTGGCCTGAATATAAGCCCCACTTTCCCCCCCAAATTCTGACCGTGAGAAGTGCAGCTTATATTTACAACCTTATGATATTGCTGCCGAAACAGCTGCCCTAGGTCTGTGGCCCTGCCTTGCCTTCCAAGGCCGGAATAGAGAGCACCCCCCCCCCCCCAGATGCCATCAGAAGGGTACTGGGGGTGTGGGAAAAGGGGGAAGGCCACCAGCAAAGTGGCGTGGCTCCCCCCCACCCCAGGAAGCAGCCCAGGAGCTTTCCCCCCCCTCCATTTTAAAGGTGCAGCTTATATTTGGGTACGGCTTATATTTGGGCCAATATGGTACATCCTTAGTTGTGAGGCTTGGCTCTTTTTATTTTTAAAAAGATGGTTAAAGAAAATAAAAACCTAGGTAACTGCTAAATAATTACAGTCTAGAAGGTCCAACCCTCTTTCTGAGCCTATTTGTTTTCCACTTCTGCCAATTACCGTATTTTTCGTTCCATAAGACACACTTTTTTCCTCCTAAAAAGTAAGGGGAAATGTCTGTGCATCTTATGGAGCGAATGTGTGGTGCCTGGAGCCAAATCACCCGAGTGCAGGGGCGAAAAGCAGATTGTGCAGCATGGAGGAGGGAAGGCTGCAGAGAGGAGGCTGCAGGGGTTCGGGGGCGCCGGGAAAGAGCCCTCCCGTCGGAGCGCTGCTGCGCCAACACTGCCTCCCCGGAGCCAGGCCAGGCTGGGCTGTAGAAGCCGCTGGCGGCTGTGGCGGCAGCAGCAGCAGCACCTCTGTCAATCAGGCGGACTTCCCTCCCGCATGCGCTTCCCAGCCTTCCGCCTGCTGGTGTCTCGGCTGCCTTCGCAGGGGAGGGCGGATGCGCCAGGGCGAGTGCCGGCGGGGTTCCCCCCCATGAGCAAGAGGGGAGTGTCGGCTGCCCCACAATGTGGCCGGAGTCCCCTGCAGGGCACTTTTGGCAGCCTCTAAGATGTGTCTCTTTAATGCTCCAAAGCGGAGCGGAGCAGCACCCAAACACACGTCCCCCTATTTACTCCAGAGGAATCCAGTCACTACGTAGGTGCGTCTTACGGTCAGGTGCGTCTTATGGAGCAAAAAATTACGGTACCTTCATCTCATCCATCCAGTCCATAATGTACAGCATCTCCTGGAATATCTTCTGCAGACCAAGGTTCATCTCCAGCCGTTGCCTGCGTGCCCTGAGCAGCTCCAGGAGGTACTCCCATAGGCGGAACACGTTATCTTTCCTGGCCGTGATGCGTTTGATGTCGTGGTAGTTCTCCGCCTCGAGCTCCTTGGCCACGGCAACCACCGCCTGGACCCTTTCCTCGTAGGCGGCAATGTCCGTCTCAATGGCTTCGTGCTTCTTCGTGGCAGCCTCCACAGCGGGGAGGTCAAACCCAAAGTTGTCCTGTTAAAAGGCAGAGAGTTCAGTTTTCTAATGGCTCTGTGACAAGGGTTACTGAATGCGGGAAGGTTTATGGACGGTATTTCTTCACGCAGCAACAAGTTAAACAGAAGAATTCCAAAGCACATGGAGATAATGATGGCCAACATCATGGATGGCTTCAAACAAGGAGAAGACAAATTTGTGGAGGGTAAGGGAGGCGCCATGCCTTGGAGAACACAAACATAGAAAATGCTGTTGTGCTCATGTCCTGCTTCTTTTCCCCCCAATAAATTTTTATCCATATTTATTTAATTATACAAGAAAAAGAAAACAACAACAAAAGCTAATAACCGAAAAATAAACATACATACAGCAATACAAATACAAATATATTTATTACGGTCAAAAACCAGAGAACAGATAATGACAATCCATAACCAGATATAGTATTGGAGATTGAGTTATATTACAGAATTAGAACCCATCTCATAGAACTGATAGTTACATTTAAAATTAAAATTTAAAACTAAAGATTTTAAAATTTTGAAATTTTACATTAATAGATCTTTACCACCTATTAACATTCCTTCAGAGATTAAAGCTCAAATCTCAGTCTCAGTCATTATTCGTCTTACTCTTGTCGCAATAAAACAAAATTTTGCGACGATCCTAGTGGTCTCCATATCTTACAGCAATTGTTTTGTTTGTTATTACATTACTGTTATATCCTATTTGATACTACAGTGGACGCTCAACTTACGAAGATAATCCGTTCCGACGGAATCTTCGTAGGTCGAAATCCTCGTAACTCGAGTCCCCATAGGAATGCATTGGGAGAACGCATTCGTAGGTCGAAAAAAACCTCGTAAGTCAAGGAAACTGCATCTAAAACAGCCGCGACTTCCGATTGAAAGTCGAAAAAATTCGGAAGTGGCAGCAGCTTTGATCCCTCGCAACTCGAAAAACTCGTAAGTCGGGTCATTCGGAAGTCGAGGGATCACTGTATTTGTTTATAAAAAAAATTAAACCATTTTGAAAACACCATTGCCTAGTTTAGTAAATTGATATATACCACCTTTTTCTAAAAAATAAAAAAAAATTCCCAATGTCCTAATAAACTACAATTCTGACTTCCTAATGCATATACTTATTTCTTTAAGATGAATGTACTCAATTCAATAATCATCCTTATACTTAGTTATTCAATACATTCGAACAAAACTATGCATCCTTAATTTAACTGTCCAACTCCTTATTTTTCCTTAGTCACTCAAACGCTGGCATAGTCAAAGAGCTGTTACTATATTTTATCACATATTTTCTATATCCATCCCATTTTCCCCTAAATTTCTGCTTGGAGTTTCCTCTGAGATTGTTTGTCAATAATGCCATCTCAGCAAATTCCTGTAATTTAGTTTGCCAATCTATATAATACCTCCTATAGGGAGGTATATAAATTCAATAAGTAAATAACAACAACAACACCACCACCACCACCACCACCACAACAACAACAACAAGCTAGATGGATGAGTGGTCTGATAAGGCAACTTCCTTTCTTGTGTCTAATTGTGTCTAGCTTGTCTAATTGCAGTTGGATAAGCTTTAATTTTCTCATGAATTCCACAAGGGGGTTCAACAAGCTCGCAGAAGCTCAGTGCGGAGTGGGTTGGCCAAGCAAATGTTACTTTAAACACACACACACACACACACACACACACACACACACACACACACACCAATCTCACCTGAGAAACCAGACGCTGGTTTTCGCTCAGCCACGTCTCCCTCATAGCTGCCTTGCGGTCGAATCTGCGGGCGAGTTGTTCCAGTTTCTCCTGTCGGATGAGCTCGTTACGCAGTGCCAGTTCTCTTTCATGTTCAGCTTTTTCCAGTCTTTCCCAGGCCTGCGTATGCCCCCCAAAAAAATGCATATTTTTTTTTTTAATAAAAATGAATTTACATAAAGAAAAAGTCTGTGAGAAATTCTATTAAGTGCTGAATCATCAATGCACAGTAATATTAATAAGGAAAGATTTGGATGGTTGGCGTTAATTATAGAGAACAGAAGGCACAAAGCGTGGATTTGGGGTGGGCCAAAGTGTCACAGAAGTTAGTTTTGCCTTTGGTACTTTACTCAACAGACACAAAACACGCCTCTTTTATCCGGGTCATTTTCTTTTTATACTCTATTGGAATAACTCTGGGGCTCTGCATGGCAGTAAACATATGTTGACTCACAGAAACTGAGGGCTGACACAAGAGCCAGAGAGTAGCTTTCTTTCTTTAAAGGACATATTTCTAGATCTCATGGCTGCAGCAAAAAACTAAAGTGAAGTAAAAGTGTAAAACCTAAAAACACGGCATGTAATTCAGGACGGATATGAAAAACAAGGCTTAAGCTTCCTTTTACTGTATCACTTTGGACCTGCAGAAAGAAAATGCTAAGAGCTGGGCAAGTCATTTGTATGGAACTCTCTGTTCCTTTTACTGAATGTGAGACTCCACCCCCCCTAGTCCTAAGCATTGATTCTGTTTATTTAGAAAATGTATTGATCGCTTTATATTCAGATGAATCTCAGAGTGATGCACAAAGCAGAAATCAACATAATGCAAAATCTTAATAATGATAATAAAAAACCTATCGAAACAACATTATCCTGTACCAAAATTAGCAGCGATCAGGCCAGGGTTAGCTTTCTGGGAAGCCCTGGTGAAATAAAAATGTCTTCAAGAGCGGTGTCAAGTTCCCAAAAGGGACAGAGCCTGTCTTGATATCTTCTGGAAGGAAGACCTATAGCGCAAAGGTTGCTATGCTACTGATTGATGTACCCATCACATTTCTATCCCGCCTTCCCTCACGGTGGTGTGATTTCCTCTTTCTCGTTTTATCCTACAACAACCCTGTGAGGTAGGTTAGGCTGAGAGACCGTGACTGGCCCAAGGTCACCCAGCTGAGTTTCATGGCTGAGCAGGGATTTGTCCACTATGCACTGATGACTGCAGTGACCACACCAGTAGACAGGGGTAAGCTGACATCTCAGGTACCCTGTTCCCCAAGCTGTAAAGGGTTTTGTTCTGCTTTGAAGCCAGAACTGTAACGGTGCTGTGCCTGAATGCTAAAAAGCAAGCCAGCCTATTCGTCACATAAAGAAACAGATCCGTAATTAGCCACATGCCGTTCAGGAGGGTTTTTCCTAAACCCTGGGGATTGTCACGCAGCCTGGAACACAAGGATCTTACAGACAAGGGAGTCTTAACAGACAAATACGGGAGCGGGAGAGTTTTATCGCTTGAAGCGATCCAGAGCCAAGATTGCGGATACAAGCAACAGCTGCCCTGCGAATTCCAGCCAGGATGAAAAAGCAAATTAGGAAGGCTTATCCTGTTTTAAAGCACTTTGCTATTCCCCCCGGGGATCTTGTTGAGCTGCTTGCTGTTCAGCTGGCTAAACCAGAAAAGCAGCTCCCTGGCTCCCCACCCCCACCTTATATATCAAGAGTTCTGCTCTGGATCAATATGAGTACAATTTGTGACAGTGTCTTTGACCTGAGATCCAGCAGGGCTCTTTTCATGTTCTCTCTCATCCACCTGAGAAAGGTAATTCCGGGTACAAGAAGTTCTCTCTGCACTGAGGCGAATGGAAGCCACAGAAGGGCACAATTGCCTCTCTCATTCCAGCAGACCAGGCATGATCCATTGGGGCTTGCTAGCAGCTTGCACGCCATGTTGGATCAAAGCCACGGACCATCTATGCCAGCATCCTTTTCTTACAGTGGCCAACCAGGTACCTATGGGAAGCAACTTCTGCTCTGCGTTGGGTAGCAAGTCCAGTCCCCCCCCCCCCCCGGAGATCAAAACTGCAAGGAAAGGTTGAAGGAGCCAGGTATGTTTAGCCTGGAAAAGAGGAGTCATGATAGCCACCTTCAAATATCTCCAGGGCTGTTACATGGAAGAGGGAGCAAATTTGTTTTCTCCTGCTCTGGAGGGTAGGCCTCAAACCGATGGCTTCAAGTTACAAGAAAGGAGATTCCATCTCAACATCAAAAATAACTTTCTGGTGGTAAGAGCTGTTCCGACAGTGGAACAGTCTCCCTTGGGAGGTTGTGGACTCTCCTTCCTTGGAGGTTTCTAAGCAGAGGTTGGGTGGCCATCTTTCATGGATGCTTTAGTTGAGATTCCTGTATTGAAGAGGGTGGGACCAGATGACCCTTGGGGTCCCTTCCAACTCTGCAATTCTATGATTCTATGAAATGGGGTTGCTTTAGTGGAGCTATGTGTACATAGACAAGGAAAGGTGTCCCTAGAGGGCAGTTTTGAACTGTTGCAGCTCCTTTTCGGTGGTGGCTCCTTGTTTTTGCAATGCCCACCCCAAGGAGGCCTACCTAGAGAGATTTCATATATGGCACTGAAATGTGCCATTTCAGGCTGGTTCTTGGCTGGAGCTCGTGGCTATTACGGAGAGAGCTTAACAATGAGCTCTGGTATGGATGGCATGCGAAGCCAAACCTTGGTTTAGTGAGGTGTGGGAGCAAACATGATCAGAGAAGAGAACATCCTCTCTGAGACCAAGCACATTTGTCCATCATTTGGCTTAATGTGTTATGCAAACCAAGCCACTGTTGTGGTGGTGAAGAAGAAGAAGAAGAAGAAGAAGAAGAAGAAGAAGAGGAGTTTGGATTTGATATCCCGCTTTATCACTACCTGAAGGAGTCTCAAAGCGGCTCACATTCTCCTTTCCCTTCCTCCCCCACAACAAACCCTCTGTGAGGTGAGTGGGGCTGAGAGACTTCAGAGAAGTGTGACTAGCCCAAGGTCACCCAGCAGCTGCATGTGGAGGAGCGGGGAAGCGAACCCGGTTCCCCAGATTACGAGTCTACCGCTCTTAACCACTACACCACACTGGTTTTACACCATTTAGAGGTGCTTTCTGTATATAAAAAAAGCAGTCTGTAATTTTTAAAATAAGAAAATGAATACTACGAATAAAGGCATGCTAGAAATCCTATCCCTGGTCCACCTAGGACTCTCAGCATGGGACAGCCTGATTCCACAAAGTACCCATAGCTCAGCTGCTAACACTACAGAAAACAATTAATCCAGGAAGTTGCATATTTACCTTGTTGATATCTGAGATGAGTTTCCCTTCCCTGGGCATGTACACTTTCTGATTATTAGCCCTCATTTTGCTTTGGATGGTGAAGAGCAGGACTTCCAGGTTTCCTTTTTCTGTGAATCTAAAAGAAGATAAAAAAACGAGGGGAGCCGAAAGGGAAACGTTAACTCTCCAAGGGAGCGACCAGACATTTTGTCCCAAGATCTACGTATTTTATATAGTTGACAGTTCTTGTTTTTTGAATCCCCCCTTCCCGGATTTTATATTGCTGTGTGCAAGACACATGCACTCAGCTAGAAACAGCTGGTTCAAATGTCACAATCCGGACAGGTCAGCCGATTGACCGTTTGCGTTTAGTTCCCAGCAGATGAAAGGAACAAGCTTTTTATTATTATTAAATCTTTTCTCGCACTGTCTGCTTTGTGTGCGCTTGCTGACTGGTGAATCTGAAGCCTCACTATGTGATTCCTGCAGTTGACGGCAAAACGCCCAGCTAGGTTTCCGCCGCAGGATCGGAGCCTTCGAGCGTTTACAAGAGTCCTGCTTTTCAATGCGTCCTGCTTTTCAATGCTACACAATTTGTGCATTTTCAAACAGGCATGTCGGAGTCAACTTGATAAACATTCTGGGTATTGCTCTGAAAACCATCGGTTTAAACTTACTCTGAGTTATGCTACCATGAGATAAGGTACATGGCCCAATCCTGAACAGTACGCTGGTGTGTACATGGAGATTTTTTTTGCGAGAGGGGGCTTCCCCCTTCATTCCAATGCAGTGAGGCAGCAGCTCCTGGCACATTGGAGTTCCTGTAAATCGTGGTGTATTTATGATGTCTGATGCCCCTGGGCAGAGGACAAGCTTACTCGCTTCTCCAGGTAAGTGTGTATGAAATTACCTGGAAGTAAGCCACTGATCTCAGTGTGATTTACTTTTGAGTGTAAACACAAAGGAGTTTCCTGTAAAATGCAGGAGCAGCGTTACCCCCCAAACAAAACACCAACAGGATAAGGCTGGCAAAACCAACCCAATCAAGATCAGTGAGATAAAAAGCTAACTAAATAATATCTGAGAATAACTTTTGGGCACAAAAGGGTGGTTGCTGGACTGTTGCCAAAGAAAGCCAAATGGATTCCAAAATACTTCAGATTAAAAACACGTGCATTCGACTAATGTGTTTGGTATAGTAGACATCTTTCAAGATGCACAGGGCTCTTCTTCAGTCCAAAAGGAACAGCTCTGTGTGACTCAAAAACCTGCCACCTTCTCAACACATAAAAGGTAATAAGCTACTACGATTCCTGCTTCTGTTTGTTGGCATACCAGGTATTTGCCCAATAAAAGGTACTGTATTTGGGACTCCTGCGCAAAGATAAATTGCCGTGGGCTGCAGTGAACTGCTCCCTCCCACAACGCCTTTTCTCCTTTGTAGGTGTGTGCAACTGCTTGCACCCCCTTTTGTTTACATGCTACAGTGGAGACAACTGCAATCATCTCCAGGATATAATAATGTCCATGACTCACACCACTAAGAGCCTTGCGGTGCTGTTTGCGGAGACAATAATTTGGTGGCGGGACAGACCACAGAGGAAGGAGGCACGAAGCTGTTAGCAAATGTCAGAAGGCATCTAACCATGAACTACTAAGGAGGGCTTGTGAAACATGAGCAGCGTAACTAGCTTCTAATTGTCCGGGGTTGGAAGATGCAAACTGCCTAAAGGCTCCCCAACTGTTTTGATCGAGCTGGGATTAATTCCCGGAAAAGGACAGTGTCGGACGAGGCCTACTTGGGTGGCTTCTCTACTGTGCGGTAGGTGTTGAACGCCTGGAGCTGCTGCTGCACCCCAACCAGCGAGTTGGCAAACTTGCGGTTGTTCAGGATGATGATGGTTTGCTCAATCCACTCCAGGAGGTCGGAAGCCAGCGACTCGTACTTTTCAATCATCTTCTCTGTTTCGATGGCGTTGTCAAGCACCTAGGACAAGCAGAAAGGGGCATCTGAGGGGCAAGGACAAGTGCTCCCCGTGGAGGGAAAGGAGACGGGGCTGGAAAAGGAGCCAGCGAGGCAAAACCACCGACTCCTGACAACGCAAAGCAATGAAACAGTAGGAGAGGAGTGTTGACTCAGAAAGAGCCGAGTTTCCATGATCCCAGGTTGCTCCCTCTGGGGGAGCGTGGCGGGTGGGGTCTTATGACTTCAGAGAACGCCCCTCTCCTGACTGCAGCAGCAGCAGCAGCAGCAGCAGCTGACCTGCAAAAATGCAGCATGCTGTGACTTTCCGAGTGCTAACGGAAAATTATTTTTGTCTGCGTTTCCAGATTGGGGGGAGGGAGGGTGGAACAGACGGTCACACAATTCCGCTTTCAAAATAACAGTTCACAGAAGGTTTGAAACTGGGGCTTCAGTAAGATTATTACTCATAATATTTGTGCAGTGCTTTTATCCCAAGTTCACGTCCTGGTCCCATGAACAGCGCTCGGGATGGCAGGAAGCCACAGTGTGACTGTAGCAGCTGCCACAGCCTCCTGCAGAGAGTTCCCTTCTGATTGCCTTAGTCCTATCACTTGCCCATTTATTTGACTATTTTCCCCTGGCAGTGCCCAGCTTCATCTAGGGCTCTGAGCAAAAAAGGAAGTTGCTGCTCTTTGTTACTCCAAGTCCAAGGAAAAGGCTGGTGGCTGAGACCAGGAGGGCAAGTTTGCAGAGAAAAGGCAGGAAGGAGGCTCCCTGAAGGCAGCTGTAGCCGCTGCAAAACTGCTAGCTGCTACAGTCACTCAGAGGCTTCCTGCCACTTTCACAGGCCCCTGTGTCAACTGGGACTTAGGTGGAATCTACACACATATAAAAAAGTTTGTGAAATTGCTTTTAAAAAAAGTTTTGAAAAATACATTGCATTTTGCATAGCTCACTGTCGCCATCTCTTGCCACATTTGTGCATTGCATTTTAGAACCCATTTAAAGCGTTTTATTTGCAGCTGTGTAGATGAGGCCTTAAAACACGGAATACACGGTTCTGCTGGCATCCAGCACAGCCGCGTGAGGTAGGTCACTCGTGTTTTCGTTTTAGAGGAGGAAAATACAGCAAAGACAGTAAAGCTAAGCAAAGTTTTGCGAACAAAGGCCTATGAAACTGTAGAATGCAAACCTTTCCAATGCGCTTTCCTTCCACGGCTAAAGCTTTCATCTTGCTGAAGTAGTGGTAATATGTCACAACGTAGGTGATTATGGACTTTTCATCAGGATGGTCAACACTGATATCTGTTAAGGTGTGGGAGGGGAGAGAGAGAAGGGGGGAAACCAACAAGATGATGTTACTGCAGCAGAGAATTGTGTTGCATGTGATTCCAAAACAATTTGCATCGTGCTGGCAACAACCCGCTTAGGCAAGGCCCAAGAATTCAGCTGGAACTAGATGTTCACAGAAACAGCAGCTGCAAGACGATCTCCTCCCTCCCTGCAGCATCTCAAGGAATTTACCCTGCCTCCTGATGTCACAACCTGCTGCGTTGATTTATCATACAGAAATCCACTAAGCTACACTAACTCTCAAACGAGTCCCCCATTTTGGCCACATTCACACCACGCATTTAAAGTGGTACCGTACCACTTTAAGCAGTCACGGCTTCCCCCAAAGTATTCTGGGAGGTTGTTAAAGGTGCTGAGAGTTGTGAGGAGACCCCCTATGCCCCTCACAAGAGCTACAATTCTCAAACGTTTCCTGTGGAGAGGGAGTGATGGTTAAGCCACTCTGCGAATTGTAGCTCTAGGGAGGGGAACAGGGATCCCCTAACGCAGTGTTTCCCAACCAGTGTGCCTCCAGATGTTTTGGGACTACAACTCCCATCATCCCTCGCTAGCAATACCAGTGGTCAGGGATGATGGGAATTGTAGTCCCAAAACATCTGGAGGCACACTGGTTGGGAAACACTGCCCTAACGACTCTGGGCACCCTTAACAAACTACAGCTCCCAGAATGCTTTGGGGGGGGGGAGCCATGGCTGCTTAAAGTGGTACGATACCACTTTAAGTGTGTGATGTGGGTGTGCCTTTCGCACCATTGGCTCCAGCTGGTGGGAGGCAGGGAAACATGGAGTGATTTCAAAAATCACAAAGTTCTTGCAGACATTACTGGGGGTGGAGAGGAGATAAACCTGTCCGCTGCTGTTTTTTTTCTTCTTCACTGTGTTTAGCATAACATCCTACTTCTGGCCTATGTCAAAGCTCTGGAGTTGAGGGTTTGAAACGAAGTCCAGATTTATTCCCCGAGTGAAAATATATACAGAATCATTCACCCAGCCTGGAAGTTACTCACGATGGATGGTGTGATTCGCCTATGGAGGCAGAGGTGGGGAGCTTTTTAAGCCCGGGGGCTGCATTCCTTTCTGAGCAACCTTCTGAGAGCCACATGCCACTGGTTGGCAGGAGCAGAGGGCGTAAGTGAGCAGGAGAAATGGATTTTATAAATGGCACCTTTGTTCAGGAGGCTCCTTTCTGTGGACACTCAGGTGCCCCTCTCTATCCTCCATCCAAGAGAGCAGGAGGAATTTTCAGAATTCAAGGACAAACCCCAGCCAGGCAAAAACACCTGAGGAGGATGGGAGGATGTTTGGATCCGGGCCAGAGATTCCGCGTCGCTGCGTATTTTGTGTAGGCCTTACGCTACGGCAACGGAATAAGAACCAGGGCGCAGAACCCTGTACATATTTGCTGAGGGATGCTGGCCTCGCAGTTTGGCAGCTAGGTGACTCGGTTAACTCATCTGCAGAATGGGTTTGCGATCTGTGCCTGACCTATTGCCACAATTGCTGCAGGGGAAGTTGCACCTTGCTCGATTCTCCAGCAACCCTTTCCCAACATCTTCCTTCAGGAGGCAACAAGTAGAGAGAAGAAGCTCCGGGAGGCAGGGGGCAGAGGTGTTTGAGGGCAGGGGAGAATACAGAACACACTACTGGCCGTTCTTACCTTCCGGGTCCAGGAGTTTAGTAAGGCCAAGGTGCTGCTCTGCCAGGTTAAAAGCATTCTGCAGATTGTAGTGTGCATTTGATTTCTTCAGCTTATCAAAATCAATTAGGTCGGGCCTAAGCAAGCAACAGGAGAATGCAAATCACTTTGGACCAATTCCCATAAAACGGAACGAATTAAGCCAGAAATACAAACAACAGAAGCAGAATGACCAGGAGTGAAGTCTCCTAGAACATGATGTGCGGTCAGTAGTGGGAGGCAGTGCTTATGGGACCTCCTATCGGTGGTGTTGCTGCAGTTCTGCCACCCGCTACTGTGCGCAGTTGCCAACTTTTTCAGACTCGTTTGTGCTGCATGGTCCTTGGGGAAGTGTAACGCTGCCCCCAAACAGGGTCGAGGAGAACCTGATGTCGGGAGCCGGGAGGGGAGGGGGAGATGGTGACATGGAAAAGAATGGCGGGCGAGAGACGGAGACATGAACATGTGCAGCAGGGGTAGAGGCAAGAGAGGAGGAGAGAGCGTGCACCAGGAGTAGGTGTGGGCAGACAACGAGGGGCAGAGATGCTTCTTAGCTGGAAGAGGAAAGGCTGCGTATACAGTCATACCTCTAGCTACGATAGCTGCGGGTTGCGTTCGTCACGGGATACGAACGCGCCGAACCCGGAAGTACCGGAACTGGTTACTTCCGGGTTCGGCGGTTCGCACATGCGCAGAAGCGCCGAATCGCGCCGCGCACATGCGCAGACGTGACGCTCCATGTTGCGTTCTGCTCATGTTGCGAACGGGGCTCCGGAACGGATTCTGTTTGCAACCAGAGGTACCACTGTACAAGAAAAGCCCCCCCCCCCCGCCAAGCCAATGATTGGCTGCAGATTTCTAGTTTCACCCAGACTGCATTATTATTACCAGATAAAGGACAGGAATTCAAGTGGGTGTGTATGAGGGATGGTAAGGAACCTTGCAGAGAGCAGGGCGGGTTCTTCCTCATTTCCCGGGCAACTGCTTCCCCACTGCTGAAGAGGCAATCCACTCTTCAACCGGAAGAGCGGCTTGTGTTTTCGGCAGAGGAAACAGCTCCAGCATGCAACAACCAATGAAGCCGCGGTTGTGAGCGCCATTCTCTCCGAGCAGGGCTCACATTGCTTTCGTAAATACTAATGCAAAGTGTTACAAGGTCCGTTCCAGAGCAAGGCGAGTAAAATTCAGTTCTCTGCCTCAAGGGGCTTACACTGCAATTTTAGGCAGGAGAGCAGAGAGAGAGAAGGAAGGGTAAAAAAGGGATAAACCTGAGCCAATGCAGGATATACTTAGAAAGCAATCCAATGAATGCTTCGCTGGGAGTAAGCCCCACTGAACGCAGTAGGATTTGCTTCCATGTCTACATGCATAGGATTGGTCCGTTGCGGCAACAAAGGGAGTAGAAGCGAGGTCTTTTGCAGAGAGAAATAGAGGTGATGCGATGCGGCTGTTCTGGAAGAGGGGACCCGGGACTGCGGCTATGCCATGAGTTGCGATTCTGCATCTGCTGGTCCAGAGCTTAAAAACTTCACCAGTGTCTCCGACAAGTGCCCACCTGTGTTTATGGATTAGCGCGTTGAAAGCCATGCCGTCCCTCCAGCTGGTGGTGAAGTTGTGAATGTTGACGTTGGGATAGCTGGCACAACAAAAGAACCAAAGATGGAGGGTGGGGAGAAACAAAACAAAGAAAACTCCATCAGTATAGGATTAAGGCTCAGAGACATGAATTAATGAGAGGCGCAGAGTTAGCCGGAAAAAGGTTGCGCTGAAGCAGCCTTCGGGTTACCGTTTTTAAGTGGAGCTGCAGAAGGCAAAACAGGAAACGCCCTCCCAGAGAACTCACTGGCAATTCCTCTTTTTAAAAAAGATGCGGAGGTTTCAGATGTGGAATAGATAATGGACTTACTGACGCCTGGGAGAACAGAACTATCACTAAGATGGGAGATCCTCTGAGGCCTCAATTGGATAGCAAGAGGGGAACACCTTGTCTATTATTCCGCTGCCCAGTCATTTGATCCTTGGGAGAGATACAACCTTTTTCAGCCGGGGGCCAGTCCACCATCCCTCAGACCATGTGGTGGGTCATTATTTTGAAAATAATAATGAACGAATACCTATGTCCCACAAATTGAGGTTGAATCCTGACAAGACAGAAGTACTGTTTTTGGGGGACAGGGAGCGGGCAGGTGTGGGGGATTCCCTGGTCCTGAATGGGGTAACTGTGCCCCTGAAGGACCAGGTGCGCAGCCTGGGAGTCATTTTGGACTCACAGCTGTCCATGGAGGCACAGGTTAACTCTGTGTCCAGGGCGGCTGTCTACCAGCTCCATCTGGTACGCAGGCTGAGACCCTACCTGCCCGCAGACTGTCTCGCCAGAGTGGTGCATGCTCTAGTTATCTCCTGCTTGGACTACTGCAATGCGCTCTATGTGGGGCTACCTTTGAAGGTGACCCGGAAACTGCAATTAATCCAGAATGCGGCAGCTAGACTGGTGACTGGGAGTGGCCGCTGGGACCACATAACACCGGTCCTGAGAGATCTACATTGGCTCCCAGTACGTTTCCGAGCACAATTCAAAGTGTTGGTGCTGACCTTTAAAGCCCTAAACAGCCTCGGTCCAGTATAGCTGAAGGAGCGTCTCCACCCCCATCATTCTGCCCGAACACTGAGATCCAGCACCGAGGGCCTTCTGGCGGTTCCCTCACTGCAAGAAGCAAAGCCACAGGGAACCAGGCAGAGGGCCTTCTCGGTAGTGGTGCCCACCCTGTGGAACGCCCTCCCATCAGAGGTTAAAGGAAACAGCAACTACATGACATTTAGAAAATACCTCAAGGCAGCCCTGTTTAGGGAAGTTTTTAATCTGTGATGTGTTAATGTATTTTAATGTTTGCTGGAAGCCGCCCAGAGTGGCTGGGGAGACTCAGCCAGATGGGTGGGGTACAAATAATAAATTATTATTATTATTATTATTATTATTATACTCTAACAGCACTGCATGCTCCCGAGGTTCATCTCGCATCTGTAAAGCCGATCAATGGCTACTGATCATGATGGATGATGGCCACCGCTCTGCCTCTGTGGTCGGAAGCATCAATGTTTCCGAATACCAGTTGCTGGAAAGCACAGGAGGGGGAGAGGGCTCGTGTTCAAATCCTGCTTGCTGGTTCCTCGCAGGCACCTGGCTGGCCACTGTAAGAACAGGATGCTGGACTAGGTGGGCCATTGGCCTCATCCAGCACAGCTCTGTGTTCCTATCCTAGTCTGCGGTCACAGTTTATACAGGTGGAATTGTTTTTAAATGTTTGCGTTGTTTTTATAGGCGGAATTGCTTTTACACTGGTTTTTATTGTTGTAGCGGTTTTGTTTGTTTTATAATTGTGTGCTTTATTGTAACGGCCCACCCTGGGACCTTGTGGTGAAGAATGCGTAAGAGATCAAATAAAATAAATATATTAAATTTAAAAAAAAAAAGACTAGGACATTTAGTGTGACCTTTTGGAATCTGCATCCCATGAAAATCAGGCAGGTAGCTGTCTAATGTTTTCTGTAACCTTTTTTTTTTTTTTTTTTGCTGCCCATGGCAGTCACCTTGTGCTAGCACCCACAGGGTTTTAAAAAAAAAAATCAAGAAAGGATTAGTGGCACCTCATTTTTATCCCTCAAAGACCACCTCCTGGGTGCTAAGATTGAAGGTGGATGCCCTCTTGAACACCTTCAGAAGCTCAGCAGGTGGAGGCCTGGGAGGGGGCCTTCTCTGTGGTGGCCCCTAAGTTGTGGAACTTCCTTCCCATGGGGATGAATCCAGCACCTTCATTCAGCAAATGCTGAAGGGACACCCTGACTTTTGACACTTGAGATGCATATTGCTAGGGCCCACTTCTGTAATTTTAAATTGTTTTCAGCAGTTTTTAATATTGTGCAATGTTGTGTTTTAATGCTAATATTGTGTTTTAATAGCCGAAACCTTAGGGTGAAGGGCAGATATTAAATTATAATAATAATAATTTTCTTTACCAAAAAATAAATAAATATCCCTGCAGGTACTTCCAAAATTATCATTGGGGGCCTGCTTAACACTCACCTGTCTACCCAGGCAACCCCTGTGACTATTATTATGTCTTATAAATATGACCTACTGGATTTGTGATGCATTTTGCACTAGTTTAACAAATGTAATTTTTGATGTTGAGTTTTATGCGGTTCACTGCCACGGCGTCTCGTCTCCTTTGTGCTGGAGGGGTAGACCTCTTTGCAAACAAATAAATAAAAATTAAAAAGCACGGGGTTGCCGCAGGTGGCGGGGGAGAGGCGGGGAAGGCGTCTGTCAAGGAAATGGAGCCCTTTTGGCGACCGAATGGCAGGCTAGGATACAAGCAGGAGGTGGGAACCAGGCCTCAAAACCTGCGGCAAGACTTGGGCAGCGCAGCAGGTTGACCGATCCGTGCCAAAACTAATATTAATAATAATAATAAATTTTTATTTATACCCCGCCCTTCCCAATTTAAAAACCGGGCTCAGGGCGGCTAACGACAAATATAAAACATTGATTAAAAACAACTTTAAAAAACAGCTTAAAAACAGCATAAAGTACAACATAAACGTAGCATCGCCAGGGCTAACTGGCCAAGTTAGTCCTGCTAGGGCCAGCAAGGAGACCAGGGAAGTTTAAATATGGGGTCTCAGAAGGGTTTCTTCATGGAAAAAGGGAAGGGGGAAAAAGGAATGAAGGATCAGGATAAATTGAAGGCCAGGCGGAATAGCTCTGTCTTACAGGCCCTGCGGAAGGAGATCAGGTCCTGCAGGGCCCTAGTTTCGTGGGACAGAGCATTCCACCAGGTCGGAGCCATCAGTGAAAAGGCCCTGGCCCTGGTGGAGGATAATCTGGCTTCTTTAGGGCCCGGGACCCTTAAGCTATTATTATTCATGGACCTTAGGGTCCTCTGCGGGACATACCAGGAGAGGCGGTCCCGTAACTAGGAAGCAAGGAGATGGAGAGGTGGTTCTCGAACGGGGATGGAGAACCCTTTGCAGCCCAAAGGCCACATTTGCATCTGGACAAATTTCTGCGCGGGACGTGTGACAGAGGAGGCTGGGGCCAGAGGCAACAAATGTTAATACTTCAACTCCCTTCAACAAGCTAGGCAGAACCTGCTAGCATTGTTTATGTGGGGATAATTTGGAAGCACCTCCCTGGGGCAGTGTAGAGAAGGGGTGACTGGCCTACACTTGGCATTATTAAGGGCAAATTGGGGTGCACCCCACCCAGGAGGTCTGGGCTTCAGTGTCAAGGTTTGAAAATGGAAGTGGATCCATCAGGTTATACTCTCCACCACAGAGGACTGTGGGAAGCTGCCTTAAACTGGTCCCAATCTATGAATCAGTCGATAACGCATGTTGGAGATTCAGGCAGCCCCCACCCCATCTGCACCTGAAGATGCCAGGGATCGAACCTGGGGCGTTTTGCATGCAAAGCATGCGGTCTGCCACAGAGCTACAGCCCCGGAGGCTTCTGGGAAGGCAGCCATTTTAAACGCACAACTTCTGTAAAGCATTCAGCCCCTAAATTCTGCATCTCGGTGCCAGCGCTGTAAGTGTTGTTCTGAGCCACTGTATTCACAAAAACACCCTCTGTTGGCTCATATTGTCTGCAGGACAGCATAAGTTACGGCACTGCCCTGGAGAAGAAAGTCTTGCTCCCTGCTCTGCACAGCGATTTGCCTTAAGGGAAGCTGTTCATTAACTCGGGACACTGCACTTAAGGAGAGATCGAGGTCTGTGTGTTTTAAATGCACCCTCAGCCTGGTGCCCTCTGGAAGTTTTGGACTACAACTCCCATCAACCCCTGCCGGCTGATGGGAGTTGTAGTCTTAAACGCTCAGAGAGCACAAGACTTGGGAAAGGCTCCCCCAGCATTGTCTAGAGGACGACTGGGTTAAAACTCACCCGGCTGTCTTCATCTGACACCACAGTAGCAGTGCATCTTTCGCAGACTTCTTCTCTTTGTTGTCTTCTGTTTCAACACTGATGTCTTGGATCTGCAATGCAACATATGGATCAGCAAGTCAGTTTTCCCCCAGCCCATTATTTCAGGCAGCGTTCAAACTTTCTGAGAGAACACTGTTGCCGAAGCAACCGCAGAGTAGGGGACTATAAGAACCAGCATGTGCACACACACACACACACACACACACACACACACACACACACACACACAGGTTGGAGAAACGTGCTAAGGGGAAGGTATACTTGGCAAACCCTCATCGTGATCAGCTCCCACCCAGAAACCTATGTCCCCATTGTGGAAGAAGAAGAAGAAGAAGAAGAAGAAGAAGAAGAGTTTGGAGTTGATATCCCGCTTTATCACTACCTGTCAGGGATCTGCCTCCCCCTGCCAGTCCAGCTCTGAGTGTTTATAGAGAGCCGCCACCTGTTTTAACTACAGATTCATCTTCGAGTGAAACCAGCAGTCCCTCGGGGGAGAAGCAGCTAGTGGCTGGGAGCCAAGGAGTGCCAGGTCTCCAGGGATATAGTGGGAGGCCTGGCACCAGCAGGCTCGATCGGTGGGAGAGACGTCAGGTCCGGTGCATAGATTACGTAGGAGGAGGAGGAGGCAATTTAGGCTGCCAAGATTGTGGTGTTGGCGCCAAAACAGGAGGGAGGCACTTCCGGATTCTGCTAGTGAGTGAACAGACGTGATAAGAATGAGCTCTGCACTGTATATACTTGGGCACTGAATAAAAGAACTAAAAGGCAAATGACTATTGAACAACCTATAAGGGAACCTGACGCTACCTGAAGGAGTCTCAAAGCGGCTAACATTCTCCTTCCCTTCCTCCCCCACAACAAACACTCTGTGAGGTGAGTGGGGCTGAGAGACTTCAGAGAAGTGTGACTAGCCCAAGGTCACCCCAGCAGCTGCATGTAGAGGAGCGGGGAAGCGAACCCGGTTCACCAGTTTTTGAGTCCACCGCTCTTAACCACTACACCACACTGGAAGGACATGTGGATCCAGAATTGGCCTCCACAGTCACTTACGGACTCATCGTTAAAACTGTGTTTATGGAAGACAATCTTACTCGGCTACGAGAGATCGCCAAAGGAGGAGAAGACAGAAAGCGTGCACCGTATTCCAAAACAATCTGAAGGTTTCCTCCCCTAGATACGTACAGAATAATATCGTGAACAGAGCTGGCTACTTCCACTTTTAAAGGAGCATGTTTTACAAAGCATGAGAATGACCCAGCCCAGATTAAGTACACAAGCCCCGCAGATTTCAAAGTGCGGAACTTTGGCTTGTGCCTATAAACTCCAGCAGGTTCAGCTCCCTCGTAAATCTTTGTGAATTGTAGCCTTGGCTCCGTAGGAAATCGCGGCCGCCCTGATCTGCATAATTACGTAACAAAGTGCCGAGGAGGAATGCCCCGTGGGGAGAGGTTGGAGGAAATTCTCTCTGAAGGGGAAGAGGAAGAAATAAACCGGATCCCCCAAAGTGGCTTGCTTTAGTGGGATGGGATCGCTATGCTAGTTTCCTGGCACTGTTCCTTACCGGGAGGGAGATGGGGGGGTGGAGGTTAGTGCCCAAAAAACAGACCAGCAGGAGCAGCCCACCTGCCAGAACACTAGCATGGCGGTTTCATCCTACCCAGAGAGCCACTTCTGCTCCTGCCCAAAGGCTGAACGTTATAAGGAGTGGTGGTGAACCGGCAGAGGCGCCCTCCTGGCACTCACCAGAATGGGCACCCAGGAGCTCAGGGGAGCTGCAGTTTGGCACAAACACCTGTGGCGCTGCCACTGACCTCCCCATACCAGAGAGCCAGTGTGGTGTAGTGGTTAAGAGCGATAGACTCGTAAGCTGGTGAACCGGGTTCGCGTCTCCGCTCCTCCGCATGCAGCTGCTGGGTGACCTTGGGCTAGTCACACTTCTCTGAAGTCTCTCAGCCCCCACTCACCTCACAGAGGGTTTGTTGTGGGGGAGGAAGGGAAAGGAGAATGGTAGCCGCTTTGAGACTCCTTCTGGTAGTGATAAAGCAGGATATCAAATCCAAACTCTTCTTCTCCTTCTCTAACTGGCTGGCACTTTCCCCCTGCTCTATCGTGGCGGCTGCAGCAGGGCTGATGCCCCTCTGACCCCCACCCCAACATATGCTGCTGTGGCACAAATGCTGGACGTTTATCACGGGGCTACACTTTTGTCTTTTTCCTTAATTCGTTTCAAGTGTTTGTGTGGGGTGTTGGTCTTACTGGAAATACATTATTATTTCAGGTTATTTATGTATCTCCCTTTGCACAAGCCACAGGACAGTTTACAACAGTGGTTCCCCAAGTCGGATGGTACCAGACCCAGGGGGGCGGGGAGGATTACTGGGAGGGGGCACTAAGAGGCAAGCCTTGGTCGTCGGGAGACTTAAATGGTTACCAGACTTTGATCAGCTCGTATCCCTGCAACAAGCTCCTCAATTTTGTTGAATTAATTAAACTAAATAGCTTCAACTGGATTTTGAATACAGGTAGGTAGCCGTGTTGGTCTGTCATAGTCAAAACAAAATAAAAAATAAAAGAATTCCTTCCAGTAGCACCTTAGAGACCAACAAAGTTTGTCTAACATTGTGTATGCCATCAAATGCCAACAGTGCCCTTCAGCTCTCTATATTGGACAAACATGCCAAACCCTACGCCAAAGATAAATGGACATAAATCTGACATCAGGAATCACAAGACAGAGAAACCAGTAGGAGAGCACTTCAATCTCCCAGGACACTCTATACAAGATCTCAAAGTAGCTGTCTTATTGCAAAGGAATTTCAGAAATAGACTGGAAAGAGAAGTTGCTGAATTGCAACTCATTACCAAGCTTAAAACCATGGAGAGACCTGGTCTGAACAAAAACATTGGATTCTTATCTCATTATACCTGACAAAGCTATTTTTAACCTTCTCATCCCTTGCTTTTTCCTGTAAGACTAATTGCAGTCGTTAACAGTCGTCAACTGGTTTACCACAGCTATCAGCCTATCACCCATTCCCACCACCCCTCTGAGTAATACCCCTCCCCACCCTCTCACTATATATAAGGGTCTGGTGACTTCTGTTTCAGTGTATCTGACGAAGTGTGCATGCACACGAAAGCTCATACCAAGAACAAAGTTAGTTGGTCTCTTAAGGTGCTACTGGAAGGAATTTTTTTATTTTTTATTTTGTTTTGGATTTTGAATAAATGCGCCGTTTGGAATTTTATTACCTACTTTTGTGGGTCGCGCAAACTGCTATTCTGAATCCTGCTTTTTATAGGGTAGGGAGCACTGGGGGTGAGTTTATGGACGCAAGGGGACAGCAGCCCAAAAAAGTTTGGGAAGCACTGGTTTTCAACCAGGCAAAATTCAGTAAAATCCCTAAAATAAAACAGTCCTTTAAAAATGCACAAGAAATCAAAGAAAAATAACTATTAATAAAAGCAGCAGCAGCAATCAGTGCATAGGAAGGCTTCTCTCTTCACTCTCCGCTATCAGAATGGGAATTTCCCTCGCTCTCAGTGTGGCTAGGAGTGTTTTAGGGGGAAAGTTCCTATTGTTGCCCGTGAGAACTTTCTCGCCATGCCTCCCAGGCAGGCAAAGGTGTGTGGGGTGATTTTAATTTCGTTCCGCAGCTTAGGAATGAAGAAATATTCCTCCCCTTCCTATTCAAAGTAAGAACTGGCCCCAGCCTGTATAACTAATTAGAAACAAAATACACGAAGTATTCAGGGCAGCCGTAAAGTGATCCGCTAAGGCTGAGGATCTGGGAAGCCGGGAAAGCGGAGTGTGATTTGCAGGGAAAGGCAAGGGCCAAAAGGTGATCTCAGATTTACCTGGAACCTCAATATAATAGTCCAAATAAGGCCGAGGGTTAGTCTGTGGTTCCCGTCCACGATATCGTGGGACCCCATGTTTTCGAGATGCACCCGCTGCTCTTTCAGGAACTGGAGGGCCTTGTCGACGTTTTCCAAGCAGTGAATGCGCATCCTTCCCTTTGTTGGCTTGGGCTGCAAGAAGAACATTCGGAAGAAAGAGAAAGCAGGAAACGAAACGTCAGTGCAAAGGTGGTCAAGGGTGCATGAATCCAAGCAGCCAACTCATTTTCAGTTCTGCGGCTGGTAAGGAGCTCCTGCCCTCGCAAGGCTTCCCCATCCATTTCAATGGACAGTTCTGCATGCAGACAGACAGCCCCCCTCCATTGAAGTGCATGGGAAACCCTTGATGTTTAATTTCTGATCCCGCAAGGAACAGATGCATGGTTGCAATGATGCCAATCGATTTCATTTTTTTATAATAATAATTTTTATTCATTTTATCATATATAACAAAACAAACACGCAACATCAAAAGAAAAACATAACATAAACAATTAAGCACAACAATGAAATATACTATTTTAATCTAATTTTCTTAACATCTTAATGGGACTTCCTCCGATCTTCCCTTCCTGGTTTCCATATTACCTCTTATTTTAAGCAGGTTCATCTTCATATTTAATTTTCCTATCTCTTATTATCCATTTAATCAATTATTCATTTTATAACCCATTTTTACATATTATCTTAACTATCATATTTATTTTACTTTTCTTCTTCTTCTTTAGCTACTGTTACTAATGCTTCCAGAAACCCCTAGGTATATCCTCTGAATTTCTTCCCTTTAACCTTAAAATCATATATTCATTAACTTTAATACTTTTCCAATTTTCCGGCACCCCCTCCCCCTCCCGGTCTTGCAATATCACTGTCAATTCAGCAAGTTCATCTTTTCTACCTTCTCTAACTCGTCCTCTTACCAGCAGGCTCTCCCCCCCCCCCCCGTGTCAGCAAATTCTTTAGAATCTCTTCTTTCGATTCATTCTAGTTAATTACATAATCATTATCCCAACAGTCCAATTCAAAACCATATTGACCTATATAAATAATAATTCTGGATTTTTCATCCTCATGCCAATCGATTTCAATGGGTCTACTCAAGAGTATGAAAGATGCAGCCCGCTGTATCCTGCTTCCGATGAGTTTGCCGCAATACGAGTTAAATGTGACTACGAAGCAAAGGCAGCCAAAGCAAACAAGGGTGATTATCTTCCAGCATAATAATAAATAAAACCTTCATTCTTTCAAGCTCTTCGTCCACCACTAGGAACTGTCTCCACTCATAGTCCCTGCATGAATGGAGGGATAATTTTGGATAAGTTATCCAAAATGCCTCAGGAAGTTGCCAAAGGAATGCTCATTCAGAGACTCCTTGGGCTTTATCATCGAGCTGGAGAATAAATACTTGCCTTTGTAGCAGGGAGATTTTGCTTGGCGCAGAGAGAACTGGCGAGAAACAGCTTGCTGACTGGTTATTTTATTTTATTTTTCTGGTCAAAAGGCTAAGGGGTAAACCTGACACAAATCCGGAGCGGAGTCCCTAAGGCGGTTGGATGGCGCCTTGAACGCCTTCCTCCTGGCAACTCCTGCAGCCAAGCTGGTGCCAAGTGTATTGCTTTGCTTTCCTTTGGACCCCATCAGCGAGGCTGAGAGGAGGGGTCTTGTCAACTGGGCAGCCCGGGACCCTCCATACACACTGCCGAGGCTTGCACCCCAGGGAGGTCACTTCAGTGCTGCCGTTTAACTTCACCCCTGCAGGCGCACTCCATTGTTTCTCGAGGCAGATGGATGCTGACGAAGACAACAAGGAAAGGGAGGATAGCAGGACCCATGAAGATGGTAGAAGAGATCTGAACTCAGATCTTGCTGGCCCAATGCAATGTGCTATCCACTGCCCTCACGCAAGCCAGAGACTGAAAATCAGAAGGCAGGGGAAAGAGTAGCTACGCAAGAGGTCTTTACCACCCGCCTTGAACTTCGGATTGCTCTCTTTAGTTCTCACAAGGGCTGAGCGATATCTGGTTTTCAACTCCGCAATATATCACCAGCTAAACACCGCGATATACCGATACAGTGGAACCTCGGCTTACGGAAGTTAATGCGTTCCGAAAGCACACTCGTAAGTCGAAAATTTCGTAAGTCGAAAAACGGCATTCCCGTAGGAATGCATTGGAAACGTAAGTCAAAAAATTCGTAAGAAAACCCTATGTAAACCTTCGTAAGTCGAGTAAACCCCATCTAAAACTTCGTAAGTCGAGTAAACCGCATCTAAAATCCAAGCGGATTTCCTTTCGGAAGTCGAAAAATTCGTAGGCGCGCGGCTGCTTTTTCCCTTTCGGAAGTCGAAAAATACAGAAGTCGAGTTACTCATAAGTCGAGGTTCTACTGTATATCACAATGCCTGAAATAAGGATGGAGCTATGCAGATGCACTGGCTGGCTTCACGGTTTTCCCCCGCATCGTGATTTTTGCCGGCGCCCACTCTTGCGATTCGCTTCATCCTGCGGGAGGCAGGGGAGAGCTGAGTCGGCAGAGTTAAGGGGGCCTGCAGAGATCAAGGGAAGCATTGGTTTTTCGCACATTGTGATTTTAGCATAACATACACACACACGTCACGATTGCCAGGTCCAAAATTATGAAACTGATATTGTAATTCAAACCGGTTTGGGATGATATATCGATATATTGCCCAGCCCTAGTTCTCGCTACGCAAACATTTCTGCAAAAAAAAACCCCAAACAACCCACCACACTTTGCAGCCAGAATAATTGGTAAAGCGAACCAAAAACATGTGCAAGTTTTCACCAGGTATCAAGGTGGATACAGTATTTCACGATGCAATATTGAAGGCAGGCCCTTGTCAACAAACACCTTCCAGTATGCAGAGAGTTAGAACCCAGTGGCGGACTGGTGGTCCCTCTTAAAGACTTCCAGTTCTGCAAAATTTGCAACCCCTGCTCTCCATGGGTGCACACATACCTAGACAAATACTTTGTTCCCTGGCTTGCCTGAAGTTGGGTTTTAAAATACAGCGTGTACGCGATGCTAGTTAAATTCAACTGGAACACCCCCCATTCTTGTGTCCCTGTACTCAACATTCCTTGCAGTGGTGGGAAAGTGCAAAACAAGCAAATAAAGCTCTCCCTGCACACAGTAATGAGAACTGGGAAGATTCCAGGAATCGCTGGCTGCCAACATGCAAACCTCTTTTTAAAAAGGCCTGGTCAGAATCACAGCCACGGCTGATTGAGTAGGCTCTGTGAGAAGCGAACTTTACAACTTCTTTTGGGATCCTATATATATATATATATTAGCAAGATGGATGTTAGGAAGAAGAAATTCGTTCCAGCTCGCTCCCACGAAGGAACAAGAATAGGAGGCACATAATCAGCGAGGTAGTGAGAGCGAAACGTTGGAGACAGGCTGCAAATTGGGCAGAAACCACATTTAAAAAGCATCTGTCAAGTTGCAGCGTTAAAGGGCTCTGTGTGCAGCTCCTAAAAAGGAAAAAAAAGGGAAATGGGGAGGGGGTGAGTCAGCGAGCTAACTGCCTCCGGAACAATTGCAATTACTACATTGCAGTTAATTGGAATTCGTGGGATTGCTTTGTGAGGAACAGCAGAGCTACAATGCTTCTCAGAATTCATCTAGTATAATGAGTCAGGATTCTCCATAATGATACGATATTAGCAACCTGCCCCCCCCCCTCCTCCTGATACAGGTCATAGAGGCCAAAGATGAGGAACCTGAGGACCACGGGCTGAATGTGGCCCCCAGGCCTCTCTATCTGGCCCCTGGAGCCCTCCCCGGAGGCCACACTAATCGCTAGCCCTGCTTTGCACCAGGAAGCTTTTGCTAGCTGAAAAACTGTCCCTAAACTCCGATAATGCCATTTGCCCACCTGGACGGAGGACAGAGAGGGGTGAGCGATCGTGTGTGCAAACAAGCCTAGGGGACAAAGGTAAACATTTGCATCTGCTGCTTGGCCTCTTTTTGCCTCTGGCCCCACGCACCATTAGCATGTGGCCCTTAGCACCTTGCCCAGAAGGGAGTGTGGCCCTTGGATCTCTGGCCCAAGAAACGGCTTTTCTATTCCCACTTCCTTGCCCATCAGTCCAAGCATTCAAGCCTGCCAGAAGACATATCTGGCTTCTGAGCCAGCAAGATACATTCTGCCTGGGTTCCTGCAATGAACCCCAGGGGAGGAATAACATTAAACCACATTATTTTCCGGGGTGGAGGGAGACTCTGGAGTCCGCTGCAGTCCCAAAACGCCATGAAAAACCCCACTTATGGCAGGGGCTTCTATGAAGAGCTACATTCCATTCCATCCGTGTCAGGGAATGCATGGCAATAGTGGGCGGAGCAGGAGTCAGCAGTGGGCGGAGCCAGAGCCATAAGTAGGTGGAGCCAAGACCAAAAGTGGGTGGAGACATCTCCCCCCCCGCCCCCCGACACAACACCCCTTCTTTCCCTTTCTCTTCCCACCCACCTGGTGGGAGGAGGCAAGACAGGCTGCTCTTGCAAGATGCCCAAACCGATCACTTGGCAAAAGAGTAGCTCTATTGCTGCATCGGTTTTGGGCCCCCTTCCTCCAGTTCCTCCCCCCACCTTGACCTCTTTCCCACGGGGCTCCCATCTGCATATGAAATTGAGCCAAGGGATGCAAGAAAGTAGACCCAAAACTGAAGGGGTTCGCTCCCCTCCCACCTACGGCGCTACGAGATTGGGGTTTGCGGCATTTTAAAGGCACTCCTGCACTCAGTAAAGGTAAAGGGACCCCTGACCATTAGGTCCAGTCATGTCCGACTCTGGGGTTGCGGCGCTCATCTCGCATTATTGGCCGAGGGAGCCGGCGTACAGCTTCCGGTCATGCGGCCAGCATGACTAAGCCGCTTCTGGCCAACCAGAGCAGCGCATGGAACGCCGTTTACCTTCCTGCTGGAGTGGCACCTATTAATCTACTTGCACTTTGACGTGCTTTCGAACTGCTAGGTTGGCAGGAGCTGGGGCCAAGCAATGGGAGCTCACCCCGTTGTGGGGATTTGAACCATCGACCTTCTGATCGGCAAGCCCTAGGCTCTGTGGTTTAACCCACAGCGCCACCCGTGTCCCTGCACTCAGTAGGGTTGTCCTATCTCAGAGTCTGGCTCAAAGCTGCAGGGTTTTCTTCTCCTTTTCGGGTTCTCCGGGGAAGATGTCAACTAAGGGCAAGGGGCCAGTGCCAAGGCAGAAGGCTTGAGGACATCTGCTATGTGTTATGCCATTAAGCACCCGGCTCTGCCCTCCCCACGTCCTGACAGGTAAAGATTTGCTACTAGGGTCTCTTGTCTTCCTCCACCAGATCCCACCTCCAACTCCCAGGCTCTTCATGCTCTCAGAAGTCCAAGCAATCCCCCAGCCAATGTGGCCCTGGGAGCTGCCCTCTCGTCATGACTTTAAGGCAACATCTCTTTTGCTTTCCATTCAGGCGATTTAAGCGACTCACTGAAACAGCTGCAGCAAAAACCAGAAGTTTATACAGCTGTATTATGTATCTCGGGGAAACATGTGGCATAAACATTAATATTTTGCTACGGTCACCCCTTCTGACCCCTGTGACTCTGATGCAAAAAGTTTCACTTCATCTTGCTGCAACTCACTGAAATTCTTCATTCTGGGTGCATAACGGCAAGAATCTCATCTGTTCTGATCTGCGGTATGGGGGGGGGAGGTTTATTGGTTTGTGGGGGGTTTCCCCCGGTATTTGTTCTTGCTTTTTATTCTAAATTTTGTCTCTTTATCTTGTATTTTGATGTTGTGAACCGCCCCGAGTTCTGCAGATGAAGGACGGTATGCAAATTAATTAATTTCTGGGATCCTCCAGAAATAGATATGGTCTTCAACTCCCCATGACCCCAATCCCAGGGGCAGATCTACTAGGAAACTAATGATGCTTAACCTTCAGGGCCCCTAATCCTGGAGGGGCCACAGAAGCAAATTTAGTCCACAAAAAAATGGGTCACACAACTCAAATTACCGGTAATTATTATTTTTTGTAATATATATATATATTTCAACAACCCCAAAGTTTGAGAGTCAGCAGCACAGATGTTGTACAGGTATGCCAATATGTCATGGAACAATCCACTGAAAAAGGTAAGAGGGGTTACCCAGACCTTGTCGCTGGTTGTGAAGGAGCCCCCCTAATAGTTCAGGGCCCCAAAAATGTAGGTCCCCCACTGCCCCAGACCACTACACAGCTAGCTGCTCATGGGAAGCTGTCTTGCAAGATGCAGTCTGCCAGTGAACACGTGACCCAGGCCAGTTATTTTTCAGCTGCCATGAAAAGTAACTGCTGAGAAAACAAGGTTTAATTATCACTGTCGGAATAGAACCGGTGGTAATTAAGATCTGCAGGTCAGAGAGCTCCTCATCCTGTTGCTGATCAGCTGGTTTGTGGAAAGAGGGGAATATTGATTTTGCTCCTCCAGAATTGCATTTGCTGCCACTGGTAATAACTGTTTTTCTTTTCTTTATTTAGCTTATGCACCAACAAATCACACAAAAAACTGTACATTTACGTCATTTGTTACAAAGATACAAAATTAACAAAAAAACACCAACTCATATATTTTGACAATAAATCTTCTTAAATTACATCTAACTTCCCGTCGTCTCCATTTCACTGGTAATAACTGTTTATCAGCAGTGTTGCATGGCAGTGGTTTGCTTTTTTAAAAAAGAAACAGGACTAAAAATGAGTAACTTCATAATGTTGCTCAGTGATTAACTAACTGTGCACCCCTAGCCTTATATATTTTCCACCTAAAAATAAGAGAAACAATATTTTTCGGAAGGACTTAGCTTTTGCTACTTCAAAATATTTTCATCAAGTTAATCAGGAGCCCTAATCTTCCGCTCCAACTTTCTGGCAAATAAGTGGAGACCTATGGAAATGAATGTAGTTAGAATTGAACCCAGAAGGTACTTAGAAGCAAAGGAAGAGGGAATTTCTTGTTTTGTCTATTCGTGCTTCAACCTATAGAACTGGAGCAAGTAAGAACGATTTCACAACGGACACTATTCATATTTGGAACATCTTTCCTCAACCTGATGTCCTCCAGATACTGTGGACTACAGCTCCCATAATCCCCGAAGATTGGCCAAGATGGCTGGGGCTGATGGTGTTTGTAGTCCAAAACATTTGCAAGACATGAGATTGGGGGGAAGCAACCTATGCAACAGAGGATAGGGTTTCTGTACTTTTAATAGTTAGGTGGGTAGAGTGAATTTTGGTAAGCGCTGAATATCACTTGCAGTGCTAAGATGCTGCAAGGTACCTGCCAAAATCCCATCTCCGACAACTGGAATTTTCAAACGTTGTTCCACGGAACATACAAGGGTTCGTTGGAAACTGTTGAGAGTTTCTTCACTCGATCAGTCACATGGGCAGGGTTCCCTGCAGAGCAATAGGTAGTCACAGGCGAGCACTGGCTAGGTTTTAAGACAATATCTCATTCTCTCTCCACCCCCACCCCCCACAATTCTATATACGTGAATTTGCATCCCAGAATCTTCTGCAATGCGCAGGGCTTCTGTGATGAAGCCGTCAATGTAGAAGGGGGTCCCTGAAGGTTTTAAAATACACTGTTGTGTACAGCTATTAACACTGCATTGTATCTACAAGCTTGCCTGGTCACCATAGGTGATCAAGAATTCTGTTCAGGCGAGTATACATTAGAAATACGTTGGAGTATTCCATCCCTCCTCTGTCATCGATGTGTTCTTACGCTGCTTGTGACGAAGGGGGTTTACTTCCTTCACAACCGGCATGAAAACACAGGCTACTAGGCTCTAGTAACTTTCACAGACTATTTTTGTTGTTGCAAACTTTTGTTTGCAAGCTTCTGTTAATACATAAGAGAATGTTCTGCCCAGACACTGACGTCCAGCACCGAGGGGCCTTCTGGAGGTTCCCTCACTGTGAGAAGCCTAGCTACAGGGAACCAGGCAGAGGGCCTTCTTGGTAGTGGCACCCGCGCTATGGAATGCCCTCCCACCAGATGTCAAAGAGAACAACAACTACCAGACTTTTAGAAGACATCTGAAGGCAGCCCTGTTTAGGGAAGCTTTTAATGTTTGGTGGATTATTGTATTTTAATATTTTGTTGGAAGCCGCCCAGAGTGGCTGGGGAAGCACAGCCAGATGGGAGGGTATAAGTAATAATAATAATAATAATAAAAATAATTATTATTATTATTATTATTATTATTATTATCTGCTCTACAACATCTGACACCCCCTGTCTACACTCAGTGCCAACCCAAGATAACAGCTTCTGGGAATGAAGTGTTTATAAAGGGGAACTTGGATCTTTGAAGCAACCTTCACGCAGAACAGAATCGACTGCTTTTGAGATATGCTATGGCCCAGCGTAGCATGTTAGGCCTTGACTTGGAAGGTTAAGATTCAGCTGCCTCCCTGTTCCTGGGTTAATAGCAACCTACTCCACAGGCTTACGGCAAGATACTCCCTGATGTAAATAACAATAAACACGTTTCCTCTTCCTTCAGTCTGAGGAAATGGGATGGGGAGTTTGGACAGGGAGGAATGCAAACTGGCTTCCTTCGCTCGCTGTGTTTATGTTTGTTTAAGAATCTAGTTATGTGCTGGGCACACATAAAGCGAGGCAACTTTAATTCCTTCTAATCTTCCCCCCTCTGTGCCATAAAGGGCAAAATTCGCCAGAGAAGACATGTGCATGTGAGCTGACCTTTGGGGCTTTCGGGAAAAATAAAGGAATTATTGTTAAAGCACTGAACGGCCAAAAGTGCCGTTTTATATAAACGAGCCTCGTGTTGGTGTGTTTGTGTTACTGTTGGGAGGGGGGGGGAATTCTAAAATGTTGTTGCCTTTTCACGCTAGCTGGATTCTTTTCCCATTTCGCAAGTAGTGGGAAATAATCCACTTCTGACTTTTTAATTATCTGGCGGATTGAACTTTAAGGAGTAGCCTCTTGACTTATTTCCCCTAGGCGAAAGTGATCCACCTTCACTTTCCTGGAACAAAATTAAAAAATTCCTTCCAGTACCACCTTAGAGACCAAATAAGTTTGTTCTTGGTATGAGCTTTCGTGTGCATGCAAACTTACCCGTATTTTTCGCTCTATAAGGCGCACCTGACCATAGAACGCACCTAGTTTTTAAGAGGGGAAAAACCCATTTTTTGAGGATCAGCTCAAATTCCTGCAGCTTCTTTTGCAAAGGAGAAAAGCCCCATTTTTGGAGGATCAGCTCAAAGTTGTTGAGCTTACTTTGCAAAGGGAAAAAACCCTGTTTTAGGGGTTTAACTCACAGTTCTGCAGCTTCAGGAAAGGGAGCCCTTTCTACAGTTCTCAGACAGATAATCTAATCAGCCAGTCCCATGTCGCTGGGGAAACAGCTCCCCTCTGCAAGGGGTGGGGCTGGAATCTCTCTCCCTTATCTCTCTCCCCGATCATTTGCTGAGCTGCTCAGGGGCTTCCTTTCAACACCCCCCTTCTCTCTCTCTCTTTTTTTAAAAAAAGCACGATCTGCTTTTGCCCCCTGGGCAGTTCAGCTCCAGGGACCACACATTCGCTCCATAAGACGCACAGGCATTTCCCCTTACTTTTTAGAAGGAAAAAAGTGCGTCTTATGGAGCGAAAAATACGGTAATTGGTCTCTAAGGTGCTACTAGAAGGAATTCTTTTATTTTGTTTCGACTACGGCAGACCAACACGGCTACCTACCTGTTTCCCAAACACTTTTGGATTTAGAGAACAATAAAGGAGTTGTGCAAGGAAACATCTTTTAAAAATAATAAAGATAAACTTTAGTGGATTTGCCAAGCAGTGGGAAGGATATCAATATAGAAAAATAAAATGGGGTGCATTCGTATACTCTTCTTTCACATACCTGCATTCCCCATAACGGCAGCAGCTCCATTCATAAAATTGTAGAGTTGGAAGAGATCCTGAGGATCATCTAGTCCAACCCCCTGCAATGCAGGAATATGCAGCTGTCCCATACGAGGATCGAACCTGAAACCTTGGCATTATCAGCATCACGCTCTACCCAACTAAGCTATCCACTTGGATTGGGAGATCAGCCGCGTCTAAGGTACCAATAACCTTGTTGCCTACCATATTCCATGCCGTAATATATTTGTTGGGGTAGCACAAGAAGAAGGCAGCTTGCCCCAAAGATCTTTCTCTTCTCCATCTCCCCTCTGCACCCTCTCCCTCCATATCCCACATCCAAACCCCTCTTCATAGGGTCAGGAGCCATTCCTGGTCGCTGGGAGCTATGCTGTATGGAGCGGTAACAGAAGTGGTTAATGTTTGTAATCAGGTGAAGGGATATTGCTCATGCTTCTATACTGTCATGTTCACTGAGTGTTTTAATATTTATGTCCCTAAAGCGCTCGCTGAATTACACGGGGATATTTTCGCGGCACGTAACGGCAATCCAATCCCTGTATCAAATAAAGAGGAGTGCAAAGTTGCGATTAGAAACTTCCCTTTCAAGATCCAGAACTTGAGAGGTAAAATAATACCTACTATACTCTGCTGCATTTAAAAACCAGCTGAATGCATTAAACTGCGTTCAAGTGATCCTGCAAACCATAGTTTGTGGTGCTCCTTCTTCCTTTTCCTCCAAGCGCAAGAGGAGGAAATTAGAAGTGACTTCTCCATCATCATTACCTTATTCCAATTTTTTGGACCGTGGAGAAAATTCCACACATTTATGTCTTATTATACTGTGTGCAGGCACGCGGGTGGCGCTGTGGGTTAAACCACTGAGCCTAGGGCTTGCCGATCAGAAGGCCGGCGGTTCGAATCCCTGTGACGGGGTGAGCTCCCGTTGCTCTGTCCCTGCTCCTGCCAACCTAGCAGTTCAAAAGCACATCAAAGTCAAGTAGATAAATAGGTACCACTCCGGTGGGAAGGTAAACGGCGTTTCCGTGCGCTGCTCTGGTTCGCCAGAAGTGGCTTAGTCATGTTGGCCACATGACCTGGAATATTGGCTCCCTCGGCCAATAATGCGAGATGAGCGCCACAACTCCAGAGTCGGACACGACTGGACCTAATGGTCAGGGGTCCCTTTACCTTATACTGTGTGCAACAATATGGACAACTGATTCTTCAGTCTCTCTCATTTTCCCTTTTGTACTTTGAGCAAACATCCTCTTCTATTTGAAGCCGCGTTCCCCACCTGCCCCTGCCCTTTAATATTGTGAAATAAATGAATGGATTATTATTGTTGAATTATTATTTATTTAACACTCGAGTCACTTTTGTTACAAAAACTCAAAGCAACTTACAACAACAAACACATACATTTTTAAAACCCAGCATAAAACAAAAGGAAAAAACTAAAAACCTGAAAAATATGTTTTCCAAGCAAACCACAGCATGTCATTGATCTGTTTTCAGTTATCTCCACTGGAGTGAGATCCCTCCATTCAATTTCAGGTGAGCCCCCCTGCCTCACCTCCTGACTGGAGTCCTATGCACAGTCTCCACTGTTCAACAGCCACCTCCCGACCCTCTGTAGAGGTTTTTGATGGATAGAGAAGGTTGATTTTGAGAGAGGTCTTCTCTCCCTCGTCTGTCACCTGGACAGTCCATGGAGGCGCAGGTCAATTCTGTGTCCAAGGCAGCTGTCTACCAGCTCCATCTGGTATACAGGCTGAGACCCTACCTGCCTGCAGACTGTCTCACAAGAGTGGTCCATGCTCTGGTTATCTTCTGCTTGGACTACTGCAATACACTCTACGTGGGGCTACCTTTGAAGGTGACCCAGAAACTGCAGCTAATCCAGAATGCGGCAACTAGACTGGTGAGTGGGAGTGGCCGCTGAGACCATATTGAAAGACCTACTTTGGCTCCCAGTACGTTTCCGGGCACAATTCAAAGTGTTGGTGATGACCTTTGAAGCCCTAAACGGCCTCGGCCCAGTATGCCTGAAGGAGCGTCTCCATCCCCACTGTTCAGCCCCGACACTGAGGTCCAGCGCCGAGGGCCTTCTGGAGGTTCCCTCACTGCGAGAAGTGAGGTTACAAGGAACCAGGCAGAGGGCCTTCTGGGCAGTGGCGCCCGCCCTGTGGAACACCCTCCCTTCTGATGTCAAGGAGATAAACAACTGACTTTTAGAAGACATCTGAAGGCAGCCCTGTTTAGGGAAGTTTTTACTGTTTGATGTTTTATCGTGTTTTTAATATTCTGTTGGGAGCCGCCCAGATGGGCAGGGTATGTATTTATCAATTATTATTATTATTATTATTATTATTATTCCATCAGGCTGCCTCAGTGGGAGAGATGGAAAGGAGGATTTATTCCATCAGTTTTGCTGGAAGACCAGCCCCATGGGGCTCTTCCTGCCCCCCCCCGGGGGGGCTATTTCCTGTTCAGTTGGTCGATTTAAAAAACTACTACTAAAGAATTGGTGCCTGTTGCTTGTTTCCTGTGCTCTTCCCTCCATGCCCCATTTCCCTTGTGTGCCACGTGGTTTTTGTTTTTTTAGCTTGTAAGCCTACAGTAGGGATTGTCTTGTTTTAATTTGTTCACATGTACACCAATCGGGGAAACTTTTTTGGGGGGGCTGGAGAGCAGGGCACAAATGTTCAGAATAAATAAGGAAATAATGGCCCAACAGGAACATGTGTGTGGATGCAGGAATGCTTAAGTGGAGTTGTGAACTGTAACTTTAATAATAATAATAATAATAATTTATTATTTATACCCCGCCCATCCAGCTGGGTTTCCCCAGCCACTCTGGGCGGCTTCCAACAGAACATTAAAATACAATAATCTATAAAACATTAAAAGCCTCCCTAAACAGGGCTGCCTTCAGGTGTCTTCTAAAGGTCTGGTAGCTGTTTCTCTCTTTGACATCTGAAGGGAAAGCGTTCCACAGGGCGGGTGCCACTACCGAGAAGGCCCTCTGCCTGGTTCCCTGTAACTTGGCTTCTCGTAGTGAGGGAACCACCAGAAGGCCCTCGGCGCTGGACCTCAGTGTCCGGGCAGAATGATGGGGGTGGAGAAGCTCCTTCAGGTATACGGGACCGAAGCCATTTAGGGCTTTAAAGGTCAGCACCAACACCTTGAATTGTGCTCGGAAACGTACTGTGGCTTATATTCCCACCCACCCATTCTAGTCTTCTGAGGCACCAGACGTGCAGCCATTTTGTGGCTGCCTCTGCCAGACACATTTCCAAAAAGCAAACAGTTGGAAATGGCCCTTGGTGACGGCTTATCTAAATTCTGGACTGCAAAATCCTAGAAGGCTCCCTTGGCTTTAGCCATGATCCTACCCACCGAGCGTGGCAGTGGGATCACCAATGCTTAACTCAAAACAACTATTAGCATGCGCAGAGGAAAAAGAAACATAAGCAGGAGAGGGTTCAGCAAACGAGATTTAAAAGCTAATCCTGCTAACATACTTCGGAATGCATGCAATTATCTCAAGGCCTTCGCAAACCACTTTATCTAGACGTTTGTTTGCCGTGGAAGGCGTGCCAGAATGATAGCTCTTTGCACCGAGATTTCTGTAGTTGTGTTCCTTCTAAAGTCAAGGCAACCAGGCTAGGAAGCACCTACCTGTACTGTGTATTATAAAAATCAATTCTTCGGAGCCTCACACAAATACAGCCAAACGCATGTAGTAAATATGATGGCATTGCAACAATACTGTAAGCGAATCAGGGGGTGTTGCAGGCTGTTGAAGCTCAAAGGCTGGGAAGCGTAGTTCCCTGAGGGGAACAGGGGTCTCCTAACAACTTTTGCCACCATTAACAAACTACAATTCCCAGGATTCTTTGGGAGAAAGCCATAACTGTTAAAGCAGTGCGATAGTGCTCAAATGTATGAAGTGGGTCTGGCCCAAATGCAGCCTTTATTTATCATTCATTCTGATTTCAAAGAATCATAGAATCAAATTGGAAGGGACCCTGAGGATCATCTAGTCCAACCCCCTGCAATGCAGGAATATGCAGCTGTCCTGTGTGGGAGTGTGGGGTTGCTATACGACAAGGAACATTTGTCCTGATTTCCTTGTGAAGAGTTTGTATGCCTTTCCACTGATCATTAGTTCATTCCCACAAATGCTGTTGTGGTTTTTTTTTAAGTGGGCTTGTTGCACTAGGGCAGTGAATCTTTTTTATCCACTTCAGTTGCACGACAGTAAATTTCTTGAACTCCTCCCGCAAAATAGTGACAGCAAAGGTACCACTCGTGTGCACATGAGAACACAGAAGGAGCACCACTGGAACAGACCAAGGAGTTTTATAGTCTACCAACTCATCTTTAGGAGCAACAGCCTGTCAGTCAATGAATTTAGCAACTGGGGCTGACGGCTTTGCTTGCCCGAGCTGGAACTCTGGATTTCTGGGCCACAGAAAATGTATCTTGAAAGGCTGGTGCCAAAAGATGTGGGTGGCGCTGTGGTCTAAACCACTGAGCCTCTTGGACTTGCCAATTGGAAGGTTGGCTGTTTGAATCCCCACAACGGAGTGAGCTCCCATTGCTCTGTCCCAGCTTCTACCAACCTAGCAGTTCAAAAGCACGCCAGTGCAAGTAGATAAATAGGTACCACTGTGGCAGGAAGGTAAATGGCATTTCTGTGAGCTCTGGTTTCCGTCATGGTGTTCCGTTGTGCCAGAAGCGGTTTAGTCATGCTGGCCACATGACCCGGAAAGCTGTCTGTGGAGAAACGCCAGCTCCCTCGGTCTGAAAGTGAGATGAGCGCCACACCCCATAGTCACCTTTGACTGGACTTAACCTTTGCCTTTGCCAAAAGAAGTATTTGGAAGAGTATGCCCCCAAGGCCACACAGCATATCATTCTTGTTCATTATTCCACTGTTATCTAGCAGCTAACGGATAAAATGAATGACTGGACTACTTTACTGGAACTTTCACAAAGCTTGAAATGTTTTTCTAAGTGATTTTATTTCACTTTTACTAGACCTCTGGTCTAGATGACACAAGTTCACCAACCCAACTGCCGAAGATCGGGACCAAAATATGAAGAATGTGGAACGTGTGACTCTCCAAAAGTAGTTGGACTCCAACTCCCATCATGCCTGGCCTGGGATCTGGAAGGCCACAGGTCCCCCAACCTGATACCCTGTAGATGTTGTTGAACTACAACTCCCATCAGCCCCAGTGAGCACTTGCTGCGGCTGATGGGAGTTGTAGTGCCGCAACCTCTGGAGGACATTGTGTTGGCAGAGGCTGTTACATGGTAAGAGTCACACACAAGAGGTTTATCCAGATAACGCACTTTCCTCCCCTGTCCCAATTATCCAGAGCGAACCTTTTCTAAACCTCTTAGCTCTTCATTCCTGTTAAAATCACGGCAAGAAAAGAAAACGAGACGAAGGGTAATTTGCACATTTCACTCACATCAATTGAAATAACACCCCCCCCCCAAAAAAAAACATGACGGGACTTTAATGTGAAATTGCCCCATGGCCAGACTCGGTATATCATGAGAGGAACCCAATGCTCTTGCTTTGACTTTAGAACTAACAAACCTGCAGCAAAGTTAAGACTCTTGTTACAGCTGGGACGGCGCAGATGCCATAAAGGTTTACATTGGAAATGGGCACTTACAAGTCTCTCTCCCGAAAGAACTTCCAGCAGTTTGATAAGCATCCGTCCATCGCGAAGGTCGGCGTACAAGTCCGTAATTCTACAGGACACACGTGCCAAGTGAGAGTTAACCCACTTAGTGAAAGTTTTCTTCTGGACTGCCTCTCGTTCATCTGGTGAAAAGACATACAAAAGAACGGCAGAGTTTAAGCAGGGATGTAATAAAAGCACATCCTGATAAGACACTTCTTTGAGTGCATGACATGATCACACACCCCTCGTCCATCTAGCCCAGCGGTCTCTCCAAAATTGCAGGGGTACTTCCGGGATCAGCTGGATCAGCTGGCTGCACATCCCAGAGGGGACCTGGGGCTGTCTACACTCAGGCTGAGCTATTGACCTGCCTTGTTTCCTAGAACCATTATGACCACCAATATTGTCATCCGTGTTCGCCTATGATACCCAAAGGATCACCACAAGTACTGGTTACAGGAGTCTGTAGTTTAAGTCTCACTTGGCCCTGAAACCACAGGGAGATTCCTTCTATCATGACAGACCATTGCTCTATTTAGCTCAGTGCTGTTGACACTGAATGTCTGCAGCTATCCACAGAGCCCAGGCTGTTCCCCTTATTCTTTGTTGATTTAGGTCTTCTAATAAAAAAAAATGAAAGGGAGGGAGGATCGCCTAATGCAGTGTTTCTCAAACTTGGGTCCACAGCTATTGTTGGACTACAAACCCCATCATCCCTAGCTAGGAGGACCAGTTGTCAGGGATGATGGGAGTTGTACTCCAGCAACAGCCTGGGAAGTTTGAGAAACACTGGAATTTGTATGAATGGTTCTAAAGCCCCACAAGGTTTGAAGTTAACCTGGTTTTACAGAAAGTCGTGGGCAAACAGAGCCCAGCTTTGGCTGACTTCTTGGGAGCACTTTCACAATTGTTTGCACGGCCAGTTGTTGGGCAACACACCGTTGTTTTGCACGTTGCACAAGAGCAGCACTCCAGACAGGTCACCATCGGACTGCCCAGTGACCTTGGGCTGTATTCAAAGGCGGTTCTGTCTTATTTGAAAAATAAAAATCGGCATGCGATTCCCTCTTACCCACTTCCCCAAATCTGCACCTGAGGATTGTGGGGTTTTTAAGGAACAGAATAAGTTATGGCATGGAAGGCTGCAGCGGTGGGGATCAGTGAAGATAAGAGTATTCAGATTTGCAGAAACACTTTACAGCAAGGCAAAACCCCATTTGATACAACTGCCTTTAATTTTTTGTTAATCATTTCCCCCCCCCAAAAAAACCACAAGGCAATATTTACACAGAGAATCCCCCCCCCAAAAAAAGCTCTGTGTCAAAGCACAGTTGATCTCATGCTTTTGCCTGTGTTAGAGGTTCTCAGGTAGCAGAGCTGGTGAAGATCTTTGACTGAGATCTTGGAGACCCACTGTCAGAGCACAGCAGTGCTTCAGTGCAAAGCAAGATCCCAACGCCCAGAACAATCTTGGATGCATTCAAAATTAAATTGCAATGCCCTGCCCTCCCAGTCTGCCCCCCCCCAAAAAAACCAACAATCTCAGCCTGGTGTTTTCTAAAGACCTTTTGTGATTATGTATTTCCCCTCACAATAATGGTAGCAATATTGTCTGCACAGGACACTCAAGACTTTGGGAGGGATTTGAAGGGATTTGTGCTTGGAGAGGTGAACGTCCTCTATATTTTAGCCATGGAGCCCTCATTCTTTGCTTTCTCTGCAAATAAACCTTGAGGCAGAGGTCTGGCTGTGGTGGTCAGCCTATGTCATTTATTTAATTGCTAATTTTCTATCCTGCCCTTCTTCCCAAAGGAGCCCTGGGTGGCAATCAGCAGTAACTTTTTTCAACTGAAAACATCTTTTTTTAAAAAACAACCCCAAACACATATCCTCACAGCCAATCATTTCAAGCATCTACAGGAACTATATTTCAGCCCTCAGATGCTTGTGTGAACAGGGTATCCACTTCAGGCTGGAGGGGAAGGTTGACACATGAATGAATGCTCCTCCACACGATAACAAGAGTTCCCTGCACATGTAAACATGGAGCCAGGAACACATGTTCTAGGCCGCACCTCCACCATCCATTTAAAGCACAGCGATACCTTTCAGTCATGGCTTCCCCCAAAGAATTCTGGGAGTTGTAGTTTGTGAAGGGTGTTGACACTTATTCCCCTCACAGAGCTACAATTCACAGCATTTCCTGTGAGGAGGGACTGGTTGTCCAAGCATCCTGAGGACAGTAGCCCTGGGAAAGGAATAGGGGCCTCCGAACGACTCAGAGCAGCCTTGACAAACTACAGTTCCCAGAATGCTTTGGGGGAAGCCATGATTGTTTAAAGTGGCATCACAGGGTTTTAAATGTGTGAAATGTAGCTCCAGTTTCTATGTACATTAAAGGGAAGCTCTCTATGGATCAAAGAAGCCCTGGCCTTCTGTTTGAGGTGTGGCAGAGTTATTAGGCTTCTTGTCTGTTGCTAACCTCCAGCTTCAATACGCTACAGACCTTTGCTCTGTGACATCACTTTCTGTGGTGTGTGTGTGTGGTTTTTTTTTAAATATTAAGCCTCCATTCTTGTTGCTGTTGTAACAGTTGCCTCATGACTACAAAGTACACCCAACTTTACTTCCGTTGCAACACTGGAATGCGAAACATCCAAGTGGAGGCTGGAGAGGTTTAAATGATTCGGACAAAACAGAACAGGGATGTGATCTACCCTTCGCTAGAAAGCACAAACCTCATTTTAGCAAAGCAAAATACAGTGGGTCCTCGACTTACGAAGATAATGCGTCCCGACGCGATCTTCAGTTGTCGAAAAAAAATGGAATTCGAATCCCCATAGGGATGCATTGAGCGGTAAATCTTCGTAAGTCGAAGCAACCCTATTCAAATCTTCGTAAGTCAAAGCAACCCTATTAAAAGCGGCTGCGACTTCCTTTCGGAAGTCGAAAAATTCGGATGCGGCGGCGATTTTTTTTCTTCCGGAAGTCATTCGGTAGTCGAAAAACACGGAAGTCGAAGCACTCGTAAGTCGAGAACCCACTGTACTGCAAAGCCAATACCAATGAACGAGTGGCCTTGAGTTGTCCTTGCATGAGTATGGCATAATCTCAATGGTTGCTATCATCTCTGAAAGGTTAGCAGGAATCCTTCTCACCCAATTATTTAGAACTAGCAGCAGTATGTATGTATATAGGCTACATATTTAATCCACAGTTGATTATTATTATTATTTTACCCTTGTCTATAACTGTCTTGGATAGGAAATCGTTCTAAAATATGCAATAGTTTTTTATATGTTTTTATTGCTGAAGGTCATGTTGTTAAATTGCCTTTGAGGTGTCTCACAGGAAGTAATTCAAAAATGGAATGGAAAGGAAATTTTGAAAAATCTCCTGAGTAGTGGGCACTGTTATGCAGATGTCCTGTGTTCAATGGGCCGGTAAAGAGGCAAGCCCGTGTAGGCTAGAACATCTTCATCTTCATCATCTTCATCATCATCATACCCCACCCATCTGGCTGGGTTTTCCTAGCCACTCTGGGCAGCTTACAGCATATATAAAAACATAGTAAAATATCAAGCATTAAAAATAAATCCACTGGCAAATTTGGTTGCTGTCCTCCACCATCCATGAGAAAATGCAGAAAGGCAATAGAGACTCACAACAGGATAGAGAACTCTTATGCCTACCAAAATATGGATAAATTTCCATGGAAATGTTGCCTGGAGTCCAGACGAACAGTATTTTGCAGGAAGAAGTTGAGCCAATACCAGAATTTTGAGTTTTCACATTTATAGTGGATTAAAGTGTTCTGTCACCCCTAGCGTAACAAATCCGCTTTTTAAGAAAAAAAAATAAAAATGACTTTTTGTAGTTTGAAAAAGTTTCAGACAAATGCACTGAGAAGCCTGGGATGAGCAAATGACTATCAGGAAGAATTAGACATACTACCTAAGCGCGGGTGGCGCTGTGGTCTAAACCACAAAGCCTAGGGCTTGCCGATCGGAAGGTCGGCGGTTCGAATCCCCGCGACGGGGTGAGCTCCCGTTGTTCGGTCCCTGCTCCTGCCAACCTAGCAGTTCGAAAGCACGTCAAAGTGCAAGTAGATAAATAGGTACCGCTCCGGCGGGAAGGTAAAAGGCGTTTACGTGCGCTGCTCTGGTTCGCCAGAAGCGGCTTAGTCATGCTGGCCACATGACCCGGAAGCTGTACGCCGGCTCCCTCAGCCAGTAAAGCGAGATTAGCGCCGCAACCCCAGAGTCGTCCGCGACTGGACCTAATGGTCAGGGGTTCCTTTCCCTTTCCCTAATCAAAGCAGGATGAGTGCACAAACAAATCAAAACAAATGTTCAGTGAAGACCGGATATAATAGATAAACTTTGTGAAGGAAAATTTGGATGAATGCTCAATAAAAAAGGTCATCTGGAGAGGCTCTAAATGAATAGTGCCTTAAGAATGTCATTTATTTCCCAATTTCCTCCGCAGAATATTAAATGCATTTTTTTTTAACTCAGCCATTTCCCCCGTTACTTTACTTCCCCTAATTTCACATTTCCATGTTTTTAGGCAAGACATGAAAAACTGTTCCTGCTCAGGGACTGTCTGTAGGCTTCCCTGAAGTAAAACGTGCAATGCAGGGAAGAGGAGTCCCAGCTGTGTTCACGGAAAAGTTCTCCGGCTCACCCAGCAAATACGGAGAATCTCCCCGGCTGCTGTGTACACACCGAGGATGTTCCAAATACACAGGCTAACCCACATCGCAGGGGCATCGCCGAGGCATGAGAACACTGTGCAAGCCGACCTTCGCTGAGCGGATTTCAAGAAGGTTGTGTCCATTTTGCCATGGAGTGGAAACAGCAGCTGGCCGTTTCTGTTTGAGACCTTCACAACCACCGAAAAGTCTCTCCGTAGTCTCTCGCCACTTTCAAGCACATAAATCGAACGGACCACTTTCCCTACCAAACCACTGAGGTTTGAAAATGCAACAAGGGTGATGTACGGGTCTTGATGGATTTATTGAACAAAAGACTTAGTTCCTGTACTTAAGAGTGGATGCCAGGCCAAGTCAGCTCCTAAGGAAGGAAGAAGCATCCGCAAAAGAAGATAAAGAATACTGGCAAAATAAATTATTGAACTATGCTGGACAAATCTGTTAACTTGGAAACCCAAGAAAGAAAGAGGACTTTGGGGGGGGGTAAGGGGGGGATGTTTAATGCATATCTTTAAAGCTTTGTGCATAGTGTTTTACATTAGTATAACTTTAAATGTCACTTGTAATAAGATGAAGAAGGTTTAAAATTGGATTATTAAGAATATAAGGTTTTAAGGACGTGCGTGAACGAGTACTAAACAATGGAACCAAGAGTGGGAATGGAGGGAAGCCAAGCAAAAATTATGGTTAAAAATTGGTTTATGGTGTTTTTGTTATTATTTTTGGAAGATTTATAAAATGTTATCAAAAAGGAAAAGGGGGGGGGGAGAAAATGCAACAAGGATAACTAAAGAAGAAGAAGAGTTTGGATTTGATATCCCACTACCCGAAGGAGTCTCAAAGCGGCTAACATTCTCCTTTCCCCTCCTCCCCAACAAACACTCTGTGAGGTGAGTGGGGCTGAGAGACTTCAGAGAAGTGTGACTAGCCCAAGGTCACCCAGCAGCTGCATGTGGAGGAGCGGGGACGCGAACCCGGTTCACCAGATTACGAGTCTACCGCTCTTAACCACTACACCAAATTCATATTTAAATTTTTTAGGAGTTCCCATGCTTCAAATTCTGGAGGCCAACTTGCGATAGTAACATTCCAGCCACTGTAGTAGCATCCTTGAATAACCTTCTGTACATTTTAGGTAGTTCTGTCCCTATAATTCCCCATTGTATGGTGTTGTAAAAACAGCACGATGAACTGAAGAAGCTCCCGCGAAACCTGATTATATCCGGGATTCAGGTCTTCAGATCTACTTTTGCTGAGTGACGGCGAGGAGGGCCTATCTGCGATTACCATCACGCATGACCATGTTTTCTTGCCTGACTGTGACCGTTCCCTCACAAAAGACTTTGCGCGTTCAGTAGAGTACCATTTGCAACACTTTTGCGTAATTTGATTACACTAGGACATTATCATTAGCCTCAGGATTATGCCATCAGTTTGTGGAGTTTTTACAGGCTTGGATTTGCACGCTGCACCTTAATGTGTTCATTTTAACATGTTTGATTGAGTAAACTGCTCTCAATATTTATTAGCCAATTTGGTGTTTTGGAGTTTTGGTTTTGTTTGACCAAAATGGAAAGAAGCAGAAGTCCCAGCAAAAGAAGAATGGATACAAAAACTTATGGAATACGCAGAAATGGCGAAACTTACCAGAAGGAATATAAAATCCAGATAAGAAACTTTTTATAAAAGAATGGAAATGGAATATTTACAGAGAAATTGTAAACAGATAAGAACATTGGCAGGATTATTGTAATAACCTGCAGTTTTATAAGAGTATATATTTAAAGCAGATGAATAAATGAGCAAATTAAAGTTAATTTGGATATGCAGAGGATATTAAAAATAAATTTAAGGAACCGCAGAAAGAGGGGGGAGTCAAGTTTTGAAATGTTAAAATGATTGTAAAATTAGTGACATGTATAAACTTGAAAAGTATAAATAAAAAAATGATTATTAAAAGAAATCATAGAATTGTAGCGTTGGAAGGGACCCTGAGGATCATCTAGTCCAACCCCCTGCAATGCAGGAATATGCCGCTGTCCCATACGGGGATCAAACCTGCAATCTTGGTATAATCAGCACCATCCATGCTCTATCCAGCTGGACAGTCGTCTTTTCCATTTTTTTTTTCTTGCATTTTGTGGGTTTATGAACAAAGCTGTTTTACAGCCCGAGACTGCAAGGCTCCATAGCTTCAGTGCCCTTGACGTGCTTTGCAGGCAGAAAGGGTTTGGAATCTCTGGTTTTAAAAAGTGTCAGGTATCAGGTGATGGGAAACCTGAGACCATGGAGAGCCACTGCTGGCCGGAAAAGACGAGACTAGGCTAGCAGGACTGACCTGAAAAAGCAGTTTCCAGCATTTATCAGGAGCATTTGCAGCTCAGCGGTATGACACCTGCTTCACATGCATGAGCTTTCGGATTCAATCCCCAGCATTTTCAGGTACAGCTTGGAGAAACTGCTGTCTGAAGACCTGGAGCACCACTGCCAGTCAGTGCAGACAATATTGAGCTAGATGGACCAGTGGTCTGTCCCTGCGTGAGGAAGCTTCCTGTGTTCTCAAGACCTCTGAGACACTTTTTCTGAATTAAAACTGGAGTTGCACTCCACACACACCCCAAATGCCCACTTTTCAAGGAGACACCTGCTCTGCCCGTTTGCTTGTTTTTCCTCTTTCTTCCCCCTCCCTCTTTCCTTGTGCTGCGTCCTTTAGATTACAAACCTGCAGGCAAAGAACGGTTTTCTGAAGATTAGGTTTACCGCTTTCAAAATTGGTTTACATGGCAAATGACATGAATACCAGAAAAAATAAGAGCATCCTTGTGATAATATTTAATAAAGTGAGTAGGAAAGATGAGATCATCAGTGGTAAAACAAATACCAGGGGTGGAGGGGAACCCACAAAAAATAAATTGTCGTTGGAAATAACATTTGCCCTTCTCTTAATCTACTGAGTTACAAAACTCTTACAGAACCAGAAAAGGGCTAACACAAACCCTTGTTTCTTATTCCAAAATATTTTTAGGGCTGGGGGGGGGTCATTATTGTTCAAACTCTCTTGTTTTTAACTGATCTTCCAGAAGCGGCTCTTGGAGCCGTCCTGTCTGAAGAACAGCCGAAATACGCTTTCCGTAAATAAACGATTAAACAAGCAATTGTTATTGATCATTAATTAGCTGGGCATGACATCTAAGGCTCCAGGAGCCTTAAAGGGGTTGCGCAGATGGATAAAAGCGTTGTATCTGCAGGGTAGGGTGGGAGACCAGCGCTGAAGATTTCTAATTAAAGCCAGAGGATATGGGTGGAGTAGCCAAACGTCAGATAGCAGTTGTTTCCTGGGGTCTGTATACGAGCATCGTACAAAGCTCACGCACCAGGAAAAGGGAAGTAGCTCTCTAGAGTTTTGCACTGATAACACAGAGAGCCGGACTTATCTCTAGAGCCACTTCCACTAGGGTGGAAACCCCAGAGGACGCAAATAAGCTGTCCAAATAAAGGGCTGGTAACTTGGGAGTTTGGGTCCAGATTTGACATGCGTCCCTACAGGTGCAATGCACTTTTACATGGGGCTGCCCTTGAAGACTGTTTGGAAATTTGCATCCAGAAGCTGTGACTAGGCTAGCAGGGATTGGGAGCAGAGATTGTGCTGAAACAATTCCAGTAGGTTTCTCAGCTCAATTCAGAAGGATGGCAGTAATGTTTGAAGCCCAGCGGACCAGATATCGCTGGACTGCCTTCCAGCCAGTGTGGGCAATACCGAGCCAGGTGAGTCAGAGGTCCGACTCAGTAAAAGCCAGCTTCCTACACCCACAGGTAAACCACACACAACTCGGCGGTTCACTCTCATTCATTTCAATGGGTTCAGGGGCCGGCCCTGACATTGGGCAGAATGAGGAAGCCACCTCAGGCAGCAGATGCTATGGGGCAAAAAGCAGCGAGAGCCACGGAGTCTGCCCTGCAGCTAACCTGCTGCCCTCAGGTGTGGTGGGGGACTCTGCCCCATTGCCGTAGGGCTGCTTCCATACATGGAATGGGGGAGATACCTCAGTCAGAAAATGTTTTTTGGACACACTCATTTCTACCAAATGAACAGCAGAATGTGAAGAGCGCAGATGGGGGAGCACAGTGCTATCTGTTTATTTAAACGCCGTATTTTTCCATCTATAAGATGCCCCCATGTATAAGACGCCCCCTATTTTGGGGGACTCAGATTTAAGAAAATGGGGGGAGATGGTCCAGAGTATAAGACGCCCCCTAATTTTTGACATTATTTTTTAGGGGGGAAACCTAGCCTTTTACACAGAAAAATACGGTACTTCTAAGCTGCACTATCGTAGGAAGCATGTGCAGCGTAAAAACATTCACTTTCCAAAAACATTCACTTTCCAATCTGTCGAAGCAGTACGGTTTTGAAATGGCGTCTAAAAGAAAAAAAGAAAAGCGGGGGGGGGGGGGGACGACTCCCACTGGACCTCTATTGGCAAGGAATTCCACAGGCAGGGCCAGCCACACTAAAGCCTTGGTCCCTGATGAAGGCCGGCTGAACCCCAGGGGCACAGGGGAAGACCACCCAAAGGGGCCCATCAGAAGACCTCGGGAGCATAAGGGATTGGGTATTTTGGTCCCAAGCCGTTTGAGGCACAAGAACCTTGAAATCTGTCAGCAAATTGGAACCAGTGCTGCTCTCTCCGCAAGAGAGTAACATGGCAGTCTGGCCGCTGCGTTCTGCAGCAGGTTCAAGGGGAGCCCCACGTGAAGGACACTGAGGTAATCAAGGCTTGAGGTGACATCCAGCAGGGTGATCCCAAAATCTCTCCTGCCAATACACTTTTGGAGCCTGAGGCCTCCTTGCCAAACAAAGGCGTATCTCTTCGCTGCAATGCCAGGCAAGCATTCACTGGGTTTGAAATAAAGGCATCGCAGATAAAATTGCCAACCACATTCTAAACGCTTCATGTCGGGAATTTAGTGGTGGAATCTAGTCGTGCTTTATTTGTTTGGGGTAGCTCGTTCAATCTGCTTTAAAGCGTTTGAACCACAGTGATGCAGAAGGCAGAATTGCCGTCCTACGTGTTTACTCAGGTGAGTAAACTTCCCAGACCTATAATCACCATTCATCATTTATGTGGCATTTATTGTGTTTTGCAGTCGCTGGGCACTCCTTCCCACAACCATCCAGAGGACATGTTTTAATGCTGAAAGCAAGGGGTGAAACTGAGACCATGTTGCTCAAAGCTAACCAGTTGATTTTATCCAAGCAGGGAAACTATGGATACCAGCTTTGGGTCTTTAACTGTGGTTTGAAGTCTGTATCAGATCCTGGTTTGCTCTGAGAAACTGCAAACCACAGTTTCCCCGATTTGGACTGAAACAGTAAACTATGGAAGATTTTGACATTGCATTCAGGAACACCATGAAGGGAGGAGAGAAATATGAGCACGGACTAAAGGCTCATTCAAAACTCGGCTCCTTAAAAGTGGGATAGGATTGTTAAAACCAGGACTCTGTCTGCTATTCCCTGGTGGATCACGCTGGGAATGTTGAAAGAACAGATTTCTGAAATCCTTCTGTTTACTCAGGGCACGCTAACACCGATGAAATCTCCACTCAGGCTATCAGAGTGAATGGGATTATTCTGGTGTAACATGTCTACCGACTCAACCCTCCAGCATGATGAAAAGGTCAATAGTGCAAAAGAAAAGAAAAGAGGAAGGCAGGGGAAGAGTCACATTGCTGTCAGGAGTTTCAGGATGCAGCACATTACTTGGGACTCAGAATTGTTTTCTCAAGAAATGGAAATACGCCTTTAGATTCCCCCCGCCCCCGCCAGAGCTCCATAAATTCCTGCAATTCCTGAAGCTTTTTCATTTCAAGAAGGATGACCTTGAAAAAAATTGCTGGCCTGCGAGAGTCAGCAGTTTGCTTCTGTTGCTCCTCTTCTTTGAACAGCTGTGAAACCATCGCCCAGCAGAGAATCTTTGGAACCAAAGCAGACAAAGTTCTAGCTGGGGAATTTTTAATTTATTTATTTTTGCTGGCAACAGGCTCTACCAATTAAAAAAGAAAAACCAGAATTGACCCAAAGCTGAACTTTAGATTTCATGCGGCTTATCACACTGCACATGTCGTTAAATGGCTTGCCCATGCCAGGATGTCTGTGTTATCGACACAACCGCTTTCTGTGAACGGGCGCTTATAATATTCCATTATCCACCACTGCACTTCTCTGTTTTTTATTGGCTTTAGACTTCACGGCTTATACAGTCACTGCCCCTGCCCTCAATGCAATGCAACATAACATTTCATGCATGTGATGAACTGTATTCCACGCAGGGTGGATTTGATTTAAATCAAATTGATTTAAATCTCGATTTAAATCACGATTTAAATCACTAGTCAGTAAGGCTTGATTTAAATCACTAGTCAGTAAGACTTGATTTAAATATTTTTTTTTACAGAAAGACTCATTCTTGCTGGTATAATCTTAATATTTACAACCATATGAAGGTTTCATTTTTGGAATAATAAATTTTCAGAGTAGTTTTTACAGTTATATCAAAAATTACTGATTTGGTTATACTACTAGAAATACATAGACAGATAATTATGAAATTATGGTGAGGTTTAGTAAGTTAACTGTTTATATTTGGACAACTTTTCTGCTATACTTTATTGGAAAGAGAAAAATAATCATTTCCTTAATAACCATTTAAACAATTTATTTAACTAAAACAATAACATGATAGCATATGTACCCATGTTTGTTAACTGATGTGGTTAAACATTTAAAAAAAAAAACTTAGACTGAGTTTTAGCACACTTGATAAACTTAAAACAAATCCTTATTTCCTGATGAATAGCCTTTGGACTACAATGTAACTTAAATAGAATACTATATTTAGAAAGATTTTTCCTCCAAAAGCATTTTATTTTAAAAATCCGATTTAAATAAAAAAAATCCGATTTAAATAAAAAAAATCCGATTCTTTTGATTTTTTTTTAAAAAATCATTGATTTTTATCCACCCTGATTCCACGAAAGGCATAAGCTTATGTCCCTTAATAAATCCGTTAGTTCTTAAGGTGTCACAACACTCTCCTTTGTTTCTATTTCATGTGTACTTCGAATCGTAGCGTTGGAAGGGATCACGAGGGTCGTCTAGTCCAAGCCCCTGCAATGCAGGAATCTTTGGCCCAACATGGGATTCGAACTCATGGCCCTGAGATTAAGATTCTCAGGCTCTATGGTACTGTGCATAGTCCAGCCTTAGGGATTTAGGAAGCTGCCTTAAACAGAGACAAACCGGAGGTTTACAATACTGTCTATACACTGATTGGCACCAACACGTTCAGGAAGAGGTCTTTTCCATCCCTACGTGGAGATGCCAGGGATTGAACCCAGAACCTTCTGCCATGGATTCTTTAGCTGAGATTCCCGAGTTGCAGGGGGTTGGACAAGATGACCCCCCCCCCAGGGTCCCTTCCAACTCTACAACTCTCGATTCTCTTATTCTACAAAAATGGTTCTGTTATTCTTGTATCCCCATGAACAGTCTCAATACTATTTTTCTACATGCGAGGAGGTTGGGCTCTCCCCACCCCCGGCGTCGTGGTGGAACATCCGAACATGACAAACCTCCCCATTTAATGCCTGCAATGGCACAGTCGAAAGAAAGATTTACCATGTGATTTTTGGTAATCACAGAAGCAGAAAACAAAGCACAGTTTGAAGCTCAAAAGTGTATTTGACTACCTACTGACCAAATAATCTGAGATGTTATAATACGAGGAACACACATTATCCTTCCTGGAGCTATTGCTCATTCCACATAATTAATGCCACCCATACTGAATAGCTGGAGGTGCTTTTTGTGGGTGGGGAGGGGGTGGCGGAGAAGAAGCTTGCCTGATTTCTTTATTTAAAAAGCACAAACGGTGAGTGAGCCACATCAGAGGAAATGCAGGGAATGTTTTGCCCAAGAGCTATAGTTTGGGGTGCACAACATCACAGGATAGAGTTTCAAAGGAAAGTAGGGGTACTTAGGAATACCCACATGTCAGCCAGGATTCAGCTGGAAGGTGGGCTTTTAAAATTGCTTTATATTGCATACTGATTTTAAACGGCAATTTGTATAACCTTTGCTTTCAAGCAGGCTAACCGGCCCCCAAGCTCTGCACGTAGAGCAAATGAATTCAAATAAATACTGCAAAAGGAGCGAAGGGTGTGGCTGGCTGGGCAAACATTTTGAGACCTTTTAGGCCATTTATAATTGCCGTCTTAAGGATGGAGACACACACCCCCTCCTGAAGTTGGCCGGGATACTGGCTGTCCAGGAGGTACTGGCTTGGGGATCACCCAGATCCTCTATGATCTGCAACTGGATAGCTTAGTCAGTAGAGCACAATGCTCTTCATCTCAGGGCTGTGGGTTCAAATCCCACGCTGGGCAAAAGTTTCTTGCACTGCAGGGGGTTGGAATAGATGACCCTCACGGTCCCTTCCAATTCTACAGTTCTATGATTCTATGAGAAAGTGGTTCTTCTTCTTCTTTGGCGATCGAGTAAGATAAACACGGTTTATCCGTAAACATGGTTTTAACTGTGGGTTCACAAGTGACCATGGAAGCCAATTCTGGATGCACACGTCCTTCCACAGTGGGGAAGGACGGGAGTTGATCATGGTGAGGGTTTGCCAAGCATGCCTTCCTCTTAGCACCTTTCTTCCTTTTGTCCTGAGTTTGAACGTCTTCAAATCCCTTGACACCTTTGGTAAAGGCTGTTCTCCAACTGGAGCACTCGCAGGCCAGTGTTTCCCAGTTGTCAGTGTTTATACTACATTTTTCAAAGATTTGCATTGAGAGAGTCTTTGAACCTCTTTTGCTGACCGGCAGCATTACGCTTTCCATTTTTACGTTCGGAATAGAGTAGTTGCTTTGGAAGACAATAATCAGGCATCCGCACAACATGACCAGTCCAACGAAGTTGATGTTAAAGAATCATTGCTTTGACAATGCCTGGGACTTTTCAGTTGAGAGAAAAGGGCGAGTCTGGAACAGGACACAGGTGTCTTAAAAATCTGCATGTGGTAGAGAAAGTGGACAGAGAATAGCTCTTCTTCCTCTCACAATACTAGAACCTGGGGTCCTTCTGATGAAGATGCAGGGCTCTTATTATATTCCTACGGGGTTTGCCAAGGCCAGTTTAGCAATTCAGCATCAGAGCTGGGATTAACACAGAGACCTCCCAAGCCTGCCTTTTAATAACAAACAGAATTGACCAAACCAGGCCTTCTGAAAAAAGGGGGGGATGCTTTAGAATTTAATCAGCGGCCAAAACAATCCTGCCCCTTCCACTCTGATACCACTTAAGCCTCGGGGAGATGATAAACCGTTATATAAAAGAATCTGCAATCATCCCTGGTGAAATAGCAGTAGAAGCTGCATGAGTATGGCTAAAAAACAAAACAAAACAAAAGTATCTCAGGGTTGCTGGTTGTGTGATGCCCTGATACAGCAGAAGGGCATGAGAAAATCAGCCATCTGGAAAAGCCTCGCATACCAATATACGCAACGTTAAGAAGTCATCTGAGGTTATCAATTTTAACAGCTTTTTTTTTCTCCTTTAAAAAGAATTGCAGCTATTTTTTTAAAAAAAAATTAAGAGGAATAAATCACATTTCTAAGCAGTTTTATGGTCAAACGTGCTGTGTGCACGGATAGCGCCTTCCTAAATCAGCTCAACAAGACGCTTAACCATGTTACGACGACTAGGGTGAGGTACGAATTAAGCACCACATGTGAAAAGTTAATTACACATTGCGCAAATCTAGCTCAAGGATGCTCACCAGAGCTCGCTCCTGAGACAGGACTAGAAGCCTATCATTTACCCTGTCCTGACTGCTTGCAGAATTCAGAGGGTGTGTGTCATATCCAAAAAGACAGGTGCCATTTTTCTACAGCCATCCACCCTCCATAGCCGTCCCTGTGTATGATTGGGGTTTGAAGCAAACCATCATTTGGCGTTTCATCCCAACCAGGAAACTATGGTTTGTGTTGGCTCTGCAAATCTGAATCAGAAACCAGGGTGTAGGGAAGAATGGAAGACCACAGGAGTCGATTCCTCATTCACGTAACTTCAGTCCACGGCTTGGCAATGTGTCTGAACAAACACATAGGGAGTTGCCTTCTGGCTAAGCTTGAAACTACCACAGGACCCCACAAAAAGCAATGTCTCAGAATTCTGAGTTGGCTTCCTTTTCCATAATATTTTAACTGCAAGAAACACCCTGGGTACTTTTTCCTTTTATCTTCTGAACCTTAATGTGGCAATAATGGGCTCAAGGTTTTCAGACTCTCAACTGCAGTTGTTTAAAAAGTGATGTGCTCCTGTTTTCAGCATGACACAGATTTAACAGAAACTATTGTTGCAGAAATGGGACGCGGGTGGCGCTGTGGGTTAAACCACAGAGCCTAGGGCTTGCCGATCGGAAGGTCGGTGGTTCGAATCCCCACGACGGAGTGAGCTCCCGTTGCTTGGTCCCAGCTCCTGCCAACCTAGCAGTTCGAAGCACGTCAAAGTGCAAGTAGATAAATAGGAACCGCTGCAGCGGGAAGGTAAACGGCGTTTCCGTGCGCTGCTCTGGTTCGCCAGAAGCGGCTTAGTCATGCTGGCCACATGACCTGGAAGCTGTACGCTGGCTCTCGGCCAATAAAGCGAGATGAGCGCCACAACCCCAAAGTCGGTCACGACTGGACCTAATGGTCAGGGGTCCCTTTACCTTTACTATTGTTGCAGAAATGGAAGTATTCAGCAAAGTTATCAGTGTCCTAAGCATGTTTACTTGGAAATAAGTCTGGCTGGATTCAAGAGTGTTTACTCCAAATAAGTTTGCATAAAGATCAGAGACTAATAGCACAATCTGATGTATATTTACTTAAGATTATCTGCCCCGTTATGTTCAATGGGGATTACCCTGAAGAGGACTGCAGCTTTATAGATAATGCCCCTTTTTGCTAGCTGCCTTGAATCGTTGGTTAAAATGCTGCTTTCGGTCTCACTCCAATACTTTTTAGCGGAAATGGCTGTGTCTACGTGAGGAAGTCTGTTAGTTGGGCCACCAGCGTTGACCTGGGTCACTTGCATTGTTCTCTCACTGAAACTCTGGGGGCATTGTCTTGGGAGAATAAAGTCTTCTTTGGATTCCTTTTTTTAGCAACAGAAAAACATGTCTCCTCCCTTCCCCACCTCACCCGTGTATTCGTATCTACAGTTTTCCCTCATCGCCAAGGCTGGAGGCATTAGCCCACAGATCTGGATGCGGGGCATCACCATAGCATCATCAGGATGCCATTGAATTCTGGGAATTCCTGCTTTTCAAAAGCACCTGCGCTCTTAATACCTTTTGTCACAGGCTGGTTGGACGCAGAGAAGTGGTGGGAGAAACTAGCTGGAAGACCACGAAAGGGAGAAGGCAACGATGAGGGGTCAGAGGGAGAACACTGGGAAGAGGAGGTGTCGGAAGCTGAAGGGGTAACAGGGCTTTGTGAGCTGGGAGAGTCTGTGGCAGAGAAAAGTCCAGAATCAGAGGCAGGAGATGAAGCAGGAGCAGAGAGGAGAGAGGAGAAAGACCAAGAGGCAGTGATGAGTCAGGCAGGTGAAGAGTCGCAGATTTCTCTCCCTCCCACTGTAACAACCTCCCCTAACTCCTGTTCTACCAGAACCAGAAGAGGCATGACACAGGAGGAGCAAAGACAGGCATGCAGGCACAGTCTCTGATTACCTGGGGGGAAACCCTGGAGTGGAGGAGACATAGTGGGGGAAACAGAGAGCTTTATTCATGGGCAACTGATCCATGGGGCAATAACTACCAGGGATGAGCTTCTGTGCTCATTGGGCCTGCACTCCCTTCCCTTTTTCTTTGAAGAAACCTTTTCTGAGACCCCACATTTAAACCCTTCCCTGGTCTCCTTACTGGCCCTAGCAGGAATAACTTGGCCAGTTAGCCCTGGTGATGCTCATTTATGTTGTATTTGATGCTGTTTTTAACTTTTTCTTTTTTTCTTTTTAAGTTGTTTTTAATCAATATTTTATATTTGTTGTTAGCCGCCCTGAGCCCGGTTTTTAAATCGGGAAGGGCGGGGTATAAATAAAAAATTATTATTATTATTATTATTATTATTATTATTATTATTATTATTATATCTGTGCAGATCCTGTTCCTGCTAATAAACAGTTAACACCAATGTGCACAGTGTGATTTACTGCTGACTCTCTCCTGTCAATGCAACACCACTGAAGTAAATGGCTTTGACACAGCACGTGGAAGGACAGAAGCTAAAAGTATGGTGATAAGCCTTTGGCTTGAAGTTCTCCTCGCTACTTGGCTGGCACCGGAGGCCGGTCCATTAGGGCAAATAGGGAACCAACTTCTGTCTACCCCATCTGCCTGCCTTACAACCTACTTACAACCAGTCCAGCGGGTGGCAATACCTGTCGGATTCCTCCTCCTCAGTCTAGTGTTGCCCTTGCAGAACTCAGGAGGGAGGAGACATACCCAGAATTCCTTGGCTCTGCCTGTCATTGGTTCTGGCGCCACCTACTGTTGACCTCCTTGCTTTCCACCCTACCAGTCCCGATGGATGTCTGTCGCCACTGCTGGCAGGACAGTGCGCATGACTAGACTATGGTGTGTGTTTAAATGCACACTGTGGTAACTTGCCTTTTGGCAAACCATCCATGGAAGCCCTGACCTGACATACGGTCACCATTTTATTTTACCCTGTGTGTTTTAAGACTGAACTGAGTCCACTGCATCTTCTCAATTCTTGTAAAGTTGGCCTGTCTGCTGTGAGTGCGTGAGCTGTATGGGGAAAAGATTTATAGCAGGCACGTCCAACAGGTAGATCATGATCTACCAGATCACTGGATGTCCATGGTAGATCACTGGTAGATCACTGGCTCCCCCTAAAGAAGCTCAAAAACTTTGCCTCCCCTAAAACAAAGTGGGCTTTCCTTTCCTCCTCTCTAAAAAAAAGCTCGACAAAAAAGGGGGTAGATCACTGCCAGTTTTTAACTCTGTGAGTAGATCGCAGTCTCTTGGGAGTTGGCCACCCCTGATTTATAGGGAGAGAAGGTGTTGAGCTCCCTAGTCCACCAACCCACTAGTCAATTTAAAACTCCTCCCCACTTTCAGTGATTTAGTTGTGCCGAATTCAGTCAAAACATACTAGCCTGAGGCCACCACATTCTTAAGGGTCATAGCTCAGTGGCTGTCAGGCTTCAGGGAATCGGCTTCCTCCCCCGTAAATGAGCAGATCAAACGAAAGGGAATTCTTACCAGTTAGTTTCTTGAATAAACACAGCAAAGGACAAAATAAAGTGTCTTCCCAGAATGGCAGTGCTCCCAACTGTCATTCCCCCCTCCGTCCCTATTAATGTACGTCACCCCCATGTCTTATAACCAGAGTTTGTAGCCTCTGCGCTTTCTGTTCTGACACTTTCTGAGCTCTCCGTTACTTTGGGGCAGGGGGGTTGGATACTATCCAGAGACTGTGAATCTGTTAACTCACTCTCTCTTCCAGTGTTTCTTCTGCTAGCTGCTCCCCATCCAGTATTTCCCAGCTTCTGCCTTCTGAACTATGCCCCTCTGCAAACCACTGTTCCAAATCTATTCTGTCCTCCTGCTCCTGGGAAGATTCAGGATCAGGATCCGGGGGGGGGGGGTTGGCTCCCACCATTCCTCCTCAGTGCAGCCCTCCTCAGCACAATCCCTGACAGTGGTAGATGCCATGAAACACCACTGTGACAAGGGACTTCCACAACCTAGAAGCTGCCACATCAAATGCCCTCTCTGAGACTACCACAACCACCTGAACTTCTAAGGGTGGTGAGCTACCAAGAGGACCTTGGAGTAGACAATACTAAATGAGATGAACCAGAAGCATAAGGCAGCTTTCTATGTTCTTGCACCAATTTTGAACTGCACTGCAATTAAAACTGCCATTTTTACAGTTACCGGATTTTGTTTTAAAACAACAGAGGAACAGTACAGTAAGCCGCTGTGTCGGTGGGATATTATTAATTTTTCTGTCCTCCAAGGATTGGGCTCATAACCACGATGCACTGTTTGTTCCCATGGAAACAGGATGGGGGGAAAGTGTCATTTGCATTCGGTAATTGCCACCTAAGCTAGATTTTGAACTGCACAATGCAACACGGCAAGAACTCCTCAGAAATTCAACGACCCCAGCAGATATTTAACTCACTTTGAAATCTCCCAATTTGAAAGCATGTCAAATTATTCCACGGCTTACAGTAAAAAATGCTGTTAACTGGCAGGATCAATTTGAGAGCTTTTTGCACAAAGCCACTGCAATTTCTTTAAAAAAGAAAAAAGCAGGAGGGAGGAGATTTTTCAAAAAATAATTATACGTAATGAGATTTGGCGCTGATATGATTTGAGAAACATTTTTAAAAGGGCATATTATCCCTATCCTTGTATGCTATTCTAATAAAAGAGCTATGAAATTCATTTCTTCAAATAACTTGAGCTTGGCAGATATAAATTCATTAGCATGTTTAGACGAAGCTGCAGAGAAATGTTAAAATCTGCCTGTTAAGAAACAACACCATTGTGATTACTGAGGTTCATCACCAGGTGGAACCTGCAAGCAAAAATGTGTGGCAATTATTATTTTGTCCATCTCTTCTCTTCGCCTTCCTTTTTCTCAACAACTCAGCATCCCTCAACAACTCTTCACAGCTTCTGTGCAAAGCGGAACGTTGAGCTTAAAATAAATTCCATGCATCTAGCTCTCTCCATCCAGGTGTTGCCTGGGGGAACTTCAGATGCGTTGCACATTCCTGCTAAGTGTTAGCAACCGGCCAAAGTTTGAGTGGGGTCTGCCTTGCCTGGGCAGGACTTTTGCATGCCCACCCCAACCCCTCTCTATGATTCACAGCTTTCCCCATTGTGCCTTACTAAGCCTTCTTCTTCCTGGTACCTTCCAGATATGTTTGGGACTGCACCAGCTAGGGCTGATGGGAGTTGTCCAAAATGTCTGTAGAGCACCAAGTTGGGGAAAGGTGCCCTAAAAATGTAGGCCAGAACCCCAGCCGGGCGACATAAAAGGTAAACGTAAAGGGACCCCTGACCATTAGGTCCAGTCGCGGATGACTCTGGGGTTGCGGCGCTCATCTTGCTTTATTGGCCGAGAGCTGGCGTACAGCTTCCAGGTCATGTGGCCAGCATGACATAGCCGCTTCTGGCGAACCAGAGCAGCGCACGGAAAAGCCATTTACCTTCCCGCCGGAGCGGTTCCTATTTATCTACTTGCACTTTGACATGCTTTCGAACTGCTAGGTGGGCAGGAGCTGGGACCAAACAACGGGAGCTCACCCCGTCGCAGGGATTCGAACTGCTGACCTTCTGATCAGCAAGCCCTAGGCTCTGTGGTTTAACCCACAGCGCCACCTGGGTCATACGGATGAGCAAAAGCTTTGATATTGACTGGAATGTTTCTCTCCCTCCCTCTGAACGGCACATCTGGTCTCATGTAGCGGGATACCGCAGAGTGCTATATGCAAAGAAAATATTGGAAAGGCGCATCATGCAATTCCAGATTCCATCTCTTGGGACAGGTTAGTAGCTATGCATTGGTGGAATTTCAGAACACTGTGGTGCAGGTTTGTTGCAGAAGATCTCTGAAAATAAACATACCCCTAGCCATCATATGGCGATGTGTATCTTTAAAGCCCGTGTCCCTTAAAAAAATAGCATTGTTAGGAGTGTCCCAGAAGAACCAGACACTGCTAATGCTTTACACTGGAGGTATTGCACACCAAGTTTTTTCCATAATTCTAGCCCAGGACTGGGGAATCTTTTACAGGCCGAGGGTCGCATTATCTCACGGACAACCTTCCAGGGGCCACAAGCCAATGGTGGGCTTCCCATGGGCATTTGGTTGCCCTCTGTGAGAACAAGATGCAGGCGTAGATGGGACTTAGGCCTGATCCAGCGGTGCTCTTCTTATATTATGTAATTTCGTGTTACTCAATGAAACTGCTTGGCATCAGATCTAAGAAAGCACGTTACACAATGCGCAGCCAGTTTCTGGAATTCATGACCACAAGATATGGCTGCAGGCTTAGATGGCCTTGGAAGGATTAGGCAAAGGCACAGAGAACAGGTTGCTTTGCTGATAGAGTTCCTCCACAACAAAAGTTCCCTGCACTTGGAAAGCTAACACCTCCGGGTGTTGCAATGCATGGCAAATAAAAAAAATGAAAATGAAAAATTTCCTGTGTTTTATTTTTCTGTGGATTTTTTCCCCTGTGCCGTAGTTCATAAGTAACCATGAATGCATGCAAAGTCCAACTAAACTGTAAGCAAGTTTATGTCAGTTTCAAAGTTATGAACTTTATTTACCCAATGCAAATAAACTATGCATGCTAAATCAAATCACTGATTTCCACACACACCCTGACATACACCAGTCTAACATGCATAGGGGAGATGTTCCAATTCAAAGGTTTCTGGAAAACCCACACCGCTATCAGCAAGAAAGGGTAGGATGTTGTTGTTGTTTAGTCGTGTCCGACTCTTCATGACCCCATGGACCAGAGCACGCCAGGCACTCCTGTCTTCCACTGCCTCCCTCAGTTTGGTCAGACTCATATTTGTAGCTTCGAGAACACTGTCCAACCATCTCCTCCTCCTCTGTCGTCCCCTTCTCCTTGTGCCCTCCATCTTTCCCAACATCAGGGTCTTTTCCAGGGAGCCTTCTCTTCTCATGAGGTGGCCAAAGTATTGGAGCCTAAGCATCAGGATCATGCTTTCGAACTGCTAGGTTGGCAGGAGCTGGGACCAAGCAACAGGAGCTCACCCCGTTGTGGGGATTTGAACCATCGACCTTCTGATCGGCAAGTCCTAGGCTCTGTGGTTTAACCCACAGCGCCACCCGCAGTGCTAACTGCCTAACCCAGCAGTGCTGATTTCGATTGTCCTACTCTTAAAACAACTCCGTTGCAGTTTTGCAGTCGATGGAAACTTTGCACTTCCCTGCTGCCGGGGCTCATTTCAGCAAAAGGGCAGCTCTCGGAGCACACGTTCTTCCTCGTTTGATGAAACTGCAAGGCCACTGGCTGCTCCTTGCGTGATTTCACAGTCGGAACTTATTCCTTAGCCAGGGCTTCCCGTCTCCATCAGGGTCCCTGTGTGGTCCTGCAGATGGGATTGCTGGATCCTGGCGTGAACTCAGAGCAGAATTCAGACACAATAGCCCCATCCCACCCTCTCTGCTGAGCATTGCAACACATTTTGCATTTCAAGAAGACGAAATGGATGAAGCTTTCCAAAGGACACATGAAACATTTGAATATGCCAATGGACCTTTCTTAACGTTGTCCCTCTGCCCCAGGGCATCCCAGAGAGCTAAGTAAGAGCTTTTCTTTCCGGGCTTAAAAATAATCAACGCTCAAAAGAGTTACTATGAGAGCCAAACTGGACATGAGGTCCATGGCTTGAATCAAGCAGTAGAGGCATGAGCTTCAGCTGATGGGTAGGGGGTGGAAATCGCTGCACCCAGTATTCTGCCTCCGTGGGTGCAGGACTGGGATTTGCACTACGCACCTAAATGAGGGGGCTGCTGGGTGCCAAAGAGACACGTTACAAACGTGGGGGATTTGAAAGGGACGAGGGTTTGTGCTCATGCATGTGTATATTGAATCAAGGGGAGGGGATTTCAAGCTGGATTAGGGCCGCAGCACATGGGGAGATAAGATCTAACCCCTTTGCGACCCCAGTACTCAAATCTGGGCTGTAACAGTGGAGAAAGTCTCCGCTCCGATCTCTGATGAACAAAATGCACAATTCTGAGTCGAATCCTGCAGGTTTCCAAAGGGATCATTTTAGGACTGTTGGTTGTGCTTTTTAAATGACAGCCATGCCAGAGATTTCACAGGATCTCTCGCCTGCACCACGATTATTATATGCTTGCTTATAATGAGCATTCCACTTGGAGACTGAAGGACCTTTCAATTCGGCTTTCTCTCCACCCACCCACCCTTTCCTAAGAGGGGAAAACAGTGGGGCATTCAAGCCGTCTGCGGAGACTGGTTAATATTAGTTTGGCTACAGTAGTTTTCTTTCACAAAGGGCGCTCTCAGCTCGGGACTGCCAAGATCCAGCAGGCACAGTACAAGGCCCTTTGTGCTGGCATGGAGTCCCTCTCCGCCATTGTGACCTTAGCCTCTACATTTAAAAGTCACAACTATGAGTGATCATCATCCATCCAGCATGCTTTTGGCAGGCAGGGGAAAAAAACAAGAGGCCCTCACTTCCATTCTTTCTCCTTTAAGGTTATATTCACATTATGAAGAAATAAGAAGTAGTGGGATCTGCAACAAAATGTTGCAGCGCGGAGTCCCAGATGTATAAAAATGCTGTTTGCTACAATCACTCCTTGACCGTGAAGGAGAGCTGGTGTTAATCGCAGACCATTTCTCTCTACCTTCAAAAGGCTGATAAGCCAGAAGTTTTGGTTTAGCGTGTAAATCGAACCCGTAAGATTTGTTCTTGGCTACAGTCGTGGTTAAAGTGAAGAGAGTTTAACCAGGGTGTCCCGGTTCAGCCAAACCTTGGTTCAGCACTGAATGACAACAAAAGGGACTGGTGGGGAAGAGTAAAATAGCGTTTTCTCGGGGGGGGGTGCATGTCTACGCCTTCATGCAGTCCCAGTAAACCATGGTTTGCCCTCCCACACCCTGTGAATCTAGCTAACATCATGCATGTCATTGAGGCTGCAACCTTACCTGCAAGTAATTCCCACTGAACCCAACAAGGCTTACTTCTGAGCACACTTGCATGATAGGATCGCACTGTGAACCACACAAGTGAAATGCAGTCAAGGCTTCCTGCCCTTCCACTTCTCTCCTACAGAATCATAAAATTGGAAGGGATCCTGAGGATCATCTAGTCCAACCCCCTGCAATGCAGGATTATGCAGTTGTCCCATACGGGGATCGAACCTGCAACCTTGGTGTTATCAGCACCATGCTCTAACCGACTGAGCTATCCACAAGAAGTCATGAGAGAACTTGGAAGGCTGTTGCTCAGCTCAGTAACAACCAGTAGTGAATTCTTGGCTGTTCAAGCAAGGAGGGAAATTATCAGAAATGGTTGCACAGCCAAGCATGGCACAATAAGGGATTCACAACACAGGGGCTTGGTCAATATGAATGGACCTTTTCACTCCCATGTTGAGCAAGCGAGTCAAGGCTTACGTCTCCATTGTACTAGTGAACAATGTCACATGCAGAAGATTCAGTGGCCCACCATCCCCAGCATCTCCAACTAGCACTGGGAATGTCAGTGTACCTTGGGAGTCCCCAGTCAGTGCGGGCAATACTGAGCTAGGTGGACCGATAGTCTGACTCGGTATAAGGCAACCTCCTATATCCCAGCCCTTCACTGGCAAGGCTGTGGATTGAACCAAGACCCTTTGCATGCAAAGTCAACTGTTTTCTGCTTTCAGTTAATCAATCTGACGTACAGAACATGAGAAATGAGTGGAATAAAGAATCCGGCTTTCCTATTCACTGGGACAATGTTTTAGCTTCCGTAGCAAATGGGTCATTGGATTAAAAACGAAGAATATTTAGAATTTATTAGACTCCAATACGCTTGCACAGAAAAGGACTATCTACATCAATGTGTTGCTGGAGATGTAATCCAGAAAATGCTTCTTTGAAACGTATGTTTATGCAATGTCCGAAGCTTACCAATTTTTGGAGGAAGGTATTTAGATGTATAAATACTACTTTGGGGAAAATGTTAACATTGTCAGATGATAATATTATACTAAACCCTCATGCCAACTATATGTCGTTTGACAGTAGATCAACGTCGATGGACCTTTCATGCCCTCACTTCTGCCAAAAGACTGATATTGATTCATTGGAAAGATAATACTATGGCCCCCTTTGACTGGATAGAAGATATGATCACTCTTGCAACACATGGACCAGATTGCTTTTAGGCGCAGATTGTGTATGGATAAATACAATGATAACTGGAAAGCATTTATAAAAATTACAATGACTAGTTAATAATATTATACTCGCCAGAATAATCATACTACTTATATGCTCATATACTGTATCACAGCTTCAAGCACTTTTCCCCCCTTTTTGTTTTGTTCTCTCCCTTTTTTCACTTCCATCATTTATTTCTCCACTGAAAACGGTCAATGAAATATAAATATTAGTTTTGGCCTTCCACGCAATGCAACCGGCCAGCTATGCAGTGAAAGGAAGATATTCTCCTCTACTCAGGGTTGCAAAGAGTCTTAGAAAGTGTTAGGTTCCCCAAACACCTTTTGACTGGTCATGTTCATCACCCGTTAGGGTGTGTGTGTGTGTGTGTGTGTGTGTGTGTGTGTGCGCGCACTGGAGCTGCCTCCCTATGAGCTCTCTCTTCTGATCGAAGACAGAAAAGTGTAGAGCGCATGAATATGTGCATCCAGTAACCAGCCGGCTGCTGTTTTATTGTGATTTCTGTATTTTGGTGCAGGCTGCCCTTGTACCGTGTGGAAAGGCAGAGAAGCAGTGCTTTAAATAAATTAAGCACTGCATAGCCGGCACAGAGTTAAACTATGGAACTTGCTGCCCCAGGAATCAACGATGGTCACCAACTTGGATGGCTTTAGAAGAGGATTAGACAAGTGCAAGTCTGCTATTAGCTTTTGTCTCCATGGTTGTTGTTTAGTCATTTAGTCGTGTCCAACTCTTCGTGACCCCATGGACCAGAGCACGCCAGGCACTCCTGTCTTCCGCTGCCTCCTGCAGTTTGGTCAAACTCATGTTGGTACCTTCGAGAACACTGTCCAACCATCTTGTCCTCTGTCGTCCCCTTCTCCTTGTGCCCTCCATCTTTCCCAACATCAGGGTCTTTTCCAGGGAGTCTTCTCTTCTCATGAGGTGGCCAAAGTATTGGAGCCTCAGCTTCAGGATCTGTCCTTCCAGTGAGCACTCAGGGCTGATTTCCTTCAGAATGGATAAGTTTGATCTTCTTGCAGTCCATGGGACTCTCAAGAGTATCCTCCAGCACCATAATTCAAAAGCATCAATTCTTCGGCAATCAGCCTTCTTTATGGTCCAGCTCTCACTTCCATACATCACTACTGGGAAAACCATAGCTTTAACTATACGGACCTTTGTCGGCAAGGTGATGTCTCTGCTTTTTAAGATGCTGTCTAGGTTTGTCATTGCTTTTCTCTCAAGAAGCAGGCGACTTTTAATTTCATGGCTGCTGTCTCCATGGTAGAAGGCAGCAATGCTTCTGAACGCCAGTTGCTGGAAATGGCAGGAGGGGAGAGGGCTCTTGTGGTTGGTTCCTGCCTGCGGGTTTCCTATAGGTTTCTGGCTGGTCATTGTGAGAACAGGACGCTGGACTTGAGGGGCCACTGGCCTGATCCAGTAGACTCTTCTGACGTTGTTGAGCATGCTCCCCAAAGGGGAGAACTGCTTTTCTACCTAAGATTGCAGGGTTTTTTGTGGGAACAGGGATGAAGGAAACAGACAGCTGCACAAATTGTGGTAGCTGGGAAGTGGAAGGGGCAAGCAGAATATAAAATGGTCTAAAGAGGTGTGGGGTATAGCTATTAATGATAAATTTACATGTGCCATTAAGGTAAGGTGGGGAACATGGAGGAGAAATGGTTTCGAGGAGATATGGAGGGTGTTTGTACAATTTGTACTGTTAAAACGGAAAGGGGTCAAACCATCTCAAGAGGTATTGACATTTCAGGAGGTTGGATAGTTACAATGGAATGGTCTCGGTGGAGGGGTGCACATTTTTATTATTATTTATTTATTATTATTACTTTGTCAAAATAAAATAACAATTAAAAAAACAAATTCGAAAAGAAAACCCACGACGAAAAACCTGCCTCGCCACCTGCATAAATTCTCCCTGCTTTTAACAAGCCCCGTATCATGTCTTCCCCTCCCAAGACATGGATTTCCAGTTCCGTTGGAAGGCGTCCTAGTAGGCTTTGAGTGACACGAAAACGAGGCCAGGGCGGCAAAGACAAGGGAGCGAAGCTACATGGGCTTACGTGCCGTTTCCTATTTTTATAATTCTGCCGCACTAGATTTCGGGCTTGTGAACAATGAGGGATTAATTCCGTAATGAAGCATAATCCCCAGGCTTCTAATTCTGCTTGGCAATGGCCTTTGACCCCAACCTTGAAAGGACTATCCTTTCTCAGGAGCAGAGGCAGATTTTCTTCCTAAGACCTGTTTAACAGCATTGCCTCTGGGAGCCAATAAAGCCAGCTAGATTAAACACTGATGCTCTGGCAGCAACAAGCGGGTACTCCTGGCTCCACGGAAGCTAGCATGGTCGCTTCTCACTAGCTGTTTTGCTGCAGAGGTTGAGAAACCCTGGGCAGCCTGAGGGCCACACTTCACCATGGAGAAGTTTCAGGGGGCCACACATCTGCGGTGGGTGGGGCCAGAGGCAAAGAAAGTGGGCAGGGCAACAGCTGCAACCCTTACCTTTATTCCTGCTATGCAAAGGCCAGAGATTTCTGCAAAACGGCCAATGAAGTTTTGATATTTAAACCAATCTGGGAATTGTAGGTCTGTGGGGGGAATAGTGGTCTCCTAACAAACCTAGACAGCATCTTAAAAAGCAGAGACATCACCTTGCCGACAAAGGTCCGTATAGTTAAAGCTATGGTTTTCCCAGTAGTGATGTATGGAAGTGAGAGCTGAACCATAAAGAAGGCTGATTGCCGAAGAATTGATGCTTTTGAATTATGGTGCTGGAGGAGACTCTTGAGAGTCCCATGGACTGCAAGATCAAACCTATCCATTCTGAAGGAAATCAGCCCTGAGTGCTCACTGGAAGGACAGATCCTGAAGCTGAGGCTCCAATACTTTGGCCACCTCATGAGAAGAGAAGACTCCCTGGAAAAGACCCTGATGTTGGGAAAGATGGAGGGCACAAGGAGAAGGGGACAACAGAGGACGAGATGGTTGGACAGTGTTCTCAAAGCTACCAACATGATGCCCAGCAACAGATTGCAAGATGTGAGGTTGCTGGTCACATATAGCTGAGCTCCAGTTGCACCTGTGCAGGGAGCAGAGCGTGCCAGCTTGGCACAAGTATGGCATGAACCAAGCTTGGGAGGGCGGGGTATACATTTCACTGAAGAATTCAACGACTCATTACTTTTTCAGGACTTTCGACATTAAAGGGACCCTTCCAATTTTGTTGTCTCCACCGCTGCTGAAATCTAGACCGGGGTAGGCAACCTAAGGCCCGTGGGCCGGATGCGGCCCAATCGCTTTCTCAATCCGGCCCCGGACGGTCCAGGAATCAGCATGTTTTTACATGAGTAGAATGTGTCCTTTTATTTAAAATGCATCTCTGGGTTATTTGTGGGACCTGCCCAGTGTTTTTACATGAGTAGAAGGTGTGCTTTTATTTAAAATGCATTTCTGGGCTATTTGTGGGGCATAGGAATTCCTTCATTTTTTTCTGCAAACTATAGTCCGGCCCACCACATGGTCTGAGGGACAGTGGACCGACAGCTGAAAAAGGTTGCTGACCCCTGATCTAGACCATAGGTTCATTGGAGAAGTGATCTATTTATGCCTGTGTTTTCCTATTTATGACTTTTTATTATGCTTATTATTATTATTATTATTATTATTATTATTATTATACCATCCTATATCTGGGGATCTCAGGGTGGTTCACAGAATAAAATCAAGATATAAGACCACAAAATACCTAATAAAAATAAAAACAACCCAATAGCGCCCCCCAAAAAAACCCCCACATTTTAAAAGGCCATAGGATGTAAATCAGATCAACCAAAGGCCTGGTTAAAAAGGAACGTTTCTGCCTGGCGCCTAAAGGGGTATAATGAAGGCACCAGGCCAGCTTCCCTGGGAAGTCCTGAGATCTATGGATGAAGGGCGGTATACAAATTTAATTCATAATATTAACCCACCCTTTACACTGATAGCATCAGAGAATTGCCTTATACTGAATCAGACCATCGGTTCTGCAATTACCCAATCCCGAGAAGCCAGGAAGAAACCTGGGACATTTTGCATGCAAAGTATCTGCTCTACCACAAAGCTATGGCTGTTTCCAATAGTACCATAAGCAAGATGAAATCTCCAAAGGCACAAATAAAACTTATTACTGGAGTTTCATTTTCCAAATTAAAAAAAAGTAGCACCTGAACCATTGGGAATCTGTCTGTTCTAGTAAATAGCCCTAGCAACAGCTCTTATAATTACAATTTTGGAAGTGGCACCCTTCTGAAATATTCAAACACTTCCAAGACAGAAAGCAGAATATCAAATATTTTGCACACTCAGAGAAAGAGAGGAAGAGGCAGGGAATAGGAGACAAGTTCCCACTCTTTTAAAGCCAATGTTTTTTGAGCGATTCATTTAATATAAGATGACTGTGCTCCTTTATGTTGCCAGGGCTGTGTTAACGTCTTGCGCTGAAACTGAATAACGCAGAGACATTTAATCCTGTGCAGCACAGTTTTTAAATGGGAACTGAAGGGTGGCGGGAAGGAGACAAAACCCCTTTGAAGGAAGTACAGTAATTAAATACCTGCGCTATAACCTTGCTCAGGCTTGGCAGGGGGCAGCAGTAGGACAAAGGCAGACCATAGCTATACTTGAAATTCTGGCCATGAACATCTGGGCAATGCATAATAGGAAACACAACAAACTGCCCAGTGTAAAAAAGGGGGGGGGTCCAATGCAGGAAACAGTTTCTATGAATCAGGATGCAACACTATAATTTTCTCTTCTCCAACATTCCTCCAGTGCTTTAAATTAAGGCATATTTTAATGGCACTCAAGGGAGAGCATAGTTAAGAACAAAAACCCATCCAAAAATTGAATTCAAAATAAGGAGCGTGCGCTGCTAACGTTGCTTCGTACTAAAGTTCTGGGCACCACAGTTCAAGAAGGATACTGACAAGCTGGAACGTGTCCAGAGGAGGGCAACCAAAATGGTCAAAGGCCTGGAAACGATGCCTTATGAGGAACGGCTTAGGGAGCTGGGTATGTTTAGCCTGGAGAAGAGAAGGTTAAGGGGTGATATGATAGCCATGTTCAAATATATAAAAGGATGTCATATAGATGAAGGAGAAAAGTTGTTTTCTGCTGCTCCTGAGAAGAGGACACGGAGCAGTGGATTCAAACTACAAGAAAGAAGATTCCACCTAAACATTAGAAAGAACTTCCTGACAGTAAGAGCTGTTTGACAGTGGAATTTGCTGCCAAGGAGTGAGGTGGAGTCTCCTTCTTTGGAGGTCTTTAAGCAGAGGCTTGACAGTCACCTGTCAGGAATGCTTTGATGGTGTTTCCTGCTTGGCAGGGGGTTGGACTGGATGGCCCTTGTGGTCTCTTCCAACTCTAAGATTCTATGATTCTAAAGTATCAAAGTATTTTTAGTTATATGGGCTGTAAAGGTTGGCCTGGTGAAGAACTCTGTGCCACCTTTTTACAGGTTTTTGTTGGGACACCTTCGAGGTATGCTAGAGCATTACGCGTTTTTAAAGCAGCATCTGTGGATCATGTCCCTGGGATGCAAGGAAATGTCTTACTCGCTTGTCTTGCTAAGTGTTGATTCCTGCCAACGAAAGTGTTTCCCCCATAGAAACACTCTGAGGTAAGATACATACAGAATTATGGTGCCGGGACAGTCGAGTTCCAAATCACTGGCCACTGCAGATTTGGCAAAACCTAGCCATAACAAAAAGTAGTGGCTCTGTGGAATTACCTCTTGGAAGTATTGTTAAAATACCGGTAAATAAATCTGTTTACATGGCGTATATTTGCCAACTCAAGGTGGATCATGAGCCGAACAGTGACTGCATATGTTGGATCGATAACTATTTGAATAACCAACTGTAACGAAAGGACAGACAAGTACAAGAAAGGAGCACACATTATGACTTCGAGACTCTCCACAAACAAATCGGGACCCACTAAAAAGTTGGCAGAACACCAGCAAAATTCTCCGCAGTCTTACTGAAAGTCAAAATGGACTGGACCAGTCTGGCCTTGTCATGACTTGAGTCAAGACTCTCCTTCTTCAGGGGACAAGGCTAATGATTAGGATGCAAGAGAAAATGGCCAAACAGAAGCACTTCTGCAAAGGAAAAGCCCATTGTGCTGGCACGTCTCCAGCCTGAGAGCATCGCCCTGCTTTTCTCTAACTCAAAGGCCTCCAGCTCAGAAGCTCCAGGGGAATCACAGTCTCTCTGAGCCAGCGTGGTGTAGTGGTTAAGAGCGGTAGACTCGTAATCTGGTGAACCGGGTTCGCGTCTCCGCTCCTCCACATGCAGCTGCTGGGTGACCTTGGGCTAGTCACACTTCCCTGAAGTCTCTCAGCCCCACTCACCTCACAGAGTGTTTGTTGTGGGGGAGGAAGGGAAAGGAGAATGTGAGCCGCTTTGAGACTCCTTTGGGTAGTGATAAAGCGGGATATCAAATCCAAACTCTTCTTCTTCTTCTTCTTCTTCTTCTTCTTCTTCTTCTTCTCTCGCTCTGTCCAAGTCAACAACTGCTAAAGTTAGCAGGGCCCCTTTAAATTTATAATTATTATTGCCTGCCCTTCACCAGAAGATTGGGGGGGGGGAGGTTATAGCAATGAATGAAGAGGCTTCTCTTACCAAAGACACAACTAGCAACTGATATAGTGCTACAGCTCTTATTTACTGAAGACTCAATCTGAGGATGGCTGCTGCTGAAGCAACATTAAGCCTGAGCTCTTCATGGAGCTGTCCAGGGTACCTTTGAAGCTTTGCCCCTGTACTGCTGAGGCCATTGCTCAAAACATAGCAAGCCTCCCCAGTTCCAAAGCTGTGGCACCAATACCAAGAAGGCTCTGCTCCACCAAGTCACCAGCCTTGCCTCTCATCTTGCCTCCTCTGAAGATGTGGCTGACCTAGGAGGTTGATATGAGTGAAGGCACTCCTTAAGGTACACTGGCCCAGAGTTCATACTACAAGGCATCATCCCTGTATTCCTGTTTCAAAGGGATCCTTGCTCTTTCCTATGCCAGTTGGACATTGCAGCTTGCTATGAAGCTGACATGGGAGAAAAGCAGCTTCTGTTTCTTTTACTCGTTTGAAATAAACCTACAAGAACAAATCTCTGGGGCAGAGCTTTCCAAACTGTGTGCCATGACACGTTAGTGTGTCGGCTGCAGCGTGTAAGTGCGTCGCACCAACACTGCCCATGCTCCTCCCAGGGCTGGAAGGGGGTTAGTTTAACCTCCAGTTTGCTTGTAAAACTGAATTACTGTGTCGCGAAATGACGCATGTCAACAACATGAAAAGTTTGGAAAGCTGTGCTCTAGAGCAGGGGTGGCCAACTTCCAAGAGACTGCGATCTACTCACAGAGTTAAAAACTGACAGTGATCTACCCCCTTTTGGGGGGTTCAGGTCAAAGTTGTTGAGCTTCTTTAGGGAGGAGGAAAGTGACATTGAGGTTTTTTTGGGATGGAAAGCCCTGTTTTTGGTGGTTCAGGTCATTTTAGGGGTGCAGGGCAAAGATGTTGAGGTTTTTTTTAGGGGAGCCAAAGTTTTTTTAGCTTCTTTGGGGGTAGCCACTGATCTACCACAGACGGCCAGTGATCTACCAGTAGATCACGATCTACCTGTTGGACATGCCTGCTCTATAGGATCTAGCAGAAGTCTTTCCCATCACCTGCTGCCTATTTCTTTTCTCCTTTTGGGCCAGGGATTCAACTTGCAACCTTCCTCCTGCCAAGCATGTTCTCCACCCCAGACCTATGGTTCCATGCTTGCATTAATACGTTTGCGTCTCTTCCTGCAACACCGAGAGAGCAACAACAAGGTGTCGTTATTCCCTTTCACAGAGCATATTGTGCAGCATTAATGGTTCATGTCCTTAAGGTCTATTATCTGCTGGAGCAGATTTTGGAATACAAGCTCCAAAGAAAGTTAACGCTCCCGTTGTGACAAGAAACACAGGCCCTGCACAACCGCGTTGGCCAGAACAGGCTTAGGAAATGCCGCAAAGTGTGAGCAAGTGCTTGTGAGTCACGACCTGGTTACAAAAACACAGCTGTACACTTTTTGCATTGCCAACAATTAAAAACTCGAGAGTTTAGTCTGAATTTCTCTCTGAGCAGCAGTAGGAAATCTGTTTAACCCATCCAGACATTGTACAGTGACCGTGCTTACAGAACCATGTGGACGCTAGTAACACTGAGCTATGCCCCTTCCATTAAACTGGTATATAAATGTTCTTAAATAAATATGTGAAATTATAAATAAAATCATGCCATTACTGTCTCTGTTGGGCTGTGGTGTTGGTTTGGGAGGAAAGTTTGCAATATTTGGAGTTTTCTACTCTCTGAAGACAGGGACCAGGTGGCGCTGTGGGTTAAACCACAGGCTTGCTGATCAGAAGGTCAGCAGTTCGAATCCCTGCGACGGGGTGAGCTCCCGTTGCTCGGTCCCAGCTCCTGCCCACCTAGCAGTTCGAAAGCACGTTAAAGTGCAAGTAGATAAATAGGGACCGCTCCAGCGGGAAGGTAAACGGTGTTTCCGTGCGCTGCTCTGGTTCGCCAGAAGCAGCTTTGTCGTGCTGGCCACATGACCCGGAGGCTGTCTTCGGACAAACGCCGGCTCCCTTGGCCTATAGAGCGAGATGAGCACGCAACCCCAGAGTCGGACACGACTGGACCTGATGGTCAGGGGTCCCTTTACCTTTACCTTTACTCTCTGAAGACTGGAGAAGAGACCCTTTTAAGAATATTAAAGGTAAAGGTACCCCTGACCATTAGGTCCAGTCGCAGACGACTCTGGGGTTGCGGCACTCATCTCGCTCTATAGGCCAAGGGAGCCGGCGTTTGTCCGCAGCTTCTGGGTCATGTGGCCAGCATGACTAAGCTGCTTCTGGCGAAACCAGAGCAGTGCATGGAAACACTGTTTACCTTCCCGCCAGAGAGGTGCCTATTTATCTACTTGCACTTTGACGTGCTTTTGAACTGCTGGGATGGCAGGAGCTGGGACCGAGCAATGGGAGCTCACCCCATCGCGGGGATTCAAACCGCCCTGATCGGCAAGCCCTAGGCTCTGTGGTTTAGTCCACAGCGCCACCCGCGTCCCAAGCTTTAAGAATATTAGAGGGGCTTTTATACTGCAACATCAGAGAGAACCACCTCTGTTTAAAGTGTTGGATGCTGGAAATACAGTTTCTGTCAGGTGATTGTTTGATTTCTGTCACATGATTCTTTGACACCGTTCTACTCACCAGGGCAGGTTTTGCGCCGAAAATGAAAAGGCAAATAGTAAGGATGCTTAACCTGTTTTTATATTACAACTGCTAACAGAGGTTGTGTTCGCCGGATATTGATTTCTTTTTGCTGGCTCACATTTAAACTGATCTAAAATAATCAAAAGTTGTTTAACCAAGCTAGGAGCAAGTGGGCCCCAAGGAAATGATAGATTCCAAACTGTGCAGAGAAGGAGAGAGGGAGACTCTAAGTCTAGCAAACAAGACTGTTTTGACTTGGAACGTAAAGACAGAAAGGCCAGCGCCAAATGAGTATTTCTGGGGTATTCCATAGTTGGGGCACTAATTCAAAAAGGCCCTGACCAGCACTCATGTAACTTCAGAGGGTGGAGACATTCAGATCAGGACCACAGGTGATGATCTCATGAAACTGACAGGCTCATACATATACATAACAGGAAATATGAATTTCCAGTGCAGTAGAGGGATGCGGGTGGCACTGTGGGTTAAACCACAGAGCCTAGGGCTTGCCGATCAGAAGGTCGGCGGTTTGAATCCCCACGACGGGGTGAGCTCCTGTTGTTCAGTCCCTGCTCCTGCCAACCTAGCAGTTCGAAAGCACGTCAAAGTGCAAGTAGATAAATAGGTACCGCTCCAGCGGGAAGGTAAACGGCGTTTCCGTGCGCTGCTCTGGTTCACCAGAAGCAGCTTAGTCATGCTGGCCACATGACCCGGAAGCTGTACGCCGGCTCCCTAGGCCAGTAAAGCGAGATGAGCGCTGCAACCCCAGAGTCAGACACGACTGGACCTAATGGTCAGGGGTCCCTTTACCTTTACCTAACTTGTTAGACTTTGGCAGCATCAACAACCAAGAGTTTTGTGGAACATTAAAAGCAAGGGTGAGGAATGAAGAATGGGATGGACAAATGCAGCCCTCTCCACCTGGCCCTCAGAACTGAAAAAGGTCCCCTCACCTGCATTAAAGACTATCAAATTTATTACAGCATAAACTTTCATGGACTATACTGTAGTCAACTTCATCAGAAAGGAAGAAGAGCAAAAGAGACCCAGCTTCAGGATATCTTAGGAAACCTTCTAGCCAAACGAAAATTTCTGGATGGTTATGATACCCACCAAGCCTTGACTTCACTCACACTGACCATCTGCAAGAACTGCTGGCCAAACAATAGTTGAGCACACGGTACCAAAACGTTTTTTGACAGGATTTGGCAGCGCGTGACTTTTCCTCCAAATTTCAACTTGCGCCCCACACCTTCAAGCACAGATCTGTTAACTGATCAAACTTGCTAATGCTCTCCTCAAAGCTAGCAACTCAATGACTTTATCTCTGAGTCAGGTGCCTCTTTTCTCACAGGAGAGGCAAATCTGCATAGATACCACATGCTAATCCGTTTGACAAAACCAACCAGACCCAACCCCAATCATTCGGAAGGCAGCCAAATCCACACCCCTTTGTGCAATCCAGCATCCCGAAAGGAACACTGTAATTATACCTTGCACACATTAATAACAGCTCTGCTATAAATTCTGAAAATTAATGCAACTAAACGCTGGAGTGTTGTAGCACCTGCCCGTTTAATTATCTAATATGCCACACCAGGGGGCAAAGAAAGGAAGGAACCGTCTTCAAAATATCTCTCAGCACGACATTTACATCTCCCATCAACAGCATTTGTTAGATCAGCACGTTCTAGTGTCTCTACACACAACCGAGATGTGGGTTTTGCCAGCAACATAGCCATTTGCCGTTACTTCCTCGACATCAAATTAACAATAATAAGACACACCCCATTCCTTGACTGTGATTTGTTTTAAACCGCCTTTTTTAAAATATATTTTTATTAAAGATTTATGGTTTACAAAAGTACTGTATATTCCTGCGTATAAGACTACTTTTTAACCCAGGAAAATCTTCTCAAAAGTCGGGGGTCGTCTTATACGCCGGGTCGTATTTCTTATACAGCGAGTATATCCCAAACTCTATATTTTAACTGGAAAAGTTGGGGGTCGTCTTATACACCCAGTCGTCTTATACGCCGGAATATACGGTATGTGCAATGTCTCTTTTCTCAAGTTACATTTTCTACAGATCCGTTTCATTTGTCGAGACATTAGTGTTACATTAGGAAGAAAAAGGGGGAAAGAGGTGGAGGGGGGGAATGGTGAGTGGGGGTGGGGTTGGGCGGTTATGCTTCTATTCTACTTAGTGCATGTGTGGGGTTTTGTGTCAGCGTCACTTATGTGGCTTCTCTTTACTATTCGCTTGTATTCCTTTGGTGGTGAGAGAGATTGGGGTGGCCTAGGGTGTGGTCCAGGTGGCGCTGTGGGTTAAACCACAGCCCCTAGGGCTTGCTGATCAGAAGGTCGGCAGTTCGAATCCCTGCGACGGGGTGAGCTCCCGTTGCTCGGTCCCTGCTCCTGCCCACCTAGCAGTTCGAAAGCACGTCAAAGTGCAAGTAGATAAATAGGAACCGCTCTGGCGGGAAGGTAAACGGCGTTTCCGTGCGCTGCTCTGGTTCGCCAGAAGCGGCTTTGTCATGCTGGCCACATGACCCGGAAGCTGTACGCCGCTTCCTTGGCCAATAAAGCGAGATGAGTGCCGCAACCCCAGAGTCGGACACGACTGGACCTAATGGTCAGGGGTCCCTTTACCTTTACCTAGTTGTATTTTAAATCGCTGAGAATAGCCCGAGGACCTTGGGGTGAAGAGCAGGAATAATAACACTAAGAATAACAATGCCTTGTGCCCTCCAGATGTTTTGGGCTACAAGTTCCATCAGCCCCAGCGGAGGGAACCTGAAAAGGGAAGGCCGCTCCAGAGAGTATCCCTGAAAAGACCAATAGCAGACTACTCTGGTTTGCCCATAACCAAAGAACATTCACACTTATCAAGAGTTACCTAGGTGCTTCTTGTAGTTTCTCAAGATCCAACCAACTCCCATCAGGGCTGGCCCAGGAAATCATAGAATCATAGAACCGTAGAGCTGGAAGGGACCCCTGAGGGTCATCTAGTCTAACCCCCTGCAAATGCAAGAGTCTCCACTAAAGCACCCAGGACAGATGGCCACCCCACCTCTGCTTAAAAACCTTCAATGAACAAACCTCCCGAGGGAGTCAAACGGCTCTTACTGTCAGAAAGTTCTTCCTGATGTTTAGTAGGAATCTCCTTTCTTGCAACTTGAAACACTGCTGTCAGGGGCCAGAGGGCATTTCCTACCCCACGGTTTCATGTACAAAAGCCAAGCAGGCTTGGAATTGAATTTCAGTTCAACGCTGGCAGGAGGCCAGCAACCCACAACATCTCCGAGGGCTTATCCATTCTTCCTCTTGTCCCGCGGCTTCCCCTGCCTCCAGGAAAACTGCTCTTTAGCGCTCAATCGGAGCAAACAACACTTCAGGTTTTCTCTGATTGACGACTGCTGCTGGCTCCAGTTTAGCACTAAAGAGCCGGCTTTCCCTGGAAAAGGAGCAGGGCGAGGGGAGAACCACTCAGAATGACGCCTAGGAAGCACGAGTCAAGCAGAAAACCACTCAGACCCATACTTTTTAGGCACAGAACAAGCGGAAGTGTGGAGGAGCCCTAAGTGCAGCAGGCGAACTTAGGGCTCTGAAGGCAGGCTGCATGGGGACACACGTCACTTCCCAGAGTTCCCTGGGAAGGACTGCAGTGCTGTGAAGGAAATAGGGGTCCCCTAACAACTCTCAAAGCACCCATAACTAACTACATTCCCCAGGATTCTTTGGGGAAAGCCACGACTGTTTAAAGTGGCATGATGGTACTTTGAATGCAAAGTGCAAATGCGGCTCATCATTTTTCTAGAAACAGGGCATTCCCTCATCCATGTTCTGCTACCATGCAAATACTGTATTTTTTAAAAGGAAATTTGCTCACATAAATAAAGGAAAGCAATACTTTTTACAAAAGCAAGAGCAAGGTTTCTACAAAATATTATGATATCCCTGGGGTACCATCTGATGTCGGCCTCAGGAGCGCAAAGATTCAGGCTTTCACAATGTGGACATTTTTGCTTTTTTTTTTAATTTGACATTCTCACTTCACAGTGTCTTATTTTTTTATTTTTATTTTTGAATTAAGGTTCTTCGGAACAGGAGTTGCTAAGGAAACAGCTAGCAGCACAAGACTTGTATTACAATTACTAGATACGGTTCGTACTCAGTTCACTGCCAACCAAACCTACAAATTAACTGAATGGAGCAGCGATTCCTGCAATTAAATGCATTGCAAGGAGCAGAGCGTTTGGGGACAGAACAAACTTGCATCTTAAGATTACTTGTGCCGTAGTGGATGGTGCTGGTTTTGGGATTGGTCCAACCCTCTGTGCAGTCAGGAAGTTTATTGGGTTGCCTTGGGGCAGTCATTTGTGTAAGATACAAATATGGTAGACCATTTTTCAGTAAGAGAGGTGCAAAACCTCTAGAGGCAACATGCTAGCAATTTTTAAAAGTTTTTTTTAAAAAAAACAAAAAAAAACAAGCTATGATCTAGCAGGGTTACAGATTTGCAATTTGGATCTGCACTGAAATTATTCAAGGGTGAATGATTCTGCAACCTTAGTCGCATCGCAGTTTCTCCGTCTTTCAGCTGAAGGAAATTATTGGCTCGTCTCATGGGTTTGGAGGGCAAATGAGCTAAGGAAGCGTTTCCCCCCCCCCCTTGAGCAATAAATCTAATTAAATAAATATAGAAACAATGGGGCATTTAAAGACTTAGAAAAACTCCACAGGGTTGTCAGCAGAAGCTTCACGACAGCACACTGTTCGTTTATCCTAATCTGTTGGCATTTGGTGCGCCTCTTGAAAAACTGCTTCCTGTACCTAAATCCCACCCCAAACAATGCATTTCAACACCATTTCCCCCAGTTCCAACATCCTCTGCCGTTCTATGAATAGACAGGCCTTTGTGATGGATTGTCCTGCAACAGAGAGACCCTCCCTCCCTATCTTCCTTCCAATTCAGCTGCTGTTGTGTTTTTCAATTAAATCTTAATCTCCGTCACACCAGAGCTGAGGGTTTGGCATTTATTTCTGCTAGAGCAAGCCGGTGCACAATTCAAAACCACAAGCAGAGAGTCAACCTGGTTCTCAAAAATGGGCTGCAAATAAATTCCTCAAGCAGTGAAACTGACAAGGTGATAAACCTGCTTCTTTAGGGCTGTGTCAAGTGGTAGGGGAGAGACAGGGAGGTGATTTCACGCCCAATGGCCATGACTTCTTCCAGGAGCAAGCTAGGATGGCCAGGATTCAAAAGAACTTCACACACCCAAGAGGCTGCTGGCATATGCTTCATTTTTGGCTCCCAGTACGTTTCCGAGCACAATTCAAAGTGTTGGTGCTGACCTTTAAAGCCCTAAATGGCTTCGGTCCAGTATACCTGAAGGAGCGTCTCCACCCCCATCGTTCAGCCTGGACACTGAGGTCCAGTGCCGAGGGCCTTCTGGCGGTTCCCTCACTACGAGAAGCCAAGTTACAGGGAACCAGGCAGAGGGCTTTCTCGGTAGTGGCGCCCGCCCTGTGGAACGCCCTCCCTCCAGATGTCAAAGAGAGAAACAGCTACCATACCTTTAGAAGACATCTGAAGGCAGCCCTGTTTAGGGAGGCTTTTAATGTTTAATAGAGTATTGCATTTTAATGTTTTGTTGGAAGCTGCCCAGAGTGGCTGGGGAAACCCAGCCAGATGGGCGGGGTATAAATAATAAATTATTATTATTATTATTATCATTTTAAACAGTAGGCCACCTTTCCCTATCCTTTCCCAATCCACTTTTTAACTTGAGGGCTTTTTTTTTTTTTTACCAGATTTGGCATGGAGGCCTTCTGGTCAAAGGGCAGAGGGAGTCAGAAAAGCAGCCTGGGCCTGCATAATGCTAAAATAGCTCCAGAGGTATCAGCTGGCTTTGCACTGGAAAACCCAAAGGTTTGCGAAAGCATTAGTAGAAAACTTTAGAGGGGAACCTAGCGGCAGGGACTAAAAACAGCCCAATGTGAACCCCAGTGGGATCAGTACTCAGAGAATGGAGACAGACAGCTGGCTGGGAAACTGGGAGAAGGAATGAAATGGAGTATCCTACAAAAGGGCCTGGCAGGCTGGCACGTTGTAGGTCCCACTTGTATTACTTCTAACTCTGAGCTGCGTAGATCTGGAGCCCAATTTTGCTACAGCTCCCCATCCCGCCCCAAGCCAATGTCTACTTTGCTCGACAATGTTTTAAAAGGTATGGCTGGTTTTTAATCCATTTGTATCCAGCGTCGGATCACTTCTGTGTGCTTTCCGCAAAAATCAACATACTACAATGGATTCCTTCCCCCCACCCCCCACCCCCATGCCAAGAAATTAAGAGAAAAACCAACACAGAATCATAAAATTGTAGGCTTGGAAGATGGCCAAACCAAAAAACTACATTCTTGGAGTTCGCTTTCTGACAGGAACCACAGCACTCTAGTCTGTGGGACGGCAGGGAGCAAAAATAAGAAATAGATACACTGAGGTTTGAACTTTTGACTGCTTTTCGTAGATATGCAATTCCAGGAGAGAGAGAAAATGTTTGTGTGAGATGTGTGTGTGTGTGAAATATATATATATATATAGAAAGAGAGAGAGAATCAGCTTTAGATTCTGAACTGTCCTTATGTCATCCATGCCAGAGAATCCACCTTACATAAAACACACACTGCTCTAAAATTGCCACGGATAACCTGGCTCCATCATATTTTGACAGCCCCAGAACTACCACATTTCCTAGTTGCCATTGTTTCATATGAATGAGAAAGATTGGGGGGGGGCACCCGAGGCTTCCATAGTCATCCCTCTCTCCCCGCCTCCCACCCTCCAAATCCCCAAGATAAAAGCCATAATCCATGGCATGCAAGGAATGGGGTTGCCCAAGTAGGTGAGAGATGCCCACATGAAACGGTTGGGAGTCATGTTGTGGTCCTCCGAATGCGCCCAAAGGACCACAGAGACAGCGAGAGGGGGAGCTTTACACCTGAAGGTTGTAAATCGCCAGAGGGGGTTTCAGACAAAAAGACCACTCCCTCTTCCCCCATTTCCTTGTCCTATTGTTCTCAATGGCAGAGTCCGAGAGGGGCCCCGGATCACCTTTCCCAGGAGGAGGTTACCGTGACCTGGATCCCGTGAAACCGGGAAAACCAGCCTGGCAGAGCCAGGGAACATAATGCACCTATTCTTTTGAAATCGGGTGCCCTCTGCGCGCGCCGCCAAACCAAAGCTCGAAGGAGTATCAGGATCAACTCGCTCCATTATTTTATTTCGTTTATGAAAGGGAAAGCGAAGCGCAGCCGCTTACCTTGCAGCTGCTTGAACCTCCCTTCTAGCTGGTTGTAATTGTATGGCACCGAGGCAGGGCACGCGGGGGACAAGGGCACGGGCATGCTCGCCGGGTTCTGCACTTCCATGGAGGAGGGAGCCGCTCGGAGGTTAGAATCCCAGCATGCGAAACGGAACGGGTGCGCTTAAAAAAAAAGGAGGAAACGGACGCAACCCACAGGTTGCTCCAAAAGACAAATCCAGGAAGATCCCAGTTTCCTCAGGTGCGTGCTGGTGCTGCCCTTTCGCTCCACGATTCCTTTAAAAATATTTTTTTTAAAAAAAATCCCTCTACGATCTCAGTTCCAGCCTCCACGCCCGATCCGATTCAAAGCAGTCCGGCGGAGAATGGCATCCTATAGCGCGCGCGAACTTAAAACCCGCGTGGGCTGCTGGCGATCCCTGCGCGCTCCGAGTTGACTTCGGTTGCAAGCTTTCTTTAACGGAGCGGCGGCCGGGCAATCCGGATCCACGCGGAAAAAAAGAAGAAGACACAAAACAACCCGCCCAGGTTGCAAGTCCAGAGTCGAAGCGCGCGCGCCCGCCCTCCTTTCGTGCTCCTTCCTTCCTCCCTCCCTCTCTCTCCCCAGCCTCCCCGCACCTCAGACCTTTCTGCTACTTTGCAAGATCCCCCAGTAGCCACTCGCGGCGTATTTAGTGGCGGTGATGTCACTGATTAGCATAAAGCATTGTGGAGGACTGTACCAATGGCAGGAAGCGGCGGGGTGGCCAGGAGCGCCGGCGGTGGTTCGCGCGCGGCGGCCAGGCGGCGCTGGCTCGGGGTCGAGAGCATCCGCGCGCGGGGACGCCTCCCCAAAGGTCCCCGGAGCGGAGGCCGAGAGCTCGGGGCGCGCCCGTTTCGAAGCGGGAGGGGGTGGGCACCTACTCGCACACGCGGCGGAGAGGCATTGGTACCTTCCGAAAAGCAAGCTGGTAGAATTACGCTCTTTTGTTAAGAGCCTCATGTAACGGAAAAGTCTCAGATTACTATCGCCTGAAAAGGAGGGCACTTTTTCTTCCTTTATCTTCAGCGCTGCGCACTAGAAAGGAGAAGAGGGAAAAAGATAGAAAGTAGCCAATTCTCCCGGGACAGAAACACTCATTCAGCATTTAGCATCGGGGGTTTCTTTAAAAAAAATGCACACTTTTGCAAAACTATGAATGAGCCCTCTCCACCCAGCAATTTAGTACCATTTGATTTAATTGGAGATGCTAAATATTTTGACGTCTGGAAAGCAGGGCATGGACCTCGCCATCCAGTTGCGATCAGGCCTTCTGCTCATTTAGCAAATTACACTTGGAACATAATAGCAGTGTTTGCATTTCTGTGTCTTTCATTTAAAATGAGGGCCTTCCCTCTACTTTGCAAGGGCTTGGTTTTTAAATGAAGCTGTTGGGGTAAGGACACGCGGTTAGCCCCCTCCCAAGCGAGCGTCCTGTAAGGGGGGCAGTCGTTGGGCATGACAGATATGGCTGATCATAGGATCACAGAATTGTAGAGTTGGAAGGGATCCTGAGGGTCATTCTGGTCTAACCCCCTGCGATGCAGGAATCTCAACCAGATCATCCATGACAGATGGCCATCCAACCTCTGCTTTAAAACTTCCAAGGAAAGAGAGCCCACCACCTCTTGTGGGTGTCTGTTCCACTGTTGAACAGCTCTTCCTGCCAGAAAGTTCTTCCTGATGTTTAGCCGGAATCTCCTTTCTCGTAACTGGAATCCATTGGTTTGAGTCCTGGCCTCCGGCATGGAAGAAAGCAAGCTCGTTCCACCCTCCATGTGACAGCCCTTTAGATATCTGAAGTTGAAGGAGCGTCTCCACCCCCATTGTTCTGCCCAGACACTGAGGTCCAGCGCCGAGGGCCTTCTGGCGGTTTCCTCATTGAGAGAAACCAAGTTACAGGGAACCAGGAAGAGGGCCTTCTCGGTGGTGGTACCCGCCCTGTGGAACACCCTCCCACCAGATGTCAAAGAGAACAACAACTACCAGACTTTTAGAAGACATCTGAAGGCAGCCCTGTTTAGGGAAGCGTTTAATGTTTGAAGCGTTTAATATTTTGTTGGGAGTCACCCAGAATGGCTGGGGAAGCCCAGCCAGATGGGCGGGGTATAAATAATAAATAATAATAATAATAATTATTATTATTATTATTATTATTATTATTATTATTATCCTCTGTATCAAAATGGGATAGATGCCTTGCACAGGGAAGCTCTATGCACACGTTGCTCTGCAGTTAAGGCCCCTTATGCCTTGTGAAAGTGTGGCTGGTGTGGGTTGTGACCATTACCTACAATGCAACCTCCATGTGCTTGTGTGATGAAACACGGGACAGTCGAGCTCTCTGCTTGGATAGACCAGGGATCGGGACTGGGTGACCATAGCTGTCAACCCTCCCTTTTTTTGCGGGAAACTCCCTTATTCCAATGCCGTTTCCCGCTGCTATCCCGGATTGTTGATATCCCTTAAATTTCCAGGATTTCAAAGGAATCAGCTCCTCTCCCTCTTTGCCGGCCAGGGAGGCTCCTCAGCTGCGTTGCTTGGCTGCCAATAAGGTGTCTGAGACTGACTGGGGGTGGAGCTTGCATGCCTTGTGCAGCCAGACCCTCACGCCCAACCAGACAAGACAGCCTGCCTGCCATCTATGCGCTCGCTCTTTCACTCACCCGTTCACTCGCAGCCTCTGGAGCACAGGGTGGCGAGGCTACTTGGTGCCATTGCACCGCCCTCGCGGCATCCCTTATTTTCAAATCCAAAAGTTTGAAAAAATCCCTTATTTTCAAATCCAAAAGTTGACAGCTATGTGGGTGACCTCCTGCATAAATAGCCTGGTTTGCGGCCTGCCTCATAGAAAACACCACCTCACTGGAATAAGAGTTGTGAGTAAATGTCTCCCCCTTCTCCTCAATTCAACCAGTCCCTTAGAAATAAGGGCACTGGATATTTCATCCTACATAGATCACTTCCTGTTGAACCCAACCCATGTGCTTGCATTTGCCTCCTTGCCATGCATGCTACCGGCTCCTGGTTGCACCAGCATTGTTAACTGAGTACCCAAATTCCTTTCATTTGAGTCAGAGCTCCCCCCCCCCTCCTTCCTCCCCTTTTAACACTGCAAAATGTTGCCTTTGTTTGGTTTCTGTAGTTTTGCCATTTTTTTAGTCATGCAGTAAATGCGAAACTAATGTTTTGTAGGAGAGACAGAATGGCACACAACACGGCGCATTCAGAATCGTGCGCGCCCACCCTCTTCCAAAAGAGGAAAGCAGCCTACTCCAAGCACCTTGTTCTATGTGGGATGTGTGAGTTTATTCCCAAAATGAGATTCCTCATCAGAAAAGGGGTCTTGCTGACTTTGTCAGGGCTTCTTCTTCTTCAAGGATTTTAGAGATGGGGTATAAATCAATTTGGAGCACTCGTTACTCTATTCTTGGTTTAGAAACACATGCAAATTTTCACAAAGGCTGTTGACAGATTCTAACTATATGGTTACAGTAGCCTTTTGCTTAAACTTTGGGGTACACTGATCTAGTAAAGTCACAATCCTATACACGACTCAGTCCCAAACTTGTTTACTCAGAAGTAAGTCCCTCTGAGCACTACAGTCCTTAAAGGTAAAGGTAAAGGGACCCCTGACCATTAGGTCCAGTCGTGTCCGACTCTGGGGTTGCGGCGCTCATCTCGCTTTATTGGCCGAGAGCCGGCGTACAGCTTCCGGGTCATGTGGCCAGCATGACAAAGCCGCTTCTGGTGAACCAGAGCAGCGCACGGAAACGCCGTTTACCTTCCCGCCAGAGCGGTTCCTATTTATCTACTTGCACTTTGACGTGCTTTCGAACTGCTAGGTGGGCAGGAGCTGGCACCGAGCAACGGGAGCTCACCCCGTCGCAGGGATTCGAACCGCCGACCTTCTGATCAGCAAGCCCTAGGCTCTGTGGTTTAACCCACAGCGCCATCTGGGTCCCTACAGGACTACAGTCCTTACTGTTTGGTTAATGGCTTGTAGGGCTGCAGTTCTGCAGTACACGCCTATGGCTCGTTTACTCAGAAGTAAGTGCCGCTCAGTTAATTCCTGTGATGTTGATGAAAAGGGATGGCAATGAAACCAAAATATGTGGTGCACGCCAAACATTCTCCGAGCGTTTAGCTGTCTAACGCAAAATTCAATGAATGCAATCCATTCCCCCTGATGGTGGGTTTCTGGTCCCCTGAAATATAATATGGGCAGAACCTTGGGGATTGCTAACACTGCAAGACTGGAGTAGCGGAGTAAAACCTGGCCTTGTGCCTTAGAAAACAATGTGGCTGCATGCAGGGATTGCCAATAATAATAGTGGTAATCACCTCATGCTTCATTTTCACTATGGCATCTATTCTGCGTGTTCCTGTGCGCTTCCAGTGCTGACAGAGAGTTCCATCTTCTAAAAAAGCATCAGCTTATGTGCGTCTGCTGAAGGCAAGATAGTGCATTTAGTGGAACAATGTTCTGACCGTGGAATAGCAAATCCCTGTGTTTCCTCTAAAGCCCTTTCCCTGATAATCTTTGCCCTGCCAGCTGTCTCTGAAATAGACAGAATGCCGCACAGCATCTCTTCGGTGCATTCTTTAAAAAAAAAAAAAACCAACAACAAACCATCCAGTTCTCCCATTTAAACAAACAAACAAACAAACAAACAAACAAACAAACAAAGAATGTGCATTCTATATCCATCCTGGGAGGAACAGGATCATAAAACCAGGTTGCCACAATAGTTGATCAACTGGATTTCCCTCCAGTTAAGGACAATAAGAAGAGATTGGCTGAATCCATCAGTAGCCCAGCTTCTCAAGCATCGTCTTAAGAACATGAGAGGAGATTTGCTGGATCAGGCCAATGGTTGGCCCATCAAGCCCAGCATCCTGTTCTCACAGAAGCCAACCAGATGCCCAAGTGGGAAGCATGCAAGCTGGATGTGAACACGACAGTACTCTGGCCAGTGTGGCTAGTAGTCATGGGTGGCCCTCTCCTCTGCAAATTTGTCCAATCCTCTTTTGAAGCCACCCAAGTTGTTGGCCATCGCTCCTTCCTGCGGGTGGCTGCGTGTGGCTGCGTGAAGAAGTACTTTGAAGTACGCTTGGACTACTGCAATGCGCTCTACATGGGGCTACCTTTGAAGGTGACCCGGAAACTACAACTAATCCAGAACGCCGCAGCTAGACTGGTGACTGGGAGCGGCCGCCAAGACAATATAACACCGGTCCTGAAAGACCTACAATGGCTCCCAGTACGTTTCGGAGCACAATTCAAAGTGTTGGTGCTGACCTTTAAAGCCCTAAACGGCCTCAGCCCAGTGTACCTGAAGGAGCGTCTCCACCCCCATCGTTCAGCCTGGACACTGACGTCCAGCTCCGAGGGCCTTCTGGAGGTTTCCTCACTGCGAGAAGTGAGGTTACAGGGAATCAAGCAGAGGGCCTTCTCGGTAGTGGCACCCACCCTGTGGAATGTCCTCCCATCAGATGTCAAGGAAATAAACAACTGAAGGCAGCCCTGTTTAGGGAAGTTTTTTGTTTGATGTTTTATCGTGTTTTTATTATTCTTTTGGGCGGTATAAATAAATGATTTATTATTATTATTATTATTATTATTATTATTATTTATTGTGTGTGCCCTGCATCTTCCAACGCTCCACTGTTTCTCAATCTACTTTCTCTGTGAAGGGAAGGGTGAAAGGGCAGCGCATGTGGCCACACTGTGGCAAGAAATACTTTGTTTCTGTGTTCTGAACCTATTGCCTATCTGTTTCATTTTAACATTATACAATATACAGTATATATCTCTCCACACTACTCACGAATTTATAGGCCCCCATTTCCCCTCTATCTGGATGTCTGTTTGATTGCACCTGGAGCACAGTGCCTGAGCCAAGTTTCAGGAAAATCTAGCCGTTGATATATGTTATAGTAATATTAGCCTGATTTGTAACCCTAGACAAGGACTGGGTCTTTTGATACTCCTTCTACATCAGGATCTCCAATTGTGGCAACTGTTACGTTCGTTCCATTCCTCCTGTACTGAATCAACATCCCCAACTAAGCTGGCAGTACATAACACCTGTAGGCACATCCATTCAACTGCCGGCGCCCCACCCTTGGCAAACAGGTGTTGCTATGCAAGTCTCCATGCTCCGTGACACCAAAGCACAGGTGAACAGCCACAGAGAAGAACTGTGTTTATAACCAAACAAGGGCCGCAGCCACTTGTTTTTTAATGGCTTCTGGCAGAGGCAGCCAATTCCCGGGTCTTTCCAGTGTATTAAGAAGGAAAAAAGGAAAGCAGAGAGAGATAGCCTAGGTTCATGAAATTATGCAGGATGCAGAGCAGGGGTGGGGACCCTGTGCCTCGCCACACCTTACTGGACTACAACTCCCATCATTCCTCCTGACCATTCACCTTGCTAGCTGGGGCTCATGGGAGTTGGAGTCCGACAAAAGCTGGAGGACACCATGTTGGTTTATGGTTTTGTTGAGATATCTGATCTTAAACCAGGGGTGTGGGGAACTCAGGCCTGGGGGGGGGGCAGATGAGGCCCTCCAGGCCGCTATGTCTGGCCCTCAAAATTCTCCCCAGGCCACACCCCTCACTGGCCCAATTTTGCACCCTCCTTCTGCATTTGTGCCTGGCTGGGATGTTTCTTTGAGCTCCGATAATGACCGCTTGCTGCGAGGACAGAGAAGGGTGTGTGAGTGTCTGTGTCAAACGTAGCCTACCTGCGTCAAAAAACTGAATTGGTAAAACTGAATTGGTTGCTCTGCCTCTGGCCCCACCCACCACAGACATGTGGCCCTCAGAAGGCTGTCCAGAAGGGAATGTGGCCCTCAGGCTGGGGGGGGGAATCCCTGTTCCTGCTCTAAACTTAAAATGAGCTGGCCGGTGATTGAAAAGAGAAAGGGGACTATAGCTCAGTGGCAGAGCCCATGATGCTTTGCTAATATTATTATTATTATTATTATTATTATTATTATTAGGCAGGCACCTTTGTTGTCCTGCTCTGAACACCGTTAAAACATTTGTTTTGTTTGGTGAGTCTACCCAGACATGTAATTTTTATCGTGCACAATAGTTTAAAAAATATTGCTTCCATCTATATTTTGATGTTGTTGCGTTTACGGTGTTTAAAGTCCGTTTTTATAGCTATCCTTCAATGACGTTTTATACCAGGCATCCCCAAACTGCGGCCCTCCAGATGTCTTGGCCTACAACTCCCATGATTCCTAGCTAACAGGACCAGTGGTCAGGGATGATGGGAATTGTAGTCCAAAACATCTGGAGGGCCGAAGTTTGGGGGTGCCTGTATTATACCATTTAATACAAGCCACTTAGAGAAGATTATTGGGGTTTTTCTTAATTAAGTAGTATATAAGTCTGAATGAATGAATGAATGCAGACAACCAATCCCAGGCTCAATCGTCATGCTCTCTACTGGATTCAAGTAACAGGGCTGGGAAACACATCAGCCTGGGACCATGTATGAGCCCTGCCCTGGGAGTGGACTGCTCCATGGCCAAAACTCAGAACATGGCACAAGTGAGGGAAAATCCAGCAGTTAGTGCATACTTCACAGCTTGGACCTTTGCCAGCTTGCATCTTGGAGGTGGGGGCCGAAGGGGTAGCTGTTGAAGTGAGTTCTTGCACAGTTCATTCAGTCCAAAATTGCTCCGAGGCTCAGATTTGTTTATTTTTCTCTTATTAAGCAATGCCTCGGAATGGTCACAAGGCGCTCACATGCTCTGAGACGCTTGCTTCTGGGTGTTTAGGCTTCACATCTGTCATCTGTTTTAGCTGACCAAGCATCTCAAGTAATGCCTCACGGAGGAGGAGCGTTGACACCCCTGTGCTTGCCGAGCTTCTTAAAGCGCGGGGTAGTTTTTATTTACCGTGTAGAAGGGGCAGACCCAGAAGCCACCCCATTTTATCCTCAAAACAATATTGTAGGGTAAGTCGAGCGTACAAAAAGATAACCACCGAGCAACATGTCTGGACAGAGATGTCACCCTGGTCCAAGTGCCGCAGCCCAGCCGAAGAGTCTTGCAGCATGTTAGAGGCTAACAAATTACTTACGCTTCACACTTGAGGCTAGTTACATCTACTCCACAAAAGCTTATGCCTTGATAAATGTGTTATTATTTATGGTGACACAGGACTTTCTGAAATCAACCAGTCTCTCATACTATAGGCCGTTCCAGATGCCCTTTTTTAATTGTGCATGTACTCAAAGGTAGGAGGGACAGCAAAGGAGGTAATAATTTGAACCAGCGTGGCAATTTCAAGGAAACCATTGGGTGTGAGGAGTGGTTTAAGTGCGCATGTGTGTGTGTGAACCCAGATAAGGCAACTTGATCCAGAGTCTGAAGGATCTGAAGAAGTGTGCATGCACACGAAAGCTTATACCCAGAACAAACTTAGTTGGTCTCTAAGATGCTACTGGACAATTTTTTAATTTATTTTGATCCAGAGTGGAAGCACTTGATTCTGGGGTGACTGAATCAAAGATTTTGGCTTACCAAAATCTTTAGCCTTCATCGACCTAGCGCTCTCCAGTTATTTTGAACTACAACATCCATGAGGCTGGCGAGAGTTGGGTCCAAAACAGCTGGCAAAGACTGAAGTTTTGTCTAGATTGACCACACACCCTCAAGATCACACCCAAGTAATTAATCTGGAATAGCTACAACACCCTGGGGCCATTTAGCTCTTAAACATTTACAGATAGAATAGAGGGGAACTCAGCACTCAACCGTTCCTTAAAACGAAGGCCCCGTTCTTAAATTACAAAAGCACAGTTGCAATCATAGTTGCTGCTCCACCACTCCGGAAAAGTCGGGATATGGAATCACACAGGGCGGACCAGATCATGGAGGAAGAACAACACAAGGGATGCATACATTGAATGCTTTTAAAGCACATTCAAAGCACATTTCTCCACCTCAAAGAATTCTGGGCATTGTATGGTTGCTACAGGGTTGTAGGGCATTGGTAAGCTACAGATTTGAAGCAATGATTCTTCAACATCAACTTCATTGGACTGGTCATGTTATTCGGATGCCTGATTATCATCTTCCAAAGCAACTACTCTATTCCGAATGTAAAAATGGAAAGCGTAATGCTGGTGGTTAACAAAAGAGGTTTAAAGACTCTCAGAGCAAATCTTTTTTAAAAATGTAGTATAAACAATTGGGAAACACTGGCCTGCGAGTGCTCCAGTTGGAGAACAGCCTTTACCAAAGGTGTCATGGGCGTTGAAGACACTCGAACTCAGGACGAAAGGGAGAAACGTGCTAAGAGGAAGGGACACTTGGCAAACCCTCACCGTGATCAACTCCTGCCCAGAAACCTATGTTCCCACTATGGAAGGATGTGTGGATCCAGAATTGGCCTCCACCATCACTTACGGACTCACTGTTAAGACCGTGCTCATGGAAGACAATCTTATTTGACCACAAGTGATCGCCAAAGAAGAGGACAGTGCCTAGAATTCTTGAAGGGAAATAATGGGCTTCGAATGTGCACACAGCCTCTCTCCTCGCCCATGATCCAGCATAGATCTTCCAACGTGATCTTGCCCCTCCCCCCCAGCTTGGTTTCCACATTCAAGCAGTGCCCTTGATGGAGCCACAAAAAGCAGCAACCGCACCACTCCCATAATATAAGGCTCCAGTTGTGTGCCAGCATTGTCAAGGAGTGCTTAGAGATAATTAAGCAATTTGAAGAGATCTTATGGACCCTGAGGTATTTGACTCACAAGTCTGGAATGGATAATTTCTCTAGTCTTCAGGGTGACATTAAAAAACAGTACACCGTTAAGTCTGAGGGCTGCAGGAACCCGGTCAATCTACTTGGAATGGGATTAACATCATCTGCAAAACACTTTGATGAATTTAGAGAAGCCCAAAGTACAATTTTGTGGGGGTGTTCAGTGTTGTTGGCCCAAAGCTATTGTCGTTTAATTATACAATGTTTGCTCTTAAATGTAAAAAATGTGGCTCAGCCCTTTAGAAAAATTCTCATTAAATGGACTTGGAGATAGATTTTGGGAGTAAAATGAAAACAAATCCGGACTTCTAAAATATTTCCAGGTGTTGGACATGACCAAATGCTTTGCCTTCATATTTTGAAAGGCAGTTCTACAATAGCAATGTGGCCTAGCAACTTATTTTTTATATATAAAAAAACGAAAACTGCCCTTCTCAGGATTCCCAGCCACATTCTCCAACTTTCGTAGAGAAATTCCTTGTGGCTGGATATTTACAAAACAGTGAGCCTGAAGGTTGTGGAGAAATAGTTGAAAATATGCATCTAGCTTCTGTGGAAGGCTCAGTCAGAGACATTGATTGGTCCTTAAAATGTTTTGGGCAAAGGCCTACACCATATTTAAAAAAAAAAAAAAACAAAACCCTGAACATATGCTAATTTGTAGGTATAGCTGGAAATAGAGGCCAACTTTTGGAGGAAAAGCCACGCTATATGTAAAGTAATTTTTAAAAGAAATACACAAGAAGCGGGCAAAGGATGTATGAGGAAGAAGCCTTAGACCCTCATAAGATGGTGGAATCTTCTTCCTTGGAGGTTTCTAAGCAGAGGTTGGATGGCCACCTGTCATGGATGATTTAGCTGAGATTCCTGCATTGCAGGGGGTTGGGCTAGATGACCCTCGGGATCCCTTCCCTACAATTATTTGATTCTATTATTCTAACTCAGACCATTGGTCCTTCTAGCTCAGTATTGTCTACACTGATAGGTGGTCTCTCTCCAAGATTTCAGAGGGGGGTTCTCTCCTACCTGAAGATGCTAGAGATTAAACCTGGGATGGGATGCTCCGCCACTGAGCCCTTCCCCAAAAGGAGATTTGGGGCATGCTCGCAAAAGACTTGGGGGTTGGGCCCCCTGGGCCATCCTGTAACAAGCCCCCTAGTCAAAATCCCTAGGTGCCTTTGGGACGAAGGCTACAAGGGCCTTGTCTTCAAACTCTCCATTGCTGCCCTGGGCCTAGCACAGCGTTTCCCAACCGGTGTGCCGCGGCACACTAGTGTGCCGCGAGACACCGGCTGATGTGCCGCGGAAAAAGGGACCTGCAACCCAGGGCTGCACAGGACCGTGCCGGCGGCGCTGCTGGAGCCCGGCGGCGAAGCGGAAGCCAGGGCGGCGCTGCTCCCTTGGCTGCTGCAGCAGCAGCAACAGCAGCCTCGCGCGAGAATCCCGACCGGAAGCCTCGCGCGCGCCGCGCTACAGCTGATCCCAGAGGTAACTCTGGGTCAGGAGACCCGGCGCAGCCGGGTGGGGGAGGAGCGGTGTGCCGCGAGATTTTTTCATTGATTCAAGTGTGCCGTTGCCTAAATTAGGTTGGGAAACACTGGTCTAGCACTCTGCTGGACTCCAGAAATCCAAGAGGCTGTTTAGGAGACATGATACAGCAAGCAGCGAAACGCAGACTGGAAGTTACATCATAGGTGTGCAACGACATGATACTTAATGCGGCTTGAAATATTGGAGGAAAGGGACCGATTAAAGAAAGAATAAACTAATTGGTCCAAATGTTTTCAATCCCCAAATGTAAAGCCCTCCCTTCCAAACTCACTCTGAACGCCAAAACGAATGAAATGTACATTTCCTAAAACACTCCAATCCTCCTACGTGGTTTTTCCCCCTTTTCTTTTTAATATATATCTGTGGTTTGGGAATTGCCTCTTAGTACAATAGTGCTAGATGCCTGGTTAAATGCGGTCCACACGTTTTCTAGGCCGAAAGGCTGGATAAATCCCAGGCACTTTCGCTGGCCAGGCACTGGAGTATTTCGATGTTGTTCCGCACTTCTATATATCATTGGCACATGGGAGCAGGATTCTAAGCTCTTAAAAGATATGATGTTAGCTAGGAATCTGAAACATTTTTCCAGCTCTGTTGTTATGAAGAGGAGGAGGAGGAGGAGGAGGAGGAGGAGGAGGAGGAGGAGGAGGAGGAGGAGATGAAGAAGAAGAAGAAGAAGAAGAAGAAGAAGAAGAAGAAGAAGAAGAAGAAGAAGAAGAGTTTGGATTTGATATTCCACTTTATCACTACCCGAAGGAGTCTCAAAGCGGCTAACATGCTCCTTTCCCTTCCTCCCCCACAACAAACACTCTGTGAGGTGAGTGGGGCTGAGAGACTTCAGAGAAGTGTGACTAGCCCAAGGTCACCCAGCAGCTGCATGTGGAGGAGCAGAGACGCGAACCCGGTTCACCAGATTATGAGTCTACCGCTCTTAACCACTACACCACACTGGCCCTCTTCAGGTGAAGTTACCCACTGAACTTTGAGCAAAGGAGACAGGATAAAGGTAAAGGTAAAGGAACCCCTGACCATTAGGTCCAGTTGCAGACGACTCTGGGGTTGCAGCGCTCATCTCACTTTACTGGCTGAGGGAGCCGGCGTACAGCTTCCGGGTCATGTGGCCAGCATGAATAAGCCGCTTCTGGTGAACCAGAACAGCGCACGGAAACGCTGTTTACCTTCTTGCCAGAGCGGTACTTATTTATCTACTTGCACTTTGACGTGCTTTTGAACTGCTAGGTGGGCAGGAGCAGGTACCGAGCAATGGGAGCTCACCCCATCGTGGGGATTTGAACCGCCGACCTTCTGATCGGCAAGCCCTAGGCTCTGTGGTTTAGACCACAGTGCTGCCCGCATCCCTTTGAACTTTGAGCAAAGGAGACAGGATAGTGATGAACAATTAATATTGAGGCCTCGCCATGTGTTTTTTTCCCCGGCAAGCTGAGGCTTAACGAAGTCTGTGACCGTATAATTAAAGTTGTTATTGTGGTAGTAAGCTGAGGGACTTCAGGAAAAATAAGCCCAATTCATTCTTGAGGAACAAGCGTAGTCCCAAAAAGCATGGTTTGTTGGAGTGGCAACAAGCTGCATGAGCTTGAAAATTTCTTCTTCCGCCGCCTCCATTTCCCCCTTCCCATCTGTAGGCAGATTTCCTGTTTGTCGAGCGGTTCCCCGTGACATCCCAACTGCGAAACTGTGGCTTAATGGCTCCCTACAAACTGGCACTGCAAACAAGGATTTAGATTTCTTGTTTTAGATGTCATGGACACTGTGATTTAACAAGAAGGTGATTCTCTTCAGGTGCCAGGTAGGCAAGGCGAGGATGGAGGAAAACAAGGGAGAACTCACAGAGGTATAATTTCCAGAGTGGCTTAGCAAATCTATCCATCTTCACAGAGGAATCTGGGAATTGTATCTCTGAGAAGGGAACGGCGGTCTCTTGACAACTCTCAGCGCCCTTAACAAACTACAGTTCCCGGGATCCTTTGGAGTGGGAAAGCCATGGCCTGCTTAAAGCGCCATCATAGTATTTTAAACGCATGGCATGTGGCCTAGCTCTTTCATTGTCCTGCTGTTATAGATAAGGGCTAAGAGAGAGAGAGAGGGACCAGGTGGCGCTGTGGGTTAAACCACAGGCTTGCTGATCAGAAGGTCAGCGGTTCGAATCCCCGCGACGGGGCGAGCTCCCGTTGCTCGGTCCCAGCTCCTGCCCACCTAGCAGTTCGAAAGCACGTTAAAGTGCAAGTAGATAAATAGGGACCGCTCCAGCGGGAAGGTAAACGGCGTTTCCGTGCGCTGCTCTGGTTCGCCAGAAGCAGCTTTGTCATGCTGGCCACATGACCCGGAGGCTGTCTTCGGACAAACGCCGGCTCCCTCGGCCTATAGAGCGAGATGAGCATGCAACCCCAGAGTCGGACACGACTGGACCTGATGGTCAGGGGTCCCTTTAAGAGAGAGAGAACGGATTGCTTAAGAGGCCTCCTAGTAGGTTCATCATGGCAATGGCAGGATTAAGCCCCTGATTCACAGCTCAGTTTCCTAGCCATTAATGCTGCATCAGTTAATCTTCTTGCTAAAGCCGGTTTGGAATTAACCAAAAGACACTCTCCTAATTTTATTTTGGAACAGGATCAGCTAGCAATTACAATCCTTTGGTACAGTTTCTAAGCAACGCACGGGGGGGGGGGGATTCATAGAACAATCTTTTGCTCAATAAAAGCAGAAGCTTTGCAAGGCAAACACTCAGAAACAAAGATGGCAGAACATCCCCTTCTCGAAACGCACTCGGAACACGGGCACTTCAGTTATGACTGACACCTGTCAGCAGCTCTTATAAAATGTGATCGGCAACAGCAAAGTAAAGGGGGAGGGGAGTCCCTTTTTAAAATCGGAGCCGGAGTATCTAACGTTTGCTGCGGTGCCTACTTCGCACAGCCTCTTTTTTGCAGTTTAGTTCTTCCAAAACAGCAAACTTTATATATATTTTTCATTTGTCTGTCCAGGTCAAACTACGTGCCTGGACCTGCTTTCCCCATTAAAAAAAACCTGTGTCAGTTGAGCTTTTCCAGACGGTCGCTATTTTTGCAGGAAGGATCCAAAGGCACATACTGTGTACAAATTCCATGCAGCAGTTGCCCCAACCATGAAGATACTTCAGCTCCCAAATTTCCTGGTGTTATAAACAAAAATCTGCCCTTATTCCCTTATGGGGTACACAAGAGTCCTTTTGTAGGTTCTCCATCAGTAGGAGTAAATAACACAGGCCAACCAGAGAATATTGAGAAGCAAAGCAGCTAGTAAGCCTAATCTTTATTGAACTGTTGCAACAGGGTCCTTCCTCTCATGCAGGAGAAAAAAGAAGGAACCCCGAACAAAGGCCTGCCTGCTCTTATAGATACCAGTACATTTGAAATTCCCCACGCTGGAGTTCAAGACCACCCCCAGAAGCATCATGCATACATCATGGAAAAGGTGTAACCCAAGACCACCAGATACATCATGGTTACATCATGAAAGGGGAGATCTGGTGGCAGTAATCTGAACATCCTGGACCCTGCCCCATGTCTCCTCTTGCCCTCTACCAAAACCCATCATGTGAAACAAAAGAGATATTTACATTTCCCTGTTTCCCAGCCAAGCCAATCACACCCTTTTGTCTCTATCTGGCCCTGGCATCTCTGGAATGGCCACCCATCTGGTGCTGAGGCATCAGGATGCCAGGAATTATCACCTCAATTCCTGAGACAATGGGAAGGCTCCCCCACCCCCTTGCAGAGAAACACCTGGTCAGCTTGGGAGTCAAAAATGGTGCCAGGCCTGTCCTCCCGCGCCACTCCAGACATGTGGCCCTGTTTGCTTGGTACACTTATGAACATTTATTATATATATAAAAGACCTTAAAATTCTTATTACACTGGTCACCAAGGCTAAGAAACTGGAGGGACGGTGGCTCGGCAGACCGCACTTCTCAAACCTTCCTGCGCAACACAAAATTGCCAGTCAACTTCTTCACAAGGCGAGGGTATGCCAGTGTGGGGTAAATCAGGTGGTGGCTAACCTGCTGTTTTCCTTTTGACACTGAACTACAACTCCCATCATCCCTGACCATTGAGCCATGTTGGCAGTGAGTGTTCAGCAAAATCTGGATGGCCACGGGCTTCAATCAATGGGGGCGGCATTTAAATGCTTTCCTTTCCAGTTTCTCAGCTGTTCTCTGCTTCTCCCATTGAGCACATGACCGTGCCTGACAGCTCACTGTGTCCCCTGCTGAAATCACAGAAGCATGAAGTTCATTTCTTTGTTTGCTTGAAGGCCCTGGCCTGCAGCAAGTTCTTTGCCACAGCTTGGAAGGAGCAGAAGTATGTCTACTTCTCAGATCATAACAGAGGTTAACAAATACAATGGAAATATCCACCTTAGTATTTTATTTTATTTCATTGTTGGCAGCATCTCCCAGATTCTCCTGGATTCATTTTTTTTCAGTGCATTTTCTCAGTTCCCAATGGATTTCTGGAAGCTGAGGAATAAAACAGCCACACTCCTCAGAATTTCCAGAGTTGTCGGCCAGCTGCATTGCTTGTGCTCTGTCCTTCTCACAACATCCATTACTGAGCTCAAAAGTCTACTCTCCTAGTGCCATTTATCAAACCCCAACATAGCTGTCAACTTTCGGATTTGAAAATAAGGGATGCCACAAGGGCCGTGCAATGGCACCAAGTAGCCTCGCCACCCTGCGCTCCAGAGGCTGTGCATGAACGGGTGAGCGAAAGAGCGAGCGCGTAGACGGCAGGCAGGCTGGCTGCCTGGTTGGGCGTGAGGGTCTGGCTGCACAAGGCATGCAAGCTCCGCCCCCAGTCGGTCTCAGACTCCTTATTGGCAGCCGAGCAACGCAGCTGAGGAGCCTCCCTGGCCGGCAGGGAGGGAGAGGAGCTGCTTCCTTTGAAATCCCGGAAATTTAAGGGATATCAACAATCCGGGATAGCAGCGGGAAACAGCATTGGAATAAGGGAGTTTCCAGCAAAAAAAGGGAGGGTTGACAGCTATGAACCCCAAGCAGTTCCCCATGTCTGATTATCTCCTTTCTCACCCACAGATCCATCGGTTTCCTTTCATACACAAAGTATAAAGCAATTTTATGCACATTCGCTCATGCAAAATCAGGCTATGCAGGCTGAATGAGCTGGCACGTGTGTACAAGGGAACAAATATAATGTCCCTTTCTGTGTTCCTTCTTACACACACCGGCAATTAAGGGTTAAAAAAAGAGTAGAGCCTGTCTGGTGCATAGCCAGAGCAGGGTGGGGAACCTGTACCTCCAAATTTTGTTTGGCTCCAGCTCTGGCCACTGTGCCCAATGGTCAGAGCTGTAGTACAGCAACATATGGAGGGCTACAGGTTCCCCATCCCTAGATTAGAGCGTCAGACTCTGGAGCAGGAAAACCCAGCTTGCAATCTTCATTCAAGCATGAAGATCACTGGTTTACCTCTGCACAGCTAGTATCTCTCTCTTAGCCTAACCTCCCTCCCAGGGGTATCATGAAGAGGACATGAGTGAGGAAAAATCATGAAGACCGCCATTTTGTTGGCGACCCCAGTGCTTTTTTCTTTTAAAAAATGTTTAGGGGTACTCTCGTTTTCCTGAACATATTGAAATACTGGCCCTCAATGAGGCCAAACCTAGATTCAAAAAAAATGTTTAGGGGTATGAGTACCCCTGTGTCACCCCAGAAAAAAAGCACTGGGCGACCGCACTTGTCCACTACCAAACCTTGCTGGAGGTAAGGTTGCCCACATCTTTGGACCTCTGTTAACTTTGACCTACAGTATATTCCTGCGTATAAGACTACTTTTTAACCCAGGAAAATCTTCTCAAAAGTCGAGAGTCGTCTTATACGCCGGGTCGTATTTCTTATACGGCGAGTATATCCCAAACTCTATATTTTAACTGGAAAAGTTGGGGGTCGTCTTATACGCCCAGTCGTCTTATACGCCGGAATATATGGTACTTGTTCAATTGCAATGGACAAAGCTGTATTTTGCTAGCCAAACGGAGAACACCCTCCCCCACCCCCCTTACTGCAAGCCCACTGCCAAATGAATAGGCTGCTGGCAGGGGACAGATCCTATGCTTCAGTTCGGGCCAATTTCTCATCCAGTAAAATGTGCCTGTTCTCCTCTGTCAAATGTTGGAAGGTACGTATGATATGGGACTGCCAAGTGACAAGGGGAGTGTGGGTGTGGGGAAACAACAAGGGAGGGGGGGAATCTGGCCTGGCCAGTTGTTGGTTTTTTTGAACTCCTGTGGGCCTACTGGTGGAAAGTTTCATGTAAAAGCCAAAAATTTGAAAGGCTCACTGGAGTTATGTGAGCTAATCTGGAATTTGTTGAGTAAGAAGTATGCAGAAACTTGCTGTGCATGCGTAACCCGATGCAGATGCGCACTATTATTATTATTATTATTATTATTATTATTAATTTATTTGTACCCCACCCATGCCACTCTGGGTGGCCTCCAACAAAGATTAAAAATACATTAAAATGTCACACATTAAAAACTTCCCCAAACAGGGCTGCCTTCAGATGTCATGTAGTTGTTTATCTCTTTGACATCTGATGGGAGGGCGTTCCACAGGGCGGGAGCCACTACCGAGAAGGCCCTCTGCCTGGTTCCCTGTAGCTTTGCTTCTCGCAGTGAGGGAACTGCCAGAAGGCCCTCGGAGCTGGACCTCAGTGTCCGGGCTGGATGATGGGGGTGGAGACGCTCCTTCAGGTATACTGGGCCAAGGCCGTTTAGGGCTTTAAAGGTCAACACCAACACTTTGAATTGTGCTCGGAAATGTACTGGTAGCCAATGTAGGTCTTTCAGGACCGGTGTTATACTAAGGCGCCAAGCAGTCAAGTTCAAAGCCAAAGTGCCATCTTTGTCGCAAGATGGCGGCACCTCGTGCTTTAATTGCCACATACACAGGTTACAGAGAAATGTACGAAGAAGGATGGCTGTGTTTCGGTTCACATATTACTTTGGAAAGTAAACTGAATCAAACTCTCTCTCTCACTCCCCAACTTCGCAAATCCCTAGCAGTCCATGTCCTCCCCATTCCCAAATAAATACATTCTGGGGAGAAAGCTTGATAGAGAAGACCTAAATTTAGCGCTGTATCAAATCTAGAGCAGGCTTCTCAAAGCACTGAAACGAGTGCCTCTTTTAGACAAGCTAAATAATTGAGTTGCCCACATTGTATTAGATGTCCCTTAAGTGATTGTTTCGTGTGTATTATTCATCCCTCACCTGGGGTGTGAAGCAGCACCCAAATACAGCATGAGCCTTCCTGATGGGATTCCAGCTAAGATCATTGGCACAAAAATCACTACCATTCCCAGTTAGATTAAAACAAAAACAAAATTCATAAGATCATAAGCTCCTGGGACCACACCGCCAATAAAACCTCCCATGAAATTTATCGAAATCTATCTAGGTCATCTGGGCCAGTTTGGTACTTTGCCTAAGGAGCCTAGACAAAAATGCCCTTCTCAAATCTGTAAGAAGCCAACCATGCATCATCTAGATGACTCCAGTTGTAATAGTTGTGTGAGCCCTTTCCCAGTGTTTTTCCCCCCAGGGATACACCCCAAAACATTGCTGCATTGTTGTTTGTGTCCAGGCTAGTCCAGGCTACAACCCAGTGTCTTCTTCCCAAGACTGGATTTGTGCTGTCAGGAAGCAGAGATGAAGACTGCTCCAAGAGACAGGAGGAAACCAGACTGGTCCATGGTGTGTGTAGTTCAGCTGCAGCCAAAGTCCTCCAGGGGCTTTGGACTCCAATTCCCAGCAGCCCCGGCCAGCATGGCCAATGGGAGAGGATCATGGGAGTTGCAGCCCAAAACATCTGGAAGTGCACCATGTTGGCTACCCCTGGTGGAGCTGGCGGGGTGTCATAGTCAGATCAGGGAGGCCTGTTCTTGAGTTAGAGATGCGCTAAGCACCTTGGGCTGGATACAAATGAGATTAGATAAATAAAATGCATCTATTTAGGGCACCTATCTACCGCTTATTCGTGTGCATTTCTAAGCTAGGTGGTAGTTTAACCTAGCCAGTCTATAGTGCCTGTCAATCACAGAGGTGGAGTTTGCAAATTCCCATCCCACCCTCAGAACAACAACAACAACAACAACAAAAAGGCTTGGTCGGCTTGCTAGGTTAGGTTAGGATTTTGCTGCAAAGCACAAGGTACTTTTGTGGATTCCCTGTGGCAGCAGCTTGCTCCTGAGCCAGCCCGTCTCTGACTATCAGCACAACAAGAGTTGTCTATTTCCCTTTGCCAAATGGTGGTGCGGTTGCTAGAGAGAGGGGGGGGGGAATGTGTGTAGTTTTTATGGTTGCAGCTCTTGACTCGGTGTCATGTTATCGACATGGCCATCTCCAAATATCTCAAGGGCTGTCCCATGGAAGAGGGAGCAAGCTTGTTTTCTCATCCTCCAGAGGGTAGGACTCGAACCAAGCAGAGGTGTAGGAACCAAGCAGAGGCGTAGGAACCAAGCAGAGGCGTAGGGCACCCGGGGCGGCGTTCGCGGAGGCAGAGGCGTAGGAAGCCCAGGTGGTACCCGGGGCAGAATTTTTTTGTCACCCCCCCCCACTTTAATTTTAAAAAAATTAAAAAGTGTCACCCCCCTCTGAGGGTGCCACTTTGCGAGGTGTGGGGGTTTTGTGTGTGTGTGTCTATTATCTCTTTCCCCCCCCCAATAAAGTTAAAATAAAAATAAAATAAAAAATAATAATAATAATGTAAAAAAAAAAAGTGCCAACTCCCTCTGATGATGCCACTTTGTGAGGTGTGGGGGGTTGTGTGTGTGTGTCTATTATCTATTTTTTTCAATGAAGTTAAAAAAAATTTAAAAAATTTAAAAAAAAAAAATCAAAAAAAAATTTTTTTTAAAGTGTCACCCCCCTCTGGGATGGTACCTGGGGCAGCCCGCCCCCCGCCCCCCTTGCTACGCCCCTGCGCGGAGGCACCCCCTGGGGGCAGGGCATCCTGACGCATGCACCGTGATGTCACGACGCATGCATCAGGACGGAATGCGCATGCCCGGAAATCCCGGGCATGTGCAGTGCATCCCGCCCGGCGCTGCAGCTCCCGCAGAGACCCGCCTAGATCTATCTATCTGTCTAGGTGCTGGTTTTAACCTTTAAAGCCCTATGCGGCCTAGGACCCTCGTACTTACGGGATCGCCACTCCTGGTATGTCCCGCAGAGGACCTTAAGGTCCATGAACAATAATAGTTTAAGGGTCCCGGGCCCAAAAGAAGCCAGACTATCTTCCACCAGGGCCAGGGCTTTTTCAGTGATGGCTCCAACCTGGTGGAATGCTCTGCCCCACGAAACTAGGGCCCTGCAGGACCTGATCTCCTTCCGCAGGGCCTGTAAGACAGAGCTATTCCGCCTGGCCTTCAAAGCCTGATTCGTCATTCCTTTTTTTCCCTTCCCTTTTTCTTTGAAGAAACCTTTTCTGAGACCTCACATTTAAACCCTTCCCTGGTCTCCTTACTGGCCCTAGCAGGAATAACTTGGCCAGTTAGCCCTGGTGATGTTCATTTATGTTGTATTTGATGCTGTTTTTAACTTTTTCCTTTTAAGACGTTTTTAATCAATGTTTTATATTTGTTGTTAGCCGCCCTGAGCCCGGTTTTTAAATCGGGAAGGGCAGGGTATAAATAAAAATTTATTATTATTATTATTATTATTTATTATCTATCTATCTATCTATCTATCTATCTATCTATCTATCTATCTAATCTATCTATCTATCTATCTATCTATCTATCTATCTATCTATCTATCTATCTAAAAAAAACACCCAGAGCTATGTATTTGTGTTCACATACACACACAGGACTGTGCCTCTGCTAGTTCTGCTCACCAACTCGCCTGCCATTCCTACTACATTAAGCTCCTAGTCCTTCTCCTTTGCACCCCACGAAACTACAAAACTTGCTTTTCACCTTCCCAACAACAGTCTCTTCATGCACATCTAGGATTGTGATGCAGCACCACAGATCCTCCAATGGGGGCCATGCAATGGCAGCCTTATGTATGAAGGAAGGTACGCATGTGTGCACTCATGTGCACGCACATGTATATGTGTTTTGTGTATATGGATTTATGTGTGCCTCTGTGCACAAACATACTTGGGCCATACGTAGCATGTTCCAGGCAGGTGATGGTTTTGAGGAACGCAACCCGAGAACCGTTTTTGACTGCCACAGAACAAGTGCAAGGCTCCGGGCTTTGGTTTTTTTCCATTCCATCTGAGAACTGGGTAACCACCGCCAAGATAACAGATTATGACGCCGCGAGGGTGGAAAATTATGTTGCCCTCTAGCTCCCGTAGGGACACTGACATGAATGTTGTTGGCACTGTAACTCTCGTGATACAAAGCGACTGGACTTTGCAGACAGGGGTTTATAAACTCTGACAAGGTGCAGCTGATTTATGCGCCTTAAGTAGTTTTCTAGACATACATCTGCAAAAGAACCAGACAAAACATTGCTTCAACCCAGGGTCGGAAGTTGAGGAGGGTGCTTGCACCGAAACACAGGGGCTGCTGGCACTGTGATAAATGTTGACTTCAAAAGATACAAGTGCCCAGGGGTCTGTGGGCTACACAGGCCTGCGATCACAGAGATTTTCATCAAGTTTGGCAGTTGGCACAGAATGTACTAACAAGTGTGTCGTTCTCCTCCAACACACTTACGTGTGATCGACTCTCGTGCAACTGCATATACGTGCGGTGCCAAGAAATCCATAAAAATTCAAACCCGGAAATGGCGGGAGAGAGAACAAGAAGAAGAGTTTGGATTTGATATCCTGCTTTGATATCCTCAAAGCGGCTAACATTCTCCTTTCCCTTCCTCCCCCACAACAAACACTGTGAGGTGAGTGGGGCAGAGAGACTTCAAAGAAGTATGACTAGCCCAAGGTCACCCAGCAGCTGCATGTGGAGGAGCAGAGACGCGAACCCGGTTCCCCAGATTACGAGTCTACCGCTCTTAACCACTACACCACACTGGCTCACTGGGAGAGAGCTGGAGAGTCCTCATAGCTCAAGAGGAGACCCTCCCTGAAGCCCGAAGGGGATGTCAGTGAGGGCAGAGAAAGCTCCAAAGAGACCTGAGGTGTAGCAGGGCTTTGTTTAGGCTGCTCGGCCTACCTGCCTAACGGCTGAAGCAGCTGCTTTCTTGCGCATCCTCCAGAGAGCCCCAAATATTTTGGTCTAGATTGGGAAGAGAGCTCGACATTGACATCTGCTGCCCCTGTGGATCCTGCTGTCTGAGGCGGTTGCCTCATCTTTCCGCATGGGTGGGCCGGCCCTGATGAAAACACCTGTGTGTTTTCCTGTGTGGATCAGGGCCCAACTGACAGCTGGGAAAAGGTGAAGACCAGCTCATATACGGAGCTCAGTGAATTTGGGGAGGGGGTGCAGAGTCACAGCGGAAGGTGTAAAAGGGATTCTATGCACTTACAGCTGAGATCTCTCTCTCTCTCTCTCTCTCTCTCTCTCTCTCTCTCTCTCTCTATCTCTCTCTCTCTCTCACACACACACACACACACACACAAGCTCTTCCACGCTAACAGGAACCCAAGCAAATTACCCGTTTCCATCTTTCTGCTGAAAACCTGGGAGGTAGGGAGAAGATTGGACCAATGGGCATGATCCTGATTCCCCCCTTCACAGTTAGACAAAGCAATGTGGAAATTGAGAACAGGTTTTCCTCTACTGATGATGGCAGCCAATCAACCACTATAGACCTTCCTAAATAGTTCTCCATAGGGAAGCTAAATTCAAAGCACCACAGCCACAGATCCATTTTCTGGAGACATTAACACCTCATAAAAAGTTCTGGAATTGAACTTTCAGAGTACCTTTCCCCATCGTTTATGAACAATTGCAAACACAGCATAACCCGTGCAGTACTGTGTCATTTTTGAAATAGGAGAGTACACCGTTATTACTACTACTTTATTATTTCTAAGGTAAAGGTAAAGGGGCCCCTGACCATTAAGTCCAGTCGCAAACAACTCTGGGGTTGCGGCGCTCATCTTGCTTTACTGGCCAAGGGAGCTGGTGTTTGTCTGCAGACAGCTTCTGGGTCATGTGGCCAGCATGACTAAGCCACTTCTGGCGAACCAGAGCAGCACACGGAAACGCCATTCACCTTCCCGCCGGAGCGGGAACTGCTAGGTTGGCAGGAGCAGGGACCGAACAACGGGAGCTCACCACCTTTGTTCTAGGAACAGGGACACGGGTGGCGCTGTGGGTTAAACCACAGAGCCTAGGGCTTGCCGATCAGAAGGTCGGTGGTTCGAATCCCTGTGGCGGGGTGAGCTCCCGTTGCTCGGTCCCAGCTCCTGCCCACCTAGCAGTTCGAAAGCACGTCAAAGTGAAAGTAAATAGGTACCGCTCCGGCGGGAAGGTAAACGGCGTTTCCGTGCACTGCTCTGGTTCGCCAGAAGCGGCTTAGTCATGCTGGCCACATGACCTGGAAGCTGTACGCCAGCTCCCTCGGCCAGTAAAGCGAGATGAGCGCTGCAACCCCAGAGTTGTCCGCGACTGGACCTAACAGTCAGGGGTCCCTTTACCTTTACCTTGTGCTAGGAACACAAACAGCACAAGCTGAATAATTGCAGCAATGGTAGAAATGGTGAAAGTCCTACCTGCTAAGGCTTTGATGCGAGACCTCTCAAACAGCCGCGCGGAACTGTTCTCGTTGTCCCACTCTTCAACATCCCAGCGGTTGTTGACATCGCTGTATTGCTGTTGGATTTCAATGTTGTCAAAGTCTGTCGCTACTGTCGTCGTCATCTTGGGTCTTCTTAAGCCAGCCTCTGCATCAGCTACCCCTTAAAAACTCTCCTGTCAAGGAAGAACGAAAGAAAGAAAAAAGAGAGAGAGGGAGGGAGATGTGTTTAGTTGTTTGTTTTTAAAGATTTCTTCCTAGGTAAGTGTGCAAAGGATCACAGCCGAAGTTGTAGACTTCGTTGATCAGGCTTCCTCAACCTCGGCCCTCCAGATGTTTTGAGACTACAATTCCCATCATCCCTGACCACTGGTTCTGCTAGCTAGGGATCATGGGAGTTGTAGGCCAAAAACATCTGGAGTGCCGAGGTTGAGGAAGCCTGTCGTTGATGGTTGTATACCTATAACATCTGGAGGGGCATGTCCTATGGCTTGGGGCCAGAGCAGTTGAAGGACTGCCTATTCTGACACAAATCTGCCTGGATGTTGAGATTCATGTGTCAACCTTCTGATGCACAGGGCATGGTCATTTGAAGACAGGGCCTTTTCTGCTGTGGCACCACATCTCTCAAATCTCCACTCCAGTGAGGTTTCCCTGGCACCATCTTTGTTTTCCTCCCAGCAACAGATAAACATCCATTTAATTTCTCTAGGCCATTTGAGGCTGCAATCCGGGGATAGCTCTACAGCATGAGACCCTTAATCTCAGGGTTGTGGGCAAACGATTCCTACATTGCAGGGGGTTGGACTAGATGACCCTCGTGGTCCCTTCCAACTCAAATACAATTCTATGATTCACTGACCTGGGAGTAAGGCCTATTGAACTCAGAGGGACTTGCGTCTAAGACGTGCATAAAATTCTGCTTAGTCTACAGATATAGCTTTATGTTGCTATTTCATTTTATGCTGCTCTGCTGTGATTCAACTCATTGTGATTTTATTATTCTACTGTACTGTTAGACCCTCTGAGCACTTTGGCTGAAAAACAGCTAACGGTCGTTTTAAATAAACAGAAAAATAAAAAGTATTGATGAAACCCCCTCTGTCTTTTATTCTGACACACACTTTTCTGCAACCTGCCCCTCGGCTCAGAATTTTCATACATTTGCCCTGAGTGTTGATATTCGCAATCTGGCAATGCAAAAACCCTTAAAAGTCTTCCTCTTCCTCTTCCTCTTCCTCTCTCTCTCTCTCTCTCTCTCTCTCTCTTTCTCTTGTGCTTTTCCTCTAGCTAACCGATGCCACCTACTGACAGTTGAAATTGTTTTCTATTTTCAAGGCAGCCATAGCAAAACATGTTTAATTCCTCTGCACGGACCACAGGCTGTGAAACAATTAAGATACTCCCAGGTGAGATAGCATTTTGGTGAAATGGGTATTCCACATCTGTGTTGACATCTTAAGGCAGCCTTCCCCAACCTGGCAGTGTCTGGTTGCTTTGAACTACAGCTCCCATCATTCCCAGCAGGCATAATAGGGTTGCTGGGAGTTGTAGTCTAAAACATCCAGAAGCCACCGGATTGGGGAAGGTTGCCTTGATCACTGTAGAAAGCAATATTTATCTTTTGCAAAATCATTTTAACCTTTCTGTTTTTCTATCCGCTTTGCTCTTCGCATAATAATAGAATAAGAGCTGATTTTACCTCTAATTTTTCCCTACATGTATTTGCGAAACAAACCCTTTTATTTATTTTGCTGATTTGTTTTTTAAGGGATTGTTTTTTAAGGGATGCTTTCTCTTCTATGCAAGCTCCTCTGGTGACTGCTTTCACTGCGTCCCATAGGAGGGGGGGGGGGTTGTCATATTATCTACATCATTATCTTTGAAGTAGTTTTGGAGAGTTTTTGTGAGACTCTCTCTAATTTGTTTATTTGTGGTTAGGATATTGCACAGAGGTTGTCAGAACAGTGCTTGAAACTGTATTATAAAATTTTCAATAACATCTAGGACCTCCCAGTCCACCTGACCTAGAAATCTATTTGAGTGATGACACAGGACAAAACCCGTTGTTCTTAAAACAGCTTTAAAAAAAAACAAAAAAACCCCAAAACATACAGTTCCTTATTTTACACTTGTGGGTTGATATTTCCCCCCTCGGAGGTTCTTTCGGCCTCAGTCCTCTTTCGCTCTGCTTTGTGTTATTATCTGCCTGATAAACAGAAGGGACACAATGCGAGAGGATTATGCAAGTGTGATTAAGCCACCTGATAAGAACGTTGCTAGAGCAACGCCCGTGATTTCACGAACCTATTGCTCTGCTGTGCAAAGCGGATTGATTTAGTGGGATTTCCTTTGGGTGCATAGAGGTATTTGGACATGGCATTGTGATCATTACTGTTACAGTCAATTTAATTTTTACTGGAAACCAGAGTTAAATTTCTTTAAATATCTAAAGGGCTGTCACGTGGAAGATGGAGCAAGCTTGTTTTCTCCTGCCCTGGAGGGTAGGACTCTTAAACCAAGAGATTCAAGTTACAGTGGTACCTCTGGTTACGAACTTAATTCGTTCCGGAGGTACGTTCTTAAGCTGAAACCGTTCTTATCCTGAGGCGCGCTTTCGCTGATGGGGCCTGCCACTGCACGCACCTCTGGCGCACGATTTCCGTTCACATCCTGGGGCAAAGTTCGCAACCAGGAGCAGCTACTTCCGGGTTGAGATCATAACCTGAAGCGTTTGTAACCAGAAGCGTTTGTAACCAGAGGTACACTGTAGAAGAAGAAGAAGAGTTTGGATTTGATATCCCGCTTTATCACTACCCAAAGGAGTCTCAAAGCGGCTCACATTCTCCTTTCCCTTCCTCCCCCACAACAAACACTCTGTGAGGTGAGTGGGGCTGAGAGACTTCAAAGAAGTGTGACTAGCCCAAGGTCACCCAGCAGCTGCATGTAGAGGAGCGGAGACGCGAACCCAGTTCCCCAGATTACGAGTCTACCGCTCTTAACCACTACACCACACTGGCTCTCTCACTGTACAAGAAAGGAGATTCTGACTAAACATCAGAAATAACTTTCTGGCAGGAAGAGCAGTTTGGCAGTGAGACAGACTCCCATGCGAGGTTATGGACCAGGGCTCAGCAACCTTTTCCAGCCGTGGGCTGGTTCACCATCCCTCAGACCATGTGTTGGGCCGGACTATATTTTTTTTGGGGGGGGGGGATGAACAAATTCCTATGCCCCACAAATAACCCAGAGATGCATTTTAAATAAAAGGACACATTCTACTCATGTAAAAACTCGCTGATTCCCAGACCGTCCGCAGGCCGGATTGAGAAGGCGATTGGGCCGCATCCGGCCCACGGGCCTTAGGTTGCCTACCCCTGTTATGGACTCTCCCTCCTTGAAGGTTTTTAAGTTGGGTGGGCATCTGTCATGGATGCTTTAGTTGGGATTCCTGCATTGCAGGGCTTGGACTGCATAACCCCCGGGTTCACTTCCAACTCTGCAATTCTATGATTCTATTATTCATCTTTATGAGTGCGGCATTAATTGTGCAATTCAAATAACGCACAGTGGACCCTCGACTTACGAATGTAATCCGTTCTGACGTAAGCGTCGGAACTCGAAAAAATCGTAAGTCGAGTCCCCATAGGAATGCGTTGGAGAACGCATTCATACCTCGAAAAAACCTTCGCTAGCCGAAAAAAACCCTATCTAAAGCGGCCGCGGCTTCCGATTGGAAGTCGAAAAAATTCGGAAGCGGCGGCCACTTTGATCCCTCGTAACTCGAAAAATACGGAAGTCGGAGCATTCGTAAGTCGAGGGATCACTGTATAGATTTTTGCTGGAATTAATCAGGTTAGTTATCTCAGTTCAACAAATTCTTATCAAATGTAATTCTTACACAGGAGGTGCCAAATCAATGGGGGAAACCCAAAAGAACCCTCCTAGCCATTTTCTGGTACTCTGCAACATTGATGCAACAATAGCGGGTTAGTGGTAGATTTACACTGGAACGGCAATACTTATATCATTCCCTTCTATGATGCTTCCCCAGTGCTCTTTGCATTATTGCCCTCTGGAGGGGCACTTGTGCACTACAGTGGAACAAAAGTGGAGCTCAAAAATGAAAAGTTACGGGATTTCAGCAAGAAGTTACGGAACAATCACTGGTCGGAAGAAACAAAGCAGTATGTCTGCCCCGAAACCTTTGGCAATGAGATGGTGTATGACCACCATGATATTCTCCACCATGCACAAATAATCAGCTATACACAATAAAATTGATGTCTGGAGAGGCCCTTTCTGCAAGTTCAATACCCTGCCATAAATGTGCATTCTGTTTTTAGGGCTTGGAGCCGAAACAAAATAATTAACTCTGAACTCTCTTCAAATAATCTCTTGTCTAACGTTTGAGGAAGTTGGGGCAGCTCCCCAACCACTGTCTATTCACATAAATGAATGCAATCGCAGAACTGCCTAAGAACTTATCATGGGGTTGAATTAACAATGAAACCAACTTGTCCCACTCCTTGTCTCATAACAGCAGGAGCCAGCTTGTTGACGGGCATGCCAGGAGAAAACTGTTTGAAGGAACTCTGCTGTGGATTGTGCATTTAATAAAATAAACACCTCTTTTAAAAAAAAAAAACACTATCCAGATGGTCAAACTTATTGTTCCTGGGGAAATGTTTCATTTTTCTCTGTCCGGAGCCATTTAAAAGCAAAATTGGAGGAGAGCTCAGCGTCTCTTCCCCCTCCATTCCACGGGCTACATCCATCCATCTCATTTTTGGCCCAAGATCACCAAACCCTATTGTGCAATCTGAGCTTTCCCTGATGTGCAAAAAAAGAGAGCACTTCTAAAAGAGCATCCATGGCTGCTTTTGACTGGCATAATCAAATCATTATTAGAGAAGGGCAGAATCGGTACCATGGAGCCAGGCAAACACGAAGCAGAAAGGCAGTAACTGAGCCAGAAGCAAAGACAGCACTGATGATACTCTGAAGGAAACTTAAACAGATAATTCATATCAGGCTGTGCTCAGTGGTTCCTGGCTAAAAAAGAAAAAAAAGAAACTGCTCAAGACGTACATTGGCTCCCAGTACGTTTCCAAGCACAATTCAAAGAGTTGGTGCTGACCTTTAAAGCCCTAAACGGCCTCGGTCCTGTATACCTGAAGGAGCGTCTCCACCCCCACCATTCAGCCCGGACACTGAGATCCAGCGCCAAGAGCCTTCTGGTGGTTCCCTCACTGCGAAATGTGAGGTAACAGGGAACCAGGCCTTCTCGGTAGTGGCGCCCTTCCATCAGATGTCAAGGAACTTGACTACTTTCTGACTTTTAGAAGACATCTGAAGGCAGCCCTGCTTAGGGAAGTTTTTAATGTTTGATGTTTTCTCATGTTTTTAATATTTTGTTGGGAGCAGCCCAGAGTGGCTGGGAAACCCAGCCAGATGGGCAGGGTATAAATAAATAAATCATCATCATCATCATCTAGAATCTTCATAACCAATATCCAGGGATGCATGCCACTCAGCACCTAGAATCATAGAATTGTACAGTTGGAAGGGACCCCGAGGGTCATCTAGTCCAACCCCCTGCAATGCAGGAATCTTGGGCTTGAACTCACGACCCCTACCAACTGAACTATGTTGCAGCTTCAACATTCAAACCTGCACAATTTCTTCTGCTGGGGAAGGGCAAAAAGCTATAGAAAGCATTGAAGGCCTATCGGCCAAAGGATGCCCTTTGCAGCATCACCTGAGATTTCACTGGGCATTCCCGAGCACACTTCCAAGCATCCCAACCACAGGGGCTAGAAACTTGCTTTTTAAAACATGGAAGTCAAAAGCTGAATTCTGCACCCAGCGCCACATTCTGCATTGGTGTGTGCACAGACCAGGTCACCCCTGAATATGAGGAACTGTCCTCGATGTTCTCCAGGTATAGGAAAGCACATGATCAGGAAGTTGTCAAGGGAAACAACGGCTCGTTGTCAGCATCCCATTACCCCAAACTGAAGGACTATGGCTCGGTTGCTTTTCCATTCTGTTCACTGTCCGGCCTGATGATTTCAGCAAGCTGCTTTGTAGCGACTGAGCAGCTTTGACGGGCCACAGAGTCAGCAGAAAGCAGGAAACAGCCGTATTGTCCGACATCTGCTTACGGCTGCACTTTGCCACTGGGCGGACAGAACCTGGTTGTTGCTGCTGTTTTGTCCCGCAAGAAATGCACGCCCTTTCATGACATACAGGTCTGCGATGGAGGCCACTCTCACTCCCTAGCAAGCCTATCTTTAAAGCACGGGTTGCCAACCATTTTGGGGTTGTGGGCACATTTGCAAACTCGCATCGCATACCCAGCACCAGGGAAGGGCTCTGCGGGGACTCGTGTGCCCAGAAGCACCGTGTTGGCAACCATAATCTAAATGCCTGTGTCTTCTAAGTCAATGCCTCGCCTATGGGCTTCTCACAATTGTCTGATGGGTCACTAATGAAAGCAGGATGCTGGAAGAGGATCGACCTCTGGTCTGATCCAGCTGCACTTTTCTTCCAGTGTTGTTAGGTAAAGGTAAAGGGACCCCTGACCATTAGGTCCAGTCATGCCCGACTCTGGGGTTGCGGCGCTCATCTTGCGTTACTGGCTGAGGGAGCCGGCGTACAGCTTCCGGGTCATGTGGCCAGCATGACAAAGCTGCTTCTGGAGAACCAGAGCAGCGCATGGAAACACCGTTTACCTTCCCGCCGGAGCGGTTCCTATTTATCTACTTGCACTTTGACGTGCTTTCGAACTGCTAGGTGGGCAGGAGCAGGGACCGAGCAATGGGAGCTCACCCTGTCGCAGGGATTCGAACCGCCGACCTTCTGATCAGCAAGCCCTAGGCTCTGTGGTTTAACCCACAGCGCAATCCCTAAAACTGGGTAGTCTGTTCTGGAAAGAGCCCATGAATTACTCCTGCTCCCAGTTTCTGCTGCTCTGATGAACGTAGCTGCTCATTAAGCTTGTTATCAGGTTTTGTTTTTTTTTAATGGCATGATATTATATTGGTTTTATTATATTTTGTCAGCTATATTAAATCATGTAATTGTTTAATTTGAGACATGATGGTGATGATCAAAGCAATGATATGTAGATTCATTGCAGCCTCCAAGATTATTATTTACTCCCAATAGCCTTGTTCACACACTGAACACAGGTACAATCTATCTCTACTTGTGTACCTCTACACATGTACGTGTGTGTGTGTGTGTAAGACTCTAAGCTTGCTGAAGATTATATGATGATAACAGTACAAGTGTGCAAGTCAAGTATTGTGTGCAAAGGTACGCAGCCTGTACACTTATTGAACGCTCCTAACATTAAGACTGAAACAGTTCAGTTCAGTTGCTTTGCCTCTGACCCCAATCAACAACGATAAGAAAGATTACACTGCGGGATATTTTGCAACCACAGAAAGTTCACGAGAAAGCCATTTCTAAACCCATACACTTCAAAGCCCATTTCAGATATTAAAATGGTCTCCTTTCTCCTGGCATCCTCTTCAAAATGAGAGAGAGAGAAGAAATAAAATGGTTTATAAGATGCAATTGGGAGCAGCTTTTTCCACGTCGCTTTCAAAGTCCATTTCCAAAGGGCAGGCCATGTATATTTACTTCCATAAATAAACCGGATTTTAATGCATTTATCTGATAAGAACGGACTAAGCCGTTTGATCTAAACCATCTGAGAACTTTTATTATTTTTATTATTATAAAGAGAAACAAAGAGGAAGAACCTTGCACCCTTATTGGTTAACTTGGGTGCATCAGGAGGCTGGCTGTTTAAACAGGAAAAGGTTATAGTTGCTGTAATCCTGTCTCGGCAACATCTGGATTTACTTCGCCATGCTCGTACTATCCTGACAGAATAATATTTGCTTTAAGGAGTTATTATTCCTTTGTAAAATATCCTCTCGTCAGTTTCAGGTTACCGGCAGAGCCAGAGGATTATCAAGGGGGTTTGAGGAGCCTGTGTGGCAGCCAGCAAGCGTCTCTGAGTGGCAGTCCCAAAGGGACCCATTTCTATGCAAATGATCTGCTCGCTGACTAATCTGCCACACGGTCAAGTGCACTGCTCCTAGGACAGCCTCGCAAATAAATAATTTGCTGGACTGCGGGACCTGGAGCCCAGAGGAACTCCCGCCAACCCAGAGGCAGCTGGAGCAAATTCTGGAGCCAAAGGAAATGTCACAAAAAAGTGTGCAAGCTCTCCAGTCCTCCAGAGCTCTTTCATCGGGATATTATTGACTCAAGAACTCTCCATCACCGTTGCATTTTTCTGTTCAACTCTGTTATCTTCCCTCCTGTTTCGTTTTAGGCGATTTAGGTTATTCGTACTGTTTTATATGAAGCTGCAAGGATTTGCTTTCTGTATCTATTGACGCCGCAGATATTTTAAATTGTTCTCGGTATGTTCTTTGGAGGACCCAGGTGCCGCTGTGGATTAAACCACAGAGCCTAGGGCTTGCTGATCAGAAGGTCGGCGGTTCGAATCCCTGCGACAGGGTGAGCTCCTGTTGCTCGGTCCCAGCTCCTGCCCACCTAGCAGTTCGAAAGCACGTCAAAGTGCAAGTAGATCAATAGGAACTGCTCTGGCGGGAAGGTAAACGACGTTTCCGTGCGCTGCTCTGGTTCGCCAGAAGCGGCTTAGTGATGCTGGCCACATGACCCGGAAGCTGTACACTGGCTCTCGGCCAATAAAGCGAGATGAGCGCCGCAACCCCAGAGTCGGACACGACTGGACTTAATGGTCAGGGGTCCCTTTACCTTATGTTCTTTGGAGTGTTGCATTTATTGTTTCTCTGATATGTAGTGAGCCACTTTGGGCACCAGTTTGCAGAAAAGTGGCATATAAATATTCATGGCAGATGATGGTGACCAAAGGTATTTGGGACCCAAATTTTTCCGATGTTTTGAATCCCAACCGTAAAAGGCAGAAGATTCTGGTGTCATAGCGAGACAGGATAACGGTCCATCTTTTTTTGGTGTTGCTTTTTTTTTAAGTATTATATTCAATAGAAGTTCTTTACAAAAACTGACGAAAAGTCAGCATCTTTGCTTCTCGCACAAGCAAGAGTTATTTTAAGACGGACAAGCTACATAACGCATGTGCCTTATCAAAGGTAAAGGAAGGCATTGTTATTCTTGCTTCAGGTATATTCTTTGACCCACATGCAATTATAAACTATAGATCAAGTGAGTAAAACTCATACAAAGAAATATGGTTTTTATTGTGTTGCAGCTGATATTGCTCCATGCACATCACTTGCCCGAATGGGAGGAAGTTAAACCGGCAGAAAGTCTACTGGAGAGTTAGAGAGAAGGGGAATCCAGGGATAGGGTGCTAGTCTTTAGGCACATTGTGCCCGAAAGCAAGCAGCATGCTCTTGAAACTCCATTTTGCCAGCTTGCCACAAGTAAAACAAGATCGCCGTCTCCTTCTATGGCTTTGTTTCAACCACCCAACTATTTCTCCACTGCCTCTCACATCCTTGTAGCTGGAGGAACGTCCAGGAGTTAGTAGCAGAGATAGCGGAAAGAGATAGGTTTTTCTCCTTCTCTCGTAACAAGTAGAACTTGGAGGCCATCCACTGAATGATAGGAGATCCAGGGAAGACAAAATAAAGTACTTCCTCGCGCAGCACATAGTTAAAACCATGGCGTCCACTTCCACCCAATGCGGTGATGGCCACCAACCTTTAAAAGAGGATAAGGCAAGTTTGCGGGGGGAATAAAGCGATCAATGGCTACCAGTCAGGATTAGAACAGATTTAGACTCATAAGAGTTGGAAGGGACCCTGAGGATCATCTAGTTCAGGCTTCCTCAACCTCGGCCCTCCAGATGTTTTGAGACTACAATTCCCATCATCCCTGACCACTGGTCCTGCTAGCTAGGGATCATGGGAGTTGTAGTCCAAAAACACCTGGAGGGCCGAGGTTGAGGGAGCCTGATCTAGTTCAACCCCTTGCGATGCAGGGATACGCAGCTGTCCCTTAAGGGGATCGAACCTGCAACCTTGGCGTTGCCAGCACCACGCTCTAGCTAGCAGAGCTATCCAACTGATGGATGGATGATCTACTCCCTTCCACTGTAGGAGGCAGTGTGTCTCTGAATGCCAGCTGCTGGGAATCACAAGTGGGGAGAGCGCTGTCCTCGTGGTCCTCCTTTTGGGCCTCCCCACAGGCATCTGGCTGGCCACTGTCTGAACTGGGTGCTGGGCTAAGATGTGCCTTTGACCTGATCTTAGCAGCCGCCATCAATCCAAAGACAACCACTGGGAAATACTTAGAAGGAAACTTCTCCCAGCTGCCAGTAAAGAAACTACTTTACTTGTCTGTTAATCTTATGTCCTTGTAATAGCAACGAGATCGAATCCATTGGGCATGTCATTCTACACTGCCCATTATATCGAGACTCAAGAAAAGAGCTGATCGAACCGATTCTGAGGAAACTACCCGGTAGTACAGATGATACCTATATTAGACACCTCCTGGCTGATAAAGATCCCGAAATTATAAGGCCTGTGGCAAAATACAATCACATTGCGACAAGAACAAAACGAGCAGTGATATCAGCAATGGGGTCCGAAATGTAACCCTGATGGTCCAATAATAGACAGCAGAGACTTATGAACTTAAATTTTAAACCTTAAGAGGCTGAAATATGGTTTTAAATGTAAGCACCAATTCTGTGAATTGGCCCGTATTTCTATTTCTATTTGTAAGATAATACAACTTACAAATTGCTAATACATTTTTTAAGATAATACATTTTTTACAAATTGCTTTCTGGTCTTGGACTGTAATAAAGATATTTGATTTGTCTGTTAATCAAAGGACCAGAGAAAAAGTTATCTCCTCACTTGACGGGCCGAGGAATTACATGCTCGGGTGCGCGGAGGCAGAATTCTTGTCACATTTTGGGACAGTCAGCTTGCGAAGCATGACATTTATGTCTGGCGCTATTGAAGAAGAAAGAAAACGGAACAGAAAGCGAAAGCAGCCATTTGACTGGAATATCTTTTTCCCCTGAAGAAAACCATGCTATTTAAAAAGATTTCCAAACGCGGAATTAGCTTCTGTCCCCACCCTGCAGGTTTCTTATTCCCTGCAGTCTGATGAAATTCCTAGGGATTTCTGATCTGGTAACTATTACCTCCTTCCTGCAGGGACCCTGCCAAACAAACAGGCCAGGAATTGCTGCATTTCTAGTAGATTCACACACACACACACACACACACACACACACACACACACCCTTTCCTCCTGAATTCTCACCTTCTTCCCACCCTAATCTTGTTAGGAGCAGCCCCCACCCTCGCAACTTCACAACTCCTTTGCTGGTTAGTAAAATGGGCAGCCAGCTATGTGGCTAAATTAACCATGAGGAATGGGCTTCTACAGCAAGGCCCATCCATATAACAGTGATGGCTAACCTTGACACTCCAGATGTTTTGGAACTACAACTCCCATCATCCCTAGCTAACAGGACCAGTGGTCAGGGATGATGGGAGTTGTAGTTCCAAAACATCTGGAGTGTCAAGGGTAGCCATCAGTGATATAGGGGGAAGAGGGCACATCAGCAAACACAAGTCAATATGGAATGCAGCATGGGAAGTGTGAAGGCTCCAAGATAACTTGAGGCAGCCCAGACTGATCCATTTTTATGATGTCTATAAAACAGAGAAGGGACGTGGGTGACGCTATGGGTTAAACCACAGAGCCTAGGGCTTGCCAATCAGAAGGTCGGTGGTTCGAATCCCCGCGACGGGGTGAGCTCCCGTTGCTCGGTCCCTGCTCCTGCCAACCTAGCAGTTCGAAAGCACGTCAAAGTGCAAGTAGATAAATAGGTACCACTCCAGCGGGAAGGTAAACGACGTTTCCATGCGCTGCTCTGGTTCGCCAGAAGCGGCTTAGTCATGCTGGCCACATGACCTGGAAGCTGTATGCCGGCTCCCTCGGCCAATAAAGCGAGATGAGCGGCGCAACCCCAGAGTCGGACACGACTGGACCTAATGGTCAGGGGTCCCTTTACCTTTACTTTATAAAACAGAGAGAATCATAGAAGAGTTGGAAGGGACCCAAGGGTCATCTAGTCCAACCCCCCTTGCAATGTAGGAATCTCGGCTAAGGCATCCCTGACAGAACAGTTGTAACAACAGATGAAAATCTAGAAGATGAAAAAAGGAAAACTGTCATGGGCCAGGAGTCAGCTTCACCTGCTGAGCAGCAGCCTGAAGGAGCAGAAGGCGAAGTGGCTCCACCTGCTGCTGATCAGCCTTCTTGTTCCTGGTGAGAACCGGCTGGCTCCAGCTTTCTTAAGCAGGGTTTCCAGCCTCAGTCAGTCGCTGGAAACAGCATTCGTCATCCCTGACCAGACCTTGCTGATTCTTGCTTCTTGTGACCTTGGACCCTCGGCTTTCTTGACCTCCCGGATGGTCTGACTACGTGAACTGAGATACTTCTGACCATAGGACTGGATTGGACCTTGTACAGTGATCCCTCGACTTACGAATGCCCCGACTTCTGTATTTTTCGAGTTACGAAGGATCAAAGGGGCCGCGCGCTTCCGAATTTTTTCGACTTCCAAAAGGAAGTCGCGGCCGTTTTAGATAGGGTTTTCTCGAGTTACGAAGTTTAGATAGGGTTTTTTTCGACCTACGAATTTTTTCTCCCCAATGCATTCCTATGGGGACTTGACTTACGATTTTTTCGACTTCCGATGGTCCCGTCAGAACAGATTACCTTCGTAAGTCGAGGGTCCACTGTATATGGTCTCTGCCTCCAGGCAAGAACCCCCCTGAGACTTAGCTGGTTGGCTGGCTTCTCCCTCCACTGAGCTCTGCCATGGCTGGCAGCACAGGACTATGACAAAACCAAACTATAAGACGGGCACATAGAATGAGTACAGTTGCACATGGGTGAAAATGAGAAAGTCCAGGTTAAAAAAAATGTTAGCAGTGCCATTTGATTATCAGGTATCATTCCAAATCTGCCAGGTGTGTGTTGAAGGTTGTCTTGAAAATTAGGGTTCCTCTGTATATGTAATGAAGGAATGCCAAATCATATTAAAAAGTGTTGGGGTGGGTGGGTGTGTTCTGGTTTTTTATTTATACTTAATGGTGAGAATAAGGCGCATTATTAATCCTTAAATGGCATTTCGCAGAGCAACGTGCATCGCCTTATCTTAGCATTATGACTAAATGAAAACCAGCAATGAATTGGCACTTGATGCCCTTGCCAAGCTGTATTTCGGGCTGCAGGAAGTGGAGGGAGGTTGATGGGGCACCCTTGCTTCCTCCCAGCCCTCACCTCCTGCAGCAACACTTGTGCCATCACTTCCAGTGATGCCAGTGTGGTGTTAGTGTTTAAGAGCGGTGGACTCGTAATCTGGTGAACCGGGTTCGCGTCTCCGCTCCTCCACATGCAGCTGCTGGGTGACCTTGGGCTAGTCACACTTCTCTGAAGTCTCTCAGCCCCACTCACCTCACAGAGTGTTTGTTGTGGGGGAGGAAGGGAAAGGAGAATGTTAGCCGCTTTGAGACTCCTTCGGGTAGTGATAAAGCGGGATATCAAATCCAAACTCTTCTTCTTCTTCCTGTGCCATCGCTTTCTCTGTCCTCAGCTGCTTCCGTGATGGCAGCTGCAGAGCAACCAAGCTACCCACTGCAGTGGACCCCTGCCCAGGGAGCCACAGAAACAGATTAGGAAGTGGCCAGTGTGTCCCTTGCACCTTGGAGAGCTCCCTCACTGCAAATATGACTATAGAAAGGTGGGGGCTACAGCTGGCCATAAATACCGGTACCTTTCTAACAAAGAAAGGTTCTTGCCATTTTCCTGCTGCTTCGCCACAACTTGCACTTCTCTATCAGTTATGTTCCTCTCCAACCAAACGATGCTTACAAAAATGCATATGTTGCGGGGAAGTGTGTATAAATATGGATAGATTAGTGGAAATTATCGGGGGGAAAGGCATTGTGTTCGGGAAATTGCTTTCCAGAGATAAGCACGTTGGGCAAAATTGCATACAAAACTGGATGTATTAGGAGAAATTCCCACTAAAATGTTGATGAAGTTTCATGAGGGAATAATAATAATAATGATCATGATCATGATAATAAATAGCAGGTGCAGAAATATGGTTAACTGAAAAGATTGGAAAAAATGAGAAAGACCAAGACTGACAGATTTGCCCATTGGTAGTTCTAGCACAAAGAAATCTTTCTGAAAGGAGATGAAGAGGTCAGGTGAAAACGGAGTATGCTGGCTGGGTTTGCCCATCCTGCAGCTCTTACTTAATAGATAGCAGCTGCCCCCCATTCCATACTGCATGCCTCACATTTCCCCCCCAGCCAACTCCCCACAAGGAGCTCTCTTGATCTTCTGAGCTCTAGCTGATGCAGAGATAAAACAGGTGCTATCAGTCAGAGAAACAGAAATAGAATAATACACAATTATTACTGTGTATTGTGTATTCCAGGGGTCAGCAACCTTTTTCAGCTGTGGGCCGGTCCACCGTCCCTCAGACCATGTGGTGGGCCAGACTATATTTTTTTGGGGGGGGGGGGGAATGAACGAATTCCCATGCCCCACAAATAACCCAGAGATGCATTTTAAATCAAAGCACACATTCTACTCATGTAAAAACATGCTGATTCCTGGACGGTCCGCAGGCCGGATTGAGAAGGCGAATGGGCCGCATCCGGCCCACGGGCCTTAGGTTGCCTACCCCTGTATTCTATTGTGGAATAGAAACATAAATAAACACACACAGCACCAGCGCCTTTCTTACTAGGTGCATGGCTCTTAAGTCAGGGATGGGGAATCTGTGGCCCTCCAGAGGTTGCTGGACCACAAACTCCCATTATCCCTGACCATGGACTATGCTGGCTGGGGCTGATGGGAGCTGGGAGTCCAACCACCTCTGGAGGGCCACCACAGGCCCCCTGTCCCTGCTGTAGATCATTAGCACTGCCACCTATCACTCTAGAGCAGTGTTTCTCAACCCTGTGCCTCCAGATGTTTTTGGCCTACAACTCCCATCATCCCTGACCACTGGTCTTGCTAGCGAGGGATGATGGGAGTTGTAGGTCAAAAACATCTGGAGGCACAGGGTTGAGAAACACTGCTCTAGAGGCAAAGTCAGGAAGGTTTGGAACTTGTGGAGGTGGACTGCATTTCAGGAGAGCTGCTGTTTCAATGTCTTTTGGATCTCAGCAACTGAGCTGCTTTGCCCTAACTTGTGGCTGAGACAATTTCTGATCTGTTTGGTTCAGCAGAAAACCACACAACCAGCAGTGTGGAAAGCTGCTGGAGGCAAAAAACGAACGACTTTTTTTCTTGCTTTTTTGCTTTAGAATGGGAAAGACAGGCATCTTGACAACGTGCTTCTGGTACAATGATTCCGGCGCATTTCAGCAGTATTGACACTGGCAACGTTTTTCGTTATTGTGGAAATGCTATGCCTCTCCCGTTTAGCACAATTGCTGCTAATTTCAATGTTGTGTGGGTATGGGGGTGCCTGCCAAGGAGCACAAACCTCTTGCCCCCTGCTCTTCTGACTTCTCATCCCGTTTTCTTTTTTTAAAAACTGCATACGAGGGCAAAGGAAGGGACAGTCACTTTTCGTGGAAGCCTGAGCGGTGCTAGACACACAATCATGAATTGCCTGGACCTTGGTCTGATGCAGAAAGACCATTGTTTAAGTTCTCATGAACTTAATGAATGGCCTTTTTATTGTGATTTAATCATTTATCAGGTGTTCCACCGCTGTAGTACTGCAGATAGCTGCGGCGTTAGGTTTCTGCATGAACACTTGACAGTCGTTCCAGAACTAGAATGACAGTAGTGGCTGTCAGATCCGTGTAGCCAGATTTGCTGAGACTTTAGTAAAAAAATAAATCCAGCCTAGATTGTGTTTCACAGCTAACTTTTGTGCCCCCCATATGGCCTTCTCCAGTCTCTCAGTCCCCACTCCCTTTATTTGCTGGTCTGCTTTAAAAAAAAAGAAGTAGTAAGAATGAAAACTCTTTTTTAAAAAAAACGCCTCTGGAGACTAGTTTTCTTGATCATATAAACAGCCATTGGTCCCAAATAAACAGATCACTTTCCACCGATGACCTCCTTTGCTTAATAAAGAGATTGAGTGGATTAGCAAACTCATTTCTGTGAGGATTGGGTTGAGCACGGGAAAGAAAGATTAACGGGGCATCTTCATATTCTGCCCTCTTTTTAATTCCATCGTAATATTTAGACCTTTCAACGGAACACAAGCACATTTCCCAACCAAGGTTATCTCATACAGCGACAATTGTGTACTCCAGGTGTTTTTTAGACTATATAATACCTATCAACTCTTGCTGATGCCCATGCTGGCTGAGGTCTGATGGGAGTCGGCAGTCCGAAAATACCTGGAGGGTACAGGTTTGGGGAAGGCTTTTCAACAGAAAAGTCGTAAACCTCAATAGCATAAACAAGTGGCCTGAGTGGATTTGTTTTGCCCAGGAAGACAAGAGGGAGGTATTGAACCATAGAATCATAGAATCATAGAGTTGGAAGAGACCACAAGGGCCATCCAGTCCAACCCCCTGCCAAGCAGGAACACCATCAAAGCATTCCTGACAGGTGGCTGTCAAGCCTCTGCTTAAAGACCTCCAAAGAAGGAGACTCCACCACACTCCTTGGCAGCAAATTCCACTGTCAAACAGCTCTTACTGTCAGGAAGTTCTTCCTAATGTTTAGGTGGAATCTTCTTTCTTGTAGTTTGAATCCATTGCTCCGTGTCCGCTTCTCTGGAGCAGCAGAAAACAACCTTTCTCCCTCCTCTATATGACATCCTTTTATATATATGAACATGGCTATCATATCACCCCTTAACCTTCTCTTCTCCAATACATAAATCTAGGGTGTTCCCTTCATGTTCCTTCAAGTTGGGCTACAACGCAACAAAGATCACAACGAAACCTCCCGGTTATAAATCATATCCAGCCATTAACTCTAAACTTAGTGTGAACTGAAACTTCTGAGATATCTACGTACTGTATCTGTATCATCAATTTTCATCTAAGGAGGGGATATTTGAGGGTCAGGAGAAAACACTGGGCTGCTCAAAAAATGTGCTGTTGCTTGGACTGTGCTCAACTCAACAGCTGCATCGCTTCGTGACTTCGACAAACACTCCCTGGGTTAGCCAAAACGTCTATTTGTGCTGGCCGGCCTCCAAGGTTTTATTATTATGTACGATTAGTTTGTAGCGAGAAATGTGAGCTGAGAAGAAAAATACACCCATCAAGGCTCTGTAATTGGGGACATATGTTCCCCCTTTTTCCCTTTTCTTTCAGGAAGTCTGATCTGCCAGCCAGGATACCGCATATCGTTTTGATCACCTGTTTGCATTTTGGGGTTGTTGTTGCTTTTAATAAGGATAGCTATGCCAGTTATGCTCTGAGAATATTCTGGGCTGTCTCGTTCAATATAGAAATCACTTTTGATCTCCTGTCCCCCCCCCCTGTTTCTCTCTCCCCCCCCCCCGCCTTCCCTCTGTGTTAGATTCCCTCTGTGACAGGTTCCCCTTCGGTTATGTGAACATGTAAAACGTTCACGAAAAGGTTATGTTTTAAAGTAAAAGAGCCCCATTATTTCAGCAAACATCCTTCCTGCCCCTGCAGTTTTATTCCCCACAGCAGATCTCACTGAGGAAATACTAGTGCTGGGAATTTTTTCCTTTGTGAAGTGCTGTGGGTGGCCGGAAGCCGGAAATTATTGTATCTGCTCACTATTTGCATTCCATCTCATTTTAAGGATATCTGGAAAGTGATTGAAATAATTCTTTGACTTAATTGACAGGTCCAGAGCACCCAAGAGTCAACTCCTGGGTGCACACTAGGGTTGCGGACACAAATGTTTTTATTGAGCTTTTTTAAAGTTTTGCCCAAAGCTGTTGAGCATTTCTCCTTGCTGTTGAGCAAAGAGGTTTTTGAGCTATTTTTATTTATTTTTTCAAAAAAAAAATTATTGGTATTTCCACATTTCTTTTTTTACCTCTAACATATTTTCTTAAACATCATCATTTTAAACATCTAGACACATATAAACAAACATAAACATAAACACATTAAAATAACAACAAAAACAACTGAAATATCCATTAATTCTCCCTTTGTTATCTCCTAAATTGACTTCCTCAAAGTCTCCCTTACTAAAGTTCCATTCTTAACTTCCTTAGCAGTTATCCAATTTCCTAATTTCATATCTTGTTTTACTCATTCTTAATTCCCGATTTCGATTTTAGTTTTTGGTGAATTACCTTAAAAATAGCTCAAAAACAGTCAAGGAAAGATAAAATCGGTTTTTGAGCTATTTTTAATTCACCAAAAACTACACTTCCGAAATGGGTTGGCATACGTCCGGATTTTCCAGGACATTGGAGCAATTTCCACCTGGATACCGTTTCCAACAGTCGAATCCCAGCAAAGCCCGGGGAACTTTGGTCATATGGCAACCCTAGCAGGGCTGGCCCAAGACATTCTGGCACCTGAGGTGAACCACAGAATGGAGAAATCAAGATTGACAGCAGGATCTGCTGCCCCTCTGGATTCTGCCGCCTGAGACGTCTCACCTTGCCTCATGGGTGGGCTGGCCCTGGCACACCCGCCAGCGTAGATTATTTCATTTTCCTTCTACGAATATCTGCATATTGTCCTCTTGCAAAAACGTCAGGAGAGTGTACGACAACATGGAAACATTTAAAGCCAACACAAAGCAATCATTAGAGTGACTGCCTTGAGTGACGTCCTCCAGCTCATCGATCATCACCACATTTCAGATTTCCATGCCAAAGGAAGCTTTTCTTTCAATGCAAATAGCAGGTGTGGAGGACCTGATCCAATCTGGGACCAAACTTGGGGTGGGAGGGGGGACAAATAATTTAAGCTCCCCCCCCCCATTGCCCTTCATACTACTGTCCTGATCTACACACATGGGAAGGTTGCACCTTCTATTTGTTCGGGTTTTTTTAGGCATGTGGGTGGCGCTGTGGTCTAAAGCACTGAGCCTAGGGCTTGCCAATCAGAAGGTCGGCGGTTCGAATCCCCACAATGGGGTGAGCTCCCGTTGCTCGGTCCCTGCTCCTGCCAACCTAGCACTTCAAAAGCACGTCAAAGTGCAAGTAGATAAATAGGTACAGCTCGAGCGGGAAGGTAAACGGTGTTTCCGTGTGCTGCTCTGGTTTGCCAGAAGCGGCTTAGTCATGCTGGCCACATGACCCGGAAGCTGTACGCCGGCTCCCTCGGCCAATAGGGAAGATGAGCGCCACAACCCCAGAGTTGTTCGCGACTGGACCTAACAGTCAGGGGTCCCTTTACCTTTAATCCCTAACTCTGCAAGATGTCTTCAAAATGTCATGCTACATTTTTCATTTTTTCAGGGATCTCACTGCTTTATCCGCTATCGCAGATATAAATTTCAACATGCACACACAGATTGCATCTGTTATTTTGGTAAACCGCTGCTTCTGTATTAAGTGGCATGGAAATATATGAAATATATAGAATGAAATGAACGGCATCTCAGCTGGTCCTCTGCCCCTTCGGTGCTATACTCTGTACCAGCGGCAGCTGATGCCCATTGGAACAGGTAGGGTGGAAGGCTGGGCGGCCAATGCTGGGTGGAGCCAGAGTCAATTCTAGTTTTGTCTCCATCCTCCTCCCTGCCGAGTCCTACAAGGGTAACACCAAGCCTTAAGGAGGAGGCTGGTGAGCTGTGCCAACCCCTGGACCAGTTGCCAGCAGGAAGGCAGGCGAATGGGGGCAGGCGGAGGGCAGACTGAGGTCACTGCCCTGTTTGCCCTAATGGGCTGGCCTCCTTTGGCTTGCACTTTCCGGTGTATGCAGAAAACACCCCAAGAACTCTTCTTTTCTTGGAGAGCGTCAGTGAACAACACAGGCCCCATTTCCTGCCCTGAGTAGCTCCCAAGTTCTCCCTTCCCATAAACTGCTTTCCTCCCAGCACGCCCGGGATCTTCCGTTTGCAGGGATGTAAGCGCTCACCATAAGGAAACGGCAATAGGGACACCGTCCAAGCAAGATCTCCAAACTCCGCCAAAACAGGATGCAGTTTAGACCGCCCCGTGGCCAGGGTCCATATCGGGATTATCTCGAGGCGACTTGGAAGAAGGTGCAAATGTGAATTATTTCCCCCCCGGCAGATTCTGATCGGCTCCGACTGTCCCATTACATTCCTGGCACCTCGCAGCCTCCTCCCTTCCTCCTACGCAAGCCTCTCCCAAAGAGAGACCTCAGGGGGATGGATGTTCCATTGGCAGCCTTCTCAGGATTTCAAAGTTTTATATCTTTGTTTGAGGATATCTGCCGAATTACAAGCCACCAGTGCCGTACGAGAAACCATGCTGTTGGGCCCCACACCTCTCTGACTCATATATATCGAGTTCCTTCCTCTGCTTGCAACACCAGACATGCAGAGTCAGATGGACAGTCGTAAGCAAATCTCAGGATGTCAGTCCTTCCTCTCTGAGCCAAAGTTCGTCAGGCCTTCTTAGCCTTGCTTCAGTGCCAGCACTCAGTCCTGGGAAATGCGACATAATGCCATGGATGGACTGTAGCTGTGAATCGCCTTTCCACGACGTGTCTATATGAAACGGCCGACTCCCAAAATGTTGTCCCCTTGACACACTCTAGCTGTGGCTATTGCCTATTTCAAACAAACAGCAGGTGTGGCAGGAAACCTGTGGCTTGGATGTGCCAAGCACATGCAAGCCACATCCTGAAAAGCTCTTCCATTCAACTAAGTGCTCAGCACTTAGAAATCTAGTGTTGCAGGGAGAAAGGTCTTCTCCTTGACATGCTAGTTTTCTGCGTGTGAGGATTCTACGCCCCGCATGGAAATACCGAGGCATGAAACCCCCTTTCCACAACTTGAAGTGGAACAAGAAGTATTATAGGGTGATTTGTGAGCAGTGCTTTTTCGGGGGGGGGGAGATGCAGGGGTATGCATACCCCTAAACATTTTGTGAATCTAACAGGTGAATTTAATACTGACTCCAACAAGAGCTTCATTGCACTTAAAACACCGTAGCGAACTTAATGTTCATAAAATTGGTAGGCCCTCCTTTGAATTTGTTTAAGCCTTCAGTGTATGTAAATTCATGGTTTTTTTAAAGGACGGCATCTGGTGACGGGCATCAGCAGCAAGCAGAGGAATCGGGAAGATGTTAGTGCGCACAACCTCATGCCAATGTAGAAGTTACCGTGAGCTGTCAGCTGTGTAATAGGAGGTCATGCATGTTCTTTGTACTTTTGTCCATTTACTGTATTCGTTTTCCCTGATTTGAACTATAAAACAGTGGTTTTTCTTGAGTCAAAAGGAGAGTACCCCCTAAACACTTTTTAAAGGAAAAAAAAGCACTGTTTGCGAGAACAAGGACTAATAAACAAAGCTATACCAATGAAGAGGTAGAGCATGCTTGGTTATCAGTGGTTCCTGCTGAGTTCTGTGGAATGGACCACAGTTCTACAAACTCAATAGAATGGGGAGAGAAGCAATATTCTTGTGGATCACAGCCAGAGCATTCATCCATGTCAGCCAGTATTGTCTACACTGACTGGCAGCAGCTCTCCAGGGTTTCAGACCAGGATCTCTCCTACCCCTACCTGCAGGCGCTGGGGATCGAACCTGGGGTCTTCTGCACGCAAAGCAGATGCCCTATCTCTGAGCTGTAGCCTCTTCCCATGAAAATGGCATTTATACCATGGGCAGGCTTTACCACAATACCTGAGTATGTTTACTTTCCCCCATGACAGTGAATGGGAGCAACCCCTCTATTATTACAGGGGTGGGGTGGGGGACACATACACACAGAAACTCCTACACCATATGCCATCCATAACGCACACACCGCTGCAATATAACAGATACAAATGACCGGACCAACCCACACAGGGCAGGAATAGCAAGAATAAGAAGGTCTTGATGGTGAGAAGATAAGATTATCGGCTTAATATGATTTCTCTGCTGCAGGTTTCCCCACCCCTCCCTCTGTAGTTGCCATGGGATTGCCTAATTGCATTCCCATCTGGTTATCTGCTTCTTCCACAAACCTGCATTTTATCCTCATGGCAACCAGGAAGGTTGTGCTAAGGGAGAGTGACTTGTCAGAGGCCACCTGGCAGGCTTCTGGGCTGATGACGAAAGGGCTTGAACCAACCAGGCGCTCCTTGCTCGTAGCACTGGGAAACCTAATTTGAGATTGTTGTTTAGTCGTTTAGTCGTGTCCGACTCTTCGTGACCCCATGGACCAGAGCACGCCAGGCACGCCTTTCCTTCACTGCCTCCCGCAGTTTGGTCAGACTCATGTTGGTAGCTTCAAGAACACTGTCCAACCATCTCGTCCTCTGTTGTCCCCTTCTCCTTGTGCCCTCCATCTTTCCCAACATCAGGGTCTTTTCCAGGGAGTCTTCTCTTCTCAAGAGGTGGCCAAAGTATTGGAGCCTCAGCTTCAGGATCTGTCCTTCCAGTGAGCCCTCAGGGCTGATTTCCTTAAGAATGGATAGGTTTGATCTTCTTGCAGTCCATGGGACTCTCAAGAGTCTCCTCCAGCACCAGAATTCAAAAGCATCAATTATTCGGCGATCAGCCTTCTTTATGAGATAGCCATGGTGAAAATAGAAATGGAGCGGGGTTGGGGTTTTTTTATTATTATTATCCTGGAGTGCTTAATCCAGAACACTTTTGCCTCTGGCTCTGTTCATCATCAGCTTTGGCCCTGACCTCCACTGAAATGTGGCCCCTTATAGATTAACCCCCAAGACAACAGAACCCTCAACAGGGGGAGAAAGAAATGTGGCTAACCGTTCTAACACAAAACACACAACCCGGAATTTGCCATTTAGCGGCATTCCCTGCCACACAGGGTACTCCCCCTTTTTGTACCAGGAATGCTATTTTTTGAGTACATCTTTATGTAAAGGGAGAGTTCAGTTGTACAGTATCTGAGCTACATGCAGAAGTCCTAGGATAGCTGGGATAGCTCCATTGGTAGAGAAGGGGACCCTTATTCTCAGGGTCGTGGGTTCGAGCCCCATGCTGGGCCAAAGATTCCCGCATTGCAGTGGGTTGGACTAAATTCCCTGTTTAGGGAAGTTTGTAATGACTGATGTTTTAATGTATTTCTAATCTTTTGTTGGAAGCCGCCCAGAGTGGCTTGGGAAACCCAGCCAGATGGGCGTGGTAGAAATAACAAATTATTAATATTATTATAATTGACCCTTCCAATTCCATGATTCTATGAATCCCCAGCATCTCCAAGCAGGGCTGAGAGGGACCCCTTCCTAAAATCGTCCTATGTTTGCTGAGTTGCTTGGTTAGCTCAGCTGGTTAGAGCGTGGTGCTGATAATGCCAAGTTCACAGGTTTGATCCCCGTATGGGTGCATATTCCTAAATTGCTGGGGGTTGGACTAGAATCCACAAGGTCCCTTCCAACTCTATGATTCTATGAAGAAATCTCCGAGGATTTCCTTAGCACCTGTGGAACCTGAACCCCCTTCGTTTTCAGTTGTTTGCTTTTGTCCCGCTGCTGCCGTCCCCCCAACATTCAGGGCAGGGCGGCCATAGAGGCCAGCAAAATGCAAAGACAAAAAAAATCACCCTTTCAGTGTGCATTTCTAAAGGTTCCCACAATTGATACAAATCCCAGGCAGAGGAGAGAGGATTTGCAGGTTAGGGAAATGAGAACAGAAGCGAAGCTTTAGGCAATGTCTGGATTTATGCAATTGGGTTTTGCAACTTATTATTATTTCGCAGTCGTTGGCAGGCCTACCCCTGCATTTCACTGGTGTGTTTTACATAGCCCCGACTTTGTAAACTGTTACAGAGGTGCAGCAGGTCAGAAGGCAGCCCAGTTGAGAGGAGCGAAAGATGTGCCAGAGACCACCTCTGGCTTTGCTTAGATGTGGTTCTCGCATACAACAACCAGATGCGCTGGGGAAGCTTCTGAAAACAAGGGGGCGGGTGGAATCGGGACCCACGAAAGCCTCTAGCTTGATCCACCTGCAGAGATGCGATGCGCCAAGAGAGTCAAAAATGGGGGACAGTAGGAAATAAACAATATTCCAAAGGTGATCTGTGGGTGTTACGCAGATGCTTTGCTAGAACGAAGCTCTTGCGGCGGATTTATTTCGGAAGACGCAAAGCAGATGGCCGTGCCAGCGAAAGGCAGTGCCGCTTCTCCGTATGGGCCTGGAGGGCATTCAGAAGGAGCAAATAATCCAAAAGTCTGGGACATCTGGATTTCACTCTGGCCCAGTTCAGATGGAAAGCTAAGCAGCAGGGAGATCCAGGAGAGGAAGAGGGGACCTAGCTGATTTATCCAGAGTAAGACCATTGAACTCAGTATTGTCTGCACAATAGTGGCTCGCTACCAGTCCTACCTGGAGCTGCCAGGGGATTCTGCATGTGAAGCAGGTGTGTCTACCAATGAGCCACAGCCCTTTCCCCTCAAAAATTCAGCAGCACGTTCTGAACACGGCTTTGAGAGCACAGGAAAAGAGCACAGGATGTTGAACACTGGAAACTGCCTTATACTTGAGTCAGTTCCGTGGTCAGTACTGTCTAAAAGAGAGGTAACTGACTGGGACTACAACTCCCATCAACCCAATCCAACGTGGACAATCTCCAAGGATGATGGGAGTTGTAGTCCAAAACATCAAGAGCAGGGTTTCCCAAACTAGTGGTCTCCAGCTGTTTTTGGACTACAGCTGGTGCCCCTTCACACAGGAAATATGGGTCAATCACTAGCTTTCACTGTCGTTTTGCAGCCACCTGGGGATATTCCAAATGACCCGTTCCTACTTCTTGGCAGGGGGGGGGGGAGAATAGGGTCCACCAAGGCTCCATCAAAAGTGAGAGAAGGGATGAAAGAGTGATTCCATCATTCTATCTTCATAATTCCTCCTTTCCTTGGATTCAGGGCCAAATGAAGGAAGTGGTTTCCAGCCAAGGACAGCCAGCGCGCCCAACTTTCCTTCACTGGTCTGACTCACTGGTAGAGTTGAAAGCCTTGTGTGTTGTTGCTGCCACACTCAGGAAGAAGTCATTGAGATAAGTGGGTGGCATCGCAGGATCTGAGTTGTGCGGTCTTGCAGAAGATGGATGCACTCAGAAGGATTTGGGGTGTGTTTGCATACTCTTGCAACACAGTGGTAAAGGTAAAGGTAAAGGGACCTCTGACCATTAGGTCCAGTCGCGGACAACTCTGGGGTTGCGGCGCTCATCTTGCTTTATTGGTCAAGGGAGCCGGCGTACACCTTCCAGGTCATGTGGCCAGCATGACTAAGCCACTTCTGGCGAATCAGAGCAGCGCACGGAAACGCCGTTTACGTTCCCGCTGGAGCGGTACCTATTTATCTACTTGCACTTTGACGTGCTTTCGAACTGATAGGTGGGCAGGAGCAGGGACCGAGTAACGGGAGCTCACCCCATCGCGGGGATTCGAACCGCCGACCTTCTAATTGGCAAGCCCTAGGGCTCTGTGGTTTAACCCACAGCATCACCCGCGTCCCAACACAGTGGTACCTCGGGTTAAGAACTTCATTCATTCTGGAGGTCTGTTCTTAACCTGAAACTGTTCTTAACCTGAGGTACCACTTTAGCTAATGGGGCCTCCCACTGCCACCACGTCGCCACTGCGCGATTTCTGTTCTCATCCTGAAGCAAAGTTCTTAACCCGAGGTACTATTTCTGGGTTAGCGGAGTCTGTAACCTGAAGCGTCTGTAACCCAAGGTACCAATGTAGATGGATGCAAGTTATGACTCCAGGGGTCTGATTGACTGCCATACCTGCAGCCAGAAAGGAAATGTCCAAAAGGTCAGGCAGGCCATACCATAACACCTAGGAGTGTGATCCTTCGCCTTCAGAAGAGGGCTTGAGCCATTTTCTTGAGCGCTCTGTAGCGATCTGATCTGCTGGTGCAGAGCCCTTATGTAACATAACTGCATTGCTCTCTGACTTTGCTGAAATGTGAGGATTGTTTGCGAAGGGCAAGTGGCCGTGCTTTTGAGCAGAGAAGTCATAACCACAGACGATCCATTGGCTCCTTCCAAACCCAGTATTCTGAATACGCATGTTGAGGTGCGTAAATGCAGCTTTCTGCAAGTAGAACACCCTAAGTTATCGCGGGGGAACAGAGACACAGGGCGCGTCTGGCCACACGCCCTGCTTTATTTAAGGCTGGAACTGGCAACAGCGGTGGAGCATTGCAGAAGAAAAACCACTGGCCAATTAGATGAGATACAAGAGGTCTGAGTCAAGTGTTTGGCCGCGCATCAAGAGGAGAGGGAGGACCTCCTTTCCCCCTCCGCCGACAGCAAGTGCAGTCAAGACAATGCCGACTGCTGCATCATGGCTCAGCAACTGGGAGCAAGGCAAAGGGGTGGATCCGCTTCTCCTCCTTGAGCACAAATCAACCTTTGCTGAGTTGAGCCCCCACTTAACCGCAACATCAGCGTCAGTCAACAGCTGCAGATCCCAGTTGGCCCCCAATCGCAGTTAACATAGCTGCTGCAGTATGTTGCTTGTTTATTGTATTCCCTTATCATAGAGTCGCAGAGTTGGAAGGGATCCCAACGGTCATCTAGTCCAACCCCCTGCTGTAATGCAGGAATCTCAACTGAAGCATCCATGGCACATGGCCATCCAACCTCTGCTTAAAAACCTCCAAGGAAGGAGAGTCCACAACCTCCCAAGGGAAACCATTCCAATGTCTAACAGCTCTTAGCGTCAGAAAGTTCTTCCTGATGTTGAGTCACAATCTCCTCTTTGTAATGAAGCCATTGGTTCGAGTCCTGCCCTCCAGAGCAGGAGAAAACAAGCTTGTTTCCTCTTCCATGGGACAGCCCTTGAGATATTTGAAGATGGCTATCATATCTCCTCTCAGTCTCCTCTTTTCCAGGCTGAACATGCCCAACTCCCTCAACTGTTCCTCATCAGGCTTGGTTTCCAGACCCTTGATCATCTTGGTTGCCTTCCTCTGCACACGTTCCAACTTCTCCACATCCGCCATAAATTGTGGCACCCAGAACTGGACACAGTACTCCAGGTGTGGTCTGAACAAATTACTTAAGTAATTTCTAAGCCACCTTGAGCTACCAAGGTGGCGTACAACAAAATGGCAGAACAATTGGAAATGAAGTCAACATTCAAACAAGGTGGGTAATAAATCAATACGGAATAATGCTCCAAGAAAGTTGCACAATGGAAGGAAGGGGCAGGCAGAGGGCGAGTTTTGGACACCATGGCGTATTCCCCACTGTAGGGAAACCTCAGACCTGGTGGTCAAAATTCTCCAGGATTTTCTTTCTCTCACAAGCTGTTTCCCTAGCCCAGGTTTTCCCAAACTTGGGTCTCCAACAGTTTTTGGACTTCAACTCCCATCATCCCTAGCAAAGCAGGACCAGCAGTCAGGGATGGTGGGAACTGTAGTCCAAAACCAGTTTGGGCTTAGGCCTTGTCCCTCACTGACCTTGCTTCACACACCCCTTGCCTGGAAGAAGGATAGAGAAAGGGGTTTGAGAGAGTAGGTAGCAATTCCCCTAGTATTCAAACATAAAATGCATATTCTGGGCTCCACCCACTTTTGCCTCTGGCCCTGCCCTCCACTGCCATGTGGCCCCTGACAGCTTGCCCAAAGGGGAATGTGGCCCTCAGGCTGAAAACATCCCCCCAAGTCAACTAGCCAGCCAAGGCAGTGGTGGGAGGATCACACCCTAATTCCGGGTTCCCTCAGAAGTGGAAATTTACCGTCGCCGTGTGGGAAGGACAGGGAAAGGTGAACGGCAGCACTGCTTTATTGAGTGCTGTTGAGAGACTTGAAACAAATGACAAAAGGAATCAGGCAGAAAAGATCTTTCGTGTCGCGGCCGATCATCTCCCAGCTGCTCTCGGAGTCTTTCGGAGCCCAAGAGGGACAATATTTCAAGACCTGCTCTGAGGTTATAGAACAGAGTGTACATTTTTTTTTAAAAACCCAACACTCCTTGCAAGCAGAAAATTAGAGCTGTGGGGAACAACAAGCTGCTTTAAAGCCTTTCTCCCTGATCTACCAGGGAAATGCGGTGGCTCAGTGGCAGGGCGCATGATTTGCACACAAAGTGTCCAAGATTGAATCCCTGGTGTCCTCCAAGAAGGGTGTGTGTCCTGTCTCAAAACCTGCAGAGCCCCTTTCAGTCACTACGGAGCTATACGGATCAAAGTTCTGATTCAATATAAGACAGCTTCCTATGTTCTTATTGCAGGGAGTTCCCCCCCACCCCATAGGGCAGCATCTGAAAGTGGCTTCCCCAGGCCCATAGTCTGAAGTGGCTCAGACCACCCTCCAACGCCCCATTTTGCCGCATGCATAGAAAAGGCTGGAGAACACTCTGGCTTTAAAAAAAAAATGATTTCAAAAGAAAGGAACAGGCCCAGACAATCATTATCGCAGTGCTGGACGAGATCCAGCCCTGAGATAATTTCTGGGAATCGATACAGATTCAAGACGTTGTCCCCACCCTCCCAGGCTAAACATGACTTTAATTTAAATCAGGCCTTGGCCGCAAATGCATTTGCACCCCTTTAGTGAGAGTGAAACAAACTTGTTCACTGTGGTGGGCCAATTTTTTTTTTCCCCGCCCCACCCGCAGGCCCCCCAGCCTTAGGAAACCCTACTAAGAGCCATGAGTTATGAATGGCCATCAGCTCCTTCCTCAGAGAACTATTTTCCTTGGAGAAGGAAGGGCAGTGGAGATCTTTCCTTTGCACAGAGTCCCGCCCCCCCGAAACTCCAACCACCTCTGTCCCACCAAGTTCTAAACCAGGGATGGGGAACCCTCCAGATTTTGCTCAACTACAACCTCCATCATCCATAGCCTTTGGCCATGCTGGTTGGGGCTGTGGAACAAGATCCAGAGGCCACAAGCTCCCCATCCCTCTTCTAGACCTGTCCCTATATCCCTGGTGGCAGTAAAAACAGCTGTGGGGAGGGTGTTTCAGAGGGAAATCTATAATAATAATAATAATAATAATAATAATAATAATAATAATAATAATTTTTTATTTATACCCCGCCCATCTGGCTGGGTTTCCCCAGCCACTCTGGGCGGCTTCCAACAGAACATTAAAATGCAATACTCTATTAAACATTAAAAGCCTCCCTAAACAGGGCTGCCTTCAGATGTCTTCTAAGAGTCTGGTAGTTGTTTTTCTCTTTGACATCTGGTGGGAGGGCGTTCCACAGGGCGGGCGCCACTACCGAGAAGGCCCTCTGCCTGGTTCCCTGTAACTTGGCTTCTCGTAGTGAGGGAACCGCCAGAAGGCCCTCGGCGCTGGACCTCAGTTGTCCGGGCTGAACGATGGGGGTGGAGATGCTCCTTCTGGTATACTATTAGGAACCCTCTTTCTGGGGTGAATTGTCCTCCCCAAATTGGAGTTGTCATTCACTCCCTTAGAAGGGGAAAAGATATCAAGAGCATAAGAAGAACGTGCCGGATCAGGCCAGTGGCCCATGTGCCCCCCCAAGGAATCCTGGGAACTGTAATTTGCTAAGGATGCTGAGAAGTGCATCTCTGTGAGAGGTAAATTACAGCTTCTGTGTGTGTGGTTTTTTTTAGGGAAAAGCCATGGCTGTTAAAGGCATGGTGTCGATGTGACACCAGGGGTCAGCAAACTTTTTCAGCAGGGGGCCGGTCCACTGTCCCTCAGATCTTTTGGGGGGCTGGACTATATTTTAGGGGGAAATGAATTCCTATGCCCCACAAATAACCCAGAGATGCATTTTAAATAAAAGCACACATTCTACTCATGTAAAAACACGCTGATTCCTGGGCCGTCTGGGGGCCTGATCATAGCTGTCAACTTTTGGATTTGAAAATAAGGGGTTTTTTCAAACTTTCGGATTTGAAAATAAGGGATGCCGCGAGGGCGGTGCAATGGCACCAAGTAGCCTCGCCACCCTGCACTCCAGAGGCTGCGCGCCGAACGGTGTGAGCAAAAGAGCGCATAGACGGCAGGCAGGCTGTCTGTCTGGTTGGGCGTCAGGGTCTGGCTGCACAAGGCATGCAAGCTCCGCCCCCAGTTGGTCTCAGACTCCTTATTGGCAGCCGAGCAACGCAGCTGAGGAGCCTCCCTGGCCGGCAGGGAGGGAGAGGAGCTGCTTCCTTTGAAATCCGGGAAATTTAAGGGATATCAACAATCCGGGATAGCAGCGGGAAACGGCATTGGAATAAGGGAGTTTCCCGCCAAAAAAAGGGGAGGGTTGACAGCTATGGGCCTGATTGAGAAGGCGATTGGGCTGGATCCGGCCCCCGGGCCTTAGTTTGCCTACCATGCTCTAGTCTAGCACAACAGCATGATCACCTCTGATACTTTAGGTAGTAGCACGCAGCTACTAATCACAACAGCTGTGTGCGGCTGAAGACTCTCCATGAATCTGTCTAATCCCCCTTCGGAAGCCACTCAAATGGGTGGCCATTGCCACATCTCATGGCGGTGAATTCCACAGTTTAACTGTGCGCTCTGTGAAGGAGCACTTTATTTCGTCTGCCCTGAGTCTTCGACTTCACGGAGATGACCCCATGGGGCTCTTGTATTATGCAAGCAGGAGAAAAGCTTTGTGAAACGCAGCTGGAGTGTCATCTGCTGCCTTACACTTGGACTGGATCTGGGTGACTCACAGAAGGGTTTGCACATTTTCAAGTGCAGATCAAGACCGAACCCAGAGCAGACCAGCAGATTTGGGTGTGGGTTGCAAATCCAAGGGTTGGAGGAAATTACCAAGCGGCTGAAATATTCGCAAGAATTCCTTCTCAGAGAGAGCTGCCAAACAAAGCCTTAACAGTCCAACAGGCAAAGATAACGGGAACTAAGATTGTGGGAGACCTTTTTTTTAATTAAAAAACCCAAAAAATCATTGACTCTCCTTTTGCTCCCATTAGGCCCTCATCCCTGAGAAAGCCCTGAGTGACATTTAAGCTGCATCCAGGTGCAGGATTCAAGAAAATTATTTGCCCCGACCCCACTGCCTGCTCAGAGCCCCATTTAGGGCTAGGAATGGGCAAATCTGTCAATTTCAGCTTTTCTAAACAGTTTCACAGTTTCCAATCTTAGCTTTAGTTCTCTGTATTTGCAAATCAGTTTGCACTTTTTAAAAAAAGTCATCATAAAACTCATCAGCGCTTTAGTGAGAATTTATCCCAATATACACATTTTTGTATGCAGTGTTCCTCAGTGCACACGTCCTTTGCAAAGCAATTTGCCCTAAATGCATTTCTGCATGTAATTTTCCACTAACATATGCATTTTTCATGCACACTTTACACTAGTACAGTGGTACCTTGGTTTAAGAACTTAGTTTATGAACAACTTGGATTAAGAAAGCTGCAAACCCGGAAGCAGGTGTTTTGGTTTGTGAACTTTGCCTTGGAAGCAGAACATGTTCCGCTTCCTGTTGAGTGTGTTCCATTTGTAAATTAAGTCCCCCGCTGCTATGGGAAAGCACGCCTTGGTTTAAGAACGCTTTGGTTTAAGAACGGACTTCCAGAATGGAATAAGTTTGTAAACCAAGGTACCGCTGTACATGCATTTATGTATACATTGCTTGGCTGGAGGATGACACTTGCAAACTTTGGAGAAGTGGAGTTTTCGAGTAACGGTTGTGTTTTGGTTCACGTACTTTCTCGGAAAGTGAAAATTAGGTACGTTCACTTTTCAATGAGAACTGAATCAAAGTTCTCCCCCGTCCCTACTTGGGACTCCTCTGACAACCTGTTTATTGAGCATCCATCCTGATTTCCACTAAGCTTCCACAGAGGTTAGACTCATCCACAACGCACCTGAAAATCCACGTCTTCCACATTTGATTTGCCCTCTCGTCTCCTCTGCTGGGCCATACCTTTCTGCTTTGTACACAAATCACACCCATTTTCCAATCAGACGTTTCAAGGACCAGGCACTGTATGGCTGGTAATTCCTGTTTATTTTGCTTTTTCATCCTTCCACTCCTCTACCTGCTCTTCCTCTCTCCAACAGCGCATGCCCCCCACTCAGTGCATTGTTTTGTGGGAAATCGCCGGCAAGGCGTCAGATTCCCACCTCCCTCCTTCCCGTCCCCCTTGCCATCTCTCCCCTTCCCTCTCATTCATATTTCACAGCTTGTTTGTTTTTCAATTCTTTATCTGCATGCAAATCTTTATATGTGTACATATTAAATTTTCAACTGAATGCAAAACACACACAAAGTACAGTGGTACCGGTACCTCTGGCTATGAACTTAATTTGTTCCGGAGGTCCGTTCTTAACCTGAAACCGTTCTTAACCTGAGGTACCACTTTAGCTAATGGGGCCTCTCGCCGCTGGCCGCGCGATTTCTGTTCTCATCCTGGGGCAAAGCTCTTAACCTGAGGTACTACTTCCAGGTTAGTGGAGTCTGTCACCCGAAGTGTTTGTAACCTGAGGTACCACTGTATAAGCCGCTGGCCTGCTCACGCCAGCCAGAAAGTTTGAGTAAAGCGGCCATTGCTAGTGACTTACAGCTGGGTAGAGGTGATATAGAGTGCTCTAAGTTTGTGAAAATAAAGCAGGCTAAACCTCCATAGGGTCTGCCTCCTCTCTGGGATGGAGTAGCGGGTAAGGAATGGCTACTGTAACCATTGAGCAATATAGTCACAGTTCCACGTCTCCTGAAGGAGAATAATATCAAACTGATTGAAATAGGATATTACTTGCTGATTGTTTTTCTTAGTCCGCCATCCAGCAATATTCCAAGATAGCAACTTCAAGGACCTGTCCCTCGATGATACTGGTTCACCTATTCCACCCAGTCCATCAGCCCAATCGTGTCTAAAAAAACCACTCCCATTTGCTTTGTTTATGGGGTAACAACGTTCCGTTGTTTTCAGCCAGTGTGGTGTAGTGGCTAAAAGCAGTGGACTCGTAATCTGGGAACCGGGTTCGCGTCTCTGCTCCTCCACATGCAGCTGCTGAGTGAAGTCTCTCAGCCCCACTCACCTCACAGAGTGTTTGTTGTGGGGGAGGAAGGGAAAGGAGAATGTGAGCCGCTTTGAGACTCCTTCGGGTAGTGATAAAGCGGGATATCAAATCCAAACTCCTCTTCTTCTTCTTCGGCGTCTTGGGAGTGGGATTTGGCGTTGGTGGTGTGGCTAATTCACTGAGGGCCAATTTGCAGTAGCTGAGCAATGATCTCGGAGATTTGGCTTCCTGGTTTGGTCCTATGCTGTCATACATCAATGGGGGTGGTGATTGGAAATTCGAGTCTATGCATTTGAATGACCCTCCTGCCTTTTTCTTAACCACTAGGCAGTTGGGGGATATGGGCCACAGATATGGACCCTCCGATGTCAGCTTATGTTCGTTCTTTTTGGCTTGTCTACTTCTGAGTATGTCTAATCTTTCCAAGATTTCAGCCAGAAACAAACATCCTGGTTTCCTGAGAAACAATGATTAAGGCATCTGACTCCCCCCATGCTCCTTCCTGACTTCCCTACAACATACCAAATATGTGGGGAGGACAAAACATCTGGCCACACAGTCCACGCCAGTTAACACAAGACAGCAAGCCTGCTGCACACCACAGTCAAAAGTAAGCAGGACAGTGTCAGAACCAGGAAGAACAAATGTTATTCCTGCCACCCCTGGACCAGGAGACAGCTAATAATTTGCTAGAGTGCTTATGCGCATAATGTACACTGAAGAAGTGTGCATGCACACGAAAGCTCATTACCAAGAACAAACTTAGTTGGTCTCTAAGGTGCTACTGGAAGAATTTTTTTATTTTTTATTTTGTTTTGACTATGACAGACCAACACGGCTACCTACCTGTAACTGGAATCATGTACACTGTGCATGTTCCATGTTACAAAAAAAAAAAAAGCCACCACCCCACGGAAAAATAATCATTTTAAAAAAGGGCTTTTAAAAAGACACCCAGCAGCCACAATTAGCAACCAGCCACAAATGAACAAAATCACTCCCAGAAACAAGAATGAGAAACCATCAAAGCAGGAGGCAGGAAGGAGGGACTTCCTCTGCATGCATGGATTTAGTGGATGAGACTGATAGTAGGTCCAACGGTCAAGAAGGTGGTTTCTGCATGTGCCGTAAGTGAGAGGCAGATGGGGCTTGTCAACCTGGGAAGGTAGCCCATCTAGAAGAAGGAAAGCTCTGATCCTAAACCTCCGCCGTCCTGCAGCTCTACTCATTCCTGAGATATGCTTTGGGAGCAAACCCTGAGGAAGAATCCACACCTTGTGGGAGATCTTTGGGAGAAGAAAAAGCTAAAGAGTAAACCCTACACAAATCCAGAGTGGAGTCCCTAAGATGGTTGGATGGCACCTCCTTCTGGCAACTCCTGCAGCCAAGATGGTGTCAAATGTCTCGCTCTGCTTTCCATCGGGCCATATCAGTGAAGCCGAGCGGGGGGGTCTTGTCATCTGGGCAGCCCAGGACCTCCACAACACAGCCCAGGCTTGTGCTCCAGGGAGATCCCTTGAGCGCTAACATAGCAGTTCGACTCACCCCCAGAGGCGCAATCCATTGCCTCTCTCAATTTTAAACAGGGCTCCCGTGAACTTATTAATAAATGGGCTGTGAAATGCTCTTGGCTGGCACCTCTAGCAGTAGTAATCTACCTTGCAGGGTTGTTGTTATAAGGATTAATGAGCTGCTATGCATGGAGCAGGGACCCAGGTGGCGCTGTGGGGTTAAACCACAGAGCCTAGGGCTTGCTGATCAGTAGGTTGGCGGTTCGAATCCCTGCGATGGAGTGAGCTCCCGTTGCTCGGTCCCGGCTCCTGCCCACCTAGCAGTTCGAAAGCACCTCAAAGTGCAAGTAGATAAATAGGAACTGCTCCGGCGGGAAGGTAAACGGCGTTTCCGTGCGCTGCTCTGGTTCGCCAGAAGTGGCTTTGTCATGCTGGCCACATGACCCAGAAGCTGTCTGCGGACAAACGCCAGCTCCTTGGCCTATAGAGCGAGATTAGCGCCTCAACCCCAGAGTCGGACACGAATGAACCTAATGGTCAGGGGTCCCTTTACCTTTATGCATGGAGCACATTTAGCACACACACACAAAGAGGTAAATAAATGCTCATTATTGTTATCATCTAGCAGCAGCACGGCCTTTCAGCCCTCAAACAAATTGTACTGTACTTCTCATGCAGATAGCTACCCTAGACTAAATAATATGGAGGCTGCCATGGAAGTCTGCAGGCAAGGATAAACTAGGCTTTGCGTCATATCCATGCTCAGAAATATCCCCTCCCCCATTACATCTAGCCTGGTGAAACCTTCTGTGTAACTCAGAAGTTTGCCTATTGCGTTCTGAACCCTGGCTGGCCCTCATTTAAAGGAACCGGTTCACTAACTCTGCATCTTCCCCCCAAACCAAAACAAGCTGCCATTTAATTGCAAGACACGTCACAGCAGCCTTTGGGAATCTCGCTTAGGTTTTTAATACGTTTGTAAAATTACAGAGGTATGCCACATGATTCTAGTGAAAGGAGAAAACTCCCCCCCACCCCGTTCTCCCGACACATGTTTGGATTTCTCTATTAGTCTATTCCAGTGTTTAGGATGCCACGAGATAAGGTGGTATTCTGACCTCTAGCTTGTACTGACAGGTGACAAATGACAGCATTTACCTGTTAGTTAAGCGAGCTACTGGATCGGCCTTTACCAGCCTGTGCCGGATGCGCCTGATGGCACTTAATTGTCCAAAACATCCAGACGGCAGCAGACAGCTGCCCTAGGTCTTCGTAAGAGGCCCTTCGAGGTCAGACACCTGGGTGCATCTTTCAGCAATGGGAAAACAAGAGGAACTGGCGGGTCTGCTGTGTTGAACATCCGCATGGTGGGAAACGGACATGGCTTGGTGATAAGAGAGCATCTGGTGATAAGAGCATCTCCAGGCAGGGCAGAGATTGTTCCCTGTCTGGGATGCAGGAGTGCAGCTGCCAGTCAGTGTGGATGACACTGAGCTCGATGAAGCAATGACTCATTGCAAGGCAGCTTTCTGTGCCCCTTAGGCACCGTCTGGGCACAGAGAATCATTTCTCTGGAACAATGGAAGCATTTCCCCTGCTGCTGCGGCTATTGCTCTGTTGCAACCATGGTAGCTTAGCATCATAGACAGAAAGGGAGGGAATCCTTGCAACAGGGAGAAGGGAAGAGTCTATATTGGCTCTGCTTTCCTACTTTCTAATTACATTCATTCCTCTGGTTCCCAGAAAAGTTAGCCAGGTGTGAAATCAATTTCACACCAGAAGGGGAAACACAATTCCCTTCCATTTTTAAAAACGCAACAATATTTAACAGAATTTATATACCACTTGCTTGTAAATAGAACCTCAGATTTGTAAATCCACGTGATTTACCAAAAAAAAAAGAACCTTATTATCAACAGAAGACAAAGTTAAAATCAAGTATTTAAAAAAAATCAAAATATAATTAAATCAACCGTTAAACTAAAAACAGACTAAAGCACACGCCAACTTCTGCATGTCCAGATAGCACTGCCTAAACAAAAATGTTTTCAGCAGACACTAAGAATCATAGAATTGTAGAGTTGGAAGGGACCCCAAGGGTCATCTAGTCCAACCCCCTGCAATGCAGGAAGAATGCAGTTGCCTGATATCAAACATGAGGGGAGTTCCAAAGGATAGGTGCTGCCATGTTAGAAGATGGGTTTCTTACAAGTGTTGAAGATATTAAGAAGAATGCTACCATGCAGCTTTAAACGCTGAAATTGCGTTTTTTTTAAAAAAAACAACAACACAAAAACTATTGACTTTTATTGTCATTCTGCTGAGCTGTTATTTGTGTGTGTTATTTATACCACTGCTTTCACTGCTACTTTATTGTTATTTATTGTTAATCCCACCACTTGAGCCATTGCAGGTGTTAATAGGTGGATCACAGTCTGCCTCTGTCACCCATACAACCAGTGCTGTTTCTTTTATACATTTGCCCTATCTTATCCTGGGCAACAGAATAAATCCATAATCCAAGGGATTGCAAAGAAAAGGCCCCAAACATTTAACTTACAACATGGCCTGCTAAAGCTAACTTTCATCCCAAATTCCACAACTGTCTCCCTGGCCTGCTGCTGCTCTTCATTACATCCAGAACTTTAAAAAACAAAAACAGCTGTACTTTCCTGACTGCTGTGGAAGAAGAAATAAAATTGCCTCCCCCCCCCTCAAACTGCCAGTAGGGTGGCAGGGAAGTTTGCAGATCCATGCAGTAACAAAAGCTTAATTCTCTTTAATCCATGGTCTGTTCTCATGGGGCATAGGTTCTCATGTTACGGCTTACCACCAGGGGCGAACCGAAAATGTTTTTTTGTTTGTGTCTTGGTGTGGCAGTGGTTCCAAACCAATCGCCACACGGAATGGCTCAGGAGCGCGGAGAATGTTTGTGACGGCGCCACCCACCCATGTTCCTTACACGGAGGTTTCAAAGCATACAGACACAGGCTTTGAAATTACCGGTATATCTGCAGAGTGGGCTTCTGAAACCAAAAGCAGGGAGGGTTCAGGAAGGCCAGTTCATCTCCTGCAATTCTGTGAATGCACACCTGGTTTGCAGAGAATCTCATATTTCATATTTTTGGGTGTTGTTTTTTTTAAAATGAAAAGCAGGATTCCAGACCTCATGGTCTGAAAGGTATGCTTGAAAGCATGCAGGAAGTGCCCGGGAATAGGATTGCCAGGTGTCCACTATTTGAGCGGACAGTCCGCTTTTTTCACATCATGTTCACTATTTTTTTTTCACAAAATAGTGGACATTTTTTTTTATTCAAAAGCTTTATGATGAAATGGTACGTAATCTAAAGCTGTACAGTCTAAGAGAATAAGGATAGGAGAATCGTGTTCTGTCTTTTTTTTTTCATAAGTAAGAATGAGACAAAGATCGAATATCCATTGAACTCGATTCTCCGAAAAAAATTATTAATCATACTCAATTGTTTCACAAGACATTTAAAAAATGGGGGGGGGGAGGCGACTCTTGCCGGAGTTCTGCCCCGCCTGTTCCTGACTCGTGGGGAGAACAAAAGGGAGAGGCGCGAAAGAAAAAGACGCCTCTTCCTATTCCTGACGCGCAGGAGCAGCAGCAAACCAGCTACCGGTAGAGGTGCGGGAAATTTGTGGACTGACGAACGTAACCGACTGCTTGTACCATCAGTTCGAAGTGAACTTTGTATATTTTTTAAAATTTCTCAACGTTGTACTGAAATTAAAGAATTATTCCTTAAACACAAAGAATTGATCAAAGCTGCACAGTCAAATAAAAAATACACATGACAGCAAAGTAAAATGTAATTTAATATTTTACATATTATTATAATATATTTGATGTTTTGAATTTTAAGTAAAGTTTTGAAGTGATTATTTTAATACGTGTTAAAATGTTTGTAAGAAAATATATAATTTAATTTAATTTAACACACACACCACACACACACACACCCCGCTTGTCCGCTATTTTTTGGAAGCAGACCTGGCAACCCTAAAAGCAGGGAGGGTTCAAGCAGGGCAGTTCATCTCCTGCAATTCTGTGAATGCACACCTGGTTTGCAGAGAATCTCATCTTTCATATGGCTTCGGTCCAGTATACCTGAAGGAGCGTCTCCACCCCCATCGTTCAGCCCGGACACTGAGGTCCAGTGCCGAGGGCCTTCTGGCGGTTCCCTCACTACGAGAAGCCAAGTTACAGGGAACCACCTTCTCGGTAGTGGTGCCCGCCCTGTGGAACGCCCTCCCTTCAGATGTCAAAGAGAACAACAACTATCAGACCTTTAGAAGACATCTGAAGGCAGCCCTGTTTAGGGAGGCTTTTAATGTTTAATAGATTATTGTATTTTAATGTTCTGTTGAAAGCCGCCCAGAGTGGCTGGGGAAACCCAGCCAGATGGGTGGGTATAAATAATAAATTATTATTATTATTATTATTATTATTATTATTATTATTATTATTATTTTGGCTTGTTTTTGTTTTTTTCAAATGAAAAGCAGGATTCCAGACCTCATGGTCTGAAAGGTATGCTTGAAAGCATGCAGGAAGTGCCCGGGGAAAGGTTCCCGCATTCAGCGATGATGGGAGTTGTAGTCCAACAACAGCTGGGGACTCAAGTTTGAGAAACACTGGTCAAGGCTGACCAGTTTGCGCACCATTTGGGAGACCCACACAAGTTCGGCCAGCCTTCCGTAACCTGACGCCTCCCGGATGTTTTGAACCACAACTCCCGTCAGCCCCAGCCAGCATGGGCAACGGCAGGGATGATGGGAGTTTTAGCCTAAAACATCTGGAGAGTACCAGGTTGGGAATGCTGGGTGGGTTAGGGCGTTCTTTCCAAAGGTGCAGAAATTGCTGCCTTAAAATTCCACACGCTTTGTGTGTGTGTGCATGTGCTGATGTTCAGAACACCTGCACTATGAACATTCACACTGTAGCCCTGGCGTTGTTTTTAACCCCATCGCTTTATTTTATTTTTCAATCAGAAGGGGCCAAAATGCACTCTCCTGCTGTAGACCAGGCCTATTTGTTCCTGTGTACAAAACAAGCCTGCTATGAAGGTTTACCAACAATCCAAGAATGGCACATTAAATTGGTAGAGTTTGTGAATTTAGCCAAAATGACAGCAACAATGACACACACCGAAACAAAGAATAAAGAGGAGTGGAAATATGTAGAAGAGTATTTTAAAAAAGAAGATATAAAAACAGAACTAGTGATTTGCTTAGACTGAAATACACAAGGGGATAGAAAGAAGTAAAGTTATATAGGAAATGAATACTTGTAATTTATCAATTGCATGCTATCCTTGAAGATCTATAATTTAAAGTGTTTAATTTTATTAGAAATAGCAAAATACCAATAATAAGAATGAGAAACGATGCATAAAAAGTTTGAAGTCATATTTTAACTGTTATTTTCTTTTCTTCTTCTTTTTTATCTACCTTATTCCTGTCAGTTTTTGTTTTTTCATGCTTGTGAAATTTTGTAATTTTTTATGTGAATGATAAATAAAGTTTATTAAATAATAATAATAATAAAAACAAGCCTGCTAACCGTGTTGGTTGTATTCTACTTCCATGATAGGAGGCAGAAACATTTAATAATATAATAATAATTTATTATTTCTTTTATTAAGAAACCAGAAGCCTTTTTATTGGGAATTATAGGGGAGAGAAATCCCCAAAAAGATGCTACTTTCTTTGTGTATGCTACAACAGCAGCAAGATTATTATTGCCAAAATTAAGATAAGATAATTTATTTATTGTCATTGCACAAGTACAAGCACAACGCTATACAAGTGCAACAAAATTGCATGCCATCCCATAAAAACCAGAAAGAAAAGGAAAAAAAAAAAAAGCACAAAACACACACACACACACCCAAAAAAGCCACACGAGAAAATTGGAAGAGTCAAGACATCTTGGCAAATGAAAATGATGGACTTTATGGAACTTGCTGACCTGACGGTGAGACTACGTGGCCAAGGGGAAAAATCGGTGCAGGAAGACTGGAAAAAAATTAGATGTTATCTGAAAAAATATTGTTTTATTTAAACTTATACACCCTTAGGGAGTTAGCCAAAGGTCTTCAGTAGGGAGATGAATTGTATAAAATAGAATGGTAAGATAAAATATATAGGAGGTGATTGTGTATGGAGCTGCCAACAAAGATTGAGAATGAAATCCAGAGGGAGGAGGCCGAGGGAAATCACCTTTAAAATGAGAGAGGAATTATGTTAAGAATATATAATTATGTTTGCATTTCTTTTTGAAAAATGAATTAAAAATTTATTTTTAAAAAAGAGGCAGAAACGTTTCTAAACACCAGTCGCTGGGAACCACAGGAAGGTTCTGTTTTCCCACAGCGCTGTTGTGCTCATGCGCTGCTTGAAAGCTTCCATAATGCATCTGGGTGGCTGCAATGAGAACAGGACTAGATGGGCCACTGGCCTGATCCAAGGGACTCTTCTTATGCATAGCTGTCAACTTTCTGATTTGAAAATAAGGGATGCCGCGAGGGCGGTGCAATGGCACCAAGTAGCCTCGCCACCCCTGCGCTCCAGAGGCTGCGCGCGAACGGAGTGAGCGGAAGAGCGAGCGCATAGACGGCAGGCAGGCTGGCTGTCTGGTTGGGCGTGAGGGTCTGGCTGCACAAGGCATGCAAGCTCCGCCCCCAGTCGGTCTCAGACTCCTTATTGGCAGCCGAGCAACGCAGCTGAGGAGCCTCCCTGGCCGGCAGGGAGGGAGAGGAGCTGCTTCCTTTGAAATCTGGGGAATTTAAGGGATATCAACAATCCGGGATAGCAGCGGGAAACGGCATTGGAATAAGGGAGTTTCCCGCCAAAAAAAGGGAGGGTTGACAGCTATGCTTATGTTGTGATGCTCTTAAGTCGCCGAGCCTTAAGAAGCAAATGTATAATTCATTTTTTCAGCCTCAAACGAAGTGTCATATTTAGCAAGGAGCAGTCATCCACAAATGGCAGAAGAGAGGCTGAATGCAGTGATTTTACATCGCTTGAGCAAATGCCACCTGCAAACCAAGGGGAGGGAGCGAGGAAGGGGGGGAGAGAAAGAGCCTCCAGCCATTTAATGCATTGTCGAGAAAGAATTTGTGCTAGAATGAGGTAAGCGACAACACTCTCCAGCTCTCTTGTCAACCAAGCCTGATACTATTTTAAGGTATAGCACGGCTGCATTAGCTAGCGCTTGTGGAGCAGGCTCGTCTCAGCCTCCTGGAAGGGCGCCAACACATTCCAGCATTTAATGCACAGCTTTGCTTGGGATTTGGTCGCACAGATTTCCGAGATGCAGCGGAGTTTCCCACATTATAAGGCGATCCACCCTTTCCTAGCATGAGGTCACATTGGACAAATCTCTGGCTGCAAAATGAGAAAAACATTTGGAACCAGCTCCTCCGAGAGTCCAGGTCACAAAGAGAGCAATTAAACAAGCTTCCTCCACTAAGGGGGAAAAAAAAATACAAAATAAAGGGAAGAAGAATAAAGGGGGAGGGGGTATCCTTAAGAGCTCCGAGGAGAAAATGGTGGGCTGTTTTTTTCAGGCTGCTCTAAAATCAGCCTAGCTTCCACTGCAGTCGACAAACGATTTGCTCCGAGGAATGTGTGCACAGAGTGAAATATTGTGAAATATTGTGGCTTGGTCACAGCACATTGTGAAGGTGATGGCAATTCAATTGTAAGAAAAGGAGAGCAGGTTGCCATGGAACCATCAGAAGCTATTTGCTTCCAACATGGCTTTGGCAGTCAAGCTAGCACGGCCAGAACTGTAGGTTTTCGTGCCAAAGAATGAAATAAGCAGAACAAACGGAATAAGGGCCTCATCCGCACCAAACATTTACAGAACTATTGTTATCACTTTAACAGCCATCGCTCCCCGCAAAGAATGTGGGAACTGTACTTTGCTATGGGTATAAAAGGGAAAGGGAACCCTGACCATTAGGTCCAGTCGTGACCGACTCTGGGGTTGCGGCGCTCATCTCGCTTTATTGGCCGAGGGAGCCGGCGTACAGCTTCGGGTCATGTGGCCAGCATGACTAAGCCGCTTCTGGCGAACCAGAGCAGCAAACGGAAACGCCGTTTACCTTCCCACTGGAGTGGTATCTATTTATCTACTTGCACTTCGTGCTTTCGAACTGCTAGGTTGGCAGGAGCTGGGAACCGAGCAATGGGAGCTCACCTTGTCACGGGGATTCGAACCGCCGACCTTCTGATTGGCAAGCCCTAGGCTCTGTGGTTTAACCCACAGCGCCACCCGCGTGCTAAGGGTATAGGGCGGTATAAAAATTCAATAAATAAAATAAAATAAAAGGGTGTCGAGAGCTGTTGGGAGACTCCTGATCTCCTCATGGAGGTATAGATTTCCAGGAAGAAGGATTGACTATTAAACTACTCTGGGAACTGTAGCACTGGGAGGGAATAGGGGGGTCTCCTAACGGCTCTCAGCACCCATAACTACAGTTCCCATGATTATTTGCAAGGAGCCATGGCTATTATATTTACCATTCACAGTCCTGGAGCACACAGTCCTGGTTTTCTTAGGCCTGTTGTCGAAGGAGAACACACGAGGGCATGATAGCAGCGCGAGATCAGTGGTAATGGAAGAACAGGAGCCCTGAAGCTCGATTAGCAGCTGGAGAGGACTGGTTAGGCATGATAAACTAACCCATCTCTTTCTGCCAGCTTTGTACCTGTCAAGTCTGGCTAAGTCAAATGCCAAAAGGTGAGAGAGTAGGAACATTTCTTGATTTGTGCAAGCTTCATAAGCCTATGAATCAGTTTTCTTAGGGGGTCAACTTGCCCCATGTGTGTTGATTCAGGTGCTTCGATATGTAGAACACATATTTTTGTGATTGCCACATAACATTCATTCCACATTTCTGAGGGAGTCTTATCTTTTTGGTGCGGCAGCACCTTTGCTTTGGAATTCCTTAGCTATGGACCGTGCTCTTGCCACAATCTGCCGGAATGTTTTTATTTTATTTTAGCGAGCCTACCCCAGACATATAATTTAGTTACCTTTTATTCATTTATTTTAAAAAAACATCCTCTGCATTTTAGTGATCATTATTTTTTCTTGATTTTAAACAGCTTTGTGCATCTTATCTGCGTTTCAACTACTATTGTGTTATATTAACACTGCATGGAGAGCTTTGCGATTAAGCAGGTTGTAAATCTTTCCAAATAAACCAAGTTGATCTTACCGTATTTATTACACTCACGTCCTGACTTTCCTCCAAGGAAGCTCAAAGTAGCATACCAGTTTCTCTCTCCCCCACCCCCACAAACCTCGTTTCATCATCACAACAGCCTTGTTGAGAGCCAGTGTGGTGTAGTGGTTAAGAGTGGTAGACTCGTAATCTGGGGAACCGGGTTCGCATCCCCGCTCCTCCACATGCAGCTGCTAGGTGACCTTGGGCTAGTCACACTTCTCTGAAGTCTCTCAGCCCCACTCACCTCACAGAGTGTTTGTTGTGGGGGAGGAAAGGAAAGGAGAATGTGAGCCGCTTTGAAACTCCTTCGGGTAGTGATAAAGCGGGATATTAAATCCAAACTCTTCTTCTTCTTCTTGTAAGGCAGTGCAAGGCTGAGAGAGAAAGAGAGAGACTGGCCCAAGTTCACCCAGTGTGTACTGCTTCATACCCGAGTGGGGATTCAAACCCTGGTCTCCTGGTTCCTAGTGCAGCACTCTAACCGAACTGGCTGGAGCGCACGCAAAAAGTGCTCTGTCACTGGAGAGATGCATCGACTTTTTACAGGGGAAGGAGCAAGGCCAGAAGCGCCCTTCAAAAGTCATTGCAACCATCATATTTCAAGGGTTCTTCAAGAGCAAACCGGAACAGCTAAACCGCATGCTGCATTCCACCGGCGCTATAAATGCAATGCCTTAATTAGAATCTTTGCTCCTTGCACCACTACGCATAGCTGCGCTGCCTTCCGTCTGCCAAGAACGGCTACAGATCATCTTGAAACGCTTTAATTAGATATTTGTTTATTGCAAGGGAAGTCAGAGGCAGCGCTGGCAGGGCTGGTGGGGGGGGGGGGAGAAAAGAAGAAGAAATAGCCGTTTGCGACATAATAAACATGTTAAGTCTTTAAAGGGACACAGGACTCTTTGTAGTTTTTTACACGTACAAGAGGTGAACCAGCGTAATATAATACCTTTGCCATGTATCTTTAAAAATATGGCAAGCCAGCCATTGATTTTGATGCGGTGGGGGGGGGCGAACGGGGGTCTTTGCGGAAGGGGGCGCCGTAATTAAGACACGGGATTCTTACGAGACGTGTGGCTGCATGCCAGCAAAATGGTCTTTCGCAGCTGGAAAAAATAAACACTCTTGGGAGAATTGCTCTACGGTCATGGTTGGCCGTAGACACAAGTTAGCATCATTTCACTTAACCACCTAACCCCTGAATGTGGGTTCCAAAACCAGGCAAACTCAGACCCTAGCTGGACGTTGGGTTTCCGAGCACAATTGAAAGTGTTGGTGCTGACCTTTAAAGCCCTAAACGGCCTCGGTCCTGTATACCTGAAGAAGCGTCTCCGCCCCCGCCGTTCAGCCCGGACACTGAGATCCAGCGCCGAGGGCCTTCTGGCGGTTCCCTCACTGCGAGAAGCAAAGCTACAGGGAACCAGGCAGAGGGCCTTCTTGGTAGTGGCGCCCGCCCTGTGGAACGCCCTCCCAGCAGAGGTCAAAAAGATGAACAACTATCTGACATTGAGAAGATACCTCAAGGCAGCCCTATTTAGGGAAGTTTTTAACCTGTGATGTGTTAATGTATTTTTATATCTGTTGGAGGCCGCCCAGAGTGGCTGGGGAGACCCGGCCAGATGGGCGGGGTACAAATAAAAGAATTATTATTATTATTATTGGGAGGTCCCCACCCTTCCTTCTGGAGAGGCCTACTCAGTTGCGTGCTAAGGGAAGGTTGCCTTCCATACTCCAAGGAGGAGAAAGTAGTGAGTCTCCTTTTGCCTTCAGCTCCATGGCAAATGGAGAGTGGTTTCTCGCTCCCACGAGGGCAGGGGTGGGGAACCTGGGTCCCAACTGATGGCACTGAACTACCCTATCTGCATGCAAAGCAGATGCTCTACCACTGAGCTATAGCCATAGCTGTCAACTTTCGGATTTGAAAATAAGGGATTTTTCCAAACTTTCGGATTTGAAAATAAGGGATGCCACAAGGGCCGTGCAATGGCACCAAGTAGCCTCGCCACCCTGCGCTCCAGAGGCTGCACACAAACGGGTGAGCGAAAGAGCGAGCGCGTAGATGGCAGGCAGGCTGGCTGTCTGGTTGGGCATGAGGGTCTGGCTGCACAAGGCATGCAAGCTCCGCCCCCAGTCGGTCTCAGACTCCTTATTGGCAGCCGAGCAACGCAGCTGAGGAGCCTCCCTGGCCGGCAGGGAGGGAAAGGAGCTGCTTTCTTTGAAATCTGGGAAATTTAAGGGATATCAACAATCCAGGATAGCAGCGGGAAATGGCATTGGAATAAGGGAGTTTCCCGCAAAAAAGGGGAGGGTTGACAGCTATGGCCCTAGCAGGAATAACTTGGCCAGTTAGCCCTGGTGATGTTCATTTATGTTATATTTGATGCTGTTTTTAACTTTTTCTTTTTAAGTCATTTTTAATCAATGTTTTATATTTGCTGTTAGCCGCCCTGAGCCTGGTTTTTAATCGGGAAGGGCAGGGTATAAATAAAAATTTATTAGTATTATCATTATTTATTATTTAAAGATTGCAGCCTCAGTTAATCAATCAATTGGGGTTTTTTTAAAGCATAGAATTCATCCTATTAAAATGTTTAATTCTTTAAAAGTTTCAAGTGGTTGACAAGACTCTTGAATTTCCCCATTATATTAGTGGAATGGGCTTTTCACTCAAATGGCAATTTAACATACAGACAAGATTAGTCATCCAAAATCACAGCTTATTCGTATGGATGTTCTGCACGATAATTATATGCTAGTGGTTTTCTTTAGAGTTTGCTGGTGTATAATGTGAACACATTAAAACCTCCACAGAAGATTCCACTGCTCCCCCAAGGAACTTGTTCCACTTTCTTGCACTTTTTCTTAATATCTCATTTCAATTTACACTGCAACATTCTTAAGAGCACTACCTCCTTAATTTCAGGCAATAATGCATTATGACCAAAGCCTGCCTTTCCCTATTGCAGCTTTAATCAGTGAATATTCTTCGGATGCACGGCAATTATCAGTATCATGGCATCCCAGCAGAAACACCCAGTGAACACACAGGTTTAAATTCTACCATCCAAGGATGGGGAACCTATGACCCACCAGATGTTGGGCAATAGCTCCCAGCCTCCCTGACCATTGCCCATGCTGCCTGCAGCTGATGGAAGCTGGCATCCAACACCTGGCTCTCCACCCAGTTTTATGCCAAAGTAAACTGCAATGTAGGGACCCAGGTGGCGCTGTGGGCTAAACCACAGAGCCTAGAGCTTGCTGATCAGAAGGTCGGCGGTTCGAATCCCTGCGATGGGGTGAGCTCCCGTTGCTCGGTCCCAGCTCCTGCCCACCTAGCAGTTTGAAAGCACATCAAAGTGCAAGTAGATAAATAGGAACCGCTGCAGCGGGAAGGTAAACGGCGTTTCCGTGCGCTGCTCTGGTTCGCCAGAAGTGGCTTTGTCATGCTGGCCACATGACCCGGAAGCTGTACGCCGGCTCCCTCGGCCAGTAACGCGAGATGAGCGCCGCAACCCCAGAGTCGGACACGACTGGACCTAATGGTCAGGGGTCCTTTACCTAAACTGCAATGTATTCTACTAGAACTGATTTCAGGTACACCAAGGAAAAAACATAAAGAAGTTGGCAGCAGATAGACCTCAGCCAGGCCAGATGTCTACCACTTGCCAGCCTTCCTGCTTAACAACCAGCCTAGAGAGTGAAAGCGCCTTTCAGCTGTTTGCTTCTTAGTCTCACACGTATTCCTTGAGATAGCTCAGTTGGTAGAGAATCAGTATCTTAATCTCAGGGTCATGGATTCAAGATGCCAGCATTGCAGGGGGTTGGAGTAGAGGTCCCTTGAGGTGCCTTCTAGCTCTACAATTCTGTGATTCTAAGTTCTGAAGCAGGGTCTGGATGTGGCCCTCAAAACCTCTCTATGTGGCCCTCTGAACTCTCCATTGGCCACACCCCTCACCAGCCCTGGCTTTGTACGCTGAGAGTTTTTGCCTGGCTGGAATGTGTCCTTGAACTCCGGTATTCCAGCTTGTTTATCTGGATAGAGAGTATAGAGAGAGATGCCCGAGTGCGTGTGGAAACTAGCCTCCTGTACAAAGGTAAAATTTGCACCCCTTGCTCTGCCTCTATTTGCATCCGGCCCCTCCAACCCCCAGCATGTGGGCCCCCCAAAAGTTTGCCAAGAAGAGAATATGGCCCCCAGGCTGAAAGGTGTTTCCCACCCCTGTCCTTAAGTTGTGCCGTTTCAGTTGTGTTTCTGTTTGTAATCTTTGCCGTGCGGTTTTATCTTTAACAAACTCCGTTCCCCTCCAAACATCTGGAAGAAATTATGTCATTGGAGTGACCCCAACACCACTCCCATTGCTTAGAAAACCAAGTGTGCAGATTTTTAAAAATCCAGATGTTCCTTAAAAGGCACACAGGTGATTGCTAGACATGCTCCACAGCTGTGTGGACAGAAGATGTTTAGCTCTCATTGAGGTGGCAAACCTGTGTCTGGACTGTGCCTCTTCATACTGTAAATTGAGGTTTACATAATAATAATAATAATAATAATAATAATACAGTTGTACCTTGGTTTTCGAACAGCTTAGTTCTCAAACGTTTTGGCTCTCAAACACCGCAAACCCGGAAGTGACTGTTCCAGTTTGGAAACTATTTTTGGAAGCCGAACGTCCGACAGGGCTTCCTATTCCTATATTCAATTAACTCCCCCCCCCCCCCAATTAAAAACAGAGCAATTGAAACAGCGGGTTGCAGGGTCCCTTCCAACACTACAATTGTATGATTCTAGGGAAACGGTTTAAAGAGCAATTGAAACAATTTAATCAGAAAGTTCAAGTTCGGGGGAAATGCTAGTCTAAACAATGGTCCATCTAGCTCAGTAAGTCGTGACACACGTTGATTTGTTGTTGCGACCATCCTGGTCATTTCAACCAAAAAGAAAATATAGAAGTATCCTATGCCTGCTGTGCAGAGTATGCATAGATACACCATTAAAACACACTGATAAACCAATTTATACATATATACCTTGAGATGCAGACCTGCACGAGTAAATCTCAGTATTGTCTAGAGACCAGAGTTTATCAAGCTTGGGTCTCCAGCTGTTTTTTTGGAGAGAGCTGGTGGAACGCTATTAACTGATGGGGGGTGTCTCATATTTCAGCAGAGAGGGCATTCCACAACACTGGCGCCCCTAGTGAAGAAGTCCGCCTTCCAACTGTACAATTCTACGATTCTATGGCCGCCAGTTAGCAGCATAAAAAAATAAAAAAAATTCCTTCCAGTAGCACCTTAGAGAAATGGAGGCAGTGAGAGATTTCACTTTCTTGGGTTCCATGATCACTGCAGATGGTGACAGCAGTCACGAAATTAGAAGACGCCTGCTTCTTGGGAGAAAAGCAATGACAAACCTAGACAGCATCTTAAAAAGCAAAGACATCACCTTGCCAACAAAGGTCCGTATAGTTAAAGCTATGGTTTTCCCAGTAGTAATGTACGGAAGTGAGAGCTGGACCATAAAGAAGGCTGATCGCCGAAGAATTGATGCTTTTGAATTCTGGTGCTGGAGGAGACTCTTGAGAGTCCCATGGACTGCAAGAAGATCAAACCTATCCATTCTTAAAGAAATCAGCCCTGAGTGCTCACTAGAAGGACAGATCCTGAGGTTAAGGCTCCAGTACTTTGGCCACCTCATGAGAAGAGAAGACTCCCTAGAAAAGACCCTGATGTTGGGAAAGATTGAGGGCACAAGGAGAAGGGGACGGCAGAGGATGAGATGGTTGGACAGTGTTCTCGAAGCTACCAACATGAGTTTGGCCAAACTGTGAGAGGCAGTGAAGGATAGGCGTGCCTGGCGTGCTCTGGTCCATGGGGTCACGAAGAGTCGGACACGACTGAACGACTGAACAACAAAAGCACCTTAGAGACCAACTAAGCTTGTTATTGGTATGAGCTTTCGTGTGCATGCACACTTCTTCAGATACACTGAAACAGAAGTCACCAGACCCTTATATATAGTGAGAGGGTGGGGAGGGGTATTACTCAGAAGGGTGGTGGGAATGGGTGATTGGCTGAGAGGTGTGGTAAACCTGTTGATGACTGTTAACGACTGCAATTGCTCTTCAGTGTATCTGAAGAAGTGTGCATGCACACGAAAGCTCATACCAATAACAAACTTAGTTGGTCTCTAAGGTGCTACTGGAAGGAATCCTCCCCCCCCCCCACTATGGCAGACCAGCACGGCTACCTACCAGTTAGCAGCAGTTAGAGTGGCCATTAGATCCTTCCTCAACCCTGGTGGCAGGGCAGTGTCCTCACAGTACCCGAGAATCACAGAATCATAGAGTTGGAAGAGACCACAACCCCCTGCCAGTCCAACCCCCTGCCAAGCAGGAAACACCATCAAAGCATTCCTGACAGGTGGCTGTCAAGCCTCTGCTTAAAGACCTCCAAAGAAGGAGACTCCACCACACTCCTTGGCAGCAAATTCCACTGTCAAACAGCTCTTACTGTCAGGAAGTTCTTTCTAATGTTTTGGTGGAATCTTCTTTCTTGTAGTTTGAATCCATTGCTCCGCGTCCTCTTCTCAGGAGCAGCAGAAAACAACTTTTCTCCCTCCTCTATATGACATCCTTTTATATATTTGAACATGGCTATCATATCACCCCTTAACCTTCTCTTCTCCAGGCTAAACATACCCAGCTCCCTAAGCCGTTCCTCATAAGGCATCGTTTCCAGGCCTTTGACCATTTTGGTTGCCCTCCTCTGGACACGTTCCAGCTTGTCAGTATCCTTCTTGAACTGTGGTGCCCAGAACTGGACACAGTATTCCAGGTGAGGTCTGACCAGAGCGGAATACAGTGGTACTATTACTTCCCTTGATCTAGATGCTATACTCCTATTGATGCAGCCCAGAATTGCATTGGCTTTTTGAGCTGCTGCATCACACTGTTGACTCATGTCAAGTTTGTGGTCTACCAAGACTCCTAGATCCTTTTCACATGTACTGCTCTCAAGCCAGGTGTCACCTATCCTGTATTTGTGCCTTTCATTTCTTTTGCCCAAGTGTAGTACTTTACATTTCTCCCTGTTAAAACATTTTTTGCTATCTTAAAAAAAAAAAATGTGGTTTGTTTCCCATGCAAAGATGGTTACCCTTAACTCAGATTTGGTACTCTCCTTGGGAAGGGTTGGAGATAGAATTGCTTTGAGGTCTAGATTCTCCATGTGTCTACTGCCGTACATTGGTTGGCGAACGGAATCTGTTCCGGAAGTCCGTTTGACTTCCGAAAACGTTCGAAAACCAAGGCGCAGCTTCCGATTGGCTGCAGGAACTTCCTGCACTCAATCGGAAGCCTCGGAAGCCACGTCGGATGTTTGGCTTCCAAAGAACATTTGCAAACTGGAACACTCACTTCCGGGTGTCCGGCGTTCGGGAGCCAAAATATTCGAGTCGAGAAATATAGTTTGATTAAGAGTGTAAAGATAGAATATGAGTAAGAAATATAAGATAAGGTAATAAAAGGAATTTTAGTGGTAAGAACATAACAAGAGACGATGAGAGGAAATTGCTAAAGATGATTAACATTGAAACGCAGAAGGAAAGACAGGAGGAAGTCAAACTAAAATGTTAAGGAAAGAAGGAAGGGAAAATAAGATAAGTGTGTGCATTTTGTGTTTTTTTATATGTATTGTTTTTATTGTTTGTGTTCTTTTGATGTGATGTTGTTTTATATGTGTGTAAAACCTAATAAATATTATTTAAAAAAAACAAAACAAAACGTTCGAGTCGCAAGGCAAGTCAACCAAGGTACGACTGTATTCCTGCCTTATATAAAACGTGTCCCTCTTTAGCTCTCCAGAACCAAGTACACATTTCCATTGGATGCTTTCCGGGAAAAGCGAGATGGAGATCTGACAACTGGCGCCTCCTTCCGCAGAAATTTCTCAGAGGGGGGGGGAGCACTGGGAAATGTAGTTTGGGCACTGAGCCACCAGGAACCTTCTTGGGCAAGTTTAATTTGTGTCCATTTTATAGGACACTGTATAGGAGACATTGTAAGACCAGTTACTGGTAGGTAGCCGTGTTGGTCTGCCATAGTCAAAACAAAATAAAAAATAAAAAAAATTCCTTCCAGTAGCACCTTAGAGACCACACTCTGAAGAAGTGTGCATGCGCACAAAAGCTCATACCAAGAACAAACTTAGTTGGTCTCTAAGGTGCTACTGGAAGGAATTTTTTTATTTTTGATTGTAAGACCATGCTGAGTTAGACAAATACACTGTAGCTTGTAAGTTACAACTGGTAGAATTGCTGCAGTTTGTATCCATGCTCCAAGCTCATTGTGGCAAGTGTCAGGTAAGATATATGGGCACTTCAAGATTCTTAATTTGTTTTTTTAGTTGAAGGCTGTGATCCTGCTTATGCTTACCGGTATCTGGAAGCAAGTACTGTAGATGCATTAATGGGCCATAGGTCAGTGATAGGGTGCATACTTTGGCATGCAAGAAGGTCCTCCTTTCACTCCCTGGCATCTCCTTTGATTCCAGAGAGGTGCTGCCAGTCAGAGTAGGCAATGCTGCCAGTCAGAGTAGGCAGTACTGGGCAAGGTGGAGGAATTGTTGTTGTTGTTTCCCCTCTCTACAAGGAGCATTCCCAAGGTGGCTATCATTAAACAGTAACAGAGTGGGAGTATGGGAAAGCTGAATGCAACCTGTAGGATTTCATTTCTCTGAGTCTTCGTGGTTTTCCTGATTCTAAATGTTTTCATACACAGGGCAAGTTCTTGCAAAAAAAAAACACCTCTAAACACAATCAGAGTGCAAAATTTAAATGTTACAGGAACCATCACCAGACTTCCTCCTTAAAAACTACAAAGACAAGTCCCAAGATAAGGGAAAGTGTTCAGTGAATGCATGCGTCTCAAATTCTGATTTGTGTGTGTGTGTGTGTGTGTGTGTGTGAGAGAGAGAGAGAGAGAGAGAGAGAGAGAGAGAGAGAGAGAGAGAATGTGTGACACTGTGCGCATGTGGGGTCACTCATGGGACTTCTGCTGGATTTTCCATAACCTCACTGAGACATTTTCCAAACACATCAGCAGGGGGGAATTGACTTTCTCAATTGGTTCCCAGAAGAAAATGGACAACAATCCCCTCGTTTACTGATCCCGGAAATCAGGGTACAACGATCCGCACATCCGTGAAAATTCAGCTTCAGTGGCATGGATTTACATGGTTGAATGGCTGGGATGTTGCTGGAAAACATTTAAACCACAACCACGACCTCCTTCCCCTCGATACTCATTCCTTTTTCCCTTTCAATGAGAATATGCCACATGAATGGCTCTCGCCATTCAGCTATCAAGGCTCCAAAACCATAAATGACATCTATTTCAGTAAGCCATGCTCACCACAGTGGCTAAGGCTGCAAACCCTAACCCCAGCTACCTGGGAGTAAGCCCCATGGGATTCAGCAGGACTTGAATTCGGGGTAAGCATGGCTAGGATTGCAACCCCAGAAAAGGAGCTGCAGACTAGGTCTAAATCTTGCCTCTGACATCAGCTGGCGTCTATCACGTGTCACCCTTTGACAGCTCCTGGGGCTCAAGGGCATTGGCGGGGTCACAGGATTTGATACCTGCCTTGATCCTCCCACTCAAACATTCCCCAATCCATGGGATCATTGGGTGGCAGAAGATGAATCCATGCCCAGTATACCACCTTTCATTTTAAATTTCCCACAATGCCCCAGACCAATACTATGTTGGCAATATGTTGGAGCATTATGGGTAAATAAAATGGCAGGTGGCTTTCAGTTGCTGCTACCTTGCCTGCTATTAGTAAGCCTACTGGTGGTGAGTGGGTGATGTTGATAAGCAACATTGGGGAAGCCAGCAGGCAGTAATTTAGGAAGGGGGCAGCTGTGAGAAGATAGAAAAGCTAATAGTTGAGATTCCTGCATTGCAGAGGTTGGACGAGGACCCTTGGGGTCCCTTCATACTCTACAATACTATTATTCTATTATCTACCCATAGCTGTCAACTTTCGGATTTGAAAATAAGGGATTTTTTCCAAACTTTCAGATTTGAAAATAAGGGATGCCGCGAGGGAGGTGCAATGGCACCAAGTAGCCTCGCCACCCTGTGCTCCAGAGGCTGCGCGTGAACGGGTGAGTGAAAGAGCAAGCGCATAGACGGCAGGCAGGCTGTCTGTCTGGTTGGGCGTGAGGGTCTGGATGCACAAGGCATGCAAGCTCCGCCCCCAGTCGGTCTCAGACTCCTTATTGGCAGCCGAGCAACGCAGCTGAGGAGTCTCCCTGGCCGGCAGGGAGGGAGAGGAGCTGCTTCCTTTGAAATCCAGGAAATTTAAGGGATGTCAACAATCCGGGATAGCAGCGGGAAACGGCATTGGAATAAGGGAGTTTCCCACCAAAAAAGGGAGGGTTGACAGCTATGGATCTACCTTGCAGGGTTGTCAAACAGATCGCTGACATAGCATCTTTGAGGTGCTGTTGCTTTTTCAAATGTGCATCTTTTTTTTACTTATCAAACGTTTTACTTTGAAAGTTTCTAAACCGTGCCTTTGCCCAAACATGGATTCCAGGATGGTGTACACAAAGATTGCAAATATCAATGCAATATTTAAAAAAACGAACGATAAAAACAAAATCCACGAAGTCACTTTAACTGTATGTAGAGGACTGAATTACTCTGCCGGAGTTTAAGTGTTATGTTTAAGGTTCAGACCTGCATTAAGCAGCTCTAAGGATAAAATGCAGGATAAAACATCACAGCAATGCATGCACAACTCAAGCTCATGTCATGTCATGAAGGTACTGCTTATAACCTGCCCAGCACGACTGCTGGTTTGCATGGTCACCAAGTTGATAGCTCTAGTAGTCACGAGGGCCACGGATGCACCCCAGGCAAACCCCTTTGTGCCACCATAACTGTTCAGTTAATTTTACGCCATTTACACGTGCATTTGAACCAAGCCATGAAGCTTTACCTGGTCCCAGTTCAGGCATCAGATGATGAGTTTTATGTTTGCATTCTCCACTGTACAAAAAGGGGAGGAAATTGCATGCAGAAAACTCGGGTGTAAGAGAGAAGGGTTCAGCCCAGCTTTCTCCCTGCCACCATGCTCAGGCTGTTTGTTTTTAAGTGCAAGCCCGAAAAGGATTTCTCCCTGACACACACACACACAAGCCACCATCATTACCAACAGGAACATGAAGTGGTACAGCCCAGGAAAATCTTTACCGCTGGCTCCAGCTTCACATTAAAATCTTCCTCTGCTTTGCAAAGGACCGAGATCCCTTGCCTGCTTGCTTCTGCTAGCTGCCGCCCCTACTGCCATTATCGCGCACTTGCTTCTCTCACCCTTGAGGCATCAGAGTACATGCAAGTGTTTTTCTCGGCTAGGGATTTCGCACCTGGTTTCTTACTCAAAACGCCAATAGTCCCCCGTGACGCTGTCGCACTGAGGCCATCTCTTAAAATAAAACCGCAAACAATCTCTTGCCTAGGCCGCCTTTGAATCTGTGTGGCCATCACTTCCCGTCTGCCTGTATGCGTGTGTTGGTCACACCGTCCAGCGCACCGTTTGTGCTGAGAAGCTACATCTAATTGAGACAAATAATAACACACGGGCTGGAAAAAACAATGCTCTATACCAATCAATTTCCAATAGAGAAACCGTGACAGCTGCACTTAAAAGCCAAACTGGCCTTGCTGAGCCAGACAAAAGATCCGTCTAGCACAGCTCTCTGTGTCCAACAGAGCTCAGTCAAGGGCCACACAGCAGATCACAAGAGAGGGCATGATGGAGCTAGGTCTCCTCTAGCTGTTTGACCCTGCTGCCTCATAATCAATGATATATACTGCCTTGGAACATGGAGGTTCCAGTCCTAGCTGTCATAAAAGAACAACAGCACTCAGTCACTTAAACTCACTAATACCTCTAATCCTTTTAAAAAGTCGCCTCTTCCATGCATCTCAAAGCACCCTAAGAGGATGCTCTCTGATTTTTCCATTTCCCGGCACATCCTGTCGATTCATTCAATATTTATGATGCAGAACAATCTTACCATAAGCCCACGGAGGCCTGAGTAGATAGATCAGTCTGGAGAGGAAGAGGATCCCTATCGCATTTTAATGCAAGGGTAAACAATAAAATTGCAGGGGTTTTGAAAAAAGAAATTTGTCAGAAGAGAGAGCCAAAACAAAAACAACAACAACATCCAGTTCACTACATTTTGAAATTACATAAATGACAGCTGGAATAGCTCAGTCGGTAGAGCATGAAACTCTTAATCTCAGGGTTGTGGGTTCAAGCCCCACGTTGGGCAAAAGATCCCTGCATTGCAGGGGGTTGGACTAGATGACCCTCGTGGTCCCTTCCAAGTCTATGATTCTATGAAATGCAATTTGGATATCCAAAGAGCTGTGGTGAAGTAGGAAGCTTCAAGTCTCACCACCGCCATGGACAGACTACATGGCCTGAAGCACTTTCAGCTCCACTCCTTCTATCCGCAATGTGGTGAATATTAGTAATTCTGACTTTTCCCATGGTGGTTGTAAGAATTACAAGATAAAGCACAAGAAGCCCTTTGAATACCTCAACAGAGCTATGCAGATGTTGCACATTGCTACTCTATGGCAAGGCTTACCCTGGATAATGTTTGTCAAAGCTGATAAAAATAAAATGTATCTGTCAGGGAGTCTGTCTGTCAGAGACTTGTCTGCTCTGCTTTCATCTCAGGTATGCCTTCTTTTTCCGATACAGAGTTGGCCCAGTTAGCATCCACGGTCTAAATTTGCAAGGAATACACAGAATCCGGTGCCTTTTATGATGGTGACTAATTAAGTGAAGGTTGTAATAATGTAGGATTTCTGTTCTCCATCCCCCAGCGAAGTCCATAAAACGATCGGCAAAACCAATAAGAAACAAAGGACAAAGTAATTCTTAAGGACAAAGTAATTCTTCCAACGGCCAGAAAAAAATGGGTACAGCGCTAACACCTTTAAACGCAACTTGCTAATTTCTTCCCTCTTCAAATAATGTACAGCACCACCAGACAGAAAAAATATATATACCCTCGTCAAATGGAAAGAAATGGCTATCCGGATGTAGTTTTCTCTGAGGCGCAGCTATGAGCATGATCTATTATTTCAATAGTATCCACACACAATCAGTTGCACAATTTTAATTTTGATATTTTTTGTGTGTGTGTGATGTCACCCGGAGTTTCACGTGAAAGGGCAACGGGCGAAACGACCGTTTCCTCCCGAGCAAAAGGAACCTGCTCTCTTTTCCAATATGGAAGGGCACTTTCACCCACAACACCCGGCTCAGATTTACTTCTTCGGCTGGGTCTCCTCCCCGTGGCCTGCAGAACAGCCCGGATGCCCCAGCCATCGCCTCTCGCCATGCACAGCACTCTCCCCCTAATGCAACCCCTCCCTTATGGCGCTACTTTTTTGTAGTATCAGATTAATCTCCTTCCACAGCTGCAAGCTGGACTCCCATCTGACCGCATTAGATCCGCAGGGCTGCAATCACATTACTCCCCTCTTCATTGCAAGAGACCATGGGGCGGGGGGGGGGGGCGATGGGGCCGCTGCTGGTGGAATAAGTGGAAATGCCAACAGTTCCTATAGAGATATCTGCATAATATGACAGCTGGGGTGGGTCGGGGGGGGGGGCTGGCGAAGAGGAGGGAGTGGAAAATGTTTCCAGTGACAAAGCAGTAGCGATCCTCTCCCCCTGGCATTAAGAGGAAAGGGGGAGGGAAAACTGGACCTGATTTTCTGCAGGGTGGGGCTGTGGAAATGCCCAAGGGAGGGAGGGAGGGATTTTCATGCAAAATGTGTCCCAGAGAAGGAGGGAGGCAGGGAGGGATTCAGATGCATTTTGCTGCATTTCTGCCCAGGCATCATATATATATATATTTGGGGGGGGGGAGTTGGTGGGTTGGTGGAGAAGTGAAATAATTTAAGACACACGTCTGATCCAGATTCTTCCCCCAACCTTTGACGCAGGCACACTCATGCTTCTGAAAATAATAAAGACCTCCCCAAGGGAGAAATCACAATGGAGGCAGGTGAGGGGTGGGGACAGGTGAAGGTGGGGAGTGTCCTCACATCTAACATAGATAGGTAAATCAATGGGCAAAAGCGACTTTTTAAATGCATATTATGATCAGGAAGAATGCCCCCCCATCCGCTTTCCTCCTCTGTTCCCCAAGTGGATCCATTTGCACAAACCTGTTGAAGTATGAAGAGGGAGGGAGGGGGAGGGAGCTTGTCTGACCACCAGTCCCTCTCTTCCAAGCCACTGGGTGCAAAGAGGAGGAGGGCAGCGAAGGAGGGAGACAATGAGGCAGACCAGGGAGTAACCGACCACGCCTGTTTTGCAACCCACGGACCGTTACGCGAACCAGCAAACCGCCCAGGTCGCTCGCCGGGGATGCTGCGCCGCCGCGTCTCCTTTTATTGCGCCGTCTCCGGCTTCGTGCCACCCGCCTCTCCCGGACCTGGATCAACCCCTTATTGGCAATGCCAGACCTCGGTTCCCACCGATCGTCCCGGGGAGGCGCGTCGGGGAAACAGGGCGAGGCAGCAAGCGAGGGGGGCTAAGTTAGTCCTCGTCGCGCTGCTGCTCCTGCAGCAACGCGACGCTGGAAGCGTTTATTCGCAGGAGGAGAGCGGCATCTCGCCCGCCGGGCACCGTGACCCTCGAGGGCGGGCGAGCTCGTCCCTGCGGAAAGGGCTCCACCATCATCCGCAGACGCTGCAGCGCCACCACCGCGGCCCCTTTCCACGCAGCGCCCCCCTCCCCGCAACCAGCCCCACGGCATTAGTCACCCAGACAGAGCCAGGCGCAGATCGACGGCCGAGTGCCAACGTCTCTGGGATCCCCTGCGCCCCGATCCACAAGAGGGAGGCAATGCCCGCACCCCAAATCTATGCATAATAACCTTCTCCGTTCTCGCCCCGTTTGGCAAGCTGAAATGAAATCGCCTACCTCTCCTGGCGAGGGTCGTGGTGCTGATGGGGGGCGGGGGGGTGTCCAATCTCCTTCGCCCTTGTATGCAATGCGGCGCGCTCCCTCTCTCTCAGCAGTGGCGGCGGCGGCGAAGTGCAGGAGGAGGAGGAGGAGGAGGTGGGTGGGTGGCGATGATGATGGTGGAGGTGGTGATGATGCAGCAAGAGGCAGCAGCAGCCTCTCTGGCTGGAGCTGGCAGAGAGAAGGAGGGAGGGAGGGAGGGAAGGAGGGGGCAGGCTGAGAAGAGAGGAGATCCGAGCAGCAGGCAGCGGCTCCGCGGAGGAGGAGGCTAGCAATGGATGGCGGCGGGTGGCGTTTAGGGAGGAGGGGGGGGGAATTCAAGGGAGTGGACGGCAGGAATCCGCAGCCAGCCAGCCGGTCTGCCCGCCCCCTCCGATGCCCGCCCGCACAGCGACAGCTGCACTGATTGAGAGAGGAGAGGAGGGGAAAGGGGGCGGGGACAGAACGCTCGTACTCCTGCGCGTACGCTCGGGCGCGCACATACGGACAGCCGCGCGCCCGCGCGCGCTTCACAATGGAGACGCACGCGCGCGCGCGCGGTTGCCCAGCGAATAAGGGAGCAGGGAGGATGAGGGCGCGCGGCGGGGGAAGCCGATGGCCGCGGAGTGAGGGCTCTTTCCCCGCTTTACGCAGCGGACGAGACTTCCACACGCATAACGCGTGCACGAAAACATGTGTGAGCCCAATGACACCAAAGGGGGGGCGAGGGTGGAGGCGCGGATTCTTTTACTCCCCTCAGCCGAGGCTGTGCTCGCCACGGTCCCGGAGTAGGACTTCGCGCCCTTGAGCGCATCATCCTTGGAGCCCCCTTCTGACTGGGACAGTCCGGGAGGGGCAAGCTCTCGCGGCCGGCCTGGGATGTACCACATCTTCACGTTTCAGGTGGTGGGGGGCGCGCGCGAAGGAGGCGGAATAGCCCTCCTCCCGCAGCGGAATAGCCCTCCCCTGCGCGCCGGAGAGAAGGCGGCAGGCGCCAGCGGTTCATCATCCCCGCGCGTCCCGCGTGTAGGCGCTGCTTGGTGGAGTGGGGGAGGGATTGTTTTGCGTGGAGCTCGGGGTGACGCGGCCCAGCCACCGCTTGACCACTTCGGCGAGGGCCAAACCTTGTAAAGAGGCCAAAGTCCTGGTTTCCCATCAGCCCCTGGTTTTTGCCGCCGCCCGCCCCCCCGCCCGTAGGCAGCCAAAGGGGCTGCAGTCTGAAGCAGAATCCTTGTGCGAAGGAGGGAGAGGGGCTTCTTGACCCTTTCATCGCTGGCATTATTATTATTATTATTATTATTTGCACTGCCTGTGTATTTTTATTATTATTTATTAAATTCCTATCATTCCTTCCAAGAGATTTCCTCTCGGAATCACAGAATGTACCCATATCACTTCCTTTGCTGGACGTAACAAATAACATTAAAATGTAAATGGTCTGTTGTGAGTGTTTTTAGTGGGGAAATGGCTCCAGTTGGGGGTTCCGTTTCCTATACAGCCACCTTGATTTTATTGTCACAGAGAGAGAGAGAAGCTACACGTGATTCTGAAGACAGCATGGGATACTCATTTTGAGTAAACAAGGAAGCCGCTTTCACTAGAATGCAGCTTTCCTTGCTCTGTGGGGGGTGGGATTTAGCTCCAAAATAATATGTCCCAACTGCTCTTGAGCTCACATAAGGAAAATGTGTATAAATGTCACTGGCATCCATCCATTCCGAGATGGTGAAGTAAAAAACTGCTGTGTTGCCAGCACTGAAGGGACCTCCCCGGGGTGCAAGCCTGGGCAGGGTGCATGGAGGCCCTGGGCAACCCAGATGATAAGACCCCTTCTCTGCCTCGCTGATATGGTCCAAAGGAAAGCAGAGCAATGCGTTTGGCACCAGCTTGGCTGCAGGAGTTGCTGGAAGGAGGTGTACAAGATGGCATCCACTGGCGTCGCAAGGGGGGGGGGCGGTACGCCCCGGGTTCCAGGCGAGTAGGGGGTGACAGTTGGGCTGGCCCCACCCTGCGCGGGGCCCGCCCACCAGCGCCGCTGCTGCTCCTGCGGCACCCTTGCAAGCCGCCGCGCCAAAAGCAGCAGCGGCGGGGCACCCCCCCGAGCCGCCGCACGCGATCGGCGGCTCGGGGGGGTGCCGCTGCTGCTTTTGGCTCGGCGCTTCCCAAGGGCGCCACGGGAGCAGCAGCGTCCCGGTGACGGAGTGCGCATACGCGGCATTTCGCGCATGCGCACTCCGCCGTGATGTTGCGTCGTAACATCACGACGCAACGTCGCGGCGCCCCGCCCCCAGGGGAAGCCTCCGTTTGCCGCCCCGGGTGGCGAGGAGGCTTCCTCCGCCCCTGATGGCATCCAACCGCCTTAGGGACGAACCACTCTGGATTTGTGCAGGGTTTATTCCTGAGCCTTTTCTTCTCCCAAAGATATTGTGCAAGGCAGGTTTAGGATCAGAGTTTTCCTTCTAGATGGGCTACCTTCCTAGGTTGACAAGTCCCATCTTCCCCTCACTTCCCTCTACGCCACGTGCTGTAACCACATTTTCGGCTGTTGGACCTGTCTGCTCAATCCGCCAGAACCTGTCTTTGCATGCAGGAGAAGTCCCTAACTCACTGAAGGTTCGAGACTCATCAGCTACCGTCACCTGGCTTAGTCCAACAGTTGAAGTTGTTTCCCAAGGTGCGACCGCTGTCACATGCTGGCAGCGTCTAGGAGCTACATTTGAGAGCTGAATACAGGGTGGGGGATGGTCAAAGGTGGACAAACTACCCCAGAAGGAGCATGATGTGTCACCCACCAAAGGTACTACCCTTCCGCTAACACCCCATTCATTTTAATAAACAATAAAAAGGCTGTAAACAAACACGCATATGGAGCTGTCAGCCCCAGACATACCAGAAGCAACATGCAAAAACAGAACTAAGAGCTAATTTTAATAACCACTTCGGAATCCATATTCCACTTCCTTTGACGTTGGAGCAGAGTACCTGTGTGCTTAAAGTGATGAGGGAAGTTGTTGACTAGGTTCCTCACAGCACCTTTGGGGAGGTTTTATGAGTCACCGTTGCTAACAAGCAGTGTGAGCCTCCCACAAGGCTCCGTCAAAGAACCGCTTATCTATACCATCCTCATCCCCTCAAGATTTCAGGGCATTTCTCAGCTGTGCTTGCGAGATTTGTACCTCTGTTCATTTTTATTTTTTAAAAAATAATTTTTATTGGTTTTTACAATTTTGAAAGCACATAACATATCGGTTAAATTTTCATACTTCCCCCCTCTCACCGTGGGAAGCTCATATCCATCCCCCCCTCTCACAGAGGTGTACACGTTCATTATACATTTAACCTTACTAATATTTTCCCGTAACATTGCTTGTTCCTGGCCCAATTTGTAGGCCAGGCATTTCTAATTTTCTCAATTTCATATTTCAATTGACTTCCTCACATCCTCCACTGTTGAATTCATAATAAATCATCTTTTATCAGGTTCATACATCTTTTGATACATCATCAAGTACATAGGTAAATTTACTTATTAATCCTAGATTCACACCTAAGCATCCAGATACTTCTGCTATTTGTACCTGTGTTCAGGCCCCTTTTCCCTGACAAGAGCTGTAATTGCTTGTGCACCCAGTCAAATGCCTGGTGCTGCTTTTTAGATGAGCTCTTTGGGATGTATGTCAAAGCAAAAGATGTGCAGAACAGTACCTAGTTCAGTGGACTCAGCACAGGTATCCAGTACTGCTGGGGGGGAATAGGGACATTCTAGGATCAAATCAGAAGCTGGGGTGGCTTTTGTAATTCCGTGACTGTCCCTAGAAAATCGGGACACCTGGAGGGTTTGTGTCAGCCGCTACTGCAGGTATCTTCTGTGTGTGAATCACAATCGCTGCTTTTTGCACACTGCTGTTTTACTTGGCTGTGGGAACTGTTGCATTTCCTTTTGAAACGTCTTGAAGCAGGCACATAACAGCTTATGTTTCCCTGTTTATCCGGATAACACTGGGCTGTATACTAACCCTGTACAATGATTAGTTCCAAATCCACCCAGAATCCTTTGTGGTAAATGCAACGACGCTGAAGTTTTAGTGTAATAAAACACATAAGGCTACAACTCAATTCTGCAGAAAGTAGACTTTTTACAGGCTTTATTTATTTGAAAGGGTGGTAAAAGTATTGGTTGGCTCTCATGGATAATTAATAATAATAATAATAATAATAATAATAAAATTTTATTTATACACCGCCCTTCCCAGCCAAGACCGGGCTCAGAGCGGCTAACACCCATAAAATCACAACAAAACATACAAAACAATCAATTAAAATGCAAGTTAAAATACGATTTAAATTTTAAAATGCAGCCTCATCTTTAAGTAGCCCACCAATCAAACAGGGTTAAGGTTAATTAAGGTTGCCATTATGAAAGTTTGAGGGAAAAGAGACAGGGAAATAGAGCATGTTGGCTTTCAGGAATTTTTTCAGCCACCTTAGGACATATTTTTTTTAGTGATGTTCATTCCCCTCCAAATGCAGATTCTGTGAGTATGACATGTGCAAGGTGGGCATTTAAAATTTTGTAAGTACAGTCATAGCTTGGTTCTCGAATTTAATCCGTTCCGGGAGTCGGTTTGACTCCCAAAACGGTTTGAAAACCAATGCACGGCTTCCGATTGGCTGCAGGAGCTTTGGACATTTGGCTTCCAAAAAACATTCACAAACCGGAACACTCACTTTCAGATCTGCAACGTTCGGGAGCCAATTTGTTCAACAACTAAGGCGTTTGACTACCAAGGTACCACTGTAGTCTCTAGAAATTCGAAAAATTCAAATCTGCCCTTTGAGTGGCTGATCAACAACATTTTGGGCAAGAGGCCTAATAATATCCTGATTCTCCTGAACATACTGCCTCCCCACAGGAGGATATCCAATATGTAATTCTGCCATTTCTCACTGAGTTGTTATTTACAGGTAGGCAGCCGTGTTGGTCTGCCGTAGTCGAAACAAAATTAAAAAATTCCTTCCAGTAGCACCTTAGAGACCAACTAAGTTTGTTCTTGGTATGAGCTTTCGTGTGCATGCACACTTCTTCAGATAGTTGTTATTGGCATCTATTTGTCTCGGGAGACAATGGCATACCCTCCAACATTTATCCGATGAAAAGGTAAAGGTAAAGGGACCCCTGACCATTAGGTCCAGTCATGTCCGACTCTGGGGTTGCGGCGCTCATCTCGCTTTATTGGCTGAGAGCCGGCGTACAGCTTCCGGGTCATGTGGCCAGCATGACAAAGCCGCTTCTGGCGAACCAGAGCAGCGCACGGAAACGCCGTTTACCTTCCCGCCGGAGCGGTTCTTATTTATGATATTTATGATTTATGATGTTTTATTCCTTTATGGTTTTATTGGTGGGCTACTTAAAAATGAGGCTGCATTTTAAACTTTAAATTGTATTTTAACTTGCATTTTAATTGATTGTTTTGTATGTTTTGTTGTGGTTTTTATGGTTGTTAGCCGCTCTGAGCCCGGTCTTGGCTGGGAAGGGCGGGGTATAAATAATTTATTATGATTATGATTATGATTATGATTATTATTATTATCTACTTGCACTTTGACATGCTTTCGAACTGCTAGGTGGGCAGGAGCTGGGACCGAGCAACGGGAGCTCACCCCATCGCAGGGATTCGAACCGCCGACCTTCTGATCAGCAAGCCCTAGGCTCTGTGGTTTAACCCACAGCGCCACCTGGGTCCCCCATCCGATGAAAAAGGGCCACCCTATTCAACAACAACAACATTTTATATTTATACCCTGCATCTTACTGGGTTACCCTAGCCACTCTGGGCTGCTTCCAACATATATAAAAACATAAGGGAACATTAAAAGTTAAAAAACTTCCCTATACAGGGGTGCCTTCAGGTGTCTTCTAAAAGTTGTAAAGTTACTTATCTCATTCGTTCAGGGGTTGCATAACTCCATACCCTCCAACATCCAACATTTCTCCAATGAGAACAGGTATGCCCTAAGGAAAAGTGGGGCATTCCGGGATCAAAGAAGAAACCGGTACGGCTTCTGTAATTCCGGGACTGTCCCTGGAAAATAGGGACACTTGCAATGGAGAAGTGTGTTTTTAAGGGTGAAAGTACTTACTACAGAATGTGCTGGATGAGGGAAGAGGGTGATCAACAGCCCAGATCTGGGAAGCGATGGTGTGCAGCACCAACAATTCCCATGACCTTGGTAAGGTCAAGCTGGGCCTTCTGGGTTGCAGCCTTCAGAAAGGCCTTGGCGGTTGAAAACAGCGAAAGATGCCCAGCGAATATTTGGCAGTTCTGCTTCAGCAATATTATAAACATCTCCACAAGAACATGGAAGAACACAATGGCTGGGCTTACCCTAGAGGAAATGGTACTTCATCAGGGCGTAACTTGTTTAAATAATCTCTTAATTAAAAGGGGGGAATTTGGATAGATGCTGAATATCTTTTTAGAGCAGGAAAAATAATGGAATGGTCAACTCCAAGTTCATGATATGCTGATGGCCCTACATGACTTATTTTGTTAGGCAAAACAAGAGGGTCAAAAAGAGAGGACATCACTCTTCCAAAAAGCATGGAGCTTGTACCTTTTCGTGAAGAGCTATTACCGGTACCTGCTTCTATTGCATCTATAACTATCAGATAGATAGATAGATAGATAGATAGATAGATAGATAGATAGATAGATCTCCAGACTGAGAGAGCGCCCAGGTACTGTAGTATAATAACCACATTAAACAGTCATGCCCTCACCCAAAGAATCCTGGGAAATTTAGCTTGCCAAGGGTGATGAGAGTCATTAGGAGACCCCTATTCCCCTCACCAGAGCTACACTTGTCAGAGTAGTTTAACAACCAATCCCTCTTCCCAGGGAACTTTGGGAATTGTAATTCTTCAAGGGGAATAGCGTTCTCTCCGCAACCCTTAACAAACTGCCATTCCCAAAATTCTCAGAGCGGGGGAGCCATGTTCAAAGTGGTTAAAATACTGCTTTAAACCTATAGTGCAGATGGGGCTCACTTCTGTGGACCAGCCTTGAGAGAGATGGGTCATCTCTTTTCAGGGCTTCTGTTCTCACTTGGCGGGGAAGGTGAAAAAAGAGGATTCCATCAGGAGTTAAGTGTGGGATTAATGCAATCAACCAGTAGATTAATCAATTAAAGTTTGGTTTTTTAAACCTTGCTGTTGAATGTTAATTGATAAGGGCAGATTTTAACCCATGTGGCTGAGTTTATACTGGCTTGCTTCTGAGGCCAGCATGTTACAGTAATGGGGAATAAAATATTAAAGATAGCCTTCCTTCTAACAAGTAATGGTAGCAGTAGCCTATTAAATTGTAAGTGGTTTTTATTATTTTTTTCCGGTACGTTACATGCACCGTCTGTGAGTTAGGGATTTCCTCTGGAAGTGAAGAAAGGCCCTCATGGATTGAGAGGATGAGACCAATAGTAGGCCCAACCGTCAAGAAAGTGATTTCTTCACATGCTGTAGAGCAGGCATGTCCAACAGGTAGCTCGTGATCTACCGGTAGATCATTGGACGTCTGTGGTAGATCACTGGCTCCCTCCAAAGAAGCTAAAAAACTTTGGCTCCCCTAAAAAAAGCTCAACATCTTTGCCCTGCACCCCTAAAATGACCTGAACCACCAAAAATAGGGCTTTTCTTCCTAAATAAAACTCAACATCACTTTCCTCTTCCCTAAAGAAGCTCATCAACTTTTACGTGAACCCCTCAAAACAGGGCTTTCCTTCCTTAAAAAAACCTCAACAACTTTGATCTGAACCCCCAAAAAGGGGGTAGATCACTGCCAGTTTTTAACTCTGTGAGTAGATTGCAGTCTCTTGGAAGCTGGCCACCCCTGCTGTAGAGGAAATGAGGGGCAGATGGGGGTCATCGACCTGGGACAGTAGCCTATCTAAGAGAAGGAAAACTCTGATCATTAACCTCTGCTGCCTTGTGGGAAATATTCAGGAGGAGACAAGGAGTATCAAATCCAGAGTGGAGTCCCTAAGATAGTTGGATGTAAGCCTCCTTCTGACAACTCCTGCAGCCAAGCTGGTGCCAAATGTATTGCTCTACTTTTCTTTTGACCACACCAGTGAGATCGAGAGAGGGGTATTGCCATCCAGGCAGTTATCTTTCCACAAGGGCCAACATTGATGCCGAAATCCAGCATCGCCTGAGCTCTGTGCGTGCAGCTTTCTCCCAATTGAAGTGCAGAGATTTTGAGCACTGGGATATTTGCTGGGAAACCAAAAGGTTTGTGTAACACTCTATATGATATATACTGTATAGTGAATCAACAGAGATGCCTGCCTTTTTTTACTCCCCTCGAGGCCGTGCCAATGGTGTCTGTTGGAATAAGCTCCCACATTTCAGAATCTTGAATTCTTGTTTAATAGTCCAATGTTTGTTGACTCACCATCTTAGTCAAGGTGGCTTTGCAAATGCATCACATATTTCCCAGCTTGCAAGAATGAAAGATGGCAAAGTTTTGTATGAAGAACTTAAATCAGATTTTTTTAAACATGACAAGTAAAGCTATCTTCTGATGGTCGGTCTACAATGAAGGTTTATGTCGCGTGTATAAACCATATAACCCAGAGAGCATACACTGGAGGTGACATCTGAGGTGGTTGGAATACTTCCACAGGAAAATAATGTATGTTCATTTTAAATACATTTCCCATGGGAAGAAGTTTATTTCCATTGCAAACATAAAACCAGCTTTGTTTTGGCTAAAGCTCCATTGCAGAAGAACCCTTATCGTATGGGGCTTGGGTGTTTGGATGTAACTTTGATCTAAATTCATGCAGTCATAAAGCTAAAAGGGATGTGTTTATTAGTGCTTAGTTATGCCAAAACTTTCCCTGCTATGCTCTCAGAGTTGAAAAGGCCCTTCAGTATCTTCCAATTTATGCTGGCTCCATTATATCAGAGTCAGAATTGGTTGCTCACCACCTTCTCTGGAACCTGAAGAAGCCAAACCAGATATATATCCGAGAACCAGAAAATGCATGGGGCTTCATTCAGTCCTGGAAAAGGCTCAGATCAAGCTAGACTGCAGGAGTTCATAATGCCTGGCAACATTTCACATGAGAGCTGTGCCTTGTTGAACAGGAACCTAACAAAGCCAAATACACATAGCTGTCAACTTTCGGATTTGAAAATAAGGGATCAGCAGCCTCACCTGTCCCGGGGACAGTCTACGGTTCTTGGGGACAGTCCACGCCGTGCTAAGCCCCCCAGGCTACAAATTAATTTACACCAGGCTACACACCATCCTCTTTCCCAACCTCAGGGTCTCTTTTCCAGGGAGTCTTCTCTTCTCATGCGATGCTTCAGGATCTGTCCTTCCAGTGAGCAGCCAGGGCCGATGTCCTTCAGAATGGATCGGTTTGATCTTCTTGCAGTCCACGGGACTCCAGCACCACAATTCAAAAGCGTCAATTCTTCATGGGGGGATTGATCAGGCTCACTCTTTTGGCTCTCTGGCATCCATTAATGACTTATTATACAAACGTGTTGCAGACTTTGCATCCTTTAACACTCTTTTGGAAGGAGTGTATTTGTGGGCTGGGCCAGAGTGGTTGATTTTACATGCAAGCAAAGCACAAACAGTGCTGTTGTCTAATGACATCCTATTCTCTGTAACTATTGGTGAGCAACACAGCTGAGGAGCCTCCCTGGCCGGCAGGGAGGGAGAGGAGCTGCTTCCTTTGAAATCCGGAAAATTTACAGGATATCTAACAATCCGGGATAGCAGCAGGAAACGGGGCTGGAAAAAGGGAATTTCCTGCAAAAAAAGGGAAACAGCAAAAAACAACAACCCGGTGCTGGAATAAGGGGATTTCCCACAAAAAAAGGGGAAGGTTGACAGCTATGCAAATACATTGGATGAATCCTTTCCTGATTTCTTGGGAAAGGCACCCCTGTTTGATTTCTGCCTGTCTTGCAGCTGTTACAGAGGCTGGGTGTGTGTTATTTCATCCATGACTCCACACTGCAAATAGCAATCGTAACAACACATAGTGGCATACAAGCCCTGCTCCCCTCACTTCACCGGTGAGTACTTAACTGTTCTTTAACAGAAATGCAACAATTGCAACAGCCTTTAAAGCATTTCAGCAGTATAACCAGTTGCATAGTTTCCTGTAATATTCCCATAGTTATCATTTCTTCTGCTTTTCCATGGTGCGCTGCCTTGCCCCAATAACTGTATCAAGTTGAGATAATCTTAAGCGTTCCACATTTGTGAAATCTATGGAGATGCGATTCTTTTTGACGGGCAAAAGTCCTGACAGACAGTTTGATTCTTCCTCTAGACAGATGCAAATAAATAACCTTTGCCCTTATGATCCAGTGTGTCCACTGTTTTCATGTCTCATGATAACGACAACTACAAAAACATAAGGAACATTTCTGAAAGCTCTAGATCAGTCTTTTCCAACTTGATACGTCCCAAATGCTTTGGACTACAACTCCCATCAGCTCCAACTAGTTGTAGTCCAAAACATTCTAGGGCACCAGGTGACCAAATGCTGTGATGTCCATCTTTTTATAACATATTTTTCCTTTATTTTCATCCTGTCTTCATAGGCAGAACCAGAACAGGGTAACCTCTGCCCCCGCAATGATGAACCCTCTGTGACGACTTGAAGGAAAGTCACAAATTATAAAATATACCCTAAACATGCTTGTCATCCTTGGGCTAAACAAGGTTCTCTACCCACAGTTTAAGTGTGTGGCTGTGAGAAATTGTTTCCCCAACAGCAGTGATATTACAGACAAATTTACTTAAAACAGGAAAACATGTGCCTGCTTTCAGCCTTCCAAGAGGATTTGTCCATAGGACACTTTGCAATCTCCATTCAACAGATTTTCTATATGTAACATGGTTTGCATTTTAGTGTTCTGTAAAGGTAAAGGTAAAGGGGACCCCTGACCATTAGGTCCAGTCGCGGACGACTCTGGAGTTGCGGCGCTCATCTCGCTTTATTGGCCGAGAGCCGGCGTACAGCTTCCGGGTCATGTGGCCAGCATGACTAAGCCGCTTCTGGCAAACCAGAGCAGCGCACGGAAACGCCGTTTACCTTCTCGCCAGAGCGGTACCTATTGATCTACTTGCACTTTGACGTGCTTTCGAACTGCTAGGTTGGCAGGAGCTGGGACTGAACAACAGGAGCTCACTCCTTTGCGGGGATTCGAACCGCCGACCTTCCAATCGGCAAGCCCTAGGCTCTGTGGTTTAACCCACAGCGCCACCCGCGTCCCTGTGTTCTGTAGGAACAGCTAAACAATCTGAAACCCTCTTTCACTGTGAGCTTGTGATAATATGGAAATTATCTCTGGAAGGACGCAGGCAAGACTATATTTGCGCAGTTGGAAGCCATGTGTTTGATTTCAAGTCAGTGGTGGCACCAGAAAAAAAATAGCAACGACAGGGGGAGAGACTTTGTGACTTATGTATGATGAACTAAAACCAGTTGCTGTAGGTCTGAAAAGCAAGAGGGGGTTAATAGCAATCATAGGATTAAAAAGTGCACTCTATGTCCATATGTTTGTTTTTCCACAATTTCGGTACATGCACATTATGGAAGAGGGCTTCCATGCTCATGTCCTGTTTCTGAGCTTCCCAGAGACATCTAATTGATTATATAATGGAATTTTTCCCCTGGCAGTTACCTGAGTGGCTTACATTTGGATATGATTTTCACCTGGCATTTCCTTGTCCATCCTCCCACAATTATATGACTTTGATTGTGATTCATTTTTAGTTGTTTTGTTGTAGTGATTTACAGAAGAAGGTGGTTTTACTTATGACTTTGCAATTGTTTTGCTGACGATTTGCGGATTGTTCCATATGATTTGACATTGCAGTTGTGGCGTTCTGTTGTGCTATTGAAATTTATTGTTCGTAAGCCACTTTGTGACTCGTACGAGTGAAAAGCGGCATAGAAATACGTATAACAAATGAAATGAAATGAAACTATTTGCCGTCCCAAGCAAACCTGCCTCTGTAGAAACAGTTTCATGGTTTAAAAAGTCTGCATCAAACAACAAAAGAAGAAAAGAAAAAGAAAAAGGACAAAAGGACAATCTGGTAGCAGCACGAAGAAGAAGAAGAAGAAGAAGAAGAAGAAGAAGAAGAAGAAGAAGAGGCGGCGGAGGAGTTTGGATTTGATATCCTGCTTTATCACTACCTGAAGGAGTCCCAAAGCGGCTAATAATCTCCTTTCCCTTCCTCCCCCACAACTCTGTGAGGTGAGTGGGGCTGAGAGACTTCAGAGAAGTGTGACTAGCCCAAGGTCACCCAGCAGCTGCATGTGGAGGAGCGGAGACGTGAACCCGGTTCACCAGATTACGAGTCTACCGCTCTTAACCACTACACCACACTGGCTGGATGCAGCATATATCATTTTCAGATTTCCCGATGATAGAGAAGCTCTGGATTTAGCAGGGACAAAGTTTGGGGCAGCAACTATTTACAGTTAATGTTGTATGGATGAGAGATGGTTAAAGGAAACATGTAGGGTTACATATTCCACATTAGACTGAGGTATGGATGAACCCTTAGTTATCCTCTTCTTGGATATGGGCTTCCTTTGGTTTAGGCCAGGCATCCCCAAACTTTGGCCCTCCAGATGTTTTGGCCTACAACTCCCATGATCCCTAGCTAACAGGACCAGTGGTCAGGGATGATGGGAATTGTAGTCCAAAACATCTGGAGGGCCGAAGTTTGGGGGTGCCTGGTTTAGGCATCAGAATGTTTTGCTTCTTAGCTTACCGCTGCTTGTACTGTATACCTAATACTGAAAACTGCCCTGTTCTTACCAAGTGATTACCCAGCCCCTGCCTATCTTCCAGCAACCACGTGCCATGTTATTTTTAATTTGCAGCTGAAAGGGTATGCTGGGGAGGGTGGTGGAAGCAGGAAATAATCTTGCAAATAAACAAAAGATACATAACAGGGCGGATCCCTAGCCTGCTGTAAATGAAAACTTTCCTTTTGGAAAGAACAGAGTTATATTTAAATTCTGGTTCTTTCCCCAGGAGAAAACGAGAGGGGTGTGTCCGTCAGTCCGCTGCATTTCAAGATTCCATTTGGACAAAGAGCTCAGTCAGGAGGACCAGACAAAGAGTTGTGCCCTGGACTTCAACTCCCTCCGCTCCAGTGAAAAAATATTTTATCTTTCAAAAGCTAGAAGATCAGAGAAATACACACAGGCCACACCAGTGCGCTGCAATCACCACCAACAGATCAGATAAGCTCCTTGGCCAGGTGTATTATAAACATCATTTCAAAAATCTGAAAAGTGTTTGTTTGGTTTGAATCTGAATACTGAAAGAATAAGCTTTCTTGAAATGGCCCAAGTAGTTAAGACTCAGTTATATAACAGGCAGGAACGGTGTTTTGGGGAAGGGCTGTAGCTCAGGGTGTGAGAGCATCTCCTCTGCATGCCAGGTTCAATCTGTGACATCTTTGCATAGGGGCATAAGAGCCAACTTCTAGAGGCTGTGGGGGCTTTGGCCCCCCCACAATAAAATATTTGAGGGGGCCGGGCCCCTGAAAAGCTGATGGGCATTCCCATCACATCACTTGGGGAGACAAGCGAACTAATACCAGTGTACTGGAAGAAGCAAAGAAAACCAGTGTCAAAGCAATGATTCTTCAACATCAACTTCGTTGGACTGGTCATGTTGTGCGGATGTCTGATTACGGTCTTCCAAAGCAACTACTCTATTCCGAACTTAAAAATGGGAAGCGTAATGCTGGTGGTCAACAAAAGAGGTTTAAAGACTCTCTCAAGGCAGATTTTTAAAAATGTAGTATAAACACTAACAATTGGGAAACACTGGCCTGCGAGCGCTCCAGTTGGAGAACAGCCTCTACCAAAGGTGTCATGGGCTTTGAAGACACTCAAACTCAGGACGCAAGGGAGAAACGTGCTAAGAGGAAGGCACGCTTGGCAAACCCTCACCGTGATCAACTCCCACCCGGAAACCTATGTCCCCCCAGAATTGGCCTCCACAGTCACTTACGGACTCATTGTTAAAACTGTGTTTATGGAAGACAATCTTACTCGGCTATGAGTGATACCCAAAGAAGAAGAAGTGCACTACGTCATGTGATTGATTATGCGGTGTAGGGCTTACCTGGGCCCCCACAATATTTTATTCAAGTTGACACCCCAAGGTAGGGGTAGGAGGAAACCCTGGTGAGCCACTTCCAACAGCCAAGAGGCCAATTTTTATTGCGCTTTCATGATGATTTGTGCTCACGATGCTCTCGGGGTGGTCACACACAATGCTGCTTCCAGTACTCTTTGTGCCTGCGAAACCTTTGGGGCTGGCTGCACAGTCCATGCATATCCTGTAACTTCCTGCTGAAATCATGAAACGCTTTACACCACGCTAGGGGCTGCCAACCCTGCGAGAGTCACAAGTATCTGAGGGTTAGCAAGTAGTTTGGTGATGAAGACAAACCTGCCCCTCCCACTTGCCTACTTCTTTTTTTCCTGGTGACGGATCATGGACAGTATTGGACCAGTCATATGGCTATGAATAGCACTGATCTTGTTTTAAATAATTCACGGGCAAGTTCTCATGCCCACTGGTGGATTGTTATAAGGGTCACTGACTACCACCGGGAGGAATGTGGTTGCAATTTGTAGCCTGGGTTTGTTCTGCTTTGGATTCCACCTGTTGGAACTCACTAAACCTTTTCCTGCTTGATCAAAGCAGTGGTTCCAGGGAACATTTGGAGGTCGTTCATGCCCCTAGGGCCTAATCCAAGGTCCCCAGTAGTCAAGCGGCGTTAGTTGGGTAGATGTTAATAAGCTTTGGATCAAGGCCATAAATATGCAAGGCCATGCCTGGGCGGAAAACAAAACGGCAGGAGTTCTAAGAAGGGAAAATGCCTACTGGGGATTGTCAAACTAGGGACAGATAACAGTCCCTCCCCCTCCCCCCCCCCCGTTTATATACATTATTTACACAATGGGCCCCATGTGATTGGCTAATTCCGGGATACTCCTGTAGGCCAATCAGGTTGCGGATTCACTTCCACCTGGAGCTGGATTGGGTGGCTCCTGCGGACCAATCAGACTGCTGCATTCTCAATCCTATTGTTCTAGGACCAATCAGACTGCTGCATTCTCAATCCTATTGTTCTAGGACCAATCAGACTGCTGCATTCTGGATCCTATTCAACTCAGTACATAACAGCTGGCTGCTAGCAAGTGTGGAAGAGGTGGAGGTTGAGGAGGAGGAGGAGGAGGAGGAAGAGGAAGAGGAGGAGGAGGAGGAGGAAGAGGAGGAGGAGGAGGAGGAGGAGTTTGGATTTGATATCCCGCTTTATCACTACCCGAAGGAGTCTCAAAGTGGCTAACATTCTCCTTTCCCTTCCTTCCCCACAACAAACACTCTGTGAGGTGAGTGGGGCTGAGCGACTTCAAAGAAGTGTGACTAGCCCAAGGTCACCCAGCAGCTGCATGTAGAGGAGCGGAGACGCGAACCCGGTTCACCAGATTACGAGTCCACCGCTCTTAACCACTACACTACACTGGCTCTCACACTGGAAAAGGGGAAGGGGGAGTCTCACCCCCGTCAGGATGCATTCATGTTGCATGTAGCCTCCAATGTAGGCACATGTGAAAAGTGACGCACTTACTTTGCATTACGAGAGTCGAACTCCTGATAGCAAGAATACAGAGCAAGCAGCAGAGCGAATGGGCTCCTCTGGTGAGCTGCACCCGCTGCCAAATTGTATAAGATCTGCCAGAGGCTAATGTTATAATTCTCAAATCCCCAAGCGTACAATATCTTTCTTAGGAATCCTGTCAGTTTCAGTTTCTCTCCGTTCCACCCCCCTTCCCCCAGTGCTCAGTTCAGTTCCTCGCATTTCGGCGTCAGCTTACGCGGATCGTCTCCTCATGAAAATATGTTGGCGTTTTTCTGTGAATTTCTTCCAATGTGCAAGGTTTTCTACGCAAGCAGATTTCTCTTAACGTAGTGCAATTTTGTATGTTGTTCTCACATATTTTATGCATACTTTCCCCTGATATAGGCATCGCTTAACACTTTTTCGATTGGCGGACTCCATAAAAAAATTCAGAGCAGTGCGAGTTTCAAAGGATAGCTGCGTTTCGGTTGGCGTGTTGTTTTGGGGAGTGGGAATTGGGTAGGTTGTCATTCAAATGTGAACCAAACTGCATTTCTCCCCCATCCTCTTTTCAGAGGATTTGCACAATCGTGCTCTTTTGCCTAAAGACTCCTGTCCTCCTAGGTTTTACCTGACTCAGGTGTATCATGTGCCATCAAAGCACACCAGCCAGATGCTGGTCAATCATATTTTTGGAGTAAAGGTAAAGGGACCTCTGACCATTAGGTCCAGTTGCGGACGACTCTGGGCTTGCGGCGCTCATCTTGCTTTATTGGCCGAGGGAGCCGGCGTACAGCTTCCGGGTCACATAGCCAGCATGACTAAGCCGCTTCTGGCGAACCAGAGCAGCGTACGGAAACGCCGTTTACCTTCCCGCCGGAGTGGTACCTATTTATCTACTTGCACGTCGTAATTTCAAACTGCTAGGTTGGCAGGAGCTGGGACTGAGCAACAGGAGCTCACCCTGTTGCGGGGATTTGAACTGCTGACCTTCTGATTGGCAAGCCCTAGGCTCTGTGGTTTAACCCACAGCGCCACCCGCATCCCATTTGTAGGAAGTGCCTTATTCACCTAGCCTTGCTCATCCAGGTGTGTGTTGGATAACACACCTTGAAACCCATTGATTGGAGTGCATAAAGGTCAACCAATCTGACTCGGCACAGGCTGCTTCTAGTAATTTTAATATAAGTTGGAACTTGAGAACAGTCCTTATAATGGATGTGTTTTGGTTTTGTTTCTTAGGAGAGGAAGATAGCCTGTTGAATTTATAGGCTATGGGGATCTGGGGGGGAAGGACCGCAGCTGATACTGGCAAAGACACAAGGAGCTATTTTGATTTCTCGCCCCACCTTTAGTTACGGTAATAATTTATTATTTATATCCTGCCCATCTGGCTGGGTTTCCCCAGCCACTCTGGATGGCTCCCAACAGAATATTAATGATAATAAAAGAGCGACGGAACATCAAACATTAAAAACTTCACTAAACAGAGCTGCCTTCAGATGTCTTCTAAAAGTCGGATAGTTGTTTATTTCTTTGACATCTGAAGGGAGGGTGTTCCACAAGGCGGGGGCCACTACTGAGAAGGCCCTCTGCCGGGTTCCCTGTAACCTCACTTCTCGCAGTAAGGGAACCACCAGAAGGCCCTCGGCGCTGGACCCCCGTGTCCAGGCTGAACGATGGGGGTGGAGATGCTCCTTCAGGTATACTGGGCCAAGGCCATTTAGGGCTTTAAAGGTCAGCACCAACACTTTAAATTGTGCTTGGAAACGTACTGGCAGCCAATGTAGGTCTTTCAGGACTGGCGTTATGTGGTCTCGGCGGCCACTCCCAGTCACCAGTCTAGCTGCCGCATTCTGGATTAGTTGTAGTTTCCAGGTCACCTTCAAAGGGAGCCCCACGTAGAGCGCATTGCACTTAAATCTCATGATGTGTTGTTGTTTTTTATGGGGTACAGCTATGAACTTAGAAAATGCTGTACAGTATTCCGAATATGGCACTGTCAGGGTCTCAAGGGAGCTGTGTGAGGAAGAAGAGTTTGGAAGAGTTTGGATTTGCTATCCCGCTTTATCACTACCCGAAGGAGTCTCAAAGCAGCTAACATTCTCCTTTCCCTTCCTCCCCCACAACAAACCCTCTGTGAGGTGAGTAGGGCTGAGAGACTCCAAAGAAGTGTGACTAGCCCAAGGTCACCCAGCAGCTGCATGTGGAGGAGTGGGGACGCAAACCCGGTTCACCAGATTACGAGTCTACCACTCTTAACCACTACACCACACTGACTGGCTGCATCTGTAGTCCCAAGAATGAGACTTGCAGGAGGTTGTGTTGTGGGTCTCGGGGGCACCAAATCCTGGCTTCTCGCGGGTGCCAGAGCCTCCACCCAGGATGGAACCCTGGTGCGCAGATGGAGCGGCATCTTTCCAAAACAAAGCGGCTCGCTGCTTTTATGAACCCAAAGCCCCCACGATGAGAGGAGAGAGAGAGGCGAGCTGGAGGAAGCCACACCTGACCTCATCTCTGCTCTTTCCTCCATGCCCGTTGCCAAGCTGCAGTCTGGAAAGGGGGGGGGAGAGAAGAGAGGGCAAGGATGGGGAGGGAGCTGCGGGCCAGCCGGCGCCAGGCAGCTTCTGTGTTTCTCTGTGTTTGTGCACTGTCTCTGGCCGCTGGTTCACAGAACAGCCAGCGCTTGTCATTCAGGGAGCAGCTGCCGCCCGGAGCCGGGAAGGAAACCTTCCTTTTTTCTGTCCCTCCATGCTGTTCTGTATCTCCAAGAAATAAGCAGGAGAAGGGCTCCTTTGGGCTGGAACAGGGCTTTTAAAGATTTGATCTTCAGCCAGTTTCTGGAGAAATGGACAATTGCATTTTCAGATTATTGTATACTGCTTGTATACACTTGTTGCAAGGGCCAACTTGATCCTTTCTCTTGCCCATGGCAAAAATGGCCAGGAGTTCAGCCACACACTCAGAAGAATTCTGTGTGTGCAGCTGCAACCCGTTTGGGTCTTTGTAGCTGCGAATTTCAGGGGGTGACAGACCTGGGTCCTGCCAATTTGTCAGCAAGAAGAAGGCCAACAGTGAGAGTAGAGTCTCTTGACCGGCCAACGAGAGACCCCAACCATCCATTTATGATAGGGCCAGGGAGCTAGGGCTGGCCCTAGCGTTTGGCAGAGTGAGGCAGCTGCCTCAGGTGCTGCGTGCTGTAGTATGATGCCCCTAAGATTTCATATTCAGTCTACTTGGCTTCTGCATGTGAGCAAGCGCCTTCATGTCTTTCATGTCAGGCAGAAGAATGTCTCGGCAGGGGGCACCACTTGACCTCACCTGGCCTGTTATGATTAAGAAGATTCCTTGCCCATTTGAGTTTGCTGATTTCCCATAGTTTCCCCATTTGGTTAGTGCGGGTTGTAGACATAAGCAGACACCCCTCGTCGCATGTCCCAGGTTCAGGATCCATCGTACCATCGAGTTCCCCTTTCACAAAACATCTGCAAGAAGGGAGAAGAAGAAGAAGAAGAAGAAGAAGAAGAAGAAGAAGAAGAAGAAGAGGAGTTTGGATTTGATATCCCGCTTTATCATTACCCGAAGGAGTCTCAAAGTGGCTAACATTCTTCTTTCCCTTCCTCCCCCACAACAAACACTCTGTGAGGTGAGTGGGGCTGAGAGACTTCAGAGAAGTGTGACTAGCCCAAGGTCACCCAGCAGCTGCATGTGGAGGAGCGGAGACGCAAACCCTGTTCACCAGATTGCGAGTCCACCACTCTCAACCACTATACCACACTGGCTCTCAAAGGGCAAAGGGGAGTCCATGCTGCACCCACTAAACTAGCCTGCTGCCTCAGGTGTGGTGGAGGACTCTGGCCCACCTTGAGTGTTAAAGTAGGATTCAATGACATTCCACCTCCCTCTGGCATCAGACAGGCAGCAAAATGTATTCGGGCAAAGCAATGAATGATCCCAATGCTAATCTTAATGGATTGCTCCATGGCCGATTTCAGTCCAGATGCTAATTTAAAACAATGAAACCATATTTGAGCTATAAAATGAGAGGGTGTGGTAATCAATCTTCCCAAAATTTATGCCATCTTATCCAAAAGCCTTTTTTAAAAATCCCACCTGTATGATGCCCAGTAGGAGATTCCACACTGAAAAGGGAAAACCACTCTGTAAACCAGACTTCCTCAGTCTGTGCTCCACCCACCCCAGATTCTGTTGACTACAAATCCCATCATCCATTACCATTGGCCATGCTGGCTGGGGCTGATAGGAGTTGTAGTCCAAAACATTTGGAGGGCACCATGTTGGGGAAGGCTGCTGTACATGCTTAAGGTAGGGCTGCCATACATCTGGGATCGGCAAAATGTCCAGGAAAGTATGGCAACTAGTCCGGATTGGCAACCCTAGCTTAAGGATGCGATCTGATTTGTGTCCTGGCATTGTAAATAAGGCATCATGGGAACAAAGGAATCTGCCTTATACAACTTTGGACAAGTGATCCATCTAGCTCAGCATTTTCTACACTGAATGCTGAGCTAGATGGATCAGTGGTCTGAGATGGGATACGAGCTCTCTAGGGGTTTTGACAGGGGATTCTCCCAACCCTACTTTGAGATTCTGGGGGCTGAATGTGGGGCATCTGGCACACAATCTACCACTGAACTGTAACCCCCCCCTTCCCCAAAGCAGTGTGATTCCAGTTTCAAATAAGTCCTGCATGAAATTCTTTGCTGACGCCGCCTTCCCCTTCTGTAGGTGCTCTCGAGGCCCAGCTGAACCACTTTTAAGTGTTAGTATTGAATGATCAACAAACGAGCTCTTACTTTTGGAAAGGTCAATGGTTCCAAGAACGAGGGCTCTAAATAGCCGGGATGGAGATAAAACGAGGGGCTGTGTCACAAGTGCACTTAGGCCAAGGGAGAAGATGGGAAAAGAGAGAGATGAGAACAGTAAGTTCAAAGTCGCTGATTACCCGACCTGCACAAGGTATGACTAATATATGGTGGTCAGTCAGTCACTCAGTACATCTCCTTATTTTATTTCATCTGCTGCAGTGCCAGGCAGACAGCAAAACCAGGGGTTTAGTCACGCCCTTGATTGGCTGCCATTTACAGCTGGGGAGCAGCATTTAGGTTGTTGAATCCTAAGTTTTGCAGGACTGGCTTAGCATCAGTGGTGATCTATGATATCCATGTATCTCAGGCGACAAGCGTACCCCATCTGAGTAGGGAACCAGGATGGGCCAGAGATAAGAATGGGTAGAGTCAAAGGTGCATAACCGCCAACACTTTGAAGCCAAAATCCAGGACATCATCTTCCTGGATGCCATCTTCCAATTTTTATAGCATGGTGGCCATTTTGGTTGCCATGATCTTGCTTGATTTCACACCGCAGCCCCCACCCCCACCCCAAAGCACTTTTTCAGGCACAGAGAGCCCAAAATGTGCATTTTGGGGCACCGCGTGAGATCACGGCGCCCCAAAAGTGTTTAATCGTGCTGCAAAATTGCGAGAGATCACAGCACCCAAAATGGCCATTGTTCTCTTGCAAAAAAAAAAAAAAAGGTTTTTGAGGAACACTTTCAGGGTATGCAGGTGTGATTCTCACCTTTGTACAGTCAGTTGGAGGTTTCTAGGAACATTTCCATGTACACATATTTTCATACAGGCATGAAGGAGACATTATTACAGCATTATAACTAGGGCATGTTGCATTTTTCAACTTTCAAATTCCAAAAATGAGGGGTGTGCTAAAAAAGTTGCAACATGACTTGGGAATTCAAAAGATATTTTGCTTAAATTAATATAATTCAGTTTTGCTTGGTAAGTAAAATGCGTGTGAAATTTCATGGGAATCACTAAAAATGATCGCGGATTCTCCCCGTCATCTTATCCAATTCTGCATACTCCGTTAATTTCGCAATCCATTCTTCTTTTGTCGGTGTTTGTTCTCTGAAGTCTCTCAGCCCCACTCCCCTCACAGAGTGTTTGTTGTGGGGGAGGAAGGGAAAAGAGAATGTTAGCCACTTTGAGACTCCTTCAAGTAGTGATAAAGCAGCATATCAAATCCAAACTCTCCCTCCTCCTCCTCCTCCTCCTCCTCCTCCTCCTCCTCCTCTTCTTCTTCACATGTCACCCAATTACAGCTTGTAACATCCTTGACCTTTGGCCATGCTGGGTGGAACTGATGGGAGTTGGACTCAGGCAACATCTAGAAAGCCACAAGTTCCCCACAAGAACATTCTTTCCAAGTCCGAAATAGTGTGATCAATCCAGACCCTGGACTCCTGTAAACCTAACCACCTAAGTTTCCCCAATGGAGATGTTAACGGGTGAAAACGTCACCCAAACAGTGATTTACAACGTGGCTACGTCCTGCCCATTTCACTGTTCAACAGGAAGTTAGCTGGAAGACAGGTCTACAGCTGCAAGGATCTTTTCTACGCCGAAGATTCAAGAGTCCATTTTTTCATGTGCCACTTGTGGCAAATCCTTAATTGCTTGGGTGCCCGACTCCTTCGCAACCCTCGCCTTCCCGCAGGTTGCTTGGCCAATTAGTTCCTCCCCAGTTGCCTGGTAACCTAGGAGACAAGAAAGTCACATTTCTAGGTAAGGAGGCTGCTAAAAGAGTTCTTTCTCTTTCTCTCCTAGAGAAAGCATCTTGGTAAAACTCCACACTGAAACTAAGGTTTCGGGAGCTGGTACTTTAATAGAACCGGGAGTGAGAATGCTATTTTGCAGCAGTTTGCCTGTGGTTCTTTTTATCTGGCCTGGGAAGAAAGCCTACTGATTTTATGGGGACCAAAAAGGAAAAGATAATAATGCAGTCTTCATATCCTTCTATGTCAACATGAAGTTGATCAGGGGCAGATCACGTGCTTTGTGCATGCAGAAGTCCGCACGTTCAATGTCCACGTCTCCAAGTGGAACTTAGGTAATTATCTTATACAAAGTCGGACGATTGGCCAATCTAACTCATTGTCTGTTGTTGCCTTCGACTAGCGGTGTCATGGACCGGTTGGATGCTGAAGAATGGTGGGGAGAACTAGCTGGGGAACCCCCAAGGGAAGAAGGCTCAGAGCCCAGGGATTCGTGGTGGGACGACAATGAGTGGTCAGAGGGAGAAGACTGGGAGGAAGAGGTGTCTGAAGCTGAAGTTGGTAACAGAACTAGGCAAAAAAGACAATCACGGGAATAACTGAATTACAACAAAGGAAGTCTACACCGTGAAAGATCCCTGAAAAGAGATGAACGTATATTTATATAGTAATACTCAAACAAACAATATGTTTACTGATTCAAGAGCAGAATTGCTCAAGAGCAAAAATACTCAAAAACGTTATAAACTAGTTCAAAGAAATATAACTAACTTAAGAAAACCTTCCAAATAACTCCAAATAACAAAAACAACTCAAGATAAACTAACAAATGACCTTAACGAGTTGCCAGCTAAGATTCTCGTTTCACTGTTATGATCTATCAGTTTCCTCAGAAGGAAAAAAGTTAATGACTTTATATAACTCAAAAGCTTGTTTGCTATTAAATCTAGGGGGAGGATTAAAGAAACTTCAGAAAAGAAGAACACTCCCAAACATAAGTGGTAATTATCCAAACTAGGAATTCTAATTTTGCTTCCTCCAAAAGGTTAAAAACCTAAACTCAAATTCAAAAACAAGCTCCATAGCTTGTAAAACACATCAATGAGGGGCTATGGAATCTCACACGATCTTATTGTAACAAAGCTATTGCAAAGACTGTTGGTAACAGGGCTTAGTGAGCTGGGAGAGTCGGTGGCATAGAGCAGTCCAGAAGCAGGGACAGAAGCTGGAGAGGAGGGAGGCCACGAGGCAGAGACGAGTCTGACTGGTGCAGAGTCACAGATGTCTCCCACTCCTATGGTGACAAGCTTGATCTCTCAGGGAACCCCGTGCCCCAGCAATTTTGTTTGCAAAAAAATAAGGCTGCTGAATGGGTACGTCTCTGCTATGTAAAGCAGAAGGCCAAGTACAGGTGACTTGTTGCCATAGGAGGTAATGATGGGAGTTACCCCAGGAAGGAGGGCATTTCTTTCTTCATCCCCTACCCTGTTTAGAAGTGATGCTCCAATTGTCTGCACGCAAAAAAGAACAATACAATGGCAAAAAAAAAAAAAATCCTTCCAGTAGCACCTTAGAGACCAACTAAGTTTGTTCTTGGTATGAGCTTTCGTGTGCATGCACACTTCTTCAGATACACAATGGCAGTTTGATACGAAAGCAGCTCCATGGTGGGAGTTCTTAGAGTTTACCATCCCTGGTTGCATAAGAACCCGTGTTGCTGTCTGAAGTGGAATGGGAAGGAGGCCATTAGAGCCTCTCCCAGTGACCTGTGAGGACATAATGTCCCCTTTAATCTCCTCTTTGCCGCTTTGAAGAGTTTTCAGTTCGCACAGATCAATGGCCCAGCTGGAGAGTTTACTCAGCTGTTTCTGAGGTAATGCCTCATGTCTGGGTTCCCTACAATGCTTTTGAAATGTTAGAAAAAGTCACTGCTTATTGCAGAGAGACATGCAGATCCCAGGAGTTCGATGGCGGGGGCTTATTATCCAATGCGAATAACCCTACAAATGCCAGGGCATAATTTGAAAGGTTTTCACCAGAGTTCAGAACGTTTCTGGAGAAAAAATGCCAGTGCTGCCTCGATAAGTCTTTATTAGATCAAAATTCCTAGCAATTAAACAACAACAACAGCAACTCTATAGCCTAGGCATCTGTAGGTTAGGCGGGTCTGGTCTTCTCAAGTAAGGGAGATGTTTTTTGGGGGGGGAAATGTCTCAGACTGTGTGCACATTCTCATTTCCTGTACGTATGACATTAGCACAATCCATATCTATCCTGACACTTCTTCGGAAATACTGCGTTTCGATGCATTTCCCCCCAGAACCAGCCGGTAATGTGAATACACCATGAGCTGAGTTTCAGGAAGGCTTTTGTTATTACACCTAGAGGATTTATATACGGTATATATATTGCTGTCTGGTGATGAAAAGCTACATTACATTATGTGTCTCCTTATTCCTGCTGGCGGGCAGGAAGCTAAATTTGCGGCTCTGCTCTGAATGTTTCTTTTGTTTTCGTTATGGCATATAGCTAAATTATTGCAACTGCTATGGGTAGGTCCAGAATTCGGCACTGTATGTTATGCATATGTATTCTCCCCTCCAATAATTTGCATTGCTTTTCATGTAAATACAAGAACAACACATGACTACAGTAACTTGTCCAGTGGTACATGCTAATTAAGTTTCATATGAAGTACACAGCATACAAGCAATGCATCTATTTATGTATTACCAATTCAAATATCCTCCCCACAGAGGATATTCGTGTTGGGGGTGGAATAAAAGTATCTCCTGTCTCATTTACAAAGGAAAAGAAAGGTAGCAAAGTTTCACGAAAAGTGTCTATCCTTGAAGTGCCTTTAATTACCTTTCTGTGGTGAGTAAGGCGTTTGATACGAAGGGAACACTGTGGATGTAGCCTATCTTGATTTCAGCAAGGCCTTTGACAAGGTGCCCCATGATATTCTTGTAAAGAAGCTGGTAAAATGTGGGCTAGACAATGCTACCATTCAGTGGATTTGTAACTGGCTGACTGACCGAACCCAAAGGGTGCTCATCAATGGCTCATCCTGGAGAGAAGTGACTAGTGGGGTGCCACAGGGTTCTGTCTTGGGCCCAGTCTTATTCAACATCTTTATCAATGACTTGGATGATGGGCTTGAGGGCATCCTGATCAAGTTTGCAGATGACACCAAATTGGGAGGGGTGGCTAATACCCCAGAGGACAGGATCACACTTCAAAATGACCTTAACAGATTAGAGAACTGGGCCAAGGCAAACAGGATGAATTTTAACAGGGAGAAATGTAAAGTACTACACTTGGGCAAAAAAAATGAAAGGCACAAATACAGGATGGGTGACACCTGGCTTGAGAGCAGTACAAGTGAAAAGGATCTAGGAGTCTTGGTAGACCACAAACTTGACATGAGTCAACAGTGTGATACAGCAGCTAAAAAAGCCAATGCAATTCTGGGCTGCATCAATAGGAGTATAGCATCTAGATCAAGGGAAGTAATAGTACCACTGTATTCCGCTCTGGTCAGACCTCACCTGGAATACTGTGTCCAGTTCTGGGCACCACAGTTCAAGAAGGATACTGACAAACTGGAACATGTCCAGAGGAGGGCAACCAAAATGGTCAAAGGCCTGGAAACGATGCCTTATGAGGAACGGCTTAGGGAGCTGGGTATGTTTAGCCTGGAGAAGAGAAGGTTAAGGGGTGATATGATAGCCATGTTCAAATATATAAAAGGATGTCATATAGAGGAGGGAGAAAGGTTGTTTTCTGCTGCTCCAGAGAAGCGGACACGGAGCAATGGATTCAAACTACAAGAAAGAAGATTCCACCTAAACATTAGGAAGAATTTCTTGACAGTAAGAGCTGTTCGACAGTGGAATTTGCTGCCAAGGAGTGTGGTGGAGTCTCCTTCTTTGGAGGTCTTTAAGCAGAGGCTTGACAGCCACCTGTCAGGAATGCTTTGATGGTGTTTCCTGCTTGGCAGGGGGTTGGACTGGATGGCCCTTGTGGTCTCTTCCAACTCTATGATTCTATGATTCTATGATAGAGCCACGTTCCAAATATTATTTAACCAGATTTCAATGGGGATAACCATTTTGCTTGATTTCAATGATGGATGCTGCTCACACTGCTATGTTGTTGTTATGGATTCCTCCTACTGCTGTCTTTATGGTGCTTCTGGTATATTTTAGTTGTTTTAATTATATGTTGGAAGTTGGAACTGACCCTAGAAGGCATCCTAAAATATTTTTAACAATGATTGTAACAGCAGCACGACTTCGGGGAGCATGATTTTCAGACGTCAGCAGCGACGGTAAGAACAAACTTAGTTGGTCTCTAAGGTGCTACTGGAAGGAATTTTTTGTTGTTGTTGTTCTGAATACAAAAATGTGTTATATTAGGAGAAATCACTTGCAAAAATGTGTGCATTCGTCAAAACGGCATACATGATTGCGTTTATTAGGAAACATTTGCACCAAAATGATAAAGAATTTGTGAAGTTTTGTTAAAAAAACAACAACATTGCAAATTGCTGCAGAGATGTGTAGAATGAGAGAGAGAAAATGAGAAACTGAGAGAACCGAGACTGACAGATCTCTAAAGGGAATAGAGAAGGGAGAGGCATACTGTTGCAGCTGTAAACTTTATAGGCAGAACTGTAGAGAAAATGAAGACTCCCTGCAGGCCATCTGGTTGTTTAAAACACTGAAATAGTTTATGGTGCATGCAGCAGATATTGCTGAGCAACAGTGGGGACTCAGGCAACCAAAACTGCTCCCCCACCCCTCCAGAAATAGGCTATTTTTGAGCCTCCTGTCCCCTGCAGAGCATTCCTATGCCTTCTGATCTTCCATTGTGGCAGGGCCTTCTCCTGCCCAGTCTCTTCCTGGGCCCTGCTGCTTGCCGTGTGGAATATCTGTAGCCCCAGTCAGTTGCACCAGGTCAGGGAAGAACAGGGGCCGGGTGGGAACAGGCAGGAAAACTGCAGCTGCCTTGCTTCCTGTCGTATTTGGGAGGTTTTATTCCCCCCCCCCCCAATTTTTTATTGATTTTAACCATTTTAAGCACTTAACAATACCGTTAAATTTTCAACCTTCCCCCCTCTCACTGAGGGAAGCAAATTTCCAAACCCCTCTCTCGCCGGGAAAACCATAAACATTGTACATTTAACGTAGCTAACATATTAAATATCATTGCTTAGGCCTGGCCCATTCCTGTGGGCCAGGTATTCCTCCTTTCCTCAATTTCATATTTCGGTTGATTTCCTCAAGTCCCCCTCTGTTGAATTCATTATCTATCCTCTTTATCAGTTTTCCAAATTCATCAACTTCACAATAACATAAAATACCAAAATCATTTTACTTAAGCTAGCTCCTTTTTTTCCATACCTCAGCATCTCATTAATCAAATCAAAGTTTATTGCGTTAGCCATTTGGCCATAGCACAAGTAATAAGTCCCGGCAGTAGCCTGCCATTCTTATACATTATACATTATATATTGGGTTACATCCTGGGACCACATTCACCCAGTGCTCTACCAGCTGCACTGGCTCCCGGTGGAGTACAGGATCAGGTTTAAGGTGCTGGTTTTGACCTTTAAAGCCCTATGCGGCCTAGGACCCTCGTACCTAAGGGACCGCCTCTCCTGGTATGCCCCATGTAGGACCTTAAGGTCCTCAAACAATAACACTTTGGAGGTCCTGAGCCATAAGGATGCTAGGCTGGCCTCAACTAGGGCCAGGGCCTTCTCAGTACTGGCCCCGACTTGGTGGAACGCTCTGTCAGAAGAGACCAGGGCCCTGCGGGATCTGGCATCTTTCCGCAGGGCCTGCAAGACAGAGCTGTTCCGCCTGGCCTTTGGGTTGGTTTTAGTTTAACCCTGTTTGATTGGTGGGCTACTTAAAGATGAGGCTGCATTTTAAATTTTAAATCGTATTTTAACTTGTATTTTAATTGATTGTTTTATATGTTGTGTAGCCGCTCTGAGCCCGGTCTTGGCTGGGAAGGTTGGGGTATAAATAAAAAATTTATTATTGTTATTATTATTATTATTATTATTCAGCATCTCATTACATCTCATTATTTGGGAGGTTTTAAAGGCACAGGAATGCTCTTTGGCTTCCAAACTAGCAATCCTGCACGTACAGCTTTTGGGGGGTGCTTCCCACGGCGGACATTTTAGCAGCACTCAATCATTGCTATGCTGAGAGCATTGGTAGAAGCTTGGGGAACAGCCTCAGTCAAAGAGCCCCAAGCACGTTTTCCAGCGCCTGTTGATCCCAAGCATGACTGGAGGAGTGTCCTGCGGGATGTAACCCAAGCAGTCAAGTACAACACTTCCTGTTTGCCCAGAGTGGACACACAGGGGGCTGTTACTCCAGCCAGGAGGACTTCCTGTCACACCTGTCTGGAGCATCGTCCCCCTGCCTGTGACCAGGTAGATGGGCGTGACCATGTGAAACCCTGTAAAAGGGCCAGTAACGCAGCCATCTTCCTCTTGAGGCCATGCTCTCTTTGACTGTTTAGGGAAGCTTCTAATATTTGATGAATTATTGTATTTTAATATTTTGCTGGAAGCCTCCCAGAGTGGCTGGGGAAACCCAGCCAGATGAGCAGGGTATAAATTATGATGATGATGATGATGATGATGATGACTCTTTGACTCTCTTCTGGTATTGATGTATTTTGCTGTCTGCTGGCTCTCAGCCAGCAGGACATGGGCTCATTCTGGTGGTTCCCTTACTGCGAGAAGCAAAGCTACAGGGAACCAGACAGAGGGCCTTCTCGGTAGTGGCGCCCGCCCTGTGGAACACCCTCCCATCCCATGTCAAAGAGATAAATAACTACCTGACATTTAGAAAACACCTGAAGGCAGCCCTGTTTAGGGAAGTTTTTAATGTGTGATATTTTAATGTATTTTAGTGTTTGTTGGAAGCCGCCCAGAGTGGCTGGGGGAACCCGGCCAGATGGGCGGGGTACAAATAATAAATTATTATTATTATTATTATTATTCCCATATGGGATGAACTCAAATCCATTTCTGTAACTACAAGCTAAAGCCTGCCTTCAGGGAACCTACTGTGAACTGAATGTAAGTAAACTTATTATCATTACTTTTAAAAGAAGACTGTTGTGTCTTTATTCTTTTTAAGAGGGATTAAAGGGGAATTTACCAGGAACAAACCCAATCTGGACAAGCCAGATTGGATTGCTTAAGAGATTCAAATGAATCTACCAACCGGCTTCCTGCAATATTCTGGGGAATGTTCTCTGCTACTGACTCACTAGCGTGAGTAAGGATAATATTTAATCAATATATCGTCCCCTACTATCCACAACATTCCCACAAGTCCAGTGTGGAGAATCCCTGTACACCTCTGCGGAAATTTTATCTGCATAACTATTAAAGGTGCTGCAGCCCTGCCCTCATCTAGCCACTAGAGCCCAGGCAGCCACCCACCTGTGGTTCCTGAAGGGGATGGTCTTGGGTTGTGACATCACTATGCCAACGTTCCTTCCTAAGCACTTACCGGTGGGAGCTAAAGGGTTGCTTTACAGGTCACACTTTTTTCTCAGCCCAAAACATAGGATGCTGCCAAATACCGAGTTAGGCCATTGGTCCATTTTGCTCAGCATGACCCAGACGGGCAGTGGCTCTCCAAGATTTCGGAGGAATGTGCTCTGCTTGGGGCTACCTTTGAAGGTGACCCGGAAAGTACAACTAATCCAGAATGCAGCAGCTAGACTGGTGACTGGGAATGGCCACCAAGACCACATAACACTAGTCCTGAAAGACCTACATTGGCTCCCAGTATGTTTCTGAGCACAATTCAAAGTGTTGGTGCTGATCTATAAATCCCTAAATGGCCTTGGCCCGGTATACCTGAAGGAGCATCTCCACCCCCATCGTTCTGCCCGGACACTGAGGTCCAGCTCCCAGGGCCTTCTGGGGGTTCCCTCACTGCAAGAAGTGAGGTTACAGGGAACCAGGCAGAGGGCCTTCTCAGTAGTGGCCCCTGCCTTGTGGAACCTTGTGGATTCCCTTCAGATGTCAAGGAAATAAACAACTATCTGACTTTTAGAAGACATCTGAAGGCAGCCCTGTTTAGTGAAGTTTTTAATGTTTGATGTTTTGTCACTCTATTATTATTATTATTATTATTATTATTGACTGTCAATGTAGATTGCATACGGGAGACAGTCCATATATGTAGGTAGGACTGACAGAGTTCCTTATGGTGAAGACAAACCCTACACATATATAACTTGCATGCATCTAAGCTTTTATGCTAATTGCACATAGGTGAGAGGGGCAAACGTGAGTGGCCACGATCCTGTTCCCCCTCTAGGCACATTTGCTACACAAGCATCTAGCATGTATAGCCTTAAAAAGCTTTTTAAAAAGAGACATATCCATGGAGGGGGAGGCATCAGTCCTGATAACCCCATGTACAGAGATACTACGCTTCTTTGTGGCCTGGAGGTGGCTCAGTTGGTTAGAGCATAGTGCTGATAATGCCATAGTCATGAGTTCGATCCCTATGTGGGCCAGCTGTGTATTCCTGCATTGCAGGAGACTGGAATACACAATCCTCTGGGCCCCTTCCAACTCTACAGTTCCATATTAGATGCTAGTCCACTGGGGAACAACATAATGTTTGAGGACTGGGAAAGGTTATGGAAAAGAGGAATGAAATTTACTGCATGTAATGCTTTAAAAGAAAATATGATGAATATGATGTATAGATGGTATTTAACCCCTGTGAAACTTGCAAAGATGTATCATACAAATGAGAGTAAATGTTGGAAATGTAAAGAAAAGGAAGGTACATTTTTTCATATGTGGTGGACGTGCCCCAAGGTGAAAGGCTTCTGGGAAATGGTTTATAATGAATTAAAAAAGGTGTTCAAGAACACGTTTATTAAGAAACCAGAGGCCTTTCTGCTTGGAATAGTTGGAGATGAAATGGTAATGGAAGTAAGAAATTGGACAACTGCTAAAGAAGTAAGGCATGGAACTTTAGTAAGGGAGGTTCAGAGGAAGTCAATTTGAGGTGATTTCAAGTGGATAAGAATTGAGGTTTAGATATATTTCTTTGTTTTGTTTTGTTAGGTATGTGTTTTATGTGTTTTATGTTTTATGTGTTTACAGTGTTTACGATTATAAAATGTGTGAGTGATATAAAAACCTGAAAAACCAATAAAAAGTTTTTTGGGAAAAAACCAACATATTAGATGCTAGTCCCAGATAGAAGAAGGCGTCCGTCGAGATTTATGCATTGCAGGAGATTGAACTAGATGACCCGCAAGGCCCTTTCTAACTCTACAGTTCTATGGTTCCGTGATTCTAACGCTGTTGCCTTTAAGGCCTGCTCCCTAAGTTTCTCCAAATAATTTGGGCTTTACGGACCTTTGAGTTGGATGCAGTGACTTTCAGGGCTTATAGGATCATAAGGCATTGCTAAAAGTGTGAAATGCAAGGTATATAGCATTAGGGGTACCGTGAAGAGAAATCTGTATACAGGTTTTTAATCAGATCTGCAGCCCTGACCTTGAGAACAAATCCATTCCAGGAAACTGTTACAGCAAAAAGTGAAGGTTGCCATAACGGCGCCCTTCCTGACTGGGCTGAGCAATGGAACATAACTTGCATTCTTATGGACATTGTCTCCTCTGTCACTGTTTCCGACAGAAATAACAATGGCTTCTGCTCATCACAGGATGACAACGCAGCATGTCCAAAAAAATTCACTACTACGATCTGCTTGCTGTTCTTGCCAAGAAGGCACACTTTATAAAGGTATCAGACAGGAACCCAAAACACCCCACCACCCAACGCTTGCAAATAGTCAAAATGTCGGAAGCAAAGCAACACAACTGCTGACATTAATTGCTCATTATTCATTAGCGGCGTCCTTAGTTGCTCTCGATATTCAGGAACCCTCCCCAGCAAACGAGCAGATAATCCAGATAATTTTGAGTTGAGGGTGCGGGTAGGGAAATAACCTAACTGCAACGGCGGAGAGAAACCATAATAAAAGATTCATAGGATTTTTATAGAGATACATATAAATATAGGACTCTCATTTTCAAGAGGCACCATAGCACGCTGCAGCTGTTGTTATGCAAAGGCGAGAGCGCGTTGCCTCAGACCGTTTGCTGGTGTCAGTTTGTGTTTGGCGTTACTGGAATTACGCCAGGCCAACCCCCGCACTTGGACCTAGACTTAGGCCTTCTGAATTTCTGCCGGAGACTGTGTGGGTTCGTGAACAGGGGGCAACTGGTCCTCCTGCTTTTTCTCAAGGTAGCCCGTCTCTGGCGGGCTGAGAGGCCTTCTCTCCCCAGAGGGATGGCCCACATCTACTTCCCCTGCCTCAGCAATCCCTGAACCCCCCTCCTGTCCTTTCTCCGGGACTCCGGGATCTGTTTTGGCTCCTGCGCTGTTATCTGCTTTTGATAAGCGTAGGTTGGAGTCTGGGGGCGTCTCTGGGGAAACTGGCAAATGGAGGCCGGCTGAGGTCACGCAGCTTTCCCCTTTCTCCGCTTTGGGCTGTTCCAGCAGCTCCGGTCCCCCGGCGCCCGGCTGGGCTCTGGTCCCCTCAGGAACCGACTCCGGTTTTATCTGCGTCCACACAAAAGCGCCGCGTTTCTGGAAAGGGAAACAAGGTTGATGTTAAGCAGGGGGGACATCGGCGGTGAGGAGATGCAGCTGTGAGCTGAATTCATTTATTAGCTCAGGCGCCGGCGTGCCTCCCTCTTCTTGCCTCTCCTCTGGCCAACGGGGGCCGGGATGTAGCTGGGAGTGAACAGAGCGGCTGAGCCATCAGCTGGCCTGGTTTGCAAAACAAGGAAATGCGTCATGTGTGGGTGGGGGGGGGGGAGGCAACAGGTGAGAACGAAAGAGGCAAAACCTTGCCAATGCCACCCCCTTTCCTGCCCCTCGATTCTGATTTTATTTATTTGAAAATGGCTACGGTACTCTTGCAAACTCGCATTTTCTTTTCCGCAGGGCAGTGCCTATCCCCGTCAAATTTTATTTCTTGCCACACGGGTTGCTATGGATACAATTGCAAACCACTGGCTGATGCAGGCCAAAGATTTATGAGCGCTTGCCAAATGACTTTGGCCATTAAGGGTTGCATGAGAAGAATAAGATCAATTTGATTTCATATATATAAAAGCGGGGGTGAAAGACAACAAAAAGCCAAAGTGGAAACAAACAGGGCTCTGTTTTGTTGCGGCATGACTCCGAAAACAAGATTCTCCCATTTGGAAACCTGATTCAGTGGGAATCGCTCTCTCTGCTCCCACTTCTCCAGTGTTGATCCTGATTCATCCCATAACCATTTCTTGGTTACCAACTCCAGGTTAGAAGTCCACTCAGTGCAGAAGCACTTGACAAAGTCAACCAGACAAAAATAATTATGTTAAGACATGGACGGACATTTAAAAAGATGTTAAGGTAAAGGTAAAGGGACCCCTGACCATTCGGTCCAGTCGCGAACAACTCTGGGGTTTCGGCGCTCATCTCGCTTTACTGGCTGAGGGAGCCGGCGTACAGCTTCCTGGTCATGTGGCCAGCATGACTAAGCCACTTCTGGCGAACCAGAGCAGCACATGGACGCCGTTTACCTTCCCGCCGGAGCGGTACCTATTTATCTACTTACACTTGACGTGCTTTCAAACTGCTAGGTTGGCAGGAGCAGGGACCGAGCAACAGGAGCTCACCCCATCGTGGGGATTCGAACCACCGACCTTCTGATCGGCAAGCCCTAGGCTCTGTGGTTTAACCCACAGCGCCACCCACGTGTTATATGTTAGGATATGTTAGGATGGGAGAAATTAAAATTGTCTCTACTGGGTGGAATTTCTGTGATAAAGGTGAATATATTGCCCAGAATGATGTTTTTGTTCCAAACAATGCCTATTATACCTAATGACTTACCATTCAGACAATAGCAAAATAAAAATAATAATTTAAAAAATCAAGTTTTTATGGCAAGGGAAAAAGCACCACGTGTTAAAGTATTACAAGTTGCAAAGGGAAGGGAAGAATTGGCATACCAACGTAAAATTGTACTTTGCAGCCTGTTGTTTAATGTGAATGAAGGAGTTGAGAAATGAGAGGTTCCTGGAAATAGGACATGACTGGACGGAATGGGTATTTGTGGTACGACAAAATTAATGTGGACTTTAAAACCAGTATCTTTTGATAAAAGCGGAAGACAGCCTGTCCTTTTTCACGTATCTCCAAATTGAAGAAAGGTTGATACTGGGAGATACCAAGGAATAATCAAAATTACCAGAAACTGGGTGGCTTTTCAAATAGGCAATGTTTGCTCTAAAATCAAATAACTAAATTATAATTTCACTGGAATTACGTCCCAATGAAGTTTTTGAAAGTCAGCTCCTACTAGACTGAAGATATTGAAATTGAGTGGCCCTGGCTGCCTGTCAAAATGAACCTTTGGCAATCTCCAGCTCTGCAAACCCCTGCTTCAGAGAATCTCAGCGGAAGTTTAATTTCTTATCGGACTTCATGCCCTCCCTGGGGGTGGCTTACAACCATAATTGCAACAATGATGTAGCTGGGACACCAGAGGAGCCTCGGTCCTAGGCTTACTGAGGGATAATAATTCTTATGCTTAGCAAGCCATGTCAGTACGTTTCCGAGCACAATTCAAAGTGTTGGTGCTGACCTTTAAAGCCCTAAATGGCCTCAACCCTGTATACCTGAAGGAGTATCTCCACCTCCATCATTCAGCCTGGACACTGAGGTCCAGCTCTGAGGGCCTTCTGGCAGTTCCCTCACTGTGAGAAGTGAGGTTACAGGGAACCAGACAGAGGGCCTTCTCGGTAGTGGCACCCTCCCTGTGGAAAGCCCTTCCAGCAGAGGTCAAGGAAATAAGCAGCTATCCTATTTTTAAAAGACAGCTGAAGGCAGCCCTGTTTAGGGAACTTTTTAATATTTAATGCTGTATTGTTTTTAACACTCGATTGGGAGCTGCCCAGAGTGGCTGGGGAAACTCAGCCAGATGGGCGAGGCACAAATAAATTATTATTATTATTATTATTATTATTATTATTATTATTATTATTATTATTATTATGTCTGGGTTTTTAAAATCATAGAACTGTAGAGTTGGAAGGGGCCATGAGAGTCATCTAGTCCAACCACCTGCAATGCAGGAATCAACAGGTAATACTAAGGTGCAACACAAACACACACGGCTCCAATTTTAACAACAACAACAACAATAATAATTCACTATTTATACCTCGTCCACCTGGCTGGGTTTTACTCTGGTCAAGCAGTATATAAATTTTGTTAAAGAAACAAACTAATAATAATAATAATAATAATTCACTATTTATACCCCACCCATCTGGCTGGGTTTCCCCAGCCACTCTGGGCGGTTCCCAACAGAATACTAAAAACACGATAAAAGATCAAACATTAAAAACTTCCCTAAACAGGGTTGCCTTCAGATGTCTTCTAGAAGTCAGATACTGTAGTTCCTTATCTCCTGGACATCTGACGGGAGGGCGTTCCACAGGGCAGGCGCCACTACCGAGAAGGCCCTCTGCCTGGTTCCCTGTAGCTTTGCTTCTCGCAGTGAGGGAACCGCCAGAAGGCCCTCGGCACTGGACCTCAGTGTCTGGGCTGAACGATGGGGGTGGAGACGCTCCTTCAGGTATACTGGGCTGAGGCTGTTTAGGGTTTTAAAGGGACTACATCAGGACCACAGCATGTGGGAAGGGGGAAGTTTAACAACAACATAAAACTCCTCCTGCACTGAATTAAGTCTTTGAGGTGGAGGGTGGTAGGAACTCCTTGGTCCCTCACATCGCAGTGGTAGCAGCTGCCCACCTCTTGCCTTCTGCTACAACATCCCAGGATCTTTTGTAAGGCAACCAAGTCGCAAGAACGTGCCCGCCCCAATACTTCATTGCCCTGTCTTTCTAAGACCCAAGGGCTGGTGCAACAGCAGGCACGCCGTTTGCAAATACCCAAAGCCGGCAACTGCAACGCACGCAATGACATTCCCTAGTCCCAGAACAATGTGCTGGAGGCCTTAGGGGTAAACACATCCTTCTGGCTTCCTGCTGAACGAACGTTCAGAGCACAGGATGCACATGGCCTTACCTTCCCTTGATAGGGGATGCAGGGGGTGGCTCTGGCATTGTAGTCGAATTTGAAAGTGATCTGCTCTTGGAAAATTCTCGGAAGGCGGCTCGGCGATGGAGGAGCTGCGAGTGGAACTGCGATAGAAAATGTACAATATAGTCGTTGCTTCCAGGTGGTTTGCATGGCTACAGCTGGCATTGCATGCGGGAGACAGGAACACAGGAATCTGCCTTATAGCTAGTCGGACCACTGGTTCATCAAGCTTAGTATTGTCTACACCAGGGGTGGCCAACTTCCAAGAGACTGCGATCTACTCACAGAGTTAAAAACTGGCAGTGATCTACCCCCTTTTGGGGGTTCAGGTTGAGGTTTTTGAGCATTTTTTAGGAAGGAAAGCCATCCATGTTTTGGGGGGTTCGGGTCAAAGTTGAGCCTTTTTTTAGGAAGGAAAGCCCTGTTTTGGGGGTTTCAGGGCAAAGATGTAGAGCTTTTTTTAGGGGAGCCAAAGTTGCTGAGCTTCTTTGGGGGGAGCCAGGGATCTAACACAGATGTCCAGTGATCTACCAGTAGATCATGATCTACCTGTTGGACATGCCTGGTCTACATGGAACGGCATCATCTCAACAGGGTTTCAGAGGAGGGTTCACTCCAGCCCTTCATAGAGTTGGCGGGGATTGAACCTCAGACCTTCTGTATGCAAAACAGATGCTCTACCCATGAGCTATGCCACTTTCCTGATCTGTCCAGGGTGAATAATAATAATAATAATAATAATCTATATATATATAAAATCGTTCAAGTTTGATGTTTGTTAACGATCGCCTTTCTCCGTAACCCCTTGATCGATTCTGTTCAAATTTGGACACAACATTCCATGCCCACATGGGAGTGATCATATTTACTTACATTGCACAAATGCCACACCTTTCCCAGGTAAAAATGTGATTTTGTGCAAAAAATATAGCGCCCTCCAGTGGATGTTAAACAGCACAGCGCAACACACCTGTTTCTGACCCCTCCTCCTCCTTTCCCAATGTCACTACCACCATCCAATCAACAGCCAGACCGCCCACAAACACTACTGCTGGCTCCACCGGCGGGTATAGAGCCACGCCGGGAGGAATCGCCATTTTCGCGGTTTGCGACGTAGTAATAAACAGTTGTAGAAATGAAGACAAAAACGGGAGGGGCAAACGGAGAACACATAGACTGAACTTCAACAAGATAAGGTGTAAGTAAACATACGCTTTCTCTTTCATACCGTATCTTACTTTTGCATTTCACCAAATCAGCCACGGCAAGGCGTGGCCGGGTCAGCTAGTAATAATAATAAAGTTATTGCTTATACCCCATCCATCTGGCCAGGTTGCCCCAGCCACTCTGGGCGGCTTCCAGCAAATATAAAAACATAATAAAACAGCAAACGTTAAAAACTTCCCAATACAGGGCTGCCTTCAGGTGCCTTCTAAAAGTCGTGTAGTCTTTATCTCGACATCTGATGGGAAGACGTTCCACAGGGTGGGTGCCACTACTGAGAAGGCCCTCTTCCTGGGTCCCTGTAATTTCGCTTCTAGCAGTGACGGAACTGCCAGAAGGCCCTTGGAGCTGGGCTCTGAACAATCGGTTCAGCAGCGCTGATGAATTTTTTTAAACAACAACATTTAAGAAATGGCAAGCTTGCATCTTACTGAATTTCTGCCATTAGATAACTGCAATAGGAGACAACCTGTTAGATAACTTATTGAGGCTTCTGTTGTTCCAGATTATACAACACCCTCACAACACGTATCTGAAGGCTCCCCGCATCACAGCATTTCTGGCTAGAAGCCTGAAAAAAAAGTCTCCACCGTTCAGAACTGGTCCACAGACACAGTTTCTTTTGTGGCTCAGTAGGTCAAAGCGAGGCTGGATAAACAACTGTCAGGAGTGGCTTAAGAGCTGGACTAGCAAATCCGGCTACAATGCATTCACGTTCGGCTTGGTGACCCAGGATGTCCTTTTCAGCCCCTGCGAAGCAACACTAATGCCCAGGGAAAGGTTAGCTGTCGGTTGTTTCAAAGAATGCAAAGCCAAATGCTGACCTACACATTCAAGGCATTGTCTCCAGCTCCTGTGAGAAATCTGGCTTGCAGGAGCCACGATGGATTTCTGCAGAATATTTCTTTGGGTGTGCATATAGCCCTTTAGGGACCAGTTTTGCCAAGCTGCCGACACGCTGTCCCCTTGCCTGGAAGAGCACCAGCCCAAATCCAGACAAACAGCTGGCTCCATGTTGGCAGTCCAATAAACACGCTCATATATGGAAGCTATCCCCCCCCCCCCGTAAACATGGAAGTGTGACTGGAGTTGTCATGCTCTGGCTATGTGCTGCTTGCTATAGCTCAGCCATCCGTCATCGTTCGCAAACAAGCTGGATAGCTATTGTGGGGCTGAATTATGGTGGAGAAGTTGACTAAAGGCAGAACCGAAGGTCTCCTGGGAGGAGAAGCAGAAGGAAATACCGTGTTTATGTGAATCTAATGCACACCTCAATTTTCAAGACCTTGAAACCACAAAAAGCATTTGCTGGAGAATGTAAATGCGCCGTCAAATCTAATGTGCACTCTAATTTTTGCAATGTACTGTAATTTGGCCAAAAAAGGTGCACATTACATTGGAGTAAATACGGTACCTTACATCACTTTTTTTTTAAAAAAAGGTTTGCCAATCAATGGCAAACGAAGGCCACAAATAATGGCTGATGCAGACTGAATCGCCAAAGTCAGCAGAGCTCGCTTAAATTAATACGGCCATGAAGACTCTACTCCAAAATCTAAGGACAAGGAAAGACCTGCAAGCTAACATTGCAGCCTGATTTGGAGGGTGGGGGACAGAAAGCCTCCAAACTGGGAGCTACTGTTCTTCGTGTTTCATCAATCGAACTGAACGGAAAGGTGTCCACTGCTTGTATGATCAGGAGAAGGTGATTTAAGTGGAGACTGAGAATGGAAGAGTTGAAGGCACTGGAATTAGGATCGTTGTTGCCTAGGGTGTAGAAATTCATTTCTACTATCATCTCTCTGGCTGCAGGCTTCTGAAGCACGGTACACAGAGCTGACGATGGGACGTGTGTGCAGATTATGGGGAACAAAGCCGACAACGAAATTTGGTGCTCCCCCCATAGCTGTCAACCCTCCCTTTTTTTGCGGGAAACTCCCTTATTCCAATGCCATTTCCCGCTGCTATCCCGGATTGTTGATATCCCTTAAATTTCCTGGATTTCAAAGGAAGCAGCTCCTCTCCCTCCCTGCCGGCCAGGGAGGCTCCTCAGCTGCATTGCTCGGCTGCCAATAAGGAGTCTGAGACCGACTGGGGGCGGAGCTTGCATGCCTTGTGCAGCCAGACCCTCACGCCCAACCAGACAGCCAGCCTGCCTGCCGTCTACGCGCTCGCTCTTTCGCTCACCCGTTCGTGCGCAGCCTCTGGAGCGCAGGGTGGCGAGGCTACTTGGTGCCATTGCACCTCCCTCGCGGCATCCCTTATTTTCATATCCGAAAGTTGGCAGCTATGGCTCCCTCCCACCTCTCGCCTTCCATTGCTCGCAATTGTTGCGGCACCCCCCGCGGTGGCCTCTTGGCTCAGCACCCAGTGTGGGGGCGAAGCGGTCGCACTCCCACAAATCTGCCTCTGTTGTGTTATACCACCATCGCGAATCAGCTTGAAACCGGAATTCACAGGAGGTCGTTGAAGCTGAGAATTAGGAATCAATACATGTTATGTCAGCGAAATGTGCCCAGAATTTGGAGCCATCACTCATGGTCCGCCTGAAGGTGGCCTAAGGTTCAATAGCAGTTCAGTAACAGCCATGAGGAAGCCTGATTTTGTAAGCAAATGTACTACTGCAGAATGCAGCAATCTCCCTTTCCATCAAGCAGCACCTGACACCTGTTGGTTGTTTTCTGTTCCGACTATACCTGTGCATGCAACAGGTCATAGTTTCAACCGCATCACATCAGCCAAACTCTGCAACTGAGCCAACCCAGAACCTGCAATCACCACCTGAGGACTTCCTTTGTGTGCCTGCTGCATGTGAGGTCCAGAGGGCAGCAACACAAGAACGGGCCTTTTCTGTGGTGGCTCCCCATTTGTGGAATGCTCTCCCCAGGGAGGCTCGCCCGGCGCCTTCACTAAATATCTTTAGCTGCCAGGCAAAAACATCTCTGTTCTCCCAGGCCTTTGCCTGGTCTAGACATTCTATGGCCTTTGAAATGTGTTCACGGGAGAGGGGTTATTGGCTCGCTTTTGTTTCATTGTGGATTTTGCGATCTCATTTTGTATTTTTTTATATTGCGAACCACCCTGTCATCTTGGCATGAAGGGCGGCACACAGATTTAATAAAGAATAATGCTTTTGTAGAAGCAGAAGCTGAACCACCCTTATATTTTAACTCGCTAGTTTTGGTGGAAAGAGAGAAGGGAAGGGAAGTTTCCCCCTAAAAGTCTTACCTATTCCACGCGAAGGTTGCCGCTTACTGTCGAACTTAAGGGGCCGAATCAATCTACAGGGTGGCTTCTGGAAATGACTTCTTTGGGTGCTCTGCTTGTCGTAAGGTGGTTTAGGGCACGGCACAACAAAGGGTTCACTGCTCGGCCACCAGTGATCCTTTGCAGGGAACATAAATTAATTTGTCAACAACTAGCCTATAGAGTTGCCATTATTTATACTTTTCAAGTTTATACATTTCATTAATTTTACAATCAATTTAACATTTCAAAATTTGACTTCCTTCCCCCTCTTTCTGCGGTTCCTTAAATGTATTTTAAAAAATATTTTCTGCATATCCAAATTCATTTAACTTGCTCCTTTCATTATCTACTGTAAATACTGTATATACTCTTGTGAAACTGCAGGTTATTACAATAATCCTGCTAATGTTTTTATCTGTTTACAATTTATCTGAAAATATTCAATAAACCATTTCCATTCTGTTATAAAAAGTTTGCTATCTTGTAAGTTTCGCCATTTCTGCATATTCCGTAAGTTTTTGTATCCATTCTTCCTTTACTGGGACTTCTGCTCCTTTCCACTTTTGTGCAAGTAGCATTCTTGCTGCTGTAGTAGCATACATAAATAAATTTCTATGCAATTTAGGTAGTTCTGCCCCTATAATTCCCAAAATTCTCCCCCCTCCCTTCTGATGAAACCATGCTTTGGTGCATGGGTAGGGAACGTTCTTCAGACCAAGGGCCACTTTGCCTCGTGGGCAAGCTTCCAGGGGCCGCATAGCAATGGCAGGCGGTTCCAAAAGCAAATGGATGTGCCAATTACTTTCTTGCAGTAGGCTACACAATGCAGGAATTTGTGGTTCCTGCACACAAACATGCAAGCACAGCACTCCAGACTCCCTCCAGGAATGCAAAAGGCATTATCACAATTCCAGAACATATTCCGGCCAGGCAAAAAACACTTGAGGGTACAGGGCAGGACCAATGAGGACTGTGGCCTGGGGAGAGTCCTGAGGGCCGGACAGAGAAACCGAGAGGCCTGAGATTCCCCAGTCTGGGTTTAGCACTGTGGCGAAACTGGACCATGATCTCACTTTCACTAAGCCATCCTCACCTCCTTTGCTTTTGTGCTGTCTGTGTCCATATACAATATTGGCTTATTTAAATACTTGGTGTTGAGCTTAATGCATTTTACGTGTATCGGCTGAGGGTTATTACGGCACTCCAGCTTATACTGCTGTTTCTTTGGCGTATGTTCCTCTTCGGTTTTAGCTAGCACCTGATACCTTTCTGGGAACTCGAGGTTAAGTACTCTGTAGGAATCTGGGCTGAAAACATTTGAGAAAGCAGGACTGCATTTACTACCCTGGAAATGACACTGATTTTAAACAAACATACACAGAAAAACCACTTCCATAGGTTCAGCTCTAAAGTGTGGATATCTCCCTCAAGTTAAAACAGCAGGCCTTTTTTTTTTTAAGTGCATGGATCTTTGGTAAAAAAAAAAAGGCCTCTCCATCACAATATCATTGTAACAACAAATGCAGTATGTATTTGAGTAATACAGGTGAGGTAAAAGGAAATAAAATAGAGTAGGTGGGAATGTAATGGGAGTTCGGTAACATAGCATAGCTAGCAAGCAAGCAAGGAAAACAACGTTTCTGGGTTAATTGGTGTATATATGGCACCCAGTATCAGAATTAAGGTGCCTTCTTAAAACTCACCTGTCCACTCAGGCTTTCCCGAAGGGTGGTCCAGCTACGTAGATCGCATCAATCTGATCTACTGATTTGCGATGCGTTTAACGTTTGTTTTGCTGCTGTAAATTTATTGTTGATTTTGGTGCATGCAATCAGAACCAAAGCCATGCAGATGTGAACCGATGTGAAGTGCATGTGGCAGGCAGGGGGAAGAGCACTTTTCTGGGCTCCAAGGCAGAAATGAGAACACCCCCTTAGCTCTGCCGGGCCTTGTCTGAGGCCTTCCAGCAACTGGGCGTCCGAAATACCTCGTTCTCGATAAGAGTCTGTTCAGGAAGGGCTCGTTCTAAAATTAATGGGTGAGCCTGTCCCCACTCAACATTCCACCTTGCCAGGCTTCACATTCCTGATCCTCGCCCTTCCCTCCAACAGCAACGGCCCTTCCTCCAGATTTATCAGTAGCCTCTGAGCTCTGATACAGGAGGCTCGACTCAGCATCTCCATCACCTTGCCTCTAATGGGTTTTTCCTCCTCACCCTGATAGTGTCCTCGAATAATGGCCCATATCCGCTCCTGGTGCCTGCTTCTCAGCAGGAAAAAACCCACTCCTTCCCCACTCCACCGCCCTATGGCCTGCATTTTATAGGCACTTAGTGATGGCGTCTCCACAGGGCCCTGCTACAAGGCAGTTTTCAAGCACCATTCAAGGTCAATAAACTCTCAAGATATTGAACGTATTGCTAGATCTATCTATATATGTCATGTGCTTTGACGTGTGTGTGTTTGTGCGCACAGGATTGTTTTCTACTTCGGGTTTCTGGACTCTTCTAAATGGATAAAACAGACTTTTAAGTCAAGGCTGGCCCAAGACGTTTGGCACCTGAGGTGGACCCCAGATTGGAGTCCCCTCTCCCTATTGATGTATAGCCTGAATAAAGTATCAGCAGCGCGAAGCTTGATGTCTGAGTAGTTGCCCAGAAACACAGGAATAAACTCTGCTGAGCAGTAACTTGGTTCTTTGTAGCTTGTAGCTTTATTATTTACTCCCTGCCAAGGAAGAAGGGTGAGGGGAGATTGTTTTCTGCTGCTTCAGAGAAGCGGACACGGAGCAATGGATTCAAACTACAAGAAAGAAGATTCCACCTAAACATTAGAAAGAACTTCCTGACAGTAAGAGCTGTTTGACAGTGGAATTTGCTGCCAAGGAGTGTGGTGGAGTCTCCTTCTTTGGAGGTCTTTAAGCAGAGGCTTGACAGCCACCTGTCAGGAATGCTTTGATGGTGTTTCCTGCTTGGCAGGGGGTTGGACTGGATGGCCTTGTGGTCTCTTCCAACTCTGATTCTATGAGATCTATATCACCAGTGTCAAAGCAATGATTCTTCAACATCAACTTCATTGGACTGGTCATGTTGTGCGGATGCCTGATTATCATTTTCCAAAGCAACTACTCTATTCTGAACTTAAAAATGGAAAGCGTAATGCTGGTGGTCAACAAAAGAGGTTCAAAGACTCTTTCAAGGCAAATCTAAAAAGATGCAGTATAAACACCGACAACTGGGGAACTCTGGCCTGCGAGCGCTCCAAATGGAGAACAGCCTTTACTAAAGGTGTCATGGGCTTTGAAGATGCTCAAACTCAGGACAAAAGGGAGAAACGTGCTAAGAGGAAGGCACACTTGGCAAATCCACACCGTGATGAACTCCGCCCGGAAACCTATATGTCCCCACTGTGGAAGGACGTGTGGATCCAGAACTGGCCTCCACAGTCACTTACGGACTCACTTTTAAAACCGTGTTTATGGAAGACAATCTTACTCGGCTACGAGTGATTGCTAAAGAAGAATACCAGGAAGATCTACATCAGGAACATCAGGACAATTGGGATCTGCTGCCTGGTGGATCCCTTGCCTCATGGGGTAGGCAGGTCCTGCTGCTGTGTGAGGACAGAGAGGGGCATTTGTCCGTGCAGCAAAGAGGGAAGCCCCAGGTTTCATTTATCCCTTTGTTTTCAGGGGCCACAGGGCAAGAAATTGTCCCAAGTCACAAAAGCAGTGCCTTTCCGCATTCTGCTTTAAGTGCCCTCTCCTTGAAGAGCCAGAAGCAGCTTGGCCAGAGGGAGAGAAGAACAGGTAGCGATGGCAAGAAGAGAAGAATTATCCCTGACGCTAACCCAGGCATGCTCTTTGGAAATATTAAGAGGAGGGACTCGTCGAGAGATGAAACAGGCAGCCCCTGCTGATGAAAAGCAGTTCTGCTGCACCTCTGCACCAGATGTGACTGGGTTATCCAATCACAGCTGATACAGAGACATGCTCTGGAACAGCTCACGACAGAAGAGCATCACTCACTGCGAGCAGGGAGTTTGGGTGGCCAGCAGTGGCCTTTTGACAGTTGCCTATCATGACATGCTTGTTAGTTTGGGAACAGCTGCTGGGTGGACAATGCCAAGGTTAGAGAGCTGCATCATTTTTCATAGTTCTTGTAAGCGAAGAAAATTGGTCTCAAATAACCGAGTGCATCTGTTCTAGAGGCCTGGCTATCTTACGAACTAGAAGGGTTTGTTTTTATTTTATGTACTGGAAAAGCTTTGGGGGCGGGTGGGAGGTATGTGTTTTGTTGGTTTTTTGGTAAGAAAAATATAAATGGTTTCATGAAATCGGTATCACCTGATGGAGGTTTAATATGTTTTGTGAGTTTGGTTTTAGTTTGGTTTTAGTATAGGTATACTTTATTGCGGGTGGCGCTGTGGGTTAAACCACAGAGCCTAGGGCTTGCCGATCAGAAGGTCGGCGGTTCGAATCCCCGCGACAGGGTGAGCTACGTTGCTTGATCCCTGCTCCTGCCCACCTAGCAGTTCGAAAGCACGTCAAAGTGCAAGTAAATAAATAGGTACCGCTACAGCGGGAAGGTAAAACAGTGTTCTGGTTCGCCAGAAGCGGCTTAGTCATGCTGGCCACATGGCCCGGAAGCTGTACGCCGGCTCCCTCGGCCAATAATGCGAGATGAGCGCCGCAACCCCAGAGTCGGTCATGACTGGACCTAATGGTCAGGGGTCCCTTCACCTTACTTTATTGCTGTTAAGTTGCTTTAGAAGTTTGTTTTTGCGGGGGGGGGATAATGAGGGGTTTTTGGTTTTTTAAAAGAAATTAAACCATTTGCCACAATTATCCTCAGAGGACCACCTGCACTGCTATCACTTGTTGTGAAGATAAAACATGGTGGCTTTGATTTGAGACTGGTGTGAGAGCTGGGGGATAGGAATACAGGCAAAGCCTGTTACACAAGAGTAAGGTGCCTTTAGTGCTGTGGGCCTAACTCCCTCCCACTAGAAATCAGGCAGGCACAGTCCCTGATATGTTTCAGGTGCCAGTTAAAATTGTTTTATTTCACTATTGCAATATGAATGCTGCTCCAGCAATTGCCATCTTCTGATATTCCAACTTATGTTTTAAGTTCTGTGTATTTACTCTTTCTTTTAAGCCGCTTGAGACAAATGTGAAAAGCGGGGTATAAATTGATTGAACAAAACAAAATTATTTCTGCAACCGCATTCCTGGCTCAGGAACACTGCCACCATGGAATACACTTGAAATTTTTTACCTGATGCCATCAAAAGCCGCGTCAGAAACTAGTACAGTGGTACCTTGGTTTATGAACTTAATCTGTTCCGGAAGTCCGCTCTTAAACCAAAGCCGTTCTTAAACCGAGGCGAGTTTTCCCTAATGAGGCCTCCCGCCGCCGGTGCCTTCCACCGTTTGGCTTCCATTCGTAGACCGAGGTAAAGTTCGCTAACCGGAACACTACTTCTGGCTTAGCGGAGTTCGTATACCGAATAGTTCGTAAAACAGGGCTGTTCTTAAACCGAGGCACCATTGTATGTGCTTAGAAGTAACCAGACAGAGGGCCTTCTCGGTAGTGGCGCCCTCCCTGTGGAACGCCCTTCCAGCAGAGGTCAAGGAAATAAGCAGCTATCCTATTTTTAAAAGACATCTGAAGGCAGCCCTGTTTAGGGAAGTTTTTAATATTTAATGCTGTATTGTTTTTAACACTCGATTGGGAGCCGCCCAGAGTGGCTGGGGAAACTCAGCCAGATGGGCGGGGTACAAATATAAAATATTATTATTATTACTATTATGCATGAAAATATAATATTATTTTAAACACAGCTTTAAAATTGTTTTTTTGTCTTATTCAGTAAGTCATAGGTACAGTACAGCAACAATGCAGAAAGACTGCAATACTGCTTCATGACATACGGCCAAAGGAATACTTTGAATTATTAGTTGGAACGAGAGATGGAGACTTGGAAAACAGAGCGACCACCTCCTTACAATGAAGCAAGACTTTGGAGCCTTTTAACAGGTAACAGGAAAGCAGGTGAGGCTCAGGAAATGATGCCTTTTTATGCAGGAAACAAGAAGCTGCAGTCCTTGACTTACAATGGTGTAAGCCCCAACTAAAACCACTGTGACTTACTTCCGAGTAGACACTGTAAACCTACCTGTCCTACAGCTCTTCAGGGCCGACAAGCTCTGGCAGGTTTCACTTGTTATTTTTAAAGCAGCAAACTTTTAAAGATTATTTAAAAGCTTTAATTTTATTTTATTTTTGGAAAACAGCAAACTTTCAAAGCTCTTAAAACCGTGATCACCGCCCCTTTTGCAGAGATGATCACCGTCAGGGCCGGATTTAGGTTTGATGAGGCCCTAAGCTACTGAAGGTAATGGGGCCCTTTATATGTCCAGCTGTCCTTTGTCAACAACAAATTGTGGCTGTTTTTTTTGTGTTGAATATATGCTATATATGGTAATTTATGGACCTAATTGTTATCTAAAGCCATTTGCACATAACAAAATATGTATTTTATCAAAGTATCTGTTGAACTGAAATACAATTAAGAAGTACAGTATATTAATAGTGAATTTTTTGGGGGGGGAGGGGAGAGAAAGAGAGTGGAGTCCTAAGCCAGGGGTCAGCAAGCTTTTTCAGCAGGGGGCCGGTCCACTGTCCCTCAGACCTTGTGGGGGGGGGCAGGCTATATTTTTTTGGGGTGGGGGGGGAATGAACGAATTCCTATGCCCCACAAACAACCCAGAGATGCATTTTAAATAAAATGACACATTCTACTCATGTAAAAATACACTGATTCCCGGACCGTCTGCGGGCCGGATTGAGAAGGCGGTTGGGCCGGATCTGGCCCCCGGGCGTTAGTTTGCCTACCCATGTCCTAACTTCCAAGAGACTGCGATCTACTCACAGAGTTAAAAACTGGCAGTGATCTACCCCCTTTTGGGGGGTTCAGGTCGAGGTTGTTGAGCTTTTTTTAGGAAGGAAAGCCGTCCATGTTTTGGGGGGTTCAGGTCAAAGTGGAGCTTTTTAAAGAAGAAAACCCCGGTTTTGGGGGCTTCAGGGCAAAGATATAGAGCTTTTTTTTAGGTGAGCCAAAGTTGCTGAGCTTCTTTGTGGAGAGCCAGTGATCTACCAGCGATCTACCATAGACGTCCAGTGATCTACCGGTAGATCACGATCTACCTGTTGGACATGCATGTCCTAAGCTATAGCTTGTTTAGCTTATACGTAAATCCGGCACTGCGACAGTACCCTTCACGCAAATCAGCCCAGGCACCCTCCTGGCATGAGGGTGGGCTGAATATCGGGGGGCCTTTTAAAATAAACACCTCGTGACTCCGGGTGCTGGATGGAAGGGGGGGTGCCTCTGCAAAGCCAACTCCCGCAGAGCCCCCTGACAAGGGATGCTGCAGCAACTCTACATAAACTGCGGCGGCCCCTTTTTCCGCCGCCCCATCTGCAGGATCTCGTACAACATGGTGCTGGCCTGGCACGGCACCCAAGGGGGATAGAAGCGGGAGAGGAGCGTGGGAGGGCGCGCAGCTTCGCACGCCGCGCCGGGAGCGGAGACTTCAGAGGCAGCGCCGCGCTTTGATGCCGGATGGTTGCTAGGCGACCGCAGCCCGGAGAAAGGCGGGGACAGAACGCGGAGGGCGGAATGTAGGTGGCGCGCGCTCCCCTTGGCCAATCAGAATTGCCCCCGCTGGCCGTCGGATACTATGTACCCTGTTCATGCTTTAAAGCGGGGCAGAGCAGGGACAATCTCCTGCGCATTTACTCGGAAGTAAGTCCCGCACCTTGCGCATTCGGGCTGGATCTCAGTTAATAAGTGTGTGACTAGGATGGAGATATTCAAGATAAGGGTTGCAATCCTGCCCTGGGAGTAAGTCTCGTGGAATTATTCAAGGGGGACTTGCCTTTGAGTAGCCCTACAGAGGGTTGTGTTGCAAACTGCATCTGACCTACGCAGCCTGCGCACCATAGATTTAGAACACATTCCTTTCCCCCAATCCTGGGAAACATAGTTTCTTAAGGGTGCTGGGAATTGTAGTGCCGTGAGGGGTAAACTGCAGTTCTTGGATTCTTTGGTGGGTGCCACGTGCCTGAAATGTGACGTGCCCGCCCGTCCTTTTATGCCCCTTGTTAAAAACCTCGAAATTAATACGTTTAAATTATTAAGGAGACATCTATTAATTAAGTGGCGTTTTCAGCCTCGGCACTTACTTTTGCTCCTCCCCTGTTCAGGCTGTAGCACAGAGGCGAGTGCCTCAGCTGGTGGGTTTTGGGTGCCATGCAGACTGGAAGCTGGAGAGGCAGACAGATCTGGCCCGCCGGACATAAGCCATTGTGTTGCACAAGCCCCAGGGAACTTCCCAATGGATTGTGCTTTGAGTTAATTAGTGGGGAAATCCATATTGGATAATATTTATTTCAGGCTGGTTGCGCTATACAGTAGTTTGTTAACTGTGTTGGCGAGTGTAGCTCTGTGAGGGATAAACTCCAACTCCAGGATTCATGGGAGGAGGGTTTTAAATGTATGGTGTTTGTGCCCAGATCTCTTGGGGTGTCCCAGAACACGTCTCACCTCAGATCTATATAACTGGGCCAACCAAATCAAAATCGCGCGGCACACAGTTTTCATTCTTTATTTAAAATGACGGTTTATTGTTTTGTGGTGACAGAACAGCCGAGTCTAGCGAAGAATCCCTAATTTGCCTGCAGAAATCCCTTCATCAAAGCATTGTGGCATAGCACTAATAAATAAACATTAGCTTCCCTGGCACGGAAAGGTTGACTTGCTCCTTTGTTCATCCGTAAACTCACTCCTCACGGCAGACAGATCCTGAAGCTTAGGCTCCAATACTTTGGCCACCTCATGAGAAGAGAAGACTCCCTGGAAAAGACCCTGATGTTGGGAAAGATTGAGGCAGAAGGAGAAGGGGACAACAGAGGATGAGATTGTTGGACAGTGTTCTCGAAGCTACCAACGTGAGTCTGACCAAACTGCGGGAGGCAGTGAAGGAAAGGCGTGCCTGGCGTGCTCTGGTCCATGGGGTCACGAGAGTTGGACATGACTAAACGACTAAACAACAACAGCCCCTAGTTTTATATAATCACAGCATCCAGGAAGACATCCACTAGTGAGTTTGCCAGGACCAGCTTCCTGCTGTAAACTGATTTTTTCATGGATTTCTCACCAGCCGGTTCCAACGTCCATGTTCTCCAAGGGGTGGAACATCCCTGCAAGTGGAAGTAACAAAATGACGAGAGTCCATCTGCCTCTGTACTCAGTCACCCATAACCATTTATTTTCGAGTTTCCACCAACTCACTCCCCACTGCTTTCATTTTATGCAGGCTATCAGTCTGTGCTGCTTTTCTAGAACAGATGCCAGAAGACAAAACTTAGACCTGGTCCACAGCAATGTCCTGTTCGAGCAAGGTCTTCAGGTGACCAGCTCTCTTATTACCTATGACAATCAAGTGGAACATCTCCCGTCCAGAGGCAGTATATCTGTGTGTATTAGAAACTGGAAAACAAACTTCTGGAGAAGGCTTGTGAGTATCCAGAGGAATCTAGTTTAGTCCATACCGTGTCCACTTTCTGGGCACCACGAGCTAAGAAGGATATTGACAAGCTGGAAGATGTGCAGAGGAGGGCGACCAAGATAATCAAGGGTCTGGAAACTAAGCCTTATGAGGAACAGTTGAAGGAGCTGGATATGTTTAGCTTGAAAAAGAGGAGACTGAGAGGAGATATGATAGCCATCTTCAAATATCTCAAGGGAACAAGCATGTTTGCTCCTGCTCTGGAGGGTAGGTCTCAAACCAATGACTTCAAGTACAAGAAAGGAGGTTCTGACTAAAGATCAGGAAGAACTTTCTGACAGTAAGAGCTGTTCAGTGTGGGATGTGTCAGTCAAGTCCAACATTCAAGAAGGACTAACTGTCATCTCTGTGTCAGTTTGTTTGGTCCGTTGAACAGTTAAGCTGCTGCTGCTGATAGATGCTATGGTGGAGTTGTTAAGACTCACTAATATGTAACATATAGTTTATTTTGGAACCTAAGTATGAATCTGACAGTAAACTAGTTTGTTTTATTATCACACAGATTCATGTGTATTGTTTTTAAGAGGGATTTAAAAGGATTTGCAACTAAGAAAGACTCTAACGAGTCGCAAGTCGTTTGCTGCTGTGCAGACCTCAATAAGGAAACGTTTAACTCTGCAACTAAACTATATTATAAACGTTCCTACATTCAGCAGTGAACAGTCTCCCTTGGCAGGTTGTGGACTCTCCTTCCTTGGAGGTTTATAAGCAGAAGTTGGATGGCCATCTGTCATGGATGCTTTAGCTGAGATTCCTGCATTGCAGGGGGTTGGACCAGATGACCCTCGGGGTCCCTTCCAACTCTAAGATTCTATGATTCGATGTTGGAAACAAATTATTAAGTATATGCGATGATCCAGCAAGACTGTTCATATATCCATGGAATTTCCAGCAATGTTCTCATGGGATCACAAAATGTGTGTGTGTGTGTCTTTGTGTAGTGATGTCACAACCAAAGTTTATAAGTGCCTCACTCAGTACCTGAATTTCCCCAGCAACCACTCACTTGCTGTAATCAATAAAGTTGTGGCCTAAATTCTGCCAAAAACCAAACCAACAATTGAGTCTTGTCTGAATGTATTTGGGTGGGGTTAAAAGGTCTAAACACGCAATGAGTAGGCTCACCAGTGTCACATTCAGGTGTGACCAAGAGCCAGCATGGAGGTAAACTGATGGGGAAAGGTTTGCCTGCTACATTCTGTGGGGCACGGGCTACCGTTAAAGTCATTAGAGCAGACCTGGAAAATTGGCTGAAGGATCCTATCGAGAAGCTTAAGCACAGTGGAGCAAGTTAAGGTAAAGGACCCCTGACCATTAGGTCCAGTCGTGACCGACTCTGGGGTTGTGGCGCTCATCTCGCATTATTGGCCGAGGGATCCAGCGTACAGCTTCCGGGTCATGTGGCCAGCATGACTAAGCCGCTTCTGGCGAACCAGAGCAGCGCACGGAAACACCGTTTACCTTCTTGCCAGAGCGGTACCTATTTATCTACTTGCACTTTGACGTGCTTTCGAACTCCTAGGTTGGCAGGAGCAGGGACCAAGCAACGGGAGCTCACCCCGTCGTGGGGATTTGAACCGCCGACCTTCTGATCGGCAAGCCCTAGGCTCTGTGGTTTAACCCACAGCGCCACCCGCAAGTTATTGCATGTTAAAAACCCTGCAAAGGGAACAGGAACGGGCTGACCGCTTAAGCAATCATACTATAAACTACCTTATTATTACAGCTACCCAGTATATATATTTTTTCATGCTAAAAAAAAAAATCCCCCCAAACAAAGAAGGCATTTCATTTTAATTTGCACATTTATTTTTCCGTGGAGGACCTTGTGTTCAAAAGGATAGCATCTCGTCCAACAAGCAAAACCCCATTTTCCCCTTCAGTGTGTTCCTGTCCCTCTGCCCCCCAACCCACCCCCGGCTAGCCAGTCTCTGTTATGCATGCTTGGTTACAGGGATTCCCTGTGGCATTATGCTGTCAGAGAACATCTTCAACATATACCCAGTGGTGTGTGCTGGAGCGTAAATAATATAAAATCCACAGATAAACCCTTTCGCTGCAGAGGTGTGGCGGCTGTCATGGGTGTAGCCAGGATTTTTGTTGGGGTGGGGGCAGGCCTTTTGTTAGGGAGGGACAGAACCTCAGTTTGCTATGTATTTTTTATTGAATATTATTGATGGGGGGCTGCCCCTCCCTGCCCCCCCAGCTACGCACATGGTGGCTGTTAGTGTGTGTGTGTGTGTGTGTGTGTGTGTGTGTGTGTGTGTGTGTGTGTATGTGTGTGTGTATGTATGTATGTATGTATATATTCCAGCAATAAATAGCGTCATGGCCAGAAGGACGTTATAAAATAAATAACGGCATTTTTCTCTGGGCTGCCTTAAAATGAAATAATCTGGATCCTTGCTCAGCCTCCTGGAAAACCTGGTGTAAAACTCAGCAGGAACCCCCCCAGAGGGCTCTGCAAGGGGTTCTGGGAGTTTTTTCAGGCTACAAAATGCTTACTGACCTCACACTCGAGAGAAAGATTCATCAGCCTTTGGGGAAAGAGGATGTCATACTTGGCTTAAGATAAGTCTGTATGCAGATCTCTCTTTTTTTAAAAAAAAAAAATGTGCACGGTTTAGGAATGGTTGCAAAACAATAGATGGTTTAGCTTTTGTAATAAGATTAATTGCCATCTTCATTGAGTCCTCTGAACTAAGCACAGAGTATTAAATTACAAGCAATTTATTTTATCCTAAATGCTGAGCCGGGAATTCGGGTCACAGGCGCGCAATGCATTTAAACGTCCCTCAAAGGATCCTGGGAAATGTGGTTTGTTAATGGTGCCAGGTAGAGTAAATTACAGTACCCAGAATTCTTTGAGGGAAGCCATGACTGTTAAAGTGATCGCTGAAGCCTCCTTTCTGGTGTTGCGTGGCAGCAACTTCTGGGTTCAGGCAAAATCTCGAGAGCTCTGTGTTGTAGCGTGGGTTAATGATTTCAGCAAGTGATTTCAGCTCTCGGACATAGCAGGCAGGAGACAGCTTCTTCATGTAACAACTCTTTATTCAGGCAAACAAGACTGAGGGAACTGAGGGTAGGGAAGCTACATTTATAGGGACAGAGGACTGGCTAGGAAAAGACACATTTTGGAGGGAACAATCTCAAGCAATCACACAGCTGCTTTTTGGTGGGAACCAATAAAACTGAGGATCCAAATGCAGCAACTTGAATGCACCAATAGTAACTGTTCCTTCTGGGACAGGAAGGCAGTTACTTTACCCTAATGTGATTACAGAGGCAATACCTTCAATTAAGGGGCAATACCTTCCTGGAAGCTGCCGCCACTTTTCTCCGCTTCTCTGGCGGCAGCATTGCTCCTGTGGGATTCCGCCGCCCAAGGCGGCTGCCTCTGACCACCTCATGGGCGGGCCGGCCCTCTTTAAATGGATGGTGTGGATTTGAACTCGGGTCTCTGAACGGGGATCGTTCTGCAGCCAAAATAGTGCAAGAGAGAAGAATCCGTACAGCAGGCTCAGGGGTACCAAAATACTGCAAATATTTTCGGTGGCGTGGAACTAAGAGGCAGCAAGCCCAAAAACAGCCCGTTGAGGATATGACTTGTTTAGCGGCCACAGAAAGTTGGCTGGTGATTAGAAAATGAGAGGCGGAAGAGAGATGGAGTACCTTTCCTGACCTGGTTGAGTTTCTAAAACTGTGTTTTTTAAAGAACTTCCAAACATTTTGGAGTGATTTCACCGTTGACCACTCATTCTGGGGATGTCCCCTCTTTTGAAATCAAACACAACTGTGTTGGGTTTCCTTGGCCATTGGCCATTTACATGTATATTTGATTTTACAGCAATATGGCCATTGCTCCCAACTGGCTCAACAACGCTTACATATTGTACCAAGTCCTGGGCGCCACTCAGGATTAGTCCCAGGTTGCATGGCATAGACAAAGTGGACAGAGGGAAGTTTTTTTCCTTCTCTTTCTCAGAATATCAGAACCCAGTGAGGACTGCTAGTGAAACAGAATGCTGAATGATGCAAGATAGTCAAAAATATGTAGCCCGACTCTTTGAGGGCAATTGAAGTCACCCATTATTACATCTCCTCTTTTGGATTCTTTATTGACTTAATTATTGGCGCTGTGGTCTAAACAACTGAGCCTCTTGGGCTTGCTAATCGGAAGGTCGGCAGTTCGAATCCCCGTGACGGGATGAGCTCCCATTGCTCTGTCCCTGCTCCTGCCAACTTAGCAGTTCAAAAGCATCTCAGTGCAAGTAGATAAATAGGTACCACTGCAGCGGGAAGGTAAACGGCATTTCCATGCGCTCTGGCACTCGTCACGGTCCTCCATGCACCAGAAGCGATTTAGTCCTGCTGGCCACATGACCCGGAAAGCCATCTGTGGACAAACGCCGGCTCCCTCAGCCTGAAAGCAAGATGAGTGCCACAACCCCAGTCGCCTTTGACTGGACTTAACTGTCCAGGGGTCCTTTAGTGTGCATGCACACGAAAGCTCATACCAAGAACAAACTTAGTTGGTCTTTAAGGTGTTACTGGAAGGAATTTTTTTATTTTTTATTTTGTTTTAAGCATAGTGAGGTTATGGAATTTGCTCCCACAGAAAGTAGTGATGGCAACCCACTTAGATGGGTTAAAAAAACAAAAACGACAAATCAGAGGTGGATTTAGGGTAGCGTAATAAGACACAGGGGCCCAGGTGCCTCCTTCCTTCATCCTTCCCAAAGTCTAGTAAGCATTGGTCTTTGAGGGTCTACGACCCTGCCAGAACCTCTTACCTTTTCTCAAAGCCTGGTGGTGTGTGTGTGTCAAATTTTGGCCCCACACATGGGGCCATATTACCAAGGTCCGCCCCGGGACAAATTCGTGGAGGATAAGGCTTTCAGCGGCCACGAGGGTTCTCCCACACTTCTCTTTGTCCCGCGATTTCTTCCCTTTGTCCCGTAATTTCCAGGCACTACTGGTCCGAGAGAAAGCAAAATCGCTCAGATTGTTGCCTAGAAATCACAAGAAAAACGGAAGCATAGATGTTCCTTTAAGCCATGATCTACCTCCACTGCTGGAGGCAACGTTCCTCCTCGGAATGACAGTTTCTGAGAATTACAGGTGGGGAGAGTGGCTCAGGTTTCTGTTTGCAGTCTTCCTACGGCCACCTGGCTGGTCACTTTGAGAATAGGAAGCTGGACTAGATGGGCCCCTGAGGGTGGGAGAGGTAGCAGGAAGCTATGGGACATGCACTGATGGGAAACCAATTTTCTGTTGCAGAATTTTGTATTGCATTTGATTTTTATATATAATGGGTTTGAGACATGTTGCAGGCTGCTTAGAGCAGGCACCGGCAAACTCGGCCCTCCAGATGTTTTGGGACTACAACTCCCATCATCCCTAGCTAACAGGACCAGTGGTCAGGGATGATGGGAAGTTGGGAAGTGTAGTCTCAAAACATCTGGCAGGCTGGGTTTGCCGGTGGCTGGCTTAAAGAGTCTCGTCCCCTAAGAAAAGCAGTGTGTGTACACACACACAGCAAAAGAACAACAAATAAATACATAAATAACTGGCATAGATTAGGCCTGGGAGGGCAGGATTTCAGCATGGCTATCTAAGTTTGCTGACTCTTCCAAAACAAAATGATGACAGGGTGCAACCAACTTCCAACAATAGGCAGCGGGGCAAGAAGAATAGGCTGCTAGGCGCTATTTATCAGAGTTAAGCTGCAGTTTCAATACAGCAATGCTGATGACCTAAATCCATTATCTGGGCCCTGTAATCTTGCAGTCCCCTAATGGGCTGATGAAAAGGAATGTACTTTTTGTACTTGTCCCGGACAGAAGGAACAGTTTGCAAACGCAAGATCTGTCCCATGCAGGGTGTGTTGACGAAACATGGTTAGAGGAGAGAAATGCTTCCTTTCGTCTCCAAAACGACAACTGGACTTGGGGTTCCCTGATGAAACTGGCTGGCAGCTCAGGGCAATGCCAAAGGAGCCAGCTGCATCTACGAGTTTTGATGGTTTTTGAAAGAATCAGACATCCACGAGGTTGTTGTTGTTGTTGTTAGGGCTCATTAGCCATGGAAGCCCAATGGAGCCTCCTTCTGCAGAAGCAGTATACCATAAAAAGGGGAGGGTCTGCTTGCACAATATGGCTTGCAATGTTGCTGTTCGAAGGCAACGTGTGCCCTTTTGTGAGTCAAGTCAATGAAAAAATAACGAGAAGCTTATAAATACATTCATATTTCTCTAAGGAAAAGAAGGAAACCTCCTTGGCTGCTTCTACTGAGTTGGAGTATAAGCAGGTCCACTGACCTAAGGTGTGTAAGAGGCCTGTCCTAATACATTATCCATGGGGGCTTCCTTTCTGGAAGCATATTTTATTTAAGGTTTTTTAGATTCGGGCATTGCAAGTAGCGATGCCAGAGGGGGAGCCTGTTACAGAGCCTTGGTTGACTTAGAAATTGTCCCCACCAGGAAAAGCAAAGTGAGTGATTATGAGGAAGAGACTAGCTGATGTCACTTTAAAAGATGGAGGTCCACCGCAAAACAGTCCAGTGTGTTGCTCATTTAAGCCACATTCGTGCAATACCACTTTAAACAGGCATGATCAGGGGCGTAGCAAGGGGGAGCGGGGGACGCCCCGGGTTCCACCCCAGAGGGGGGTGACACTTTAAAAAAAAATTTTTTTTTTTAATTTTAACTTCATTGAAAAAAAGAGATAATAGACACACACACACAACCCCCCACACCTCACAAAGTGAAACCATCAGAGGGGGGTGACACTTTTTAATTTTTTTATTTTTTTTTAAATTTATATCAATTTTTTATTATTATTTTTATTTTAACTTTATTGGAAAAAAGAGATAATAGACACACACACACACAACCCCCCACACCTCACAAAGTGGCACCATCAGAGGGGGGTGACACTTTAAAAAAATATATAATTTTTTTTACCGGTAATTTTTTTATTTTTTTTTAAATTTATATCAATTTTTTATTATTATTTTTATTTTAACTTTATTGGAAAAAAGAGATAATAGACACACACACACACAACCCCCCACACCTCACAAAGTGGCACCATCAGAGGGGGGTGACACTTTAAAAAATATATATAATTTTTTTTACCGGTAATTTTTTTATTTTTTTATTTTAACTTTATTGGAAAAAAAGAGATAACACACACACAAAACCCCCACACCTCGCAAAGTGACACCATCAGAGGGGGGTGACACTTTTTAATTTTTTTAAATTCTTTTTAAATTAAAGTGTGGGGGGGGTGACAAAAAAAATTCCGCCCCGGGTATCACCTGGGCTTGCTACGCCTCTGGTCATGATTATGGAATTCAGGGAGATGTAGTTTGTTAATGGTGCTGAGAGAAGTTAGAACCGCCCCCTATTCTGCTCACAGAGCCAAAGTTCAGACTGGATTAAGAATCCCCTTTCCCAGGAAATTCTGGGAATTCCCTGGGAACTCTGGGAATTGTCCTGCAAGATTTGGAGGGCCACCGGCTCCGCCACTCATCCTTCCCCTCTTTCTTGATGTCAGCTTGCGGCAATGCAAAGGATCCTGGTGGTCTAGCGAATCTATTTGAAAGACTGTCAGAGGACAGTCCTCTATCTGGTGCAAATCTGGTTTAACAATGTTGAACCAAAGGATGGGAGATCGGAAGGAGCCCTGAAGTTGCCCATCAACAGCAGACAGAGCAGGCACTCAGATCACCTGAGCGCAGTTTTCTCTGCTGCCGCAGTGTATCTCTGTTTAATTATGGTAATTATTTCTAAATGTGCATCCGTATCTACAAATTAGCACACACAAACGTTGCTTAAATCCCTGTCCTCTTTGTGTTTTGTTTCTGTGTTGTTTTTAACAGTGGACACTCTGCAGTCGGGAGGAGAGGGCAGCCCCATATTATTAATCAGTAAAGCTCTCCGGACTAATCCCGTTCTCTCTCTCTCTCTCTTTCTCTCTCAGAGTAAGAGGATTCTGCGAGCAAACATGCACACAGATTTCTAAGAATAAAAGGAGCGCCAGGAAAGGCTCCGGGGGACTTCAGGGAAATGAGACGCGACAGATTGGTGTCACGTAAGGGAAAGTACAGCAGCAGATCCCCGTCGTGGGGGACGTGGCTGCAAATATGTCTTCGTTGCTTTGCGACACATCAAATACTGTAGGAATGTCAGAGGCCCAAACAGGTTGGACTTGGTGAGAGTCCTCTCCTTGGTCAAAGGCCCCAAGCTTGATTATGTGGGATAATGTTCTGGCACCCAGCTGTCTTCTACAGCAGGGTAGTGGGCAGTCTGTGTTCCTCCAGGTGTTACAGGACTACAGCTCCCACAATCCCTCACTCCTGGTCATGCTGACTGGGGCTGATGTGAACTGGAATCCAATCACATGTGCAAAGTCACTGGGTCTTCATTCCTATTCTAGGAGGCCTCTCCCCACACAAACTGTCCCAGACTCTGCGCTTTTCGTCTGAGGTTCTTTTCTATGTCCCCGCCCCCCACCAGAGAAGTCCGGAGAGTGGCAACACAGAAATAGGCCTTTTTTGTGGTGGCTCCCCGGTTGTGGAATGCTCTCCCCCAGAGAGGCTCGCTTGGCGCCTTCACTACATGTCATCAGGCAAAAACATTTCTTTTTACCCAGGCCTATGTCTATTAAATAATCTATGGCCTGTAAAAGTGTGGGATTATTATTTTATGATTAGGCTGGCTGTCAGCATGCTTTTCACTATATTTTTATTATGTTTTTATCATTGGTGTTCTGTCATGTGTTTTCAATGTGGTTCACTGCCCTGGAATCTTTTGACAAAGGGCAGTATATAAATGAATGAACGAATGAAATTTGTGTTTCCTTTCCTGATGCCATTTTCCACTCCTCACAAGCTTGGTATCTTCCTGTTTGTTGGACTTCAATCCCGTCAGCCCCAGCTAGCATGGCCAATGGTCAGGGAACAACAACTTGTAGTCCAACAGCTTCTGGAGGGCATCAGGTATGGGGAAAGTGCCTCATGCCTTGGACTGCTGGATGCAGAGCACTCACATATTTCATGCATCTCTTCATCCAAAGCCATGATATAATTCCACCTCTCTCAGTGCCTGCCCTTATATTACTCTCCCCTGGTAGCTGATGTGCTCATTTCCTCTACTCTTGCTTACTCAATTCCTTGATCCCATGCTTCTACACGTCTAATGCATGCAGTCCTCTGCTGATCATCTGGCCGTATTTCCCAGTCCCTCCTGAGCATTTGGTAGACAATCTGATTATTCTGCTTGTATGTGCACTGCAATCTTTGCACAGGGATGAGAAGGGCTTTGAGTACTACCAATGGTAGCAATGGAAGAGCTTAATTAACACATGTATATTAGCTGTTTGGCCTTCATGCCTTAGAGACTCCTGTAGAACTCAGTTTAGACATGTCCTTCATCTTTTTATCCCACACAGCAGGAACGGGGAAGGTGGGATAGCTCAGGTGGTAGAGCATGAAACTCTTCATCTCAGGGTCATGGGTTCGAGCCCCATGTTGGGTGAAAGATTCCTGCATTGCAGGGGGGTTAGACTAGGTGGCCCTCATGGTCCCTTCCAACTCTACAATTCTATGATTCTATGGTATCAGGATATACTAGTAGATCTCTATATATCTGGGTGATTTGCAGTGGGCCTTGTAGGTTTGCAGCTTGTAACTCCCAGTTGTTTAACAATAGCAACAACCAAACTACTTTCCCCACCTAAATTAGGCTGCGGACATGAAGCAAGCTAACCAGAAGTGGCCTTTTCGCGGGACAGAACTGGCTTCAGTTCTAGTACTGAAAACAAATCCCTCGGCTCAGGACATGCCCAGAGGCACCACATTCTTTCACTGTATGTCTTCTGCACCTGGTCAGTAGGTCTTCGGGTTCAAGTAAAAAAACAAAGTAGCTCCACGAAGCCTATAGTCTGCCCACCCCCTGCCTTACACCACAGCACAGCGATAATGAATCGTGGAAATAACACGGTGAGCCATTTGTGTCATAGCTGTCAACTTTCGGATTTGAAAATAAGGGATCAGCAGCCTCACCTGTCCCGGGGACAGTCTACGGTTCTCGGGGACAGTCCACACCGCAGTAATCCCCCCAGGCTACAAATTAATTTACACCAGGCTACACACCATCCTCTTTCCCAACCTCAGGGTCTCTTTCCAGGGAGTCTTCTCTTCTCATGCGATGCTTCAGGATCTGTCCTTCCGGGGAGCAGCCAGGGCCGATGTCCTTCAGAATGGATCGGTTTGATCTTCTTGCAGTCCACGGGACTCCAGCACCACAATTCAAAAGCGTCAATTCTTCATGGGGGGATTGATCAGGTTCACTCTTTTGGCTCTCTGGCATCCATTAATGACTTATTATACAAACGTTTTGCAGACTTTGCATCCTTTAACACTCTTTTGGAAGGAGTGTATTTGTGGGCTGAGCCAGAGAGGTTGATTTTACATGCAAGCAAAGCACAAACAGTGCTGTCGCCTAATGACATTCTATTCTCTGTGTTGTAGGAATTTTAGGTATTTTATTTATATATATATATTAATTCTTATTAGTGTGCCAAGCAGGGCAAGGCCTCATGTCTGAAGCGCAGTCCTGAAACCATTTTGACCCCTGACACAATTTTGACTCCTAGCTGGCCAGGTATCAGATGGCCCATTCGCCTTACAAAGGACGGTAGTTAGTCTGCCAAGGCAGGGAACCTTTTGTTCTCCAGAAATGTTTGTCTGGGAGGGGTCGAGGAGGGATGACCAGGTGTTTCTCTGCAAGGGAGTGAGAAAAAACCTTTCCATTGTCTCAGAAATAAACTAATCACAATCTCAAAAGGAATGGCCAGACTGCCCAGGAAATGCAATCAGATACGACATTATCATATGAAGTGGCAGACAGGAGGTAAACAGTGCATTCAAGATTTCTGCTGAACACCACCTTTTTCTATGATGTAGCTGTGATGTATCTAAGGGATGGTCCTGGGTTACACCTCTTTTTGTGATGTATGTATGATGTACAAGGGGGTGGTCTTGAGCCGAAGGGGGGGGGAATTTCAAAGTCTATATAGGGGCTGGCACACCATTATTCTGGGTTCTCCTCATCGTGTGTGGCGGGGAACCTCTGTTGCAACAGATTCAATAAATGGGAAGCTGCGCTTTGCTTTTGATAACTCTGGTGTGGTCTCTGTCTGTGGCACAAAGGGAAAAGCTCTAAAATTCCAGCTCTTCCCAGGGAGAAAAATCCGGACTCCCCCTTGGGAAACCCGGACCCAACTTTATGCCTTTCCTAGTAAAATTTTGCTTATATCACTCTGTAACTATTGGTGAGCAATGCAGCCGAGCAGCGCAGCTGAGGAGCCTCCCTGGCCGGCAGGGAGGGAGAGGAGCTGCTTCCTTTGAAATCCGGGAAATTTAAGGGATATCTAACAATCTGGGATAGCAGCGAGAAACGGGGCTGGAAAAAGGGAATTTCCCGCAAAAAAAGGGAAACAGCGGAAACCGGCACTGGAATAAGGGAATTTCCCGCAAAAAAGGGAAGGTTGACAGCTATGGTTTGTGTGTGTGTGTCCTGTAACTCAACATCACCATCATTCTGGCTCTGGATCACAGTCTCCAGCCAAAGGATATTCCGGCTATTGAACAAGACCTACACTTGATCTTTGCCATTTTGCATTTCAGTTTAACAAGGGTCATCCTCTAGGAACTCAACAAAGGATGCCTGTGGGTGATCACAAAAGCTGTGTGTATCTGGAACGATAACAACTTATTAGCAACCCAGGCAAGAACTTGAAGGAAAGCCCCAGGGCTAGGCATGGACAAAAGACCCAATGAAAATAAATCCAAAAGTCAGAAGGAACAGTGCTCTTCACACACATGCTGTTCCGCTACGGCAGACCATTTCGTAGTTTTTTTTTAAAAAAATGAATTCGTGCTTTATGAATGACATCAGTAAAACAGTGCTGGAGAATGACTCCTTTGGTTCTACATGAGAAGATGCATCCAGACTGTCGCTGTTTTGTAGGAAGAATTCAAGCACGTCCTGGAACTAAGTTTGTGCAATTAAATGGATGAAAGAGCTCTACCAACCTAGCCCAAAAATCCACTTTTAAGAAAGAAAGGGACATTTTGCAGTTGGGGAATGCATCAGAAAAGTACAGAATGAGTGAATGATTAAAGAAAAGATGTATGAACACCCTGCAAGCAAACAAAGATGAACGCAGGGCAAATGTTCATTATCATATAACCACCCTGAATGTTCCATAAAGACTGGAAGGAGTCTAACCTCCCTGGTAGTTTTGCGCAGGCAAATAAGAACGAATTCTCCATAAACAGGTCATCTGGAGGAGACCCAAGAGCCAGTGTCCTTGCATTCTTGTTACATGGCATTGTCACAAAGGACAGTGAAGATCTCAATGAGCAGCATCTTCCAGTCACATCAGGTTGACTATGGTGCCTCAAAATCTCCATCATGTGTGCTTATTTGTTGTTGTTGTTTAGTCGTTCAGTCGTGTCCGACTCTTCATGACCCCATGGACCACTCCTGTCTTCCACTGCCTCCCGCAATTTGGTCAGACTCATGTTGGTAGCTTCGAGAACACTGTCCAACCATCACGCCCTCTGTCGTCCCCTTCTCCTTGTGCCCTCCATCTTTCCCAACATCAGGGTCTTTTCCAGGGAGTCTTCTCTTCTCATGAGGTGGCCAAAGTATTGGAGCCTCAGCTTCAGGATCTGTCCTTCCAGTGAGCACTCAGGTCTGATTTCCTTAAGAATGGATAGATTTGATCTTCTTGCAGTCCATGGGACTCTCAAGAGTCTCCTCCAGCACCAGAATTCAAAAGCATTGATTCTTCGGCGATCAGCCTTCTTGATGGTCCAGCTCTCACTTCCATACATCACTACTGGGAAAACCATAACTTTAACTATACGAACCTTTGTGTGCTTATTTATACAAGTGCAAAACAACCATCAAGATTTCTGTTCCTTATTTTCACATGGCACGTTCAGTACATTGCTAGGGTTGGTAAGGAATTTGTATGAGGTAAAACAGAGATAAGACTGAAATACCTTTTCTATTTTCTTTTTATTTAATTCATTTTCCACATTTCCATCGGGCCATTGTAAACTGGTTCCCCCGCCCACCGCGTTATAGATGGATGAACCCTGGATCCAAGCAATGAAGGTTCACGAGGAAGAGCAAAGCAGGTTTTGCAGTTGGCCGTTCTGATTGGCTAGTGCCACTTTCCTTCCTAGAAAGAACTGTGTTCTTGTTGCCAAATGGCCTGCGGCTACTGCAGCAAAGGAGTAGTCATTCGAACAATGGCTACCAGCCAGAGAACTAAGGGCATTGGGCAGTTTTCATATTGTTTTAGCATTGTCTAGGTCACTTGGATCAGAATGCAAGGTAAACATATTGAAAGATCGGCCGGAGAGGGGAGAGAGAGAAGGTGTTGTAGTTTCTGTGATGTGAAGCCAGCCAGATATAGCTGAGGAACCCTATAGTGAAGAACTCAGCACTTACCTGGGAGTAAGCAGCACTGGATGCAGTGGTACTTACTTCCAAGTAAAGATGGGTAGGGTTGCTCTGTAAATAAACACAGCAATAACTGCCAAGGGCACAATCTGATGCAATTATGCTTTGGAGTTCTATTGGAACCAGTGTGCTTAATGCTTAGTTATGAGTTGGACTGTGGGTCAGACTGGATGGGATCTTAAATGCATTAATGTACCATGTTTTCTTCCAAGCAGCAGCCATGGGTGGTGGGATGATCAGGATTGAGAGCCTGGTGTGTCAACCCTTATCGCATTGCCGTATTCCCAGCGAAAATCACATCCCCAAACTGCTATTAGCCTCAGGAGGGACACTTCCATCACAACCTCAATTCCCAACCCTACCCAACTGTTCTTTAGAAGAAGGAAACAGCCACGTTAAATGCAATCACACTTTTACTTGGGCTAGCTAAGAACTTGCCTCGAGAGAGGCTCCTATTTGCCTTTTTGAAATCTGTAGGGACAGCTTCAGCTTGGGGGATCCAGTGGTTGTAAAGACGTCATTTTTCAAAAAAACGTCTCTCTAAAATTACAGCACACAGCAGTTCCTACTGAATGCAAATATAGGAGAATTGCTACATTTCCCTAACATTCAGGAAGGTTCTAAAAAGTGGGATCGTGCACTTCAGAGAAGCATGAAACATTTATCATGTAAAAGCAGAAACCTAACAATATATAATAATAATCAGTCAATCAATATTATAATTATTATTATAGTGTTTCAATTAAGTACATAAAATAACGCTAATGTCAACAATAACTTCAATTAATTAATTACTATAAGCAGTACAATAAGCTTGGCGTTGTTGTATTTGGCTAGTATCTTGTGCTAAAGCCGGTGAACTCAAGTTTAGTGATCTCTTTCTCATTAGCAAAATTAGTCCGGTCGATGCGTGAGCTTGGGCTTCCGACATTGGTCAGCCAGGCCTTCCTGCAAGGAGAAAGTAAAGGGCAGAGAGAAAGTTAGAGCACTGCAAGATTTCCTGTATAATAGTCACTCTGCTTGTGCGTTTCATGGGTTCCCTTCAACTTCAAAAGACCTCCTATCCCTGTATAGACCTGGAAAATTCCTGCTGATTTTAATGGCGCTGGAGCTCAATCAATGCGTATTTTATATAGTGGGTTGTTATGGATTTAACGAAACCCTCTCTGCAAGCACCGATATAGCATACAAACACACACAAATACATTATTATCACTGTGGTCGGAAAGGTCTGGCAGGGTCAACACATTAAGTCTCAACCAGAAAGCGAATGAAATTAAAAAGCATGTTATTAAAATTCAACAATGGGCACCAAAAGGTTAGGAAATGTCAGGATTCTGCCTAGTCTTAATGCAAAGCCTTTGGGGTATATATGCAGCACAATATTTCATCAAAAAAATCAATGCTCTCTCCTTCTTTGCTTCCATTACGTGGATTTTCAGCACCGGCTAAGTGAGAAATTTGCAACCTGTTTACTCCAGAGAAACCCTATTAGTATCTTCCATCCTGTGGATTGGTGGTTTACTTCTGTGCTCTGATTCCCCCAAACACATGGCATATGAAAGCAATGCAAACAAAGTCAGTGATTGCTTACAAACCATGAACCATGAGTCTGAGCAGATCGTAGTAACTACCCATTGTTCAAATAAGCTTTCCGCACACAGCATGGAACATTCATGGTAAATGTTATTAGGCAGTTTTCAGTCTTGTTCTTAAACCTGCAAACACTAGAGACACAGGTTGCCATGCTAGCTGGGGCTGATGGGAGTTGGAGTCCAACAGCATCTCATGGGCACCATGTTGGCTGTCCCTGACTTAAGACAATGGGCTGTGTCGCAAAATTACTCCCAGATCATTATAACTAAGCACTCCCTATTCAGACTAAAACTTTCCGGGGAAGAGCTCTAGTCTTCCCTAGAAATTACTACGAAGGGTGATCCTCTTCATGTCGCGAGAAGCATGGACTGAAAGGAATTGAATGTGTCGCTCTCAAGACTTGGGGAGCCTTGTCTGCTGAAGCGGAATGCTTTCATCTGCCGGTGCCATTAAAGTCAAAATCTGCCTGTCTCTGCTGCCATGGAAACCAAATTCACCCGTTTGGCAAAAATGGGGAGGCTGGTGTTAAGGTTTCCATGCCTCCTCTTTCTAAAGGATCGAGGAAACCCAGGACGCAGAGCGGAGGTAAGCAGAGCGGAGGTAAGCAGAGCGGAGGTAACCCAGAGCGGAGGTAAGCAGAATGCAGAGAGGAGTCTACTGGAACATCTCTGGATGATTTGTAGTAATGGGCAATAATTGTTTGTTTGTTTGTTTGCTTGCTTGCTTGCTTGCTTGCTTCTTCTTTTTACTCCCAACTGTTTAGCAGCAGAAACGACAAAAAAAAGGGGGGGTTCCCCGCTCATGCCTAACTTCACATGGTTGAGAAGAAGCAGGGATTTTAGAATCCATGATATGCAGTAACTCCAATGCACAATTGTGTCTATCTATCTATCTACCGGTATCAATCAATCAATACAGTTTATTCGACCGTCAGTCAGAGCACAATCATTATCCATACAAAAATTTAAAAACGTCAAAACATCTCGGAAAGCTTTACACTAAAACATACAATGAGAAGTAGATTATACATTTAGACCCATGATCTACCGGTATCTATCTATCTATCTATCTATCTATCTATCTATCTATCTATCTATCTATCTATCTATCACATCCCAGAATACGGCTGAGTTTTTATATTGCCACAGCAGGCACTGCAACCTTCCGACAGTTTGAACAACAGCAATTGTAAACCGCCCTGTGATCCTCGGAGGAAGGGGCAGGACAGAAACTTAAATTCATGAAATAATAATAATAATTTATTATTTATACCCTGCCTATCTGGCTGGGTTTCCCCAGCCACTCTGGGCAGCTTCCAACGAGGGGCATCCAACCCAGGTGTCATGCCTGTGTGTGTGTGACAAAATCCCCCGGGTAGATTGGCGTTGCGGCGCTCGCATCCCCGGCAGTCGGATTTTTGCAGCGGATCGTGCAAATACGGCCTGCGGTTGGAGCTTGCATCCCCCAGCGGTGGGCAGTTGCACCCCCCCCCCGGTGGGCAGCGGGCGCTCCCCGGGCGCTACGCAAGGATCGTGGCAGCGGCGTCCCCCGCATGAGGATCGCGGTGGCGGCGTCCCCTGCACGAGGATCGTGGCAGAAGCGGCCCCTGCGCAAGGATCACGGTAGCAGCCTGTGGGCAGGTCGCCCCGCCCTCACCACACCGGGTACCAGAGGAGCTAGCTACGCCCCTGCTTCCAACAAAAGATTAAAAATACATTAAAACATCAGTCATTAAAAACTTCCCTAAACAGGGCTGCCTTCAGATGTCTTCTAAAAGTCAGATAGCTGCTTATTTCCTTGACCTCTGCTGGAAGGGCGTTCCACAGGGCATGCGCCACTACCGAGAAGGCCCTCTGTCTGGTTCCCTGTAACCTCACTTCTCACAATGAGGGAACCGCCAGAAGGCCCTCAGCGCTGGACCTCAGTGTCTGGGCTGAGCAATGAGGGTGGAGACGCTCCTTCAGGTATACTGGGCCGAGGCTGTTTAGGGCTTTAAAGGTCAGCACCAACACTTTGAATTGAGCTTGGAAATGTACTGGGAGCGAAGGCAGGCATTTTCCTAATAGATAAAAGGCAAGGTTCAATCAGGATGTATTTATTTATTTATTTATTTATAATTATAATTGTAATGCTGGCCTCTAGCACGCACATGCCCAGTAGAAACCTTGCTCAGTTTCTTATAGTGTCAGGCTTCCGGGACTCGGCTCCCCCCCCCCCTTTTTGGCCGTAGATAAGCAGGACAAAGCGAGAATAGTCGCTTATCATTTAAAGAGTCTTTAATGATCACAGCAAAAGAACAAAGCAGCCATTCTCAGAATGATGGTGTTCCCAATTAAGGTTTCCACCCACTTCCCCCCTAGTCACTTCCGCGCCTTGCAACCTGATCTCGCAACCACCATGCTTTTTCTGTAGCCACCTTATCTGTTCTACATGACCTTGGACTGATAGGCTGGACACTTTCCAGCAAGAGAGAGTCTGTTAGCGCACTCTCTCTCTCTCTTCCAGTTCTTCTTCACTTTGCTGTTCACCCCCCGCCCCAGTTCGTCCCAACTTTTGCCTTCAGAACTATGCCCCTCTGCAAACCGCTGTTCCAAATCTATACTGCTCCACTGCTCCTGGGCAGCTTCAGGATCCTGGTCAAGGAGGGTGAGGCTCCCACCATTCCTCATCAGAGCAGCACTCCTCAGCCTGGTCTCTTGACATCTAGGCAGCTGCCTTGCACTGAATCAGACCGCATATTTCTCTAGCTCAGTATTGTCTGCAACTGAGGTGGTTCATCTGTGGTCCTCCAAATGCTGTTGGACTCCAACTCCCAACACCCCCCCCCAGCTAGCCTGGCCAGTAGTCAGGGATGATGGGATTTGTAGTGTACAGGGATGGTCCGCAGGTTTGTGGCCGAGCATCTGCTTGCATGCAGAAGGTCCCAGGTTCAATCCCCTTGACCTCTCCAGGTAGGGCTGGGAAAGAGTCGCCGCCTGAAACTCCGGAGAGCTTCTGCCAGTCAGTGTAGACAACATTGAGGTAGATGGACCCATGGACTGACTTGGTACAAGCAGGGCCGGCGTGTCCATTAAGGCAAACTAGGCAGTTGCCTAGGGCGCCAAAATGGAGGGGGCGCTGGCCAGCCTGCCCCCCGCCCTGCCCCCCGCCACCCCAACCAGCGGCGGAGCAAGTAGCTTGGGGCGAAAACCGCGGCGGCGGGGGTGCTTGCCAGCCTGCCCCCCGCCCCCCGCCCCAACCAGTGGCAAAAACCGTGGCAGCGCGGGGCGCCCGGCCGGGCAGGGGGTGGGGCACCATACGTCATGCGCAATGATGTCACGTGGCCCGCCCCCTCGCCTAGGGCGCCAAAATCCCTAGCACCGGTCCTGGGTACAAGGCAGCCTCCTATGTGGTCTAGCAAGCTCTGGAGGATCACAGGTTAGCCACCTCTGATCTAGACTGGCTGTCTCAAGGTTGTAGAGCAGAGTCTTTCTCAGCTCTTCGCAGAGGTACCAGGAACTGATCCTGCCACCATTTGCATTCAAGTCATGTGTTCTGCAACTCAGCTGCAGCACATAGACAGGTTTTCTGTGCATTCAGCAAAGTGTGCATTTTCCTGAAGGTCAACATGCTCACGATCCAGAATTACAAAACAATTTAAGGCAGGAAAGGGGGATTTTTTTCACATATTATTATCCGTTCTGCATCCCACGCTCCTTTGTACAAGCTTAAACTGAATGCCGCACTGTGTGATTTACCATTTAAATGAAGTACATCAAACAGCATTTGTTAAAAAGACCTAGGCTGCAATCCTGCCTACAGTTGTAAGCTGCCAAATCCTACCACAGTTTTCAGCGTAAATTATGTGCTTTGCAGGAATGTCGCCCTAAGGGAGAGCCAATTCCCTATAGAAATATGTATCATTTTACAGTCTGTAGCAAATATTATTTTAGCAATGCCTAGAAAGAAAAATCAGGATCCCTACACATGTAAATGAAAAGAGACTCTTTGAATTAATGAATACGTCCTTATATCGTTTCCAATAAAGCCTTACAATTAAATTCAGATTTCACTTGGAGAGAAAAAGCACTTCATTAATTGTATACAATTATATCAAAACAAACAAACAAAAAACAGCCCCCAAGCATTGCAACTAGCATGAGTGGAAGCGGAATATTGATTTATTGCGCATTAATGCTCACAAAGAACAAGGCCACTAACGAATTTGATTCATTATCCCTTGTTTGAGTTCTTGGCCAATTATTATTTCCCACAAAACTTCCATTGGCCTGGGGTTTACCATAGCTAAAGCTTATTCTGAACCAGGGATGGGAAACCCAGTCCTGAAAATATTGGGACTCCAGCTTTCAACTACCCCGGTTAGCACAGTCAGTGGGCAGGGTTAATGGAAGCTGTATTCCATCAACAATCTGGTCTCCTGCCTTTGGTTTAGAACAAAGCAGGGCAAATGATATCTGGAGTAGCTTATCTGATCTGATAAATAATACAGTATCTGATTAACATAGTTGTAAAATGACATTTTTAAAAAACCAGGATCTGATAAACATTATTTGAAGCTCCCAGGCCGGGGAACATTAGTTGGATCAAACCAATGAAACCGATCAAACAAGTTAGCCATGACTAACTCCCATCTAATTTTTAATGGGTTATTTGTGACAAGTAGTAATTGCAAGCTCAGGGTCATCATCTTCCAAATCTCAGTCACACACACACAGTTCAAGCACCACCCATTAATGAGTGAAGGCAGCCCTGTTTAGGGAAGTTTTTAATGTTTGATGTTTTATCATGTTTTTAATATTCTGTTGGGAGCCGCCCAGAGTGGCTGGGGAAACCTAGCCAGATGGGTGGGGTATAAACAAAAATTTATTATTATTATTATTATTATAAACTTCTACAATTTTTGGCCATCACACCGGTAAATTAAGAATACACAATATTATACCAAGAGTATGACTTGGAGTGCAAATACTACTGCTCTGGTAAAGAAGGCCCAGCAGAGAATTTATTTCCTCAGACTTTTAAAGAAGAACAATCTGAGTGAGAGACTGCTGGTGTCCTTCTACCGAGGCTCCATAGAGAGCATTCTTATATACTGTATTTGTGCTTGGTTCTCCAGCTGCACAGCCAGGGAGAAGAAGGTACTTCAGAAGGTCATAACCACAGCCAAAAATATTATTGGTCATCCTCTCCCATCTCTGGAAGAACTATACAGTTCCCGTTGCCATAAAAAGGTAAACAATATTTTAAAGGATCCATCTCATCCAGGATATAGTCTCTTTGCACCACTGCCTTCGGGAAGAAGATATAGAACAATTAGATCAAGAACAAATAGATTGAAGAACAGTTTCTACCCAAGAGCTATAACCATCTTAAATGCTGTAACCAGATAATATGACCTTGGAGAGCTGTGATGGGTGTATGTATGTGTGTGTGTGTGTGTGTGTGCGCGCACGCGCGCATATGTGGCTTTTTTTGGTGTGTGTGTTTTGTGCTTTTTTTTCTTTTTCTTTCTGGTTTTTACGGGACGGCATGCAATTTCGTTGCACTTGTATAGCGTTGTGCTTGTACTTGTGCAATGACAATAAATAAATAATCTTATCTTATCTAAATTTACACAAGTCCTGTTTGTAAATTGCAGGTTATAAGCCAAGGAGATGGGTTTAACAGCACTCTCCTATGTGTCTCCACTGCAAAGCAAGTTCCATTGATTTCAATGCGGCGTAATGACACGTAAGCAGGTATCGCATATCCCAGGGGTCAGCAAACTTTTTCAGCAGGGGGCCAGTCCACTCACTGCCAGAGGAAGAGGAATGTGGGGGGAGCGCACCGCCCCTGGCAGCATGATCCCGGTGGGGTGCCATCACGGCTGCCCCCCTGCCTGCACTGGGCACCACGCCCCCAGGACGCGTGCCACGCCCCCAGGATGCGCGCCAGCCTCGGCCCTGCCTACTCTCCGCCCCCGGGGCCAGAGCATGAAGCTCCGCCACTGGGTCCACCGTCCCTCAGACCTTGTGGGGAGCTGAACTATATTTTGGAAGGAAAAAATGAACAAATTCCTATGCCCCACAAATAACCCAGAGACGCATTTTAAATAAAAGCACACATTCTACTCATGTAAAAATACGCTGATTCCCGGACCATCCACAGGCTGGATTTAGAAGGTGATTGGGCCGGATCCGGCCCCCAGGCCTTAGTTTGCCTACCCATGGTATATCCTATGGGATAATTTTGCCATGCACAACTGTTATAGGGTCTTCTTGGTTTGCTTTTTATTTTCTCTCTCTGACAAAGTACGTTGGAGGAGATGGTAAGCAAGGGAGAACTTTAGCTCCAACGGATCTTCCGTCCTCCCGCCCTGTTTTCATGCGTTCGCCATCTTGGCCTTGTTATGGACAACGGTTGGTCGCCTGTTGAGGGGGCCAGATAGGAATTTTCCCAGATGGCAAATTGGCACCAGCCATGTGGTTTTCACCTGCCTCGTAGCTATCGTCACAACTTTGTAAGGTTTGGCGGTTAGGCATTGTTAAAACCTGGTTTATGGGAGGGGAGGTTCTGGCCTTTACCTGCCCCTCCTCTTTAAGGGTATTCCTCTTTAAGGGATCCGGGGGTGTAGATCTTGTCCGAAGCCCAGGTATGGCCTAGGGCAATGCCACGACCCCATCGGGGACCCTAGGGGAGCATCAGCAGGGCTCCCCCTACTTGTGGTTGACCCTTACTAGACTACCTGCATGGTGGGCAGGAGTCAGATATAGTCGGTTCAATCCCAATGCCTAAGACAATACCACTCACATTCTGTAACCAATATGTGGCCTTAATTATCCCATTAACCCAAAATACTGGTGTCCGTGTGTTTTATTATTCATCAAATAGGAGGGGCGTGGGGCCTTGACATGCAAATAGGGCATAACACCAGTCCAAATGGCACAGCTGGTTGTCACTTGATGACAACTTGGACTCCATATGGGAATGCGTCATCACAGATTAGACACCGAGGACCAAGGGGCTGGCAGATGTTGCCGGACTCCAACTACCATCATCCCTGACCTGACATCATCCCGGATGCTGGCTTGGGCAGAAGGGAGTTGGAGTCCAATAACATCTGGACAGCTGCAGGTTTGGCTATTCCTGCCTTGAGCCAAACTTCTAGAGCACTTCAAATGCAATGACTTTCTGTTCAGCTGGCTCCTACATTTAGCCTACATTCTCTGCCTCCAAGTCCGAGCCCCTCCCCAGGGAAAAGGGGACATATTGCGTGTGATGTCACACATCAGGCATGTGCATGTGACATTGCGCACCCACGTAGCAGCGGCGGGCACCCACAATCCTGAGGGCGAGATGGCACCCCTGAGTGCATAGGTAACCTGTGGCCAGCATTCTCCAGGCCAGGGATGGTTGCAGCTGACAGATCAGCTGAAGGTGGTAAAAGGTCCTTTCAGCCACCAAATCTGGATGCTCAAGTGTCGTAACAGCCAGGTCAGAAAAGCTGCAAAAAAAGAAAGAAAACTTGTCTGGTGGCCCAAGTTTAATCCGCCAGACTCATAGCAGCTTCTGCCATTTCCTTGTGCTTTATTTATTTATATGCTAAATAAATGATGAAGGGCTGTTCGCATTATATAAGTGATATCACGTTTGGCTCTTTCGTTCTCCGAGCAAGAGGACACGACTATGTACTCCATGCTCGGTTTCCAGGGACAGTTTCCAACAGGGGCTGGAAAGAGGCCCGGAGTATTTCTGTGGCTTTAGAAACTCAGAGGTGTCGCCTCCCATCGTCTCTGATCAGGGATGGGGAGGAATTGCATCAAATTCGCACGTGCTGAACCAATGCGCAAACTGAATCGCAGCTATCCCTTGAAATTTGCACTCCTCTAACCAAATAAATGGGTGCAGGAAAAGTGTGCATTGGGGGAAAGTGTGCACAATATTGCTTATATTAGTGAAGGCAGCATACATAAAGGCATTATATTATGCAAAATGGCATACAATGATGCATATTGTAACTCGCTCTACGCGGGGCTGCCCTTGAAGCTGACCCAGAAACTCCAGCGGGTGCAGAATGCTGCGGCGAGGCTCCTTACGGGGTCTTTGCCGCGGGACCACATTCACTCAGTGCTTTACCAGCTTCACTGGCTCCCGGTGGAGTACAGGGTCAGGTTTAAGGTGCTGGTTTTGACCTTTAAAGCCCTATGCGGCCTAGGACCCTCATACCTACGGGACCTCCTCTCCTGGTATGCCCCGCGGAGGACCTTAAGGTCCTCAAACAATAACATTTTGGAGGTCCCGAGCCATAAGGATACTAGGCTGGTTGCAACTAGGGCCAGGGCCTTCTCAGTACTGGCCCCGACTTGGTGGAACGCTCTGTCAGAAGAGACCAGGGCCCTGCGGGATCTGGCATCTTTCCGCAGGGCCTGCAAGACAGAGCTGTTCCGCCTGGCCTTTGGGTTGGTTTTAGTTTAACCCTGTTTGATTGGTGGGCTACTTAAAGATGAGGCTGCATTTTAAATTTTAAATCGTATTTTAACTTGCATTTTAATTGATTGTTTTGTATTTGTTGTGATTTTATGGGTGTTAGCCGCTCTGAGCCCGGTCTTGGCTGGGAAGGGCGAGGTATAAATAAATTATTATTATTATTATTATTATTATTATTATTATTATTATATGGGACTGCCTTGCCCCATTCGTGCCAGTCGGATCTGTGGAACTGGCACTTCTACAAGAGGTACACATTGTTTTCCACGTTTGTAAGGAAACATTCCTTTACTGTGGCATTCCTTTACCGTTGGAACTCCTTGACTATTGATACTAGACAGGCACCATCACGTAACTCTTTGAGCCACCTGCTGAAAACCTTTATGTTTCGGGGACCTGTACAGTCACGTGATTTGGTGACACCTCTTTTTAAAATTTGCTTTAAACGCTTGATTCCAATTGTTTTCATGTGTCTTTAATGGGTTTTAAATTGTTTGATTGTGTTTCTTCTTTCCGTAATTGCATTTTTAAAATCATAGACGGGTTTTGCTGCCCTGGGCTTCTTTGGGAGGACAGATGGAATATGATAATAAATGCATACATACAATACATACATACATGTTAACTCATATGTGCTGGCGGGACTGTGAGTTTAAAGATGTAAGGGAAGACCTATAGCTCAGTGTTAGACAGAATGTCCCAGGTTCAAACACCAGCATCTCCAAGCAGATCTGGGCAAGATTGTGTGCCTGAAATCCTGAAGAATAGCTGCTGGTTAGAGGAGACAGTGCTGAGCAAGAGGTACAGTGGTACCTTAATAATAATAATAATAATATTTTTTTTATTTGTACCCCTCCCATCTGGCCGGGTCCCCCCAGCCACTCTGGGCGGCCTCCAACAGACACCAAAATACATTAAAATATCACAAATTACAAACTTCCCTAAATAGGGCTGCCTTGAGGTATTTTCTGAATGTCAGATAGTTGTTTATTGCTCTAACCTCTGATGGGAGGGCGTTCCACAGGGCGGGCGCCACTACCTTGGTTCTCAAACTTAATCCATTCCGGAAGTCCGTTCCAAAACCAAAGCGTTCCAAAACCAAGGCACACTTTCCCACAGAAAGTAATGCAAAATGGATTAATCCGTTCCAGACTTTTAAAAACAACCCCTAAGACAGCAATTTAACATGAATTTTACTATCTAACGAGACCATTGATCCATAAAATGAAAGTAATCAACAATGTACTGCAGTCACATAATCAATCAATCAATCAGTAGCTGAACTGGGTTCCACACAGTCACACAAAAAGAGCCTCAAAAACAAAAACGCAAAATAAATAGCAAAAACCTCTGCGTACGGTAACACTCAAAACGGAAGTGTGGCACTCAAAACAGAGCACCTTTGGCTTCTGAAGAAAGTTCACAAACCGGAACACTTACTTCCGGGGTTTGCAGCGTTTGGGTTCCAAGTTGTTCGAGTACCAAGGTGTTTGAGAACCAAGGTACCACTGTACTGTGCTTCTGACTCAACACAAGGAAGATATGAGACAAGAGCTCAGGACATTTCAGCAAAGTCCTGTAATCCATCATCACTTAGCGGGAATATGCCTATTGCGATTTCACCCCGATACGTTTGAAAGTATAAAACATGCATTCAAGCATTTTGTTTCAAATCTACTGGCAGGCAAGGGGTCCTCTGCCATCCCACCCTCCACTTACCATTTCTAAATGGCCAGGGTCCAATTTCAGTGTTGTTGTTTGTTGTTTGTTGTTCTCTTTGTGAAGGGAAGCAATTTAAAAAAAAAATTTTTAACCCAAAAGCGATTCTAACTTAATTCAAAAAAGAGATCTTTTCAGGCTTGGAGCCCAGCACAGGAAGTTACAATCCAACCCAAATATTTTTGAGCTTAGCTGTAAACCCCTGAAAAGTAAGAGTTTATAGGAGTGAGTGCTGACAGATCCTCTGCTATTGTGGTACAAATGGTTCTGCTCCGATTACATCATTTTCCTTTGTACTCATGTGGGAGAAACGGCCCTTTATTTATGCAGCGTTTGGTTCTTCAAGCTGAAATTGTGGCAGAGAAATTGCATCTAACTCCACCCTGAATCTGATACGAATTATTGCACTTTAGCAAGAAGAAGGTGTGGGCGGGCGTTTTGGATTTCACCTACTTGCAGATATTCGGTCTCTCCTATTTATTTTCTTTAAGCTTCCATGCACTCATGTAGCAATGTATTACATACCCAGCAGAGATCCCAGTAGACATGGGACTCGCCCACCCAGAAAATGCTCCTTGCAAGATTTCAGTGGAGGCAACAACTTCACACAACGCTTTCGTACAGGTGGAACTGCCTTAAAGTCTCTCTTAAAATAAACGGGGAAGGTTGAGGGTCTGGGTTAGAGAAGGGCTTGAATCAAACATTAAGAGAGAGCTGTGCTTGCCATTTTCCCCACAGGATATGTGGCTCATGTGGAAATTTCCTGTATCAGTGGAGCGCCTGCTTGGAGGCCAGCATGGAAGATGCTGTAGGTCTTGAACTCGGGACTCTGCAAGCAGAACCCATATCTTGAACTCTGTACCACTATGGTTGCCTGTCAGGATTGCACTCTGCTGTGCTTCAGTGTCACCACTGCAAATTGCCATAATGTGTTATTGTAGGCACAGAAACCCTCCACATGTCCCTATTTTCCAGGGACAGTCCCAGATTTGCAGTTTCTGATTTAATCCTGGAATGTCCCGCTTTTCCTTAGGATGTCCCTATTTTCACTGAAGAAATGTTGCGAGGGTTTGAGGTGTCACAAGGGGCTTCTGACTCTGTCTGCAGAGGCGCAACCTGCCAGCGTTGAGCTCACGTGAGCATGCACTTCATCATTCATTGCAATGGGCAGACCCAGGGGCGTAGCAAGGGGGGCGGGCTGCCCTGGGCAGTGCCCTGGTGGGGGTGACACTTGGGGCGGGGGCCCCGCCCTCTGCAGCCGCCCTGCGGCTTTTTTTTTAAGGCTATTTTCGGCGCTGCCGGGGCGTAGCCGCAGGGGCGGCCAGCGAGGAGGGGTGTCACGCTTGTTGCTGACGTGACACCCCCCTCGCTGGCCACCCCTGCGGCTCCGCCCCGGCAGCGTCGAAAATAGCCCCTCCCCCCAGCGGCTTTTCCTGCCGCTAGCTGGCTTGCGGCGCCGCGGCATGGAGGAGAGGGGCGGGCCAGCAGCCAGGAGGGGTGTCACCCCCTCCTGGCTGGTCCGCCCCTCTCCTCCATGCCGTGGCTCCGCCCAGGGAGCCCAGGGGCGAAAAAACCGCTAAAAGGGTTTTTTTCAGCGGCTTTTTTTGCCGCGGCATGGCGTAAAGGCGTCGCTCCGTGCGCATGCGCGTTGTGACGTCATGCTCATGGAGCGACGCCCCGCCCCCAGGGGTGCCGCTTGGCTTGCCGCCCTCGGTAGCCAAGCAGCACGCTACGCCCCTGGGCAGACCTGATTTGAATGTTCAGAAGATCAGTGGGCTGCACTGGGATTAATGGGGAAGCTATGTTCCGCAGACAAGCTGTATGGAGAGAAGTTTCTCTCTCTTGCAGCTGACGAGGACAGGCAAAAGGAAATCCTTCACACAATGTGGAGGCGCCATCTCTAGGGGGCCCCGGGGCCCCAAGCACCCACAAATTTTTTGTTGTGGGTGCTCTGCCCCCACACCGCAGGGCCCCTACGCTACCTCTGATGCCTTGCGAAGCACCAGAAGTCACGTCCGAGGGCTTGCAAGACCTCGGAACCTGACTTCCAGTGCCACCGGGTTCTGAGGCCACGTGACGTCATGATGTCACACCACACATGACATCATGATGTTATGTCACGTTGGGCACCCATAACCTGGGGCCCAAGTTGGCATCCCTGGATAGTGAAAGTAAAAAATTTGCTGTTGAAAGGTGTGGCGACGGCCACCAACTCAGGTGGTTTTAAATGGGGACCGGCCAGATTCATGCAGAATAAGGCAATTTATGGCTTATAGTAATTATGGCTGTATATTACCTCCAGAAGGAACAAGCTTAAATACCAGGTGCTGAGGAACAATGGGAGAGGGGCACTGATGTTGTGTCCTGGTTTTGGGCTTCCCGGAAGCATCTGCTTGGCCATGCTCAGTTGGTAGAGCATGAGATTCTTAATCCTGAGGTCGTAGGTTCGAGCCCCATACTGGGCAAATGATTCCTGCATTGCAGGGGGTTGGACTAGATGACCCTCATGGTCCCTTCCAATTCTACAGTTCCACGATTCCACGACGCTGGACCGGATAGGCCTTTCGTCTGACCCAGCAGGGATCTTCCTACGTCCCGCTGAGTGTTCGGGGGCTCCTTGCGCCTATCAAAGTTCTCTTGGCAATAAGCAAATTTATACGCATGATCCTGATTAATGCATGATGGTGTGTTCCCCTTCCTCCCAGTGAATGTTTAAATAATACATAGCTGCCTCAGCTGTCCTGGCTCACAGCACTTTACCTAGGAAATGTGCAAACAATCAGATCATAGGATTTGCTAGTGCACCCTTGGAGCGTTAATTGATAGACATTTCCGATCCTGGGAGTGGATTTCTGACATTCGTAAACCACACAGGGGGAGGGACATCTAAGGTTCCTCACACACAGTTTAAGTAAGGCAACTGTGCAAGGCTTAGATCTAGCTACGTGCACAAAGAAATCAAATATGTATATGGCGGCGAAAAGGAAGCGCTCTTCTTTATCAAGACAAAGGCAAATCACGTGGTTGCAGCAGGGAGTTGGAGGGATCTGAGTCAATTAAATATTAATAGATACTACTTTTCTAGTTTTCTCTAAAGCCGTTAGATGCAATATATTTTTAAATGCACCAGGAAGTGGAGAGAGATTTAAAGCAGAGATTTTTTTTAAAAAAAACTTTTAACCGCATGCATCTATAGTTTTAATTGAATCAAGGCAAGCCCAGGTTTATTTAAAAAAAACCACTTTGCAGCTCTTGGGACTGAGAACTATGAAAAATTGGAAATATTTAGGACTTGTGGAATGTAGCAAAAGAGGAGGGTCTCCAACCCCGCCTTTATCACTCTGCTTGTCTGTTTCTGCCCTTTCTCCAGTTGTCTGCTTCTTCCTGCAGTCTCTCCATTTGAAAACTGAAGTGTGGAATCAAAGGTTACTCTGGCTGTCCTGGAATTTAAAAGAAGAAGCTTCAGATCTGGCTTTTAAAAGCTAGACCTTTGAATGAATGAAAGGCTGTATGCTCACCAGGCAGGGAAGAAAAAAAAAGGCAGGCAGCAGCAGGAGAAGGGATGCATGTCAGAATGCAGCCGGCTGATCTTTGGTCTCCATAAAAACAGCAACTACGTTAATCCATGCATAAGGTGACCCCTTGCACAGTACAGTGACTTAAATCAGACATGTGAGTATTATTTGCATCTACGGGATGACAACACAAGTCCGGCATCTGGTAAACGGTGCAGAATTTGGCAGCCTTAGAATCCCAGTTTTCTTTTTTGTTGAAAAAGACACAAGTTTCTAGACCTTAAGGTTGTAGAGAAAAAAGCTTGGAAGTACGCCTGATCAAATATCCTTCCTAAATGATCATTTTTACAGTGCAAAGAATGTCCTTTTTTAATAATTTACTCATTTGTTTTTATTTCAGCTGAACGTTAGGAGAAACCTCTTGACAGTAACAGCAGTTTGACCTTGGGTCCAGTTAGCTAAAGGGATGGTAGGGAGGTCTTCAAGCAGAAGAAGCTTTGCCCAATATAAATCATTTCTGTATGTTATTTTCACAAATATATGGTTTTCATACACATTCCTCCCCCCCCAATATATGTGTTTTTCTACACGTTGGGAAGAACGAAATAGATGGATCCACCTTCAGTTGTGGAATGAATAGAGCTTCTCCTCCATTCCTGGAGTGAGACCCCTCTTCTCACTTCTAAAGTAACATGGGATGCCCAAGAAAACGAAGAACTGAATGCGGAAGTGGACTGTTGCACTCAATCCGCTGTGCCACACTGGCTCCAGTTGGGACGCATGATCAGGGCCGTCTTAAGCATATCCGGCGCCGTGGTGCAAAGATCCCTCCGGCGCCCACCCTGGCAACTCCAAAACAAGGGAGGGGGCAGTGGAAAATGTTGTCTGCCTCCCCCACCGCCCCGATCCCCGGCGGGGTGGCGGTGATCAAGCAGGAAAACAAGCTGGCGGACATGCTCCCCAGCATCGGGGCACCCGGGAAGGCTGTGCGCCACCTTTTGCCAGGAAACAGGAGGAAGACAACGACTGGGAGCAAAGCCGTGCAGCCCCCCCCCACTCGCTAGGGCGCCCCTGAGAGGCTGGCGCCCTGGCGCAACGAACCACTAAGACCAATGGGAAAGATGGTTCTGCGCATGATGCTCCAGTGGGCACATGCAGCTGCTATATGAACAGGCTTTCCCATTTATCCCCATGGCCAGGGCAGCTCTGTGCATTTTTCTTATTGAATAAGCAGACCTCTCCCCGCACCCCCTGTTCAATTTAGTTACTGAAGTAAATGGGGAAGCCTTTGCACGTGAGGGGACCTTGCGCCCTCATTCGCCCCCCCCCCCGCGCCTGATAGAAGAAATGGCCGCTGGAGTGCCGGAAAGGAATAGGCAGAGCATACTTAAGAGGATTCTCCGGAGGTCCTCTTAGTGCTATTGTTTCATGCTGGTGCTCCTCTGAACAGCACTCAAGGTGGCAGGGAGGAAGGGAAACGCATCTCGGACTGAAAGTCCTCATTCATCTAAAACTGTCAAGGCAAAAAGCTTTCAGTTCTGACCCTTTTTACACGCGCCTCTGCCTTCCCCCTGACGCCTCTGCAAGGTTAGCTCAGGGCACCCATAAGACTGTCAAGAGAAGCATCCCCTGGGCTCTCTTAAGTGTTTAGATAAGGTCTGAAACTTGTTAAGTACTCCGAAGGCATCACTTTGCCCAGAGCGATTGGTCCTTGGGCCGGAAGCACCAAGTGATTACGTAAAAAGATATTCCAGGAAGGAGAGACACATCTTGCAGAGGAAAGGAACACACGTACGCACCGCAATCCATCCATGCGCTCCACAAGCAAAATAAGCGCATGTGAATCTGGGGCCAGAACTATGTGGCAAGCTGGTGAACATTTGGATTAAAAATCCACGGCTCGCAGCTAGGGAGGAGGGTGGGAACTCGGGTCAATTCACATTTTTTATGTGAACCTACCTGATTTGCAGGGACGCGGGTGGCGCTGTGGTCTAAACCACTGAGCCTAGGGCTTGCCGATCAGAAGGTCACGGTTCGAATCCCCGCGACTGGGTGAGCTCCCGTTGCTCGGTCCCAGCTCCTGCCAACCTAGCAGTTCGAAAGCACGTCAAAGTGCAAGTAGATAAATAGGAACCGCTCCGGTGGGAAGTTAAACGGCATTTCCGTGCATTGCTCTGGTTCGCCCAGAAGTGGCTTAGTCAGGCTGGCCACATGACCCGGAAAGCTGTCTGTGGACCAATGTTGGCTCTCTCGGCCAGTAAAGCGAGATGAGAGCCGCAACCCCACAGTCGTTCGCGACTCGACCTAACGGTGAGGGGTACCTTTACCTTTGCCTGATTTGCACTTACTAAACAATACACGAACATGGGGTGTAAACTGAATAAAACAAACATGCAAATTAACTGAAAAACCTAGTATGGGGGCACCCCAGAAGCATAGCCTTGGGGTTCTGCACAAACAGTTTTCTGGGAATCTGATGCTTGCGGGGGGGGGGGGGAATCCTGCTTGCCTCCATTTATGTTCTGCTTGTGCATCCATGAACAAAGATCACAAAGACACAAAGTCATTAGCACTTTCTCACTGTCTTTTGGCCACTGGAACGTCTCACCCTTCTTGCCTTGTATGGTGACCTCAGTCGGGGGAGACAGGGGAAGTGTGTCCTTGTCAATTCTCCTCGACCTCTCCGTGGCTTTTGATACCATTGACTGAGTTAGGAGTGGGTGGCACTACTTTGCAGTGCTTCCAGTTCTACTTGGGTGGTCATTTCCAGAGGGTGATGCTTAGGGAGTGCTCTTCGGTTCCGTGGAGCCTTCAGTGTGGGGTTCCTCAGGATTTGATGTTATCCTCTGTGCTGTTTAACATCTACATGAAACCGCCGAGTGGCGTTATCCAGAGTTTTGGAGTACATTGTCAGCAATATGCTGCTGACACGCAGCTCTCCTTCTCCTTTACGTGTGCAGGTGAGGCAGGGGATGTGCTGGACTATTGCTTGGCTCACTAATGGACTGCATGAGAGCTCACAAACTGAAGCTCAATCCAGATAAGAAGAGTTTGGATTTGATATCCCGCTTTATCACTACCCGAAGGAGTCTCAAAGCGGCTAACATTCTCTTTTCCTTTCCTCCCCCACAACAAACACTCTGTGCGGTGAGTGGGGCTGAGAGACTTCAAAGAAGTGTGACTAGCCCAGGGTCACCCAGCAGCTGCATGTGGAGGAGCGGAGACGCAAACCCGGTTCACCAAATTACAAGTCCACCGCTCTTCAACACTACACCACACTGGTGAGGCACTGCTAGTGGGCAGTTCCCTAGACCAGATGGGTGGGAGCTTGCCTGCTCTTGAGAGGGTTACACTCCCTCTGAAGGAGCAGGTACGTAGTTTGGGGGTACTTCTGGATCCTTTGCTGTTGCTTGAGGGTCAGGTGGTCTCAGTGGCACAGAGTGCTTACCATCAGCTTCGGCTGGTGGCCCAGCTACGCCCCTATCTGGACAGGGATAGCCTCACTTCTGTTGTCTACAGTCTGGTAGATTACTGCAACACATTATACCCCTGAAAATGCTTCACAAAATTCAGCTGGTGCAGAAATCGGTGGCCAGGTTGCTCACCGGGGCAAGACGGTTTGAACATATTACACCGATTCCGGCCCGACTGCACTGGCTTCCAGTTAGTGTCTGGGCCCGATTCAAAGTGCTGGCATTGACCAATAAAGACTCAAACAGCTCAAGGACTGCCTCTCCCTATATAAACCAACCTGGACCCCGCAATCATCTTCTGAGATTCTTGGTTGTGTGTCCCTTCTACATGAGGTCCAGAGGGTGGCAACATGAGAATGGGCCTTTTCTGTGGGGGCTCCCTGTTTGTGCAATGCTTTCCCTAAGGAGGCTCACTGGTGCATTCATGGTACATCTTTAGGCGAAAACATTCCTCTTCAGCCCAGGCCTTTGGCTGATTAATGTTCTATGTCCTTTTTTGTAGGAGTGGGGGTTATGGGGTTGTTTTGTTCTTGTTCTTATTATGTATTTCGTGTTTTTATTTTTGTATTTTGTATTTTTATTTTTGTATTTTCTGTATTTTGTATTTCTGCATTTTTATGCTGTGAACCGCCCCAAGTATCTTCAGATGAAGGGCGGTATGCAGATTTAATAAATAATTAAATGAATAATAACAACGATCGGTGCTTTATTTCTGGGGGGACGCAGGGGTACGCATACCCCTAAACATTTTTTGGGGGGAGGGGAAGCACTGACAACAATACTTTGGGAAGCAAAGTTAAGGAGACATCAATAGAACACAATTGCTCCATCCAAGAAGGGAGAATGTCCTTCTACACATGCAGCTATTGTGGGTGTAAGTTTGCATCTAGAAGTGCATTTGCCCCATAGCTGTCAACTCTCCCTTTTTTTGCCGTTTCCCGTTGATATCCCTTAAATTTCCTGGATTTCAAAGGAAGCAGCTCCTCTCCCTCCCTGCTGACCAGGGAGGCTCCTCAGCTGCGTTGCTCGGCTGCCAATAAGGAGTCTGAGACCGACTGGGGGCGGAGCTTGCATGCCTTGTGTATCCAGACCCTCATGCCCAACCAGACAGCCAGTCTGCCTGCCGTCTATGCGCTCGCTCTTTCGCTCACCCGTTCGCGCGCAGCCTCTGGAGCACAGGGTGGCATGGGCGTACCCAGGGGGCAGGGGGGCAGCTGCCCCCCCCCAGAAGGCAGCTGCCCCCCCTAGAAGCAAAAATGATCAGCGTCCGTTCAAAGCAAACCTGAACAACCATGGCTTGCCCCCCCCCCTAGTTTTGATCCTGGGTACGCCCCTGCAGGGTGGCGAGGCTACTTGGTGCCATTGCACCGCCCTCACGGCATCCCTTATTTTCAATTCCGAAAGTTGACAGCTATGATTTGCCCCTGTATTACAATGCTCATCTGGGTTCCAGTGAACCGGCTGGATGCGTTTTTTGATGCAACTGGGGATGTGCTTAGACCCCAGAGCAAAGGAAAGGATAATGAGAAGCCCCACCACAGTACAAAAAGCCAAAACAAGGAATTATCTCCCTATGCGGTAATGACGCAGGCACTGGTTGCACACGAGGTTGACTGCTGAATACTGAACACTGAGCCATGCAACAAGAATATCAGGAATTAGCAACTCACTTGTCACTAGTATTTAAATAGCACTCATTCCTGGCTTCATGGCATGAATCCCTAGGGTAACAGAACACAACTGGAAGTCAACTGAATTTGAGAAGCAAGTAAAGTAAGGCCAACTGTGGTGAAGGGCTTGTGGAGTCCAGCGATGGATTCCAGGCATTCCAGTGCCCACAGATAATGGAAAACCTTGATAAGGTGATTGCTAGAGGCGGCTAATGTTTTGGAATTTTAAAAAAAAACATAGAGAAGGTAGGAGGAGAAAACTGGCAGGTGGCTGAGTGGCAAGTCCTTGAAAGAATCAAGAGACGCTCTGGAAACTATCATGCCTCTTTCAACCTGTCGTCTGGACAAATAAATAAATAAAAATAAATTGAAATATGATCCCACAGTTTAGGCATAAAAGGCTCCTATGTTAGGGTTGCCGTACGTCCAGATTTTCCCGGACGCGTCTGGGAATCAGACGGCATTTTGGCACGCACAAAAAGGTGTGGCAAATCACATTCTCCTCTCTTTCTTTCCACCAAAAGTCTTTACACATGTGCCAAGAGACACAGCAGAAAAGAGGTAGTTGTTACAGCATAGAGCTGTAGTCTGTCATTCTCCTGCTCGGCTTTTGCACATGTGCAAAGATTGTGCAGGAGCAGAGAACTGTACAAGCTTAGAGTGCAAAAGCTGCTCTCAAAATGGAGAGATGGGTTTTTTCTCTAGCAGGGAAGGTGAGTAGAGAGATATTTGATTAAGATTGCACTTAAAGGCAAGCCTACCTAATTTGCACTCTGAAACAATACGGAAACTGAAACCCATCCAGCTACCTGTCAAAATTTGCACTGCTCCAGATTTCGCAAGGCTGCTCTCCAGCCACGCATTGTGTACAATCAAAGAAGCATATCCTAGAGTAAATTTCAGATTTGAAAAATGAAAAGGCCCTATAGACAAGGCATTCATCTCCAGTCAAGTACATAGCAAAGCCTGGTTACTGAAGGGGATGGCCAAAACCAATGAATATGCTATTGTTCAGCACCTGGATAACCCAATCAGAGTTTCCCAACCTTTGGTCTCCAGCTGTTTTAGAACTACAATTCCAACCATCCCTGACCACTGGTCTTGCTAACTAGGGATGATTGGAGTTGTAGTTCAAAAACAGCTGGAGACCCAAGGCTGGGAAACACCTAAATCACCTAGAACAGGGGTGAGGATGCAAGGAAATTCAGGCCAAGGAACACACTTAATGGACCATCAACAGCTTGAGAGAACTGCTGGGGTAGCCTGTCTTCTGCCTTCCCCAGAGCTACGTGTGCAGAAACCTCTGGCTGTTGCAAGGCTAGAATATCACCTACCGTACAAAGAGGCGGCTCACATCTGTTGCCCTGCCCACTTTTGCCTCTGCCCCCAGAAGTGGCCTCTGGAAGGTTGCCCATGAGCTCATTTCACCTATAGACTAACCAAGTTCCCCCACCCCTGACCATTACTAACTTGAAACAATGCACCCTGCTTCAGTGAGTCTGTATCATGTGTAGGGATCCAGCCCTCCAAATATTGCCGAATTGTTGCCCTCTAGGGGTTGCCATTGGCCATGCTTGCTGGGGCTGATGGGAGTTGTAGTTCAGCAACATCTGGAGGACCAAAGGTTCCCTACACCTAAGACCAGTGGTCTTAGGTTCCCTACACCTAAGACCAGTGGTCCCTGACCACTGGTCCTGTTAGCTAGGGATCATGGGAGTTGTAGGCCAAAACATCTGGAGGGCCGCAGTGTGGGGATGCCTGTTGTAGATGGTGAGAAGATTGAAGTCTCTCCTATGACCCCCCCCCTCTCCTGTTCGCCTCCTTGCTGCAAACAGCAGTCCCTCGGTTCATGGACTTAAAGGGGCTTTCTTCTTCAAGGACATATTCCAGCCAAACAAATAGGCCTGAGGAGGACAAAGGGCAGGGCTAGAGAGGGACATGATCTAGGAAGAGGTATTGTGGCCTGGGGAGAGTGCTGAGGGCCAGATAGAGGCCAGAGGAGGTGGGGCACATTCAGCCCCTGTTTGAAATATAATGATGTGCCATCCCATTCACTTGGTCCAAGCACACTGCAAGTCCACACAGCCAAAGAGGCACCGTCCAGATCCTTCAAGAACAAGCTTAAACCTGAAGCACTCGATTGCAGCTGGCCCAGGCAAGAAATGTGCAGAAAATGGTGATGTTGGTCACAGATGAGCTCCAAATCAAAGAATCATGCTTGGTCTTCACTCTGCAAGGCTCTTCAGAAGCCCCACACCAATATTAAGGGCAGGAACCGAGAATCAACCCAATGGACGAAAGAAGGATCTAGAATATGAAGTCTATTACCATCCAGCAGTCTATGCTGGTACAGTGACATCTAGTGTAGGAATATAGAACTATTAAGTTTTATATGATACATACTAGAACACCCGCCCTTTTTAATGTAAAAAAGAAAAGAAAATACTTCAGAAGCACAGATCAAGGCAAGCACTTCTGCTTTATATTATCAGGGGCTGCTTCAAGCTCCTGGCATTTTCTATCCTATGTTTACTTATAGCATTTAACCTTCCCCTTTTCCTCTCCTGGGAGAGAAAGGATCCAAGCTGGCTACGATGTGAAAAAGAATGAGTCCTCATGCAGTGGCAGAGCAGGGGGGATGGGGGAGATGATGTGATGCCTCCCCTTCCCCTCCCCACTATCTCCATACCTCAGAACCTGGGAGAAACAGCTTGGATCCACCCCACTGGTACAGCCATTCAGCAGCTGATTGAATATCCAACAGGCTCTTTGGCACATTAAAAGCAGCTACAGCTTTCTTGTGTAGTGGGGGGAGGTTTATTGGTAGCAGCCGAGGTCAATGAACTGATTGTAGCCTACCTGCTAACCTCAGGTGCGATGGAGAACCTGAACTGCCTGCTGAATCGGCTCAATGGCGCATCTGGTCATTGGCCAACCAGATGTCCATGGGAAACCAGCAAAGCAGGATTCAGGCACAAGAACACTCTTGCCTCCTGGGGTTTCCAGCAGCTGCTATTTGGAAGCAATGCTGTTGACCCCCAGTCAGCACTCATTCCCAGCCTCTCTCCTTATTTACAACCAGCCTAGAGGTGGAGCACTGCCTGTTAGCCTCCTGTTGCGAACCCCCCTTTCTCTAGTCAGCCACTCCGTTACTGATTTATGATTTTCTCAAGGTGCGCAGGATATAACCTTATCCCCTTCCACCTTAACCTCCGAGGTTCGACTTTGTAACCGATCTCCCTTTAAACTGAGGGGATCCCTGTAACGTGAGTGCTCCCGTCCAGCTGCCGTGGCCTGTTATATTTCTTGCTCTGGGCTGTTAAGATGAAAAACCCCTATGCCTACTGTCTAGGGCCTCCTTCTCTCTGGATCCCTCACTGTATCAGCTGCCTAGCCACCGCTAACAACTCTGTGGCATGTCCAAGGTTTCCACCCTCTAGCCCCTCCTTAGTGCAACTCCAAGACACAAACTATCCCCCTCAGGTCAGTTTTGCCTTTCCACTGAGTTCACTCTATTGAGAGCCTATATATAACGTGCTGGACCAAACAGATGACGATACTTCTTTGCACAATAAGAACAAGACTTTATTTTCCAAAAAGCATAACGGTTTCAGTATTTCATTGTTATTGAGCTTAGTTTCATTACAGCTTAGTTCTCTACTAGTTTCACAAACATTAACTAAACCTATCCAAAACCTCCCTCTGACTATTCTATCTCCTCCTTCTCCTTCTCCTATCTAACTCTCTCCCACAAACACTCCACCCCAACCAACGGCTGCTCCCTCCTTTTAAACCTTAGAATGTTCCGCCTCCCCAGAGCGAGCTGCCATTCAAACAGTGTTAAAACTTAACCCATAAAATGCTGGGAGAAACTAAACATTCTTCTTGCCAAAAGGGCTGATCCATTACACCTCCTCTCATGTTGACTTTGTAGAAGTCATCAGGGAGGATGGGGACGAAACCAGAAATAGTTGGCTCCACTTGCAACTGACCTCTTTGACTTCTGCCCTACCAGTGCCAATGAGCACCAGCCTCCACTGAGTCACCTGCAAGTTCAGTTAGCCTTTGAACATGGACTTTAGGGGAGCGTCACCTTCCCCTTTGCCCCAGGCGGCAAAACGTCTTGACCCTGCTCAATAGAAGATTACTCAAAGCAGGAATTTGATTCTGGGCTTGCTACATACAAGCAAATAACATGTTCCCTTCAGCACACTGGCTTTTATGTCCAGGGAGAACTATAAGAGACCTTGAACTTTCCTTAGTTATGACCTGCTGAGATAGCATTGGGTGTCATAGCCCCGCCACACGCATTTGAAATGTATATCGGGTGCTTTATTTACATCTGATTCCATCAGTGGATCAATCCTGGGGATGTGGAAATCTCCAAGATTACTTCTGCTCAGGTGACAGTGACGCAACACAACAAGAACCGTTTCAAAATACAAGTTTGCTCCTGTGGATTCACATGAAGTCGGGCTGCTGCTTGCTAAAATTAGCTGCATCTTCACAATCATAATGCATTTGAAAGCCTGTATTGGCATACAGTGGTACCTCAGGTTAAGAACTTAATTTGTTCCAGAGGTCCGTTCTTAACCTGAAACTGTTCTTAATCTGAGGTACCACTTTAGCTAATGGGGCCTCCCACTGCCGCCGTGTGATTTCTGTTCTCATCCTGAAGCAAAGTTCTTAACTCGAGGTACTATTTCTGGGTTAGCGGAGTCTGTAACCTAAAGCGTCTGTAACCTGAAGCATCTGTAACCCGAGGTACCACTGTAACTGTTTTATGCATTTATGCTGCTGCCATAAAAAAAACAAACGGGGGGGGGGAATCTACTCCTAGACCTGTCAGCTCTGACTCTCTTTATGCTGCCTGTTATTATGGGTAGGGCTGTTGGAGAATTCTGATGAGTATGGAAATAGGAGCAGAGATTGCCGCTGTTTGTTTATTTGGCCCATGTCTGGAATGGAACTCAATCCAGCGAGTAGATTATTATTTTCCTTGTGGCCCCTTCCAACTACAATTCTGTGATCCTTCTGCAACAAATGCATTCACTGGTACAGTGGAACCTCAGTTGTCGAACACTTCAGAATCCAAACAATTCGGAACCCAAATGCCAACAACCCAGAAGTGAATGCTTCCATTTTCAAACAATTTTCAGAAGTCGAACAGCTTCCGAGGCACGTTTCTCCATTTTTTCAATAGAGTTTGCCGATCGGCAATTGCGCCTCGGTTGTCAAACGTTTTGGAAGTCAAACGGTCTTCTGGAACGGATTACATTCAACAACCGAGGTTCCATTGTAGTCTAAATGTGCAGAGAAGGATCGATCTGGGTGGAGAATTCCACAACTGTGATGCCACCAACCAAAAAAATCCTGGGCTTAGTACCAACCAACCAAATCCTCGCTAGTGATGGGCCATGAAACAGGAAGCTCTGGAGCTGATCTCAGAGCTTTAGTAGGTTTGGATGTGTGCAGGTGTCTAATTGCATGTCTTTTGTGCCTGGCTCTGTTTGGCGGCTCTTGTGGCTTGAGAAAACGACAACAAAGTAGACCTCACAAGGCTGAAGTCTTCCTGGCCTAGGTGGGGTGGGTGAAGCAATGCTTCACAACCACTGGCCCCACCCTGGCTACAAGCCCTGTAGAGCCTGTTGATGCCTGGCTTACCACACTGGCAGAATGATGCCTGGCCTCTGCATGCGGCGAATTATCACACACTCCTCCCTTTGCCCACCCTTGCAATGGCCAGACAACATCTATTTGTTAAATGGCCCGTGCTCTCTTTGTCTCTTGAATCGCACGCCAAGCTGCCACTTTACGCCTGATCAATAACGATTAATAATTTGGCGCCTTCCATTTGTTGTGTGTGTGTGTATGTTCCTTTCTTCTTTTGCGCCATTACTCCAGAGCCCTCCCCAAGAATCTTCGCTCTGAACACACTGTGCCTTTTCTTTGCAATGAGGCTACAAGCCATTTATTATCTAAATAACTCCCATGCACTCTTGAGTGCCTTTGTGTCGGAGGGGCAGCGGAAGGGGGGGGGACTGGGGCGGGTAGAGGCTCCGGCAGCTTTAAGTGAGCCTCTTTGTTAGCTACTCCCCAGCAGACATTTAAGCTGGTAGGACTGGAGTGTCCTAAGGAAAACTGAGTGAAAGCACTGTCTTGAGCCCATATATCTGCATTAGCTTTGGTAGTTCTGGCAGTGACTTTTGCCACTGCATCCAAAGTGGCGTTGTAAAGGCTATATCCATCACCAAAGGAAGCCTAACAGAAAACATAAGAGGAGGTCTGCTTTATCAGGCCAAAATGCCCGTTTAGTTTGCAGTGGCCAACTAGATGCCAATGGTAAGCCTGCAAGCAGAACCTAACCGAAACAACACGACATTTCCAACATCTGATATTCAGAGCCATGGTGCCTACAGCAGTGGAGGTAGAACAGAGCCCTCAAGGCTGCAGTCCATGGACACCTTATCTTCTATTAATTTGTCCAATCCTCATTTAAAGCCATCCGAGTTGGGGGCCGTCGCAGCTTCCTCTGTCAGCGAAGTCTGAAATTTAACTATAAGCGGTGTGAAAAAGTATTTCCTTTTATCTGTCCTGAATCTTCCAAAATTCAACTTCGTTGGATGCCCACAAGTTCTGGTGAGGACAGTTTTCTATCCAATTTCTCCATTCAAGGCATATAATTTCATAAACTTCTATCATGTCACCTTTTCCTTGCCTTTTTACAAAGTCCCAAATGCTGCAATCTTTTCTCGTGGGAGAGCTGCTCCACCCCCTTGACCATTTTGGTTGCATTTTTTTCTGACGTTTCCCCAGTTCTACAATCTTCTTTTTGAAGCCAAAGGACCATAAATGTCTACAGTATGTGGTTGCACCATAGGTCCTTGTGGACCACAAGCTTAACATGAGTCAACCTTGTGATACAGCAGCAAAAAAAGCAAATGCTACTCTAGGCTACATCAACTACAACTAATCCAGAATGCGGCAGCAAGACTGGTGACTGGGGTTGGCCGCCAAGATCATAGAACACTGGTCCTGGAAGACCTACATTGGCTCCTGGTATGTTTCTGAGCACAATTCAAAGTGTTGGTGCTGACCTTTAAAGCTCTAAACCACCTCGGCCCAGTGTACCTGAAGGAGTGTCTCTACCCCCATCGTTCAGCCCAGACACTGAGGTCCAGCTCCGAGGGCCTTCTGGCGGTTCCCTCCTTGCGAGAAGTGAGGTTACAGGGAGCCAGGCAGAGAGCCTTCTCGGTAGTGGCACCCGCCCTGTGGAACGCCCTCCCATCAGATGTCAAGGAAATAAAAAACCATCTGACTAGAAGACATCTGAAGGCAACCCTGTATCAGGAATTTTTTAATGTTTTACCATTTTTTATGTGCTGGAAGCCGCCCAGAGTAGCTGGGGAAACCCAGCCAGATGGACGGGGAATAATAATAATAATAATACAGAAGTATAATGTCCAGATCAAGGGAAGTAATAGTAACACTATTCTGCCTTGGTCAGAACACACTTGGAGTACAGTGTCCAATTCTGGATGCCACAATTTAAGGAGGATATTCACAAGCTGGAAAATGTGCAGAAGAGGGCAACCAAGATGAACAAGGATCTAGAAGCCAAGCCTTATGAGGAACGGTTGAAGGAACTGGGCATGTTTAGCCTGGAAAAGAGGAGACTGAGAGGAGATATGATAGCAATCTTCAAATATCTTAAGGGCTGTCATGTGGAAGAGGGAACAAGCTTGGTTTCTCCTGCTCTGGAGGGTAGGACTCGAAACAATGGCTTCAAGTTACAAGAAAGGAGATTACAGCTAAACATCAGGAAGAACTTTCTGATAGTAAGAGCTGTTCGACAGTGGAACAGTCTCCCTCAGGAGGTTGTGGACTCTGCTTCCTTTGAGGTTTTGAAGCATAGGTTGGATGGCCATCCATCATGGATGTGTTAGCTGTGATTCCTGCATTGTAGAGGGTTGTACTAGATGACCCTTGAGGTCCCTTCCAACTCTACAATTCTATTATTTGTATGGCAGGAGTTATTATACAAATCAGGAGTTATAGATCTTCGGGGGTTGACTTTTCGTTTCTCGGGACCATGTTGTATGTTACATTGTGTTCTGTATACGTCCGTCCCATAAAATGAAGACCCCCCCCAAATGCAACAACATCGAAATATATTAACTGGCTCACATTCATCCTTTGTTATCATTGCCCTTCCTATTCCCAGGCCAGAAAGGAAGGCTGGAGCTTGGAGTCAGGAAGAGAACTATTGTTTCATCAATTGCAGAAACTCAGGCTGGGAACCAATATAGGACCAGGAGGCCCCACCCCTTCCAGACTCTCAAGTCATGTCAGGGCCCATGACAGGTTTTTCCATGTGCTTTGTTCCATGTAACTATTTGGAGTGATAACTATTAGCTATGGGGAAGAATTTGATTCAGTTGACAATTAAGGCAAATCTACCTAATTCACACTTTCTGGAACAGCAGAAGAACAAAAACACAGCCATACTTTGAAATTCACACTTCTCTGAATTTTGTAATGCAGTTCTTCGGCAAAGTTATGTGTACCAAAATGCATATGCTAGAATAAAGCATGCACAAAAAGGCATATATTAGTGAAAACATAAAAAAAACTCATTATATTAGGGGGGTTAAGGGAAGTGGCATACGAATGTGCACAGTAGGAGAAATTAGTACTAAAATGTTGGTGAATTTTCATAAGGTCTTGGGGGAGAAAAATCTGGATTTAAGATTGGAAAAATGAGGAACTGACTGAAACCAAAATTGGCAGATTTGCCTGTTCCTAATACCTTTTTGAATCATCCATAAATTTGTCTCACCCTTAAATAAAGAGAGAAACTATCTATATAAGAATGATCCTCAGCCTTAAGAGCCATGAAATTACAGGAACTAGCTGTGTGATTTTAAAAGGATGTTTACTACTACGTGTGGCTTTCATTCCCACAGCTAAATGTGAAATTGACAATAGTAATGGGTAACAGGAGGCCTGTGGGTGGACTAAGATGGAGACCGAGGCCTGAGTGAAAAAAAATATTTCAGCGTTCTGAGGACAAGCAATTAATTTTACTGCTGTTTCCAAGCTATGTTTGCCTAGCTCCAACTATGAGCATCGGATTGCACACCATGTTTTTTCCTCTCATAAGCATAAGAATGCATGAAGAACCCAGCTGAATTAGGTTGAAGACTCACCTCGTCTAGTACTCTGCTCTCACAGTGACCAACCAGCTTGAAAGCTTATATCTGAGCACCAGATCACTCTCTCCATTTGTGATCCCCAACAACTTGGATACAGAGACATACTGTCTCTGACAGAGGAGGTAACACACAGCTTTTGAGGTGAGCAGTTCTCCACTTACTGCATCTCCCATCAAGCTACCTATCCGTTCTGACTGCTAAGAACACCAATTATGACACTTGGCTTGATGCTGACTGTTGTAGCGTGGGTTAATGATTTCAGCAAGTGATTTCAGCTCTCTGACACCACAGGCAGGAGACAGCTTCTTCATGTAACAACTCTTTATTCAGGCAAACAAGACTGGGGGAACTGAGGGTAGGGAAGCTACATTTATAGGGACAGAGGACTGACTAGGAAAAGATACATTTTGGAGGGAACAATCTCAAGCAATCACACAGTTGCTTTTTGGTGGGAACCAATAAGACTGAGGATCCAAATGCAACAACTTGAATGCACCAATAGTAACTGTTCCTTCTGGGACAGGAAGGCAGTTACTTTACCCTAATGTGATTACAGACAATAGTAATACAGATATGATAACCCTTTGAATCAATACACAACACTGACTTTGTGTAACGTCAACCGTCCCTGCACGAACTTCTCTCTGCTGCTGGGATTATGCATGCTTTCGTAGCAAAAGCTGAATGATATAATATTTGCATTATCAGCAGGCTAAGACCCGTGATCCAACAGAATGAGGAACCGGTGAAAAACCAGGAATCCCCCAAGATTATGTGTTGCAAGCATGCAAAAAATAAAATAAAAAATATGCATTCTCCTGGTCCAGGGAGGGCGGATGTCAAACACTTCTTCAAATGCTAGAGGAAAGAATAAGGATGATCCAAGAAAGGAAGTTGCTTGCAGCTGATGCTTTCATGGATGGGTTTGGGAGTTCCCTGGTACGGATGAGTAACATGCCCACCCACTGAAGACCGAGCTGCTATTTACAGCCATGCCCTTTAAATGCTAACTTCCGAGAGAAGTTGTTAACTCAGAATGTCAGAGATAACACATTGGAAGCGGAAGGATAAATGTCCTAGTCACAATGCTACACCGTCTCCCTCTCGCCAGCAAAGTCAGGTCAACAGCCCATCTGCTTCGCCATCCTTTTCACACAGTGGCCAATAATATGTCTGTGGGAAGCCCACAAGCACCATAGTACTCTTCCCAGCTACACCCCCAGCAACTAGTTTTCAGAACCACACTGACTCCAACAGAAGAGGGAGAACACAGCCGTGGTGGCTGGTAGCCCTATCTGCCATAAAATTATCTAATCCTTTTTGAAAGCCTTCCCAAGATGGTGGCCATCACTACTTCTGGCGCGATAATATATATCCAAACTTTGCCAACCAAGTGCCCTCCAGATGTTTTGAATGACAGCCCCAGCCAAGGTAGATGTTTATATAATGGAGGATTCGAAATACCTAGCAATGGTATTCCTCTCCCTTCATATCTGGGGGACATAGTTGCTGTTCAATGACCACCTTTAAACAGTGTGAACCTGGAAGATCTGCTAGCAAACAGTAGTGGCTAATCAACAGAGCTGCGCACCAGAAAGTCCCTGATTCAAATCTCATCTTCTCCAAGATCTCACTTTGGCAAGCCCGTCACAGTCCAAGCCTCCTCCTTAGCCACTGTGTTAATTTTATGGTTGCCCAGCTCCCTCCCTTCCTTCCTTTTCTTTCTTGAAATTCATCTCCCTCCCTCAAAGGCAGATGTGAACAGAGAGCTGATGTCATTACAGTTTAAATTTCATGTTGTTTCATGTTAGGTTCTGTGTTGTTGTTATTATTATTTGTTGCACTAATAAGGTTTTAATGATTGGATTGGATTGGATTTGCCTGTTTTATTGATTTTTGCAAACTGTTCAGGGAACTTGGCTGATGGGCATCTAGAAACATAGCAAATGCAACATGGAGATCAATAACACCTGCTGATCTAGCACAGAAGAAATGCTAAATTTTATTATTGTGGTGCAGCAGTTGGGGTGTTGGGCTAGGATGTGGAAGACCTGGGGAGGCCAGTGTTCAAATCCCCACTCAGCCTACTGAGTGACCATGAGCCATTTGGTATCTCTCCGCCTAACCTACCTCACAGGGTTGGCGTGAGGATAAAATGGAGAAAGCAAAGAACAATGGATTCTTATGCCATTCTTTTATCATTTGGCAGAAGCCACAGATAGCACTGTTAACAGTGCTAAATATTTATTATAAAAGATTAGGCCTTGGCTGTCATCTTTATCTGCAACACCACACATGCAAACTTTCATATACAAGTTGGCCAGGAATACAAAGGATTTGGTCCTGCTCCTACCTGCATCCCCAGAAGGAAACTCACAGAAAAGAATCCGTATCTTTTTAGATAGTGTGACATGTTTTATGGTGCCCTAAAGGCCAGTGTTATTCACACTGAAAGTGGCTTTTATTGGAAAGGTTGATTTATAGGGCATGTGAGCAGTTGCAGTCTGAGGTGAAAAGAACTGGATCCCCTTCAGTCAAAGCAATTAGCGTGTGCAAATCATGTAAGTAATCCTCTGATGAATGATTCTGCAATTCTATTTATAGGGCCGGCCCTAGCACCAGGCAAAGTGAGGAAACTGCCTCAGGTGGCAAATGCTGGGAGGCAGCAGGGATAGTCCTACTTAACAACAACAATAGTAATAGTAATAATTTTAATTTTCTTATTTATACCCCACCCATCTGGCTGGGTTTCCCCAGCCACTCTGGGCGGCTCCCAGCAGAATAGTAAAAACATGATCAAACTTCCCTAAGCAGGGCTGCTTTCAGGTATCTTAACCACTTAAGTCATGCCCTGTTGTTGGACAGAAATGTGTTTATGCTACATGGTCTGTCCTGCACCCCTCATTCATTCATTCATTCATTTAATATACTACCTTTCATCTGAATATCACTGGGCAGTTTAAAACATAAAAATGCAGAATAAAAGCAAAATACATATTAGCAAACAAACATTACCTCCCATAACCCAACCATCCCAAGCTGTTGCCCTCAGGTTTGGCTACCCTATTGCCATTACTGAAGTAAGATTCCAATATCGGTCCAGTATTTTTCTGGTCTGGAGCGGGGCACCAACTTGCCCTTTCCCTCAAGCAGAAATGTATCTTGTGCTGACCCTAGCTTCTTTTGAAGAGCTGGGGACTGAACTGCAATCTTTAAATCAATGAGCTGTACTAAAAATAAAATAAAACATGGATGTATAGTAGGGATGGATGATTCTGTCGATTTTGGTTCCTTCCCATATCTCCTTTTCCCACACTTAAGTTCGGTTCTCCACATCAGTTTGCTTTTTTTCAATTACTCGTGGAAATTCATCCGTTGAATGCAATTTTTTTCCTTACGTACACATTTTTGTATGTAATTTTGCCTAATGTGCTTACTGGTAGTTTTTTTTTTTGCAAAACAGTTCTCCCCAGGGCTTTTTTATTCAGCTGGAACTCATCGGAAGTCAGTTCCGGCACCTATCAGGGGGTGCTATAGCACTGGTTTCCCCTAATATATAATGTACTTTTCTACATTATTTTCACTAAAGTGTGCTTTTTCCGGATGCTTTACCCCGATATATTCATTTTTGTACCCCTGATTTGGCGGAGAACTACACTGCAAAATTCAGAAAAGGGTGAATTTCAAAGGCTGTCTGTCTTTTGGTTCTCATATTGTTTTGGAAAGAGCAAACTGAGCATCAGGAAGAACTTTTTTGATGGTAAGAGCTGTTTGACAGTGGAGCAGACTTTCCTCGGAAGGTGGTGGACTGTCCCTCATTGGAGGTTTTTAAGCAGAGGCTGGATGGCCGTCTGTCATGAATGCTTTAGTTGAGATTCCTGCAACGCAGGGGGTTGGACTAGATGACCCCCAGGGTCCCTTTCAACTCTATGATTCTATGAAATTAGGTTAGGTTCATGTTTAAATGCAAATTGAAATGAATTTCTCCTCCAGCCCTACCATGGTCTCACACACATCTATGCACCTTGTTAATGCTACCCCTAAATTCACTTTGATTTCACCCCCACTTCCCACTAATATAATAGGCACAGTATTTAACAGCATGCACAGACGTCATTAATGCCATAGATGGTGTATTATTACCATTATGTTCATCAAGTATCTACGTACACCGTTCCTGCTTGGCTATATTTGGTAGGTGCTTTATTGCTTTTTGGATATAAAAGAGTTGCTGTGAAAATAATAAGCATTGGGAAATGACCTTTGGTTATGGTTGTTGGTTTTTTTTTACTCATTTAGATTTCTGATATGTTTAAAAACAACATTATTGGATTGCTGCTGTTATGTTGTTAGTGGTCCCAGCTCCTGCCAACCTAGCAGTTCAAAAGCACGCAGTGCAAGTAGATAAATAGGTACCACTCTGGAGGGAAGGTAAACAGCATTTCTGTGTGCTGCTCTGGTTTCGCCAGAAGCGGCTTAGTCGTGCTGGCCGCATGACCCAGAAAAACTGTCTGCGGAAGTGGACAAACATCGGCTCCCTCGGCCTTTAAAGCAAGATGAGCGCCGCAACCCCAGAGACATTCGCGACTGGACTTAATTGTCAGGGGTCCCTTTACCTTTACCTTTTAAGCTTCCCATCAGTGCAAAGATTTATGCTAGCACAATGGGTCATTCTTTCCTCTTTTCCTACTGCATACCCCTTAAATCTGTTTGGGAGATTACCCCGACCCCCCGGAGCAGATTTGGAAAAGGCACAGGGCATGCACACAAGGAGAAGGGAGGAAGTCTTATTGCACAGGCAAAATTCCTTGCACTGACAGTACGGGGGAATTGGATGCCATCTTTTATTTTCTGCAAGCTACTCTGTGTACAAATATTATTTGTGGAAGATTTGGTATATAAATAAGCCTGACTTTGACTCTAAGAGGAAGAATGAACAATGAAGCAATAATACGAAGGACTTCATTGCAGAGAGTGGATTGTTTCAGGATTTCTTCCAGAAATTTTAAGTCCAAAAACACTCTTTGTTTCTTTTCTTTTCTTTTTTAGGGTAGATAGCTAGAGGCCCACCCTGTTAAAGGAGTGGACCCTTACTGATAGGAACTCCACCTCATGCTGTAAATCATCCAGAAAATTAATCTCAGTTGGCCCAACTTGAAGTCCCTAAGTTTCGCTTTCTTAGAAGAGTACATTTGAAAAGAATTTGCTCCACCCTGCATTGCTTGCCAACCCAAGGAAGGCTCTGTTTCATTTCCCAGAGGTAATGATTCTAGGAAAATTGTCCCGGTGGCTCGGAAAGCAGAGAGCACAGGAAGTGAGGATTTTGAGACCTGCCTGAGAACTGAAGCCAACTCACTGGAAAGAAGCCATTGGACACATGTTAGATAAAACATTCCCTTCCTCTTCACCAAGGATGACTGCTTAGGGAACAAAAGAACTTAACGAGCGAACATTCCCCACATATGAAATCAAGGGTTTAGAATGGTTTGTCTTTTTCAGTATGAACTGTGAACTTGGGAGTAGGAGACCTTCTTTTTCATTCATCCAGGGCAGCCTTCCCTCAGGGGGATAATTTGTTGAGAGCTCCATGCTGGAAGTGGGCGAGCTGGATTTCCCCACTCTGGGAATACTGGCAAACATTGAAAAATGGTACACCCTTTGTTCACGGAGGAACCAGGACTTCAGTTTTTGGAAGCAGCAGCTTTCCTCACAAACCACTGTTGGGGAGTTGCGGTTAAGGAGATGTTGGTAATGTTCTTTCCAGCGCAGTGCAATAGCTTCCACAAGGGCTGACACTGATGCCGAAATCAAGCATCGCCTGAGCTCTGTGAGTGCGGCTTTCTCCCGATTGAAGTGCAGAGTGTTTGAGGACCAGGACATTTGCAGAGAAACCAAAACGCTTGTTTACAAAGCTACTGTACTACCAACCTTACTGTATAGTTGTGAAACGTGGACCACTTATAAACGCTATCTCCAACTCCTCGAAAGAGTCCATCAACGGTGTCTCCGAAAATTTTTACACATCACTTGGGAAGACAGGCAAACTAATGCCAGTGTACTGGAAGAAGCAAAGATCACCAGTGTCAAAGAAATGATTCTTCAACATCAATTTCATTGGACTGGTCATTGTTTTGTGGGTGCCTGATTATCGTCTTCCAAAGCAACTACTCTATTCCGAACTTAAAAATGGAAAGCGTAATACTGGTGGTCAACAAGAGGTTTAAACACTATCTCAAGGCAAATCTTTTAAAAAAAATGTAGTATAAACATCAACAATTGGGAAACACTTGCCTGCGAGCGCTCCAATTGAAGAAGAGCCTTTACCAAAGGTGCCATGGGCTTTGAAGACACTCAAACTCAGGATGAAAGGGAGAAACGTGCTAAGAGGAAGGCAAACTTGGCAAATCCACACCGTGATCAACTCCCGCCCAGAAACCAATGTCTCCACTGTGGAAGGATGTGTGGATCCAGAATTGGCCTCCACAGTCACTTACGGACTCATTGTTTAAACCATGTTTATGGAAGACAATCTTACTCAACTACAAGTGATCACCAAAGAAAAAGAAGAAGACTGTTGAGGAAATTTGAAAAGCATATTTAGATGTGATGTCTTTCCCAATCAAAAGTAAAAAAAAAATACACACTCAGTGAGCCTAAGTCCAGAAATGTGTCTAATGTAGATCTTCGAATCTTGGTAACTGCAGAAACAGAGTATACCGGTAGTTTGAAGACACGTGAGGCCATCGCTTTCCTGGAGCTAAGCAGGTCAGGATCTGGTCAGTGCGTGCATAGGTGACTACCTGACAAGCACATGCATACTGACTTGGGTTCCATGCCACGTGGGATATAAATGTTAGAAAATAATTAAATCCACAGTCTTGTGAATCAGTTTCCTCATTAGTTTTCTGGTCATCTGATCTTTCTTTCTTTTTTTAGTAAATGTGTTGTTAATGATTTGTTGTGCAGCTTCCGAGTGTCCCCTCTACAGGAAGTGCCTCTGCTGCAAGGGCACAGTATTTCTGCTGGATGCAATGACGTTGCTGCTGGGGAAATGCAATTCTTCCTCTAAGTAGCATGTCCATTTCTGTTGAGAGCGCTGCATCAGCATAAGATCAGACATAGATATTCGACTTACGTGGGGGGAAGGAGTAAAGGGGAGGGAGCGAGGAAATGTTGCAAACTGAATTTAAGGCTGGAATAATGAGGCACTTAGGCGAAACGAAAATTGATAGGATTCATCCATCCCCTAAATAAGACCACCGGCCCAAATGGCTTCAGTTCTCCTTGCAACTGCGCAGACAGCCATTGCAACCCGGCTATCCAAAATACCATTTCATCTGGAAAGGACAGGGATTAAACCAGGACTTTCTGTATGCAAAGCAGTTGCCATGGGTGTATTGGGGCCCCTTTCATGTTCTTCCCTTTAAAGGGCAGCTTCTATAGCTCAGCTAAAGAACACAAAGGCACTCCAAGCTGGGGAAAGTGCTGACACAGGGAACAAGCTGACTAACGCACAAGTGCATTGAAGAGCCTTCGACTACAGTGGGCTTTAATTCATGCCCTGACACTGCCAGCGCGCTCTGCATGCCAAGCGGCGCGGGCTCTTGACTCCTGAGTGCTTCTCCCCGGCCTCCTTCGTGCTATTGCCATCAGTCTCCTCCTTTCCTCTTTTCTCCTTCGCGCTTTCTCAAAGGGAGTGGGATGGAGAGCCTGGAGCCAAAAACAACTGATGGAATAATAATAATGGGGGTAGGGGGGAGTTCATAGCCAGGGCAGCCTGATCCTCACAGCAACGTAGGGGGGTGGGGGTGGAAAGATTGCAATGGAGGCCTTCTGAGGGCACAGGGATGAAAATGAATAGAATCATAGAATCATAGAGTTGGAAGAGACCACAAGGGCCATCCAGTCCAACCCCCTGCCAAGCAGGAAACACCATCAAAGCACTCCTGACAGGTGGCTGTCAAGCTTCTGCTTAAAGACCTCCAAAGAAGGAGACTCCACCACACTCCTTGGCAGCAAATTCCACTGTCGAACAGCTCTTACTGTCAGGAAGTTCTTCCTAATGTTTAGGTGGAATCTTCTTTCTTGTAGTTTGAATCCATTGCTCCGTGTCCTCTTCTCAGGAGCAGCAGAAAACAACTTTTCTCCCTCCTCTATATGACATCCTTTTATATATTTGAACATGGCTATCATATCGCCCCTTAACCTTCTCTTCTCCAGGCTAAACATACGCAGCTCCCTAAGCCGTTCCTCATAAGGCATCGTTTCCAGGCCTTTGACCATTTTGGTTGCCCTCTTCTGGACACGTCCCAGCTTGTCAGTATCCTTCTTGAACTGTGGTGCCCAGAACTGGACACAGTATTCCAGGTGAGGTCTGACCAGAGCGGAATACAGTGGTACTATTCCGCTCTGGTCAGAGAGGGAAGGATAGGTGAGCATTCCATAGGAGCCTGCGGGGAATCTGGGAAACACAACACACACACACATAGATGAAAGATAGTGCCCTATAGTGGTTAGAGCACATCTTTCCAAACTGTGTGTCGGCTGCAGGGTGTAGGTGTCACGCAAACACTCCCCATGCTCCTCTCGGGGCTGGAAAGGGGTTAGTTGAACCTCCGGTTTGCTAGGACAACTGAATCACTGTGTCGCGAAAAGATGCATGTCTAAAAAGTGTGCCACCAACATGAAAGGTTTGGAAAGCTCTGGGTTAGAGGGTTGGACTAGGACCTGGGAGACCAGGGTTCAAATTTCCGCTCAGTCCTGAAGCTCACCGGGTGAGCTTTGGCCTGTCACTGACTCCCAGTCAAACCTACCTCACAGGATGGGCAAGGTTACAGCAGAGACATGGTGGCTCTCACCTAAGGATGCTGCCCGCATCTTCAGGCTCCACAAACTGAAATGCTTTCATTGTCACAGGACAAGCAACAGCCAGATACATCCAAAGGACCTGATTCAACCACAGCACTCAAGTCAGAGCGGATCCGAGCAACTTTGTCTGCAAAGTGTGCTGCAAATTTTTCACAGCGGGCTGTCGAGTGGGCTTCTTGTGGGCCAGGGTGCATAGCCACATAGAAGTAACTCCTGTTGAGTTCTCTAAGGCTTACACCAAGGTACCTGGGTACAGGGACTGCAGCCTTAAAACAGTTGCTTAATTCTCCCAAGGAAATCAACCAGACATAACTCTTTGGGCTAGATTAGGCTGTTTGTTACCAGTATTAATATGGACATGCTCTTTGAAGAGGTGTATGTCCAAAATTGGGTGTGAGACCCTGTAGAAAAAGATTAATATGGAAGATGAGCTGGAAGTAACATTCGTTAAACTTATGGAAGTCAATTACAGATTTTGAAATAGTTACCGGTAATAATGGATTTTGGGATGCACCTAGGAACATAAACTCCACAACTGCTGTGAATGCATCAGAAAAGGGGGGGGGCTAATATACAATTGCTAGCTAGCTAGCAAAGCTTGTGGCATTTCCATGCAAAATGACCTTTAAGAGCCAAGAAAATGTCATGATTCAGCTTCTGCGAGGAGACGTTCTGCAAAATCCTAATTAAGAGATTGTATTAAGCCTTCAGCTGGCAGAAAGAATTTTGTCACATTCATACAAATGAGGGACAGCAGCTCCGTGGGAATTTGGTTTCCATGAATTTGGAGAGAATTGTTAAAATATGTTGATTACTTTAATTGCCAGCATTTAAAATGAGTACACAGGCCTTCAAATTGGGTGCAAACAATATCAGACAAAGTTTAAGAGAATGGGAACATAGAAAGATGACTGTTGCCTGGGGGTGCTATTTGTCCAAGGGTCATGCCGGCCACATGACCCGGAAGCTGTACGCCGGCTCCCTCGGCCATTAACGCGAGATGAGCGCCACAACCCCAGAGTCGGTCACGACTGGACCTAATGGTCAGGGGTCCCTTTACCTAGGTTTATTAAGCATCAAGCCTCCTCTTTCCAAGGCTTTGGTACAGTGGGACATGACCAAAACAGAAATCTAGCATTGCCAACTTTTTGGGGGGGGGTGCTGCTCCTGTACCTTTAGCAGCAGCTTGCTCCACAGACTAGTGATGCTTCTCTGCAGGCATGCTTCACCTGCTTTTTTCAGACCAAGGTACTAAGAGAGTGCAGACAAAGCGCAGGCCAGGCCATTTCTTTCCTGGTCAGTTTGCAACCCTGCTGGAATTATTAGTGAAAATCCCAATGGTGTTAATTCAGCTGAGGTGCAATATTCATCAATTGCCAGCTCTCTCTTCAAATTTTCCATCAGGCATGATACCCCTTAGGCAACACGGTTACTACTTATAGCCTCTGGCAGGAACAAAGAACAGCCTTTTTCAATCGCTTCTAAATTTACATTTTGTCCTTGCTCTGGAAAATAAATTTACCTCCACCTCCAGCAAGCTTCCTACCTCCTGCTCTGGAAATGAGAATTATGCTGCGACGTAAACGTGGAACAAGCTCCGCACCAAAAAAGGAAGGCCTGTCGTATCATGGCAGGTTACTATAGCAACAATTGGAACAGCTTCATTTTTGGACTACAGATCAAAAAGCACAGCTACGAATGCCTCACCATTTGTGCCTCTCCAAAACAAAAAGCAAAAATCAACCAAACAGGAGTCTTCTCAGTTTTTGCCCTGAAATATTTTGAAGTAGTTAAATGATAAAATCGGTTTCGTCAATCACAGGTCCCTAGGTGCTGTTGGACTACAAAACCCATCATTCTTAACCAGTCTAGCCAATATTCAAGGATGATGGGAGTTGTAGTCCAGCAGTGTCCAGGGACCCAAGACTGCAAAGCACTTGAATTGACTATTAAAACTTCATGCAAGGGATGTCTCAAAGTCTAATAGCTAAAGAGGTTTCCTTAGTAAGCTCTAATACCTTAGAGAGGATCATAGAATTGTAGAGTTGGAAGCAACCCCAGGGTGATCTAGTCCAACCCCTTGCAATGCAGGAATCCTGCCCACAGCCATCCCTGGGTAGGCTCAAACCACCAACTTTCTGGTTTAACAGCCAGATGCACTGACTCATTATGCCACAGAGAACAACCGTTCAACAACTTTGATGGCTGGTGCCTACCAGCAGCTGAGCATCTCTCTCTACCTCCCTGAGGGCTGAGCTCAAAGAGAATGAGAATGAGGGTATATATAAGTAAGCACCTCTTCCATCATTTGCCAAACCATGCCTTGAGATCTGCTGGACAGACCCTACTGAAGGTTCTACCTGCAGCCATGACCTTTTCAACATTCACTGCAGAAGTGCTTGTTCAGTTTAGCCTTTGGGGACTGTGGATACAGATGGGGAACTTCAGGCCTGGGGACCAAACAGGGAGCCCAGGCCACACTCTCCAGAGCCATACTCCTTCCTCAGCCCTGCTTTGCATCCTCCTTGAGTACTTTTGCCAGGATGGAATGTATCCTTGAGCTCATATCATGCCTCTTGCTTCCCTGGATGGAGGACAGGGAAGGGTGGGTGTCGGAACAAACCTACTGTACCAAAGTGAAGTTCGCATTTGTTGCCCCGCCCACTTTTGCCCCTGGCCCTCATGGGCATGTGGCCTTCGGAATGTTACCCATAAGGGAATGTGGCCCTCGGGACAAAGACATTTCCTCACCCCTTTTCTAAGGACAAGCCGTTGGCATTTGGATGCATTAACGTGGGCTATGCTTTAAAGAACGGCCATGTCTTTCTGTGTGCTGGCTTGACGTGTGCGCTTAAAAATAGCAATAATAAAGGACATGAAACAGGTGGCATTTTGGTGATGCAAGAGTCCAGTATCCTCTCCTCACTCTATAAAGGACGTCCCTTCTGAAATGCTCTGCCCCTAAGAAAAAGGAGGAGCAGAAAGGTGCACATTGTATTGCTTGTGGCAGCATTCTGCTGTGGTGATATATTTACCATGATTATCTCCCCATAATCAATGAAAATAAAAGGGGCTATAATAATCGCTGCTTCTCTTAGGAAGCTGTTTGGTTGGACCATTGGTCCATCTAGCTCAGTATTGTCTACACTGAGTAGCAGAGCTTCTCCAGGATTTGAGGCCGGGTTCTCTCCTACGCCTACCTGGAGATAAGGGGACGCGGGTAGTGCTGTGGTCTAAACCACTGAGCTCTTGGGCTTGCTGATCAGAAGGTCGGCGGTTCAAATCCCCATGACGGGGTGAGCTCCCATTGCCCTGCCCCAGCTCCTGCCAACCTAGCAGTTCGAAAACATACCAGTGCAAGTAGATAAATAGGTACCACTGTGGCGGGAAGGTAAACGGCGTTTCCATGCGCTCTGGTTTCCGTCACAGTGTTCCATTGCGCCAGAAGCGGTTTAGTCGTGCTGGCCACAAGACCCAGAAAGCTGTCTGTGGACAAATGCCGGCTTCCTCAGCCTGAAAGCGAGATAAATGCCGCAACCCCGTAGTCGCCCTTGACTAGACTGGACTTAACCGTCCAGGGGTCCTTTACCTTTACCCTTTTTTACTGGCGATTGAAACTGGGACCTCCTGCAAGCAAAGCAGATGCTTCACCACTGAGCTATGGCCCTTTTTGATTGGCAACACAGGGACTATTAAGACGCAGTAGGAGGAAAAATCCCATGTTGCGGGAAAAGAAGAGATTGTCTCAGGAGGCAGCTAAAAATAGGTGAAGATCAATGAGAAGTGTAGTGCATGTTACCATTACCCATCAAACAGCTCCACCTAGAGCTCAGAAAGTTAGGTCCTTTGAGAAGCCATGCTACGGTAGTTCAGCTTCAGCAAGACTTGTTTATCCATAAGCTTTCTAATTTTATGTTCGATAATACTTATTACTTCCCATCAGTTTTCCTAAAACAGGTGTTATGCTAAACAAACTGTAAGTTCCTGGATCCCCCTAAATCCCTTTTTAAAAATTGCTGTTACACTGCCCGCTTTCCAGTCCTCAGAGGGTGATCTTTGAGACAACGTACTATTTTTATTAGAAGATCAACATTCTCGCATTTTCTCGACAACTGTCCATTTACATTCCTGCACTGCAGAGGGTTGAACTAGATGACCCTCAGGGTCCCTTCCAACTCGACAGTTACGATTCTATACATATCCGTTAAACCAGATAGCACTGTGCTCAATATCGGTTTAACAACACCTACAGCTTGCATCAGCTCCTGGGTGGCACTTACCGTAAGTCCAGGGTTGCTGAGGGGAACTGAAGTTCAACCATTACTCCAGCATTTCCTCTTTAGGATGCTTATTCGTTTTCATTCTCTATCTCAAGGTGACCCTGAGCGTTTTGGCCAGGACAACATGCCTCCTCCAGCACTCAATTATTCTTGGATCCTGGTATCACCACCCACAGTGATTCTGTGGGGTTTCAAACTTGCTAAGACTCTATGTCCTCTTTGACATACAGAGCAACACCACCTCCGAAATGCCCTTCTCTGTCCCTTCCTATACAGTTTATATTCAGAGATAACTGTGTCCTACTGGTCCTCTCCAATTCACCAAGTTTCCTTTATGTCCACTGTATCTATGTCTTCTTTAAGACCCAACCCTCCAGCTCACGCATCTTGGCTTGGAAGTTTCAAGCATTAGCGCAACAACACATAAATAGGTCCCCTCTCCAAATATGTCTGACACATGCATTTTACCCTACAGAGCTTTGGCTCTATGAATTGCTGCTGTGTGCTCCTGCCCTCTAAGAGTCTAGTTCTACCTCACCCACACCTGAACAATCATAAATATTTTCCCCCTCAACCTGATGATTTGTTCTGAATCAGCTCCTCTCGACTTTCCCCCTGCAATCAATTTAAAAGCTGCTCCGCCACCCTTTTTAAAGCACTGTATCCCTGGCTCTATATCTGCGTCCCCAGACAAAAAAAAAATATGAATTTCCTATCTTGAAATCAAAACAACACATAAATTAACGGCCCCATCACCTATTATGCGAAACGATCAGCAATCTTGGCAGAAACACAGCATTTCTACCAAACAAATTGCTTCTAATCAGCCTTACACAACAGAAATTAGAGTGCCTTTGATTTATTGCATTCTGTTTCCCCAGCATTACTCACTACTCTCTTCTTCTTCCTTCCAAGTACTAGACTAACAAGCCTCCACCCTCTGCCCTTACCCTTTTCATCTTGGCACCTGGCCATGTTTGGAGTTCTGTTTTTACACTGTTATAAGAGCAACCTGCAACAAAAGGGACTGCACTCTCACCTCCCAGCAGGACTGCTCAAGTTATTCAGGATCCATCCCAGGCCATCCAGGATGTTCTCTGGGGATAGCCAATATGGAACCATCTTGATGTTGTTGGACTACAACTCCCACCACTCTTGAACACTGGCCATGCTGGCTGTGGATGATGGGAGTTGGAGTCAAATAACCTCTTGAGGACACCATATTGACTATGCCTGCTATATAATGAATGCATGTATGCCATGAATATGCAGAAATTCAGAATGTGGTTCGGGGTGCAACTTAATAAAAACCCACCAGGTTTCTATCCCTCATTTTTTGAAGATTTGTTCAAAAGCGTGTGAGCAGCAGCTGATGAAATCTCTGCGGTCAACTTAATAAAAACCCACCAAGTTTCTATCCCTCATTTTTTGAAGATTTGTTCAAAAGCGTGTGAGCAGCAGCTGATGAAATCTCTGCGGTCAGAGGGGTGTGTGAATACAATTCTCAGTGATTGGGGATGGGACTTCAGTGCCAAGCAGAGTTCCTTGACCCACGAGATTAATTATCACAACCAAAGTAAATAAAGATCCATAGTAAAAACAGCAGGACAAATCATGCAAAATAATCACACAGATGTGTATCGACCTCGGCTGATGGGAGTTGCAGTCTAAATATCTGGAAAGCATCAGGCTATCTGCAAAAACAACTCTATGGAACTCAGAACTCTATGGAACCCCTGCTCTCCCTATGGTGCAGATTCAGTTCATTCTTCAAACAGCTTTGCAATATTTTCCAATTAAAAAGCTCCACTCATTGTTTCGTCTGACTCCTATAGCTTAGGCTTGACCCATAGGCACGACTGGGTCTACTGATGATGTATTGCCAAATGGGTGTGTGGGGAGCTGGTTGCGCCCAACCTTCTCATCAAAGATCACATGTGCTTGCCTACGATGCCATTAGCAAGCTCCCAAACCGAAAGGGATCTCAGCAGGCCCCCAACTCCACCTTGAATGCCATCCTTTGCTTGGGGCCAAGAGACATGGGCTGGTCGTCCACAGATCCCCGTCTCCTGCGCTTTAGAAAGCTAGAAACAGCCATATAGCAAAGGAAGGAGGAGTCTTAATAGGAATCCTTAACATTTCCTGGCAAATGTAAGCTCTAAGGGGGTCTTCTATCAACAGCCCCTCTTTCTAAAGGGCTTGGGCAGACTTCAGACGGTTTAGGAAGGTGGGCATCCTCAGAAGTCACATGTCACCTTTATAAAATGAAGCCACAGCTGCAGCAATTATGCTGGTTCCCTTAATAGGAAACCATTTGGCGAGCGACCGTCTGTCTCTGGGCGCTTGTAAGCCATTGCTATTTTCAGGCGGAATTCAGTCATATGCCAGAAAATCCAGGTGGTACAATTAAAACAGATATGGAGCTCTTGTACAGCACTGGGAGAGCAGGCTTCAAATCCCCACTCGGCCATGAAGCCAGTGGCCCAGTCACCATCTCTTAGCCTAACCTACCTCACAGGGTTGTTGTGAGGATGAAATGGGGAGGAGAATCATGTGCACCGCCCTGAGATTTTTGGAAGATAATAGTGGTATACAAATGTGATAAATAATAAAATAAAATAAGATATCAGACATCTGCAATAAGAAGTGTGACAGGGAAATGCACTGAAAAGTATGGGGTGATAATTATTTGACACAATGCTGGAAAACCTCCCCAAGAAACACATCAGAATGAATGCTCGATAAACAGCCAATGTTGTCTAACTTCCTCTACATACTTTGTGCAAATGAATTAGGGTGAATGCTTAATAAGCTGGTCATCTGGAAGTGACAACAGAGCCAATCTCTCTAATTTACACATCTAGGGCACTATCCAACGTAATAGTTTCATGTGTGCAGATTACCACTAGCACAATGGGAACATTCTCCCTCTTCTCCCTCTGCACGCCATCCCCAAATCTGATCCAGAGGGTTGAGAGAATCCCCAGAGCAGATATAGGGGGTGCTAGGGAATTGGGGAGCTCCACTGTGCTAACAGACATCCTTGGCTTGACCGAACTACTTACTTAACGCAAGGTTGAATATAAGTCCAAGTGAGCAAATTGTTTCATTTAAGACCTGGAGGAAGTCCAGTTTAGAGCTTCAGTATCATTTCCCCAAACCATTTTGTTAATCGGCAGAAGCATTTTAACCAATCCAGCAAGTTAGTGAAGCCAGCACAGCACACATTTCAGGAAACGCTGTACTTACATCTCCTGTACTTTATCTTCTGGACCCTGTACCTGGCCAGTAACCGTCCCTTGTCTGGTATTTTTAACCCAGCCAACTACTCCCATTTTCCTAGCTTTATCTTCTGTATACTGGTTGAGGGTTGCGGGTAACGGGGGGGTGGGGTGGAAAGAAGAAGATACACAGATTTTATGCAGTATCTGAAATCATATAATGCAGCTCAGCCTTAAAACATCACATTTCTTTCTGCACAATTTCCCCCCTAAGGATTGAAGAGGACCAACAGACATGGAGTTGCATCCCACAAAAGTCGTATCTCACTTTGCAGAATGTCTCAATGCCGTATTGAAGTCTCAAGAGTTTCCCGTTTCATCCAAACCAAGAAATTATGGTTACTGGCTGTGAAATAAGCCATGATTCAAAAACCAACTTTATAAATGATCATTTAGGATCCTGGCTTGTATAGAAACTGCCCATCATAGTTTCCTGGTTCAGCAAAACAGGAAACTATGGTGAGTTAGCAATCTTTGCTTTGCATCCAGGTGTGCAACAAAGAGAGGAGCAAAGGAGTTGTGTACTAAACCAAAAGGCTGCTTCATATCTGGCTTATTAAACACAGATGTAAGATCATCCAAGTGTCACAACAGAGAGGAATGGGTTGACATGGGTGCTTAACAACTGCACTGTGAATTTGAGGTTACATTCTCCCACTGCTTGCATTTCTATTATGTTCCTGTTAACATAATTTGCAAGGCATCTTAAGTTTAAAAGGACAAAGTTGGACTACTAAGGGAAAAAAGACAAGTTGCATGCTGCAATAAGCCAGGAAGTCTTCATTTAACTTTCATTCATGGTTAGCATTCAAACTGGGAAACTGTGGTTACCAAGTTCAGGACAAACCAGAATCTATCCATGATTTGAAGTTGGCGTAAGAACCTGGCTTGTTCCAAACTTGCTCACCACAGTTTCCTAGTTTGGACAAAAGTGGAAACTGTGGTTAATTGAAGACTTCTGGGTTTGATAACAGGACACAGAGAAGGAGAAGGTGCTGCATGTGCCAGAACAAAGCTCATTAGTATCTGAATAAAGTTATTAACTTGCTTTGGGCACATAGAACATGTTGCACAGTTCACTGGAATCTACTAAAAAGAGAAAACTGAATTAACATTAGATCAGTACCGGTATATGGTTTCCGACTTCCCATCTTGAAAGCATGTATCATTTTGTTTCCAAAGCTCCCCCACCCCCAGATGTTCAAAAGTGGCAAAAGACAATGGGTGGGATCTTAGCTGCAAAGAGCCCAGCTATTAAGAAAGAAATTAAACCATTAAGGTCCATTTCTTAAATCACTTGCAAATCTCTGGAGCTCTACTTTCATTTCCAATACCAGCATATAAATAAAATCATTTGCTCAGACGAAGATTCAAAGGCTAACATTTTCCAAAGAAATTATCAAGCTATCTACAAGCTCTCAGTAACACCACTTAAAATTATCAGATGGACCTCTGGCCCAGAGAGAGACCCTCCACAAGCTTTGAATAGAGGCAATAGAGGAATAGAGCCTTGTATAGTTTTCAAGGGCATTGTATTTTAACAGGAACATGCGTCCACATTTACAGTATTTACAGTAGAACCTGATTTTCTGAACTAATTGAGGAGATAGGAGTTCCTAAAATAAAGTTCAGAAAACTGTGCTTTTGAGCATTACAGCAGCTATAGTGCTTTGAGTGAGAAAGACAAACTGAAATGCTTATTGATTTATTTTTCAGTCATACAGTGCATTATCAACAGCAACAGATCTATCATTGGACTATGTCAAGAATCAAGTTTTTATTATTGTCTTTTCTTGCTGCCAAAAGTTCTGATCTTATTTTTGTTTGAGAGAATTCGCTATCTTCTTTGCAGCCAAATCTCTCAGGCTTTTCAAAAACAGGAGCTGTACCACATCGCTTTCTTCTTGATCTTCCAGCCACTGCAGAGCTATTTCTAATGCGTTGTAAGCTTCCGAATGTGAGGGTCCAGGAACGACAACGGTGTTGTAAATGCTCTCGGCGTCAGAGTCCTCCTCTGTTTTGAAATCTGTAAATTCTTTTTTGAGGCACTGAGCGGCTGGCTGATCAGCAGAAAGCTTCTCATGATGAACACCAAGATGGTGAATCCCGTGGCGAGACTTGAACCGCGCCAGCCATCCTGAGCTAGCCTTGAAGTCAGGGTTGCCGTTCAATTTCCTGTTCATTTCTAAGGCCTTTTCACATAGAAGTGGGCCTGAAACTGGCTCGCCAATATTTCTCATGTGGGAAAACCAAGCATAGAGAGCATCTTCCAACGTCGAGTTCTTTGCGCACTTCATCGTCTTCCGCTTCTTTTTGCCATTTTCGCTGCCCATCGTTGAGACAAAATGCAGGAGTGTGTCTTTGTTTTTCTTGAGTTGCGAAATCGTGGACTTTCCAATTCCAAACTCCTCCGCCAACACTGTTGCCGTTTCGCCTTTCTCCAACCTTTCCACAATCTCTATTTTGCTTTGGAAAGTGAGCACAGTTCGCTTGCGTTTCTTGGTCACTGTGAAAAACGGTGTGTTGCTCATACATAATCTTTCCATGCTGTATGTTTGGGAGTATGGGCCACGGGAAGATCAAGGGGCCCTTGCACAAAGTTCATGCACATGTACCGTGGTGCTTTTTTCTCATCTGGTTGAGTAAGATGGCTCATAAATGTATTGTTCATACAACTAGTTTTCATAAAATCAGGGTTCTACTGCATTTTATAAAAAAGGATCTCCGTTAAAACACATACCACAGACAAATAATACTTAACTGTTCAGATTAGCTTTGAAAACTTGGCATTACAGACTCTTGGGGTCTCTGTACAGGCCACAGGCCTTATTTTTATTCTTAGAAATATGATACAGCAGCGATGAAAGAGTGATGTACTTCATGTTGTCTTACCATTCTGAAACATACACCTAGGAAAGAATAAAAAGAACATTAAAATAAATAAATGTTTTTTTATTCAAACTAGTACAGCAACATTTTAGCATGTTCTGGAAACAGGTAGCCAGAAACACTGGTAGTAAGTGGTGCACATTTGCCACAAAGTTTTTGTTGTGCTCGATATAACTATTTGCAAATTGACAGATGATTATGAAGAACTCCTATATCCTCTGATGTAGCAAGCGAGATATAGATCTGCAGTAGAAATGGGGGGGGGGGTTCCATCATAAACCTCAGCTGTGTGCCACTGATCTTTATGAATGTGTCTGCTGAATTTCATGGAGATACACAGCCATATGCAGGGGGCATTTTTATCTATAGGTTTTGATGCAGTTGTTTTATATTTTTTAAAGGTTTGCTGGTTATTTTACTTGCTGGGTTGGTAAGAATTAATGAGCTTACTTGTTGAAGTTGTTTGTGTGACATGTATGTAAATCTAAAATGAAATAAGTAAATAAATGTTTGTTTTTACAAGAATCTTATAGAATTTATTTTTGTCAGCATTTGTGTGGTTTTATTTGTGATTTGTGTATGTGTGTGTGCACGCATCAGCTGCCCAGAAAGTCTCATTGAGCCAGGATATATAAAATAAACATAATTGAATAGTTATATGCAACAAGAGTTGAACTGAGACCAGAGAATGTCATTTTTAAAGCTTTTCTTTTGACTAGCCTGTTTTCTGCAGCTGGGGGAAAAGGGTGAAGCCAGTACCATGCAGGAAACATAACAGCCACAATTATTTTTGTCCACTACCTGGTGCTGTTGCATTCATTTTCTCCATTCTCCTCCCTGATTATCCTGCTTCCTAAGGCCAATTAGCAGGAGGGAACAGACAGCCCCATTACTTTAAATGGCATATGCTTTAGGTAAAGGTAAAGGGACCCCTGACCATTAGGTCCAGTCGTGACCGACTCTGGGGTTGCGCGCTCATCTTGCATTATTGGCCGAGGGAGCCGGCATACAGCTTCCAGGTCATGTGGTCAGCATGACTAAGCCGGTTCTGGCGAACCAGAGCAGCGCATGAAAACACCGTTTACCTTCCCGACAGAGCGGTACCTATTTGTCTACTTGCACTTTGACATGCTTTGGAACTGCTAGGTGGGCAGGAGCAGGGACCGAGCAACGGCAGCTCACCCCGTCGCGGGTATTCGAACCGCCGACCTTCTGATCGGCAAGACCTAGGCTCTGTGGTTTAACCCACAGCGCCACCCGCATCCCTTACAGGCATATGCTTTACTTCCCAGTAAAATCAATGGGATTAAATATCTCTTTAGATGTGTCTTGCCCAGTGTATGAAACTGGTTACCATTCCTTGTATCTTACACCATAATAACATAACATTATTTGTTTAGCCAACCAGGCAGTGTGCAGCGTTATTCACTGACGAAATACGCGCTGAAGGGTTCTTTGAGGCAGAGGTTCTTGCATTTCCTCTCCTTAATAACAGCAATAACAACCCTATTAAGCCATTAAAAAAAACAAAAAAACAGTTGCAGTCTTAGGCTGGGGGGGGGAGATCCTCCTGAAACCAGCAAACGATGCACGAGAATGAATGTGTGCGTGCGTGTGCGTCTTTGGGGGGGGGGGTTCTTACAATCGAAGCAACGAAATCAATTGGCGTTAAGATACCCAAAGCAAACACCTTGCACGTTTTCGCTTTCCCTGCACGTTGCGCATGCGCAGCAGAGTCCCTGCGTTAGGGTGGGAAGCTCCACTTCTGGCCTAGCGGAGGAACTCCGAACGTTGCCCGTAAACCGCACATGCGCCTCGGGCGACTGTACTCGCGCATGCGGATTCCCTCCCTTTCTCGCGCCCCCTCTCGGTAAGCTTCCACAGCATGAGGGAACCTCGCGCATGCGCCCCTCTCTCCCTTTCCCCTCTCTTCCCCTGGTAATTCGAATACACTCCCCCTCCCCCTCATTTATTATTATTAAATAATAATAAATAATAATAATAATAACCCGGCCGCTGCTCACCCTGCACCCGGCCGAACACTTCGTAATCCACCGACTTGAGGATCCGAGACATGATGAGGGGAGCGTCAAACCGGCACCGGAGACCACCCGCCTCCCCTCCCCCCCCGCCGCGCAGCGTCACCTGTGAGGAAAGGGCAGCGAGAGCGCCGAGGAGAAGACGCGAGAGCGGCTCCAGCAGCCTCAGCGGGCGGAGGTCGCGACGGAAAGTCGGGAGGCTCAAGCTTCGCGGGATAGCGCCCGCCCGCCTAGTCCGGGAGCGCAGCCGCCACCGGCATCCCTTTCTCTCCCCGTGGAGAAAGGAAGTTGGGAGAGCCTTCGCTTCTCCTCTCTGCTGGAGGGATGGGATGTGGCCGAGGAGGAAGGGATACAGGCTGGGCCCCTTACGACAGGGATACCGCGTTAACTCCCGCTCCGCATTCTGCTAAAGAACCCGGTCGCTATTGGCTTAGCGTTGGCGGCGCCTGCCCTTTGGAACTCCCTGCCTCTTGATGTAGAGAAGTGCCCTTTCCGGCCTCTACTTTGAAAGCCTTTCCCGTACCGAGCATATAAGATCATTTTCCAGGCATGGAAAATGTCCCCAGGGGGCATGTCCCCAGGGGGGGACAGGGATTTTTTTTGATAAAAATAAATAAAAATACTTAACTAACTGAGGTTCTGCCGCCCCGCCCCCCCGCAAAAAAACCCCCATAAAGCCTCTCGGTAAGTTCCTGCTTGGACTACTGCAGTGCGCTCTACGTGGGGCTACCTTTGAAGGTGACCCGGAAACTGCAATTAATCCAGAATGCATCAGCTAGACTGGTGACTGGGAGTGGCCGCCGGGACAACATAACACCGGTCCTGAGAGATCTACATTGGCTCCCAGTATGTTTCCGAGCAGAATTCAAAGTGTTGGTGCTGACCTTTAAAGCCCTAAACGGCCTCGGCCCAGTATACCTGAAGGAGCGTCTCCACCCCCACCGTTCAGCCCGGACACTGAGATCCAGCGCCGAGGGCCTTCTGGCGGTTCCCTCACTGCGAGAAGCAAAGCTACAGGGAACCAGGCAGAGGGCCTTCTCGGTAGTGGCGCCCGCCCTGTGGAACGCCCTCCCAGCAGAGGTCAAAGAGATAAACAACTATCTGACATTCAGAAAATACCTGAAGGCAGCCCTGTTTAGGGAAGTTTTTAATCTGTGATATTTTAATGTATTTTAATATCTGTTGGAGGCCGCCCAGAGTGGCTGGGGAGACCCGGCCAGATGGGCGGGGTACAAATAATAAATTATTATTATTATTATAAAGCCCGCCCCCCCCCAACAATTATCCTGGCCACACCCATGTTCCCAGGGCAGCTTTGACTGACGCCACCTCTGTTATTTTCAGTGCCACGTTATTATTTTTAATAATAATAATAGTGGAACTACGGAACTCACTCCCACAGGTGGCAGTGATGGCCACCAACTTGGATGGCATTAAAAGAGGGTTGGGGAAAATCATGAGGAAGGCTATACAGAATAATCTACTAGGAACCTGGGGAGAGGGCTAGCTCAGTCACTGTTGGCATAAGCTCCCTCATCCTTGGGGTCTTGGATACTAGGTAAGGAAGTGGTAAGGAAGTAATGGATGAATAATCCAATTAACCAGAATGGCCCCCAACTAATTTGGCAGCTGTTGCTTTTTTAAAATAAGAATTTAAAAAAAAGTATACACAATATGGGAGTCTTGCCCTTCTCTCTCATGCAGGAGGAAATGCTTTGATACATAATTCCAAGCATTTCAAAAAGGATGTGTTTTCCTTAATTCTGAAAATAACACACACACACACACACACAAATGTATGCAGATTTAATTGGCTAATTTAAGGAAGGCATATGATTAGTTGACATTATTTAATCAGGTACTATCCGAAGATAAAATTAGGGAAAGTTTCTAGCAGAAATCAGAGCTGAGTTGAGAGGAAGCGGAGGACATCAGATAAATTTAGAAGCAATACCAAAGAAATAACCTTAACTAACACCCAAAGAGTATTCTAGGCATCCTGGAGACTCAAAGGTCGCACTTTGCATACTGTACTAAATTCCCTACCAACAAAGGTCAGTTTTCTTCCTGAAGCACATGCAGGGTAAACTCCCAGTTTGTTTTTGTGAGTACAAAATAATATTGTGCAGAGAGCTCCAGATATGGCTGGTGTAGGATGGTTGGGAAATGCTTTGTTGGTTGCTGCCCCTTGCTAGGAATGCATTGCAAGTCAAACCATGTAGAAATTTTAGAGGCGCAATTGACAGCTTTAAAGGAACAGCAACCACCCCCTTCAGCTCAACAGGTACATCGGACCCATTTTTTTCAAAGGTGATTTTGAGTTGGACACAGAGGAGGAATTAAAGGCAAGCATAGGCAAACTCGGCCCTCCAGATGTTTTGGGACTACAATTCCCATCATCCCTGACCACTGGTCCTGTTAGCTAGAGATGATGGGAGGTCCAAGTATGGCCATGCCTGGGCTAAGGGGAGGGGTTGAAACAGGCAAAACACCCCAGCAACCTCCTCCTATCAGCTCCGGCCAGTATTGCCAATGGTCAGGGATGATGGAAGTTGCAGCCCAACAGAATCTGAAGGGGCACAGGTTCCTCACCCCTCTCCTATGGGCTATGCCTGGGTTCTGCCATTGGAAGACTAAAGGGACCCCTGACCATTAGGTCCAGTCGTGTCCGACTCTGGGGTTGCGGCACTCATCTCGCTTTATTGGCCGAGAGCCGGCGTACAGCTTTCGGGTCATGTGGCCAGCATGACAAAGCCGCTTCTGGCGAACCAGAGCAGCGCACGGAAACGCCGTTCACCTTCCCGCCGGAGCGGTTCCTATTTATCTGCTTGCACTTTGACGTGCTTTTGAACTGCTAGGTGGGCAGGAGCACGGACCGAGCAACGGGAGCTCACCCTGTCGCAGGGATTCGAACCGCCGACCTTCTGATCAGCAAGCCCTAGGCTCTGTGGTTTAACCCACAGCGCCACCTGGGTCTACCGGTACCCAATATAGGCAGCAAGAATTGTGTATAGTCGTACCTTGGTTCTCGAACGACTCGCGACTTGAACATTTTGGCTCCCGAACGCCGCAAACCCGGAAGTGAGTGTTCCAGTTTGCGAACTTTTTTTGGAAGCCGAATGTCCGACGCGGCTTCCGATTGAGTGCAGGAAGCTCCTGCAGCCAATCAGAAGCTGCGCTTTGGTCGTCGGAACGTTTTCAGAAGTCGAACGGACTTCCGGAACAGATTCCGTTCGACCACAAAGGTACGACTGTACATAGATATTCAATTAGCATAATAATGATTCACCATTTGAGCCTAACCTAATTTCATAGAATCATGGAATTGAAGTTGGAAGGGACCATGGAAATAATCTAGTCCAACCCCCTGCAATGCAGGAATCTCAAGTACAGCATCCAAGACAGATGGCCATCCAACCTCTGCTTTAAAAACCTCCAAGGAAGGAGAGTCCACAACCTCTTGAGGGAGTCGGTCAAACAGCTCTTACTGTCAGAAAGTCTTCCTGATATTTAGATGGAATGGGCAGTGGCGGAGGAACCCTCTCCAGCACCCAGGGCGGCGCAGCCCGTACAGACTGCGCATGTGCGGCATCCTGAGTGTGCGCACTCTGTATGGAATGCCGCACATGTACACTTCGTACGGAATGCTGCACATGCGCACTCCGTACAGGCTGTTGCTTGCACGCAGCGCCTGTACAGGCTACCGCGCGAATGGCATACCGTACGGAGTGCGCACGCGCGGCAGCCCATACGGTCGCTGTGCGAGACGCAGCCCGTACGGACAGTGCACGAGAGCGGCAGCCTGTACGGACTACGCGCGCCCTCGGCCGCTCTACAGCTGGGGGGTAAGCAGAGTTTCCATCATCAGAGACAAAGACAGACTTTGTCCATCACCATCCTATTTGTCCGAGGCGACTCTTGGGAGAAAGGTACACCTGGGTTCTGTCACGGTATCCGAATCAGATAAAGTTATCATTGTCTCAGGCTTTGTACAGGTTCAAATATGCTGAGTTTATGGGAAGCAACTCTAAAAGGTGTAAAGATTAGATGGCTCTGTTCGTCCACCTTGACACGCCATGTGGAATCAGGCAACTATGTTCCTCAATGCCTTCCTTGTGGGGGGTTCACAGTCAACAGGAGCCTTTGAGAAGAGATGTTGACTTTTGATGTTATGAGAAGGGGCTTTTTGTTAAAGCGATCAACCTTTTTTTTTTTTTTTTAAAAGCATCTTTTAAAATCCTAACTAAAAAATCATGAATTCCACACTCCAATCTGGATCATAAATCCAGAAATGAACTAAAACTTTTATAAAGTTTGCAATCCTGCTGCAGATTGGATTCCCAGAGTCTCAACTTTTGGGGTTATTTAAAGCCATCAGAATTGGTACTTGGTAGAACCGTTGTTTCCTAGGAAATGGGGGGATTAATTGTTGCCCTTTTCACACTGTGATGGCAAACCAGGTGGGAGTCATGGGACTCATGAAAGAACTAAAGCAACAGGAAAGTGTGTGGGTTGCCCCAGTCGTGGCTTTAAGTAGTGCTGGGTTGCCAGCAACTACATCTTGCGAAGGGTTGACGCTGTTTAACGCGTTTTCATTAACGACATGCGCCCTGTGTTTCTTCCTAGAAGCAACAAAAGAAACTCTCATTAGCAGCTCAAGATTGCGAGGCATTAGGACTCTTCCCAGCAGGCATTTCAACCAAATCTTGCTGAGTGGATTCTGTGATTGACAGAAAACTTCAGACCACAACTTGGTTTCACGTAATGCATTCACTTCCATAGGACAGCAGCTCCAAATTGAAATCTTGTGTTGAAATCTTGTGTGTCTGACACCAATGGAACAAATGATATTTTATTCAGGTGTTATTGGCTTTTAAGTGAAACTTTATTTTACTTTAGCTCCAACTGCATTTTCAGGGCAAACCCTCACAGTGCAGCTTACAATAGAAATGTTAAATGCAATACAAGCAAAGGACATTGCTTCCAGGTCTTTAGATCATATCCACAGTAGGGTCACTGTTTGCAGGCTTTTCAGAGTTGTTGTTGTTGTTTTGTAACCATGAGGACTAGAATCACATTTCTGTGCATTGACTGCCATGTAAGCTGAATTAGTCCCCATGCAGCCACAGTGTTGTACATGCTTGCATTCCATTGTCCAGAATTGTAGAGTTGGAAGGGACCATGAGGGTCATCATCTAGTCCAGGCATGTCCAATTCCCAAGAGACTGTGATCTACTCCTGAAGGGTTAGGTAACCCAAATCTGTTACCCAAAGGCCAACACCTAACTGTTAGTTTCAAAAGGAGCTTTTTACTAGCTCAAAAGTAGTAACCTTTGCTCCAGTAACAAAGAGGCCAGTGGAACAAAGGCTTACATCACAGGGCCGTGTGCTGTTCAGAACAGAGGACAAGATAAGGTGCGAGCCCCAGCCAGAGACAGTGTAAGATTGTAAACATCCTGACGGCAGTTACAAGGGTAACTGTTACGCACAAGAGCACGGGATGATCTCTTCATTTGTACAGTCCGAGAACATGACTTGCGTACGATGTGTCAGAGCCCAGTCAAGGTTCACAGGAAGTAATTTCCTTATATGGGTTACAGGATCTCGTGATGCATGGAAGCAGGAAGGATTTACCTAATATGGTCATAGACCTTTTGGGAGGGGGAGAGAGAGCTCTCTGAAAGGTATATAAGTTTTGCCTGGACTGATTGTTTTCGTTCCTGTTTTGAATGATCATACGGAACCTTCTGCCTTTCCGGAAAGGCAGAATAAAGCCTTTCTCTTTTGAACCAAACCTCGATGTCTTTTTTGGCTCCTTCTTTCCCTACCTGGGAGCAACGCAAACCCCTGAATTTCCTGATAAGGCTACACTCCCAGTATAAAAAAACTGGCAGTGATCTACCCATTGTCATTGGAGGGAGGAGGAGCGTGCATGGGGTGGGTGGATTGCCCAGAATTATTGAGCTTTTTATAGGAGGGAAATGCCCAGAGTTGTTGAGCTTTTTGGGGGAGGATTGCAGAGGGGTTTTTTTGTTTGTTTGTTTTTTTGGCTTTTCCCCGTAACTTTTTGTACACAATAAGGAGCCGGGGATCTACTGGTGGATCACAATCTACTGGTTGGACATCCCTGATTCTAGTCCAACCCCCTGCAATGCAGGAATCTTTTGCCCAACGTGGGGCTCAAACCCATGACCCTGAGATTAAGAGTCCCATGTTTTGCTGACTAAGCTACCCAAGATGCAGCAAACTAATGAGTAGGTGGTTTACAGACTAGCAGACTCGCCAGATTTCTGCAGGCTAATTGCTGGTATCAGTCCACCAGAATGAAGTGGTGCTTATTCTCACAGCACTTTGGAAAGAGGTTCTTTTGGTTTGGATGCACAAAGGCTTCAGCCCATAGTGGACCATCTATGTAGTGTACAGGGATGGTTGCAGAATCAGCTCAAGCTGTGCAATCTGTCTTCCCATTGTACTTGTAGAGATACCGAGAGGGAGGGGGAAATGCGTCTCAAAGGAACAGTTTGGTTCACTGCTAAAAGAAGATGGCACACAGGCACATTGTCACTATTGGCACTATCTGGATGGATGGCTATTGAAAGATATGGGGTTGACATTTGATTATCAAGGAGAGAATAATGGATAAATGATTCTGGCCCATGGTGTATCTGAATTTACTCATGCCTACCTTCCTAGGTTGATTTTGTGATATGTTAAAATTACTTTTGTGGGCTAGAGGCACTAGCACTCAGGAGGCTTGCCAAAATAGCATTTTAGAGGAAGCCTTCCAATTGAAAGTATGACGAGATAACCGTAGGCGGAAAGTAATATCAAGTAATTTACAGTCTGATCCCTGGGCACGGTTGAGTGTTAATTTCTTGTGAGTCCTGGAATTGTAGCATGCAGAGAAGGTGTTTATTTCCTAATTGCTGTAATAGGAATTATTAATGGAAAGAAGGTGTTTGCCTAGAATGCAGCTCAGAATCATCACATCTTGTAGGCTGGTTGAAAAACTTCCTAAATGGAAGGTGGCATTGGTGGCTCTGGTGTGAGTTGAGCTAAAGCAGCAAGCTGTCGAGTGCAGAAATGTGTGAACAGTTTTGCCCTGCTGATAACCAGCAGCGCTGGAAATTCTCTTCAATGGGAGGGTTGTGTTTCCTTCACAGTTCTCAGACTTGGATCGCTCCATTTGTTCTCCAGCTTGAATGCCAGGAAATGCCAGGTGGCCGTGCTATTTCGAATACTATCAATCGGTATTCCTCCCACTTAACAAGAAGGAAGAAGTTAGGGTTGCAAGCTCTGCAGATGGGATTTTCAGCTCAGGATGTGAAGCTCTCCGTTATACGAGTCCAGAGGAACCAACTGCGCCTTTTTCATGCCAACGGCAACCAAGATGTGGTGAAAACTTGACAGATGGATTTTGTACTGATTCATAGCCTGTGAAATATTTATCATTGAAGGTATTGCCATTTCCCCAGTGGCCCTGTGATGCAGCAGCTAAAAAAGCCAATGCAGTTCTGGGCTGCATCAATAGGAGTATAGCATCTAGATCAAGGGAAGTAATAGTACCACTGTATTCCGCTCTGGTCAGACCTCACCTGGAATACTGTGTCCAGTTGTGGGCACCACAGTTCAAGAAGGATACTGACAAGCTGGAACGTGTCCAGAGGAGGGCAACCAAAATGGTCAAAGGCCTGGAAACGATGCCTTATGAGGAACGGCTTAGGGAGCTGGGTATGTTTAGCCTGGAGAAGAGAAGGTTGAGGGGTGATATGATAGCCATGTTCAAATATATAAAAGGATGTCATATAGAGGAGGGAGAAAGGTTGTTTTCTGCTGCTCCAGAGAAGCGGACACGGAGCAATGGATTCAAACTACAAGAAAGAAGATTCCACCTAAACATTAGAAAGAACTTCCTGACAGTAAGAGCTGTTCGACAGTGGAATTTGCTGCCAAGGAGTGTGGTGGAGTCTCCTTCTTTGGAGGTCTTTAAGCAGAGGCTTGACAGCCACCTGTCAGGAATGCTTTGATGGTGTTTCCTGCTTGGCAGGGGGTTGGACTGGGTGGCCCTTGTGGTCTCTTCCAACTCTACGATTCTACAATTCTATGATTCTATGATTCTAGTAGAAGCTTGTTGGGAGAAGAGAGGGGAGTTTACACCATTTCATTTTTTAAACAAATAATGTGCCCCCAGCAATAATAGGTTTCTGAAACATTCAGCTTCATCAATTCAAAAACTAAACTATTCAGAGCTCTGCATTATTGTTAACAGCAGACCTTGAGGCATTTCTGCAGTGGTTCCCCGTTTGTGGAATACTCTCCCCAAGGAGACTCGCCTGGCGCCTTCATTATAAATCTTTATTCTTCTTCTTTGGCCATCACTCGTAGCCGAGTAAGATTGTCTTCCAAGAACAAGGTCTGAACGGTGTTTCCTGTGGAGGAAAGTGAAATACTGGTGGACAACAAAAGAGGTTTAAAGACGTTCTCAAGACAAATTTATATTTTAAAAAATGCAGTATATATCTTTAGGCACCAGGCAAAAATGTTCCTCTTCAACCAAGCCTTTGGCTGATTTACAGCCATTGCCCTTTTAAATGTGTTGTGGGAGGGGGTGTTATGGGTTTGTTTTCGTTCTTACTTTTATTATGTATTTTGTCTTTTTTATATTGTACTTTTATGTTGTGAACCGCCCTGAGATCTGCGGATGATGGACAGTATACAAATAATAATAATAATAATAATTTTTTAATCCTCTTTTAAAGCCATACAAGCTGGCCATCCTTGCCTCTTGCGGGGGCAAATTACAGAGTTTAACTATGCGCTGTGTGACGTTATTTTCTTTTGCCTGTCCTGAAACTTCCTCATTTGCCTACCTTTTCAAACACGTTGACTTCAATCCTAAACCAACCTTCAGTACAAACCCACCCTTTTGCAACCTCTGAAAATCTTTCCGTTGCACCATCTGAAAAACAAAAAACCTGCAGTCATCAGTCATCTGATTCTAAATATGCCCTGCTTTATTCTTCCAAACAGGTATACTTAAGATTGCAGCCTTAGCCTTATATTGACAGCAGCTTTTGACCTAAATTTCTGTAGTATGTCCTTGTCTAAACTTGCAACTGAACACTGCTGAGCTGTACCTGTTGCTGTCATCCATTTTAAGTTGCATCGCCCCAGAGCAGAGTACTGCTGATTTTTCACTTTGCACTAATAATGTAATATACTGGTGATTGGTTTTTTTTAGGGTGGGATAAGTTCTGTTTGCCCACCACCAAATAACCACTTTTGTTGAGAGACTGTAACGCAACAGACAGTTCCCAACTGGTAAAAACAAGGTGATTGTTATAGTACTTAGTGCAGCTTATTTTTTATGAACCTTAGAGCACTGATTTTCAACATTTTTAGACCAGGGGCCCACCTTCAGCTTGAAAATGCATAATGGGAGCTATTGCCTTAAAAAAGAAAATCAATATATCTGGCAATAGTCATGCTGGTGGGCCACACAGTTGTAGGATCTGGCTGAAGACCAGTGAATGAATGAATGAAACTTTATTTGCGTCAGCCATTGGCCATAGCAACAAAAGAACAATGCGATATACACAAATAAAAAGTCGATTATATAAAATACAGTTTAGGGTCCTGAATCAGCAGTCAAATAGTGGACCTTATCTGATTGACCCAGCTAAAAACCTTGCAACCTTTGCTGTCATCTACTCATCTTGATCTGCCAAGAGAAAGGTACCGGTAGGTAGCTGTGTTGGTCTGCCGTAGTCGAAACAAAATAAAAAAATTCCTTCCAGTAGCACCTTAGAGACCAACTAAGTTTGTTATTCAGAAGTGTGCATGCACACGAAAGCTCATACCAATAACTTAGTTGGTCTCTAAGTTGCTACTGGAAGGAATTTTTTTATTTTGTTTCGACTACGGCAGACCAACACAGCTACCTACCTGTAACTAGAACTATGGAAGGCACCACATTGAGCCACATGAAATGGATGTCCATCAACCTCACCAGATATCTGAAGAAATGTGCATGCACACGAAAGCTCATACCAATAACAAACTTAGTTGGTCTCTAAGGTGCTACTGGAAGGATTTTTGATGACTTAATTGCTTTATGTGTTCTTACCTGCCCTGACACTTCAGACACAAGGCAGGTTAAAAATCTTACACCCTCTCACAATATTTGTGGTCCTGTCACTTAACAGAGCACAATGGGGACAAAACAGGAACTGTCAGTTTTACTTTTACTTTTGATATGAATGAATACGCAAATTGAGATAAACAATGTAAAGTAGATAGCAGCTTCAGCCTGTTACGTTTGTGGTGTATGATATACTAGAACTATGGAAGGCACCACATTGAGCCACATGAAATGGATGTCCATCAACCTCACCAGATATCTGAAGAAATGTGCATGCACACGAAAGCTCATACCAATAACAAACTTAGTTGGTCTCTAAGGTGCTACTGGAAGGATTTTTTTATTTTGTTTTGCCAAGAGAAAGGAAGGGAAAGCTGAAGACCAGTGTTTTAGAGCAGGGGTAGAGAGTTTTTTCTTCCAAACTGAGGGCCACATTCCCATCTGGGCAATCTTTAAAGGGCCGTATGACGGGTTCAGAGGCAAAAGTGTGTGGAGCTACAGGTGCAATTTACAGCAGGCTAGTTTCTACATTCAGACACTCCCCTCTATCCAGACAAGCAATGTGCCGCATTAGAGTTCAGAAATGCATTCCAGCTAGGCAAAAACACTCAAGGTGGGTGCAAAACTACTCGGAAGCAGCATTTTAAAAAGGGGGGGTGCTTCATGATAAACAGTAGGTATTCATTTCTCTGTTGCTTGCTAAAAACATTTTATTTTACTTATCAGGCTTTTCTTTTTTCATTTTAGAAAGGCAGCATAATAGCGGATATGCATGCACTCCATAAGACAGCATACTGTCCAACATTCCTCAGATGAAAATAGGGACATTTCTCAACCCCTCAGTCCCCCCCAGGCTCAATTCCCCAGCATTTACCCACAAGGCTGGCTCAGAGAGATGCATGTCTGAATCCTTGGAAAACTGTTACCACAACACTGACAGACCAATAGCCTGGCTCGTTAAAAGCATCCTGTGAGGGGAGAGGATGTTGTCACACCATTGGTGAAAAACCTGTTATGATTTCGCCTCAAATGTTTAATCTCTCTTCACCCTGTTATTGCCATATTAAATTGTGTGTCTCTTCAGCTATCTGGCTTCTTTCTCTCACCTGTCCCACCCCATTCTTATAGAAAAGGTGTTATTAAACACCGTGATATGTAAAGGAATTTGCCAATGCAATAGATTGGCAGAAGTATTAACAATAACCAGAGGGATTCCAAGTGATTAATACTTTCAGGTTCTTCCCACACTCAGCTGCAGTAAGGAGAGAAGGTGTATATTATCTGTGCGCCTTTGGCATTCGGGGCAACAAAATCTTGCTGAACTGGTCCCTGCTAAACTGTAAAGAAAAGACTTTTCCTCTTTAAATAAAATCCTAAGTGAGGGGTGTGAGCAGCAAGCGCCTCTGAAAACCACCCCACTTGTTCAGCCTACGGATTGTCTATTTCATACATCACCAAAGATGCCTGGAAACGATGGGAGAGGGAAGCAGTGAGCAAGACAACTCTGAGTGGTTACACACAGAAAGTTAACAAGGCCGACGTGATTGCAACAAGTACATTCAGACCTGAAGCTGAATAACCGAGAACTGCTCATGCTCATTTTAATTAGGTCTTCTTTCCTGTCCTGCCCTCAAGGAACACGGCAGGTTATAATATTTCCTAATCTCATTTGAGCCTCATTTTAGGTTAAGCTGAACGCAACTTGCCCAAGACTACTCGCTCAGCAGCGGCACAAAACCAACTCTCTTTCAAAACTTAGGATGCTTTGCAACTGAAGACTGTTTCTGAAGTCTCAGAATGACTCGGACACATATCTGAGCCAACTCAAATGATGCATTTGTGGTGTTGGAGCTGCTGTGGTATATTTGGCTTCACGGGGCCAACCCCTGTGCTATGGTATGAAGTTCTTTGCTGTTCTGATTAAATGGCTGATAATGTTCATTGGAGCTTTTAACCGGTCTAAATTACTGCTATTTCTTCTTACGTAGTATCTTATACAGCTCTTTTTTCTCTATACTTGCAGAACAGAGACCAGAGGTGCGTAGATACACCTGCTTGGGAAACATTCAGGAAAGGAGGAGCCTTAGAAAGGGTGGAAGGTAGGGACTTTCAGTCCTGGCAACTGCTCTATAGGGGCAAGACCTACTGGGAAGTGTTGCTGAGTTGTATGTTCATTTCCTGGAATAAAGAATTAACTTGACTAACAATGGTGCTCTGCCTCTTCCATGCTGACCTGTGTCTGACTCCAACACAGATATACCAATATTGTTGTTCTCCATATTGCATGAGGCCAGCTAGAAATTTGCATCTGAGACAAGATTTGCCATTACATTGCATAGTTTATCACTACTTCCTTCCTACTTTCTCAAAGTCAGCCTCTCGTGAATTTTTGACTGGCTTCCTGTGATCATTGTGACTTTCTAGGTAGACTTCACCTTGTCAGGTGGATGAGACTTACGGTAATCTTATTTTGTGAATATTGGAATCTGATGTGGGAAATGTTAAATGGAAAACTATAAATAAAATAATAATAATAATAATAATAATAATAATAATAATAATAATTTAACTGTGAAAGTTAATGTGAATAAACCTTAATTGCTTAGGTAAATTGTGCTTTGGGATGCCTGCATCCTGCTTAAGAGCACTGAAAATAATTACATTTACATATTTTAAAAAGTGGTCTCAGGATGCAATCCTAGCTTTTCTTACTTTGTAGTAAGCCCCGTTGAACACAGTGGAACATACTGATGAGTAAATGTTGGTAGGATCAGGCTCCGTGTTTTAACAGCCTCTCTTATTCCACACCCACGGCCAGATCTTCAACAAACTCTTATTTTCATTTTTAACAATTGGTTAATTCAGCTCCCCTGAAAATGCAATTTCAAGGGATGATTCATAGATATTTCACCCCCGTTGTGCCATTCAGTTTGAGTAATTCTGTCAGCAAAATTTGCAATTAGAAAAATTATCGTGCTGCTTTATTTTCCACACAGAAGAGAATGACGGTTTTTGCAGCCATTAATACCATATTTGTATGCAAGATGCAGAGAGAAGGGTGAGCACGTATACTCCCACGTACTCTTTGTCACACTGGGTCAATCTGGCAGAAGCACTATTTAAGAAAAGAGAGAGAGAGAGAAGAGAGTCTAACTTTTTAATGCAAATATTCAAGCAAAAACCTTACTTGCAAAGGTGAAAGAAACACGAAGTCCTAGATGAAAACATTAAGAATTCTGGGACCAGTCAGTAATGTTAGGTATTCAGGCAGATTTCCATGGAATAGTTGCCATGAAACAGATTTATACACTGTTTATTTTGGAGGGGGTGTTGTTTTATTTTCTCCAGTGGAACCAAACAAACAGTATTTGCTTGCTCAAACCCTCTGATGGATAACTAATTTGAGGTGACCAGTTTCTTTTTATGTATTCAGTGTTATTCTGAATCCATTCAGTTGTTATTCTGCTCCATTTCTGCTTGTGGAACGGGGCCTCAATTCTGCATCCACATAGCTAAAAAACATAGGGTGCAGTAGGGTGCAGGCCCTTACACATTCCATGAATGTATTTAAAAAAGATATTGTCCCTTGCTAGTGATTCTGGGAACAGATTGTGTATTCATGCTTGGAAGGTATTGACAGAATTGGGAGTCAAGATGACCTTAACAGATTGGAGAACTGGGTCCAAGCTAACAAAATGAATTTCAATATGGACAAACATAAGGTTCTGCACTTAGGCAGGAAGAACCAGATGCACAAATTTAAGATGGGGGACACCTGGCGTACTAGCAGTACATTTGGAAAGGATCTAGGGGTCTTGGTGGACCAAAAGCTTAACATGAGTCAACACTGTGATGCAGCGGGGGGGGGGGGGGGCAGCTAATGCTACTCTAGCATGCATCAACAGAAGTATAGTGTCCAGATCAAGGGAAGTACCGTAATAGTACGACTCTATTCAGCCTTGGTCAGACCACACCTGGAATACTGTGTCCAGTTCTGGGCACCACAATTTAAGAAAGATGTTAACAATCTGGAACGTGTACAGAGGAGGGCAACCAAGATGATCAAGGGTCTGGAAACCAAGCCTTATGTGGAGCTGGGTACGTTTAGCCTGCAAAAGAGGAGACTAAGAGGAGATACGATAGCCATCTTCAAATATCTCAAGGACTGACACATGGAAGAGGGAGCATGCTTGTTTTCTCCTGCCGTGGAGGGTAGTATTTGAACCAATGGCTTCAAGTTACAAGAAAGGAGATTCCAGCTAAACATCAGGAAGAACTTTAAGGCAGTAAGAGCTATTCGACAGTGGAATGGAGGTTGTGGACTCTCCTTCCCTGGAGGTTTTAAAGCAGAGGTTGGTTGGCCATCTCTCATGGGTGCTGTAGTTGAGATTCCTGCAGCAGTTAGCACAAACAGCCTCAGAACAAGTAGGTACACTTCCCCAATAATATTATTTTTTTCTGCTAATTGACTAGGTTAGTCCCAGATAATAAACAACTGGGTAAAGAAGGTAGTAAGAGTGCCTTTTATTGAGCCAGGTGAATGTATGGCACTAAAACGAAAATCAGTAGCTGCTTCATGTTGTCTGAACTTGGCTAGTCTTATTTAGACCTCAGGTGCAAGAAGAACTGAGTATATATACTGTACTATGTTAGGTTTTTTAAAAAGCCTGGATTTGTTCAGGGAACTTACCCAGTAGGTTATGGTTTACTTTTGCTCAGTGGAAGTTACTTTTGATTCAAGGCAAACACTTCACTTGCTTGAGGATGCCGAGAAACGAGGTGTGAAAGAATGAGTCACATAACTGGTACTATGGTTTAACTGTCTGCCATAACAATGTACGAGTAACATATTCTAGAGCGGTAACCGTTTTCGTTTGTTGCAGCAAAAACAAATGAGTCTTGTAGAACCTTAAAGAACACAGCAGTAGTTGCTCCAGGACTGTCCACATTGCTCCCTTTCATGCTTGCTCCTTCAAGGTGCAAAGAACTGCTACTGAGTCTTCAGTAATGATAATTCAGAATAAGTGATGAATCAACATATAGACAATGGTAGTTCTGGAAATAGCTCCAGCAGTTAACCAGGGGCTAAGAGCTAGGGTGCATGAATCTTGGCCATGAACAGCCACCCAAAGGAAACTGCCTTCAATATAAACGTGTTTGATCCTTACAGTTACATAGCTACTCAGTCTTACCTAATTGAGGCAACAGGCACGTGACAGTTTCTTTGCGGCCAATCCAGTCTTGGATCCACTTCCTCACTGATGGGTGGCAAAGTCCGAAAGGTTTTTATTTCTAAGAGAGAGTGAAAGAGAGAGGCGTACAGCTAGAGAGAAAGCAGATAGGACTACAACTTGTCTGACCAGGAGCCATGCCCTCCACTTCAAATGTGCACAGATGGGCTGTGATTGCTAAGTGTGAATGAAACACACTCTAAAAGTTATCCAAGTCACTTTTGTCTCGATTATTACTTCACAAGCTCCCGGGATGAGCCCTGATCCAGAATATAGATTTGGGAGTGCTGATCCCTGGCTTAAATTATGCCTTGCCAACTCTCCATATCCCTTTGAGCATGGGTAGGCAAACTAAGGCCCGGGGGCCGGATCCGGCCCAATCGCCTTCTCAATCCAGCCCGCGGACGGTCCGGGAATCAGCGTGCTTTTACATGAGTAGAATGTGTCCTTTTATTTAAAAAGCACCTCTAGGTTATTTGTGGGGCCTGCCTGGTGTTTTTACGTGAGTAGAATGTGTGCTTTTATTTAAAATGCATTTCTGGGTTATTTGTGGGGCATAGGAATTTTTTTTTCTTCCCCAAAAATATAGTCTAGCCCCCCACAAGGTCTGAGGGACAGTGGACCAGCCCCCTGCTGAAAAAGTTTGTTGACCCCTGCCTTTGAGGGTTCCACATCAACCTTTGTTACATCAAATACCCCAGTCTCCCTTCCCCGATTATTTTGGGACACATTTTAACATCCAAGGTGTGCGTACGCATAGGTTTAAAACCTAAAAACAGCTAAAATGCATTTAAAATCTTCTTGACTGCCTGGCTAGTGTGGTTGGTGTGGTTATAGAGTGCTGGACTAGGATCAGGGTTCAAATCCCCCCCCCCCTCAGTTGCCAAGCTCATTTGCGTGACTTTGGGCCAGCCTCTTGCTCACTAACAGCCTAACCCAGCTCCCAAGGATTGTTGTTGAGGGCAAAATAGGTAGAAGCAGCATGTAGACCACCTTCAGCTCCCCAGAGGAAAGGTGGAATATAAATATAACAAACAAATAAATGAACTATGACCCCCCCCCGGATTGTTGGCACCCCTGGGTGGGCTGCACCCCACTCCATGATGTCACACGACCAAAGCTGCCCCAGCAGGCTCAGGGAGGCCATTTCTTCCACCACCACCCCAGGGACATTGTGGTCGTGGTGGGTGTATCCTCCAGGGAGACTCACTTGGCACCTTTGTTACATATTGGCGCAGTGATGTGCGCTAGTAGCAAAGCAGCAAAAAGGTAGAGAGTCTTGCCTGATTTTTGCTGGAATCCAAGGCCGTGGCTGCGGGAGAAGCAAGACTGTCTTGGGGTGTTCAGGCTGCGAACCTCTCCATCGTAGCCTCAGGTTGTATATATGCGTAAATAAACCATGTGTCATAAAGACACACCCCTCCCCAGTCTCCATTGTGCCTCCTTCCCAAAAGGAAACATGAACCCTGGGTAAGCGCTCAGAACCCCTGACGTCTCGCACTGTGCGGAGATTGGGCTGGCGTGGGTCAACCTATTTAGGTGCCAGGCAAAAACATTCCTCTTCTCCCAGGCCTTTAGCTAATTAAATCATCCATGGCCTTTAAAACTCTCTCTGTCTCTCTGAGCGTGTAGGGGTTATTGTTTTCGTTTGCTATTTTGGTGTTTTTATATTGTAAATTGTCCCGTTATCCTCGGATGAAGGTAGGACAGAAAATTAGTATATCATTATCATCATTAGTGTGTGTTTAGGGTTATTGTTTTTGTTTGCTATTCTGATGTGTATTTTTGTGTTTTTATGCTGTAAACCACCCTGTGATCCCTGGGTGAAGGCTGGGATAGAAATTTAGTAAGTAATTAATAATAATAATAATAATAATAAATGTATATGTAGCAGGGATGTTACTTTTGTTTGCTACTATGGCATGTAATTTTTTTTTATGCTCTAAAATCCCATGAGCCTCGGATGAAGGCGGGATAGAATTTTAGTAATAACAATTAACAACGATGATGATGATATGCGTGTGAACGGTTATTGTTTTCGTTTGCTACCTATGATGTGTCCTTTTTAAGCTTTTATGCCGTAAACTTCCCTGCGATCCAGGGATGAAGGGCGGGATGGAAATTTAGTATGTAATAAATAATAAGGGGAGTGTGTGTGTGTGTGTGGTGTGTGGTGTGTGGTGTGTGTGTGTGTGTGTGTAGAAATTTAAAAAAATGAAAAATAAAATGAGATTTTCCCACAGAGGCGGCTGCGGGGCAGACTGTAAGGTTAACAGCAACAACAATAACAACACAGTAACAATAATAATAGTTGTGGTTGTTAGGTATTATTATTAATTTATTATTATTATTATTATTATTACTTTCTTGGGTTCCATGATCACTGCAGATGGTGACAGCAGTCACGAAATTAAAAGACGCCTGCTTCTTGGGAGAAAAGCAATGACAAACCTAGACAGCATCTTAAAAAGCAAAGACATCACCTTGCCAACAAAGGTCCGTATAGTTAAAGCTATGGTTTTCCCAGGAGTGATGTATGGAAGTGAGAGCTGGACCATAAAGAAGACTGATCGCCGAAGAATTGATGCTTTTGAATTATGATGTTGGAGGAGACTCTTGAGAGTCCCATGGACTGCAAGAAGATCAAACCTATCAATTCTTAAGGAAATCAGCCCTGAGTGCTCACTGGAAGGACAGATCCTGAAGCTGAGGCTCCAATACTTTGGCCACCTCATGAGAAGAGAAGACTCCCTGGAAAAGACCCTGATGTTGGGAAAGATTGAGGGCACAAGGAGAAGGGGACGACATAGGACGAGATGGTTGGACAGTGTTCTCGAAGCTACCAACATGAGTCTGACCAAACTGCGAGAGGCAGTGAAGGATAGGCGTGCCTGGCGTGCTCTGGTCCATGGGGTCACGAAGAGTCGGACACGACTGAACGACTGAACAACAACAACAATATCAGTGGAATTTGCTGCCAAGGAGTGTGGTGGAGTCTCCTTCTTTGGAGGTCTTTAAGCAGAGGCTTGACAGCCACCTGTCAGGAATGCTTTGATGGTGTTTCCTGCTTGGCAGGGGGTTGGACTGGGTGGCCCTTGTGGTCTCTTCCAACTCTATGATTCTATGATTATTATTATTATTATTATTATTATTATTATATTAAGGCCCCTCCGTTGCCTGCTCTGCTTCCCGCCCCCTCAGCGAAGGCCCCTCGCGCTCAGCCTCCTCTTCGCGGCTCCCCCTCAGGCGCCGCATCCAATCAGCCGCCGCCCTCCTCCCCCCTCCCCCCTCCCGCGCGCTCCTTCTCCCCAGCCCCCCTCCCTCCGGTCCGCGCCGCCTTCCCTCCCCCTCCTCCTCCTCCCCCCCTCCCCACAGCGGAAGTGACCTCGGCGCCTCCCTCCCTCCCTCCGTCCGTCCCTCCCTGCCATCAGTGCCTGGCGGCGGAGGCCGGCGCTGGTTGCCTCGTTCGCTCCGCCGCTTCGTCACCAGGCGCCGCTGTGTGACAGACGCCCCAGGGAGCCGAGCGAGTTCGGTGGCCGGAGGAGCAGAGGCAGGAGGAGGAGAGGCCTTCTCGAGGGGGGCAGCGCCGGCGGCTGAGGGGGGGGGAGAAGGGGCGTCGGGAGAGGGCGAAGGGAGCGAGGAAGGGGCGAGGCGGCCGGCCGGCCGGAGCCATGGCCGGGCCGCCGCCACCTCCTCCGCCTCCTCCTCCGCCACCTCCTCTTCTTCTTTCTCCTCCGCCGCCGCCTCCTCAGAAGGAGCTGGTTTACAACAAGCTTCTGCCCTATGGCGACAAGCTGGAGGCCGAGGCCGGCCGCCTCCTCTCCCGCATCAAGCTCAACCTCAGCTGGGCCGTGCAGCTCCAGGAGCTCTGGCCCGGAGGCCTCTTCTGGAGCAGGAAGCTCTCCACGTGAGTGGGGCAAAGGGTTGCGGGTTGCGGGTGGGGAGGATTATTAGGGGGGTCTGTTACTCACCCCCCCTTAATATTTAATTTTCAACAGTCAAAGCACACATTCGCCTCTTAATTTTGTCGACTTCCCCCTCCTTCCCCACCCCGGAGTTATGTTTTTTTCTCCCCTTCTGCTGAGCCCTATCTTCTAGCTATCAAATCAGAACCGCAATATTTATTATTGGGGTTTCTTGGGGGGGGGGACCGTCTAGGTCAGGACGCTCTGAAAGGTGGGGGGGGGGGGAGAGGTGTTGCAGTGCAGTCCAGCCCTTTCCTCCCAACTCTTTCTCCGTGGGCTTTGCCGGTGTTTGGTGTAAGAAACACCCCCCCTTCGGGGTTTGGGGAAACAAATGCCACCCATTTACACCCACCCATATAGGCAGGCTTTATGTTGTGGGGTTTGGGGAGAGAACCCTAGTTAGATAAGTATTTTTATTTATTTACTTGGTTGCCCTCCCCTCCCTTGGCTACACCCATGCACCCACCTTTTTTTTTAACAAAAAGGCAAGTCTCTGTTCTTGTGGGTGGGGTTCCCTCTTCTCTCTTCCTCTTCTCTCTCCCTGAGGCTGGGGGGGGGGGGGAGAACGGCCTAGGGGTGGCACTTTGTCCTCACCCTACCTCAGGCAACCTGGAGTGGGAAGGGGAAAGGGGAGAGCACCACCATTTGTAATCTGGAGATTTAGGAAACGCCATAAATATGCCTTAATGAACCACAAGAACAGTTGCTATAATGAATAGCTGGAAGGAACCAGGCAGGCGGTTTTGAGCTGGGTTTCTAGGGAGTTAAGCCCTCCCACCCCGCAATTGCATTGGGATTTAATCTTCCCTTGGAAAAGAAATATGTTCTGGATTGTAGACAAAAGAGTCCTGTGGTGCTTGGAAACCTAACAGCTGCCCGGTGTTTCCCTGGTGTTCGCGTTTCGCTTTGTTGGGAGGGCATGGCAGCAGTGTGTCAGTTGTACTCAGGGTAATATGGATGTCTCTCTCCCCTCCACCCCAAATGAGGGTAGTAGGGTTTGGTGGGGTACGCATTCTTCCGAGATGTAGTTCCTCTGTTTTGTCCCCATTGTGCTCTGTTAAGTGACAGGACCACAAATATTGTGAGAGGGTGTAAGATTTTTAACCTGCCTTGTGTCTGAAGTGTCAGGGCAGGTAAGAACACATAAAGCAATTAAGTCATCAAAACACATGCAGAAAAAACATCCTACGTGTCCTTAACAAACTTTTTGGGTGCCTCAGGGTAACTGTGAGCGGTGCAGGCTGTAGAATCTGCCAGTGATCGGCAAAATGTTGTTTAATTCTTCCTTCTCTGGAAGTTCCACTTTGTTGGGCATTGTTTGATTGCTTAGACAATTTGTGGTTTAAGGCACACCTTATCCTGTCCTCCCTACACCCCCCCAATACAGAAGGTAGATATTTTTAAATTGGGAGCTGAATAAACACCGCATTAACTCCTTACCTATGCCAGTTTCTGGTAGCAAAGTACATTTAAGGTCCCGGGTATTTTAAAAAGCCGTTTCTTTCAAATCTGGCACCTGAGGCAAATGGGCAACTGGCCTCTGTTAGGGGCAGTGTCTGGTGGCACCCAGGTTCTACACTTCCCTGGATGAAGGAGTAGCCTGTGCTACCTCTTTTACATTCAGCAACTTAGTTCTATGCCACGTGTCTACCATTGTCTGCTGCTGTCTGCATGACTCCAGCTTCCCCAAGGCTTTGTCTGGCACTATTTTTGTAAGTGTCATGATCAGCAGGGGGCTTGGTTGGGCTTTGAGTGTTTGTAAGATTGCAGCTTTGCTTCTGAAGGAGATCTTCTGACTGGGGCATGTGCCTCTGGGGACCTTTTTTTTAGGAATGAGCAGCCACCCCTTCTGTTTGTGCAACCTCCTGTGTGGACTTGTGTTTGGGAAGTGTCATTTTTCAAGGCTGCTTGAGTCTTGGACTTTGGGAAGAGGAGGGTTTTGTTAGCTTTGGTGATGGTAGTCGTTCCCTGAGCTTTCTACTTATGCAGCTAATAAATCATACGCAGCTCATTACTCCTAAAAATAGTTTATCACTCTTTGTTGCCAAAACTAGCACATAGGTTTTGTTCAGTGACTTCATAAGCTACTTGCAACTGTCCTTGCCTTTTTAAACTAGATTACAAAATAGCATTTGCATTTAGTTCCAAAACAAGCACTGCATTTCACTTTCACGGTTCAAAGCCTAGCTAGTAACTTGCAGAGTTTAATCTCTTACTCATCCCACATAACGTTTGTTCATACTGCTGTGTCAGCAAAGGAAAAAGAAAAGTGTGTTTTGAGCTGGACAAGGGCAAAAGCACCAACTTCTAGTTCAAGGACTTCTTTGTCTTCTGGGGCACTGATAAAATGTTTTTGCCTTGTCATTGTGCTGTCCCTACAGAGAAATATTAAAAGCGAAGCTGTGTTAGTCTGTAGCAGTTTCTTTCCTTGCTGCTATAGCATCTTGGAGGGGTGACTAGTTTATTGTGACATGAATTCTTTGGAATACATATCTTGCTTTCTCTAGTAGATGAATGTAACAGACCTGACTACAAAAACTGATGCTGCAGCAAACCAGATAATTGTCAAGGTGGTAATACCGTATATCTATTAAGCACCCAAACCACAGCTTGGAATACAATCAATAAAGTAAGACTAAAATGATGGACATACCCAAAGGCTTACAATCTAACAAAGGTACCACAGCACTTTCTGCCACTTCAGTTCTAGACCTAATCTCTTTCTAATAGTGACTTAAAATAAAATGGACTGTGAGGTTACTGTTATAGGGGGGGGCAGACACCACGTTTCATTAACATTTTACACTACTAAAGAGAGAAAACTAAGGCAAAGGTTTAATTGGGCGCAGGGTATACTAGATTGCCTGTTTTGAATCTGTTTGTGCTATTACGTATTTTTCAAAAATAATGTAAAGAGCAGGTGTTGACAGCAAGCAAAATTTCGGTTTTGTGCCTATAGCATGCTCAACAAACCTGCTTACACCTGGAACTGGGTGTGGAGAGTGCAGCTGAATGAGACAGTGTTGTGGGCAGCCTGAGGATGTACCATCCACCTTGGACTTGCTCATAAAAAGCAAGTCTTGTGTAAGAGACTAGGGTGATGCCTGCAGTTTCCAGGAACTCTTCTCATTGTGAGATTCTTATGGGTACCGTAATCTGAGAGTTTGTTTGAGCCCTGGGTGAGAACCCGGAGGCTGAGAGGGAGGGTATGTCAGAAGTAAAATGAATTGATATTGATTTATATATATTAGAAAATTTGTATTAATGGAACATTTTTATATGCAACTCAGTTTTTGTAATATTTTGTTTATATTGTTCTTCCTTCAGTTTTTTTGTACACGCCTTAGAGATATTTTAAATATATTAAGTGGTATAGAAATTAATGAATAATCAATCATACAATAAAAAAGTTAGTGCCTTTCATTGAGCCTTAAAATCACTTGCTTATGTTTAGACATGTCGAGGTCAGCTGTTCAATGGAAATGGTTTCCAGTTTGTGGTATTTTTGTATGTTTCAACCATGTTTATGTGTTCTGCTTATTTTTAGAATGTTCAAAACAGCTTACAGAGGTCTTTTAGTGTTCTCCCATAAGGGCTGTGTCTCAGTCCACACTAACATATGTGCTACAGCATTGGTTGCTCTTAGGCTATTCGTTTCCAAAAGACATTCTGATTGTTGCCAAAAGGCATTCTGATTGTTTTAATATATATTTTTAATAGAACTATCTTGCTGGGACACCTCAGGTGGTAGAGCATGAGACTCTTAATCTCAGAGTTGTGGGTTCAAGTCCTATGTTGGGCAAAAGATTCTTGCATTGGAGGGACTAGATGACCCTTGTGGTCCCTTCCAGCTCTACGGTTCTTTGATTTTATAATTAAACTGAGGCATCCTAGTGTGTGAAGGGAAGAGCAGCCAACTGTGTGCAGGGGAATGAAGCTTGTTCATATGCCATCTTGTTAAGATGAGATATGATTGTTCAAATGCAGCAATTAAGAATCAACCCTGCTACTGCATGCATAGTGTCCTCCTGAGTTTTAGTTAGAAAATTTATACCCCATTTTTCTCATATAGACTTAAGGTGACCTATGATAAATATTGTAAATGAGGACTTTGTGCTATAAATTCATACTTCAAAATTCTTATTTTGGTACTCCATTTATTTGCCTTTGCTGGCAGCTTAATTTGCTTTGATCCAAGTGCCACCAGAGACTTATGAGTCTAGTCTTCCCAGTTTCATGTGCAGGTCATGTGATTTGTTAGGGACCAGGAATACCATTAGACATTTCATCACTGTTACAGAAAACTGCATCAGAGGAATGAAAGATACTGTGCTTCCAATGTTCCCCATATGCCTGGAGACAGCAGTCCATAGGGCATTGCTGTTGATGATGTTCTAGCGGCTGGTTGAAAATCTGGTTAGAGACAGGATAGTTGTCGAAGCCTCTGAAGGGCATGACTGTGACTCCATGCTTGCCCAGGCTCAGCTGGATTTGGCTCTTAGCTCGGTTCAGCTTGACTGGCGAAAAGAGTCAATGCGGGAACAGCAGTCCTCCAAGCCCTCGCACTTGACATATTGGTGTTCCAGATCTGTTTCTTAGTCACACCAGAGTGTAATGGAACTTGGGAAACTGGCAATGTACATTAGTAAAAAAAAACTTGGGGGGCGGGGGGGGTTGTTTGGCAGAATATCAATCTGCTTTTTGCATCATTGGAAGTGACTTTGTTTACTAGGAAAGATTCTTAGATAGGATTACTTCACTAGATATAACATGACTCACATGATTGCCTTACAAGACATCTTGAACTTGAGTAGACATAGTGTGACACTGTTTTTCCTTTAACCATCTGCTGCTACCTCAGTGTTGTTTACAGTGAGGCCTGTTTTCATTCTAGTAGGAGTTATGTGGTAATGCTGTCAAAACATGTTGCCTAACAAAATCATCAGGGTTCTGAAAAGCCATGTGATTTTAGAAGACAGCAGAACCTGCTCGTTTTAACCCTTTGCAGTGTATCATGATAGTATATGACTTGTCATTCTGTTTTTATGAATGATGTTAGTATGAAGTAATGGAATGATCAAGCAGTATGGCTTGGTATGTTATGTTTGGGAAATTAGACTTGTACCCATCTCAGTATCCTGCATCCAGTAGTGCAGGCTTCCTCAAACTTTGCCCTCTAGATGTTTTGAGACTACAATTCCCATCATCCCTGACCGCTGGTCCTGCTAGTTAGTGATCATGGGAGTTGTAGGCCAAAAACATCTGGAGGGCCAAGTTTAAGGAAGCCTGCAGTAGTGGCTGGATCCAGATGTTTTAAGAGCTCTGTTTTTCATAGTCCATTGCAAGATGCTTGTAATTTAATGTTTACAAACTCCATGTCATGATGATCAGATTCCTGGCAGGCATACTACCTAATAGTTGTTTAAAATCTGAAACAAATGGTGGCTCTGTGACTTAATAAAATCGTAATACAGCATAGTTTTCATAGATCAGACTCTTTCTTCAGATTTATTTATTAGATTTAGTTTTTTTACAATGTCTAGTTTAAATAATTTACAATCTTTCTGTTTATTTATTTCATAAAATGTATACAACACTTGATTGTAAAAAACCTCAAAGTGATTTACCAAAAGATAAAACAAGAAAATCAACAAAAATTAGCAACCCTACTTATAAATAGCTAGCAATATATAGCTAGCATTACATGTCAATACATTGCTTCAGTGGTATACCATGCTAATTGACTGACTCTGTGCCATACACAGATGCAATGAGTTGGCAATTGTACAGGAAGAACATGGGAGAGCCACCTTCTTTCTGCCCATAGCCAGATTTCCTTGTGGGCAATCTGTCAGAAGTTGCTTGCATCAGTGGGTGGGGCCAAAGGCAGCAGCGGATGGGGTCACCCTTCTCTCTCCCTCTTCTTTCCTATCCAGGAAGCTGACAGAGGAAGTAGCAGATCACTCTTGACAAAAAGTGTGAAGTAATTGCTTGTAGATGGCTTTTGAAATTAGATTAGCCACTGCATGACAGTAAACCCAGAGCCCCACATGCTGCTCACCTCTGGTCTAGAGGGTGAAGAAGTTAAGAACTATCATTTGGGAGGGCATGCTTCAAAATTAAAAGGGGAAATCATGGCTAGGAAATCAAAAGTGACATGCACTGTGCTTCATGAATGTTGAACTTGCATTTGGAAACTACCGGTATTCAAACTTGCTCCTCCAGTTCACTGTTTGGTGTGTCATGATAAAGAGCAGGAAATAACTCTGCCTTGAGGGAACAGCAATTTGATGGCATACCTGAACACTGACACTTCTGTTCCACACCCTAGTGCAAGGGCACATGGCTTGCTCAGCACTGAAGTGCTCAAGGGAAATAGTAGCTAGAGGCCTGCTGCTAATCTGCACCTTCTGTGTAATAGAGGATACTGAGCAACAGTACGCTGAGCCAAAATGTTATTATGAAGTATTGCCTGTAATATAAAACAAAGTTGAGTGAGCACTTGAAGAATTGGAGATAATGGGCGGTATCCAACTAACACATCCCATCAGTGCAAGGATTTACACATGTGCAATAGAACTTCCACACCTGCTTCCAGGTGTGTGCCCTGCACCCTCTCCAAATCTACTTCAGGGTTTAGGAAACTCTTAGAAAAAATGGGGGGGGGAGTTCCATTTCACAAGTGGAAATTCTTGCACTGATGAGATGTGTCAGTAGGATCCCACCTAAGGAAGGTTGGAAAAAAGACATATGAAACAGCAAATGCCACCCTGCTCATTCAGCAGTTTTAGAAATTGGGCTTTTACCCCTTCACATTTTGGGTTTGTAGATGATTGCAAAGGATTGTAAACATATGTAAGCCTTTCAACATATGCTGCTCCAATAATACTTACATTTCAACCTTTTCCTTCTATTATGTGTTTAATTCAAAACACCCTTTCATGAGTACAGAATATGAATGCTGGACAAAGAGAACTCTTAGTCGAAACCTTATGAAGATATGTTCAGCACTGGTGATGCTGCGACCAAGCTATGTGCATCTCTCCAATCTCCCCAAATTTAAAATAGCTGATGTTTAAAACTATGGCTGAAGAATGCTGGCTGTCCAGGAAAACAGCAGAGTCAGCCACTGTTGTCTCACAAATCACGGTTGTAATTTGCAAGCCTAAGAGGTTTAGAGCACTGGCAGCTTCACAGTTTTGCTGAAAATAAAAAGATAGGTTAGAGAATGAAAAGCCATCAATGATGGCTTTAAAAGAATGGTTCTCATACCGAAGATAAATTACCATGTTTACAATATCCTTAAATAAGTATCTTAATTGTGATATAATATTGGGAGTATTATTTTCTGAGCTCTGGGAATTTCCCTGGTACTGTGTGAAGAAAGTTAAAAAATAAAGCAAAGTATTCAGCTTGAATAGTTACAATTGAATGGATTAAGCAATCAAAGCAAGTAGCTAAATATTTTACATAAAAAGTACAAATGGAACCACCCACCTGTTACTATGATGTCATAGTGATGGCAGGTGATTGGCAGCTCCCAAAATTGGTCGCCATAACTACTGATCATTGAGCAACCTCCTTTGAAGATGCTCTTTCAGCACCAGCCAGTGGATTAGTGCTAGGAGTGTGCTGCCAAAGATGCTGCTCCCTTTAAATCAATGATCTATCAGTTAGGGGGATTCAATTTGCAGTTGCTGCAGAGGGGAAAATGTTCCTAAAACTGGAGTATTCTTCCTTCTGAAGAGAAGAGAAAGCAGCTATGAATGGCTTCCTTTAGAATCTGCTTATTAGTGTGTGCTTTGGAAGTGCCCTGCAATGGCGTTTGCAAGCCCTGTGGTCTTGAACTCATTGCAGGGTTTGCAAAGTGCCTCGTGCAGAATCTCTGCAAAACCCCTTTTGACCAAGCTACCCCTCCCTTGATATTTTATATGATGGCAGGTGGCTTTATTATCATTATTATCATTTATTTATTTATTTATTTAATTTGTATACCACCCGTTAGGGCAGTTCACAATATAGAATTGCAAAATGAGAACACAAAATAAATAATAAGACAAAAACAAACCAATAACCCCCACCTACCATAAACACAAGGAAAGGATCCAGGAGTAACCCACAAGCTACATATCCACTCCTTCAGAGAGGGAGTGTAATCCCATCAAGAGCAGGCAGCCTCCAAGCCATCCAGTCCAGGGAACTGCCCACTAGCAGTGCTTCAGTACTTATCTGGATTGAGCTTCAGTTTGTTGGCTCTCATCCAATCCATTACTGAGGAAAGACAACAGTCCAGCACATCTCCTGCTACACCTGCAGATGTAAAGGAGAAGTAGAGCTGTGTGCCGTCAGCATATTGCTTACAGCATATGCCAAAACTCTGGATGAGCACACTCAGTGGTTGCCTGTAATAAAATCGAACCCTGAGGAACCCCACATTGAAGGCTCCACAGGTACAAAGTGCATTCCCCATGCATTCCCCTCTGGAAATGACCATCCAGCCACCACTAGGCAGTGCCACCCACCCCTAAGACAGTTGCTCCAGCAGGGTACCATAGTTGACGGTACCAGAAGTTGCTGAGCCTTTTCAGTGGTGGCACACAGCATTTGGAATGCCTATCTCAGGGAGGCTCACCTATTATTAAATCCAGTGTCTCTGCACCTTTTTATTTGCCCAAGCCTTTCAGTATGTTTTGAAAACATTGGCTTTCGCTGTATTTTTCTGCTGTGCTATGTGTACATGTTGTCTTGATATTTATATTTTTATCTTCCAAGAGAGCTTGTTTGTTGAAGGAGGGCATATTTAAATAAATAAATGTTTTCCACATTATGTGTTGTTTCTTCTTCTTCTTCAAGGTATCTCCGGCTCTATGGGAGAAAGTTTAGCAAAGAAGACCATGTCCTTTTTATCAAGCTCTTGTATGAGCTAGTAACTATTCCAAAGTTGGAGATCAGCATGATGCAAGGTTTTGCACGTCTTTTGATAAACCTGCTGAAGTAAGTTACCATTTTCATTGCTCCTGTGTAACGGAAGTATCTTATGTCCTGTGGAAGAGAGTAACTTGGAAAAAAATAGCTGACTTTGAGGCTGGAGACAAGCCTTTTTAGTTAAACGGGCCCAAAATTTGGATTGGCTTCTGTTGGGGGTCTTGTGTCTTTCATCATGCTGGATTTTGAAAGTACTCAGAAGTGTCAAAAATCCAGCATGATAGCAGGTGTCCCTGCCCTTTCCCCATGTCTGGTAGAAGGAGGGGTGCTGATTCCTAAAGTCGTTCAGTCTTGCTGTTTCAAAGAGCATTTGAGGCCCAACACAAGGTCCAACGCCATTTCTCACTTTTTTACTTAGCACTTTAAAAGAGGGACTCACTTCTGGCAAGCACATTTGTTAATGTAACACTGAATTAACATTGGCAATAATCTCAGCTAAGGTTAAGAGTGGCCTGTACATGTGCCTTCCCTTCTGACATGTAAATTCCCTTCCCTGACACTTGTAAACTATGGTTAAGTATTCTATCAGCACAAACAAACAATAGTTTCCCTTCAAACAGAATTTGTTAACTTCGATTCAAACCTGGTTTCAAATTCCTATTAAGAGAGAAACGTGGTTAGTGCTATGTAATGTGTAGTTACATCTACATCTAAACTATTGCTTCAACTTTGTCTAGAAAATGTCCTGTGATAATTTTCTTGGCATGTTATGGATTACTAGGAAGCTGTGTGAAAGGGGTGATGACTAAAGCAAAGTTGCAGCCAGAGTTTCTGTTGTGCTATTTTTGGGTATGAAAGATACATCCAGTTGTAATTAATCATTAATCTTAAACTGCTTTTTTAACTTAGGAAAAAAGAACTTCTTTCAAGGGATGACTTAGAGTTGCCATGGAGGCCACTGTATGAAATGCTGGAACGGATATTGTACTCTAAGACTGAACATCTTGGATTAAATTGGTTTCCAAAGTAAGATTTTTGTTTTAGTTTTTAAAAATGTGAGATAGAACAGGTTTACCCTTATATTTTAAACATATTTATAAGATACTAACGGGATGATGCTTTGTTGATCTTCAAGGATAACAGACAAAAAGTCAGAATTTGATTGTAGGACTAACTTGTGTAGGGACAGCTTGCAGGAACTGAATGGGTAAAGCCTAAAAACTTAAAATAGCCCACCCAACAAATATTAATTTCATCTTGCTGGTTTTTCTCAGCTCTAATTGTGCAGTTTATCAAATATATTTTCTTCAGTCATCTGAACTGAAGATACAGTAACAAGATTTAGACTCTGCTTTTTGTTTTACTGTGGGTGCTCACAGTGCCTTCTATTACTCATGTGCCTTTTCTGGTTTGCAAACAACTGACATGATTACCTTTGATGAGATGAATAATCTGACTAGTCTAAGGTTTTAGAAAATACTGTTTGATATCTCTGAGCTGTGAGTGAAAACTGGCCATTCACAAACAGAAACGACACAGTGTCACCCACTTCTGAAAGGTGGCACTGCTTTACAGACAAGCCATAGCTTAGTTGTGCTTTGCATGTGTAGTGGCCAAGTTTCAGTCCATTGCATCTCTAGTTAAAATCATCAAGGATGGCAAGATTCTCAAAGACCTCGGCCTCAGGCTCTGGAGAGTTGCTGCTAGGTGGTCGATTGATCTGATTTAATGTAGAAAGCATCTTATATCTGTTCACATTAAGAAAATTTTCAGCTTTATACAGATGGAACAATAGCCAAGTGGTTAAGAGTATGATGTTCACTCAAAGAAGGTCCCCAGTTTGATAACTAGAATCTCTAATTATCATAAAGTCAGTGTTTCAAGTGGCTAACATTTCCAACTTGTTTCCTGAGGTCTTTTAAGCCAGGGGTGCCTAAACTGTGACCCTCCAGATTTTGATGGACTATAGATCCCATAATCCCTGACTTTTGGCCATGCTGGCTGGAGCTGATGGGAGTTGGAATCAATGACATCTGGAAGGCCACAGGTCATCCATCCCGGTTTTAAATAGAGATACCAGCAGTTGAATCCTGAACTTCTTACTGTGAAGCATGAACTATAACTTTTGAGCTACGTCACCTCCCCAAATTTAATCTCACACCTCAATCTGGAAAGCGAGTTGAGGTACGCTTGTGATCTTTGGTGTGCCCAGTTTGACTTCTAATCTTTGAGGAGCAGATCCCCATGTACGTACTGTTAATTTCTTTCTAGTGTGTGCGCACATAGGCACTACTAGAGGAAGGTGCTTTTTTTATCAAGCATGTGTTTGGAGTTTGACTCACTGTGAGCTGTGGCCAAGCAATATTGCATCTGATGTAAAAGCGCAGGGCATTTTCAAAATGTTTTAGGTAAAAGAAGGTTTAAAGTGTGTAAATTGGAAAAGAGACCTGAGGGGGAGAAGTAAGCCCCGTAGCAAAAATTTTAAGGTCGACTAGACTAGAATTTAAAATTGTGCAGTGCGACTTTTTCTCTCATGGTGTTTTGGCAACATTGTATAAAATATCTTATTTCATTGTTGCCCCTTCTGTTAAATTGGGAAGGATAAATAGAAAATGAAAGAAATAGGATTGGAATCATTAGATTTGTGTGTGCCTGTTTTCTGAGTCATTTTGTTTGCAATTCTACAATTTCCTTTTTCATCGTTTGTTTTTAAACCTTTCTTCTTTATGTTCAGTTCATGTCGACCAGGCTTGTCTTCACCTAAAACATTTGTGCTTAATGTTTTACATAGGTGGTAAGGACAATATATATTTTTTGTTTATTTAGTTCTGGCCGAAGCATTATCTTCTTGCATGGCCTGTTCAGTTGTAACACTTGTCACATACATGTAACTTTTTTAAAACTGGGAAAAAAACCAATGTTAACATTACACCACAGTTTATGGGAATGTCGCACTGTATTTAAACCTACTTGTGAGAAAATACATTCTGTGTGAAGTGGCTGAAAATATGGCTATCTGCTAATTTCTGTTGACTAGTAAATGTATTATTTAAAAGTTATGGTGAATGTAGTGCTTTAATTATTAGGCATAATTTGCACAAAGCTTAGAAATGCATGAATTTAACTTTCCACAAAGCTTGGTAGAACGCTAAAGGAGAGAGAATGATGAAGAGAGTTGGTTGAATTTTTAAAATAATTTTTGGGTTAAGACTTGCAGTGTAATTCTGTGCATTGGTTTGATGGATTTTATTTCCTAGTAAGTATGTTTAGGATTCCAGCCTTAAAATAAAAAAAAATTGATATTGTTCGAGAAGGTTCTGTAGTTTGTAAAATCTCTGTTCATGTTAACAACCAAAAAGTGTTCAATCAACCTTTTTCCGGAGCCGTTCCTTTTTTTATTTATCTAAAGCAAGTTTTTCCCCCTACAGTACTGGGAAACCAGCAGCATTTTTCCCAGAACTCATTAACTAAACATGAAATATTTACACATTTGTTTGACATACATGGGATTAGTAATTTCCAAAGGTGCAGGTTCAATTCTGGGAAATATATCAAAGTAAGTTATATATTTAAAGCATCCTTGGTAGAAAAGTGTCACTGGAGCAGACTAGGGTTCCATCTTGTCCAGCGTCCTGTTTCTCACAGTGGCCTTCGAGGAAGCCCACAACCAGGGCAAGTCAGGAGCCCTCCCACAGTTTTTGTCCCCCACCAACTAGCATTCAAAGGCATACTGCCTCTGGACATGGAGGTTCCATTTCCTCCATGAATTTGGCCCATGTAAAGCCAGTTAAGCTACTGGCTATCATCACATCTTTTGGCAGTAATAAGGTATATAAACAAACAATTAAAAGACTTTTGAAATCTTTGGGCATTCCATTTCACTGAGTGACTCCAGCTTTTCCCTGGGAGCTTAGGGCAGAATACGTGTTCTGAGTAGGCATTTGGACCTGGTTATCTCTGGTCCTAGTTGAGCCACATGGAAGAATCTCCCCCCCCTACACTATGCATATTTTGAAAACATTTCCATGTCCTCAGAATGCTTTAGTCTAGGATTTTTGCATATTTATATTGAACCTCGTTTGCAGTTTTCTTCCCCTTTTCTCCCAGTTTGGAAAGATCCTTGGTGCTATTTGTAGAGTACGTGTATTTTCACCATCATGAATAAGTTGGCTTTGTCTATAAATTTGCTTATGTCACTGCTCACCTCTGACTCCAAATCACTTATCAATGTTAAATGGTGTATGATTCAGTACAGACCACCAATGCTTGTTTACCTCTCTTGTGAGATCTGTCGATTTACTCTCACCCTCTGCTTCCTGTTCATCAACCAGTTATAATTCTGACCTGCTGTCCTCCTCTTTTATGATGATAAAGTTTGCGTGGGAGTCTTTATTAAATATTTTTCAGAAGTCTAGTTATATAATGTTTATTGGATTGCTCCAGTATTCCGGAAGGATTATCTTGACCTATAATTCTCTAGAATTTTCTTGGTTAACAATCTGGTGTGCTTCAGCCTATCTGTCTCATGGCATATTGTGACTCCACTGTACACCATAATAAATTAGTTCATCTTTAAGATGATCCAAAAGTCTTTGTTGGCTGTGCTTCAGCAGACTTTATGACAGCACTTGTAAGTAGAATCTGGTGTTCATAAGCTCTGAGACATCTCCACTAGTATGTTTAATTATGGAAAGGTGAGAGGAGGCAGGATTCCTATTCTTCAATTCCATGGTGATAGACGAGCATGAGCAGCTGTTGAGAGAGGTCTAAGCCCTTCCTGTCCTTCATAGAGCACAGTGTTTATAACCATATGGATACCATGAAATGAGACACAGATGAGTAGGTGATGTGAGATCTTCTATTGCACCAACTAGTTGTTTAAAATGCTTCTAGCTCTTCCACATTCTTGAGGCTTTGCTAGAAATCCACCATGACTTTCAGAGCAAAGAAGAAAAGTACCGGTACATCTTGATATGGCCATGCTGTTTTATCTTATTTTTCCCTGTTTGAAAGCATACCTTGTTTCAAACACTTTACTGGTCGCCTAATGGATGTTGCTGCATCTGTTATGTCCCTCCTTTCATTCTAAAGCAAGAGCAGAACATGGGACACAAACACGGGGAAGATCTACTAGCAGGAAAAAAGGAGGGGACAAGCCTTAGCCTCCACCTACCCTTCCTTCTTTCTCAATCCTTTGTTCATTCTCAGGGTTTGATCTTGCTCACCCCTCTTACTATGGCAAGAGGGGAGTCAGGGTCTGCCAAACAAGATGTTACCTAGCATGATCATCCAATATTTATTGACTCAAATGGTTCTGCATTTGGGCCCTTCTTTCAGCCTTTTTGCCACCAGGCTCTTTATTGTTTAGCTTCCTTAACTCCCAAAATTTCTAGTCTCTGCCTATCACTTCCGTGAAGTTTTAATTTCCCCTGAAGTGGCAGCTTTCCCTTTCCTCAGAGAAGCTGAATTAAAAATTGCCTTGTCCGCTTAGCAGCTTGAATAATCCAAGTCAACCACTGTCAGAGGTTTCACCTTCACAAATGCACTACAGTGTAGCTCTGAATAGCAATGATAATCACATTACTGCTTATTTTTGCTCTACTTTTTATATAACTTTAGTAGTTTATAGATGACATTCAGGGCTAACACTCTGCATTTCTTAAACTTTCTGTGTTTATGATTACAGTCATACCCTGGGTTGCGAACACCCCATGTTACGTATGTTCGGGTTGCGCACTCCGCAAACCTGGAAGTGTAACACGGAGCGCGGACGCTTCTGCGCATGTCCGCACCGTCTGTGGATGCGCAGAAGCATTATGCACAGTTCTCGCATGCGCAGAAGCGTGAGATCATGAGATCTCGTGCATACGCAAAAGCGCCACCCAAGTTGCACATAGTTTGGGGTGCGAACGGCACCCCGGAACGAATTATGTGTGCAACCGTATGACTGTATTGGACAGAAACAGCTGATGTCATAGTACATGTGTTCATGTCTTCTGGTTACAAAGCCTAGAGCAGTGTTTCCCAACCAGTGTGCCTCCAGATGTTTTGGGACTACAACTCCCATCATCCCTCGCTAGCAATACCAGTGGTCAGGGATGATGGGAATTGTAGTCCCAAAACATCTGGAGGCACACTGGTTGGGAAACACTGGCCTAGAGAAATGAGTTAATTAAAAGTCAGAAACGTTGGCAGGTAGATTTGTTTTTAAACATCTCTACCCAGCTTTGCCACAGTTCACTTTAACAGCATCAGTTCAGTTTTTGTATATTTGTGCATCAAACTAAAAACCCAAAATAAATGCTATACAGACGAGCAGCAGCAACTAATAGACAGCAGCTACCAGGAGTCTTACTGGATGGGCAGGCTCATATTGGGAAATACAGCCTTTAAAATGCTCCAGTCTTGAACAACTTAGGACTATAAAGATCAAAAACAACATTTAAAATTGGACAGAAATGTGGATAACTAATATATATATTCTCAATATTCTTGTAATGTGCTTAGTGCAGTATATCCTGTCAATCACATTGTCAACGTATTGTGAATCAGTTAAAATTTCCCAAACACTCTTCAAAGGTAGACCTTTGCTTAACATGTTACAACAATCTACCGTAACCTTGACATTTCAAGAGCATGAATCACTGTGGCAAGGTCATCTTTATCCAAGAAAGGGTGTAGCTGGCACTCCAACCATAGATGAGAAAGGGCACTTTGAGGTATAGAAGGCCATAGACAAAGGTGGAAAGAAAAGGATCTGCCAAACTATGACCCTGCTTATAAGCAGGAGTGCTTTCCTCATCCACAAGCTCTTATCATCTTAGTCACCTGTAAGGTTTAGGAATAAATGAATCTGAGACCTGGACCATTTTGTCTTTTATTTTTTCTAGTGTTGCTTCTTTCTGCTTCACTCTGCCTTGGTCCAGCTCCATTCTTGCCAAAACAAAGCAAAAATGAAAATGAAATTAAAAAAATGAAAATGAAATACTCATGACTGATGGGTCAAATTACTAAACCAACTAGAGCAGGTTATTTTCGTCAGGTGAAAATGAAATGCATGTTTGGTAGGTAGAGTGTAAAGTATTATTGTTAGAGAAATTATTAAATAGGTTCTTCTTTACACAGAAATGTCTCTCTTGGCTCATTTTGTCTGGTAGAGGCATTGATTAAAGATTTAACTCCGAGGGCTAGCATGCTCTTATTCAGATTATTTTATAGTAACTTAATTATTCTTTAAGAGAAGCATTGTATCCAATAAAGAGGATATTTGCAGTCCATCAATAGCTGTCATCAGGGTCCAGGGATGACTTATTCAGGAGGTAGACACATTTTCTGTATTAGGTTGAGCTGATGCATTTTAGAAATATACCTTAGTAATACTACATACATTTTAGTCAACTTATTTTATCCCAGAGCTCTTATCGACTATTATGTGACTTCTCATTCTCTCTTTCAAAACCTGATTAAGTTGCTTAGTTCAGAACATTACATAATCAAATAAGTTGTTATATTGGTGGTTACTCTTATATGTCCCAACAGATATTCAAGGAGAAGCAAAGAGCAGAGTCAGGAATCGGGCAGATCAGCGTTAATCCTTGTAATTAGGTCTGTAGAGTAAAGGAAGATTAGCTGCTGCATGCACACAAGAAGATGTCTAATTGCATCAGTACCATCTTAAACTTTGCCCAATCAGGCAATTGTCTTTATATACTTAGCTTGAAATAGGATGATGTTATTTACCTAACCTTTCTCTCTCTCTCTCTTTCTTTTTTTAGCTCTGTAGAAAGTGTTTTGAAAACCCTCGTGAAAAACTGTAGACCGTAAGTACTTTTAACAGCTTTCAAAGCCATTATGTATTTCTTAAAGAGAAATATTTTCTCTTTAAAGCCTTAAATGACAAGATAGCTCTACATGTGCGGGGGGGGGGGGCATTCCTGTTAGTCTTTTATGGAAGCGGGAGAAGTCCTGTGTGTTTGTGGGGTTTTTCCATCAGCAGTGGGCAACAGAAGCCCTTCAGATACTGCACTTTTAAATTCATGAAGCTACTGGTGGAAAATAGAGCACATGTATCCCTGAGAGATTGAATTGTGCAAGTTTTTTTTAGCCCCCCCCCCCACTTCCTCAGTAGTGAAGACTATAGTTATTTGTGGTTAAGAAAGATGTCAGTTATGACATGAACATATTTTTGTTTAGAAGACTCCTTGTGTTAAGAACTACTTCTATCTCATTCATAAACAGAAGTAGTTGGGTCAGATTAATCTTAATCTGACATATTGTAACCCTTTCATGTAATAGTAACTGTGCTGTTCCTTATATTTTTCATTCCCCAAGATGCATTCACGTATAATGTGCTGTTAATTTTTCTTTGATACTATTATGCTTGTATATTTTATAGACGGAAATGCATTCACTGGTCTTCTGCTGACATACTTAAAGTAAATCTTTCCAAATGAATTATATCCTCTCAGATCTTGTTTGGGCCACTATCATCTCTACCATTGGGGCAAGCTAAACACTGGTCTCAAAAAAAGAGAGTCCTATTGTTCTATTCTTGTAGTTTGGGAACTAGTGCATAAAGAATGTTGTCAGCATTGTATAAACCTGGCGTACTGTTAATGACACAAACTAATTTTTTATTGTGAGATTATCTTTACCACCACAAATTTTATCAGCAAAGCTAAAGTTTTGTTTTCGCCAAATGTGTGGCTGTAGGGTGGGAGCATGGCTTCTGGGCTCTGCTTGGGAGACCTGGCTGCACATCACTACAATCCCCTCATGAACTTTTTAAATGCATGATCTCTCTATCTCTCTCCTGCTTCCAGTTCTCATAAGAACATCTGTTTTGTCTTTCTGCACCAGGCCAAAGGTCCATCTAGAATAGCAGCCAGCCAGGTACCTTAGGGATGGCCCCAGTCAGGCCATGCAAGTGATGGCATTCCCTTCTTCTTTTGCCCCCTCCCTCCGTTACTGGCTTTAAGGGCTTATTGCCTCTGTACACTGAGGTCCTGTTTAGCTACCATGATCACCTTTCCTTCATTCTCTCCAATGCTGTTTAAAAAGACACCTGAGCCTAGTGGCTTCTATCGCTGCACCTTGTGTCAGTGAATTCTGTCCATCTGATTGTATATGTTGCTGAAGTACCACTTGTGCATATGAGCCAACCCATCACACCCCTCTTTCCCTTTAGGTATTTCCCCGAAAATGCAACAGCCGAGATGCTAGATGAATGGAGGCCGCTAATGTGCCCTTTTGATGTTACTATGCAGAAGGCCATCACTTACTTTGAACTGTTTCTGCCTACCACTCTTCCTCCAGAACTCCACCACAAAGGTTTTAGGTGAGTTGGTCTTAGGTACTTCAAGATGTTCTCACCGAACAATCTATTGCATGGAAGGCTTTTGAATAAATTATATATGTAATGAACTGCACCACGTACTTCATTGTAGTTGCATTCTGAATGCCTGTTTATAACAGGAATGATCTAATCAGTTTACCTGAGAGATGATCTCCAGAATTAACTGTCTTACAATTGATTCTCTCTCTCTCTCTCTCTCTCTATACACACACACACACACACACACACACACACACACACACACACTCAATTAAAGTTCTATTTCTTGAGTGGGGAGCAAATGAGTTGCTGATATTGAGCAGCATTGCCTGACTCTTCTTTCTACTGCAAGAATACTGTAGATACCATTGCTTTTTATTGACTGATGTACCAACTCTAATAACTTGATTCGGGTGCAGAATCATATTGGAGCCCTAAGCCTTAAACCAGGCATCCCCAAACTGCGGCCCTCCAGATATTTTGGCCTACAACTCCCATGATCCCTAGCTAACAGGACCACTGGTCAGGGATGATGGGAATTGTAGTCCAAAACATCTGGAGGGCTGAAGTTTGGGGATACCTGCCTTAAACAAACCAAGCCTTTTAGTGTCTAGACTTTCGGTTCAGGCTCCAGAGCCTGTCTCCAAAGGGAGCTAAGGCTGTGCATTTGCTGGTAGCTCAAAACTGGCAAAATTCCCATTATCCCAAGTGCACTACTTTTTCATATTGCAAGATGCGCTTAGAAAGGTCAGAGGCAGCATGAGAGAACTTTTGTTTGCCTACCTTACCTGTTCCTTGCTTTGTTCATGGACTCCCACAATCCTGGAGCTGGCATTCCTTTGATTAAAGGGGTTCTGGTCATTGACATGTGTGAATAGATTTGGCATGTTTCAATTTGGTTTACAATTCCTGCACATTTCAGTGCTATAATAATGATGCCGAGGGTTTACAATTTCTAATGAATGGATTGTGGCTCTTTTGAATCTTTTTTTAATTTGTCAGCAATGAAATATGAAGCAGGTTTAAGGGAACAATGCATTGATATATTTGCATGACTAGTTGCGTCTAAAGGTGCTTCAGGCTTGCATTTCTCAAACAGAATATCCCTGTGCTACTAGGCAAGCTTGTTTTGAATGAGGAGAGTTTCAAAAGCAGTTTGTGATGTGACATTGAGGCTTGCAATTCAAGGTGGGGCGGAGAGTAAAAATATTGCCTTAGCCATGCACTACAAGTTGGCCACACTTACAGAAGCTCATTGTATCTCAGCCGTGGCTTCTTGAGTGATCAGGATCTGTTCCCAATGTACCTAAGCTGCAGACTTTGGCATACACGTATTTTATTCTGGCTCCTTTTTCAGAATTTCCAGCTTCTTTATCAAGCAACTGTTGCTAAAAGATTGGGGGAATATTTGTACATATACGTATGTGGGGGGAGTAATTAGAAGTTGATAGGTGGGAGCATTCCCCCAGTGGATTTCTTAGCAGAATATGTCTCCAATAAGTTTGAAATCTTGCTTAGAATCTGAGCAAGGGTTTTGCCTCTTGGCAGGAACAATAATCTCTGTTTGTAAATTGTCTCTTAGAAATCACATGGTAGGGAGTGGAGAGAACGAAATCGAGCTGCATGTGTTAATATAGATGCAGCTATGGAATACATTCTATAGTTGGATAGCGAACTGTACAGCTAGGCGTAATAGGCATTCAAAAACTATGCTTCCTCATATTTTCTGCCCTCATCAATTGAGACAGCACCATATTTATCTCCAAGCTGTTTCAGGCTGTCCTTGAATGTTCTCATTAAGTGGCTTCATATCTCAGTTCTGTTTCTCTTTGGGCTTATCACTTCAAGGTCATATTAAGCCACACTTACTCAAGTGCCTGTCCCCAGAATGCCTACCCTCTGGACTGTGTTCCATCCTTGAGTTCCTTGCATAGCTTTATAAGTGGTTGCTTTCATCCTGATGGGTGGTAAACAGTGATAAGGCACACCCCATCATAGCAAACATATATATTTGGACTTCCTAGATTCAAGGAGGCTGCCTTTTCCATATGGACTCACTCTGTTCTATTGATATCATCAGTGTGTGTGTGTGTGTGTGTGTGTGTGTGTCACATTGTTTACCATACTTTCCTGTTTTTTGCGTTTTGAGGCTTTTGCATTGTTTTTATGTCGTTTTTATGTCGTATACTGAGCTTACATTGTTGCTTTTTAGCTTCTAATGTTGACAGCACATCAAGCAGGACTTCGTTCCAAGCACAGGGGTCTAAGGTTGGGTACAAGAATGATTGTATGGAAAAGTGATTTTGTGCTGCTGGCATCTCACCTCTCTTTGAAGTCCTCAATCAATTTTACAAATCTAAAACTGTTAGTAGCACTTATACACATACCTACATGCCTACATACATACACCACTTGTAACACAAAACAAAACAAAACACCCCAACGTTTGTAACATTTCCCCACCTGATCACCTGGAGGCAATTCTTACTTGTCATGGGTGACCAGACAGTGGCTATTTTGCAAGCCAGTCGGTTGACAAGTTCAGTATGCACTATAGATTTATGTTTGCTTGTTTATGAGCTTTGAGTTGCTTTAGGCATGTCACCATCTCTATAAAATGGAACAACAGAATGACCTCCTTATAGTTAGTATGAAAAAAAGTCATTCCCTTTCCCAAGTCTCTGAATACCAGCTTTCTCCTGTCATGTTTCCTGCTAGTTACAGGTAGGTAGCCGTGTTGGTGTGCCATAGTTGAAACAGAATAAAAAAATTCCTTCCAGTAGCACCTTAAAAGGTAAAGGGACCCCTGACCATTAGGTCCAGTCATGTCCGACTCCGGGGTTGCGGCGCTCATCTCGCTTTATTGGCCAAGAGCCGGCGTACAGCTTCCAGGTCATGTGGCCAGCATGACAAAGCTGCTTCTGGCGAACCAGAGCAGCGCATGGAAACGCTGTTTACCTTCCCGCCGGAGCGGTACCTATTTATCTACTTGCACTTAGAATCATAGAATCATAGAGTTGGAAGAGAACACAAGGGCCATCCAGTCCAACCCCCTGCCAAGCAGGAACACCATCAAAGCATTCTTGACAGATGGCTGTCAAGCCTCTGCTTAAAGACCTCCAAAGAAGGAGACTCCACCACACTCCTTGGCAGCAAATTCCACTGTCGAACAGCTCTTACTGTCAGGAAGTTCTTCCTAATGTTTAGGTGGAATCTTCTTTCTTGTAGTTTGAATCCATTGCTCCGTGTCCGCTTCTCTGGAGCAGCAGAAAACAACCTTTCTCCCTCCTCTATATGACATCCTTTTATATATTTGAACATGGCTATCATATCACCCCTTAACCTTCTCTTCTCCAGGCTAAACATACGCAGCTCCCTAAGCCGTTCCTCATAAGGCATCGTTTCCAGGCCTTTGACCATTTTGGTTGCCCTCTTCTGGACACTTTCCAGCTTGTCAGTATCCTTCTTAAACTGTGGTGCCCAGAATTGGACACAGTATTCCAGGTGGGGTCTGACCAGAGCGGAATACAGTGGTACTATTACTTCCCTTCATCTAGATGCTATACTCCTATTGATGCAGCCCAGAATTGCATTGGCTTTTTTAGCTGCTGCATCATACTGTTGACTCATGTCAAGTTTGTGGTCTACCAAGACTCCTAGATCCTTTTCACATGTACTGCTCTCAAGCCAGGTGTCACCCATCCTGTATTTGTGCCTTTCATTTTTTTGCCCAAGTGTAGTACTTTACTTTTCTCCCTGTTAAAATTCATCTTGTTTGCTTTGACCCAGTTCTCTAATCTGTTAAGGTCATTTTGAAGTGTGATCCTGTCCTCTGGGGTATTAGCCACCCCTCCCAATTTGGTGTCATCTGCAAACTTGATCAGGATGCCCTCAAGCCCATCATCCAAGTCATTGATAAAGATGTTGAATAAGACTGGGCCCAAGACAGAACCCTGTGGCACCCCACTAGTCACTTCTCTCCAGGATGAAGGGGATCCATTAATGAACACCCTCTGGGTTCGGTCAGTCAGCCAGTTACAAATCCACTGAATGGTAGCATTGTCTAGCCCACATTTTACCAGCTTCTTTACAAGAATATCATGGGGCACCTTGTCAAAGGCCTTGCTGAAATCAAGATAGGCTACATCCACGGTGTTCCCTTCATCTACCAGGCTTGTAATTCTGTCAAAAAATGAGATCAGATTGGTCTGACATGACTTATTTTTCAGAAACCCATGCTGACTTTTAGTGATCACAGCGTTCCTTTCTAGGTGCTCACAGACCGTTTGCTTAATGATCTGCTCTAGAATCTTTCCTGGTATTGATGTCAGGCTGACTGGGCGATAATTGTTTGGGTCCTCTCTTTCCCCCTTTTTGAAAATAGGGACAACATTTGCCCTCCTCCAGTCTGCTGGGACTTCGCCTGTTCTCCAGGAATTCTCAAAGATTACTGCCAGTGGTTCTGAAATCACCTCTGCCAGTTCTTTTAATACTCTTGGATGTAGTTCATCTGGCCCTGGAGACTTGAATACATCTAAACTAGCCAAGTATTCTTGTACTACCTCCTTACTTATTCTGGGCTGTGTTTCCCCTGCTGTATCATCTGCTCCATATTCTTCAGGTCTGGCATTGTTTTCTTTTTTGGAGAAGACTGAGGCAAAGAAGGCATTGAGGAGTTCTGCCCTTTCTCTGTCCCCTTTTTGCATTTCACCATCTTCTCCTCTAAGTGACCCCACTCTTTCCTTGTTCTTCCTTTTGCTACGGACATACCCATAATAGCCCTTTTTATTGCTTTTAACCTCTCTAGCAAGCCTGAGTTCATTCTGTGCTTTAGCTTTTCTGACTTTGTCTCTACACGTGCTGGCTATTTGTTTGAATTCCTCTCTGGTGATTTCCCCCTTTTTCCCATTTTTTGTACATATCGCTTTTAAATCTTAACTCAGTTAAAAGTTCTTTAGATAGCCACCCTGGCTTCTTTAGGCACCTTCCATGTTTTTGTCTCATTGGTACTGCTTGAAGTTGTGCTTTTAATATCTCCCTTTTAACAAACTCCCATCCATCATGGGACGTGCTTTTGAACTGCTAGGTGGGCAGGAGCTGGGACCGAGCAACGGGAGCTCACCCCGTCGCAGGGATTTGAACCGCTGACCTGATCAGCAAGCCCTAGGCTCAGTGGTTTAACCCACAGCGCCACCTGAAAGCTCATACCAATGACCAACTTAGTTGGTCTCTAAGGTGCTACTGGAAGGAATTTTTTTATTTTGTTTCCTCCTGGTAGCCTCGCCACATAGCTTGCAGGTGTGTTACCATTTGAGTTTCCTCCTTCAGATGTGATGGATTGTTGAGTGATTGAACATCACAATGGATTCTCCAAGCGGCACCTTGCTGTTGTTTCAAACACTCTGTGACCAGTATTGGCAAATACTCCTTAATAGGCATGCGTCAGTGTCTAATATAGCGATGGTAGTCTGGAGCAGCTATAAAATAATCAAATTTCAATTAGCCAACATAAATATTAAAACATTGTGTGGGTTTAGAAATGATTTGAGTAGGAAGGGGACAACAGTGCCAAGGGATAAAGCAGTATTGATTGTTGGAGGCCACGGTGATTAAAAAAAAAGGCATTTCCCTCAGGACATCTTTTGATGACATTCTGTATGAGACTAGGAAAAGTGCCTGAAACTTTCAGTCAGAGTCAGAAACACCCATTTTAATTTCTTCTTCTTCACCCATATGCTCTCTGACTGGCCTTAAGCAAGCTGCTCTTAACAGTCTGCCATCTGCACTATACCTAATAATGACTGACATTATTGGATGGTGTAATGATTTCTGAGATAATTATGTGTGCCATTTAATATTTATATAGCACTTCATATTTTGCATACTGAGCATTAATTGTTACTATGATTAGGGTGGGAGCAGTGTTTATTATTATGAATGGGAATGATGAATTTGGCATAGCAACAAATCTGTTTGCCTGATTTCATTGTCTTGCAGGCTCTGGTTTGATGAGTTTCTAGGCCTGTGGGTTTCAGTTCAGAATCTTCCGCAGTGGGAAGGAGTAAGTATTCCTGCTTTGGCTTCTTTCCCCCACTCCCCCCTGTCACCATAGTGTTGTAATTGGACCAGGGATATTATTTCTAGGGTGGGTTGTGATTATTTAGGATTCGTATGTGCCCATTAGTTGAATAAAGAAGCCCATAGTTGGTTGGGTTCTTCTTCCTGTTTACATTGTTAGTTGCTCTCTTGCGAAATTTTCATTTTGTAACCTTTTTGTAATGTTGTTTTTCCAAGCTGAAAGTCAAAATCTAGGCCATTAAAATGGGTGTGCTTTCAAATTCTTTCAAATCACACCAGTTTACTATGATCTTTTAATTTGCAGAGAAATCATATGGCTCTGGCAAAGGGCTCTATTTTTGTTTTCCATAAATATTAATTGAACTGTATTTAGTCAGAGTTTTGTAAAGTAAAGAATGAGATCAGGCACTTGAATTTTTTATTTCTCACATCAGCATTGTGTTAGCTTTCAAACCTGGGGCAGACAGAGGCTGCATGTGAACATCACGTTAAGCTGTGGTTTAGTATTACATGCACAAGCAGCAACAAGTCTTTGGTGTGCACACCCCTTCCTCCCATATGCCCTGAAGGAGGAATTTGGGAGAGTTTGCTTCTAGCTATGATTAGTTTCAGACAAGTAAATTACAGAGGGCCTTCTCGGTAGTGGTGCCTGCCCTGTGGAACGCCCTTCCAGCAGAGGTCAAGGAAATAAGCGGCTATCCTATTTTTAAAAGACATCTGAAGGCAGCCCTGTTTAGGGAAGTTTTTTAATATTTAATGCTGTATTGTTTTTACCACTTGATTGGGAGCCGCCCAGAGTGGCTGGGGAAACTCAGCCAGATGGGCAGGGTACAAATAATAAATTATTATTATTATTATTATTATTAACCATGGTTCCTAAAGTTGGCTTGTTGAAATTAATCCTAGTTAGTATTAACCATAATTCTGCTCCCAGATTACATTTTATACTTTAGTACAGTGGACCCTCGACTTACGAATGTAATCCTTTCCGAATGGCCATTCGTAGGTCGGAAAAATCGTAAGTCGAGTCCCCATAGGAATGCATTGGGAGAAAAATATCCGAAAAAAATCGTAAGTTGAAAAAAACCGCATCTAAACTTCGTAGGTCAAGGAAACCGCATCTAAAACGGCAACGATTTCCATTTGGAGGTCGAAAAAATTTGTAAGCGCGCAGCCACTTTTTTCACTCGTAACTCGAAAAATACGGAAGTCGGGACATTCGTAAGTCAAGGGACCACTGTATTTACAAAAGTATTTATGTACCACACACTTGCAAAGTGCCAGGACAATGTACAACAGTGTAAACTCTTATTAAAATGACTGTCCACTCGAGAGACCTGAAAGTCAAAAGTGAGAACGTTGCAAGCTGCATATAACTAAAACTAGAAAGGGAATCTCCTAAATTTCTCCTCTTTTACCATAGAGGAGGAGGAGGGGGTGCAGGCTAAGAGTGTTTGACACACACACACCCTGGGCTAAAGTTGAAATTCTCTTTTGATCAAGTACCCTTGCAATTTGGTTGGTTGAAACATTTGGCCATGTGCAATTAATCCCATTTTGTATGTGCTGAAGTTCTCTTGTACGACCTCTGTTCAGTTCAGGGAAGAAGCAGGAGCAACTTTTGTACTGAAAATGTTATCTGTGGTTTCTTTCTTTCCAGCACCTAGTCAACCTTTTTGCACGCTTGGCCACTGATAACATAGGCTACATCGACTGGGATCCCTATATTCCAAAGGTAATATCTAATATATAGAAGGAATAATATTAAAACAAGGATAACATGAGAATTGTTCGCTTGTTTAGTATACTTTTACTTTACTGACAACCCCTGCCTAAGTAGGTAAGAAGAGCCAGGCTGGATCAGGCCAAAGGCCCATCTACTGGTAGTGCACCATCTTGTTTGCTGCAGTGGCCAGCTAGATTCCCCTGGAAACTCATAAGCAGGACATGAAGGCTATAGTCCTCTCCTGATGGGATTTGTATCCCTAAACGTCTAGAGCAGCCTTTCTCAACCTTGGGTCCCCAGATGTTTTTGGCCTACAACCCCCATCATCCCTGACCACTGGTCCTGCTACCTAGGGATGATGGGAGTTGTAGGCCAAAAACATCTGGGGACCCAAGGTTGAGAAAGGCTGGAGAGGGCACTAGTTTGGAAAAGGCTGATATATGGGGAGGAACTACATCCCTCCCTCTGTTTCGTCCCCCTGCCTGCTGCAAGTGTTTGTGACTCCCTAATTATATAATTTTTAATTACCATCTCTCATTCTTATAGCTTGTTCTAAATTGCTTCTGTAAAAATGCCTTGAGGCCTTTTAAGCCTTACTTAATCATAACAATTGTTCCGTAGTTTTAAAACTCTTCTGGAACATATTAGCTTGCTACCAGGCCTCTCTCAGGGTGCACAGTAACGTAGGAAGCTGAAGCGTGAGATTTAGTGGACACTGCTGAGAAAGTGGGTTTTTGCTCAGCTTTAGTTGACTGACTTGCAAGGTTAATTTCTGGAGGCATGGCGGGACTTTATTTTTTCAGCAACTCATAAGTAGATGCTTTGCGGATGCTAACAAGGGATGCAGCAGGGAGAAATTCCAAACCAATTTGCAGAGATGTGGACTTTCTGTGCAATAGCAAATGGTACATAAATTGAGGGAGATCTCAAGATGGATCAGGTGGACAATAGATAGTTCCGTTGAAGTGAAGCTGCAGACACTTCCTTACCTGAAAGTTTTCCAGGATCCATTCTGAAAGCACCGTGCTAGTGCTCTGCCACTTTTCTTACACTCTGTAAGAAATACCAAACACCGTTCATAATGCATTTTGGTTATTTGATTGTGGAATTACTTTTTCTACAGATATTTACCAGAATACTGCGAAGTTTGAATCTTCCAGTGGGAAGCAACCAAGTGTTAGTTCCACGATTCCTAACAAATGCATATGACATTGGGCATGCAGTCATGTGGATTACAGCCATGATGGTAGGAACCTTTAATTTTCTCTACACCTTTCCTTCCTCTCCCCAGTTAGCCAAACACTGCCATTTAAGCATGCTTTGGATGATAAATATTTTGGCTGGCCCACAAGCTTGGGAATAAATAAAGTTGTGCTGTATAACCAAGAGCTGGTGTGGCTAGCTTCTTAGGGGAGAGCATTCTGTCCTGGGCTCCTACTACACAAATCAATCCTGTCATAGGTGATCATACTCAGTAATTAAGCCATGGCCACATAGCCGGAAGCATCCCAGGAGGCATCATGTCCTCTGGTTTGCCCAGGACCTAATAATAATAATAATAATAATAATAATAATAATAATAATAATAATATATTATTATTATTATTATTTATACCCCGCCCATCTGGCTGAGTTTCCCCAGCCACAAAAAAGCCCCAAGAGACACGTGGGATTTATCTCACTCCTGAAAACAACTTTTTTCTTTATGAGTGAAACTATCAGCAAACCTCTTAATCACATACTGGTTTATAAATCAGTTTGGCAGGGCTGCTGGGGTCAGATAAAACTGCTTAATCTGATGTTGCCAGGTAGCCTCCACAGATCTCTGTTGTAGCTTATGAGAGCATATCATTTGCTCTCTGTATGCTTGCGTGTTTAAAACGTAGTGCTTTCACAGCTGATCTGACAGAGAAATTTCTAGGGGTCTGTTTGATGGGGTTCCCCAATGGAACGCAAAACAGACACAGGCTTGAAGTAAAAACTAGGCTTTTATTGCTACAAGCACACGCAAAATTACAGGAAGACTCCAACGTGATATAATTTTATACACTTTGGTGCTACTGTTAATCAGTCATATGGTTACAACAAAACATTCTATAGCAGTTACAACCCACTTCGTGAAATCTAAGCCCATCAGAAATCTATGGCTCCTCTGCCTGTCCCTCCCCAACCTTTCATTATAGTAATATGTGATTACATGTGATTCATCAATATCTTTCATTATTAACTTTTGACTTCTTATCCTATTCTTTATTTATTAAATTTCCATACTGCCCTTTGTCTTAGGAACACAGGGTGGGTTATGATATTAAAAAAAAACAAAAATATGTAACATAATAACAAAAAAATGAATCCTATCCCTCTGGAGTTTAAAAGGCCATAAGTTGTTTAATTAGCCAAAGTCCTGGGAGAAGCATAATGTTTTTGGCTGGCTCTTAAAGATATCTAATGAAGGCACCAGGTGAGCCTCTCTGGGGAGAACATTCCACCTTGTGGCCCTCTTGTGGAGGGAGCACACAAGGAAGGGACTTAGATGATGATTGCAGGGTCTGGGTTGGTTCATATGAGGAGAGGTGGTCCTTAAAGTATTGCTTTGGTGAGCCATTTAATGCTTTATAGGTCAGAACCAGCACTTTGCATTGGCCCAGAAACTAATGGGCAGTCAGTGAAGTTGGGCCAGGATTGGTGTTATATACTTAAACTGCCAGGATTGGCGTTACATGAGCAAGCTGGCTGCTGAATTCTGCACCAGCTGAAGTTTCTGAACTGTCTTCAGAAGCAACCCCACATATAATGTGCTGCAGTAATCTAACCTAGAGGTTACCAGCGCATACACAGCAAAAGATAGGCTGTCTGCTAGCTTCCTCTTTCATTTATGTTGGATTAATATATCCATTCTTCAATTGACTTCAAGATTAAATGCAATCGTTCCACCTAACTGATCTCCTAGCATTCCTTCAGTTGTTGCTATGGTTATTGTCTTCAGAGATTAATGATTCATTCTGTCAATGTACCAGGACACCGGTTTCTCATCGTTCCTACCAAAGAACATTTTTTTTCCTACTAGGAAGGGTTAGTTAAGAGTTCATACACCAGTGTGATACAAAATGGAGTCAGATCAAAACGAAGTTTTCTGATTCAGACAAGAAAAAGGAAGTTTCTCCTTCAGATCCTCTGAATTATAACCTAGTATGAGAATGTTTTTGAATTTGTTTTAACTAGTACTGGACAGATAGGTCAGATACTTGTTTTTAGAGGGTGAATTAACAGGAAAACTACATACAGTACATTGCATCTGTTTTGTGTGGGTTTTGGTGCTAGCTGCCCCACAGTGAACCTGTAAATTCCAGCCTTCCATTTTGGAAGTTGGAACTTCTGTAGTTCATATGTTTGAAAACCTTTTGAGGGCACAGTTTAGATAACTGAGAAGGTTGGTCTCCCCTACACATGATTGTCAAACATACATACTGCAAGTTTGGGTAAGCACTTCCATAAAAATATTTTGTGCTGGGTTTGGCGTTTCACCTCAGTATGTTCACTGCTACTGAAAAGAACATGATACGACTCTAACCCTTTATTAATCCTTTATCTTGGGGCCCATTAAAATTGAGTGGTTTATAACTGCATTTTGGCCCTGTTCGTGTTCTTTGAAGTTGTATCAAATAACTTGGTTTATTTTTGTTTCTGGACAGGGTGGACCAAGCAAGCTTGTACAGAAGCACTTGTCTGGGTTATTCAAAAGCATTGCATCTTTTTACCATCCCTCAAATAATGGCCGCTGGTTGGTAAGGATTTATGTATATATTTATATATTTCTAATCTTGACTTCAAGCACTTCAGTGTTTGTCTTGGAGTGGAATCTTGGTGCTCTTCATTTACTTCAGCTACTAATGCATTGTATTCTGACTAGGTCCATCTTATTTAATTGTACTAGTATAGCTGCACACCAGTTTTGTCTAAACCTGTTTTTAGATTGATTCAGACGTTGAAAATACTGGGTGGTATTCAACTAGGATTTATTTAGAGAAGACCCATTCAAATTAATGAACATGACTGAGTTGAGTTCCTTAATTGCAGTGGTTCTAATGTGAATAAAAGTTGAACCCCACCATCTTGGTGGAAATTGAAAGGTGTGGTCGTTGACGCCCATAAATACAAAACTTTTAACCACTTTATTCACATGCATTGTTTCCAAGTAGCTCTGTCTGTATCTGGCCAGCTTGGCTACAAGTTATGCCCTCCACTCAATTGTCTCTCAAGCATAATCTGGCCATATTGCATGGAAAATAATTTGAATGTCCAAATAGGCTCTTAGTCACCTGGCCCTGGATATATAGTTTAAGGGAATAGGATAAACAAAATAAAAAAATTCCTTCAAGTAGCACCTTAGAGACCAACTAAGTTTGTTCTTGGTATGAGCTTTCGTGTGCATGCACACTTCTTCAGATACCAGTGTGCATGCACACGAAAGCTCATACCAAGAACAAACTTAGTTGGTCTCTAAGGTGCTACTTGAAGGAATTTTTTTATTTTGTTTTGACTATGACAGACCAACACGGCTATCTACCTGTAACTGGAATAGGATAAATTAGGCTGCTTGACAAATTGCCCAGAAATTGACTGATTTTTAATGCACTTAAGTGTAGAGAGGGCAAAATAGCTTTTGTATTTCTTCTTACTGCTGTGTCACTGAAATTGATTCTCTTGTCTTTTCTGTATGGTGGTAGAACAAGCTAATGAAGCTGCTTCAACGGCTACCCAGTAGCGTTGTAAGAAGAGTGCATCGTGAGCGTTACAAGAAGATGACTTGGCTTACTCCTGTGCCTGACAGCCATAAACTCACCGACCAGGATATAACAGACTTTGTAGAATGTATTATTCAGCCTGTTCTTTTAGCAATGTTCAGCAAAACTGGAAGCCTAGAAGCAGCCCAAGCTCTGCAGAATCTCGCACTGATGCGCCCTGAGTTGGTAATCCCACCAGTACTTGAAAAGTGAGTCCAAATAGGACTTGGAAAAAGTGGTTTAGTGTCTAGCCAAGTTTGGTTTAGCCAAGAAAAGTGTTGCATCCTTTCTGCAGCTGAAAAACTCAAATTTGGCAAGGGAACATTGGACTTCTGTTCAGATGCATGATGCGTTCCTCTCGCCTGTCTCCCGTTTTATGGATTTATTTTTAAAATTTATAATACTGCCATTCAAATGTGGCAGCTTATAATTGCCACAAAACAGAGGATTGGCTGCAAATTTGAACAATATCAAGCATTTCCCGCCATAGGTTTTTTCATGTGGTCCCGAGTAGGAAGAAGCGCAATGCAACTTCATTTTGCTGGTATTTAATGTTATATTACATAGCCCACATAGGGTTTGTTTGAAATTCAGTGTTTATATTTCATATAGACAAACTATAAAAATATGTCAAAACATATTAAATATGCATCTGATTAGAGCTCCTGCAGGTGAAAATAATGTTAATGCCTTCTTTTCCAACATGGAGCACTAAGATGTCAAGTGCATATAGCTAGACTGGTTGAGACCAAAGGTCTACCTTGTCCACCATTCTGTTTTCTGCAGTGGTCAACCAGATGCCTCTGGGAAGCCCACCAGCAAGACATTGGGGGGGGGGCAATAGTCCTCTCCCACTGTTGATCTCCAGCAACTGATCCTGGAGAGCTTACACAGCAGAGGTCACCAACCTTCTTTGGCTTGCGGGTTTACATTTGTAAACTGGACAAGCCATTGTGGACACCATGCACATACCTGCTGGCTACCGTAGAATGCTCCCCCCCCCAAGGCTAATGTTGAAGCCTTGCCTTTCAGTGTGAGGGGAGGGGACGCTTTGGGCACCATGGAAGTCCTCTTAGAGTGTTTGTGTTCCTTTCGGGCACTACGTTGGCTACCCTTGCTTATAAAGTCATCATGGCTAGTAGCTGATGATAACCTTGTCCTTCATGAACCCATCTAATCTTCTTTAAAGTTGCCTCTAAAGTTGTGCTTTGTGGAGAAGTTATTTCCCTTTTGTCTGTCACGATCCTCCCACCTTCCAGCTTTATTGAATGACCCTGGGTTCTAACATACAAAGCTGCTTGGTTGAGAACTTAATTTGCACATTCTGCATATGGGTCGATGTGAAATATATTTAGTACAGGTGTAGTTGAGGGCCGTAACGCATTGGTAGAGAAACTCCTTTGAATGTGGAAGGTCCTAGCCTTGATCCCCACTATCTCCAGGTAGGGCTGGGAATGCCCCCTTTCTGAAACTCTGGAGAGCTAATGGCAGTTATTGTAGATCGTAGATAGCTAGATGGACCCAGCGGACTGTATAAGGCAGCTCCCTATATCCCTACATGAGTAGAAATGCAAAGAATTATTTCAGTGACGCACTGCATCGCCATAGAAGAGAGCTCATCTAATTGTAATTTTTCCTCTTCCACACAAAATGCATAGAACATACCCTGCACTGGAGACTTTAACAGAACCTCACCAACTCACAGCCACTTTAAGCTGTGTAATTGGAGTAGCTCGTAGCCTGGTATCTGGGGGCCAGTCATTTCCCGAAGGTCCAACGCACATGTTGCCTCTGCTGATGAGAGCGTTGCCTGGTGTGGATCCAAACGACTTTAGCAAATGCATGGTGAGTAAACTCTCTTCCACATACCATTACGGCACAGTCACATTTTCCCACAGCTTCATTGCCCTGCCCCCATGTGTCCTGTTGTCATATTTCAACCCCCCCTTTCTCCAGGCTGCCACTTCTCCCCCTCGTAAGGACCCCAGACCAGCTCTGTTGTAGGGGTGAAGGGCACAGAACACACAGCAGTGCCCAAATGAGTGCAGTTTGGTGGCTTGTATTGTAATGTAATAAAACTATGAAAGAATGCGCAACTCTCTGGTGGCTTTGTTTTCCCTTACCTATCCAGTCTGCCTAGGTGTTTTTTAACGTTGTTGGAAAGAAATTATAAATAGTGGTTGTTCAGGATATGGAGAACAAGGAAGAAAAAGGATACCTAGTGGGCAGCTTTAGCAAGGGACTACTGCATGTTTGTTTGTTTGTTTGTTTGTTTGTTTGTTTGTTTGTTTGTTTAGGTAGTGCAGTGGGTGGGACTACCACACGTATAAAATATAAATGTGTAGAGTAAATCTATATAATAAAAGGTGATAAATTACTTGCCCAGGCATGTTCCATGTGTTATACCAAGTGTTTAAAAGACTCTGGAAATCTAAACTAATACACACAAATACGAACAGAGTGCAGTTCATACAAAATATTCAACGTAATAAGACATTGTGCCAGACATATTTTTTGTAATTCATCTTGCAACCCTCTGGTTTGGTCTGGACATTTGAAATCGGTGGACCCTTTACTCATCCTTTGTTGTCATATGTGCAGTTTTTGTGCTCATTTACCTTAAAAAGAAGTTGTGGTATAAGGCAGCAGGAATTCAAAGTAAGCATGCACTTATTGTGGTGCGATGCATGTTACATCACACCTGAGGTTTGGGATGAGTGGGCAGACGTTTTGACCCAACCCTGACACAAGGGTTTGCCTTACCGCCTGTTTCAATTTTTCACATTGCAGTTCAAAAAACAAACATGCTGTCTTTCAGTATAAGTGATTCACACTGAAACTTCCTTTGCATCTTCCAATAGATCACATTCCAGTTTATTGCAACGTTTTCCACTCTTGTGCCTTTAGTAGATTGTTCATCTGTACTACGAGAGAGAAATAACCTCACAGAGGTAAGATGTTAAATGGCTAATATATGCTGTTTCAAGTGTTCTTTAGTGTAAGAAGCTCTTGGCTAATACAGTATATGCTTCTTTTTTTAAGTGTAAGAAGCTATTGCATGTTGAACTGTTTAAAAAGAGGTTAAAGTGTAAATACAAGAGCGCAAAAGATGTCTGTATAAGTCAAAGCCCGTTTCAAGAAAGGGGAAATAATATTATTTTGTCTATACTTCGCAAGCAAAAAATGTGCTTTGCACCTGGAAGAATCAAATTACATATATGGCCCAAATTTGCAAATGAAAGTTTTTGGTTTTGTACAGTTTTTCAATTCTGATCCCAGGATTTGGAGTTTTAACCTGTTTGACAAGAATGAGGATTGTGGCATGGGTAACTGAGGGGCAGAATGTTTAGAAGACAATATAATGATTTTTTGGAGAAAATAATTTCATAAAACTGTATTTTGATGGTTCTGTTTTCGTTTGAGTCTTTGGCCTAGCTAAACTAAAAGAGATATGTAAGATCATTCTGAGGTTTCTAGCAGCTTCTTGTAAAGTGTATCATAGTTTGGAAAGACTAGAAACTGAAGTATTTCATTTCCTGTTGTGCCCTGACACCATAGGTGGAGAGAGAACTGTGCTCTGCTACTGCTGAATTTGAAGATTTTGTACTGCAGTTTATGGACAGGCAAGTTGTGGTGGGAGACTGAGTGTACTGGTGAGGTGATAACTGCATTGTTGGCTTTCCAAGTGTTTCTAAACTTAGTCTTGCACATCGGATGTTTTCTCCTAATTTATGTTCCCAAATCTATTGGTCACAGGGCAGATTAGTACATAAATGCTTTTAATAGTACCTGACTACATACAGAGTGGGAGGCGTGTGGCGCTGTGGTCTAAACCACTGAGCTTCTTGGGCTTGCTGATCGGAAGGTCAACGGTTCGAATCCCCGCGACGGGGTGAGCTCTCGTTGCTCAGTCCCAGCTCCTGCCAACCTAGCAGTTCGAAAGCATGTCAAAGTGCAAGTAGATAAATAGGTACTGCTCTGGTGGGAAGGTAAACGGCGTTTCCGTGCGCTGCTCTGGTTTCGCCAGAAGCGGCTTAGTCATGCTGGCCACATGACCCGGAAGCTGTACGCCGGCTCCCTCAGCCAGTAAAGCGAGATGAGCACCGCAACCCCACAGTCGTCCACGACTGGACCTAACAGTCAGGGGTCCCTTTACCTTTTTTACATACAGAGTGATGTATGTTTAAGATTATACATTTTAAATTGCATTTAAAAATTGGGGGAAATGATAAGTTGAAAGATTCACAGACTGCCTGTTCTTTGGGTTGGTGCTTGCAAAGAGAGGGAGAGAGGGTTGATTGCAGTGCATGAATGTTCTATGAAGGGGATTGCAGGTATAGAACCAGCGAAGTATGGAGAGAGACAGGGAGCTCAAGTGTCAGAACTGCAACAGCAGAAGCCATGAGCATGAATATATCACAGAATCACAGAATCATAGAGTTGGAAGAGACCACAAGGGCCATCCAGTCCAACCCCCTGCCAAGCAGGAAACACCATCAAAGCATTCCTGACAGGTGGCTGTCAAGCCTCTGCTTAAAGACCTCCAAAGAAGGAGACTCCACCACACTCCTTGGCATCTAATTCCATTGTCGAACAGCTCTTACTGTCAAGAAATTCTTCCTAATGTTTAGGTGGAATCTTCTTTCTTGTAGTTTGAATCCATTGCTCCGTGTCCGCTTCTCTGGAGCAGCAGAAAACAACCTTTCTCCCTCCTATATATGACATCCTTTTATATATTTGAACATGGCTATCATATCACCCCTTAACCGTCTCTTCTCCAGGCTAAACATACCCAGCTCCCTAAGCCGTTCCTCATAAGGCATCGTTTCCAGGCCTTTGACCATTTTGGTTGCCCTCCTCTGGACACGTTCCAGCTTGTCAATATCCTTCTTGAACTGTGGTGCCCAGAATTGGACACAGTATTCCAGGTGGGGTCTGACCAGAGCGGAATACAGTGGTACTATTACTTCCCTTGATCTAGATGCTATACTCCTATTGATGCAGCCCAGAATTGCATTGGCTTTTTTAGCTGCTGCATCACACTGTTGACTCATGTCAAGTTTGTGGTCTACCAAGACTCCTAGATCCTTTTCACTTGTACTGCTCTCAAGCCAGGTATCACCCATCCTGTATTTGTGCCTTTCATTTTTTTTGCCCAAGTGTAGTACTTTACATTTCTCCCTGTTAAAATTCATCCTGTTTGCCTTGGCCCAGTTCTCTAATCTGTTAAGGTCATTTTGAAGTGTGATCCTGTCCTCTGGGGTATTAGCCACCCCTCCCAATTTGGTGTCATCTGCAAACTTGATCAGGATGCCCTCAAGCCCATCATCCAAGTCATTGATAAAGATGTTGAATCAGACTGGGCCCAAGACAGAACCCTGTGGCACCCCACTAGTCACTTCTCTCCAGGATGAAGAGGAGCCATTGATGAGCACCCTTTGGGTTCGGTCAGTCAGCCAGTTACAAATCCACTGAATGGTAGCATTGTCTAGCCCACATTTTACCAGCTTCTTTACAAGAATATCATGGGGCACCTTGTCAAAGGCCTTGCTGAAATCAAGATAGGCTACATCCACAGTGTTCCCTTCGTCTACCAGGCTTGTAATTCTGTCAAAAAATGAGATCAGATTAGTCTGACATGACTTATTTTTCAGAAACCCATGCTGACTTTTAGTGATCACAGCGTTCCTTTCTAGGTGCTCACAGACCGTTTGCTTAATGATCTGCTCTAGAATCTTTCCTGGTATTGATGTCAGGCTGACTGGGCGGTAATAGTTTGGGTCCTCTCTTTCCCCCTTTTTGAAAATAGGGACAACATTTGCCCTCCTCCAGTCTGCTGGGACTTCACCTGTTTTCCAGGAATTCTCAAAGATTACTGCCAGTGGTTCTGAAATCACCTCTGCCAGTTCTTTTAATACTCTGGGATGTAGTTCATCTGGCCCTGGAGACTTGAATACATCTAAACTAGCCAAGTGTTCTTGTACTACCTCCTTACTTATTCTGGGCTGTGTTTCCCCTGTTGAATCATCTGCTCCATATTCTTCAGGTCGGGCATTGTTTTCTTTTTTGGAGAAGACTGAGGCAAAGAAGGTATTGAGGAGTTCTGCCCTTTCTGCGTCCCCTGTTCGCATTTCACCATCTTCTCCTCTAAGTGACCCCACTGTTTCCTTGTTCTTCCTTTTGCTACGGACATACCCATAAAAACTCTTTTTATTGCTTTTAACCTCTCTAGCAAGCCTGAGTTCATTCTGTGCTTTAGCTTTTCTGACTTTGTCTCTACATGTGCTGGCTATTTGTTTGAATTCCTCTCTGGTGGTTTCCCCCTTTTTCCATTTCTTGTACATATCCCTTTTAAATCTTAACTCAGTTAAAAGTTCTTTAGATAGCCACCCTGGCTTCTTTAGGCACCTTCCATGTTTTCGTCGCATTGGTACTGCTTGAAGTTGTGCTTTTAATATCTCCCTTTTAACAAACTCCCATCCATCATGAACTCCCATCCCTTTTAGTATTACTGACCATGGGATCACATCCAGCATTTCCCTAAGTTTTCTGAAGTCGGCTTTCTTAAAGTCTAGAATTTGAGTCTTAGTATGCTTGGTTGCTCCTTTCAGATGTATAATAAACTCCAGAAGAGCATGATCACTCCCACCTAATGATCCTGCCACTTCTACCCCACTAACCAGGTCATCACTATTGGTTAGGACCAGATCTAAAAAGGCTGATCCTCTTGTTGCTTCTCCCACTTTCTGGACAATGAAATTGTCTGCAAGGCCAGTGAGGAATCTGTTCGACCTTATGCTCTTGGCTGAGTTTGACATCCAACAAATATCAGGATAGTTGAAATCCCCCATTACTACTATCTCATTTCCTTTTGAATGCTTGGTCATCTGTTCCAGGAAGGCATCATCTATGTCCTCAGTTTGGCTTGGGGATCTATAGTAAGCTCCCACAATGAGATCACTGTTATTTTTCTCTCCCTTAATTTTGACCCAGATACTCTCAATTTGGCTTTGAAGTTTTAAATCATGGATCTCTTCACAGGTATACACATCCCTGACATATAATGCCACTCCTCCTCCTTTCCTGTTTGGTCTATTTCTCTGAAATAGATTGTATCCCTCTATTACTACATTCCAATCATGAGACTCATCCCACCAGGTTTCAGTGATGCCTATTATGTCGTATTTAGTTTGCTGTACCAAGAGCTCAAGTTCATCTTGTTTATTTCCCATGCTCTGTGCATTTGTATACAGACATTGAAAACCATTGATCATTCCCCCTAGTCTCCTACTTAAGGATTTTTTCCTCCCACCACTAGGTCTGTGTGCTGTTTGCTCCATTTGGTCCTTGACTTTTGGATGATCATCTTCAGCATTTGATAGACTCCTACCTTCAGGACCACTGTCTCCCTCCCCCACATAAGTCAGTTTAAAGCCCTCCTGATGAGGTTTTTGAGATTGTTGGCAAAAACATTCCTCCCAACCCTTGTGAGGTGCAGCCCATCACTTGCCAGAAGTCCATCTTCAAGAAACTGCAGGCCGTGATCTAAGAATCCAAACCTTTCCTGCCGGCACCATTTGCGAAGCCAGTTGTTCACTTCTCCTATTTTCCCCTCTCTTCCTGGGCCACGGCGTTCAACTGGGAGGACAGATGAGATGACAATTTGTGCATTTAATTGCTTCAGCTTCCTGCCCAGAGCCTCATAATCACTTTTGATCTTCTGGAGGCTATGGCTTGCGGTGTCATTGGTTCCCACATGGACTAAAAGGAAGGGGTTTTTATCCGTAGGTTTTATTATTCCTTGCAGCCGTTCTGTAACATCATGGATCTTGGCCCCGGGGAGACAGCATACCTCTCGAGACATCTTGTCAGGCCCACAGATCACTGCTTCGGTACCCCTCAGTAGGGAATCCCCTATCACCACTACACGCCTCCTCTTAGGCTTGGTCGGGATTCTTACACGTGCTGTCCCTTCCAAGGTCGCCTGCACATTCCCGGAGGACTGACTATGCTGCTCGTCTTCATATACCTCATCAACTGTGATGAGGGAGAGATCTTCCAATGGAGTCTGGTCTTCACTGAGGTGCTACAGCACCTCAGTGCCTTTCTCCAGGGCTGTTTTCAAAATGAGTGGCTGTACAGTTCTTCCCTTCCTCCTCATTTTTCTGATTTGGCACTGTGCACTTTGAAGCCTGCAGCCAAAAAACATGATACTTCTGTGCTTCTTTAGCCCAGTAGACACTCCTGTCTTTTCTTGTGGCAGATTTCTTCCACTTCCTTGATTTTTAGATTTCTTTGAAGATGAAGCAAGCACTGACCTTACAAGCCAGGCAAACCTATTATGCAGACAGTACGTGGAGAGACATTTTTTTACCCCAGGGTAACCCCCCCCTCCCAAAATCCTAATATTTTTTTCTTCGACTTTTTATTGTGTAGGTGTTTTGCGCTCATAGAAAGCAGCACACTGGAACAAACAAGAGAAGAGACTGAGACAGAAAAGATGACTCATTTGGAGAGTTTAGTGGAATTAGGTTTGTCCTCAACTTTCAGCACAATTCTCACACAGTGTTCGAAAGAGATATTTAAGGTATGTGTCACCAAGAGTAGGAAAAGTGTTCAATTTCTTTGCCTCACCTTTTTTTTTCTTTTTTGGTAAAAGCTTGTGAAACTGTAGATGGTTTCAAAATTCTTTTTTCCCCTTTCCCTGTTCTGTGTTTAGGCAAGGAAGTACATTAAAAGGCTACGGTAGATGTTCGTTTGCTTAACCTGCAATCATAAAGCACTGTAAAACTGTAGCACACAATTAAAGCAGAATATACAATATGGGTTCCCAATATCTACTTGGACATGCTTAGTGGGGACAGAGGGTGGGTTACTTCGCTATTTAAAATGGCACGGCCTCATGCTGTACCGCAAACTGCTTCTGAAACGTGTGTCAGTTTCAAAAGAGGCATACCAAGCGGCAAGGAAGGAGAATGACTGTTTGAGACATACAAGCCAAAAGCCCCCTTGGACATTCAGAATTAATAGCATAGTTCTTCAGATCTGTGCTGATGTTGTTCTCTATGCCAAGAGCGGACTTTGTGATGTCACAACTCCATGATATATTTTGGTTTCTTTTAAAGCTTGATGTTAAGGACCTAGTTCCATTAAGATGATAAACCTGCACCTGGGCTGTAGAACCTTCTTCCTTTGTGACATTTCGGGTTTGGAGGGAATGTTTTTGTATGGAGGAAATGCATTCATTTGAGCTCTCACCTGCAATCTGAAGTGGTATAACCCGGGCACAGGATTATCACCTTAGTGGAAACTAGGACAAGGAAATGCCTGCTTCCTTCTGACTTAAATAACATCTAGAACATGGGTAGGCAAACTATATATATCTGCCCATGAAGCGATGTTTCCTAACTGGATGATTGAATTGCACTTTTTCTTTTGTGCGTTTCTCTTAGGTTGCCTTGGAGAAGGTTTTCAATTTTGCTGTTTCGAATATATTTGAGACGAGAGTGGCAGGACGGATGGTGGCTGACATGTGCCGAGCTGCCGTGAAAGTGAGACCTTATTCTTTCCCTCCTCTCAGCCTTTCCTGGTTGAGATGCAAACCAAGGAGTAACCTTAGCTGCTCTGTTTTTGATGGCCCTGGGAATATTTGCCAGTTCTGCTCTCTGTGCTTGTGGGCCTTAAATTGCACATTATCTTACCCAGCCATTCATGCCTTCCAGAATCAAGGCCAGTAATCAGAGGCAGATTTCTAATTATTGCTGTAGGGTGCTCATTATCTTTAAAGCATACGAACTTCCATGCTTGCAAAGAGATCTTAATGCAGAACTTGATTCTTTGTGACATTTCAGTGCTGTCCTGAGGAGTCTTTGAAGCTCTTTGTACCCCATTGCTGCAGTGTTGTAACACATCTTACTCTCAGTAAGTTTCAATGATTTTACATTGTTTTGTGACTGGCTTGTGTTTGACTGTGTGTGTCTGCCTGTTTATAATGTGGTGTTTTTTTTTATTTATTTAAAACTTACTGCTATCTGGAGGATATTTTGCATGTTTATATTTCACTGTTTCCCCAAGCTGCTCAGGGCAACATAAATGGCTCCACCTGCTATTTTTATTATCACGACAACCCCTGTTGTAAGCAGGTGAGGATTCGAAATCTCCAGTGGCCCGTGCTCACCCAGTGATCCAGGTGACCCACTGGGATTTTTAACATAGATCTCCCCATTTCAAATCCAGCACTCTAACCACACCTGCACTCTGGCATCATTTACTTCATGTTTTCATGTGTAATTCCTTCCTAACTGCCCTGGGATCTAGTGATGAAGGGTAGTATATAAATAAAAGAAATATGGTAAATACTGAACTAATTCCAGAATATAAGCTGAGTGTGACTGTAGCTAAAGCCAAAAAAGGGTCCTCACACCTTTTTTTTTTTAAAAAGATAGCAGATTATTGGATGCTGCTTCTTGTTCCTGCCTTACTGGCTTGCAAAGCGAGCATGGTGGGACCTGTTCTTTTGACGCACTTCATTTGTTTCAGTGTCAAAGCAGCATCTGGGCAAGGAGGAGATTCGGATAAGCTGTTCCGCACTTCTTGCCTCAAACCCTTATCTTTGCTTCACAGCGCTCCTGTTGTGTGTGCACTACATGGCAGCAAACGTGTTTATCACTCAGTTTGTATGCTGGAGAAAGCTGCAGCCGTTCCCAGTTCCTTAATTCATGTGCCCATTCCGTCACGGTATCCCGTTGCGCCAGAAGCGGTTTAGTCATGCTGGCCGCATGACCCGGGAAGCTGTCTGTGGACAAACGTTGGCTCCCTCGGCCTGAAATCGAGATGAGTGCCGCAACCCTGTAGTCGCCTTTGACTGTAGGGCCTTCTCGGTAGTGGCACCCACCCTGTGGAACGCCCTTCCACCAGATGTCAAAGAGAAAAACAACTACCAGACTTTTAGAAGACATCTGAAGGCAGCCCTGTTTAGGGAGGCTTTTAATGTTTAATAGATTACTGCATTTTAATGTTCTGTTGGAAGCCACCCAGAGTGGCTGGGGAAACCCAGCCAGATGGGCGGGGTATAAATAAATAAATTATTATTATTATTATTATTATTATTATTATTATTACTGGACTTAACCGTCCAGGGGTCCTTTACCTTTTTACGTCTTAATACACAGTAGGAAACACGCTAGACACAAGTGCTTTGAAAGCCATTTCACACAGTCTTCAGAGGCAAACCTGGCATTACAACCGAGTATACCTTTGACACAGGGTTGCAGCCAATCTTGGTCCTAGGACAAGTGTACTGGTGTGCTACATGTACACGTGAGCACATGTTTGTTGCATTCATAAGCAACAGTTTTTGAGTAGTCCTTAGATTCATTCCCCCCCACCCCACCCGCCTTCTGGGCAGTAGAAGAGGGAGACTGAACCTAATGGGTCTGGGCGGGAATGCATCTGTTAGAGGGCTTTGTAGGAAAGAGAGACTTCAGTACACAAATTAAAACCAAAGCTACCCACACAGAGCCTTTGCCCAAAACAACCATGAGCTTTGCCAGCAACACTGTTAGAGCATCTAAGCCCCTGAAGTGCCGGCACTATTTTGTCTTTTGTCTAATCACTAATACTTCAGGTGAGTGCCATTGTGGAAGACAACTGGGAGCAGGAAAGGGTTCCTTTGACTGGGTTTGTTCGGTTTCTAATGTTTGAGTTGCCATTGTGGTGCCTGCAGGCACAGTGGTTCCCTCGATGACTTCACCTGATGTCCGTGAATCCTGTCACCGTCCCCTTTGTTATGGGGCGATGAGTGTGGTTACCTCTCCCCCTCACCGCAGAAAGTTCATTTTGCTGGAGGAGGAAGTTGGGGGAGAAGCTCCTTCTTTTGCTTTTCTAGGCTCAGATCAGTACCTAAGCAGAATGCGGAGGGGCTGAGAAAGTAGGGAGGGAAAGGGATCTGGGAGACAGGGGGGAGGAAAACCGGGGTGGGTGGGATGAGGCGTTGGAAGTGTGGTGCCGCAGGAGTCACGAAAGGAATTGCTTGTATGCCAGAGAGAAAGTTACTACACATGCCGGATCCAGTGAAATGGATCCTTTTGAAAATTTGTGAGGGGTTTTCTGCACACCCACCCGCCCTGGCAATTCAAATCACAGATCACATCGGCCTTCATTGACTGAACTGTAAAAAATAATAACCACAAATTTGGTGCTTTCCAGTGTTGCTAGTTTGTTCAAAAACATTGATTCAAGGCGTAGAACCTTATGTATAGCTATAATTTCTACAAGAGATCCCCTTAAAACCACCATCACGTGTGTTGCCTTTGCACCCACATCTCTGTTATGTGATTGGTTGGTGGGATTCTTTCCATCCTGTGCTAAAACCAGGAATATGCATTTTATTTATTTATTTATTTATTTATTTATTTATTTATTTATTTATTTAAAAAGCTTGTTATGTTGACCATAAGAAATTGGTGATGAAAGTGGAGTAACATTAGGACTTAATGCTTTTCTTTTCTAGATGATGATGTCTTGCGTGATGAAGAGTTAGATAAAGAGCTCCTCTGGAACCTTCAACTTCTGTCGGAGGTATTATGGAGAATGCTACTTTTAATGCTTTATTTTTCAACTGTGTACTTGATCCATACTTCGTTTCGGTAAAAAAAATCGAGAACTTTTAATTAAACAAACGCTTTTCTATGCAGAACCTTCTATGTGATGTATACACAGGGAGAAGTCTGTGAGCATTGTGACTGAGAATAAACTGTCTAGACAGAGTGGAAGGCGTTGTGTCAGATTACCCCAGTGCAGTGCCTGCTGTCCTGTTTTGAGCAGTGAAAGCTAGATCCTTATTTTATCCTGAAGGACGAGCGGGGAGACAAAAGCTTCCCTATCAAGGTTGCAGCTGCAAGGCTTTAAGTGGGAAAACAGCAGCTGCAGCATTGAATCATAGAATCATAGAGTTGGAAGAGACCACAAGGGCCATCCAGTCCAACCCCCTGCCAAGCAGGAAACACCATCAAAGCATTCCTGACAGGTGGCTGTCAAGCCTCTGCTTAAAGACCTCCAAAGAAGGAGACTCCACCACACTCCTTGGCAGCAAATTCCACTGCCTAACAGCTCTTACTGTCAGGAAATTCTTTCTAATGTTTAGGTGGAATCTTCTTTCTTGTAGTTTGAATCCATTGCTCCGTGTCCGCTTCTCTGGAGCAGCAGAAAACAACCTTTCTCCCTCCTCTATATGACATCCTTTTATATATTTGAATATATTATATATATTGCTCCCAGATGTTCATCCTGTGGGGAACATAATGGCACATGAAAATTTTTCATTACCACACCCTTTTCCTTCAGCCCATTGCGACGGATTTCCTTTGGAAATTCACTTTCTTCTTCTTCACCTTTATATCCAACCGTTAAACCGAGATGCTCAAAATGACATACATGCAGTTTGCAGGTGCGGTTGTCCTGCTTTAGCCAAAGCTAGCAGTCCTAAGTTCACTCACAAGGGCAATCCAAAAGGCAAGGTCTGGCCAGGGTCTGAAGTCAAATTCTTGGGGCAATGCAAAAGCCAAGTTCCAGGAGCAGTTCTAGGTGCTGCAAGGGGTGTCTGAGAGTCAGACAGATTCAGTTAAGAGCAAAGTGCTCCAATAAAGTCGGGCAAAACTTGCAATGGGAAGATTTGGTGGGGCTGGGTTGGTACCTGGGTCCTATTTAGAGTAGCTGCGGCACTCAAAATGCAAAAGATGCATTGATTTTCTCTTCCAGAGCTATCATTCCTGTGTGTCGCGTTCCTAGTTTGTTGATGATATATTTAATTTCCGATGTTTCAACTCTTTGGCTAGATCACTCGTGTGGATGGGAAGAAGTTGCTGCCGTACAGGGAGCAGCTTTTGAAGATTCTACAGCGAACCCTCCATTTAACCTGTAAGCAGGGTTACATTCTGTCTTGTAACCTACTGCACCACCTTCTTCGTTCTGCTACACTTATCTACCCCACAGAATACTGCAGTGTGCCAGGTGGCTTTGACAAGCCTCTTTCTGAATACTTTCCTATCAAGGCAAGGATTTTAACTTACTTAGGATTAGAGAATTCCCCTTCCCCCCACCTGTCTCTCTTTCTCTTTCTCTCAAAAAAATTCTAAACTATTATTTTATTTGTGTTTATTTGAGGATTCACCTAACCCCCCAGCAGCTATGGAAAGTGTAATTGAAAGATGCAGTGCCAATCTTTAACAGAAATTTTACGTTTATGCTTTTGCTCCCTTTAGCACATGCCACCTCAAGGGAATGGGCATTTTAACACACCAAAAAAATTGTCTCTAGAAGTGAAAGCTTAATGTTAAATGCATTGTCGATCAGCTCATTATCTAGGGGCTGCCTCAAATGATGTCTCTGCACTGTTCTCCACAATGTGTGAAAAGGATGCAACTTCTTTTACTGCGTGTGTGCCAGTTCTCCATTGAAGTTATATGCAGCATACTGTCGATCAAAGATTTCTTCTTGTGTATTGTATGGTACTCTGCAGTACAGTCGTACCTTGGAAGTTGAACGCCTTGTGAGACGAACGTTTGCGAGAGCCAGTGTGGTGTAGTGGTTAAGAGCGGTAGACTCGTAATCTGGGGAACTGGGTTCGCGTCTCCGCTCCTCCACATGCAGCTGCTGGGTGACCTTGGACTAGTCCCACTTCTCTGAAGTCTCTCAGCCCCACTCACCTCACAGAGTGTTTGTTGTGGGGGAGGAAGGGAAAGGAGAATGTTAGCCACTTTGAGACTCCTTCGGGTAGTGATAAAGTGGGATATCAAATCCAAACTCTTCTTCTTCTTCTTCTTTGGCTCCCGAATGCCGTAAACCCAGAAATGATTGTCCCGGTTTAGGAACGTTCTTTGGAACCTGAACCTCTGTTGCGGCTTCCGCAGCTTCCGATGGGCTGCAGGAACTTCCTGCAGTCATTCGGAAGCTGCACCTTGGTTCCCGAACGTTTTGGAAGTCGAGCTGACTTCCGGAACGGATTCCGTTCAACTTCCGAGTTACGACTGTTTACATAAAGTGTACCTATTGGTCTTGTAACATGTGAAGCTGCTTGGAGCTCCCAATTTCACACACAACTTTAGGGTGCAAATCAAAAGCTGGCTCCGGTTAATTTTCACCGATTCAAGCGATACCTTTTGTCCATCAGTCCAGATCATTCCTAGGCATGTGTAATGTAATCAGTATAGACAGGAGCAGTTTTCACCATTATGTTGGCATCGTTCCCGGCATGATTTTACACGCTGCCAGTGTGAGTTGCATGTCCAAAGATGGTTAGGACTGCTTGTCAGTACAAAAACATAGGGCAAACCTGCTTACTGTGTTAGGCCACAGTGGGTTCATGGCAGCTGACTCTGAAATGATCTCCCACGTCCATCAACTTTAGCCGTTGGTGGTTATTTTGTACAGTCCTAATATGCCTGTTATATTTGATACTTCTTTTGTGGAAAAATGGTTGACGCCCAAGGAAAAAACAGTGAAGCATGATATTAAAACACACAAGAATAATAAATCAGAATGTAGTGACAGCAACATTAGCTCTCATTGGAACTAAAAACAGGTGGCAATAAGTTACTGTTTTTAATATGTGGGCAGTAACAGTGTTGTCAACTAGGCAGTAGTGTTTAAGAAAAATAATTTATGCTACCTTGGAGTGGCTGAAACCTGGCAATTGAGGGGCCTGCTTTGCCTCTTGAAAAGTCTGTGTAAAAGGAGCAACTCAAGGACTGGTTGCCTGCCTTTTGGCCCTTGACGAAAACGGCACTATTTATTTGTTTATGCCCCACCCTTTTCCCTGATGGGACTCAAGGTGACTCACATATAAAAATGAGAGCCAGTAAAATAATAGAAAAAGCAATAATTAAAAGCAATTAAACATTGTTAGAAGTAAAACCACATACATAGATAGAATCTATAAAAATCATATGAATAATTACAATAAAAGCAGTTTAAAAGCAGTCAGTTCCCAAAAGCGTAATGGAACAAAAAAGGATTCATCTGCTGGTGGGAGGAACACAAGGAGGGAGCCAGTCTTTTCTGGAGAGGCAGTTCCAAAGTCTGGGATGTTAACCCTTATTCTGGCTGGAACATGTCCTTGAACTCTGATCATGCCTCTTGCTTGTTTATATGGGAGGTGGAGCCTACTATACAAAGGTAACATTTAAATTATTAGCTCCACCCAGTTTTGCCTATGGTCCCACCCACCACTTGCATGTGGCCATTGGAAGGCTGTCCAGAAGGGATTGTGGCCCCCTGGTTGCTAGTGAGCTTTATTTTCAAAATTTGCTGCAAGGCTCTCCTCTCAGTTATCCCAAACTGTTACCTTCTAAGATATTTGTGTGTGTGATGCATTGCTCTTGCCCAGGGCACGTGGTGCCAACCCTCTTTTGTCTATAGTAAATATTACCCTCATGTGTAACATGTGATATGTTTACCATTCTCACTAATTGCGAAATGTGCACTCTTCTCTTGTGTTTACAGGACTGGGGGAAGCCTGGGGATCTATGGAAACTTGACATCCAATGGCATGTTCCTTCAGCCGAAGAGATTGCTTTTTCCTTTGAGTTGCTGGATTCTTTTCTGCAGCCGGAACTTGACAAGCTAGGAAGCTATGCAGATGGAAATCTTGAAATGTCCAGGTTAGTAGAAGTGTATCTGGTGGTTGGGTTTTTCCTCAAGAGTTTAACAGACAGGCACATTTTGGGTTGGCAATATTTACACAGGTAGACTGGCTGCCAGCTTGCGGAGGGGCTTGGTGGGTGTTCTTCAAACACGATGTGGTTGCAAACACATCTTTATTGCGCAGTTCAGCCAATTCAGCTTCTTGGCATATGTGCTTATCTGTTGTGTGAATGTGTTTCGCTTTGATTCTTGAAGATTTTGGTTTGCCGAAGTCCTCCTGGTGACTTTGTAGTTGAGATTAGAACTTCCCAGTTCACACGCTACATTTGTACCTGCATATCAAAAATGTAGCGTGTGAAATGCCTTCCTGTAATGAATTGTGTGTGGCTCCCGGTTTGAACTGGAGCGTTCCCAACTGCCACATAATGGGTTCACACAAGGACTTCCACTTAAAGAACGAAACTTCCCCTCTGCCCCCTGCACTCCCCACCCCAAAATCTGTTCTGCATAAGTTCTATCATAGGATGACTTTGTTAGATGCAACCCTATATAGGGAGCTAGTGTGGTTTAGTGCAAATATACCTGTCCAGGTAAATGAGATCCAGGTTCTAATCTCTGCTCAATCATGAAGCTTGCTAGTTCTTAGTTGATTTAAATCAAGTTTCCTGTTTATGCTACTTTGTGTATTTTCTCAACAAAGCTTACGCTCTAAGTAACTAAAGGTGGGAAACCTCTGAGCAGTGGGCCAGATGTGGCCCTCAGGGCATCCCTATCCCCTGCTTGCCCGGCCCTCCAGTGTGGCAATTGGGCTTGAGAACCGCCTCCCTTGGAGTCAGTGGGACAATATTTTCAAGCTAGTTGTGGCAGGTTCAGAGTGGTGTTGCATCTGGAGGGGGAAGGGTTAACACAATTCTCCCGTCAGGGCTGGAGTCGGATGCAGGTGAGCATGAAGAGGGAGAGAGCCAGTTGTCAGTGAAGCTACGGTAACTTTTTATTAAAGGAAACGGATCTGCAACTCGGCGACCCTTCCCAGTATAATAATAAAATAATAATAATAATAATAATAATAATAATAATAATAATAATTTATTATTTGTACCCCGCCCATCTGGCCGGGTCCCCCCAGCCACTCTGGGTGGCTTCCAACAAACATTAAAATACATCAAAATGTCACAGATTAAAAACTCCCTAAACAGGGCTGCCTTCAGGTATTTTCTAAATGTCCTGTAGTTGTTTATCTCTTTGACCTCTGATGGGAGGGCGTTCCACAGGGCGGGCGCCACTACCGAGAAGGCCCTCTGCCCCTTTGGAGCAGTTGCCAGGAATGAAGGTCCTTGCCTTCCACACCTCTCTAAGGCTCCTCCTTGCCCGGATGTTTCCCAAGCTGTATTAAACCACATTTGCACACCTCTGGCTTCTGTTCTGCCCTCCTGATTATTCCATGCATTCTTTGAGTGGCGTGGGGTGGAGTGGCGAACTTGTTGCAGCAGTTGAAATATAATTTTTTTTAAAAAAAATAAATTGTCCAGTAGCACCTTAGAGACCAACTAAGTTTGTTCTTGGTATAAGCTTTCATGTGCATGCACACTTCTTCAGATACACTGAAACAGAAGTCACCAGACCCTTATATATAGTGGGAGGGTGGGGTGGGGTTTTTCTCAGAAGGGTAGTAGGAGATGGGTGATTGACTAAATGGGTATGGTAAACCTGTTGATGACTGTTAGTGACTGTAATTAGTCCTACAGGAAAAAGCAAGGGATAGTATGCAGATGATTAGCATATGTAATGAGACAGGAATTACATTGAATTGAAGTTGCTGAATTACAACTTATCACTAAACTGCAAATTATGGAGAGACCTGGTCTTAATAGAGATATTGGATTCCTGTCTCATTTACCATACCCATTGAGTCAATTACCCATCTCCTACTAACCTCCTGAGAAAAACCCCACCCCACCCTCCTACTACCAACCTCTGGATGCAAACGGGATCTGTTCCGGAGCCCTGTTCGCATCATGAAAAACACGTAACATGAAGCGCCAAATCTGCGCATGCGTATGACGTCATTTTGCGCTTCTGCGTCTGTGCGAACCGCCGAACCCGGAAGTAACCCATTCCGGTACTTTCGGGTTTGGCCCGTTCGTAACCCGCTCCTAACGTGACCTGCAGCGAACGCAACACGAGGTATGACTGTATATATAAGGGTCTGGTGACTTCTGTTTCAGTGTATCTGAAGAAGTGTGCATGCACACGAAAGCTTATACCCAGAACAAACTTAGTTGATCTCTAAGGTGCTACTGGACTATTTATTATTATTTTTTATGTATTTCGACTGCGTCAGACCAACACGGCTACCTACCTGAATCTTGTTGCAGCAGGAGAGGGAGACTCCCTGGATCCTTCAGCAGCCTCTTGAACCCCCTCCCCCCCCTGCTTCAACCTTGAGGTCTGAACTGCTCCCTGTCTCAGGCTCTTCCTGCTCTCTAGACCCTGTTGCTCCTCCAGCATTCGGCACCTTCTCCCAATCTTCTCCTCTGTGTCCCCTCATCTCTCCCCTGGCTCTGAGCCTTCCTCCCCTGGGGTTTCCCCAGCACGCGCCTCTCACCACTCCTCTGTATCCTGCCAGTCCCTGCGCTGCAGTCTCCTTGGGAGATCACACAACCCTCCAGCAACTTAAGTTTGAAAATTCTCCAATGCTCTTTTAAAATCCAATTGTTGCTGGGGTGTGTGGTTTGTGTGTGCGCTTCAGATCTGGGAGATTATGCAGTCTGTATCTGCAATAGTCACATTTTCCAGACTTTTGGGATTCAGGAATTGCGTGATTACCCAAGAGTACCCTCTAGTGGGCATGTCAGCAAATAACCCTCTCTCCACCTAAAACTAGGTTTGCTTACCTTAAATATTGAAATACATTTAACGTTTGCTTTCAGAGATGATGTGCAGCAGTGTCTTTCTATAGTACACAATTGCCTGATCGGGTCCGGGAACATTCTGCCACCTCTGAAAGGAAACAGAGTAGATCACCTGTAAGTAAACTTTGTTTTGCAGAGGTAAAACATACGTAGAGTGGCCTAGAGAACAAATCACAGGCTGGTACTTGTCACAAAGGATTGTGTAAAACTTGTATTAAAATTTGCCAACCTGGAGTCATATGTACTCAAAACGCCCAATACATCCTATAGTGACTAATCAGAGAGAGAGAGTGTGTCATAGTGTTTTTAAGCTCTGCTTTTCATTAGCAAGTTCTTTTCGCACTGGGTGCTGGAAAACTTTCTCCTCACCAAAGCCACTGAATAACTGATGGTGCAGTCTATACATAGAACCCTAGAGTTGAAAGGAATTCCTGAGAATCATCTAGACTAGGGATGTCCAACCAGTAGATTGCGATCTACCGGTAGATCATGGTAGATTGCAGGATCCTTATCGTATAAAAAATTTACAAGGAAAAGGCTAAAAAACTGTGCAATCCTTCCCCAAAAAAGCTCAACAACTCTGGGCACTTCCTTCTCCCTCCAATGACAATGCCAGATCACTGCCAGTTTTTTTTGTACTGGGAGTAGATCACAGTCTCTTTGGAGTTGGACATGCCTGATCTAGACCAATCCCCTGCAGTGCAGGAATATGCAGCTGTCCCATACTGTGATCAATCCTGCAACCTTGGTATTATCAGCACCATGCTCTAAGCAACTGAGCTCTTGCTCCTGCCTGCTCAGAAGTAAGCTGTATTGAGTTCAGTGGGACTTACTCCCAAGTAAGTGGGCATAGGATTGCAATGTACAGTCGTACCTTGGTTTTTTGAACAGCTTAGTTCTTGAATGTTTTGGTTCCCGAATCTGCAAACCCGGAAGTGACTGTTCCAGTTTGCGAACTATTTTTGGAAGCCGAACGTCCGATGGAGCTTTCGGGGCTTCCGATTGGCTGCAGGAACTTCCTGCAGCCAATCGGAAGCCGTGCTTTGCTTTCCGAACGTTTTGGAAGTTGAACGGACTTCCGGAACGGATTCCGTTCGACTTCCAAGGTACTGTATTTTCCTGCGTATAAGACTACTTTTTAACCCAGGAAAATCTTCTCAAAAGTCGGGGGTCGTCTTATACGCCGGGTCGTATTTCTTATACGGCGAGTATATCCCAAACTCTATATTTTAACTGGAAAAGTTGGGGGTCGTCTTATACGCCCAGTCGTCTTATACGCCGGAAAATACGGTACATTGTTTTCTCGTAAAGAAATAATGCCTCCTGCACTTAGTTTTTTGAAATGTGTCTGTTTTGTAGTTGCTATCTCAGGGAATTTGAAGGATATAGTGATGTCTGTGCTACACAAATTTTCATCTGTCCACTCACTGAGCTGTGGCAGGTAATCAGTAATAGACCCGTAGCAAGCTAAGAGGGAAAAGCTTCTCATGTGGAAGAAAACTTTCTCATAAAGGTGCTGCTATAATTTCCTTATTTAGCACATTGCCATAGACCTAAACTGGTCAAACATCTCACCAAAATACCATTTGTGGGAATCATTGGTTTTTAAATGCATTTATAAACTGCTTTTTATGTATTATTTTAAGGCTTGTTTATAAAAAATAGAAACATAAAGTAAAATTTAAAAATGCAAACAAAACAAGCAACAGATGAATACTAATTAAAAGTGTTACCAAACTGGTGTCTATCCAAGTTTTTTGTGCTGTCTCTTGGACTCCCAAGGTGGCTCACGAGCATTAAAAACAATAAAACATACAAGAATCCCAGCAACTGCAGCCTGGCCTGGCCTCTCTGTCCTTGCCAGCTTTCTTAAGGCTTTTATTCAATTACAGAAAATCATAGTAGCAGCTGTTCTTAGCATTCATAAATGTTAACAATAACTAAACGCGTTTGGGAAAGTGCATCAGATGTTTTGTTTCAACGGTGCGGATGCATTGTATGTCCTGCAGGGTACCAAGCCTAGTGTCTTTAGAAGAGATCAAACTCTATACTGGTGTTGACTATGGTAAGTTGGTTCCATATTTTGCATTTTGTGTTGCGTACCAGTACAAAAACTAATCGGCCTGAATTACTCCAGTATTTGGGACACCTCGATGTACGTGTGTGGCGTTATATCAGACACTGAAAAGGATGGGGAAGTTCCTGTTTACATACCAGGGATATGTGTGCACTGGAGATAGTGTGTGTGTGTAAATATATGCCTAATGAACATAGGTCGGCACATATGTGTGCCTATGAATCCTTTTGTGCCCTCCATCTAGTAGTGTTCGGTGCAATCTGCCTTTGTGTTTATTTTGGCATGTCTGGTTTCCAGTGACCTGCACCTTGCAGCATCATGTAACGTAGAGCATAAACACTCTAAGTAACGACTGGTCTTACCTTGTCTAGATTTGTCAAGAGCGAATTACAGGGAATCCATCAGCAACATCACAAGGAAACTGCTGCGTAAGTGCTTTTTTAGTCATTTCTTTTTGTCCTCCTGCACCGTTACTATTGCTTAAGGTTTGTAGTTCACTGCAGATTTTTAATTTTGGCGATGGAAGTGGAAGCATAATAAACAGTCAGTCACGATTTATGCTTGCTCCCATTCTTATACAAAGCATTTGAGCTTAAATAAAGTGTCCAGTAGTGTATGAACTAACACTTTTAAGTTGTCCTACTGAGTTGGATTTTCCTCTCTACCATGATAGATTATATACTTGACCATTCGGAGGATGATACAAAGTCTTTGTTTCTCATCATAAAGGTAAAGCCCATAACGTCTGGCATGTTTTCTGACATTTTAAGCTGGCTGGGTGGATTTGCTCTATGTAATGCAAATTCTTGTTTTGCAGATCATTGGGGACCTTTTACATTTCCAAGGGTCACACAAGCATGAGTTTGATTCGCGGTGGAAAAGCTTCAACTTGGTGAAAAAATCAATGGAGAACAGGGTTTGTATTTTAGCCTATCTAAACCTAAGTGGCATTTCTGAAGCGTTCAGGAAGAAATTATGGGCTGCATAGGACCTTAACTTAATATTCATTGTTTATGAAGCAAATTGTAGGTACTTTTTTCAGCACTAACACCCACCCCCTCCGATATTCAGGAAAATACCCTAGCAGTTCACGTTGTTGAAAGAAACGTATTCATACTAATGTCAGGATGTTATCATACAATCTTTTAGAATAAATGAACCACATTCAGAAGTCAGGGGAGCAGTGGGGGGTGGGGTAAGAATATAGTAGCTGTGCAATAGTTATACTTGGCTCTGTTCAAGAGAATAGGTGTAGGAACTTCCGAGAGAAAAGCTACAGCATGGAAGCCCAGATTACAGACAGATTCCCAAGACACCTTTTGTGGAATGATAAAATCAATGTGAAGGGATGTCAGGGGGTTTTTTTTATGCATGTAGATTCCCACTTTGGGGCATTCACAAAAAAGTACCGTATTTTTCCCGTCTATAGGACGCCCCCATGTATAAGACCCCCCCCCCTATTTTAGGGGATTCAATTTTAGGGAAATGAGGGGAAATGGCCCAAAGTTGTTGAGCCTCTCCCCCCATGCAGCTGCGGGCAGGAAACACTTCCTAGATTGTTTTCCGCACACAGCGGCATCAGGGGAGTTTGCGCTCCCGCCAGCCATTGCGCTCCGATGCCGGCACGCGCGGGAAGCAATCCTGGGAGCACCCTCCACGCGCAGCAGCATCGGGGGAAGTTGCACTCCTGCCAACGAGCTGGCTGACGGTGCGCCACTTCTCCCCCCCCCCCAAACTATCCGTGTATTGGATGACCCCAGTTTTTTGACATGATTTTTGAGTAAAAAAACCTCGTCCAATACACGGAAAAATACGGTACCTTGCTATGTTGGAACGTTTTAGATAAGTGAACTGAATGACATCTTAAGCTGTAACCGGGAAACATCATGAAGTGTTTGCACAGGGCTGAACAGGGGGGGTTGTGGGACTGTAATCCATTTGAAGTCAATGCGCTGACTTTACCATGTGAACAGTGGTTGTATATATCAAAGTTCTGGTACCTTCTGGAACACCACTTAGAATAGGAGGTTGATGCTAAACTGAACAGCTGTTAATTGCACAGCTGCCAATCGCTGCAGCAGTCCCATTGTGAAGCAGGACACCGTTTTGTGAATCTGTACTCTCTGAGAAAATTTGCCCAACTGTATGCATTTGAAGGGCAGCAACGGGGGAGCGGGTGGCGCTGTGGTCTAAACCACTGAGCCTCTTGGGCTTGCTGATCAGAAGGTCGGCGGTTCGAATCGGCGTGATGGGGTGAGCTCCTGTTGCTCTGCCAGTGTTAGGACACTGTAAAGCAGCAGCTGATGATCTCACCTGCGAGTTGCCATCTTTGAATAGGGTTTTCTTTGTTGCTAATCAGTAGGAGAAACTGAGGAAGATGGACTGAGAAAATGAGGAAAAAGCAAGAAGCTGTTTCCGAACATGTATCACTGTTTTCGTGCACTTAATGGGTTTGCTTGCTTGTTTTCAGCTTCAAGGCAAAAAACAGCATATCAGAGCACTGCTGATTGACAGAGTCATGTTGCAGCACGAGGTAATGCGCCTTTCTTTACAACCAGAGTTTGCTTGTTGGTTACCTTTGACTTTGAAAAATGTTGGAGCATGTTGTTGTTTAAGCATGATCCTTACATTTATAACGTGAACACACGCAAACGCACGTATATTCTAATTTAGCCTTTTCTGTTTAGCTAAGAACACTCACGGTTGAAGGCTGTGAGTACAAAAAAGTACACCAAGACTTGATCAGGGACCTCCTGCGTTTGTCCACAAGTTCATACGGCCAGGTAAGCATATGTTGGGTCTCAATTTTCTGCAGTCAGGGTGTTGATGGGGTTGGCTTTCAAACTGGTGTTTTCAGATAATACAGTTCTGTTCTGTTTTTAGGGCAAAAACATAAGGCACTGTGTGCTAGCTTTCTTCTTGTCAATGATATTCTTTCGTTTTGGCAAAAGACTGGCCACTTTTTCAACCACTGCCATTCTCAGCAGGAGCAATCATGCCAGGTCTGTTAGGGTTTGCCATATTTCAAAAAGTAAAAACCAGGACACCCCGAAAGTTGTTGAAAAGGGGGGGGGGAGAAAGACCAGGAGATGGGCAGTCTACACAAGGCAGTTCCATTCACATGGCGTAGGGATTGCCCATCTCCTTATCTGCAGATGCTTGGCTAATGCAGGCTTCCTTAAACTCGGCCCTCCAGATGTTTTGAGACTACAATTCCCATCACCCCTGACCACTGGTCCTGCTAGCTAGGGATCATGGGAGTTGTAGGCCAAAAACACCTGGAGGGCCGAGTTTGAGGAAGCCTGGGCTAATGGCTAGTGGTTCCTGCCCCTCGTGGCATAATCCAAAGGGGGAGACTCATAAAATGCCAGGAGTCAGCCTGAAACGCAAGCAAGTGTAGAAGAACATTCATTAATTGAAATTTATAGTTCCTGTCTTCAGCTTTTGTGCAACTGTCTGTGTTTGTTGTTTCTTTAGGTCAGAAACAAAGCTCAGCATGCATTCTTCACAGCCCTGGGGACTTACAACTTCTGTTGCAGGGACATCATTCCTTTGGTTCTGGAGTTTTTGCGGCCAGATGGGCACGATGTCACCCAGCAGCAGTTTAAAGTAAGCCAGGCGCTTCTTCAGTCTCTTCGTAGGCTCCTGTTTTGTATTATGAGATGCACATATTAATGGGCTTGTGAAGTTGTGCTGGCATGATTTTGAAGTGGTGGCATGACTTGTAAGTAGCAGTATGTAGTGAATTGCAGTAATCATGAAAAACAAATGACACTAATGTCAGTGTACTGAAGACTTGCCTTCTCCCCTGAATCTAATGTGTTTCCCATGTTCTTCAGAGACTGCCATTTTATTAATACCTTCTGCAAACCCTGAGCCCAGACACCTTTCTAAATCATTGTAACATGGACTGGTTTGAATGTGGGGTGAGATGGGAGGGTAGAGTTTGTCCAGTAGAATGGGCTCAAGGAACTTAGTCTTCCTTATTTATTTAAACCCTTAGCTATGAAATGATTTAGATTGGATGTGGTAACAAATGGACTGTTTCAGTAAGGGGGAGTCATTTATTATTTTACTCTGCTGTTCAGCTGAAAATATGAAGCCCAGAGTGGCTTTCACGAGATACGATATAAAACGCCACAAAGGAAAATTGGATGACAAGGGAAACAACATGAGGAAAACAATCAATTCTTTAAAACCACATTCATTCTATTAACTGTGTTCCCTCAACTTTTTGCATTAGTTGGGGGCTTGTGGGATTGAGAGACGTGCAACTGCAAATATCTCCTCTTTTCCATTTAGTTAATTGTGAAGAAAAATGTTATCTGAGTGCAGAGCAATAGCTTAAAGGAACAAGCTTCTGCATTGTGTCTGCAGCCTTGGGAGAGTGAAGCAAGTGCTTCTAAGATGAAAGAGCTGCTTTTAAAAAGTAATGTCAGAAGCGTATGGGGTGTAATTCAGCATCGCGGTGTTACGGACATTCCGTTATGCAAACGTTGGAGCTTGCCAGATAGAATGATTCCCCTGAAACATTGTTCTGCAGATTTTCTCAAGCCCCTCCCCTCAAAAAGCCAAATTTTGTGTGTGCAGAGTGGTGGGAGCCCCGTTATGCAAGCAGAAGTCCTTGCACAGGGCTTCTGCTGATGGGGCACATTAGGAACCCCGTCCCTATTGAGTAAAGTATGCTGCATATTTACTGTTAGGTAAAATGATGCAGGATTTTTTCCTTGCCACTGCCTCATAGAATAAATCACTTAAATTAGTGTTTCTGAAATGACAACTGTATAGACGACTCTGTAGGCACCTAACAGTACACATACTTTACTGCAGTTCTTTGAAGCTATACTATCAATTCTAGGTTAATAATTGTGTCCTCAAACCTCTTTTCTGCAGGGTGCCTTGTATTGCCTTCTTGGAAACCACAGTGGGGTGTGTCTGGCAAATCTTCATGACTGGGACTGCATTGTCCAAACCTGGCCTGCAATAGTCTCTTCTGGACTTAGCAAAGCAATGTCTCTGGAAAAACCATCCATAGTCCGACTATTTGATGACCTTGCGGAGAAGATTCATCGGCAGTATGAAACAATTGGATTGGATTTTACAGTAAGCATGAAAGATCTACTTCACTAAGCAACTGTTAGGAATAACTGGATGAAGGGATTGCCAGCAGTTGCCTAATGATCCTGGAACCCAGTAGCGGGATGTGCAAGTCTTGAGGGTGGGCCACCAGGGCCAATCAAACTGGGTTCAAGGTAGTGCTTCATTCATTCTTGCTTCCAACGTTACGCTGGCAAAGTGATTGCCGTCATGAATGAAAACTGTTTGCATGCTAGGCAACCAAGTAATTTTTGTGCACAAAAATTAAGCAGCTCCCACAGGATTCATGAAACTGGGGGCTCAGGACAGTATGCCAGCAGAGAAATGTGTACCAGCCGCTCATCACAACTGATTTACCATCCAGAATAGACCCCGCACGGTTTTTGTGTTCCTGCTGGATGATTGTACTGCCAGTGGTAATGCACAAAATGGGCCAAATAGGCTTACATCTAGTGCGGGGCTTGCTATGGAATGGATGCGCTACAGTCGAGGAGCTTCCAGATCAAAGCAGCAGGCAATTGCTGCATTTTCATGGGTGACGCATCAGCAGATCTTTGTAACCCGCTCTGGGAGCCTTTTTTGGTTGAAAAGCAGAGGGAAATACCACAGGGACCCGTGAAGAGAGGCATGTGTGAGGCCCACACTTTAAACCCCTGTCTGCACTTACCATGGAACTCACAGCCCAGATACTGTGGGAAGCACATAGCTGAACACCCATGTACGTGCAGCAGTGGTGAATTGTGGAGCTACTCGGAGCAGGAAGAAGCCCTCATGACACTGTGTACACAGTCATATGAAGGATGAGCATCTCTATTTTGCTATGTGTTGGGGAGCTGCAGCTAATGACAAGGTGCCTCTACAGCAACAGAACATTTGGATGATTGTTATACAAGGCGTTTCTTGCAGGGATGTGAAAATATCGTAACTTTTAAAGCATTTGTGCAGTTATAGTTTTCAAAAAGGCCGAATTCCTTTGGGAGAGTGGAGAGGAAGATGCAGTGCACAGATACGTAGATCAGGGGTCAGCAAACTTTTTCAGCAGGGGGCCGGTCCACTGTCCCTCAGACTTTGTGGGGGGCCAGACTATATTTTTTGGGGGGTGAACAAATTCCTATGCCCCACAAATTACCCAGAGATGCATTTTAAATAAAAGGACACATTCTACTCATGTAAAAGCACGCTGATTCCCGGACCGTCTGCAGTCCAAATTTGGAAGGCGATTGGGCCGCATCCGGCCCCCGGGCCTTAGTTTGGGGACCCTTGATGTAGATGATCACAAAAAGTGAGGAATGATGCTCCAAGTAGGGGCTAGGATTACTGGGCTTTTAGAATATTCATCCAAAAGCAGTATTATTCATTTGATAGACTGAATATATATTTTTGAGAGTTTTTTATGTGGCAGTGAAGGTCTTTTGACTCCATAAAACATCACGTTTCCCTAGGGAGGGATGTCCTTGTTCTGTCTGAGACTTCATTTGCATCTCCCTTCTTTGCCAGGTTCCGGAGAAATGTGTTGAGGTCGCTGTCCTCATGCAGAAGTCGGGGGTTCTGCAGAACAACTGGACGAGTCTTAGTTCAGAGGAGCTTCAACAGGGAATTCAGCGACAGAAAGAAAGGAATGCTGAGTCCTCTCAGTAAGTGCACTGGGGCCATAGTATAATATAACACTTTATTTTACTTAACTTTGCAATGATATGTCTCAACTATTCATTTTATTTTGCAGTAAAATAAGAAAATAGCTAGAAATTTCACTTTTCCAGAATGTATATAAAGCCTCATTTGCTGTTAATCAGTCTTTGCCTCTTTTGCCTCCAAGAAAAAAACAAATCTAATGACTGTCTTGTCTATTCATGAACACTTCAACATGTCTGTCTTTGGGTTGATAGACAAACTGGAAAATGTGGTGTTCAGTTTAAATTTTTCTTGCAAGGCACCTTGTGGCAAGTCTTTCATATGCAGCGGCTGCCACAAAGAATTGTATTATTTTAGCAGGTAGCAGAAACAGAGGCGGCACGCTGCGTGTTATTAAGGTCCTAAATGTGATTAATATCGGAATTTTTCTTTTCATTTTCAGAAACTATGAAAACCTGATTAACAAACTGTTAGATTGTGTGGATCAAAGAAATCTGTAAGTATGCGTGTTTCCTTTCCAAAATGTAAATCGTGCTCTGGCTTTGAGAGACTTTTAGACAGGATTGTGAGATTATGTGATTCTTTTCCCAATCCCCATTCTAAATTCTGTGGCAGAGAAAACAGTTTTCTTTCAAGGTTTCTGTTCGTATAAAGGGGAATCAAAAGAAGATTCAGCCCATATATTTTGACACACGACAGTACCACTCCCCCACAGATCTTACGGGATCAGAGCTGAATAATGTGATAATTTAACTCAGGGATGGGGAACCCGTACCCTCCCCAAATGCTGTTGGACGCCAAACACCTACCAGCCCTAGCCAGCTTGACCAAAGGTTAGGGTTGATGGCATTTGTAGTCCTACAACATGTCATACGGTAGATCCTCTATCCCTCCTTTAGCTAACAATAAATTCTGATTGTTTTGCTCTGTAGCTACTTCTGAGTAGATTGCATTTTTGTTGTAAATTGTCTGAAGATGGATCATGTATAATAATAATAATAATTTATTATTTATACCCCGCCCATCTGGCTGGGCTTCCCCAGCCACTCTGGGCGGCTCCCAACAGAATATTAAAAACACGATAAAACATCAAACATTAAAAACTAAACAGGGCTGTACCACCTCTTGACTCTTCATGTTTTTCTTTTTTAAAAATGTCCTTATCTTGAAGTAAATCATCAACTCGTTGAAAGTCCTCGTACGTATCTCATCCCTTTTCTTTGGGCATTATAGAAGGCTGCAGAAGTGTTCACCTTTCAAATACTGTTGAAATTCTTCATCTTTGGGGGATTTGTTTTTTTTAATAATTTGGAAACTTCATGCCTTTAAGTACATTATGATAAATCGTATCTTACAATCTTACGCAGGAGTTTGGTTCCAGTGGTTCAGTGTATAAGCAAAACAGTGTATACTCAAAGCGTTGGAATTGAACCCCTGTGTGAGCATCCTGGGGCTTCCAGAACCGGCTTGCTGGCTGCAGAAGCCCTGGGATGCTCTTGCGAGATCTCGTGGAAGCATCCCAGGCCCAGTGAGATGGGGGAGCCTTGCTTCCTGAGTAAGGCCCTCCCCTCGCAACGACTCTGCATTTAATTTGAGGGATTTCAAACAGCCAGCCTTCGACTGCATATAGTTGAAATTGTGCAAGTTAAATGTGTATTATAATAATAATAATAATAATAATAATAATAATAATAATAATAATAATTTATTATTTGTGCCCCGCCCATCTGGCCGGGTCTCCCCAGCCACTCTGGGCGGCTTCCAACAAATATCAAAATACATTAAAATATCACAGATTAAAAACTTCCCTAAACAGGGCTGCCTTCAAGTATTTTCTAAAGGTCATGTAGTTGTTTATCGCTTTGACCTCTGATGGGAGGGCGTTCCACAGGGCGGGCGCCACTACCGAGAAGGCCCTCTGCCTGGTTCCCTGTAGCTTTGCTTCTCGCAGTGAGGGAACCACCAGAAGGCCCTTGGCGCTGGATCTCAGTGTCCAGGCAGAACGGTGGGGGTGGAGACACTCCGTCAGGTATACAGGACCGAGGCCATTTAGGGCTTTAAAGGTCAGCACCAACACTTTGAATTGTTGAATAAGACGCGATCGTGTGGATATTAGAATTGCATATATCTCCACTACCACACACACCACCTTAAAATTAGAGCTGTTGTAGTCCAAATGAGAGTTGGGCCTCTTGCGTGCAAACGCTGGAGTGGAGAGCTGTTAACAGTGGCTAGAGGAATTGGTTTGGCTCTAAATTGTGCTTGATAACTGCATTCATTCACTCTGTCCAAAAGGGCTATTTGATTGCATTTCCTTCCTTTCCTCCTCAGCCCCTGGAAGTTTGAGCACATTGGCGTCGGTTTTCTGTCCCTGCTGTTAAGAGACGACAGGGTGCTGCCTCCGAGAGCCATTAAATTCTTTGTGAAATGTCTCAACCACGACGCCCTAGTGGTTCGCAAGGTAAAAAAACTTGGAAATGGATTTAAATGGTTGGTTGCCAGTGCTGATTCCATTACTGTACTCTTAACCCAAAGGCAGAGCCACATGATTGCTTTCGCACATGTCAAAGTGATATTTGCCGCTGTTGTGGTGAATGAGGTTAATATGCATTTTGCTTCCATGTCCTGGGCAAAGGTCAGGCTTGCTGATTTGCCCAGTGTGCAAAGGAAACCACTTTGGATAACTAGCACCACTGACATTCCCTTTTGGACTTCCACTGCAGCCCAAAGTGAAGGCATGAATTAAAGGTAAAGGTACAGGTACCCCTGACCATTAGTTCCAGACGCGGATGACTCTGGGGTTGCGTGCTCATCTCGCTCTATAGACCGAGGGAGCCGGTGTTTGCTGATCAGCTTGCGGGTCATGTGACCAGCATGACTGAGCCACTTCTGGCAAACCAGAGCAGTGCACGGAAATGCTGTTTACGTTCCCGCCGGAGTGGTACCTATTTATCTACTTGCACTTTGACGTGCTTTCAAACTGCTAGGTTGGCAGGAGCTGGGACAGAACAACGGGAGCTCAGCCCTAGGCTCAGTGGTTTAGACCACAGTGCCACCCACGTCCCTGAAGGCATGAATTAGGCCTTAATAAATCGTTACTAAATCATGGGACACGGGTGGCGCTGTGGTCTAAACCACTGAGCCTCTTGGGCCTGCCAATGAGAAGGTCGACGGTTCGAATCCCCATGATGGGGTGAGCTCCCGTTGCTCGGTCCCTGCTCCTGCCAACCTAGCAGTTCAAATTAACGCCAAAAAAAGTGCAAGTAGATAAATAGGTACCACTCTGGCGGGGAGGTAAACGGCGTTTCTGTGCGCTGCTCTGGATTCGCCAGAATCGACTTAGTTATGCTGGCCACATGACTCGGAAGCTGTACGCCAGCTCCCTCGGCCAGTAAAGCAAGATGAGCGCCGCAACCCCAGAGTCATCTGTGACTGGACTTAACTGTCAGGGGTCCTTTACCTTTACCTTTTAAAATCGTTACATAGGCATATGCCTTACACTAGGTCAGACTAATTATACATCTAGCCTTAGTACTGTTTGCTCTAACTTACAGTGGCTTTCCAAGGTCTTAAGGAGATATCTTTTCCATCACTTGTTGCTTGGTCATTGGATGCCAGGCATTGAAACTGGAGCCTTCTATTTATGAGATTTTGTTGAAGGTTTTTCATAATGCAATAACATAAAAGAAACTAATCTAAATAAAAACAAAAACAGAGGGAAAAGAAAGCACCAAAGGAAAACCAAAAGATAGAAGAAAAGAAATGAGAGAAAATGGAAAAATAAAAAGTACTTCCAATTTTCCGTCTGTCAGTCGCATGAAAAAAATACTCAAAATATTAACTCAAGAATGGCATCCAACTGATCTGCTTTCTGTTAGGCAATATTTTTCACAATCTTCCAACCCAAATGAATCATATTAATTTACACAAAAAGTCCAAAAGGGGTTCTCCAACCTGGAGCCTTCCCCATGCAGGACACATGTTCTTCCACTGAACTCTAGTCTCTTCCTCACTGAGCCACAGGAAGCATATGGTGAACCATTAGGAGAAAATAAACGGGAAGAGTAGTGGGTCAAATTTCATGCTATGAGGGGGGAGTCCACCTTTTATGCTTGCTTTTTATGGTTACTCAAAGCTGCTGGGTGAACCAGAAAGTTTTATTTCCTTGGGATGGGATGAAAATGTGGGTGCAGATTGTTTTGGAAGGACATCAGTTCTCCCTATTGATCAACAGGCAGGAGTCCACTCTTTGTGTAGTTCTATAATATTGGGCGTGAGGAAGGCAAGGCAGCTTTCTTTTTTAAGATAGCAATGAAGCAGTTGCTTGCACTGAATTTTTAAAACGCATGAGCCGGCATAGTGTAGTGGTTAAGAGCGTGGAATCGTAATCTGGTGAACCGGGTTCGCTTTCCCGCTCCTCCACATGCAGCTGCTGGGTGACCTTGGGATAGTCACACTTCTCTGAAGTCTCTCAGCCCCACTCACCTCACAGAGTGTTTGTTGTGGGGGAGGAAGGGAAGGGAGATTTGATAGCCACTTTGAGACTCCTTAAGGGGAGTGAAAGGCGGGATATCAAGTACAAACTCTTCTTCTTTTCTTTTTCTTTTAAAAAAGATGGCGATCTCTGCTGTGGCTGGCATCCTCAAGCAGCTGAAGAGGCCTCACAAGAAGTTGTCCATCTGCCCATTCCAAATCAGTAAGTGTCCTGAACAAAAAACAGTTGCAAGCATCGAGTTGCTTTTCCCCCATGAAGTTTTTATTTAGTGTGTATATGTGAACTATGTGCTGTGTTTTAGGGGGTGGCAGATTTCAAGCTTGCAGGATCTATTTTTCTTTCTACTGGAACCCTAAGATCTATCATTCAGAGCTGGGTACAAAATGGCGGCTTGGGGATGGGTGGAGACAGTTGCATGCTTCACACATTGAATCGTACCCTAGAGCAGGGAAAGTGGGGCCAGGTAATGTAGGGCCCTCCAGAAGTTGCTGGTTATCGGAGCTTAAAATCTTTCCAAGAGATCTTTGCTGCAGGGAGTTTTGTCCCCTTTAAAGTGCCAAAGATGGAACCCTGCCGCCTTCCCAAGGTGGTAAATCTTGGTGTTCTTCAGCGACAAACAGCAAGGGTTGAGCTACTTTTCAGTAAAGCCCATGGTAATTTTGAACATTTTGATGGGCTTTTTATACTTGTGCTTGCTTTTTGTTTTAATTATTGTGATTTGAAGAAGTAAAGAGAAGTTGGGATCGTTATGCAGGTTTAGTTATTTTATTGTCATTTGAAAGCAAACTGCATGGCTTTCCTTCATATAGAAAAGGTAGATCGCCCAAGAATTGTCAGATTTCCTCTGGAAATTCATGCAAAAAGGGAAGGGTGGGGGGAAATGGTATGTACACAAATTCTTAAAACTATCTGTCTTGTTAAAAAAAAAAAAGCTGACAGTCTTATACTGTATACTTCCTTGTGATCCTCGGATGAAGGGTGGTATATAAATTTGATAAAGAAATAAAATAGTTCCAATCACAGGAACTGAATCACAGGGTCAATAATATAACAGTTGCTTTCTCTTTTTGTGTGTGTGAGCAGGTGGAGCCCCTCAGCTTCCTGAGATCAGGGCCGGCGACAGACCTGACAACCAGTGGCTGCATTATGACAGTGCAAGGTTACCAAAGACTAAAGAAGCTTGGGAGGCCTGCCGTTTCGTGGAGAAAACACACTGGGGTTACTACACCTGGCCTCGGTAAGTACTGGCTTGTTTCTCCCCCCTCCTCTGGTGAACCTGGAAGGGACTAGGGCACAGATGGGGAACCTGTAGCTCTCCACGTGTTCCATCATCACTGACCACCGGTTGTGCTAGTGGAGGCTGATGGGAGTTGGAGTTCAATGATTTGTGGAGGGCCACATGTTCCTCATTGCGGGACTTAAAGCTCCCTTGTTGCCTCTGCCAACAGCCTTGTAACTGTTGTCTTGCTGGTATAACAAACAACTGCTACTACCAGTAGTACTTACATCCAGCCCATCTGATTGAGTTGCCCCACCCCTCTGGAAGGCTTCCAACATAATAAAAACACAGCAAAACCTCAAGCATTGAAAACATCCCTATACTGGACTGCCTTCAGAAGTCTTCTAAAAGTCAAGATAGTTGTTTATTTCCTTGACATCTGATGGGAGGGCATCAGGCCCTCTGCCTGGTTCTCTGTAACTTCATTTCATGCAGTGAGGGAACCACCAGAAGACTCTTGGAACGGGACCTCAGTGTCCGGGCTAAATGATGCCGGTGGAGACGTTCCTTCTGGTATACGGCAGTATACATACTCTGCTTATTCTTGTTTTGGGGCAGCAGCGCCATTATTTCTCCAATATACCTTTTAAACATATTCAGCTCTTTGGAGTTTGATCTTATCTGTCTACCTAACACATTTTGCTACAGTGAGTTGCAGTGGGGTCTAAATTTTGATTTGGCCATGCTACCTTTTTAAAAAGAACATGTTTGCCTCCCTTTGTCATTGCTATACTGGAACAAGGGCCCAGGAAATGCTGTACCTACATTTTTTGTTCAAAAATATTGAAACTTATCTTGATTTTTTCCTCTCTCTTCACAATTCTAGAAATATGGAGATTTATGCTTCTGCTCAAGAGCAACCAAAGCTTGGGAGGAGTAGAGATGAGCTTTCAGAGGTGAATGTGATATTTTAAAACTCCACTGAAAGTATTTTCTTGGACTGATTCAAGCTTGAGCGTATATATTTATTCCTGTTGTGATTGTATATGTTTGAACAATTCCAAAGCCCAAATGTGTAATCTGGATTCCACATAGAGCCTAGGCAAAATAAGAACGCAATTAATGACTTCCCTGTACACCAAAGAACTTTTTGGTAAGCTCCATGGTTATTCTGATCGTGTTTCACGTTATCCTGCCTGCCCCCCAGCATGGTGCTTCAGTTTATAAATGAAATAGCTTGATTATTTTCCCTCATGGGAACATTAGTTAAAAGCAGCTGCTACACAGTTTCTTTTGAGTGTGTCGCACGTGTGTTTTTAACAAGAATTGCAACATAAAGCGATTCTTGCATGGACCATTATAGAATCTAATTTATGTGACCCAGTGCACATGTAAAAAGAAGTCATAAGAAATGGCTTGCCATGAATTAGTGTTACTCGTTGCCCATTTGTGCCTGACCTTCAGTTTCCTTTCCCAAACCGGAAGGAAACAAACCAGAATGCTGGCTTAGCATTACATGCAGGGCCGGCGCGTCCATTTAGGCGAAGTAGGCAATTGCCTAGGGCGCCAAAATGGAGGGGGCGCTGGCCAGCCTGCCCGCCGTCGCCGCCCCAACCAGCGGCGGAGCAAGCAAACCGCGGCGGCGGGGGGCGTCTGGCCGGCCAGGGGGCGGGGCACCGCTCCGCAACGTGCGTCATACGCAATGACGTCACGTGGCCCGCCCCCTCGCCAAAATTGCCAGCACCGGTCCTGATTACATGCAAACCAGCACTCACAGTTTGTTTCTCTCCATATAAGCGATGAGCAGCTTACCATTCAAAAAAAGTGAATGATTTCTGGCCACCCGTGGATGCCTTGGCTATTACTTTACTTCAAAGGTAGCCAACTTGGTGCTCCTTTAGATGTTATTGGACTGTATTTCCCAGCAGTCCCAGCCTGGATCACCAGTAGTCAGGGGTGATGTAGACCAAAAAATTATCTGGAGCATACCATGTTAGCTACACCTGTTTTCAGTGCACCACACTGGTTTACGAAGCATGTGGGTTGTCTTGTCAACTCAAAATTGTTGCTGAACCGAGGATGGAAAAGTTAGCAAAAGGGAAAGCATTGCTGTAGAAAGCTACACAAGGTCTTTCAGAGCTTAAGATTTAAGAGTATTTTGTCCTTGCCAGGATTCTGAAAGTCTTGCAGTTCTTCTAATGAGCATGGAAAAATGAGGCTGGTTCAAAGGTTGTCAATTGAGTTGCAGCAACTGATGTCCTGGCTCTCATTAATTTCACAGGAACCCAGATTTCTATCAGTATTTGCACAAAATGCAGCTGCTTTGAAATGAGCTGCACTCGTGAATAATGTTTCCTTTGACCCAAAATGCCTGTTTTTGGTAAGGTGTCACATATCTGAGACCATAAACTATGCAGACTCTTCCAGGACGACGGCTGACTGTTGTATGAACCAAACAAGGCCTTTTAGTTTCATTGTGCTCTTGTTTCTTTCTTTTTTTACAGGCGGAGCAGATCATTTATGATCATTTTTCTGATCCAAAATTTGTTGAGCAGTTAATCAAGTTTCTTTCTTTAGAAGACAGAAAAGGAAAGGACAAATTTAATCCTCGCAGATTTTGCCTCTTCAAGGTAACTAGTTATCTATTTCTTTGATTAATTACATCTTCTAGAAAATGATAAAATCCTTGGTGAAAAGCTCTATAATATATGACCCATGCAGTTAAACTTCTGTATTCCGCATATTGATCCAGTTTGGACAATTGAACCAAGGTCTCCTAAACCATGGTTTATGAAACTGTGAATGAGTGCCATGACCAAGTTGTCCTTAGCCCCTCTATTAAAGGGAGGTGGCGCTGTGGTCTAAACCACTGAGCCTCTTGGGCTTGCTGAGCCTCTTGGGGTGAGCTCCCGTTGCTCTGTCCCAGCTCCTGCCAACCTAGCAGATTGAAAGCACGTCAGTGCGAGTAGATAAATAGATACCACTCCAGAGGGAAGGTAAATGGCGTTTCCATGTGCTCTGGTTTCCATCACAGTGTCCCGTTGCATCAAAAGCGGTTTAGCCATGCTGGCCACATGACCCGGAAAGCTGTCTGTGGACAAACGCCAGCTCCCTCAGCCTGAAAGCAAGATGAGCGCCGCAACCCCATAGTCGCCTTTGACTGGACTTAACCTTTCAGGGGTCCTTTACCCCCACCCCCGTTTTTTTTAGCCCCTCTATTCTTCTCTTTGCTTACCTCTTTGGAGCTTATTTTCTGACTTGTATTGAACCAGAGTTTTCATTTGCGGACAACCCAGAATCTGCTGTGCTTATATTCATTGTATTGGCTTCTGTAAGACTTACATGTGGGGAGGGGGAGGACTCTACAGCCACAGCAGGTAGTCTAACTTTCCAGTGGTTTGACTTCCTTCCTGATGGCAAATTCTTTCTATTGTCTCTTGTGGCAGACGGATGCCCACTTAAAAAGAGACCCTATAAAAGTGGCAGTACTGGGTATGCTTTTGGGGAGCTTGCTTGCAAATATATTTTGAGGGAAATGTTGATAAATATAATTTCATGCACCTATCCAGGCATGTGCAAATGCAGGGGGGTTCTCTCTAATTCCGGGGGGGGGGGCACAGAACTGCAACACTTCCAATACAGCTCTCTGTTGCTTTTCTCTCATTGATGGTTTATGCATCTTTTAAAGTTAAGACCAGTACAGTGATACCTCTGGTTATGAACTTAATTTGTTCTGGAGGGCCGCACTTAACCTGAATCCGTTCTTAACCTGAGGTACCACTTTAGCTAATGGGGCCTCCCGCTGCTGTCGCGCGATTTCTGTTCTCATCCTGAAGCAAAGTTCTTAACCTGAGGTACTATTTCTGGGTTAGCGGAGTCTGTAACCGAAGTGTTTGTAACCTGAGGTGTTTGTAACCCAAGGTACCACTGTATCCTAATCTATGTCTATAGCATGCCTTATTTTATTTTTTAATACAACTTTGGAAAGTGTGCATTGTGTTAATGGATGGGAAAGTACCCCTTTTGATTATATTTTTCATGCGTTTTCTAGAATTAACACTTTGGAACAGTTAGCAGTTGTGCAAGCCCTTTTCGTAAAAGTGGTGCGTTTAAAACTAAACCATGAGTCTTGTTTTAACAGGGCTTGTTCAGAAACTTTGATGATGCCTTCTTGACTGTACTGAAACCCCACTTAGAACGTTTGGCAATAGATTCTCATGAAAGTCCCCAACGATGCATAGCTGAAATTATAGCTGGTGTGATAAGAGGATCTAAGCACTGGACATTTGAAAAGGTAGTGTGTACTTCGCTTAATTTTTGCAAAAACGAAACAGTTGCACATGCACAAGCATTACCACTTTCTCACACACCCCCGCATGTCCCCCACGCTGTCCGCCAAATATGATCCGGAGGGTTGTGGACACCCCTAGAACAGATTTAGGGAAAGTGCCATTGCGCAACCAGAGAGCCTTGTGCTGACGAAACTACTTTCTCAGTGCTTTGTTGAATGTAGCCTATATTTATTTAGGTTATTTTTTTATACTACACTTCATCATAAGTGTCACAGGGTGGTGTAGAACAAAATAAAATGCAATAATTAAAACCAGTGTACACAGAATGTAAACCTATGAAAATCCAAGCTACCTTGAATTCCTGAGGAAGAGTAGTACTGTATATAAATAATAACAGTTTTAAACTTTCAAAGAAATCATGGCTTTTTTTGAAGCCCGCTCCACACCGGTCTAAAAGTTGTACATTGATATTAATTGGTTTCTGGGATTTCCTAAATAAATACATGGGATTGCTAAAGTATATTTACCCCTTAGTATCAGAATCATGAGTAGCTGAGATTAAGAATGAACTACTGTTTATTCTCTGATCCTTTAAGGTTGGCCATTTGCCCAAAATATTAAGGATTCCGTGTTCTTGGTTTTGGGTTCCTCCAGATCTTAGGCTGCAGAGATTCTGACAGGAGCTCTATTTCAGATTTCCATTCTGGCCATTACCTTGCCACATCCTTGTAAGGAATTAAATTTGAGTTGAGTTTTTTCTTTTGTTTTTAAATTGAGACAGCTTAAACTTAAGCAGTATCTGAGCAGTATGCAAGAAAACAAAACATAAAAATACAGCAGCAGTGCTAAGAGAGAGTCCCATGTGTCATATGTAGAGGGGGGGCTCAAGGTGTTTCAGCACCTGAGATGAAATGACCTGCCACTCCCGCTGGGCAGGGGGAAAGAGGAGGTCCTTTCTGGATGCCCCCTCCCACCCGACAGTGAGGCTTTGAATCAGCTCCTCCCTTCAGGAGAAGCAGGTGCAAAGCCCCATCACACCACCTCTCATCGGGGAGGGGAGATCTCCCCTCCCTATCTGCCACCAGTCCCTCTCTGCTCCTAGAGACCAGCAGCAAAGCAGGACAGGATGCCAGCCCTTGGAGGGTACCACTTGCGACAACCGCCTTGCCTAGCCTCATTGGCCGTGCATACGTACTTCTCATGATTTCTTTGCCTGTTCTTCCTTTTTGTACAGGTAGAGAACCTCTGGAAAGTTCTGTGTCCACTTCTTAGGACAGCTTTATCCAACATAACAGTGGAAACCTACAATGATTGGGGTACCTGTATAGCAACGTCATGTGTAAGTCCTGCATATTTCCCTTTTAATTTGCTGTATCTAAAAAGAAATAAAGCGCTATAGCTCTCTGCTCTTCTTATTCCTCCATGAGGTGGGTACCAAGCCTCTTCCTTTTTATTCTGAGGTATGGGAGGAACTGTTCAGTTGTTAGGTGGATCTCTCACAGCTTGCCCTGTAGCTCAGTCGTCTTTACTTTTGCTCCCCCTTTCTCCATGCCTCTCCCCTTTGCAGTCATTTGTGTCCACTTTTTGCTCTCTGTTATCCGTCTGGTGTGCACAGGGCAAGGCTTGGACTTTGCTCTTACCTTTTCTCTTTTTTGGGGTGCTGCAAATGTGACGTGTTATGCAATCCAAGAGAAAGCCGCTATCTAATTATTGGGTATCTCTAGCTCGTCCTGTGACCATCAGGGGAAATAGTGCCTTAGTTAGACAGGAAATTACAGCTGTGGCTGCTGACTCTTAATTTTCACATGAACGTGAAAATTGGATGAAAACATACTTTTGAAGACCTGTGATTCGGCCCTCTGGCTGTTTACTCAGAAGTAAGTCTTGCTTCTGGTCTTAAAAAGGTAAAGGTAAAGGGACACCTGATCATTAAGTTCAGTTGTGTCCAACTCTGGGGTTGCGGCGCTCATCTCGCTTTATTAGCCGAGAGCCGGCGTACAGCTTCCGGGTCATGTGGCCAGCATGACTAAGCCGCTTCTGGCGAACCAGAGCAGCACACGGAAACGCCGTTTACCTTCCCGCTGCAGCGGTTCCTATTTATCTACTTGCACTTTGATGTGCTTTCGAACTGCTAGGTGGGCAGGAGTTGGGACCGAGCAACGGGAGCTCACCCAGTCGCGGGGATTCGAACCGCCGACCTTCTGATCAGCAAGCCCTAGGCTCTGTGGTTTAACCCACAGCGCCACCTGGGTCCCTGCTTCTGGTCTTATTCCCTAGCAAATGTGTATAAAGGATTATAGCCCAGGGATGGGGTTTTGTGCACTCTTAACTTGGGAATAAATACCATTGAACTCAGTGACACTTACTTCTGAGTAACCTGTTTAGGATTGGCGATAAGGCTTAGATCAAAGCTTTGGTATGCTCAGAGACAAAAAGGGTATGCTCAGGGCAAAAAGAACATTTTATACAAGCTAGCATTTTGGTGCTGCAGTATTATTATTTTTTATGATGGCTTCTATCTGGATTTTTATTTCTCGCTTTCTTTTTTAAAAACAAAACAAAACACGTTGTTATGCAATAGAACCCACTCTTTTAACAGCACAAATGTTTGATATTGAATTGTATTTCAGAAGGCTTTACCAAGATTGCACTTGCCAGGAATCATTTTGCCCTTTTTGCCTTTTAAAATTGTTAATACAGGAGAGCAGGGACCCTCGAAAATTGCACTGGTTGTTTGAATTGTTGTTGGAGTCTCCATTGAGCGGTGAAGGAGGATCATTTGTTGATGCATGGTAAAATAATAATAATAATAATAATAAAAAATAATGTTACCTATTTGTCATAGGCCAAAGTGTGGAAGACAGTGGGGCTCATATTTATACAGAACAGATTGTTCCCGTGCTGACAGGTTCTCACTCTTGTCAGCTGTTGCACCACAGCATTCAGCAGTAATTGCTTCTGGATCAAGCCCCACATAGGGTGCACTGCAGTAATCCAATATTGAAATTAACTAACGCAGCCAAGCTTTCCCTGTCCGGGAACGGTCATGACTTTCTCACCAGATGCAGCCAGTAGAAGATGCTCCTAGCCACTGAAGCTGCCTGGACATCCAGTGACAAAGCTGCATCCAGAAGCAGGAACATGCACACACCATTAAAGAGTCGCTGGAACTATTCTTAATATCTTAATATCCGTGCAGGTTGTACTACTGCAAGTTTTCATTTCCAGCGAAGGTGTTCCTATGGCCATTCCCACCCCCCTTTTAACTATATGAGGAGCTGCTAGTTCTGGCATCCCCAAACTCTGCCCTCCAGATGTTTTGGGACTACAACTCCCATCATCCCTGACCACTGGTCCTGTTAGCTAGGGTTGATGGGAGTTGTAGTCCCAAAACATCTGGAGGGCTGAGTTTGCCTATGCCTGTTGCTTGTTCCCTTGGTTTATTGTAAGCAAAAAATTAAGTCATTGGCCTACCTTTTGTGAGCAATGAAGTGTAAGAGAATTGTTTGTGTCATGCCTTGGGGTCTTTGGGTGGCGATAAAGGTGTGCTTCCCTAAGTTATGATTTTACTGTATGTTTTTCTGTCTTTCCCCGCTCCCATCCCCATTCCCCTGCTCCCTCCTAGTCGACTGTATGTCCTGCAAGGAGGTCTTGCGCAGCAAGAATGGCGAGTACCGGAGCTGCTGCACAGATTACTGAAGTACCTAGAGCCGAAACTCACCCAAGTTTACAAAAATGTCCGAGAGAGGATAGGAAGGTTAGTGTTCTGAAGTCCGTGCATAGTTGATAGACCCACAGCCCTCAGCTGAAAGCCAGAGGATGGGAGCTCTTGCCCTTTGGGTTGTGACCTTGTCAGGCAGAAGCCTTAAATATGGTATAATAGTAATAATAATTTTACTATTTATAGGCTGTCCATCTGACTTGTTGCCCCAGCCACTCTGGGCCTCTTCCAGCAAAATACAAAAACACAAGAAAACATAAAACATTTAAAACCTACCTAATCAGGGCTGCCGTCAGGTGTCTTTTAAAAGTCAGATAGTTGCTTATTTCTTTGACATCTGATGGGAGGGCATTCCACAGGGCGGGTGCCACTACCGAGAAGGCCCTCTGCCTGGTTCCCTGTAACCTCACTTCTCGCAGGGAGGCAACTGCCAGAAGGCCCTCCGAGTCGAATATTAATATGTCTTTCCTGTGTGACTCTTGCGAATTTAGCCGTTAGATTTCTAAGGAAGCTGTCAGATTCTCCCCAAAAACTAGAATGAGTGGAGATTTCTGTAACAAATTTGTGAACTCTTTAAAAAGGAAAATATTAAACGTGTATACTTCATTTTGTTTCGTGTAGCGTTCTGACATACATCTTCATGATAGATGTTTCCTTACCAAATACCGCTCCAACAAAATCTCCCCATGTCCATGAGTTCACTTCCCGAATACTTGAAAAACTCAAACCCCTTACGGAAGTGGATGAAGAAATTCAGAATCATGTTATGGAAGAGAATGGAGTCGGAGATGAAGATGAGCGAACTCAGGGCATTAAACTCTTGAAAACCAGTAAGTGCCTGTGCTAAACTTGCGCACACCAAGTTAAATGGCCAGCTGTACTTATTTGAGAGTTGTTATTTCAATTCGCATTCCGCTTTTCTACATGAGTGTGCCCAAAACAACTCGAATCACGACAGCAAATTACAACAAGCAGCCTAATATTGATTGTTTTCATATTGTGCCTCACTTAGAGAGGTTTTTTTTTAATATTATGAAATTTATAAATGCTTTTAAATGAATGAATGGTAGTTTCAAAATGCAGCAAGATAATAAAACATAATATGACAATCCAAATACCGTGTTTCTCCTAAAATAAGACACCGTCTTATATTCTTTTTTCCTCAAAAAAACACAGTATGGCTTATTTTCGGGGGATGTCTTATTTTAACCGACGCTGCATAGCCACGCCTATCTAGGCTATCTTAAGGGAGAGGCACCGCATCACTATGTCTTATTTTCGGGGTATGTCTTATTTTCGGGGTATGGCTTATACAGTATTTCACAAATGCATAGAAATCCTGCTATGGCTTATTTTATGGGTATGTCTTATTGTAGGAGAAACACGGTAATTCCTGTTGGTAATACTAACGACATTTTAGATTCGCTATCATGTGGGCAATATTGACCATTGTCTCTTTTAAGGTAGCTGATAGTTGGAAAAGATTAGTTTGAACCATGCCTATGTCTTGCTGTGCTCTGTTTGACCTTGTGCCAAGCTGTTATGTTTGCCTTTCTTCTGCCTTCGACAGTTCTGAAGTGGTTGATGGCAAGTGCGGGGAGAGCCTTTTCCACAGCTGTTGCAGAACAGCTTCAGCTCTTGCCGTTGTTTTTCAAGGTACGTGGTTTGTTAGTTCTCTTTAGGCCTCAGAGGTAATTTCTGAACACATTAAACCAACAATGCTTGACAAATAGCAGGACGCGGGTGGCGCCGTGGTCTAAACCACTGAGCCTCTTGGGCTTACCCATCAGAAGGTTGGCAGTTCGAATCCGCATGACGGGATGAGCTCCCGTTGCTCTTTTCCAACTTCTGCCAACCTAGCAGTTCAAAAGCATACCAGTGGAAGCAGATAAACCTTAGGGGGTTTTGTTCAAATTTAAGGAAGCTTTACACTTGCGTTTATTTTTCTTCAAGCACTTCTTCCATTTCTGAAGTATTACAGGTGAAACTCAAAAAATTAGAATATTGTGGAAAAGTCCATTTATGTAAGCAATTGTTTTCATTAGCTAATGGAGTTTAATATATGAGATAGACTCATGACATGCCAAGCGAGATATGTCAAGCCTTTATTTGTTATAATTGTGATGATTATGGCATGTAGCCGATGAGCACCCCAAAGTTGAAATATCTCGCTTGGCATGTCATGATTCTATCTCATATATTCATTTCACCTTTTAAGTTGAATTACTGAAAGAATTGAACCTTTCCACGATATTCTAATTTTTCGAGTTTCACCTGTAAAAGTTTGTTAGAAACAGCAACATAAAACTTAAAGTAACTCTTTTTTTCAACTGCTCTGTCTAAATACTTATACATAGAAACTCATGCCATGTTTTAGGTTCTGCCTAAAACAGTTCTTTTTTGCATCCAATTTATCTATTGAGAGAAATTATTTGTCTTATTTTGGCTTTTTACGCCTACTCTTTGATTGATTGATTGATTGATTGATTGATTGGTTGGTTGATTAAGGTATTTATGTACTGCTTTTCAGGTGGGACTCACAAAGCAGTATACCAAAGATTAGCACAAAATTGCAGTAAAATTGAAAGACATCTATTTCTTTAGGAGATTGTACAACTCTTCAATTCTCTGCTTCCCTAAGGGCAAGATGGGCTTGATGAGGCACTGTGTGTGGTTTTTCATTGTCCACTCTTGCAACTGTAATTTGTTTTAAAACTATTTTCAATATTGTATTTTTAAAATTGCCATAACTCACCCTTGCTGCCCAATTGTAAAAGATGACAAGCCTTGAGCTAGGGAAGTCTTTTCAGGTTTAATACTGCTGAGAATTCAATGCACATGTTCACTTCTTTGTATGCTTCAGAGGAAACCCACTAAAGGTTGCCATTTCTGGGAGCAAGCCACCAAACTCTTGTCCTATTTAAGTCCTGTTTCAGTTACGGCGATTATACAAATAATACAGAAATATTTCAGGGAGGCAGTTTCCTCTCCCTTTAAAGCTTTTATCTCAGTTTTATTGTCCAAATCCCTGTATACCCTATATACTCGAGTATAAGCCTAGTTTTTCAGCACATTTTTTTGTGCTGAAAAAGCCGCCCTCGGCTTATACTTGAGTGAGGCAGGCAGTGGCTCCTATGAAGCTTTCCCAGGTCTTTTGTGGTAAAATTGGGTGCCTCGGCTTATATTCGGGTCGGCTTATACTCGAGTATATACGGTATTTCTAGATTCTCAGAGCCAAGTATTATTATTCTTTGTTAAATTTATATACCACATGAAGATCATAGTAGTGACATCTACTCAGTATCCTTGGAGTAGGGATATCAATAGCAAAACAAGCAGCACACTTCCGCTGTTGATTATTTTGTGAATGTACTTCAATACAGTACAGCATTTAGGGGCTTTAGGCTTAAATGTTTCATTGATCCCATCTTTTTAGTTGGAGAAGCCGATAAGCTCTGTGGCATTCCCCCCGTCGTTGTCCTGCATTGTATTCATTTTACAAAAAAGAAAAATCCTTCTTTGGCTGTTGTCTTCAACCCGTGTCCACTCACCTTTCCTGTTCTTCCTTCCACAGATCGCACCTGTAGAGAATGACAATAGCTACGATGAACTTAAGAGAGACGCTAAGATGTGCTTGTCGTTAATGTCTCAGGGATTGCTGTACCCCCAACAAGTGCCTTTGGTACTTCAGGTGCTAAAACAAGTGCGTGGCGCTTTCTTAAACTGCATAAACAACAAAAGCATATTTCGTGGTGGCATTCTGAGTGGTGTCAGCATTCCCTCGAGGCAACCGTTGACAGTAAATGCCTTCTGCCTCAACACTTGTAGGGGGTGGGAATCTCCTATAAAATTCTGAATTATTTGATGACTACCAAAATGGCCGTCGCTTTAGCAGGTGGTATGTGTGTGGAGGGGAGGACCTGTTTATTGCAATATACCCTTTGGGGTGCAGTGAATCTCTGCTGCCTCTGCTCATGGAGACCTACTGAATTCTACCCCACCTTTAAAGGGTTCATGCCGTTAATGAACTGGACAATCCAAGCAAGGGCGCTAACGCAGTGGCTTGACTTCACCCCTCGAGGCGCACTCCATTGTCTCTTTAGACAGACGGATGCCAGCAACAATCCCAGAAGTTAAGCTGTCATCTGAGGAGTTAAGGAGAGGGGATTGGGCATGGAAATAGGGGTGAGCGTTAGGACAAATGAGCCTTAGAGCAAAAGACCTGCTATGACTACTTGTAGATAAATTATGAAATGTAGCTATGGAGAGTTTTTGCTCTCTCTGTATATGGAAGGTGGTTTAAATGCAGGTTGATCCTTGCTTCCACTTGAAGAATTGCCTGTTTATTTTTTTCTAACTGCTGCTATTTTGTTATTTTGCAGACAGCAAAGAATAGTTCCTGGCATGCTAGGTACACAGTGCTAACCTACCTCCAGACCATGGTTTTTTATAATCTTTTTATCTTCCTAAACAATGAAGAAGCGGTAAATGACATCAGATGGCTGGTTATAAAACTGCTAGAAGATGAACAGCTCGAGGTGAACAATATACCTGCGCTTGCATTTCTTGACAGCCCTTGAAAAATCCATGTTTGCAAAATAAAAGTTGAACTTCATAGGTAACGGGGCACCATCCTGCCCAAGGTTTAATCACTTTTAAAAGTTCTGTTGATCTTGGTGGAAGAATTAGGTTTATTCTTTTAAAAATATGATCCATATATGAACCAAACACTGCAAAAACCATACATTATCAGCAGAAAACACTTAAAAGTAGTTTATTACGTTTCCCATGTTCATTTCACACCTGTGTTATTCTAGTTAGCTTGTCCATTTCAGCAATACACAAGGTTTTCCATTATTGTTTCTTACATTTGCTCTGCAAAGATCATTATATTTCCCAGTTTTAGCAGCTGCACTCTTTGCTGCTACCATCAGGCCAGCATATGCTTGTCTTCCCCTTTGAAATCAGAGGGACTTAAATATGCTTTGCTTTTGTCATGCTCTTTTATCATGACATTCCTCCTTTTTCTCTGATATAGCATTGTCTTTTACTTTGCCCAGGGACTGAATGCATTTTTAATTATCTACTGTATATTTAAGAGGTCAGCATAAGTTTGTTTTATGAGCGCTAGTGCTCTCACGCGATATTTTGATTATATGAAACAGATGCTGCAAACACAACATTGTTCATGTGTGCGTGAAATAACCATTCATGGAGGCAAATGAACCAAGCGATAGGTTACCGTTGGCTATAAGAGAGGTTTCTGAAACATTTTGTTTCCCAAAATGGTAGTTCCTGAAGCAGGTTTGCTAGTGACCTAACTGCTGCAGGAAGCAGTGTTTTGAATTGGAAGCAGTCTTTTGGTTCCTGCTTCAGTGTTACATAGCCGTGAGTTCTGCTTGCATCCTATGAATGCTACTAGCATCCTTCTACCACTGTTTGTTGGAACATTTATCCTGCGGTCTAAAACAAGCAAACACCACCCCACTGTTTGCTGTTCCCTCTTTAGCAGACTTGCGGAACTAATTTGTAGAGCAAATTTAGCAAATCTCTGGATGAATAGTATGTTCTTGCAAAGCAGCAGTACAAATCGGCAAAGCGCCTCCTTGTGTGTAATCTCTTGTGACCTGGTTGCCGTGGAAACCTGAGTCTTGCAGTGGCGGTAATCTTTTCGTTTCCTTGCCCTGAGCTGGCAAGCCCTAAAATGGTGCTCACTTGTTACTCCAGTGCTGTTTTGCAGCTACTCTCTCTCTCTCTCTCTCTCTCTCTCTCTCTCTCTCTGTGTGTGTGTGTGTGTGTGTGTGTGTGTGTGTTACATAAAGACAAGAGCAGCTTCTGCCATCAAGTGGAGGCTAGGTTGTGCCTGGCATGGTTGTTTAGGGTGAGGGAAATAGTGGACCCCCCCCTCCATATCTCCTTCTTCCTTCCTAGCATTTTGGTTCTCAGCTTTGATTTTAATAAAAGGTATCAGAAAGAAAAGCTGCTCTCCCCTTTGAATGTCCCCCATATCCCATTCTCCTCACCCTGGCAGCCGTGTTCTTGGGGTGGGCCTCATTATTTCCAAATCCTGCCTGTTCTTCCCACATCCCATTGCTTTCTTACCTTTTCAAATTCATTCTTTGAGGCTTTTATTCTTTGGATCAAGTCCCTTCTTCCTACTTCCTTGGGCACTGTCTTGACCTTGTCTTCCCCAATAACTAACTGTCTTTCTCCTGTGAAATTCCCTCTTTCTCTTTCTTCTGGCTCCTTTCTAACTACAGTCGTACCTTGGAAGTCGAACGGAATCCATTCCGGAAGTCCGTTTGACTTCCAAAATGTTCGGAAACCAAAGTGAGGCTTCTGATAGGCTGCAAGAAATGCCTGCAGCCAATCAGAAGCCACGGAAGCCCTGTTTGACGTTCGGCTTCCAAATAACGTTCGAAAACCGGAACATTCACTTCTGGGTTTGCGGCATTCGGGATCCAAGGTACGACTGTACTTTCAAATATGCTTCTGTTTTCCCCTGTTCTCAAACCACCCACCTTCCCTATCCCACTATCGGTCTGACCCCTTTCTATGCTTCACTTCCAAATCCCCGGAGCCCCTTCTTACTCCCACTGCCTTGACTTTTCCTCTAGCTCTGCTCATGCCTTCCTTCAATTTGGTCCCTGCCCCCTGTTCTGAAACTGCTCTCTCAAAGATCACTGGTGTGATCTGCACCTCTGTTGCCTAAACTACTGCAGTTTCCTCCTCTCTGGACTCCTGTTGGATTTCCAATTGCTCTGATCATGTCGTGCGCCACTCCTTAAATCCCCGTATAAGTGATAAAAGGTAAAGAATCTAAAACACGTAATTAACACTATTCAGAAGTTGATATCTGATGGCACATTTGCAACTGGCTCTCCAGATTACAAGCACCTGCCAACACTCTGAATCCAAACCAGCACATTAAATTATACCATTGAACTTAATATTCTAAAGTTCTACAAAGCTAAGAGTCAGCCTGCAGACCCCGTAATAAATGAGCATAGGAAGTTAACAGGCACTTGAGATCAACTTCCTCTCATTTTTATACTACGCGGGTGGCGCTGTGGTCTAAACCACTGAGCCTTGGCCTTGCCGATCAGAAGGTCGGGGGTTCGAATCCCTGCAACAGGGTGAGCTCCCGTTGCCCTTTCCCAGCTCCTGCCCACCCAGCAGTTCGAAAGCACGTTAAAGTGCAAATAGATAAATAGGTACCGCTCTGGCGGGAAGGTAAACAGTGTTTCCGTGCGCTGCTCTGGTTTCGCCAGAAGCGGCTTAGTCATGCTGGCCACATGACCCGGAAAAGCTGTCTGTGGACAAACGTCAGCTCCCTCAGCCAGTGAAGCGAGATGAGCGCCTCAACCCCAGAGTCGTTCGCGACTGGACTTAACTGTCAGGGTTCCTTTACCTTACTCAAATTTGTGTTAAGCAATGAGCCTATAGAGCCCATTCTTAAACACTCTCTGCTGAGCTGAAAGGTGAAGTGGTAATAGACCCCAGGGTTAGAAGACTTGGCCGCGGAGTGAGCAGACTCTCCACCGAACCGCTTTCATTGACATCCCGCCACATACGTTAAAATTTGCGTTTGCAGCTGAATTTAATGCGGGAACTCCTACAGCAAGGAATACCAAGCAAGCCAATCATTGAAATTATGAATTACTACGGGGTCATTTGAAAAAGATACTGCAGTGGAACAAATGCTGACTTGTTGACCAGACTTGTTCACTGGAGTAACTGGTGTCCTCGTCCATCCCTAGGTGAGAGAGATGGCGGCCACCACATTGAGCGGCTTGCTCCAGTGCCACTTCCTGGTGATTGATGACCCCCTGCAGACTCACTTTGAGCAGCTCTGTAAGAGGAGACTCCCGAAGAAGAGGAAGAGAGACCTCAGCACAGTGGTGGATACCATTCCTCCTGCAGGTAAAGGGGGGGGCATACATGGTGGCTTCTTAAGAGGGTCTTTGTCCAGGCTTTGGTGTTCTCACATGCCTGAGTCTAGTTCACCACCACCGGAAATGGTTTCAGTGCAAAGCAGGGGGAAAGGTGCTGCAGTGGAAGCTGTCAGTGTGCTGGTTCAGGAAACAGGAAGGCAACACAGGCGCAGTAACTGATGACGGGAGAACCAAACCAGAGTAAAGTAAACTCAGATTCACAACCGAGGATACTTTGCCAAGGGGAGCAAGAAATAGGAGGAGGGAGCTAGAAGCATGAGGTTTTAGGAGGTGCAAAGCCCAGGGACTTGTGAGCACACAGGTGGGCTCCTCGGCATGGCCTTGGAAACTTATGCTTATTTGCTTGCAAGCTACTCGATTGTACTGCAATGCAATGAGGAATGTTAATTGGGAGCAGCGTGCTCCCAGTGGTGGTGTTTCCCGCCCACCCCCCTGCTGTTTCTGCTGTCTATCTGCCACCAAACTTGGAAGCACAGGAGCTGTTGGGAAAGGACTGAAAAGTCACATGCAGTTCGGATCTCCCTTTTCCCTTTCTGCTTTGACTAGTGGAGAGTCAGAAGGGATACTGTACTATGCCAAGGAGCCCCAAACCCTCCTTTCCATCGCTTTTGAGGTCAGCCGGGGAGGCCTTGTTAAGTTTACTCCAGCCACCTGAAACGTTGTGAGTAAGGTATCAGCTATCGCCCATTGTATAGTAGACCCCATTTTATAGGAAAAGAAAGGGCCCCCCCCACACACTGTTTTGTTTCTTGTACATAGAAAGCATCAATGGCTTGCTCTGTTGCAGATTTGGTTAAGCGCCATGCTGGTGTGCTGGGACTTAGTGCGTGCATTTTATCCAGTCCTTACGACGTGCCCACCTGGATGCCTCAGCTTTTAATGGACCTTAGTGCACATCTGAATGATCCTCAGCCTATTGAGGTAAGAGCCCTCTTACCGCGTCCCCTGGCAGCATGGCTTTCTCAGTAGTAGTTCTGATCGTGTGGAATCTCCTGCCCCAAGAAGCATGCCTTGTTCCACCGCCAGCAGGCAGAGGGAGGGGCTTGTTGGCAGGGCATCTGTTTTGTATGACGCAGGTTCAATCCCCAGCATTTCCAGGTAGGGTTTGGAATGTCTGGAACCCTGGAAAGCTGCAACCTTTGGGTGAGGTCTTGGACTGCAATTAAATCAAAAGCTGCATCTGTTCTCTGGTGCTGCAAACATGAATCGTAACTATAAACAGAGTAAAGCTTTTCATAGTGGACTCTTGAAGATAATTGAGAAGGTACTTTGTTCATATACTTAGAGAGAGTGTGCTCCCCTGTCAATTGAAAACTAATACAACTAATACATACATACATACATACATACATACATACATACATACATACATACCTTGGAGGTCCAGGGCCTCAAGGAGGTTAAACTGGCCTCAACCAGGGCCAAGGCCTTTCCGGCTTGGTGTTTGTTTGTTTGTTTGTTTGTTTGTTGTAAGTTAAGTTATTTATAGCATTGTGCTTGATTAACTTAGGTGCCATTTTTGTCTGACTCTGAAATGCAAAACGACTAGTTTAGAATAAGATCAACAGAACCAAGATACACTGAAATTATTTGTCAGAACCCTCAGAATAACATGGATGTATGGCTTGTTTTATTTCATACACTCAAAACAGAGCATGTAAACAATCTTTGCAATCAAGATAAAAGCACAAAAAGTCAGCATATAAAAGTCAACATCCTTCTAAAAAAATTGGCCTAGAACAGCATAAAAATCAAGATAAGCCTGCCTAAACGTCAGCACAGGAGAAAGTAATTGGTGCCACTATCAAAGCTTTCACTAAAAGCATATAATTATAAAGCCTGAGGGAAAAAAAGGTCTTCATCTGGCCCTGGAAAGACCATAATGTAGGAGCCAGCTCAGTTTCACAAGATTTTGTTGCTGTGTTTTTTGTTTGTTTGTTTGTTTTTTGTTTTTTTGTAATGATACTAATTCATGGCTGAGTCCTTAAAGAAAACTGAGAATAACTTGGCTTATCGTGATTTTTTATTTTTTTGCCTCTGCCAACGCAGGATGATAGTTGTTTTAAATACGCTGTTTAGATCCATATCTCTGCTTCTCGCCACATAGATGACAGTTAAAAAAACTTTGTCCAATTTCCGGAGGACCCACCATGATAACTGGCAAGAGCACAAGCAGCAGTTCACTGATGACCAGCTTCTCGTCCTTACTGACCTCTTGGTCTCGCCGTGCTATTATGCATAATGAGGTGAGATTGCGTTGTGTGATCGTGAGGCCATAAAAGCTTCTCTCGGAAAGCTTTTCTAGATAATCCAGCTGTGCAAACCCAGCTCTAAAATGGCAAGGGATGTGATTTTGGACATGTTGAAATTAAATAGATAACAGGGCTGTGGCATAAACCAAGGCATCTTTAATGTATTCACAGCTCCATTATCATGAAAGTAAACTTGCTTCCAAGCTCAGTTAAAAAGCCTAGCAAGGGGGTATTTTCATGTTTGCATTGTGAGTTAGAACATGGGTAAAGGTAAAGGTACCCCTGACAGTTAAGTCCAGTCACGGACGACTGGGGTTGCGGCGCTCATCTCGCTCTATAGGCCGAGGGAGCCAGCGTTTGTCCCCAGACAGCTTCCGGGTCATGTGGCCAGCATGACTAAGCCGCTTCTGGCAAACCAGAGCAGCACATGGAAATGCCGTTTACCTTCCCACTGGAGCGGTACCTATTTATCTACTTGCACTTGACGTGCTTTTGAACTGCTAGGTGGGCAGGAGCTGGGACCGAGCAATGGGAGCTCACCCCGTTGCGGGGAATCGAACCGCTGACCTTCTGATCGGCAAGCCCTAGGCTCCGTGGTTTAGACCACAGCGCCACCCGCATCCCAGAAGATGGGTAGGGAATACTTTTTGGCATGGCGGGCCATATGATTATCTGATCCCCACCTCCATGGAGCAACCTGCCTGTCAAATCACCTGACACCGTGATGGGCAGTGAGTTCAGCACTGCTTTGCAATCAAGTTCCCCTTGCCGTGCAGCGGATTCAGCCAGGCCTGTGCCTGTCCCCCCCACCTGATGTCATGTAGGATGTCCGTTGCGGCAAATGTGGGTGTGATTGCAGAGGGGGGAAAGAGGGCCTTGCAAGCCAAATTGGGATCTGCGCTGTGCCAAATGTGGTTGGGGTGGGGGCTAGAGGTTCCCAACCCCTGCCTTTGACTAACACTGACCAGTACCTTTGGCAGAGATGGGTGGAGGTTGCAATTGAAAGCAGCCTGGGGGCAGTCAGCAGCAGCAGCAGCAGCAGTGGGGTTTGATTAAAATGCTTCACATTAACAAGACAGTCCAGGTATAAGACAGCCCCGATCCACCTGCAATCCTGAAGAGGGAAGCTGCCATTCACTGGTGGATATCCACTGACTGTGAAGGCTGGAGAGTATTGGGGAAATTGACTGCCCCCTTTCCCCATGCTCCTGGCAAGTGGAGAATCCCTGCTGCCATCACAGTCTCTCTCCAGTGTGGTGTAGTGGTTAAGAGCTGTAGACTCTTAATCTGGTGAACCGGGTTCGCATCTCCGCTCCTCCACATGCAGCTGCTGGGTGACCTTGGGCTAGTCACACTTCTCTGAAGTCTCTCAGCCCCACTCACCTCACAGAGTGTTTGTTGTGGGGGAGGAAGGGAAAGGAGAATGTTAGCCGCTTTGAGACTCCTTCGGGTAGTGATAAAGCGGGATATCAAATCCAAACTCTTCTTCTCCGCTGGAGCAGCTTTTCACCAAAGGGCAAGGGTATAGCTGGCTTTGCCTTTCCGTCCTTGGCAGTTGCGGAGAGGAGAACAGGGAGGAGAATCTTGTTGACAGTGATTATATATATTCTAAATGCAAGCGTTAGCACAGGTACACACGTTCTTTTTCTTGCAAAATATGATCCGAGCTCTCCTTTCTTGTTTCCTTCCGTCTTGCAGGTTCTCGGAAAAATGAGGGCCCACTGCCATTTCCGCAAAAATAAAGGAAACTCAAAACTAATTTATTGTGTATAGAACCCTTTTGGATATGGTAACTCTGAGGCTTAACGCTGGAGTCCTTTAAGGAAGTACATACCTTAAGTCTCTGTGGGAAGGACTCTTGAGGATTTCTGCTGCACTGGGGAGAGGGGACTACTGCTGCAGCGTGACAAGTCTTTGTGTTTGAAGGGAGCAATCATGATTTTTTCCACACTTTCATGTAAATTCCTTGCATTAACCTGAAGCCCTTTAAAAAGAAATCTTACTCTGTGCAGGTGGCCAATGCTGCAACTTCACATTGCATACATGGACTTTCGAACCTAATATCTGCAATTTTGGGTGCTCAAACTCTTCATCTGATCTGCCTGCAAGAGTGTGCATCTGTGAACTGCTGACCATTCGCTTGTAAGAGTAGGCCAAAAATGTCCCCCATAACATTGTTCTGCCTCTTTCCAGCTCCCATGCAATACCAGGCTATGCAGAACTTTGAGCTGGGTTTCTTTTGAAGTCTTACCTGCTGAGCAAATATTTCCCCCTCTATTGTTATCCACATCAGAGCAGTAGAGTTGTCCTTTCTGTCGACAGGTTTTTAAGTAAGATTCTCCAGCCAGGTACTGAACCTTAACTTTTGCCTGCCTTCGTAAGCGGCAGTCTTGTTATTTTTGTCCTCAGTTCAGTAGAGCCCACGGACAAGAGTGGCTCTCAGCTGTTGGTTTTATTTCAGAGAACAAAAGAGTATGTACATATGTTAATAATGAGTGGCTAAAGACTTTTTAAATATTCCCTGTTTGCTAGTCACACATATTTCAATTTCCTTCACATCCTCATCTTGGAACAAGTATGTAACTTGCATTAAAAATAAAACCCAGAAGTACTGTATCTCCTCCCTCCGCCTGCCCGCCCATCCCAAATTCCTTTTTGTTCTGCAACTCTGGTGGCTATTGGCTGGCTGTTTCACAACATGTTCAATATGTGTTACATAGATGTAAAGGACTGTATAAATTGTAGAGGCACTGCACTGGCAAAGCACTGTACAGTTTGCAAAAATTTTACATAATTCATTTGTGAGAATTAACTTTTAAACAATCGCACTTTTAGGTGTTGATAATAGTGCTTTCAGCTTTTTGTATCTGATTCAATGCCAATTTCTTCTGGTTTTTAATATTACCCCCTCCCTCTAATGAGGTGACTTTAGTTTTTGGCTTGATTTTCATTTAACTTTTTAGTGAATCTGTTGGTTTTTAATACGTAATCTCTGCCACTCTGCCCCCACCCGCTTCCTCACATTGGGAATGCAAGCAAGTGACGTACTCTGGTGTGTGGTAAATTATAGAGTGCAAGAATGCCTCCCATGTTGGGGAAAGAAATCATCTCAGAATTTTGTGTGTTTTCATCTTCTGCACATCCTGTACTTTTTCTTTGTAAAAACAGGAATACATTTTTTTTCTTCTTCAATCCTCTGCCTGCTGGGAAACAACACCAAGTTTTTAAAGCACAGCAGTGTAACCAGTACAGTATCTCCTGAGAGCTGATACACAGAAATAACTAATGTATAGCATAGTGCCAAAATGCCGCCTTCTCCTTTCAGTTGTGTACTTAGTTTAAAGCTGAATAAATGAATTGTTTGTAAGATCTGTGCGCGCATGGTGTCTTGTTTTTCCAGGGGAGAGTTTCTGCAAGATAAGTCCTTTCACCTGAGGATATGAAGGGGAAAGCTGTTAGCCCTACTGTGTATCAAATTGGCCCCTAGTACAAAACATGTCACCTGTCTGCTTCCAGTTGTGCAGCGCATATCTCAGGGAACTTATTTTCCCACTGGGCAGCACCTCCCATTCTGCAAAAGGCTAATATTTGAGTTGAGCCTAAAAAGGGATGCAATCTGGAGTTGTTTCTAAACCCTTGCAACTTCTTTCTTTTCCAGGACAGTGTATGAATGTGAAGCTCAGTGGTAGATCACCTGCAACATGACAGAAGGGATATGCATGGCATGGGGAAAGTGGGTTTTCTCCCTGTCTCACAACAATAAAACTATAATAGTTGTACAGTAGAACTTGTGCACATCCATTGAAGCTGATTTAGGGCAGGTAAAAGCACATAAAGCACATAGTTAAACTTTGGAACTCACTCCCGCAGGAGGCAATGGTGGCCACCAACTTGGATGGCTTTGAAGGAAAAGTGGACTAATTCATGGGAGGTAAAGGCTAACCCTGGCTATGAACCATGATGGCTATGTTTATGAATACCAGCTGCTGAAAGCTGCTGTTCAAGTGCCAAAAGTGAAGTTGAAGCCAAGAGGAGTCAGGATGGCAAATCTCTTGGCTTAGCCAGGCCGGCCTGGGAGGGGAGGGGTGAAGGAAAGAGGCTTACCTAGGCTCCTTTGCACCCTTGGCAAGGGGCTGTATCGGTGGCACCCCAGTCCCTTGCACCCTTGGCAATCACCGGCGCTGTCTTCCTTTGCGATTTTTGTGTACCCCTGGGTCAGGCCAACCTGACCAACGCCTAGGTATGCCCCCGGTCAAGGGTCTCCTGTCGCTAGATTTACTGTGTCTGAAAACCAAGGCCACTGAAGTCAAAGGGGGAGCACTGGCAGAACCTCTGCCTTCTATTTTGACCTTTCTCGGGGCTCTCGGAAGCATTGCTGTGGCAGGAAATATGCGTAGGAGACCCCCCAGGCCAGTTGAGAGAGTCAAAAGTGCCCACCCCCTGCCCCCTTGTGTCATAGGTACTTGGAATACAACCTCTTCATCTTGTGTTCCTGGACGGAAGTGAACAGATCTTGGACTCTTATTCTGAACCTGTTTATGAGCAGCAGAAATGTGGGACAAAGTCCCTACTCTTCCTCGCCCTGTTACTTGGATTTCACAGTACTTTCTCTGTAGAACACCTGTGTGCCTGCAATTCGGCACAGGGGCACAAATGATTCTCATTTGCTTCCCTTCAAAGGTCTGACCCCATGTGCCACCAGAACCTGGCATTTTGGGGCAGGTGGCAGGATCCACTCTCACTAACTATCCAGGCCTTCTCTCCCCCTTTCATGTTCTTGTCCAGTACTTGGGAGTTATAGCCATCCTTACAGATTTCCCACCCTGACTCCAACCCAGCCTCCTGGGGCACCTGAGGATGCCCATTTCAGCCAGGGGAGCATCCCCGAGGACAACCTGCTCAGGAGGAGCCCTCGGGAGCTTTCAATTTGACTTCAGCTGCCTAGAGCTCAAAGCCACCGCTAATCCTGCTGATTGATTGATTTGCATTTACACATCCCACCTTTTTCTCCAAACAGCAGCACAGGGTGGGGATGGGGGGAGACGCACACGCTTCTCCCCCCTTCCTCCTCCTGTATCTCCCTGAATCTGTGCTTTGGCGAAACCGGGTACCAAAAAGCCAAGGCAGCTCTTGGTAAGCAAAAGGCGCCTCCCTGCGCGCCTAGGGCCGCCCGAAGCGTTTCTCACTCGGATACAAAAGCGTCGCTTCTGCTGCCCCGCGTCTATTTAGAAAAGAAACGCGAGAGAAAAGAGCGCGTCGCTTCCTCCCTGCCGCTCGCTCAGATGCGCAAAATCGCTGCGCTGCGTGCCGCGCGTGCAGCTCCGGTGCAGTCGCGCGCACTCCCGCCGAGGTGTGTGTGTGTGTGTGTGCGCGCGCGCGCGCGCGCGCGCGCTGCCCTCCCTTCCCCTCCCGGCCCTTGTTTTTGGGGTCGTGCGCGAGAGCGGGGGCGGGGTGGACAGATCTCGGTGGACAGATCCCGGGAGCCGCCGCTGCGCATTTGGGGAGCCCCAGCAAAGCGCGCGCCGCCAACCGGGCAGCATCGTGTGCGGGCTTCGCGGCGGCCGCGGCGACACCCCCTCCCTCCTTTCCCATCTCTCTCTCTCTCTCCATCCCCCCCTCCCTCCAATGCACAAGCGAGGTCCATCCTCTCCCGCACGTCGGCGATGACTTCAGCGCCCGCCCGCCCGCCGCCTCCGGAGCTGCCCTCGGCAGCCCGGCCGGGAGAAGATGCTCCCCGCTCCCTGCGCGCCGAGGCACAAGGCGAGCGGCGCCCGCTGCTTCCCCGGAGCCGGCGCTGGGTAAGGAGACGCTGCCTGGGGTGGTGGGTTGTGTGGCGGAGGTGGGTCGCCCTCGGCGCGCTGCGCGCATCCTGGCCAGGAGGGATGGCGGGCGATGGCCTCGGCCTCCGCTCTGGCCCGAAGCGCACGGGGCTCTCTTCTCCGGCCGGACCCTCAAGGCGGAGCCCGGCGCGTAATGGCGCCACGGAGCGATCGGGAGCCTTCGCTGCTCCTGCCCATTGCCGGGTCCTGGGGGGGGGGGGTGGAGAAGCGCGGGAAGGAGCCCACGCGCCACGGAAGGCGGTGGGATTCGCTTCTTCCTAGCCGGGGGGCTTTGGAAGGGGTTTGAAACGGATGAGGACCCGTTTGTTATGAGAATTATAACACGTTGAATGGCAGAATGGCGAGTGGGCAAGAGCAGGGTCGTTGTGCAGAGGGGCCCCCCTGTAAGAACAGGGTGCAGGACTTGGTGGGCCTTTGGCCTGATCCAGCCCGGCTCTTCTTACAGCCTGGAGGCAGTTCTTATTAAATTCTACCCCCACCCCAAAAAGGAATCTGTGCCGCAGGAACTGACTAAGTCTCTGGCGGCAACCAGGTTGGGTTCAGGCCTAAAGAGCTTGGGGTACAGCTCCATTTTTCCAGCGCTGCATTCTTTTCTTTAGGGATGTTATCTCAGGACACGCTGCTTAACTCTTTTGAGGTCACCCGTCAGAAGCTGCATGGGCCGCCTCAAATGGCCATGTCTGCACTAAAGCAGTCACACCAGCAGCAGATTACCAAATCTGCAGAATAGGCACCAACCTATGGGCCCGATGCCGTTTAGGGGCCCTGCGACAACGGATCTAAATAATATTGATTTGATCTTGAAAGAAAATTACAGTCAAGTATTACGAGATAATTTGCATGGCACCCCCCCCCCCCCGGAGGATTTTAACTGCCTAGGGGCCTCCACAGGGTTTAATACGGCACTTGATAATAATAATAATAATAATTTATTATTTGTACCCTGCCCATCTGGCTGGGTCTCCCCAGCCACTCTTGAGTACACTTGAGTACACAGCTCTTTAAAATGTGGCCCTCTTGGTTTGTTTGTTTTTAATCTGGCCCTCAGAACTACCCCCACCCAAATGCTTTTGCCTGACCGCACTGTGCCCTTGCACTCCATCAATCATAGAATCAACAATCAAGGGGCCCAGGGGTCATCCAGTCCAACCCCCTGTAATGCAGGAATCTCAGCTAAAGCATCCATGACAGATGGCCATCCAACCTCTGCTTGAAAACCTCCAAGGAAGGAGAGTCCACAACCTCCCGAGGGAGTCGGTTCCACTGTCAAACAGCGCTTACTGTCGGAATACTGGCAAGTGTAGTTTGTTCCCTGCTGCTGAGAGTTGTTAGGAGACCCTTGTTCCTGGAGAGGGCAGTTCGGCTCTGCAGGTGCAGGAAAAACAACATGGGAAACAGCAGGCGCTGTGATTCTCCAGCGGTTTGACTTCACCCCCAGAGGCACACTCCAACAACAGCAAATAAATCCCCTCGCGGAGCCTCAATTCTCAGAGTTCCCTGGGAAGAAGGATTGATTCTCAAACCATTCTGGGAATATTAGCTCTGTGAGGAAACAGGGGTCTCTTAACACCTCTCGGCACCTTTAACAAACTACAGGTCCCAGGGTTTCCTTGGGGGGGGGGAGCCACATTTGTTTAAAGAATTTGCTGCTTTAAATGTAAGATGGGGCCAAATTATTCACTGTAGATGCTGGGAACTGAAACAGGGACTTTAACGATCTTATTCCCTCCCCTTAAAGCACAGAAACAATATTTAATGCCGAACAATGGTTCCTTCCACCCTGCCCCCAGAACTAAAAAATCAGCAGTCAAAATATTGGGTGTGAACTGTCCGTATTTGATTTTCTTTAACCAGCAAGATACATATGTTACATCAAAAATGTAACAGAGCAGTTCACATAGTAGCATAGAATACTGGTTTTAAAGAATAATGATAAATACTGGCTTTAAAAACAGCCAGAAAAGATACTGTTTAAAGATAGATAACATCTCTCTGTGTGTTAAAGCAGTGGTTGAGAGCAAATCAATTTTCAGTACAATTACTCTGTGAGATCTTCTGCAGATTTACAGTGGTCGAGTTGGCAGACATAGTTTCCTCTTCATAGCACATCATGGCTGTTAAAAGTACACAGGAGAAGACTTGAAGGCCCGATATTAGCTACCGGTATCTGGTGTCTGTTGACTTACATTTGGACGGTGGGGGGGTGTTTCTGCTTATACAAACAGGCTTCACCCACCATGGACTTCAAGCTTCTAATAGGAGGTGATTGATTCTGAGGTGCTGGGACCGCAGAGCGTTGCCTCCTGTGAGGATGAACCTGACGGGCTGGGCTGAGACAAAGTGGACAGACCGCTCCAATTCCTCGGCACAGCCGCCACCCGCCGCCACACCCTTGGGGCACCAATGACACCTTTTCCTTCCAAGGAGACCTCCAAGACATCATCCACACAGCTACCTTGGTGACGTGCACCTTCCTGTTGGCCGTCATCTTCTGCCTGGGCTCCTATGGCAACCTCATCGTCTTCCTGTCCTTCTTCGACCCGGCCTTCCGGAAGTTCCGCACCAACTTTGACTTCATGATCCTCAACCTGTCCTTCTGCGACCTCTTCATCTGCGGAGTGACCGCCCCCATGTTCACCTTTGCCCTGTTCCTGGACTCGGCGGCAGGCATCCCCGACGCTTTCTGCTTCACCTTCCACCTCACCAGCTCTGGCTTCATCATCATGTCCCTCAAGACGGTGGCCGTCATCGCCCTTCACCGGCTCCGCATGGTGTTGGGCAAGCAGCCCAACCGGACGGCCTCTTTCCCTTGCACCCTCTTGCTCACCTTGGCCTTGTGGTCCATGAGCTTCACCCTTGCCACGCTGGCCACCATGAGGACCCAGAAATCCCGCCTCTGCCTCCCCATCTCCAGCCTGGTCATTGGCGAGGGGAAGGTCGTCCCTTACTTGTACGTCATCGACTTCATCTGCTGCGTGGCGGTGGTTTCCGTCTCCTACATCATGATCGCCCAGGCCTTGAGGAAGAACGCCCAGGTGCGCAAATGTCCCCCCATCATCACGGTCGATGCATCCAGGCCTCCGCCGTTGATCGGACCCCTTGCTGCTGGGTGCGCTGATGGCGTGCAGTGCGCCGTGCCCGCTCTCTACAGAAACCAAAACTACAACAAACTGCAGCACGTCCAAACCCACGCGTACACAAAGAACCTCAGCCAGCTGCCTGCGACTGCGGCCAGCAGGCTCCAGCTGGTGTCGACGGTGAACTTGTCGACCGCCAAGGACTCTAAGGCCGTGGTGACGTGCGTTGTCATTGTCCTTTCGGTGTTAGTCTGCTGCCTCCCTCTCGGCATCTCCCTTGTGCAGGACGTTCTGTCCCGGAACAGCGGCTTCATCCTCTACCAGTTCGAACTGTGCGGCTTCACCCTCATCTTCTTCAAGTCCGGGCTGAACCCTTTCATATATTCCCGGAACAGCGCGGGGCTGAGGAGGAGGGTCCTTTGGTGCCTCCAGTACTTGGCCCTGGTCTTCTTCTGCTGCAAACAGAAGACGCGGCTCCGCGCCGTGGGCAAAGGGAGCCTGGAGGCCAACCGCAACAAGTCGTCCCACCACGAGACGAACTCCGCTTACATGCTGTCTCCGAAGCCTCCGAAGAAGTTTGTGGACCAAGCCTGCGGCCCGAGTCACTCCAAGGAGAGCATGCTGAGCCAAAAGGCTTCCGCCGGCCGCCAGCATTACGGGGCCCAGAGCAGCTCTACCCCTATGAACACTCGCATCGAACCTTATTACAGCATCTATAACAGCTGCCCTTCCCAGGAGGTGAGCACTCCCAACAGCCTGCAGCCCACAAACTCTCCCTTTGGATTCGCCAACTCCTACATCGCCATGCACTATCACGCGATGACGGACGTGGTGCGGGATTTCGACAGTACTTCTGCTAAGCAGATACCAGTTCCCTCGGTGTAGCTACCGGGAGCTGGGACTCTTAACGTTCGACCGCCAGTGGTGGCCGACCCTTTTTCTTTGTGTGCGTGTGTTATCGTGTGGCAAATATGCCCCCACGGGTCATCCGAAGCATGATATCGTGCCCCTCTCATACGCATCACAGCAGGGATAGCCGTGGTGGTGCCCTTCAGAAGCTGGACTACAACTCCCATCCACACTGGCCAGGGGTGATGGGAGTTGTAGTCAAGCAACGAGTGGAGGGATGCCAGCTTGGCTACCCATGCTCTAGGGTGGTTTTGCCTTCAGTCTGCTGAGCAGCTGTTGCACGAAGGGACAGGAGTAGCTATGCCAGGCATGGCCAAACCTGGCCCTCCAGATGTTTTGGGACTACAATTCCCATCATCCCTGACCACTGGTCCTGTTAGCTAAGGATCATGGGAGTTGTAGTCCCAAAACATCTGGAGGGCCAAGTTTGGCCATGCCTGAGCTATGCCTCTGCCAGGCTTCTGAGCTCTCCTGTCCCGGCCTGCTTCTGATATTTGGTTTCGCAGGTTGGCCACATGTTTTTCCTACCATCTCCCTGGTTGTCTTTCCCCTCCATCTTTCAAGATTTCTGGTTCCTAGTCCCCAAGGCTCAGTGGGTGTTATACCCCCACCCTGCCCAAAGTATTCCCTCCACCACCTTCAAATACAATGTCGATTCTCCTTTTTTCTGTCAAAGCAGCTGCCAACCACGAAATCACCTGTTGCAGCTCTGCTTTAAGACTGGACCGGGTATTGTTTTACCGTTTTTGTGTGTGTGTGGTATACTCGTGAAAGTGCACGGTTTTAAGCATTGACAGAGCTTTCTAAAAGTTTCTACTCTGAATTGTATATATATATATCTATTACTGGTTTGATGCAGAACCTTGCTTTTCTATTTATTTATTTATTGAAGAGTGTTTAATTGCGCTGGTTGGCAAAGTATGTGGAATGCTGCTGAAGAAATAAAACCTGTGCCGTTAATAACATACAGCACATAGGCAACAAATATTCACACAGTAAATATTCTTGTTCAAAAACAATTTTTACCACTTATCAAGTTTGTGTGAATAAGACAACTACTTACGACGTGCCATGAAAACTTATAAGCTATCTAAAATAAAGTGAACTTGCAATATCAGATTTTACTAAGTTCTTACAACTTCTTGACTCAGTTTTTTGTTTCTTCTTGTTTTTTCCTCGCCTGATCCCCTATTCCTTTTACCCCTTCCCTTTTTTCTGAAGAAACCCTTCTGAGTCCCCACATTAAAATTCTTCCCTGTTCTCCCTACTGGCCTAGCAAAACTAACTTGGCCAGTTAGCCCTGGTGATCCCACTGATGTTTGTTTTTTATGCTGTTTTTAATCATTGTTTTGTATTTGTTGTTAGCTGCCCTGAGCCCAGTTGTTGGACCAGGAAGGGCGGGATATAAATAAAAATTTATTATTATTATTATTATTATTATTATTATTATTATTATTATTACAGTGGTACCTCGGGTTAAGTACGCTTCAGGTTAAGTACGCTTCAGGTTAAGAACTCCGCTAAGAACAGAAATTGTGCTCTGGCGGCGCAGCGGCAGCAGGAGGTCCCATTGGCTAAAGTGGTGCTTCAGGTTAAATACGCTTCAGGTTAAGAACGGACCTCCGGAACGAATTAAGTACTTAACCCAAGGTACCACTGTATTATATTTTTTAAGTAAGTTCAAGAAGAAGGTAGGTAAGTTCAACGATGTTCCCGGTAGCTGCTATTTAGCCCCCGACAGGGCCAATTTGTTGGGGTTGGCGGATAGCCTACTCCCTGAGCACAGTTTTCTGGGCTTCCTCAGTAGTCTCGAGCCATTAATGTATCTATTAGTGCGAAATGTAGTTATAGAAACAATTTATTGGCTTAAGCATAAAGAACTAAAATACCCTATATACTCGAGTATAAGCCTAGTTTTTCAGCACATTTTTTGTGCTGAAAAAGCCGCCCTCGGCTTATACTCGAGTGAGGCAGGCAGTGGCTCCTATGAAGCTTCCCCAGGTTTTTTGTGGTAAAATTGGGTGCCTCGGCTTATATTCGGGTCGGCTTATACTCGAGTATATACGGGTAGCTTAGCACTTCAACTTTATGGACTGCTAGGGCGAAACGGGGATAAAACGCTGGCACCCTGTCTTCCATCTGCACAGCTACCGGGAACATCGTTTTGTGTCTTATTCACACAAGAAGAAGAGTTTGGATTTGATATCCCGCTTTATGACTACCCGAAGGAGTCTCAAAGCGGCTAACATTCTCCTTCCTAAGGGACCGCCTCTCCTGGTATGCCCCGTGTAGGACCTTAAGGTCCTCAAATAATAACACTTTGGAGGTCCCAAGCCACAAGGATGCTAGGCTCACCTCAACTAGGGCCAGGGCCTTTTCAGTACTGGCCCCAACTTGGTGGAACGCTCTGTCACAAGAGACCAGGGACCTGCGGGATTTGGCATCTTTCCGCAGGGCCTGCAAGACAGAGCTGTTTCACCTGGCCTTTAGGTTGGTTTTAGTTTAACCCTGATGTTTCATTCCTTTATGGTTTGATTGGTGGGCTACTTAAAAATGAGGCTGCATTTTAAACTTTAAATCGTATTTTAACTTGCATTTTAATTGATTGTTTTGTATGTTTTGTTGTAATTTTATGGGTGTTAGCCGCTCTGAGCCCGGTCTTGGCTGGGAAGGGCGGGGTATAAATAAAAATGTATTATTATTCCCTTCCTCCCCCACAACTAGGGCCAGCGCGTCCATTTAGGCGAACTAGGCAATTGCCTAGGGAGCCAAAACGGAGGGGGTGCTGGCCAGCCTGTCCCCCGGTGCCGCCCCAACCAGCGGCGGAGCATGCAGGTTGGGGCAAAAACCGCGGCGGCGAGGGCACCAAAATGGAGGGGGCGCTGGCCAGCCTGCCCCCGTGTCCGCCCCAACCAGTGGCGGAGCAAGCAAACCGCGGCGGCGGGGGGGCACCTGGCCGGCCAGGGGGCGGGGCAGCGCTCTGCAACGTGCGTCATACGCAATGACGTCACGTGGCCCGCCCCCTCGCCTAGGGCGCCAAAATTGCCAGCTCCGGCCCTGCCCACAACAAACACTCTGTGAGGTGGGTGGGGCTGAGAGACTTCAAAGAAGTGTGACTAGCCCAAGGTCACCCAGCAGCTGCATGTGGAGGAGCGGGGAAGCGAACCCAGTTCCCCAGATTACGAGTCTACCGCTCTTAACCAGCGCACCACAAACTTGATAAATGGTTAAAATTGTTTTTGAAGAAGAATATTTACTGTGTGAATAATTGTCGCCTAAAGCACGTGGAGTGGCAAACCCTATCCCCAAACCAGAATTGGGACTAAGATTGAGAGGGCTTTCAGCACCCCCCTGCATTGGTGGACCCCCCACTGCTGGTGCCTGCTCTGGACCCTCTTTTAATTTAATTTCTTCCCCACAGTGCAGTGGGCTTCCCAACTGTGGCAGCAACCATATCACTTCCTCCCCACCCCCCATCCCATAGTCTCTGTGTTAACTCAACTTCTGGGGTATTGTGGGAGGGGGCGGCGGAATGGGACACCCAAGATCAGGCATAGGCAAACTCGGCCCTCCAGATGTTTTTGGCTTACAACTCCCATGATCCCTAGCTAACAGGGCCAGTGGTCAGGGATGATGGGAATTGTAGTCCCAAAACATCTGGAGGGTTGAGTTTGCCTATGCCTGCCCAAGATGGTGGCTGGAAGCTGCTCAGCACTATCATCGTAATTATTATTATTATTTAATTAAAAGTTGTCAGCAGATGGGCTCCTCAGAGTGTTGGGGCCATAGCTTCTGTGAAAGGATACAGCCCATGCGCCGAAGCCTATCCTATCCCCCAAACACTCATATCCTCTGTCAGGACCAGAGTTTGTTTTACGATTTTGCTTCGCTGCGTTTCGAAAGAATTTTGAATGCTACACGCACTGGGAAAACTTTACAGAAAGTGTTTTTAAATCCTTGGGTTTAAGCTGTTAACAAGAAATGTAAACTTCTATGTATGTTAAGGACATGAGATCCCTTCTCAGGCGAGACCTGCCTCAGTCTTGTAAATAATTCAAAGTTACTAGTCCACAGCGTTTTTGTATTCGCTAATTTGCCCAAAACCTTAGTGTGTTTTGATTCGTGAATGACATGAGAGGCAACCACACTTAAGATTTTTTGTCACTGGCAACAGAGCATATGGTTATTTACAAGCCCCTTTTAAAATATCTCTCTGCACCCCGACCTCTTCTAATATAGGCCTGTTCTCGTGCTCCAGTCAGGACAGTCTCCCACATATGCTGCTACACAGGGATTGTGTTACTTTGGCAGAGCGTTCAATCCCACCTCCCTCCCCTTCCCCAGAAGTGCAAGTGCAGCATGTGAGGAAGTCATATGCTTGCTTCTTTTAACTCTAGATATGGTGAGGGGTTGGGCACGCACATGCAATTTTAAACTCTTGCAAATCACGAAGGCTAGAAAGCAACCAAACTCCCTTCCTGCCCCACCTCTCTTCCCCCCCCCAATTAAAAGTTGAGATATCAGGGACCCTGTTTCCGCACTTCCCATTATTGCAAAAGCCTGCATCTCTTGTTGTTACATGATTTATATGTGTCTTTTGCAATAACTGTATTACGTGAGCATCGGTGCTTATAAAATGACCATTCTAGAAAAATATAAAGGACTGATTTAATTAATTAATTAACCCCCCCCCCCCCCCAGATAATCAAAGGCACTGTAAGACCTAACACAAGCAAAACTGCTTATGAATGATGGTTGTGCAGAATCTGTTTGGGAAGTAATATTTTGCTAAAACATTTCACGTTAAGTCATTTTCTCATTCCCAAATTGTTAGAGGAAGAACCTTGCTGTTAGCCCTTGTGTTTCTTTGGTATTTTAGGGTGTGTGTTTTTTATACAAAAAAATAATAATAATAATCTCACATGCCGTCATGATCATAAAGGGATATCTAAGGATATGGATCAAACTTTTCCTTCTATCCTGTGCCAATTCATACTTAATGTGTTCTCCTACAATAAAGGAGTCTCCGTGTTCTGTGATGTTTTGACCAAACCCCGATATTGTTTGTGGTTTGTCTTTTTTTTTAAATAATAATAATAATAATAATAATTTATTTATACCCCACCCATCTGGCTGGGTTTCCGAAGTGAGCTACCGACCATGGCTGGGTACACATTCCCATTTACTCTGCTTTGCTCTCTGTGCTGGATTCGGAAGCCAGTATTGGCCACAATACAGGGGTACCTCGGGTTACATACACTTCAGGTTACATACGCTTCAGGCTACAGACTCTGCTAACCCAGAAATATTAGCTCGGGTTAAGAACTTTGCTTCAGGATGAGAACAGAAATCGGGCGGCAGCGGAAGCGGGAGGCCCCATTAGCTAAAGTGGTGCTTCAGGTTAAGAACGGACCTCCGGAACGAATTAAGTACATAACCAGAGGTACCACTGTACTCATCTATCATGTGGTTTCTTGAGAAATGTAGTGTTTCGATACGTTTCCCGCCGCCTCCAACCAGCTGCGATGCAACTTGAAAGCATAAGCACCGGTCTTGAAAGACCTACACTGCTCCTAGTACGTTTCCAAGCACAATTCAAAGTGTTGGTGCTGACCTTTAAAGCCCTAAACGTCCTCGGTCCTGTATACCTGAAGGAGTGTCTGCACCCCCATCATTCAGCCCGGACACTGAGGTCCAGTGCTGAGGGCCTTCTGGCGGTTCCCTCACTACCAAGTTACAGGGAGCCAGGCAGAGGGCCTTCTCGGTAGTGGCGCCCGCCCTGTGGAATGCCCTCCCTTCAGATGTCAAAGAGAACAACAACTACCAGACCTTTAGAAGACATCTGAAGGCAGCCCTGTTTAGGGAGGCTTTTAATGTTTAATATATTACTGTATTTTAATGTTCTGTTGAAAGCCGCCCAGAGTGGCTGGGGAAACCCAGCCAGATGGGTGGGGTATAAATAATAAATTATTATTATTATTATTATTATTATTATTTGCCACACGGAAGACATCCATGACCCCTCTCCACCCTCTGGTGTGAACAGGATGCGGGCGACTTGGAAACCCACCAAGAAGCCATACTGATGTATAACATAATAACCGTGTGCAAATGTGATTTGAAATGCAGTTGTGGGTGGGTGTGGAAGGACCTCGCTGTGTTTTAAGCCAGTTATGTGAACACCAGCCAAGTTAATGGACAAAGGCAGTATTTATTTATTTATTTGCCAAGGTTTCTATACTGCTTGGTTCAAAAACCAAACCAAAGACCTCTAAGCGGCTTACAAAGATTGAACTGGGGGACTTGCTGGTTCCTAGCTCAGCCTCTTTCTTTCAATGAGGTGGTAAAAACAACCACCGCCACCAAGCTCTTTTCTGGGTTGTACCTCTTCAGACTGCGGGTGAGGGCTCACAGGACCAAACTCCCAACAAATCATCCACACACACAGAAAACTTCTAGCCTATTTGCCTCCCTGATATCCAGGGATACACCATCCAGGGTATGGTGGAATGTTCTGTCGCTAGTCCCCTTTCTGTAAACTGAAACGGTACTGTCCAGACACCCATTTTACCACCTCTGTCGTTTCTGAGAACTAGGCCACTTGCCTTCGATGGGGGGAGAACTGCCAAATACATATGTTTGCCGAGCAAGTTTGTCTGAAATGAACAGAAATCTGCTCTTATTCCCTTATGGGGCACACAAGAGCCTTTTGAGGTTCTCCATCGGTAGGAGCAAATTACAGAGGCCAACCAGAGAAAAATTGAGAAGCAAAGAATTTATTTCAGTTGTAACATGGCGTTTTTGCCCCACACACCAAAGAGTAGGGGGAAAAGGACCCCCAACAAAAGGAGCACATGCTCTTATCAAGACATTTCAAAAATCCCTCCTCAGAGTCCAGCCCCACCCCCAGATACCTCCCACATACATCACAGGGGGTGTAACCCCAGACCACTCCCCAGATACATCACAGCTGCATCACAGATTGTGGGGGTCAGAGGAGGTAACCTGAGAATTGTCACACTTGTGCCATCTCTCCCTGACCCCTCCCAGACACACATTTCAGCAAAACAAAAGGTTTCTTGTTTCCTGGCCTGGCAGGGCTAATGTAGGGCTAAGGATCCAAATCCATTTTAGGTGGTGGGTTCTTTGTGATGGAAATGGCCCATGTCTGGCACTCAGGCATCAGGATGCCAGAGATTATCACTTTATTTTCCTGAGACAATCGCCCCCTCTTTCCTTGCAGAGATACAGTTTGTCAGTTTGGGAGTCAAAATGGAGACAGGCCTGTCTTCCTGCGCTGCTTCAGACATGTGGCCTTGTTTTGCTTGGCATACTTATGAACAATTATTATATATATATATATATAAGACCTTGATATTCTTACAACATCCCCACCTGTTTGCACTCTGCATTTGCAAGCCTATATTACAAAAGATCTTAGCTGTACACCAAAATAAATAAATAACCAGAACATGCATTGGTCCACAGGGAATCACAAGTGCCCAGTAGCCAAGGTTACCATCGATTTGGGATAATGCTTCTGATTAATTTGTCATGGTGCAGAAGAGTCCTATAAAAATCAGCATGTTTTCGTTTTTTTATCTCACTAAAGCCTCTCTGCCCATTGTTCCTGTTCTGATAACTAGGACTGGGTGATTGATTGACATATCATCCAAAACCGGTCCATATCGTGATACTGATTTCATAATTTTTGACCTGGCAATATATTGCGAAACTGTGTGTGTGTGCATGTGCTATGCAAAAATCATGATGTGGGGAAAAACCCATGAAGCCAGCTAATGTCTCTACATAGCTCCATCCCTATTTCAGACATTGGGATACATCAGTGCATCGCGATGTTTAGCTGGTGATACTTTGCGATGTTGAAAAGCAGATATCGCCCGGCCCTACTAATAACCGTTACAGGAAAATCTTCCAGGCTCACTTGCATTGCCAAACAAAGACACCAGCCAAGAATATAGGAGCAAAACAGCAGCCTGCAGGCAACAAGGATTCCAGCCACCACAAGGAAGAAGCCCAGAACAAAGGATGGCTCCTTTTTTTATATAAGTTTCCCTTTTTATCCACAACACCCTTAGTGAAGCATCATACATACATCATATATACATCACAACTATGTCATAATCTGGGAGGGGTCTTTTGGCAGAAACCTGATCTTCAGGTTTGCCCCCATCCCTCCTGAAATATACTCGGAGTTGAGTGTTGATTTCATGCTCTTTATTTCAGCTCATGGTAAACAGTGAGTGAGTGCTTCCCCCCCCCCCCCAAACCTCTGGCCATATATACATTATTTACACAATGGGTCCCGTGTGATTGGCTGATTAAACTCCCCTCCTGGAGCCTGATTGGACTGTTCCTGCAGGCCAATCAGGTTGCTGATTCACTTCCTCCTGGAGCCGGATTGGGCAGCTCCTGCAGACCAATCAGGTTGCTGCCTTCTAGGATTGTACCTGCCTATTGTTCTAGGATCCAAGCTCAGTACATAACACCTCCCTTGACTTCCACTTCACACCCATTAAGTCAAGTATGTACATGTTACTGTTCTCCAGTCAAGGTAAGCACACCCCTTTGTCTTAACCAAGCTCCTAATAAACTGAGGTTGGGTTTACTATTGTTTCTGGAATGGCTACCTGTCTGGCACTCAGGGGCCAGGATGCCAGCGATTATCACCCTGGCAAGGAGACTGCTGAGTACCTGGTCTCGGGGTTCAGGGATTATGGCTGCCCCTGCCCACTTCACATGCTCCCCCTTGGTAGCCATTTCCTTCCCGAACAGAAGAAAGTTGGAATGGTCCAAATCCTATACGGGAGCGATTTTATATGGCTTTCTAAAGTTTTCCCTGTTTGCAGGAGTGATTGTGTTGGTTTTGGTAGTCGGTGTGTGTGTGTATGTGTGTGTGTGTGTGTGTGTGTGTGTGTGTGTGTCCGCAGGATGGGCAACCCCCCCCCAAAAAAACCCCAATTTCATAAATTCCAGTAACATAACCAAATGTTTAAACACTTGGCTGCCATTTGAGAGTATTTGATCAAGTCTTTTTTATTAACAACAGCCCAAAGCCAACGTCTCAGCATGCACCAGTCCATAAATGTTTGTGTTCCTCATCCATGCACCCTCAACTTCCCACGTGCCTCCTCTGCTTCCTAGCACAGCCCGTTTTCCTCTGTCAAAGCCATCGGCTCGTTTGTCGTTTTCAGGACAGCGGCCAGCTGGCTCCAGAAGAGCTTTTGTTTGTGTTCCTCCGGGCTCCACTTCAAGTAGGTTTTCCTTTTCAGCAGCTTCCGGAGCTTGCCGAATTTCTGCGGGATGCTGTTGGGCGGCAGGTCTTCCAGCACAACCATAATGAGAGAGTCCTCGTTTTCGCTGAGGACCCGATGTTCAGCAAAGAACAGCTCATACTGGCACCAGCAGCTGTTGACGAAGCTGGGCGACAGCACAAAGAGAACTTTGTGGCTGTTCTCAATGCAGTGAAAAATGTTCCCAACAACCGGGTGCCCTGGCATGAAGTCTCTCTCGTGGTAACATACTCTAAACTCGAGGGCTTCCAGCTTTCCCAGCAGGGTCTCTTTAGCCCACAGTGCATCGTTTTCGCTGTATGAGATAAATGCATCATACGCTTTGTGTTCTGGCCTCTTCTTGTATTGTTTCCTGTTCGCCATGCACCAGTTCCACCCCATCTTAATATACCAGACGCCGTCAAAATGCCAGCAAAGGGCTGTTAAGAGGGACATTGCCAAGACGGCCGCACAAGCCGTAATTGCCATTTGAAGTCCGAGAGAACAACGCAGCATTGTTAGGTTGCTGTTTTCAACCGAAAGGCCCCGGTTCTCGAGCGGAAAGCTACACCAAAGGTCCTCTTGGCCATTTATCTGCAGTTGCCGGCTAGCAAGGTACGTGTTCGCAAACCAATACAAGTCACAGTTGCAGAAGAAATGTTTCCCTTGAAGGGTTAAGACGTTCAGGTTCGTCAACCGGCCAAAGGTCTCTTCCATAATAATGGTGATGGCGTTGTTGCTTATGTCCAACTCAAGCAGAGATTCGGGGAGAGACCCCGGTTGCAAAAAAAAGATCTTGTTTCCTGACAGATTCAGATATTTGAGTGCCGGCAGAAATACTCCCGTGCGGTCCTGCAGTTCTGTAATTAAATTGTGGCTTGCATCGAGGTTGGTGAGGTGGTGAGAATGGTTTAGATCCAGATGCGTCACGAGGTTTCTAGAAATGTTAAGGAATTCCAGCTCTTGTCGTGCCCTGCAGAAATGGAACACAGGTATTTGATTTTTACTGATATCCAGTTCTTTTAAGGAGTCCGGAAGATACTCAGGTGGAAGGTCCTTTATTTTATTGCTTGGAATCTTAAACACTGTCAAATTAGGGAAGATGGTAAGATTAGCTATCTCTTGGATGTTACTGTTGCTTAAATCTAGGCTCTGCAATGAAGTTGGTGGCTGGGGGAAGCCGTGCATGGGGTTGTTGCTCAGGTCTAGAAAGAGAAGTAGTCCAGTTAATATACACACTGACCTGGGCAAAATTGCAACATAATCGCTATAAATGGCATGTTGATGAGAATTGGGTGTAGAATAACATATAAAAAATTAGACAAAATTAAATGACAGGAACACGGAGAAATCGTGATTTCAAAATGGCCGACCTGCTGTATCTATTTTATTGTATTTCGATTAGTTTTCTAAACTTGATTGTGTATATCCTATGTTTTTTAATTTTTGTTACCAAGCACCAGGGAAAATAATACAAAGTTGTCATTGATCTAGTTATTAGGCTACATAATTTCTGTATTTAAATGTTTGCTAAAAACAACAAAGTGAAAGCAATGGTACATTGAAACAAGATCACAATAAGGCGCTTGAACCAGAACTTTTATTATGTATTACAAATAACGAAAGCAGACATCAGTCATCCATATCATCTTCTATATCAGAACAATGTTCAATCAACAACACATTTTCACAACCAATGGTCTGGCACTGACCACAAGCTGTTGAACATGGAAAACTATTTTTTTTTTCCACATGCAACGGAATGTACTACAACCAGTGGTGCAGTTACAGTGGATAACTTTCAAAAGACTTTCAGGTGCAGGGGCCATGTCTGACATCACAGGGTGAAGCTGGTTGTCCTCCTTTATAATCCAACCCCAGTCATTAGGTCGTAAACCCTCTTTGTGGCATGACCATTCCATTACCTGGTAATAGGATCGAAAGCTATGGAATTTTGTTGCAGATGTAGTTGGTGGTAGACGTTCTGGTGCAACAAAAGAGTTTGCTGATGTTACTTTGTCCACTAGTATGCGATGTCGTAATGTTCCAAGGGTATCACCAACTTTTCCCATCTTTAACCATTGCCTTCTGACCAGCATCTTCTATATTGATATGTAACTGATCTTTCAAACAAAATGCCGATGCTAATTCACGAAGTCGATTATCTGCGATAAGTTTGTTGAAACATTTGCCTTTTCCTATCCCAAATATTCTGGATGTGCTGTCACAGCCTGTGAAGGCGTGGAGGAAAAGGAGATAGTTGCAGGCATTTCTAAGTCGAGGGATCACTGTATTTTAGTATTTTGTTGGAAGCCACCCAGAGTGGCTGGGGAAGCCCAGCCAGATGGGCGGGGTACAAATAATAAATAATAACAATAATAATAATAATAATTATTATGTGTTGTGCATGTTATTATTTTACTTGAACAGGCTCGAGGCCTAGGACTTTGGTGCAGACATTGGGCTCCTTGCTTGCAGATAGGTGAGCTGTTCTGCCTACGACAACCTCATAAGCCAACGCCAATTCTTTTAGCCACCTCTCCTAGTGTAAGTGTGTGAAGACTTGGGGTGTTTTTTTGTTTTTTTTTTTAAAAAAGGTCATTTTGTTTGAGGTGCGTTTCCTTGGCAGAGGTATGCTAGCAGATAGCTGCCGAATCAATGAAGGAATTGCTCTAGAGAGCAGTATCTTTCGTAGAAGCAGTTGGGACCACGGGGGGGGGGGGTTAGGATTTTATATATCCTCTGCTGCTTCAGCAGGACTATTGTGGTTAGTGTAAATCACATGAGTGTCTGAGAGTGTGGGAATGGAAGACTGTCTTATCTCTTCCGCCTGTGTTATTGTAAGTTTGGTTTCACTTCTGCTGTGTCGCAGTTTGTTAACCTTGTTTCTGCCAGAGCTTAGACAACACAGACGTGGAAATGGAGTCTCTGTATATAGACTGTAAATAAACGTACCTGTAGTTTAGATCAACGGATGTCTCCTCCTTCTTGCTGCGTGATGCTAGAAGACTTGTGTGCTCTTTTCATAAGAGAAGGGTCGCAGATATAGGCACTCTGGACTGAAGGGAAATGCCAGCCAGAGAGGGCCACCGGGAAGACGCCCAGGGGTATTGGTGTTTGCCGTCCCAGGACAGAGCGCCATTCCCAACAGGGGGTCCTCTAGTCCAACCCTGCAATGCAGCAATCTTTCACCCAACATGGGGTTTGAACCCACAACCCCCGAAATTAAGTGTCTCATGCTCTACCTACTAAGCTGTCCCTATTTGTTAAGCGATTCAAGGTCTGCTTAGGCAGTGGTAGTAGAATTCTTGCTGAGAGGCAACACTCTGCAGATGTTTACAGTGGTCCCTCGACTTACGAATGACCCGACTTCCGTATTTTTCGAGTTACGAGTGAAGAAAGTGGCTGCGCGCTTATGATTTTTTCCGACCTCCAAATGTAAATTGTGGCTGTTTTAGATGCGGTTTCCTCGACTTACGAAGTTTAGATGCGGTTTTTTTCGATGTACAAATTTTTTCCTCCCAATGCATTCCTATGGGGACTCGACTTACGATTTTTTCGACCTATGGCGGTCCCTTTGGAATGCATTACATTCGTAAGTCGAGGGACCACTGTATTGATGGTGGCAGGCTTTGGTGAATTGTAGAGTTGGAAGGGACCAGGGGAAGGGACCCCCTGCAATACAGGAATCTTTTGCCCAACCTGAGGCAAAAGGGATGCTGGGAGAGGTATAACACTCCAGAAGCACCCAGAGGCCTACAGGCTCTCCACTCATTACACAGCACCCTCCCAGCAAAGGTCCGCGCGGGTGTTCAGTCCACATCGTATAATTCGCTGCCCTCAAAAGCAGGATGGCTCTATACCTATGCAAGGAATGCTCAACACCGTTCATCTCCCCACCTCTTTTTGGAACAGGGCATATACTCTCCATGCAGGTGTACCGGGTGGCAAAGCAGACAAAGGGACAGGGCAGGAGAGCCCAATATTGCTATTTAAAAACAAAACAAAAAAACTGGCAGGGACCCGGAGCTGCAAGCACACAGGCCCACCTCCCAATCGGTCTATGTTTGGAGAACACACAGGCTCACCAGCTTGGTGGTTTGGCAAGACTGAAGGGAAGCAAGCAGACTTACAGGTACTTCCCTAATAGCTCAAGATGGGGAGGAAGCCGACCTTAAGAGGACAGGCGTTACTAGGCACATGTCATCTGAGGCAGGCATCCTCTGGCAAAGCGCACTGCTCAATGGCTAAACGGAACAAGTTTAACACTCTCCCTGCCTTTGGGCCCAAGATATAAACCCCAGGGTAGCTTGCTTTAATTTCAAAGCTCACACACGTACTTCCAACCACAGAGTGGTGGCGATGGCAGGTTGACCGGCACTGTGACTCATTTGCTCCAGTTGGGAAGGAACCCGGCTCTGCTTGGAAGTCTCCTATTCCCCCCCCGCCCCCGCTAAGCTGGGTGCTTTCCCATTTTGAGTTGAAAGACATCAGTGCACCTTAATGGCAGAGTCCAGGAGACCCAGCCCTGAAGGAGCCCTTTTTCTGAAGCTGGACATTTCCTGAAACAAGCAGAAAAGCTGCAACAGGTGTTCTGATGTGTGTGAGGTTGAGTCTGTGTTTTAACAGGACTAAAAAAACCCACAACCACCCCTTCCTACGCCAACAGCTCCCCCACCTTGTCAGATGGCAGGCAGAGAGGTGCAGAGCTTGCGTTCCTCTGCCAAGCGAAGGAATGTCACAGCAGGCTACACACATTTGACAGAGGCCGCTGGGAAACTCTTCTGCAGCGGCCAGGAGAGGTCAGGAATTGCATCTGGTAGTCGTCTGAGCAGAAACCGCGGCTTACTAGTGTTAGAAACAGCAGTTTACTTGCGTTTCCCAGAAGACTGAGGGTAGAAGATGTTCTCACCTTCATTCTCATCCCCCTTCCAGGGAATTGGGGAACCACTCTTTCCTTGAGAGTGACAATTTCTCCACTTGAGCACACTGCAACACCTTAGGAAAAAAAACCAGACTCTGCTCCACATTACAGGGCAACTGAAGAAGTTATTCAAGATAAGGTATTCTTTTTTTAATTTTTAAAAGTTTATCAATAGCCTCTTATATACATATAATATTCACAAAGTGGTTCATGATAGTAGCTCTTTGCTGGTGAGGTCTTGCTGGTCCTTATCCTTGCCGTTGGTTCAAAGTGGAGAACCCCAGTGGTGTGCTCCTTCAGCGGCTTTCAAGGCCCTGAACTTTGAATGAATCCCACGTGGTATTATTAGCTAGGCACTGAAAGCATTCCGTTTTCATCAGCTGTATCCAAAATTTTACAGATAACTGGCGATTCCACCTGAAGGGAGAAATATATATGTACACACAAAACAATGGTGAGAAGCATCAAACGGGAGGAAGAAAACAACGTCAGACTACCATCTATGACAGAACGGATTACAAAGCGCTTGACTCGTGGCCTATGTTGGAAAATTGACCCAATACAGTGGTACCTCTGGTTAAGTACTTAATTCGTTCCGGAGGTCCGTTCTTAACCTGAAACTGTTCTTAACCTGAAGCACCACTTTAGCTAATGGGGCCTCCCGCTGTGCCGCCAGAGCACGATTTCTGTTCTTATCAGATTTCTGTTCTTATCTGTTCTTACCTGAAGCAAAGTTCTTAACCTGAAGCATTATTTCTGGGCTAGTAGAGTTCTTAACCTGAAGCATATGTAACCTGAGGTACCACTGTATTGACAGAAGGCGAAGAAGAAATAATGGCAGATACTCAGTTTATCAAAAAATGAGGAGGGTTACATTTTGGAATGATGATGTGCAGGATAATGGCCAGCCATTTGCTTTAGTAACAGCCAGCACCCTTCAAGTGCAGGGAATAAGGATTGCAAGCAGACTATTTATGGGGACTATTTTAATGTAAGATGTGTCTTGGCTTTGGAATGAACAAATACCTAAATTTGGAATGAACAAATACCTAAAAAAGAAAGTGGAAGTTCTACATTCTCTCACAGCTTATGGTTCTGAGCACTTTTATGTTCCTTGGAGCAGAGACATGTATGTTAATTTATTTCAATTTTATGGCAGATCATAAAATTATATTCCATAGAAACATCTGTAGGAGCCAGAATGAGGCTATGCAGATAGCAGGCATAAAGATGAAAGACTTATCACCTGGGGACAGGGCAACCCTAACATTTCCCCATATAAGAAAAAAACAGCTGTCATCCTTTCCTGTAGGGAAAAGGCAAGTCCAGCACCAGAAAATGAAATGAAGTCTGTCCACAGCTCTGACAGCATGTGGGTTTCACACTAATTTACCTCAAAAGGCAAGGCATTCCCCTCGAGCTCCGCCCAGGGTCCTTGCAATGTTTGGAATTAGGTTTGCTAATGTGCTCTGTATACCTGAAGGAGCGTCTCCACCCCCATCGTTCAGCCCGGACACTGAGATCCAGCGCCGAGGGCCTTCTGGCGGTTCCCTCATTACAAGAGGTGAGGTTACAGGGAACCAGACAGAGGGCCTTCTCGGTAGTGGCGCCCGCCCTATGGAACACTCTTCCATCACATGTCAAGGAAATAAACAGCTATCCTATTTTTAACAGACAGCTGAAGGCAGCCCTGTTTAGGGAAGTTTTTAATATCTAATGCTGTATTGTTTTAACATTCGATTGAGAGCCACCCAGAGTGGCTGGGGAAACTGCTGTGGCAGGCGTCTGGGCAGCAATGAGCCAAGCAGACTTATCCAAAGCTCTTTCCATGCTCGTCATTATTACTGAGCATTTATCTCACAATGCCAATCCAGCACAAAATTATTTTCCTTTCCTATACCAGAGTTGGCAGGGGTTTGGATTTTTAGATGTCCAAAGGAATCCAGACTTCCAAGCCTTTCGTAAAAAACAAAACAAAAACACATTAATAGGTATGGCCCAACCAAAAGTTGCATTTTGTTGTGTATATCTCTCCACTGGCAGAGATACGGCCTCGGTCCTGTATACCTGAAGGAGCGTCTCCACCCCCACCGTTCAGCCTGGACACTGAGGTCCAGTGCCGAGGGCCTTCTGGCGGTTCCCTCACTACGAGAAGCAAAGCTACAGGGAACCAGGCAGAGGGCCTTCTCGGTAGTGGCACACGCCCTGTGGAATGCCCTCCCAGCAGAGGTTAAGGAGATGAACAACTATCTGACATTCAGAATATACCTCAAGGCAGCCCTATTTAGGGAAGTTTTTAACCTGTGATATTTTAATGTATTTTTATCTCTGTTGGAGGCCGCCCAGAGTGGCTGGGGAGACCCGGCCAGATGGGCGGGGTACAAATAAAAGAATTATTATTATTATTATCCAGAGGCAGCTTCCATGAACAGAAAGTGGAGGGTGGGGGGAAGAGGCGATTTTGGCTCATTCCCTCTTCTCCCAGGAGACCCTTGTGCCTCCCCACTGCCACTGTTCCAAAGAGTCCACTAACGTTTTGGAGGAGATTTTTCTTTTCCCAGTGGCAGGGGGTGGGGAGAGCTGAACAAAAATCATTGAGTCCCGTCAGGGGGAAAGGCAGGGTATAAATAAATATAACGAAGAACCTTATTTCATCTGAAACACCTCACTAGATTTGCACACACCTCTCTCCCATTTAAATCAAGTTAAAGGTAGATAGCCGTGTTGGTCTGTCATAGTCAAAACGAAATAAAATAAAAAAATTCCTTCCAGTAGCACCTTAGAGACCAACTAAGTTTGTTCTTGGTATGAGCTTTCGTGTGCATGCACACTTCTTCAGATACACTGAAACAGAAGTCACCAGACCCTTATATATAGTGAGAGGGTGGGAGGGGTATTACTCAGAGGAGTGGTGGAAATGGGTGATTGGCTGATAGCTGTGGTAAACCTGTTGACGACTGTTAACGACTGCAATTAGTCTTACAGGAAAAAGCAAGGGGTGAGAAGGTTAAAAAAGCTTTGTCATGTATAATGAGATAAGAATCCAATGTCTTTGTTCAGACCAGGTCTCTCTTATCTCATTATACATGACAAAGCTTTTTTAACCTTCTCACCCCTTGCTTTTTCCTGTGAGACTAATTGCAGCCGTTAACAGTCGTCAACAGGTTTACCACAGCTATCAGCCTTTCACCCATTCCCACCACCCCTCTGAGTAATACCCCTCCCCACCCTCACTGTATATAAGGGTCTGGCGACTTCTGTTTCACTGTATCTGAAGAAGTGTGCATGCACACGAAAGCTCATACCAAGAACAAACTTAGTTGGTCTCTAAGGTGCTACTGGAAGGAATTTTTTTATTTTATTCCATTTAAATCAGTAAGGCCTGCCAAGTCTTTAACTTTTGGTTGGGTTGTGCCCAATGTTCTTAGCATTTCAAAAATAATAAAAAATCATCTTGTCACGGAAAGTAACTTTTGCCCAACCGAAAAGACAAAGAGGACATTTGCATCTCAAAACCTAAGCCTGCCTTCCAGCTCTCCCAGAGTGTGGCCTAATTGGAACGTTCCTGACAAAAACAATACTCCTGCCAACAGATTTCTCATTATTTCTATCATCAGAATAACCTCGACTCTTGCACCCCTTTCTCAAGCACGAAGGCTACTGTGCTTAGTATTGCACGAGGTGAAGAGAAACCGAATCGAAAACAGCAGCGTCTCAGCTAGCCTCTCTGCCGATTTTGAAATGCAAAGTGCCTTTAAAGACCACTCCAGCATTTGCGCGGCGCCCTTGAAGAAGGGCACAGAAAATGGTTTTAATGAGCTCTCTTAGATCAATCTCGAGCCATTATCTTCCAATTAGGCCTATAAATAAAAGCTCTTGGAAAACAGCGAGTCCAGAACTGAGGGTCTGTCTCATAGGTAGGATCAGTACACTGTCCCAATGTGCACTTTAGAAAGGCTGGCCAGCCGGTCCTGAAGGAAGCTTTTGTAGAAAATAAAACGCTCGCCTCACAGACGGATGGGAAATGGAAAGCTCTGTTTCAAAGCTTCCATGTTTTCTGTAAGTGAAATGCACTTTTCTGCAGAGGAAAAAGTGTCTTCCTGGAGGCCAGCGGGGCTAGCAGCAAGGTCAGAAATACATACCCCGAGGACGTACTGACAGGAGTGAGGCTCCAGCATGTAGACAGTGACCGCGTGAGGAGAATCCGATTCTTTGCACCTTAAGACAGAAATAGATGTTAGTGGGTGACCGGCACCTAGAGAACAATTGTTGCTTAACAGACTAACGCCCAGTGCCAAGGATGTGCCAGTTCTGTGAAGAAACCCTAAAGACCTGGCGCAAGGCTTGGGTAAAATACCAACAGCATGAAGTATCACTGTGGTGATAATATGAACCATAAACAACCAAAACCACCACACCATACAATGGCTGAAAATGTAATAAAAGATTTACTGGAATACTCTTCTGAAAAACTAATAGTCCTTCAGTTAAGCCACAAGATTAACAAAGCCATATATGCGTGATATAACAGAATGTATAATGTTCACGTGACTGAACCATTCAGCAACAGGTTGGGTATAGCAACAAAATCTTGGTGCCAACAAAACGTTCACAATTGGTGGATGGTGAATAGATAGTAGAGTTCTTCAACGGTTAAAAGCAAAAATCTCATGGATGTAATGGTAGATGCAGAATATTTATATGAGTCTTGCAACATCACCATCCAGGCGAAATCAACACAAGTGGCACATGAGAAGGACGAAGAAGACCTGTCCTCCGTTTACTCACAGGTTTCGCTATATAGCTTCACCAGTTCAGGTAAAACATTCTGATCAGCACAACATGTGAAATACTCCACAGGCCGGAGAGGCGGTACGGGGGGGGGGGGAGAGAGCTGGAAGAAGAGGCGAGGGGGCAAGTAGTCCTCCCTACCCCCCAGCCCCAGAGCTTACTTCCCAGGGGCCGCCGCCATCACCACCACTGCTGCTGCTTCTCGTGGGTAGGCAGAGAGAGCTCGTCTGCTCTGTGCTCTGGCCCACAGAAGCACCAGGGCGGCGGCGGAGGGAAGATGAGCAACGCGAAAGGGCTGGCTCTGGAGAGGGGCTGCTTAAAATGGAGCTCAGCCAGCTCCCTTCCTCCTCTAGGCAGGGTGGGGAGAAGCCAGGAGGAGGGAGGGAGGAGCCGCCACCGCGCTGTGTGTGTGTGTGTGTGGGGGGGGGGGATAGAATGGCGCAGAAAAAAATATGGCGCAGCCCGAATGAACAGAATCCCCATGCTGATCCATGGACAGTCCGTGGGCCGGATCCTGAAGGCAATGGGGCCTGATCTGGCCCGCAGACCTTAGTTTGCTGACCCCTGGTTTAAGCAGTGATAGGCGGATACATAAAAGTTGCCATCTGCGGTTCTATACGGGAAGTATAGACAAGTCCCCTTAGAAGACAGACTCTGTCCGTGCAAATCAGGAGAAATAGAGACCATTGGCCATGTTTTCTTTCGTTGCTCCCTATATAGAAACCTCCAGAAATAATCTACCCTAAAGATATTTGATGGGTTACCGGGACAATCTGAAGAACGGCAAACAAAATGGCTCCTGTCAGACTCAAATTCAAAGGTCACCGCTATGGTGGCTAGATTTTGCGCCAACGCTATAAGAATCCGGAGTGCCTACACAGGAGATACTCAAAATAACTCCTGATCTGAGCCAGAATGATTTCGTTTTAATTTATAGTGAATAGTAAATAATTAATATAACCTAAGGATCAAAGGATGCTTGATCCCTTTTAGATAAGACATTTTAGTTATTTTAGATAAGATATACCGGTACTAGTTTATACCAAAATTTAAATATTGAGGATGTAATGCTTTTTACTATGCTGGTCAGTGACCGTAATAAAGAATACTACTACATAAAAGTTGATGGGTTGTGGATGCCGTGAAGCCTGCAGAGCAGGCATAGAGAAACACACACAAGCTTGTTTCTCCAGGAAACACAAGGCAGGGATGGGCACTTGCGTCAGCAGACACTAGACTGCTGAGTTAGGGGTCACTATCTAGTGAAGATGGCTGAGATTTTTATCACCCTGAGCAGCAGACATGGCATTCTCTAGCAAAAGCATTTCTGAGCGCTAAGAGTTGTTATCTGAAGCGGGGAAATAATTAAAATCTCTCGCAGAGCACAGCCAAACCTTTGGGCATACTTAAAGAAGATCTCAGGATTGTGCCCAGTTAGGAAAGATACAGTCATGCAGTTCCTTAAAAGTACAGCTGGATACATTTTTAGAGCCTTCCATTAGGGAAAAGTATATCAATCCAGTCAGCCTGGAACAGGGTAATTTTTAAAGGGGCAAACTCACTTCAACTTCACTGTCACCTGTCGAGGTTTGTCAGTCAAGTCACAAAGATCTCCGTTTCCGTAGTAGTGAGACACCATTCTGCCGGGAAGTCCCAAAATTAGAGCTTGGTCACAACAATCAAGTTAAAATGTTCAGAGCGCGAGTCAACTCACTACTACCTATGCAAGTATTACAACGCGCCCAAGCAAAAATCACTAAAAGGGCTGAATTTTGTGTGCTGCCTTCTGGAATTTGACGCTTGCACAATGTCCAGCACTTGAAGGCATTTTCCTTCTGAGCTTGGAAATACCAAAGGAACTCAAAATCAGTAAATGCCCCCATTTTACCCTTACAACAAACTGTAAGGTGGATCAGGGTGGGAAATAACGACCAGCCAAATAACCACAAAGGGATCAGAATCTCTGTCTCCCAAGCGCAGGAGTGTGGAACATCTCTGGTTCCATGGGCCAGATCCTTTTCGGGATTTGCTCTGCAGGCCAAATTTGACAGGTGGGTGTGTAGGGCCACGCACCAATCAACCAACTGACGTCACAAATGGCAGGGGGCTGGGGGCTTTGAAGTTCCAGAGCTGGGACTTCAAACCAAATAGCAGGCAGCAAGACACTGCTAAAGGGCAGTTCCCCCAGCTTTGCTTTCAAAGGGGGGGGGGAAGGCTTCCTGTTAGCTTAGCTGTCGCTGTCTGCTACATTCCTGCAGAGCCCTCTCACACACCTGGACCAAGCAGGATTGCTATCGTGTTGCATCAGGTGATGAGGGAGGGCAATCCCTAGGGCTGGGTTTGGATGTGTGCAAGAACTCCTCACAGAGAGCTTGTGATGGCATCCAGACCAAGCAGGATCACCTTCCTGTTGCTGCAGTCTCTCTCTCTCTCTCTCTCTCTCTCTCTGTGTGTGTGTGTGTGTCAGATGCTGTTTGAAACATCTTGTACTTCTCCTTTAAGTATGTAGGCAGTGGTAGCAGGGTGGTGGGGAAGACTGCCCCCTCTACCCTGCTGTTGCCACTGACTTGCTGGCTTAAAGGAGAAGCACCAGCTGCTTCAAAAACCGCTTTTGCACAGGGCTTTAATCCTCACTCATCAGAGGATGAGCAGGGATTAAATCCTGCCTTGGCTGTACAGTCTTGTTCCCTACTGGGAACAGGGTGCACAGCCAATGCAGGATTAAATCACATCCTCCCATGCATAATCAAATAATAATAATTTATTATTTATACCCCGCGCATCTGGCTGGGTTTCCCCAGGCACTCTGGGCAGCTCCCAAAAGAATATTACTGTATTTTTCGCTCCATAAAACACACTTTTTTCCTCCTAAAAAGGGGAAATGTCCGTGTGTCTTATGGAGCAAATGTGTGGTCCCTGGAGCTGAACTGCCCAGGGGCAAAAGCAGATCGTGCTTTTTTTTAAAAAAAAAGAGAGAAGGGGGTGTTGAAAGGAAGCCCGCTGAGCAGCTGCTCAGCAAACGATCGGGGAGAGAGATAAGGGAGAGAGATTCCAGCCCCGCCCCCTTGCAGAGGGAGGCTGTTTCCCCAGCGACATGTGACTGGCTGATTAGATTATCTGTCTGGAAACTGTAGAAATGGCTTCCTGAAGCTGCAGGACTGTGAGTTAAACCCCATAAAACAGGGTTTTTTCCCTTTGCAAAGTAAGCTCAACAACTTTGAGCTGATCCTCAAAAAATGGGGCTTTTCTCCTTTGCAAAAGAAGCTACAGAAAATGGGGCTTTTCCCCTCTAAAAACTAGGTGCGTCCTATGGTCAGGTGCGCCTTATAGAGCGAAAAATACGGTAATAATAATTTGAAAAGCGGTAAAATATCAAACATTAAAAACTTCTCTAAACAGGGCTGCCTTCAGATGTCTTCTAAAAGTCAGATAGTTGTTTACTTCCTTGACATCTGATGGGAGGGCATTCCACAGGGCGGGCGCCACTACCGAGAAGGCCCTCTGCCAGCTGAGGAACGAGTGGGGTGCTCTGTAAAAAAATGGCATCGCGGCAGAGCTACTTATAAAGTAGATGGGTTCTCTCCTCACACCTTTTTAGGCTGGTTGGCACAGTGAGGGGAATTCTGTACTTTTAAAAAGCATGGGATGGATTCAAGATGCGGAGATTTTAATTTCAAGACTAAGGCTGGATACAGTAAGCATTGGTGACCTGGAAAACTATTTTGCTATATAACTGATTTTAAGGACCAGCTGCAACAACATGGCAAGCCCCATCTCTGAGGTTTTATCCGGAAACCAACTCAGGCATACTTCACTGTTTGCAGACCATCGTCTTTGAGATGATATGCTCTGGCCACATTCTTCTGTGCCCACTGAAGGTGTTCCTCCTTGTTCCACGTGCCCACAACTATGGTCGTCTTGGCATTATCTTTATCCTAAAAGAGGACAACAATTCTCCTTTTTACTGAAATGAAAATGCTACACAGACCCCTTTTCTTCTTGCATGATCTGATATTTTAAGTGTGTTATTCTTTGCCATGATTTCCGAGACTCAAATGGGTAAGATTTGTTTCGTTGATATGTGCTGAATCTGTATAATGGCAAGTGGCTGTATTATAATAAGTGAACTTGGTTCACTCGAACTCATAAATCCTTCAAGAGGCAATATTCATGCTCTCAGGGAAAACTCCACTGAAGCAGCCTGAAAAATACTGCAAAAATACTGTAAAAAAGAAAAAAGAAAGATGTGATTTTGTAATGTTTGACAAGACAGTGAATAAAAACATAACTCTTAAAGATGAAATTCACCTAGCGGAGGCTTGTCCATAGGCACAATTGCTGATGGTTTTCTGTATAGAAGGGAACTTAACTTCACAATCAGATAGCCACAAATAAATAAGAGAACGTCCAGCAGAATCTTCTCCTACCAAGTCCCATTAAAATAAATGGGAGCTGTGTGAGTGCACTTCTGCACTTCTCCAGTTCCCATCCACAGAAAGCTGCCCTACACACTGCATGGCAGCAGCTTCCCAAGGCTCCAGATGGAAGACTTTTCACACTAGAGTTGGAGACGTTGGGGACCTTCTGCTTGCACAGCATGTGCTCTACTCCTGAGCTACAGCCCTTCTCCAGAGCTGCTTGCACCTAACTTCCCTCTGCATAGCGTGAGACCATTGCAGGGTCAGAGCTAGAACAGGATGTTTTGCAACCCGAGTGCCATTACAGGCAGACTTCCGATGTGTGTACGACAGGCAAAAAGCAGACTAGCTTCAATTCTGGCCATTTGAGATTTTACGGCTCTCAGGAAACGCCTGACGATCACAAGCGTATCGTGAAACGTTTTCCGCCCCTAAATCACTGAACGTGGGGATGGCACTATGCAGCAAGGAGGGTGATCTGGAGCTGCATCTCAGTGGTAAAGCACATGCTTTGCATGCAGAAGGCCCCAGGTTCGATCTCAGCCATCTCCCAATAGGGGAGGGAAAGGCTCTTGCCTGCAGCCTTTGAGAACCACTCCCAGTCAGTGCACAACACTGAGCTAGATGAGCCAGAGGTTCAGTAGCATAGGGCAGCTTCCCTTCCTGTGTTTGTTTAGCACGGGAATGGGGAAACGTTCATTATTTCTTTTTCTTTAGTTCCTTTTCTACCTTACTTTTCTATGATTCTCCGTTTTCATTAACTCTGTTTATGAAACCTTTTGTTTTGTGATTTGAAGTTCTCTATCTTGGATTAAGGAAGAAACATGCAGGAAAGTGATGGATTGAAGAGGAAGGGGAAGATGGGTGAGAGGCAGGATAGAGAGGATCTTGCAGGGAGGGGGAAGAGGGGGAAGCTCCCAGGTGAGAGCTAGGAGGGTTCACTCTTCTGTACGTGGAATAAAGATTAAGATTTAATTCTGAGAGAGGGCTCTGTAATTTCTTTTTGTTCTTCTCTTCTTTCTCTTCATTTCCTTCCTTTCTTTATTCTTGCTTTTTTTCTTTTCTAGATTAGTGTGATTTTTATTTTATGTTGAAAACTACTTTATTAAGAAAAAATGATTTAAAGAAGGAATGGGGAAACTTTCCAGCCCAGTGGGCCAGATCTTTATGTCCCCCCACCTTCAAACGTTGGCAGGTGGATGGGACCTGAAGTCACAATGCTGTCATGTGGCAGACACCTTTCAAAATCCCTTGGCACAACACTTTCTAAGCGCTGACCACCAGCTGGTTGGAAGCACTGTGCAAAGTACCTTGCAATTAGGGCCGGGCGTTATATTGTCCAAAACCAGTTTGAAGTCCATATCGTGATATCGGTTTCATAATTTTGACCTGGCAATATATTGCGAATCATGATGTGTGTGTGTGTGTGTGTGCGCGCATGCATGCAAAAATCACAATGTGGGAAAAACCATGAATCCAGCCAATGCCTCTACATAACTCCATCCTTGTTTCAGACATTGTGACATATCAGTATATTGCGATGTTTAGTTGGTGATATATCACGATGTGGAAAACCAGATATTGCCCAGCGCTACTTGCAATGCATGTGCTCAGTGCTTCCCAAATGCGAAACACAACCAGCTGGTGGTTGGGCACTTGGGAAAAAACTGTGCGGTGAGGCTTGGCAGGCAACCCTTTTTAGCCCAGCCCTGCTTTTCTTTGACCTGTGTCAGGTGCAAGGCAGGTGGGTGAGGGTCTGCCCAAAATGTCCTGGTGGGCTGCAAGTTCCCCAGACCCCTTGCATAGCGCCCTAATAAAACACAGCAGCAGCAGCAAAGGCACCAATGAATTTTACTAACTCTGCAGCCCTGCTTTCAAGATCTTTCCTGTGCAGCAGCAAATTTTATTTTAAAAAGCTGTATGTGGCCACCTAGTGGCAGAACCTTCCAACTGCTCTTTCTACGTACCTTGTGATACTGATGCACGTACTTGCCGTAGCAGAATTCATACCTCCACCAGCCAACACCCTAGGAAGAAGAGAAGGTTAATAAAACTCAAGCAATCCAAGCTGCTTCCAGCAAGCATGACACCCATCAGGTTTTTTAAAAAAGCAAACACAAGTCAATGTATGTTTCTAACCCTCAGCTCTCTGTAGAAAGTCTAGATATAACATGATGGGACTGCTAGGAGTTTTGAGATTGGGGGGGGGGGGGAAGCAGATACACTTCCAAGATCGAAGCTGAGACCCACTCTCTTTACTGCTCTCCTTTGCTTAACATTTGTAGGAAGACAAAATACAAAACTTAACATGACTGGGCTTCTGGGTGGAATCAGAAATAATGGGAGGGAGAAGGCAAAACACACGTGCGAAGTAGAGCCCAGTGTATAGAATTCATTCCTCACCCCATGAAAGCAGTAAGACCCGCTAAGGAACTCTTTTATGAGCTGATCGTCGGTCAGTTTGGAAATGTGTGTCGTTCCAACCGTTAACAGGTGTGGCGTTCCAACGGCAACTGGTTTGTGGAAGGAGGAAAACTTCTCTTCCTTTGCTGAATTCACTTCTTCCTGAAATTAAAATATGTGCAGATTTAGATGGTACTGGGCATTTGGTTTCAGAGAGGATAGCCCTCTTAGTCTGCTACAGAACGCAAAGAAAAAGAGTCACATTCTATGTTAAAGATTCACAGATGTATTGCGACATGGCAGACTCACACGCTTCACATACCGGTATATCACACAGGTAAAGGGGTGGGGGAAAGGTAACACAGTGTGTGGCCAAAAAGCCACAACCATGTGAGACATACGACTTGTGAGACTTCTAAACCAAGCTCAAATGTATATAAGAAAAGCACAGCAGCCTTAAACCAGCAGTAGCTGGTGATCGCACAATTCTTCTAGCTTTAATAGACTGATTTAACATCTGCGGCATGAAAGACACTACTGGTTCCTGAATGAGGTTAAGATAGTCAGAGCAGAACTGGGCGACCTGTTTGGCGGGGGGTGGGGCGGAGAGAAAGCAGGCCACCACTTTCCTGCCACTGAAATCCCAGGATGAATTTTGCATAGCAGAATTCCCCAGCAGAAGTAAAACCTCGCCATCTAGAAAGGGTAGATTAATAGTGGGATTTTCCACACTTGTGTCATCAGCAATACACTTCTGGGCTCTGTCAGGGGAATGCCGGGGGTCAGTAGAGAGCCAGCAGAAGTGGAGGGAAGGGACCCTGATGCTGAGAGGGTCAAACACCGCCCAAAGAGCCCGGAGGCTTCCTGTGGGAGTGATAGACAGGAAGAGAGCTCTGTGGCGGAGGGGGTCTCAGATGCTGCAGGCTCCGGACACCAACCCAGCGGTTCAGCGTCAGAGGGGGACTTCGTAGTTCCATCACCCCAATTGCGTAGGGGGATGAAAGGGAAGGAACAAAGGAGGAGATTAGGGGTCCCTAAGTTATTATGTTGGGGGCGCTCCCGCAAAGCGCCACTTCCGGGATCTGAGAGTGACTAAGATGGTCATGGAATCTTGAGCTCTGACTTGTACATAATTCGTTCCGGAGGTCCGTTCTTAACCTGAAGCGTACTTAACCTGAAGCACCACTTTAGCTAATGGGACCTCCTGCTGCTGCTGCGCCGCCAGAGCATGATTTATGTTCTTAGCGGAGTTCTTAACCTGAAGTGTACTTAACCTGAAGCGTACTTAACCCGAGGTACCACTGTATCGGTATAATAAACCGATGTAAATATACAGATCCTGAGTCTGCAGTCGTTACTCGTGAGCAGCACCACAGAGCCCTTACAGCTCCTACCTCCTTGGCTCTTCTAAAAGGCACCTTCATCATTTCTTGCTGCTGTTGGTGCTCCTGCTCCAGCTGCTCCAGCTTTTCCAAGTTATGGGGCTTAAGTGGGGCTCCTGGCAGCGACTGGCAAAATATGTCATTCACGGGGGACGCTCTGAACCTGTGCAAACAACAGTGAACTTTTATAATGGGGCGGTTCACGCACAGCCCCCGCACGAAAGGTTTTGTGGCCCCAATATAGCATATACAAAAAACAAAACAAAACTGTTTTAAAAAAGAAATTTAACTGATCCACCACTGTGATGCCATTATGCTAAAAGGTTCTGTGCCTGCAAGGTTCCACCACAAGTTTTTCAAAAAATAAATAAATCTAAAAGATCATTTTTACTTCCTGGTTCACACTTCCTGGTTCACACTAATATTAGAAAGCTCACATCTACACCAAGTTTCTGGGGACAGAATTACACATTGCACCAAACATAGGGTTGCCACTGTAAACAGAACCCCATATCAAGTTTTTTTCTCTCTCATTATAGGTAGGACCTCTTGGGTTATAATATCAACACCTTGTTTATTTTTCTGTACTTGCACCAAGGATGTGGAGCTGAGGTAGAGAAGCACAGCAGGTGAATATATTGCAATGCTGATAGGTTATCCCACATTTTTACAGGGGAAGAGATAATCTGATACAGAAATGCCTCTTCTGGTAGCCAGCCTGTCTCAGGTATAATAACTCGCTGAATGTCACAGTAGAACATGGTTTAGTTCAATATTACAAAATAGCATGAGCTAAGGGAGTCTTGGACCCATAAGCTAACCTCTGCCCTCAGCCATATTTACTTTTGATTTCTCTTATTGTGTGTAAATCAGGAACTGTGCCTTATAACAGACAGTGGTCATTTTAAGAACAAGCCAACTTCCAACAGAGGCTTCTGAAGCTGGCTGATTGCACTAGTCATAATAATAATAATAATAATTTTTATTATTATTATTAGTCAGAGTTGGCTTTAAATCACAATCCCTGGCTTGTACAAAAAACGCAAGCAGAGATTCAGTGTAAATGAATAAAATTGCAGCTGAAGGACTCGCCCTGGTTGCACAGGAGGAGGAGAAGAGGGGAGTGTATGAGTCCAAGGTTTGTTCCAGCCTCTGCATGATTTAGCATGATGTACAAATTTGTGTGCAGTTCAGCCTGGAACCTCCCTTAGGTAACAGATGAAAGTTCTGTAAGGAGAGTGAATGAGAGGGAACTCTTCAGAAAATATCGTTCCAGGTAGCTACTAGAAGGCCTGACCTGGGTGCAGCATTGGTCTGAATTCCTTACCTGTATTTAGGATGACTGCATAAGAGAGGGGTCAAAATGACCACTTCATATTCACATGTAGTAACTTCAGCCACTGAAAGGATTTCATGCTTGGCCTCAGGATGGCAGACATACATGACTGAACTTGATCTGGGCAGGTTTTGCCTCAGGGTACAAGGTGTGCCATTTCCCATCCCAATGGGATAATATGGGGTCATCTGCCCTTCTATATTTTTCATAGGAATCTATATTAGCAAAATAAAGTAAAGAAAAATGAAAGCATTACTTTGAGTGACTACTAAGTTTGCTTAAATGCGAATTCTTCTTTAGCATGTCTACTTTGCATTCAGTGGACTTTCTGCTCTGCAGCCGTGGTAGAAACTATCTTGTAGGGGGAAAACACACAACTCAGCCTAATCTGGCAATACAGGGCTAACAAAAACAGTCACTTTCCCGTAATAGAAACAGACTTGAATCAAACAATATTATCTGCAAGAAAAGGAAGAACACATCAACTTCAAAAAGAGAGAGAGATCTTCAACAATCTAGACCAGCCTTTTCTGGGGCTGATGAGGAGCTTCAGTCCCAAACATCTGGATGGCATTAGCTTGCTGAAGGCTGATCTAGATACAGATATGAATTAAACTGATCATAGAGCAGGAGAGCAAAAGCAACCTTTTCCTACTTGCCTCTTTTGCGCTGTCTTTCTCATTTTCCTTCTCTTCTTGCTCTGGAATACATTGCAAGCAGGGACAAGCATCACATTTTAGTCACAGTTTGCTATATAGAAACCAATATAGAGCCAGGAAGCAAATCCGCTGAAACAAAGATTCTGCATCTCAACAGACCTTTCACTGTCTAGATATAAATCCAACTTAAGAATCCAGTATTGATTGAGAGATCCGACACTACCATTCAAATATAAGCTACATGCCAGCCTGTGAATACTGAACAGCATGAATGAGGAAGGGGGACATTTTCAGGCCAGATTTAAAGGAGGGCCTGGTTTCTCTATATTGGGGTTATTTTCAGTCTCAGATGGTAGGAAAATAGCCCAGTGTTTGAAGTGCCATGACCTGTGCAGATATAACAGAAGAGTTTCTTGCTCAATCCCTATAAACCCAGCGGCAAGCGGAACTGCACCCAACTGCCTTTGAACTGGACTCACATGAATGGCTTGGACAAGATGTTTGACCATGCTCTATAAAGGGGAGGGGGAGGGGGATAGAAAGCACACATAGGTCAAATCTGTGTAGTCTTAAATCCCAAAAAGTGAAAGCTGAGCATTGCATGTGTTATGTATGCTTAGGTCCAGTATACCTGAAGGAGCGTCTCCACCCCCATCGTTTAGCCCAGACACTGAGGTCCAGTGCCGAGGGCCTTCTGGCGGTTCCCTCACTACGAGAAACCAAGTTACAGGGAACCAGGCAGAGGGCCTTCTCGGTAGTGGCACCCGCCCTGTGGAACGCCCTCCCACCAGATGTCAAAGAGAACAACAACTATCAGACCTTTAGAAGACATCTGAAGGCAGCCCTGTTTAGGGAGGCTTTTAATGTTTTATAGATTATTGTATTTTAATGTTCTATTGAAAGCCGCCCAGAGTGGCTGGGGAAACCCAGCCAGATGGGCGGGGTATAAATAATAAATTATTATTATTAATTATTATTATTATTATTGGCTCTTCTCAAACTTCACACTGAACATTTGGATGGTGCTGATTGTTGGTGAGCAATGGGATAAATTACACAGTGCTTTCCCTAGCGAGTTGAGTGAATGGATGGTATCTTCTTCCTGACCACTGACATTTAAAGGCAAAATAACAAACCTGGATCAAGTATCGGGCTCTTGTGCAGCACGTTCCCAAGAAAGTATTCCTGAATATTTATTTTCTAAACAAAAAAGAGATAAAAGACATACATCTTCACTTTTTTGTTTTACAACAACTGTTTCTCCTCCAATGCTTCAATCTTTGTCATGCCAACAGATAACAAAACAATAAAAACGTCAGTTTCAAGCTTTATTTTACCCTTGAGGACCAAAGTTTTAATGAGACATACCTGCCCAGTTTCCTTCTCTTCATGATACTGACGAATGTGTTTGCCATGACAAACTTCGTAAGTCCAATAGGATTCAATCTAAAGAGATATATATATATTTGGCATTAACTGGCACACAGAGTACAGGCAAATCTATTTTTTTAAAAACAAAGCAGCAGCCCACATGAAATGACAATCATGAGACGTGATTATTTATTATAGCTTCACAGCAAAAGCATTTAGTTTTTTTGCACGTTTGGGGTCTTAATATATATAAAAGGTGATGTCACCATTGTTTTAATGTAACGAAGGAAGTCTTTATGTAAGGGAAATGTCAACGAAGTTGTTGTCAAAGTCAACAACCACAGAACGTGCTTCAGTGCAACGTCTTTAACGTTCCCACTGCAACCTGTGGACCATGCAGAGAGCTGAAACCAACTCCAGCCCTTCCTATATAAACTCTGGGCTCCATTAAGTTGCATTATGAGCAGTGGCCTCTCTACTTCAGACCATGCAGGAATCTGTGGGATTAAAGTCCCACAGAGAATCCTTAGTTACTAACGGTACTCAAGGCTGTTCTTGCGATAAGGGAACAAGTCAACAAAATGGATGGGTAAGAATATTTAGATTTGCAGCTTGCCCTCCCCTTCAAGGGCTCAGGGCATGTTGAAATGTGTTGCGTTTCCATAGCAAGCAAATGAAGAGGTAATCAGAGACTCTATTTGAGAGGCAAGCTTCTCAGGCATCTATGGAATTCACTCCAGGTTGGCCCTTGGTTCTTGATGTCAGTTCCACTTGGCCTTTGGCTTGGAATCAATTTGATTCCCTCCCCCCTCTTTTCCTCCTGAGATGGAACTCCTATTTGGGGACTTCCCTGGCATTTTTCTGGCCCATGTAGGACCAGTCTGGATAGTCAGCCTTGGTGAAGAGTTGACGGTTTCTTCCCCAAATAGTTTTGATTTGAGTTCTACTGAAATGAGGCTGCACTTTAATGTTGTTTTTAATCTTGTTTTTTAAGTTGTATTTTAATCAATTGTTTTTATACTTGGTGTTAGCCACCCTGAGCCCGGTCTTGGCTGGGGAGGGCGGGGTATAAATAAAATTTATTATTATTATTGAGCTCGGGTTGGTGAGATGCAGCACCCCACAGCTGCTTAACATCGCCATACTCTATCAGTGCCCTGAATTAAATGAGGTGGCCTAATCAAACTGTGCTCTTTCAGCTCCAAAGGGCACAGACAAACATTTTTCACCCTGTATTCATTCAGTTAACAGGGATCAGTTGGAATTATTCAAAAACAATCATTTCAATTTTAAAGCCACAAGTGTGTCCATGGTTGGGTATCCATAATGCCCACTGACTTACAGGAAAATCTGGGGCCAGACAGAAACAGTAATGTGTCTATGTGGTGCTGGTGGGTTTACTGGAAATAAAACATGTACTTCTACCAAGCTTATCCACTCTACTGCATATAGAGTGATGTCAGGATCTGGAGCCTTTTGCCTCAAATTCCAAGTGGACATACCCTGTAAGAGCAGCTGCTTTGTTTAAAGAGAGGCTCCAACAATTCTGCAGGGCTGGGCCCTTTGTAGTCCTTTTCTTCCTCCTAAAACGAGAACAGAGCTAGGTACATTCAATTATTTTCACAAGTTCCCCCAAAAAATGACATATACAACCCAGAACACAAAGGCTATAATCCCCAAATAGTTTTTATATTTATGGTTTCTAGGCAGCAATTACTTGTTGTCAACTCCATATGCTGAAACGTCCTGTTGGTTTTCTTAAAAGGTCTGGAAAAGAAACCACACAGGCCAAGATCCACAGAAATATAGAAGTAGTTCTATGGATCCAAGAGGAATTTATGCTTCTCTTCGCTACAGAAAACTGCTTTTGAAACCAAGGGGAATTTTTACTGCAAAAAATTCTACTAAGCTACCACAAGGCACTTGCATAAATCTAAGCAGCTCTTTCGATTCTGCTCTGATTTATTCTTGATGTGAATGTGTCCTCTCTGCGCGCGCTCTCTCTCTCTCACCTATATAAAATTGTGTGTGTGTGTGTATACACAGAAAAAAATGTTCAAATTCATTAACTTATTGCTTATGTGCCAGTATTTCTGGAACGACACTGTTTTATAGTGGCTTGCAGAGTAGTAACACATCTAAGACTATCTTTTTGTGCTTAAGACCACAAGATAAAATAATACCATTAAGTATATTCAAGATAAACATGTATCTTTATATGAATTCCAATGCACATATATGCATAATTACACCTGTATCCTGCCTAACTGAACATCTGCTCCAAGCAATTTACAAAACCACAAGTCATTCCTCCCCACACCCACAGCTAGGCAAATGGAAGACAGCAACTAACATATAAACATCAATTTAGTACTCCCAATAATTCAGGTTATCAAATTATGAGTAATAGCAGCTTGGGATTATTATTAAATAAAATAAATAAATAAATAAATAAATAAATAATATTCTATGCATACATACATACTCTGCCTTTCCCCCTTATTAGACTCAAGGTGTCTTACAGATAAAAACAAGAATTGCTAAAAACTTGTTAAAAAATCAATAAAAACCCATTAAACATTGAAAGAAATAAAGCTACATACATATATAAAATTTATTTAAAATATACAAGTAATTAAAAGTAGTCCTCAACCTGAATCTACAGTATTGTTGCAGACCCAGGTAATCTGTGGCGTAGGATTGCTTACGCCCACCTCTGGCCACTCATTGGCTGGGTTAGCCTGGCGTGACCCACTCGAATAACCTCTTCTTTGGACTTCTGCAACATGCTCTGCATGGAATCGCCCTCAAATATGGTCCAGAGGTTGCTGGTATTGTAGAATGCTGCTGCCAGGCTGCCACCTGGAGCAATGAGGATGGAGCATATTGCTCCAATCATGGGATTTCTAAGCCACTAGATCAATTCAAGGTATTTGCACTGGTGTATAATGTCCTAAATGACCTTGGAACCCAAGCACTTGAAGGAGCTCCCAAGCTACATGATAAGATCTGCAAGGAAGGACCTGCTTGTGCTGCTGCTGCTGAGAGAGACCTGTGGGGTGGTGAGGTGAGGCAGGGCCTCCTCTGTGGCAGTCTCCCTTTAGGGAACTCCCTTCTGACTAAGATTACAGTAGTGGCACTTAGGCACTATCTTAAAACAGTCTTATTTCGCCAGGCATTTAATGGTTAACTGCCACACTGCTGCTGAGTCTGTTCGTTGCTACTGTTATAAAGTGGCAATTAACTGGTTGCAATTTTAATTGTTGTATTATGAGTCTTTGCATTTGTATGGTTTTAAGGTTAGCTTTTAGTTATCCTGAGCTTCAAGGAGGAGGAAGGGAAGGCACAAGAACAATAAGGAAATCAATGAAAAATAATTCAGACTAACCCACTGGAAGCCTCCTTAAAAAGAAAAGCAGTTCTATCTGGACTGACTGTTCCAAAGGTCTGGGCTCCCACAGACTTAACCACTCCTGAAGGAGAGATCTGCTTGAGCTTATACTCAAATTCAACGTATCTATGCATCTATGTCTCCTTGCTCTGACCATGACTCCCAAAGGATATGTTAGAGACCCTCTTGTTCAAGGTGTTCCAAAGGGATTTGACATCTTTCCGCAGGGCCTGCAAGACAGAGCTGTTCCGCCTGGCCTTCGGCTTAGACTCACTCTGACCCCTTATATGAGATTTGGTATATAAATTTTCCCTTGGCTTTTTTGCTGCCCCATGTAGGACAAGTATAGGTAGCTGGCTTGGGTGAATATCTGACGTTTCCTCCCTTTATGGTCTTGATTTATGGGCTACTACAAAAATGAGGCTGTATTTTAATTAACTGGTTCCCCCCCTATTATGTTTTATTGCAATTTATATTTGGTGTTAGCCGCCCTGAGCCCGGCCCTGGCCAGGTAGGGCCAGATATAAATAAATAAATAAAAATAATTCACTAAAAATGAAGCTTCCATTCAAAGGCAGGCTAAAATTAATTTGCCTGTTATGTCACAGCTAATTGCTCCCCCCCTCAAGACAAACAAACACACTGAAGGTTTTTTGGTTAACATGTTGTGTCTTTAACGTATTTAACACATCCTAAACATTTTATAGAAAGGTGATGGCATGTTTTATACATAAATTTAGGCTGTAATCCCACACATTTTTATCTGGGTGAATGGGGCTTTCTTTTGAGTAGATAGGCATAGGAATGTTCTGTTAGTTGCTGTAGAAACTCCTGCTTTAAAAGAGAGAGAGAGAAGACACAGAACTTACCTCATTTCCGCTGGCTAACATCGGAAGAATACACTTATATCTTTCTTTTTCTGAAGTTGTCATAATGATGTAATGATCTTCTCTATACAAAACCCCAGCAGTGGGCTTAAAAAGAAAGAAAAAGGTGGAAATGCCTCAAATGTAAGCAAATATTAAAATGTAGTCTTAAATGGGTCTGCTGACTAGTTACTAAAATAGTATTTCAATACAATCTGTGTTTATTGCTTCTGACCACAGGCCACTGCAAACATATTAAAATGCCTATTAGCACAGACATAAAACATAGATAGATAGATAGATAGATAGATAAATAAATAAATAAATATACACATCATTTAAAATTTAACCTTAACACTGGGTTACTTGCAGAATTAGCTTGCTGAAGTCACTTTTACAAAGCACTGAGATATGGTTCAAGAGTCTTAGAACTTGTTTAACATCACTTCCACCAGTTTACCAAGCAGTCTTTTGAGCAATGTAATGTTGAGGGACTTCTAGAAAGTTCTCCCTCTTCATTACTAGAAGACACAAGGTGCAGCTTTTTCGTATCACAGAAGAGACCTGTCCTCCTAGAAGCTCCACCCGTAATGTTGACAAGAGCAGAGTTACCGGTATTTGTGTAGTAAACTTACTTAACCGGCTTCACTCAATTCAACAGTCTTCATATCTTGTAGGCTGTCATAACTGCAGGCCATAAGGACATGGAAGGGACATGGAAGCTGCTTTACAACAAATCAGGCAGTTGGTCCAGTCAGTGTTGTTACATGGCCTGCCATTATGATTTTTCAAGTAGTGGTTATGTAGAATGCTGTTAAGCTCCATGCAATTTTAATCATTTCCCTCCTTACAAACATTAATGATTTAATTGCTGTACACCATCTTGTAAATTCCGCTTAGCACAGCAACAAAACAGCTAATTTTCCAATACATTAAGTTCGTTCCCCTCTTTCAGCTGTTCATAGCTTATACACAATCAATACAATACTGATGGTGTTATCTTCTCCCTCTGCCCTCCACTCAAGCGATGCTCATTCTTGCCACAGTAAAGGGCTCTTTTTAAAATTTCTCCCAATATTCCTTTGCAGAAAGGGCTGCATGTAACTCAAAAACTGTCAAAATTTAAACTGTCTGAGCATGTAGTCACCAGTACTTACTATTGGTAAGGGATGAGAAGACATTATTAGTCACTTTTTTCAGAAAGGTGAACTCAAACAAGAACAAAATATTGGGCAGTCAACTTTTACTTCTTAATAGGAACCCCGTGGCCTACTCACGTATTTTAAGTGAACAAAAACAGGAGTAAATATATACTCAACTTGTCTAGACAATTACAGCATATCTGATCTGCATTAAGCAGTCTTAGGCATGCATTCTTGCTTAATAGCAAAAGAAATGCCCCGAGAGGTACATGTAGTTGAGCAATCCTTGCAAGAAACACAGCTGCGTGTTCACTAGAGATTGGCCAGTGGCTCCACCAGTAGACCACAGTCTATCACCTCCCAACCCAAAGAACCACATGGAACCATCCCAAACAGTCCGGTATAGCAGATGCTGAGGGACAAGCATTCTCAGTCTGCTCTCAATGACAGCAGTCTCTCCATAACAGCATCCTCCAGTCCAGGATCACATCAAAGGTTCATGAGAATCAGCACCATGTTCCAAACAGTGGCCAATCATTTGTATCTAGGGAGCTCACAAACAGGACATGAAGATGACAGCACCCTTGATCCTGCCTGTCCCTTACCATCTTCTGGAAGGCTCCATCTTGGTTATCACATGTAACAGCTGTTGACAGACTTACCATCTGCCATAAAAATCATCTGTGTCCATATGGGTCCAACAGGGGGAAAACGGATTCAAAAAGCCACAGCAAAGTTATTTATAAGGGTCAACTGAAACATCAATAATTAGGGAGCGAGTTTCTGAGTTCTCCTGGATTCTTTCTGTGCTTGGAGAACACCAAAGTCTGCTCATTAATTTGTGGTGTCCCCTCAAAATCAACCCCACCACATTTCTTTCTTTAAAGACAGTGTGCAGAAGGTAGAATACAGCCTAATGACTGATCTCTGGGTAACCTGCAGCAGTCATTACTCACAATGACAGTTTCAAAAAGTACTCTCTTCCCTTAAGTTATACTACTGCCAAGAAAGAATGACAACCTTGAGGGTAGCCAGAAATTGATATTGTGTGTTTGTGTGGAAGGGCTGCAAGCTCAAGGTTATTTCATTCTGAGGACGTGTCTTTTGCCCCACCATTGCTGGATCTCAGGGTCATGAGTAAAAAGAAAAGATAAGACCCTGCATTTCAATATGAATGGTTGTGCCCCTTGTGCGCTGCACCCTCCACCCAGCCTTCCTGCTCTTTATTTAAACTGTGTCCTTATCCCCAGATATTTTTCGGCTGCTTCTTTTGATTGTGCAGCTGCAGGCAAAACAGATGAGAGAAGGACCGCAAACTCCCCTTCGGTTTCAGCAAGGCTTTTATTTTTATGAGGGCCTGGAAAAAGAGGAGACAGGACTGCCGTCTTCACATATCTTAAGGGCCATCATGTAAAAGGAGGCAGCAAACTTGTCCCCCCCCCTTTCCCTGCCCAGGGGGACTCCAAGAAAGAAGACTTTAAATGAGGAAGCTCTTTTCATTTCTCTGCCTCATAGTAGGGGTCCTGGATACTCATGGAGATGAGTTGTTGAAATCAAGAGCTCACCTATTCCTAAAGAGCCATTTTACATTATGGTACCATTTTTTACATTAGAGTGCAAACACTTATAAAGTTAAAACAAAATAAAAAAATTCCTCCCAGTAGCACCTTAGAGACCAACTAAGTTTGTTCTTGGTATGAGCTTTCGTGTGCATGTACACTTCTTCAGATACCTGAAGGATTTTTTTTATTTTGTTTTGACTATGACAGACCAACACGACTATCTACCTGTAACTTATAAAGTTGTCTGAGTTTTATTTGGCCTATTTTTATATTAAAACAGAAACCAACCAACCCCTGCACCCTCACATCTGAGCAATGTTGAAATGTCATCCTCTATAGCTGTTTCAAAGCTAAATACAAGGAAAGTGCTGTGGAAATCGAATTACCCCGGCCGGGTAGAAGCTCTTCGGCAGCGGAACGGACAGCCTCGGGAGGTGGTGGACTCTCCTTTCTTGGAGGTTTTAAAGCAGAGGTCATGGGTGCTTTACTAGATGGGGGTCGGACTAGATGACCCCAGGGGGACCCTTCCCAGCTCCCTCCGGCCTGGACCCCTGGATCCAGCCTCTTCCCCGCTCCCCCGTCCTCCTCGCCGCCTGGCCCTCCTTTCCCTCCCCTCAGGCCGGCCACCTACCAGGGTGAATTCGATGCCCGGCCAGTTCACTCGGAAAGGGACGTCGTCGCTGAACTGAGGGAGCGACCTTCCTCCGGCCCCGGCCGCCGCCTTCGCCCCCAGCATGGTTACCACCACCAGCAGCAGCGCCGCCGGCCCCCGACACCGCCGCTGCCCTCGCCGCTCCATCGTGTGGCGGAGCCCGGCGCGGGCGACAGGCGCCCCCACAGCCACCAAACATCGGACGCCCAGGGAAGCCGGCCACGTCTACTTCCGGAAGGAGGGGTGGTTGGCTGGGAGAAAGTCTGCGTCACTTCCTGGCCGTTTCAAACTAAACGAACGGACCAACGGCTGTCTCGCGGGCAGCCGCCCGGGCCGCTCTGTCCGCGCCTCTCTATGGCGCGCCGGCCCGCAGTTTCCCAGCGTCGGTTTTAATCCAGTAGGAAAAATGTAGGTGCGCCTACCAGTCGCAGCAGCTAGTTCCCACTCGAGCGTTAAGCGCAGATGTGCAGAAAACCACTGGCACCTCGTATCCGTTTGTCGCCGGTCATGTTTGCTGGGACTGGTGGGATTTGTAGTTCAGCCGCAGGTTTCCCGCATGCGCTGTAAATGTTTTTTTTTTTTTTTAATCACGGAACCTCATATTGCCATGTGTTTGTGCCACTCTTTGCATTTAGTTTCTCTATGCACTTCACCCGACCGTTCCAATTGGAAGCCCGCATTGTCACTACGGCTGGCAGTTGCCACGCCCTCCCTTAAAGGAAAAGAGACGGGGAGAAAAAAATTTGCCGGATCAACATCCGGGGCAGGCTCTGCAAGCGCGTTGCCTGGGGAGACGGCGCGACGTAAAAGACCGAGGAGCGGGCGGGGGAGTGGAACGGAGGCGAGCAAAGCATTCGATCCTTCCCCCGCCTCCGCCCGTCTTCGGCTCATTCCGGAAAATTTCGCGAAGGTTAGCTTTCCCGCCTTTTTTCCTCCGGTGACGGACGGCGTTCGGTCGTTCGGCGCTGTTTTGTGTGGAGCGGCCACATTCCCGCTGGAGCATGCGCAGTGCGTTCCCAGCCCGTGAGGGAAATATTCAGTTTGTGAGGCGATGCGGCGAAGCAGCCGTGTTATTGCTCCAAACATATTTTTACGTAGTGTCACATAAAAATACCAAGCCGGCTAACAAGGATACATAAAAAAGACAAACACAACAAAAGCCGGAAATTAAAACAAGACGTCAGTTGACCGTTGTGGGGAGGATGTATATTCTTAGTTGTCAGCATAGGCCTTGGCGGGACAGAACTAAGTTTTCCTCAGGGTTTACAGAATTCGCCTTCTGAATGAGTCTTGGCAAAGTACTTCCCCAAGACTGGGCTGGTGACATTTTATGAAGGGAGGAGAAAAACCCCCGAGCGTAGGAAACCAGGCGCCCAAAGAGCCTCTCCATCTTCCCAGGATGCAAAAAACACATTTCATGGGCCTTCACCCAGCCAGGCCAGGCCCTGAATCCAGAGGTTTCACAGCTCCATGGATCTCCCCTTTTCCACGAAATGTTTCAGCTCAAGGCCAGTCTTTTGTGCCTTTGAGAAGCGATGTCTTGAGTAAACACCCGTTTCCTGCTTCCTTGAGGATTTTTATTTGTTTTTTTAAAATAAATGTTTCCAGTCATCTCCTTTTGCAAGGTGGTCGGGTCGACGTACGTTGCGCTTAACTTATTAAAGTACGTACGCAACCTTCTCCTTGCCCAACGAGGTTAAAGCCAATTTGAGCATTTCGCATCGGGGATCTTATTTTGGGTGGTGTTGACGTCGCACGAGTTGTATTTTCCCGCGGAAGAACATGAGAATCGCCTTGCCGTGAAAAGAAGAGATTACAAGGGATCATGTGTGTCTTGAATTCCTTCCCTTCTGGTTGTTTCGCAACATTTTGTGGAAGGGAATAGAGTTCCCACATAAGTGGAACTTGGCTGCTTCCCTAGTAGGCCCTGTGCCAGATTTTTGGGGGGGGGGCAAGCAGCAAGTTAGCCCGTTCCTGCAGACTCACTTATTTTCCTCCTTAAGCAGAATCCTGGATGGAACACATGCGGCCACAAAAGTCCAAAATAAGCCAAGGGAGATGAAAAGGCATGTGATCGTATCCTGTGAATTGGCTCAGCTATAATTAGGGGCGTATTACCGTATATCGGCTGGATTCCCCTTCTGACCACCTGTGCACAGTAATTCAAGCAAACGTCTAATATCTCTGCTCATGCAATCTTTTCTTTGCTTGATTTCAGATTCCCTGGAGTTCGCCTGTGACTGTTGAAGGTGACATATGTTAACTTAGCATTTGTGTGTGTCAAAGCAGGTAGGGACTCTTTTCTTACAACTCGGTTCTTCAACAGAAGAGAAAAAAAGACACTGTGCTTGATATGTTAGGTCTGCTGTTCTTCTGAGACATATAATAAAAATTGCTGATCCCATAGTGTGTCCCGTTAGTTTTATAGTGAACTAAGACTGTGGATAGGAATTCGGTTGCTTCTGAACTATACTGTGTGTGATAAAAATAATATACCATGCTGGAAATATTGTGATTCTGAATACATGAAAATACAATGCACCTGATCCAAATCATGTTTATTCAGATGCAGACCCCCCTTGATTGCAGGGGGGACTGACTGACTTGGAAGTCGAAACAGAATAAAAAAATTCCTTCCAGTAGCACCTTAGAGACCAACTAAGCTTGTTTGACTTGGAAGTGTGTTTTAGGACTGACCACTTAGGACGTTTTTCATGTGACATTTTGTGCTTGCGCCCAATAGTCGGATACAAAGGGCACATTCATTGTATCAGTTGCTAATGGTGCATTTATATAATCACTTTTTATGGGAGCCTCACTGAGGATTAAACTTGACTATTCAATTCTTAACTGCAGTAGAATGTGTGAAATCAATTCAAAAGTATTGCAAATTGAAATGGCATCAGACAATATGAAAGTTCTGTCTCTGGTGTCAAGGTCTGTGATGGCTCATTCACACAAGCATGGTAGCTCATGTCGTTGTGAGGATGAATATGCATGTGTGAACTAGGTCTAAGTTATGCCAATAAATAATAAATTAGCAATATCCTTCTAACGAAGGTCACTTCTGGACACTTTGATATGCATTTATAGAATTGCAGCTTTAACTCACTGAGCCGTTTCTTCTGTATCAGATTCATGAAAACACTCTTTGGAGCTGATCCAAACACCTATAATCAGTGCACCTAATGAAATTTTTGATCTCGCCCCTTTTGAGCAGGAGACCCCCGCACCATACCACAAACTGCTTTTAAAACTCCTTCAGCTAGAAAAAAAATAAAAATAAAAATAGTAGTATGGTGTTTGCTACTTTAGAAGCTCCTTAGGATATATACTACTGGTTTAATAGTTTGCTGGACCATGGTCAAAGACACTGTATTAAGCTAAAGTCCTCATCTTATAGAAATCAATGGTAAAATTCCATTGATTTAAGTGGAAGAGATTGTAGCCTTAGTGGGTAAAGACTAACCTATAATACCTTCTTTGTAAATGCTTTTATAATGACTGGAGTGGTTATCTACCATCATCTTTACATAATCTGTAAGTAATCTTTTTAATGTAATTTGAAGAAGCCATTTATAGTCTGTAGTAAGATAGTTCTCATTAAGAACAACTCCCCAACAAAACTATTTTTCTCAGTCTATTGAACAGGTGTTACATTCTTTCTCTCTCACACACACAAAGGAATGCAACGGAACATTTTACAAGCAACTAATAAAAAGGAAGAGAGATGGTTTATGGACACAAAACATAAATAATTGTTCTGTTACTGATGCAAAGTCATACAGGCTTCAGTATGAACAATGGAAAGAAATACAGAACCACATTTTGCTATGAGAAAATGGAATAGCACTTGACACTTGGAAGAGAACCTTTATATATATATATTAAAATACAAAAATATGCTTCTGTTGAAGGCTTAAAGATAATAACTTAAACTATGAGAAGCAAGGAAATTCACAGTTGGGACGGAAACTCCTTTTGCGAATCTATTGCAATAATGAGGCCATCGTTTATCCCTTAGAAAAGTTAACACAGCGCCCATCCATTTGGGTGGAAGTTGTGCAGACAAAGAATGGCAAATGGAGTAGAAGTTTCAGAAGTGCCTAAATGATGGCTGAGATTAACCTGCTATGCAAGTTGGATCTCAATCCCAAACATAATAGTCTGTATGCAAAGAGATACTTTTAGGCTACCCCAACAGTCTACCTGTGCTTACCCAGTGGGAATTTTGACTTTGGCTCTGAAACCAACCCCCCATGACATGTTAAAAATACTTTTGAAACTTCCCCCAGTTTCAGAAGTGTTTTGTCATGCACCATAGGGACGGGTGGGGTGCTCGTTAAGAAATGTAAGTACAAAGCACCACAGGCTGCAAAGAACAGATATTTAAATCCTTGCCACTGACTTGAGAGTAAGTGCTGCTGAAAGTCCGTTTACTAGTGAGCTGCAATCTTCAAAGAGTTTATTCTGCAGTGTTCCCTTTGAAGTCTTTGGTCTAGTGCAGACATAACACTGCTGATCTCTTACCTATGGATAACGGATTGGGAGTGAGCTGTGAGCTTCTGCACTTCTTCCACCTGTTTGCTTTTTACCATAGTTCAGCATTAAATCTGCACCAATAGTTGCCTAAGGTTCCCATATTATGGTAATTGGGGATTGCAAATCCTGGTTAGGAGAAGGTATAGTTAGTGTTAATGATAATTTAGTGTTGATAAATGACAAGTGATAGGACCCAAGATTGACTGGGGGGGGGGGATTCTTACACACCATTGTGTGTGCACTTAGCCATAGGATAGTTGTGAAAATACTACGGTATGCCTAGTGATTAAGTATGGAAGTTTCTGAACATTCTTGCTATTGTAAATTCAAGTTATATCCCTAACTTGTTTTTTAAAAAGGTATTGTGATGAAAATATAAGGCACCAATATGTTTTGAGTTACACATTGCTTCTATAGGTCTTCCTACATCCTAAAAGGAAAGTGCAGTTTTCTTCACATGTAAATATTTGCTCATTTTATCAAGAGGCAGACAATTTATATATAAACTAACTGCTGTCTTATGGAGTTGAACGAAATGATAAATATCCTGTAGTAATTTGTTTTTAAAATATCCTAGTCTTTGCATAGGAATAACTGCTGCTTACAGTGCAATTCTATGAAGTTTACTTTGAAATTAGTTGAACTTCCATGGGACTTATTCCCAAGTAAGTGTACATAGGATTTCCATGTCAGTGCTATAATCCACAAACCACTATAGACTGGTCCCACTGGGATTGCTCTTAAATAAGTGTAGTTGAGGTCTAAGGCAACACATACAGCTCAATCCTATGTAAGTTTACTCCCAAAAGCAGGTCTCACTTTGTTTAAGGCAGGCACGGCCAAACTTGGCCCTCCAGATGTTTTGGGACTACAATTCCCACCATCCCTGACCACTGGTCCTGTTAGCTAGGAATGATGGGAGTTGTAGTCCCAAAACATTTGGAGGGCCAAGTTTGGCCATGCCTGGTTTAAGGAGACTTGCTCCTGAGCACATATGTATAAGATTGCATCCAGTCTGTCTGAGTGCAGGATCTAGTCCCAAACTATATTTTTTTAAAAGGAAGAAAAATCTAAATAACTTGAAATCAATAAAATTTTCCCTCAAACCTAAACTGGGCATAAATTATTTCTTCATATCTGAGAAACTGAGAGAAATGAATTCTTTAAAATTTTACCAAAATTCAAAGCTCCTCCTCCCTTAAACTCCTGAAGACATAGCTTTAAACATAATTTTCTACTGATCAATGACAGTAGCGCCCTGAATGAAACATGAAAATTAATATATTTAAAGTCCACATGGAGCATCTTGAAATCATACTACTGTCATCAGTGAAACTGTTCTCCTGATGATGAAGAGACTGTTTGAAACCACAAGGTGATTATTATATGGAATTGACATTTTTGCTTTCTTCCTGTTCTAAGAGTTTCTTTACTAGTTTCTCTAAAGTAAAAAGATGTTCATCTACATCTTCTGGCACGAGATCCCTAAGGGAGTTGCAGAGTTCAAACAGGTATTCTGTGTTTCTTCCACTGGGACCAACTGCATTAAAAATTTGTTTGGCAATTTCTTCTAGAGGTGCCGGTCCAAGGTAGTTAGGGTTTTCGCAGGTTCCGATATATAACAGCACATCAAACGGTTCCACTGAGGGATCTTTCGGATAGAAAATGACAGTTGTAGTCCTGTAGCCACCTTTCTCTCGGAAATCAAGATATGCTTTTACTTCGCCTTCTTGTCCTGGTGGCAGTTTGTATGCAACACCCCATACACAGCCCTGTTGAAGAACACAACCAGGAAGGTAAAACATACTTCACTTTAATGATGCAAAAGGAAGCAATTTAAATCAGGAATGGGGAATCTGGCTCTCTGCATGATGTTTAACTACAACTCCCATTGTCCCCTGGCATCCTTCTTGGGGCTGATGGGAGTTAGAGTGCAACAACAATATTTGGAGGGTCACATCCCTGCTTGAAAGGTTTTCAGGTGAGTTTATATCTATAGTGCATACATGCAATGTCTCCTTCATGAAATGTCCAGGAAATCTATGTGTAAAAGTTACAACTACATGTTCCAAAATCCGTATTTCCTGGGTAATCCTGGTGATGACATGTCGGGTATTTGTAGGGGGAAATGGAGAGCCTACACCCCTCTCTTCATCCTGTTTTTCCTCCCAAACAGGCTTATATCTGGTCTCAAAGTCTGGCTGGGGGAAAAACCTACCAGAAGGAAAGTATTACCTGGCAAAGATTTATTTATTATTATGTTTATATTACACCTTTCCTCCAAGGAGTTCAAAGTGGTGTGCATAGCTCTCTCCCTCTACTACATTCTATCCTAACAACCCTGTGAGGTAGATTAGGCTGAGGGACAGCAACTGGCTCAAGGTCCCCCAGTGAGTTTCATGGCTGGGAGGGAACTTGCACCTGGTCTCTGCAGCCATAATCCAACACTACACCACACTGAGTTATTGCCATGTACTGTACTATCTGGTCCTGTCCTAAAAGAGACCTGTGTTTAAAAGTGACTTAGGTTTATCTGGTGTGTGGTTAGTAACTCTGTTAAATATTAGGAAATCCCCCTTGTTTTTTTCCAGACTTGTCTTGCTTTTTCACCCTGCTTAAGCTAACATGTAACCCTGTATGTACTGTACTGTTGAAACAGGTATGATTGTGGTAGTGTAGTGATATTTAAAATGAAATAAGAAAATTGCTAGTTAGCAGTTTTCTTCTTATTTTTACTGCACTTTTAGTGGTACACTAATAATTGAAGATTGTTTACAGACTATAGATATAAAAGATGTTATTTGCATTGATCTGAATTAGTTTGTTTTACCAGAACAAATACAGTAGAGAGAGAAAACACACACAAGCTGAACTATTCTTTGCTTATAGAGGAATCTGTCTGTTAGCATAATGGGGTCCCAACTGCACAGCAGTGTGAAAAAACATACCAGAAAGGTACAGAAAATTCACAATGGCAGACACTATGCTGTATTTTGCTGGCCTTGTCAACTACAAAAAATGGTTGAAGTCTATAGCAGCTATTACATTGATCTCAATTCAGTGTTAGCATTACAGGGAAACTTTCTGAGATTCAAGCAGTTTTTTCCGATCAAATGGAAAGTTCCATGTTTCAGTTTCTAAGCTGTGTTGCACTCAAATGTGCTCTTAACGTTTAAAAATGAGTGATGTCACTGCCTACAGGGAAAGTGGGTAAAGTCCAGGGGAGAGCAACAATGGCTGTTTATGCAACACCATCCACATTACAAAAGGATGATTATGATTGACGAATATGCTGAAATTTTAAGAACAATAATACTGCTGTTTTGAATTTTACACCTTTGACATACTAAACCATGATTTAACATGGCATGCACAAATGGCAGCAAACACCAGGCTTGTGTGTTCCTACCTGGTGGCCAGGAGGATGAGTAAAGCTTTTACTTTGCCTTAACCATGGTTGTATGGCAAACTGGTTGATACAAACTACAGTGGGACCTCGACTTATGAAGATAATGCGTTCCGACGCGATTTTCGTTAGTCGAAAACATTCGTAAGTCGAATCCCCATAGGAATGCATTGAGCGAAAAAAATTCGTAAGTCGAAAAAATCCTATTCAAAAATTCGTAAGTCGAAAAATCCTATTAAAGTGGCCGCGACTTCCTTTCGGAAGTCGAAAAATTCGGTTGCGGCGGCCATTTTTTTTCTTCCGGAAGTCATTCGTAACTCGAAAAATACGTAAGTCGAGTTGCTCGTAAGTCGAGGTACCACTGTATGAGTGCTGTGGTGAGATCTACTAGATTAAGATAATAAAGGCATGTTATTTTACAAAGCTAAGCTATGATTAATTTCAAACAAACTTCTAAGTATGGTTTCTGAAGCTGGTTTGTTTAAATTAATATGGTTAGCATCAGCCACATTTCTTGGTTTAAATGACACAGGGAGTTTCCCCAATTCTTGCTGTTGGCTGCACAGGAGGGAAGCATGTAAACCCATAGCTTGCTGTGGTTCATACACAGTGTCCAAACCATGGCTTAGTATGACATGTGAATGCAGCCATTATCTCAGTAACCATTGCAATAATAGTCTCGTAAAATGGCTCACTATTCACCTTCATATTGCAGGTGGAAAGAAAATTGACTGAAAGAGGGGTTCAAGTTCACCACTAATTTGAAATAGAAACTACATGGCCCTTGTTTTTTGTCCTATCTTAGGCATGTTTTCTTGGAATAAGTAGTACAGTGTTCACCGGGGCTTATTTCTCTGTAATGGTGCAGAGAATTACAGTCATAGCTACTACACTGCACCTAATTCAGCAAGTCATACGGAAGGAACCTTTCTGTTCATTTCTTCACATTGTATTCCAAGCAGATTTTAATAGATGTAATAAAAATAAAAGCATTCTGCCATTGGCAATGATCAAAAAGTACCTTTAAAGCACCATGCAAATTCGCAGGAGGTATGGATATCAAAGTTCTTGCATAAAAGTTGATAGCTATGCTAGGAATGGGGAAAGAGTTTAACATGAGTATACCTAACTACTAAAGTGTGTGTTGGAATTATGGATCAAAAGTGTATATTTCATTTTAGAGGGGGTGTGGAACCTGCCTTGGATAACCAGTAGGTTAGGCAAGAGAAAAAAGTGGTCTCTGAATATTGCGAGTGTATCTTGCCATCTCTTCTCCCCAGCCCCCTCTGAAATCTACAGGTAGAGTTACACATTACAAGAAAAATAAAGGGTGAACTGGCCATTTTTATTCTTGTTCATTTTCCACATTTTTATTAATTGTAGAAGAGATCACTTCTTCCAAGCCAGGACTGTTACGCTATATATGGGCAATGGTGTCCAGAGTGGGCAGGGCTGCCTTTCCCTTGCTGGTGTTAAACAGCTGTTTGTGGCTTTTGTTCATTTGGCTGATGGATGCGGCCAAAGCCTTCTTTCCCTTTCTGTATCGCCTTGGCCAGGTTTGGGGCAGGGAAGCATTTTTTGAAGTTCATCAATGAGCATGGAAGATGTTAAACAACCTTCCCTCCCTCCAAGGGCAATCACAGCAGCATGCTGAGAAAATGTCCCAAACATGATGAAAGAGGGTCACTGGCTGGGAACATCACCTGCAATATAATGTCTTGTGGCTACCCAAATCACTGAGAGAAGGGAAGGTCATAATTGTTTTTGGGCGCAGTGTCAAACTGTTAGGTTTACTGCAGCCACAAAAGTCACTAGCCTGCATTTTTTTTTTGCTAGCCTCCTAAGAAGCTAGTAGCCTATGTTGCCATGCTGCCTTCAGAGGAGAGGAAGTCCCCTCCTGTGTGGCCTACATGGAAGCTAAAGTACAGAAAACAGAAGTCTTCAAAAGTGCACAGGAATTGATTTATTAGAGGCCAACCTGTGTGAATCGAGAGAGACTCCTCTTCAGGGGCAGATGAACTAGCTTCCTCCGGGAAATGAGTTAAACTGCGTGGTTGCCACACAGCTCGCCAAGGCCTTCCCAGGCCCCCTCATCATCCTGCTCTGCATTGCAATTAAGCTTCAAAGAAAACTTATTTGAAGCATAATACAACTCAAGGCAGGATGGTCTTTATGGAGATTGTAGCTGGGGAGGGAGGGTTAGCTCCAGCTGCATTTCCCAAGCAAATTACACCTTCTTTCGATCCCAATTGATGGTGGAGAAGGCAGGGGCAGGCAAAGAATGTTGTGTGCCTGTGTATGCTGCCCATTATAATTTTACCAAATATGCCCATGGGCTCCAAAAAGTTGACTACCCCTGGTTAAACAGTCTTGCCTACTGTTGGGAAGGAACATATCTCTGAAGAAATGGGTTGGGCTTGAATAAATAGTTCTTGAGTTTCTTTGGATAAAAATTGTAAGCTTTATTAACTATAAAATTCTATGCATGTTTACTCAGAACTAAGTCCCACTGTGTCCTGTAGGGCTTGCTCCCAGGTAACTGCATAGGATTTCAGCCCAGGTTATTTTTTCTGTATTTCAAAATTAAAGAAATACAGCTTTACAGTATTATCAAAATATGCTTCTGAGATTTCCAGAAGAATGTATATACTAAATGGTATATAAAAACAGAATCTACTATACCTCAGGATCTTCAATAAGTGTCACAACTCTTCCAGGCTAAAATTAAAAGAAATATCACAGTAAAAAGTTTTATTATTAAATCAGTAGCAAAAATGGAAATATATATATTTAAAAAGAGGACCACAAGACTATCAGACCAATACAATCCATTTGGAAGAGTGTGACCTTTATTTCTGATGTTGTGTGGTACTGTATCAAATCTGTGCTTAGGGCAGACACACTACAAGCCTGACAACTGCATGGCCCAGTTAAAGGCTGAACACTTACTAGCACTTTCTCTAATGATTTACATAACACTGACCAAAAAGTTGTGTCTTGAAGCTAGTGCAGATGCAGTGCAACTCAAAAGTTAATTGGGAAGTAAAAACTTGGAATGGATTGCAGGATTGTATGCTCCCTCCTCTTCCCAACTACGGATTGGACTTACTTTTTACTGTTCTAACCAGGGATAACAGAGCTAGTATGGTTTGGTTGTTACAGCATCTGATTAGGGCTGGGGAGAACTGGGTTCAATCCTGAGTCAGAAGTGGTCTTGGACTAGTTCATTTACTCTCATGTTTAACCTATCACACATTATTGTTATGAGGATATAAGGGGGTGGGAAATATGTACACCACATTGAGAACACTGGAAGAAGGGACAGCTAAAATGTGACACATACAATATGGGTAACTATATCCAAACTGGGGTGTGTCCTTATTCTGGATTAGAATGAGCAGGCCTACCTGCTCCCAGTGGTACATTTGAGTACAAGAGGAGAAAGGAGAAGAAGATAATCCTAGAGCCAAACTGCATATTACTTAAACCAAAAGTTGTTGGACTCCAGTTCCCACCAGCTCCAGCCACCGTGGCCCTTTGTCAGGGATGATGGGAGTTGTAGCCCAACAGTGTCTGTAGAGCGGCAGGCTAGCCACCATGGCTTAAAATGTTGGCATACATCCCCTGGCCCTTACTTGTTGCAAGCAGGGAACAGTTGGTGTAGGTAGCAGACAGCTAGCTGAAGCTGACCTATGGCCATCTGCTGCACAGCCCATATTGCAGCTTGGCTGGAACATAATGGTAGTGAGCAGGAGGATATAGATTCATCTGAAGGAATTGTGCCGTACGGTGTTTGAAAGGGCAGCATCATGGGATAACAGGGTTGGACACATAATTAGGGTCTGCTGCTAACCCAGGGAGTCCCCTGGACCTGCTGTACCCCTGCGTGTTCACCCGTCCCTTCTCTATAAGTGAGCAATGATGGAATGCGGGGCAGCAGCCTTATTCTAGACCTCCTATCATTTAATGCTCTTTTTTATGTAAACAAAACAATAGGACAGCAACTTTAGTCCAAAAAGAAAATAAGGCTTGTGCTAACATTTTCTCTCCTGAGTTTTGGCATTGCCATAGATAATTTTTTATTCTCCCATTTTTAGGTTGTACCATGCTTGTTTAAAGCAGTATTGGAGTGCAACAGATTTTTCTTTTAACCTTTAAGAACTACTAGGCACAATGCATTTTTGAGCAGTCAATTGCTTGATGTTGGATATTACTAAATCTAGAAAAGTTCCAAAATGTAAAGGGCTCAGAACCCAGCTTCCTGTATTTTTTAAAAGTTAAATTCTAGCCTTTATGATGGAAATATGATTGGAACTGATTGAGTAATACCTGCTGAAATCCTACAAGAGAGACAGAATCAGTCCTCAGAAACAGCCTTAAATAGTTATATTGAGCAGATGTCTAACTTCAATTATGAACTCACTATGTGACCTAAGGCTGTTGTCAACAAAATGGAAATAAGAATGAGGTACACTAGAATTTGTATGTAGTTACTGTCTCCCTGCTCTTCTAAAGAACAGTCATTTATATATATTTTCTGTACATCAAATACTAATCAACACTTGAGTCAGTTTAATCCAATCGGCTGTTTAAAGAAACAGTTTTACCCAGAGTAGTCATTAATAATGTTTTGTACAATTAATTGAATTGCATGTTGTACCTGTTTTTTTTTAATAAAAAAACAAGCTGTTGTCTTTCTTGCAGTTTGAGTCAGACTGTCATTCTTAATCTTTGTTGCAAACTTCTTGTTCATGCAGAACAAAAGAAAAAATGCAACATACATTATATCAATTTAGCATTTTTTTGGCTATGTTTTCACAAAATATTAAAATGCGCCTTAAAATGATTCCCAGAAGTCTATCTTAAGGACTACAGGTTCGAGATGTGAATTTAGTAAATGTACAGTAAGGGGTTCTGAAAGGCACAAACTGTAATAAACAACAATATGGCATATTCTCATTCACAAAATAATGCCAATTATTTCTAAGTGTTGCTTCATGTATGTTGACAGTCAGCTAAGTACTTCTGATGACTGAATAATTTGCCGCATATGCAGCTGTAAATAACATAGCCCAGCCCTGTCAATGCCATTCTCTTAGATTTCTGGATGTTTCTGGATCCCATTGTTTCCTTAGCTCAACAAATGCTATTTAGAATTATATAAGCTCTATAGCCCTTGTATAGTGAGAAGCACATCGGGTTTCAATGTACTTCAAAGTACTTTAAAATCTATTATTTCCATTCAGGTAGCTTTAAAAATGCACTTTCCATGAAATGGAACAGTTTCCGAGAGTTCTTCAGAAATGTGGGATGCACAAACTTCTGATGGGTGGATGAAATATTTATGTTCTTTATACTAATAGCATACTGAAACTCATACAAACACTAGCTAGAATTGCTTAGATATTTTTCTAGTAGCTAACAGACTTACTTTTATCAATTGTGACATGAAGCTGAAGATAATGCTACAATTATAATTATGGCTATGATTCTAAATGCACTTTAGTATTAAAAAAAAAGAAGACACTGTTATTGGGCCAATGTTCGCTAGAGAGAAGGAGATCTGTGAACCGTGATCTAGAGTAGACAAGTTTGTGAACACTACCAATTTTTCCTGGATGGTGAAATCCCAAGCAAACTCTGAAAAGTCTCCAAAGGATCTCTAAAAAAAGAGTGAGGCGATTAAGAAAAAAAAAGGTGGGGGTGGAGAGAGAGACATGATAGTAGCTTATAAAGGTAAGGATGGTGTGGATAGAGTATACAGAAATTATTTTCCTCTCAACACAATACTCAAAGTTGAAGTCATTAATGAAATTGATTTGCAGTGGATTCAACATTATAGGCAGGATTATATTCATACTGAATGGAAAATAAGGAATATAATACTGTAGGAGAAGCTGTACTTATAACTGCATTAGTGACATTATCTGGTATGTTAGCAACTAAGTTTAGCTATTTGGACAGGTAATACAAAATAAAAGAGGACAGAAGATCTCTGTCTTCATCACAGCAAGTTCCCCATGTAAAGAAATAGAATTGTTTGAGACCCGCCCACCCCCCATCTGAATTTTTGACAACAGCAACATTAGCCTTGACAGAGAATGGGAAAATGAGAGTACAGGGTGTGCTTTAAGGGGAGTTTTAGGGGCAAGAACCACAAAATTGTTGTGTCGGGCCTCAGCAAACTCCAGCATCATAAGAGAAACCCATATACCTGCTTATGTCACTTGTAATAAAATATTGGGGGGGGGGGAGAGTTTTGCCAGGGAGTAGCTTGCAATTCCACATGGGATTCAACATAGCTATTGTTTCCAAGATTCTCGGTGTAAGTACCGAGTTACACGTTCAGAAGAATTGCATCTTATTTTTCTGTTAGCATGCCACTTTAGGAAGCCAGTGGTGGAGCATGCATGGCAGCTTGCTTTTCCACATCAAAACATCTCTGCACAGAAAGAATGAGTATTTTAGGGATGAGACTAGTCTAGAACCTTCCCTAATGTCCTAGGTTTCCAGTTGTGGGGAGTTTTTGATGAGGGAGAGCATTTCCCCCTAACTACAGTGCTCTCTGTGATTCTTCCAAACACATACATCAACCTTGCCTATTTATGCCTAAGAAAAGGAAGTTGACCTAAATATTTCCCAACATAACCCCTCTCCCTTCTATCTGAAATATCTCAGGAAATACCCCATTGGATTCAGCATGACTTACTTCTGAGAAAACATGCACAGGATTGGGCTATGAATCTATAAAGTTCTTTAAAAACAAACTAGGACTTTTGTTTGTTTAACAGATATACCCAGATTAAACTCCACTTTTTCTTGACAAATATTCAAGAAAAAGTAGGTGCAGTAGATGCTGACATGCAGTGACACATGACTGAGGATGGTAAGCCCCCCATCCTTTGTGCTCCCCAAAATAGGGTACGAACCTCAGGCTTGAACAGTGCCAGTCTTCTCATTAAAAGGATTGCAAAAGTTGCTTAACTATAAAGTGTGTGTGTGTGTGTGTGTCTCTCAACACCCACCCTGGTCTTTTAAGAAAGTTTAATAGTAACCTGTCCTGTTTGGTGCCTAGCATAACCGGCTGAGGGTGTATACCGGTAGCTTATGTAAGAGGTGACCCAATGTACTGCAATTAAGCAAAGGTACACAAGGAAGAACCGTCTTGGGAACTGTGCCAACATCCTCAAATGTTCTCTCTAATGTTCATCTACTGTCCTCTCGTACTGCTTTGGAAATGAACCGTGTCAGGCTCAATTTCACCCCTTTCAGCATAATCAGGAAAATGTGAGCATCTTGAATCGGTGGTTGCACTGATTTTGCTAACCGGCTTTTGCGTGGCATGGAGAGAGAAAAGCGTGTGTGTGTGTGTTTGCGTGCATGTGTACAGATAGGAAGGCAGGAAAGTGAACGGTTACAAAACCCACATGGTCGTGTGTGACAAGAGTAAACCCGAGCGGTAATAAGCGCTGGGCTGTAAGTGTGAAAGCGCGTCTGGTTTCTGGGGACTTCTCTGTGTGCGGGGAAGACAGAGAGACACTCTTATTGTCCCCTGCAGAGCGAGAGACAGCCGTCTTTGCGCTTGTGTACCTGCGGTGACCGGGCAAATGGCAGCGGGGCTAGTTGCCCAGCACCTCTGCAATGGGTTGTCGGCGGCGCAATTCATATCGGTCGGCCGGGAAGGCGCCTTGCCACCCGCTCCCATTCACCTTCAGTCCTCTGCAACTCCGCCAAACTCCAGCCCCGGTGCGCCCTTCCCACGGAAGGAGAACCGCGAGGTATCCCCGACTCCTGCCTGCCTCTTCCCCATCCTCTCCCAACCTCTTGCCGCTCACCTTGCCCGGCACTCCGCGGTGATCCGTGCTGCCTTGCCAGAACCTCCTGCTGTAGCCCGTGATGTACCCGACCATCTTGTCCTCGTAAGGGAAATCCACCTTCCAGATGAGGGAGCCGTAGCCAAACACCCACATGCTTCTCGCGCCGCCGCTCTCTTCTTCTTCTTCGCTCTCCCGGGGATCGGGAGGCAGGGGGCGGCCCTGCTGGGGGCTGCCGGAGCTCTGCATGCTCTCCCCGGCCAGCGATCGCTCAGCAAGGCACCCTGGGGCTTGTAGTGCAGCTTGCTCGGCCGAGCGACCTTGCCCAAAGAGAGCCCCAGCCTCCGTGACTCCAGCGCCGGCTCCCCGCTCGAGCCACGTGCTTCTCCTTCGGCGGTCGCCGCTAGGGGCGGCTGAGCCTGCGGGTCAAAGGCAACGCGGACTTCTAGTGGGTTGGCCAGCCTGAACTACAGCTCCCAGCATCCTTTTCTGTGCTAGAAAAGTGTCGCGGGGGGGGGCGATGCGGGAGGGCTGGGCTTCATAAGGCCGTTGCCCCCCCCCTTTCCTTCCTTTGAAGAGAAACGCAGCTGGTCAGCAGCGGTTGCTTTTAAGGAGAGGTGATCCATACGGTAAATTGCAAAACTCTCCTCCCTTTCCCCTTGTCTTGTGGCACAGACTGGAAAGGCGCGGCAGTAGAGAATGGAGGAGCGTGCGAGCCAGCGAAGGGGCTTGGGTTGCCGCCCCCCTTCTGTCTCGCTCACTATCTCTTGGCCCCCAAAGCCATCTCTGTCTGGTCACACTCGTCCTTTCCACGGCCACCAAATGCGCTCCTCTGCAAGCGCGGTGGAAGAGCACCCGCTTTGCACGCGGAAGGTCCCGTGCAGCTGGATGCGTCTCCGAATAGGGCTGGGAAAGAGCCGCTGCCTGTCAGTGCGAGCCATGCTGAGTTGTATGGGCCACTGGTCTCCGTATAAGGCAGCTACCAATGTTCCCAGCCGCGGCTAGACCTTGCGTGCTGTGCAGGAGGACCCACGGGCTCTAGGGGGCCAACCAAACCAAGAAACAAGAATATTTAAATTGCAGTATTCTAACATCACTTCATCATGGCAATTCATATTACATTCAAAGGTGCATCTGTTAATTTCATCTATCTAATCTATATCTACCTACCTACCTACCTACCTACCTACCTACCTACCTACCTACCTATCTATCTGAAGTTATGCACTGCATACTTCATTGAGTTTCTGCTCACAATTATGATACAAGACTGGATATTGGGATAGACTCAAACTAAATGGGGGAGAGTCCTGAACTGTGTTTCGCAGTAGGGCCCATAACAAATTATGACTACCAAGTGCATTCCCCAATCCCACTCACCCCATCGCACTGCCCTCAGTATGAGGGCGAGTGAGCAAGCGGAGATGAAGCAGCCAGTGCCTCTTCTTGCCTATAAGAGGAGCCCTGCTGTATCAAGCTAACAGGCCCATCTAGTCCAGCATCTTTGTTCTCACCGTTGGCCAATGAGATGCCTATAGGAAGTTCACAGTCAGGACCATATTGCAATGGTTCTATCCCTCCACTTGGGATTGCCACCAACAGGGAAATGTAAAATTCAGTGTAAACAAGTGTAAAGTGATGCATGTCAGGGTAATAATAATAATAATAATAATAATAATTTCACACATGCTAATATGTTCAGAAGGGGAGAAGAGGTTGCTATTTACAATTTTATTGTTAATGGTCACAACAGTTGCAGATTGGCTGCTTTAATTGCAAGAGAAAGTGAAATTTTATGCATGCTTAACGTAATGTGTTTTTTGGCCCTCAGTAGGGGTGACAGTATGGGACGCGGGTAGCGCTGTGGGTTAAACCACTGAGCCTAGGGCTTGCTGATCAGAAGGTCGGCGGTTCGAATCCCCGCGACGGGGTAAGCTCCCGTTCCTTGGTCCCTGCTCCTGCCCACCTAGCAGTTCGAAAGCACGTCAAAGTGCAAGTAGATCAATAGGTACCGCTCTGGCGGGAAGGTAAACGGCATTTCCGTGCGCTGCTCTGGTTCGCCAGAAGTGGCTTTGTCATGCTGGCCACATGACCTGGAAGCTGTACGGCGGCTCCCTCGGCCAATAATGAGCGCGCAACCCCAGAGTCGGTCATGACTGGACCTAATGGTCAGGGGTCCCTTTACCTTAGGGGTGGCAGTGCAATTATTCTGCATGCCTACCTACAAGTAAGAATTTCCGGAGTAGTCGCCCTGTTAGTTTCTTACAACAAAACCAATAAAATGAGACTTGTGGCACCCTTAAGAGACTATACTATTTTGCAAACTTCAGAAGTTCATGCCATAATAGATTTATTAGTCTTCGAGGTCCACAAGACTCCTAGTTTTACCTGTAAGTAGGTCCACTGAGTTGAATAACACAAATACCTTAAAACCCTTCAAAATAAGGGCTAAGAACTTGGATAAAAATGGAAGGTTTTGCCTGACACCTAAAACTAGACAAAGATGATGCCAGATAACCTCCTTGGGGTGAGCAGTCCACAAGTGGGGATTCCACCATGGAAAAGGCCCTTTTTTGTGTTGCCATCCTCTGGGAGAGTTTCAGATGACAATTTCAGGGTCTGGGTAGTTCCTCAGGGGAGAGGTGTTCCTTAAGGTATGTAAGGTTCCCTGAGCCTTGTAAGGTTTTATAGGTCAAGCCAGCACTTTGAATTGAGCCCTGAAACTAAAAGGTAGTCAGATTGTCTCAGGTTCTCAGATTGCCTTGCCCTGATGAGCAACCTGGCTGTTGAATTCTGCAGCAGCTGCACTTTCTGAACTGTCCAAAAAGCAGCCCCATTTATAATGCATTGTGGTAATCTATCCTGGAGGTTACCAGAGCATAGATGGCAGATTTTAGCCTATCCCTGTGTGGATAGAGAAGTAGCTGGGCCACCATCGTCCTACACACTATTCCAACTTCTGTTAAGCCTACAAAAATGTTAATTCATGAGACATTTGAAACTTGCATCAGTCAAGCATAATTGTAGAATTTCACTTACCTTTTTCATCTGGGGCTGTCCATGCCAGTTCTCAGACACCAGTGCATTTTGAAGCAAGACTTCAAATGTCAATGAGATCCAAAGCGCTATCTTTATCACACAGGCTTCAAAACACTTTCCTCAGATTAGTTTATAAACGAGATAAGTTTGAGATTTCTACTTCAAAAGGTGTAATTTTTGCTTAGATGATGTATTGTCAACATCCTGATCTGTGCTAACTTTGTCAGTCAACGTGTGTTTTCATTTTCTCTCTGTCTTGTTTTTTTTTTTTTTTTTTTGCTAGGATTCTGTTCAAATGGATTTCACGGAAGCCTACTCAGACAGGTGCTCTGCAGTTGGGCTTGCAGCGAGAGAAGGCAATGCCAAGCAATTGAAGAAGCTTATCAAGCAGGGCTATAGTGTTGATGTCCCTGATAACAGGGGCTGGATGGCAATCCATGAAGCAGCATTTCACAACGCAAGTGAATGTCTGAAGCTCTTAATCTGTGCAGGTAAAGGAAAACAGGGTCTCATACAAAAACAGTGTCTTAGGGTCCACTGTTCTCCAGTACTGGAGTCCAGAAAGGCAGAATCTACAACTAGTAGTAAATGCCACACAAATTGTGGGCCATGCATTCTTGATTAGGGAGGGAATATGGGAAGCTGCCTTATACAGAGCTGGATTGTTGGTGCATCTAGTGGAGCATTGTCTAGAGTTATTGGCAGCAGCTTTCCTTGATATCAGCCCTGCCCAGCTTTAGCAACACATAATAGCTAATGCTTCAATCCTAATCTAACTTAACCTGGGAGGAAACCTTGTTGGATTCAGTAGGATTTACTTCGTTAGAATTGCTGTATAGGAAACTGCTGTAAATCACGAAGTCCCTGGTTTAAAATCTCACCTCTGGTGTGGTTTTCCAAGTCAAACTCCTATGTAAGAGTCACATGATCAGTCCGCTTTTCTTCATGAAACAACTCTTGCCATATAGGTTTGTGGCGGGTTCAGCATAGAGAGATGCCAAACACTGCATTGGATTTAGCTGTTTGTTTGATGCGTGAGCTGCTTTTCTATGTAAATTCACCCAAAGGCGGTATAAAGTACAAACCACAACTAGCAGTAATCTTAAATTTGCACAATAGAACCAAGGAAAGTAATAATTCGTTAAAACCCTTTTAAAAGCTAGAGCTAGTTAGGAGTTTGCGATATAAATTAAAATCCAAAATCATAATCGTAACGAAAGCAACTGTTAATAAACAAAACAAAAAGAGCTCTGCAGATACAAAACCCTGACAGCACCATGCAGAGGAGATCTTTGGGGAAAGGCTGTGGCTTAGGGGTAGATTACCTGCCTTTTGAAGCTGAGAAGGTCATCAGTTGTCTTAGCTCCTCACTACTTTATATCCAGCCCATCAAAGTCAATGTAAGGTTATCTTCTCCTACTGTTTCCACTCCAAAATGAAGGATTGCCTGTTTTCTAATGCTGTTTTGCAATGCTGTTTTTATTTTATTATATCGTCTCCAGCACCCTCTGATAGCTACATAAGATCGAAGACATTTGAGGGCACTTGCCCATTGCATCTTTCTGCAAGTCGAGGAAGTTTGGAGTGCGTTGCTATTCTTCTAGAATCTGGAGCTGATCCCAATGAGCTTACTAATGATGCAAGCACACCATTATTCTTAGGTGAGCACACCCCATTCGGAAAATACCCTGGCCCCAAAATAATTGAAATAATTTACTTAACCTAAAACTTGACAGTATTTGTGGAGAACCGGCAGATGTCAGTGTTAGTCAAGGAATGGCAAAATGCTGCAGTGTTTTGAAACAGCTTGTATGGAGGTATATTCTCCTAGGGGGTGAGTTGTTGTCTGGGTCTTGGGCTGGAGGTAGGAAGAGGGAAATTAAACTCCAACCTTTCCCCCAATCTATATTCATGGATCCTACAACTGGGGGATGTGGCCAATGGTGGGGATGGACGGCAACAGTTTTGGTATACAAATGACTGGTAGGAGTGGTTGGCTAGAACTGGGGAGTCATCAGCTGGGAAGACTGAGAGTTCAGTGGCTAGGAATGCTTCACAGAAGCAGGTGCATCCTTGACCATAGTCAATCTGGCTGAGGCTGATGGGCTGGAGTCCATTTGGAGGGCCTCAAGGTTCCCTGCTCCTGGATTCTGTGCTCTGTCCCAGCTCCTGCCAGCCTAGCAGTTTGAAAGCACACCAGTGCATGTAGATAAATAGGTACCGCTGTGGCGGGAAGGTAAACGGCATTTCCATGCGCTCAGGCTCCCGTTGCGCTAGAAGCGGTTTAGTCATGCTGGCCACATGACCCGGAAAGCTGCCTGCGGACCAACGCCGGCTCCCTCGGCCTGAAAGCAAGATGAGCGCCGCACCCCATAGTCACCTTTGACTGGACTTGTCCTTTACCCTTTACCTATTAGTGTCTAATTCAGCTATGTTTGCAGACGGTAACATTTTTCTGAACCATATTTATGGAAACATAGCAGGCTGAGACAAGGTGTTCTGGCATCTACAGCCTTTTTTCTTTGTGGCTGGAACGCATCTGTTTAACATTTTCTGCTCTTTAGAGTATTCCCAGGAATATTTTCTTCTTCTAAAATATTCCCCTTTTTATGCGGTTTGTTGACAATGCTCTCCGTTGGGTCTGCTGTGTAAACTATCTTCACATGTCTGTTTCTTCAGTAATCTTTTCTTCTTCTTTACATGTTGCTGAATAAATGATTCTAAATAGGAAGAAAATGTTTTAGGCATTACTGCTAGGAGCGGCAAGGGTCCACAAATGCAGTTGCGCTTTCTTAGCTCAGCGCATACATTTGTGGGAAATGCAAAGGGAGAAATGTGGGGTCTCATTTCTGACCTCATGCCGGGCTTCAGAGATACTGAAGCAAGAAGGTTTCTGGCCATGCACAGCCCTTTGGGCATGAGACCCACTCATCTTCCAAGTTGAGGGAGAGTCAGGATCAGTGGCTACCACAAATTTTTGGCCTGCTACCCAAGCCAGCCCAAACCTCTACAACCTGATATACAGCAGGGCTAGACTGATGATAGATTCGGATCTGCTGATCGATCTCTGGGTAATTCGTGGTAGATCAATAAGTGTAACTGGCTCCCAGTTGTAGTAGCAACTTAAAGGCTTTCTCTCCCGCCTGAGCTTGGCTATTGGAATCATGACTCTGTAGTAATTCAGATAGTGTTTTATAAGCAGGTCTTCCCAGTGCATAAGACAGGGGTTGTGGTAGGTGACTAATTCCTGAGCCACCATTGTGCATCTGGCTCTGGTACAAACAGAAGAGGCCGTTGGATCAGGCCAGTGGTCTATGTAGTCCAACTTGCTGTTCTAACAGTGGCCAACCAGATACCAACAAGAAGCCTGTAAGCGGTACTTGGCCACAGCAGCTCTCTATCCATTTGTGATTCCCAGAAAGTTGACAGCAGAGTTGGGACATAGTCATTATATAAGAACTGCTGCGGCTGCTACCACCCGGGAGGACTCCCCTGCTCAGCGCCTGAGGGCCCCAGTCCTGCCACTCACCACCTGGCCTAGGGCGGGGCCTGATGGGCTCTATAAAGGACCGCTGCCGCCGCCGCTTGGCAGAGGGGGCTCAGTTTTTTTGTTTTTGTTTTTTGTTTAAATTTCTGTTATTTTTTATAACAGTTCTAAGTTGTAAGAGTTCTAAGATGACGGCGCGCATAGACGCAGCGGCTGCTCAGTGCTCTCCCTTATTTTTAAGTGTTTCGTATGGCTTTTACTGCTGTTACTCATGTTGAGTACATTTTTGGTTGGGGAAACAATTGTTTAAATGAAAAATGAATTTATTTTTTTTAATTATTTTGTTGTTATTATTATTATTATTTAAATCCAATTTCGTTGTACTTGTACAATGACAATAAAGATAAAGATATATAAGATATAAGATATAAAGATTATGGCTAGTAGCCTTAGACCTTCCTCATGGTCTTCTGGATCATCGGAAGAAGTGTAGGTAGTGAGAGTTTTTCCTATCTTCACAATAGCTTGTTGGATGTCAGCTTCAAAGTATCATGTCCCTAGTTCCTGAATCAGGAAGTCCCTTCGTTGACTGCTCATCAAGAAAGTGCCAACTATGTTCTTATTCTGGAGAGGGGTCATAGCTCAGTGGTTGGGTCAGTTGAAGACCGAAAGGTTAAAGGGCCGTTTAGTGGAGGTGGCAATAGAAGAAAGAGATTCACTTGGTGGCAGCGGTGAATTTAATACATTTGCACAACTCCGAATTTTGCAATTCAGGTCTCTGGCCAAGTAAGGTGTATGGAAATGAATATACTGTGGTAAAGTGTGCATGAAAACACACACATTAGTGAAAATAACATACAAAAAATGTCATCAGTTGGTTTGCAAAAATGTGCACGTGAGGGAAAGTTGCATAGAAAAATGTGTATATTAGGTGAAAATTGCACTAAAGCTTTGATGAATTCTCATAAGGACTTTTTATTTTCAATCGCTAACTGGTATCGAAATACAGTTAACTGAATCAAAGACTGAAAGAAACAAAAATTGACAGGTTCACCCATGCCTACCATCACTGTAGGTCTGTGGGGGCATAATGCACTTTTTCATTTTCTGTCTTAAGATTACAGAAAATAAAGAAACACCTCCCTCCTCATCTCAATCTTTATTAATGCTCAGTTTTTTTTAAAATGTGATGGCGTTGTTTTTTGGCTATAAAGTATGGCCAAGAAAAAGAAAAGACTATGTATTTCGGAAAATGGTTCGTCTGCATATTCTCAAAAGGCTCAACAGATGTCTGTTGGAAAGAAACATTTTTTTTCAAATTTGCTGCCCTGGTGAAAAATCAAGGCAAAAGCCACAGGCTTTCAGTTGACCTAGGAGAAACTACTTTTTGAGCCCCACTGCAAATCCTGTCTCACGTCTCTTTGCTATTCTTGGCTTTGTTGTTTGATTTTTGTTTTGTTTTGATGTCTCAGCTGCTATTCTGTTTTCAAAGAATTTCTGACTCTCTAACCTCCTGATGTGTGGGGATTTTGGGTTGTAAGCTGGCAGAGTTAATAGATCAATGAAAGAGTCAAGTCCACTGAGGAAGTTGAGAACAGTCAAGGCAAATTCTTGGCTTAATAGGGAGAAGAAATCTGCTTGGCAGTTCTGTGAGATTTCAAGAATCGGAGAAGCAAAAGCTTAGAAATGGGGCATGTTCTGATTTTATATCCTCCCTTTGTTTCAAATAAATACCTCCACAGAGACTGCTCTGTTAAAGTACCTGTCTTTAACCGTTCTGTGCATTAGTGATTATAAAATTCATTCAGGGTTATAAAAATATGCAGTGCCTTCAATCTGTGTGCCGTATCATGTTTTATTTCCAGAGGGGTAGTTGTGTGAGTCTGTGGCAGAATTTTGAGGGAGTGCTGGGGTGCCAGTCGCAAAATGGCTGCCATGGAAGAGACATGCCAAAACACAAAATGGCTGCATGGGGAGATTTGGCAGAACACAAACTTAGACATACAACCACCCATGGCAAGGTTATGCTTACTAGAAACAAAATAAAAAAAAATCATTCCAGTAGCACCTTAGAGACCAACTAAGTTTGTTATTGGTATGAGCTTTCGTGTGCATGCAACACGAAAGCTCATACCAATAACAGACTTAGTTGGTCTCTAAGGTGCTACTGGAAGGAATTTTTTTTATTTTGTTTCGACTACGGCAGACCAACACGGCTACCTACCTGTAACTAGAACTATGCTTACTAGAAACTGACTTATTTTTTTAAAAAAAACCTCAGAGTTTGCTGTTCCTGCCAAGGGACACTACTGGAAGTTTTCATGGGTAACATGGCACCCACGGGTGCTGGGTTGGTGACCCTGTTCAGTTACTTTTCATGGAAGAATAACTAGAACAGACTTTTTGTTCCCTTCCTCTCTTCTGTCCTCTCCCAGTACTTTTTGGTCTTAAGGCCATCTCTTCTTTTTTTTAAAAAAGAAACGAAAGATTGCTGTTATTTCCAATAGCAAACTAGCTTTGCGACTGGAGGGCTGTAACTCAGGAGGGCTTTGCGACTGGAAGGCTGTAACATGCCTTGCATTCTATTATTATTATTATTATTATTATTATTATTATTATACAGAAGGTTCAGTCCCTGGTTTCTTCTGGTATGACTGAGAAAGAGCTACTGCCAGTCGCAATAGAAAATACTGAGCTACGTAGATTAAGGCTCCATCATTCTGTCGTCTTCTATATTTCCACACCCAATTAAAGGAAATTGCTTTATTCACGAATTACACTGTATTTTGCTAAATTTTTTTTTGCTGTTGTTGGTGACTGCATTAAACACTTGTTGGAAGGACAGAGTTAACTTAACTAATAATTTTAAACTATGGCTCTGTTGTAGGTATTTCTATTAGATCAGGGTCATCCTGTACGATGGATGCGCGCGTGTATTTTAATGAACGGAACAGAGTGAAAAATTACGAGTCATGCGGGGGGAGAGAAATGTACGTGCAAAAACTGAGTCGTGCTAAACTTATTTTTTAGTTGCTCTTTTGTTTTATAGATGCTTTTTTGATTTGTTAACCCTATAGTATGACTTAACGCTGTAATTGTGATGTTTAGCTTGTTTTTTAAGTTGCTGGTTTGTTAATAGTGTTTTATAGATTGTAATTGTTTGGCTGATGACTTGTTAATCATATTATACGATTTATTCTGTACTTCTAATGCTCTGCTCTGTTAGTGTTATTTATTGTTTATTGTTTATTTATTGTTTATTTATTGTTTATTGTTTATTTATTGCTTTGGGGTTCATTTGAATGGAGAGCAGCAGACAAAGACAGTTGCTCAATCACTGACCACTCTTAAAATTATATCTCTCCCCCTGCCCCCCCTCCCGTCATCCTTGCTGCTTGGTGCTATCAATAAGTTTTCTTCCTATTCCCAGAGCTCCGATTTAACACAGTATTTCACAAAACCTAATAGCAGAGTTAATGCTGCAGTTGGGAGGGCATAACCCACAATTTCTTTCATGTTATTTATTACAGCTTTCCTACCCCCCACCCCCTTGAAGTTTTAGTTTACAGTGCTGCCAGACACACATTGATTTTTATTTTTATTACTTACCTGTGGCCTTTTCAGACCGACTTTTTGATTTCTCTCGGGAGCAAAGGACTACTGAGGTAAAATGTTAAAGAAAGCCTCTCTCCCCGAACCAGCTTTACATATTCCATTTAAAAAAAAAAGTTACAGGAGAGATTGTCATCGTGTCTGCCGCCTGTAAAAGGTGGGCTTAAGCTGCCGATGAAGCCGCGGAAAATGATTGGGCATGACTCAGACGTTTCCAAAGTCGCCTGGGAGCGAAGGAAAAGCGATCGCATTTCTTCTCATGGAGATGGGGAATCTGCTGAGAGAGATAAGCTGATGATGTGCCCCTTCTTCAGCTTTGTGGTTGTTAAAAATCCAGCAATGGTTAAAATTAGGAAACGACAATTATTTGCCAGGGTTTAGCTCTGCTCAGACGTTGAACCCAACGTCTCCTGAGTAGCAAGGACGCTCCAGCCAAGGCTGTCATTGCGCCTGAGGAAGCATCAGATTTGGGCACCCCTGACCAAGGACCGGAGGTCCCCACACCACCTGTTTGGGTTTCTAGTCAGCTCTCAGGTTCCCCCACCTTCATCTCCCCCATGGGCCACAGAAGCAGAGGAGATGGACCAGTTGGGCTGTAACAGGAAACCATGGTTTCTTCTTACTGCCTGAGCCTCCGGCTTGCCCATTTGCCTTCCCTCTTCCTTACATAGCCACAGGGCCAGATTTAGGTTTGATGAGGCCCTAAGCTACTGAAGGTAATGGGGCCCTTTATATGTCCAGCTGTCCTTTGTCAACAACAAATTGTTGCTGTTTTTTGTGTGTTGAATGCTATATGGTAATTTATGGACCTAAGAGGTATCTAAAGCCATTTACACATGTTACCATGCAACCAGTCCATGCAGAATATAGGCACCCTATATATAGAAATGAGCAAACCAGTGATATTTTAGGGAGCAGGCTAGCAGGCGGGGCCCATGACTTACATCGTAGGAGCCTATGCAACACAAAACACTGTTGCTGTATGTACGGTAGGTTTTATTTAATTTTTTTTATCTTATATTTTGGAAATGTACATCCAGTTTTTTTCCTTTACATTTTTTTGGGGGGCCCTAAGAGAGTGGGGCCCTAAGCTATAGCTTGTTTAGCTTATACATAAATCCGGCACTGCATAGCCACAAGGAAGGAACCAAAAGCTTTTGCTTCCACTTTAAAATTAAGCACCATTTCCCATTACATCTGAACGTGAGGAACTGTGGTTTGTTGGAAGAAAACCCGGATCAAGCTGTGGTTTCAGACCCTGGCCTGGTCAGACAAACCACGGTTTTCCGAGTTCAGAGGTAAAGCGGAACAGATTGTTTTAAAAGTGGTAGCAAAAGGTTCCTGACAGTAAGAGCTGTTTGACAGTGGAATTTGCTGCCAAGGAGTGTGGTGGAGTCTCCTTCTTTGGAGGTCTTTAAGCAGAGGCTTGACAGCCACCTGTCAGGAATGCTTTGATGGTGTTTCCTGCTTGGCAGGGGGTTGGACTGGATGGCCCTTGTGGTCTCTTCCAACTCTATGATTCTATGAAAAGGTTATGATCTCATCCTTGTACACAAGAGGAGGATGGTGAAGGAAATACGTTGAGCGCAACACTCCCATGTTGTTGTAGTTGTAGTAGTAGTAGTAGTAATAATAATAATAATAAATTTATTATTTATATCCCGCCCATCTGACTGGGTTTCCCCAGCCACTCTGGGCGGCTTCCAACAGAACATTAAAATGCAGTAATCTATTAAACATTAAAAGCCTCCTTAAACAGGGCTGCCTTCAGATGTATTCTAAAAGTCTGGTAGTTGTTCTCTTTGACATCTGGTGGGAGGGCGTTCCACAGGGCGGGTGCCACTACCCGTTGTTGTTGTTGTTGTTTTATTATTTCTGCTGCTGTTCTGTCATTGTTATTCTTGTTGTTTCTGTATTTATTATTTACCCTTCACCACAAGGTCCCAGGGTGGATTGCCACAGTGTGAAACGCAACATTAAAAACAGATTACAGTACTTGCACAGCCAGAGTATTTCAAATGTCAAATGGCCAGGGTAAAGAGGTGTGTCTTCAGCATATGATGAAAGCTGATAATGTACAGTTCACTGGCTGCCTAGGAAGTTGCAAATCTTTTGCCTCCAAAGCAGACATCTCTTGGAAATGATTCCCCCCCCCCCATTTCCTTTTTATGCAGGGAAGTCGAGGGTTGTGCAGTGCTGCATGACTACTTAAGAGAATTAATTCTGACTTCAGTAGCGGATGGAAAACAGCATTCTGATGATGGTGTTGATTAAGATGAATGTATGTGGTGCAGCTGATAAGAATAATGGTTTTTAACCCTCTGTTTATAGCTGTTCAAAATGGACACATTGACGTGATAAAGCTTCTCCTTCAACAAGGAGCAAATATTAATGGTCCCCACTGTTGGTCTGAATGGAATTCTCTGCACCAAGCTGCTTTTCAGGTAATCTCTAAATCCATAATTTCATTTCCATATAAATAAAGTTTTATTCTTTTTCCCTCTCTCTCTTAAAACGGCAGCTTTGTGTAGTCTTTGCATCCTGTTCCTTTTGGTGATTTGTGACAGCCGGGTGCAGAAAAGTCAGTTTAAATGCAAATGACCGTTCTGAATACGGCAGGAGTTGTGCTGAGTGTTAAACACAGTGAGCATTTTAAAATATTTAAAGTATTACACGTGTTTTAAGAAATGATCAGGCATAACATGGGTGATAAATCTGTTATTGAACATTAATTTGCTTGAAATAATTCTTTTGTCCCGATGCACTGGGGCTCCTCAAACAGCAGGCAGAGGGGTTTCAGTATTTAAAAGGCAAAATACAAGCTGGAGAGTTTTATTGCCTGCCGTTCCCTGCCCAAGCCAACCTCCCAAGTTCTTTGGCACAGAATGCTCTCTGAACTGCTAGAGCAGCAGACTTTCTGGGCTGGGCCTTGCAGAATCCAGTGACTTTGAGAGATTCGGCTTTAAATATGCACTGAACTGAATTTCTCCTCCACCCCTACTTTCAGAACGTACAGAGTAGCCGAGGGAGGGAGAGACTACTAAGCGCTGGGAACCACGAACAACGGCGCGATACTCAATGCAAATACATGTCGAGATCTTGCTCTGTTTTTAACGATGAACTCCTTTTACCCATTTTCAGAACTACCCAGAGATATTGAAATTACTCCTCGACAAAGGAGCCAAAAAAGAATGTGTGGATGATTTTGGGATCACCCCTTTATTTGTTGCTGCACAGTATGGAAAGCTGGAAAGTTTAAGGATACTTATATCATACGGTAACCCTTTTCTGTTTCTGTCTCTCAGCAGATTTCCTTGGTGTAACCTGGGTGTGTGTGTGAATAACAGTCTTGCCATTGTTTAATAGAAGTGGCTTATTAACAAAGTGCATGTTTCAAGGAGAAGAGCTGTAGCTCAGGGTTAGAACATCTGCTGCAGGTTGTAGCAGAGACCTGTAGCTTAGATAGCTTTTAAAAGATTTTTTAAAAAATTATGGAGGGATTTGTTGTTGTTATTTTGTTGCATTATAGAAAGAAAAGTAATAGTTCCATAAAATGCAGAACAGTTAAAAAAAATAATGATGGCATTTAACTAAAGCGTTGCACTAATTCAAGGATTAGCTATAGCGCAACCAGGTATTCCTTCTCCCCTCACCTGTGCATGTCTGCATCATCCCCAAATCTGCTCTGGAGGATTTGGGGACCCCCCTCTAGGAGGCATGTGATGAGAGGAGAAGAGAAGAGGAGAGGGTTCTATTGCAGAAGGAGAAATCTGGGCACTGATGGACTGACATGCTTAACACGATGTTGACTACAATCCTAAGGAACAAGAAATATAAGACCAAATTCCTAAAAAAACAACAACCATTTGACCAATAAAACTCTAGAAATAAGCTGGTCTGTGACCGTAAGAATAAATTCATTCATTCAATACTCTAGAAAGAACAGATCCAACCCCTCCCCACGAAAAGATGTGTACCACAGTAAAGGCCAGAGTCATTTCAAGGTACAATCCAACGTTAAGAAACTTAGGCAAGAAGGGTAGTCTTAAAGCTGGTGTCTGAAAGCTGACCATGTTGATGCCAGGCGTTTTTCCCTTGGGAGAACATTCCACAAATGGAGAACCACTACTGTGGGGGGGGACCCCGTTATTGCATTGCCACCTTCTGCACCTCTCTCAAAGGAGGCACACAGAGAAGGGCCCCTGGTGATGACTGAAGGTCCGGGGAAGTTGTAATGAAACCTCCACGTTTGTAGGCAGTGTATCTCTGATGATCAGATATAGAGGGGATATCTGTTAATGTCATGTTCTGCTTTTGAGCATGCAGAGGCATCTGGCAAGACCAGATGGGCCGTTAGTTTGACCCTACTGTGTACTTCATAACTCCCTGAGCGTGCATAGCAAGCATACACAGTAAAGGTAATTTACAGCGGTCCTATTGAATGGCAGGAATGTTTGCAAAATGCAGAGTGCTGGGCTTAATCTTATTCTTATTCATTAATTACTGGATTCTCTGTTGCCTATCAGGAGCAAACGTCAACTGTAAAGCCAAGGATCGGGCCACTCCGTTATTTATCGCTGCACAGGAGGGCAATGACAAATGCACGGAGCTGTTGTTATCCAGGGGTGCAGATCCAAACCTGTACTGCAATGAAGATGAGTGGCAGTTACCTATCCACGCTGCAGCGGAAATGGGGCACAGCAAGTAGGTTCTAGAAGAAGCTGCTACAATTTTCAAGGAAACAAAGTTGTCACTAGACTTACCTTGTACTCCAGGGGTAGGTAAGGTAAAGGTAAAGGACCCGTGAGTGGTTAAGTCCAGTCAAAGGCGGCTATGGGGCTGTGGCGCTCATCTCGCTTTTCAGGCTGAGGGAGCCGGCGTTTGTCTGTAGACAGCTTCCGGGTCATGTGGCCAGCATGACTAAACTGCTTTGGCACAACGGAACACCGTGCTGGAAACCAGAGCGCACGGAAACGCCGTTTACCTTCCCGCTGCAGCGGTGCCTATTTATCTACTTGCACTGGCGTGCTTTTGAACTGCTAGGTTGGCAGGAGCTGGGACAGAGCAACGGGAGCTCACCCCATCGCAGGGATTTGAATGTGGGGGTGCGGGTGGCACTGTGGTCTAAACCATTGAGCCCCTTGGGTTTGCCGATCAGAAGGCCCAGGGGTAGGAAGTTCCAGAACCCCACTTGAGCTGAGGTGCGGGGCTTACATCAGTGTATCTCTGGCCGAACTGGCATTAGGGACATGTACCGACTCAGCCCTGGCTGAGCCTTGACTCAGCCAGAAAATCTGCTGAATGCAAAGTCTCTCATCCAGGTAGATCTTAGGTTTGGATTGCGCTTCAAATCTATATAAACCAAGATTTAACTGCATTTTAATTTTGATGCTATATTTTAAAGTAATTTACAAACGTGTGATCCTCCCCCCCAATCCGTTAAGGATCAACCTGCTTTAAACCCTGGAATCACTGTTTTAATATTTATGTAACACTGAAAGATGGTAAAGTTGGGTTGCTGGTTTTTAAAGCGCCAGGAACGCTTTTGCTCTTGCACTGAAACCTGTAGCAATAACAAGCACTTTTCATATCCTTAGTATATTACGCTTGCTCGTACCAGTTACTGACCGGCTCTGTGGCAGCGCTGAAGGCAAAGTGAGCCCTGTCTACTCAGCAGTCCTAGGCGGTCATGAAGATTGCTTGGAATTATTACTGAAGGAAGGATACAGCCCAGATGCCCAGGCTTGTCCAGTCTTTGGCTGCAGATCACCCATGCCTTTGGCTTTCCAAAAGGGGTAGGTATCAGCAGGAACTGGCGGGAGAGGGTGGACAAAAAGTCTGTGGCAGTGATCACTCAGAACCTGGCAGTAATCTTTGAGAATTCTGGAGAACAGGCGAAGTCCCAGCAGACTGGAGGAGGGCAAATGTTGTCCCTATTTTCAAAAAGGGGAAAAGAGAGGACCCAAACAATTATCGCCCAGTCAGCCTGACATCAATACCAGGAAAGCTTCTAGAGCAGATCATTAAGCAAACGGTCTGTGAGCACCTAGAAAGGAACACTGTGATCACTAAAAGTCAGCATGGGTTTCTGAAAAATAAGTCATGTCAGACCAATCTGATCTCATTTTTTGACAAAATTACAAGCCTGGTAGATGAAGGGAACGCCGTGGATGTAGCCTATCTTGATTTCAGCAAGGCCTTTGACAAGGTGCCCCATGATATTCTTGTAAAGAAGCTGGTAAAATGTGGGCTAGACAATGCTACCATTCAGTGGATTTGTAACTGGCTGACTGACCGAACCCAAAGGGTGTTCATTAATGGATCCCCTTCATCCTGGAGAGAAGTGACTAGTGGGGTGCCACAGGGTTCTGTCTTGGGCCCAGTCTTATTCAACATCTTTATCAATGACTTGGATGATGGGCTTGAGGGCATCCTGATCAAGTTTGCAGATGACACCAAATTGGGAGGGGTGGCTAATACCCCAGAGGACAGGATCACACTTCAAAATGACCTTAACAGATTAGAGAACTGGGCCAAGGCAAACAGGATGAATTTTAACAGGGAGAAATGTAAAGTACTACACTTGGGCAAAAAAATTGAAAGGCACAAATACAGGATGGGTGACACCTGGCTTGAGAGCAGTACATGTGAAAAGGATCTAGGAGTCTTGGTAGACCATAAACTTGACATGAGTCAACAGTGTGATGCAGCAGCTAAAAAAGCCAATGCAATTCTGGGCTGCATCAATAGGAGTATAGCATCTAGATCAAGGGAAGTAATAGTACCACTGTATTCCGCTCTGGTCAGACCTCACCTGGAATACTGTGTCCAGTTCTGGGCACCACAGTTCAAGAAGGATACTGACAAGCTGGAACGTGTCCAGAAGAGGGCAACCAAAATGGTCAAAGGCTTGGAAACGATGCCTTATGAGGAACGGCTTAGGGAGCTGGGAATATTTAGCCTGGAGAAGAGAAGGTTAAGGGGTGATATGATAGCCATGTTCAGATATATAAAAGGATGTCATATAGAGGAGGGAGAAAGGTTGTTTTCTGCTGCTCCAGAGAAGCGGACACGGAGCAATGGAGTCAAACTACAAGAAAGAAGATTCCACCTAAACATTAGGAAGAACTTCCTGACAGTAAGAGCTGTTCGACAGTGGAATTTGCTGCCAAGGAGTGTGGTGGAGTCTCCTTCTTTGGAGGTCTTTAAGCAGAGGCTTGACAGCCATCTGTCAAGAATGCTTTGATGGTGTTCCTGCTTGGCAGGGGGTTGGACTGGATGGCCCTTGTGGTCTCTTCCAACTCTATGATTCTATTCTATGATTCTATAAAATAACTTTGTTCCATATTGCTGTGTAATATATGAAGCTGTCTTCCCCTCCTCTGTAGAGCTGATAGCAGCTTCTGTCAGTGAGGGGCAATTTCCAATAAGGAAATGGCATAGGGGCGGAGGGTACAAAACTCCTCTCTCAGAGCCACGGCTGCTCTTAGCGAAAATTAGACTCCTGGATATCTAAGGACAGAACTCTCTCATCATTTATAGGCTGGCCAAATGATAGAAAACAAGATTCAGGGGCCATTAATTGATTGTATCGATATGGGGCTATCTGTTTAGTTCCATTCTATTGTGGATTATGTTTCCTTTTTTTTTTTAAAGTTCTCTCAGATGCTTTTAATTCTGTACAAATGTATTCTTCTGACTGACGGTCGAATAAAAGAATGATGATGATGATGATTCAGGGGCCATTGTGGAAAGCAGAAGGTAGCAGAGGTTTGGATCATGGAGCTATTTTGAGAAGTTGGTGGTGCTTACATGTTCTGGCGAGACCATTCCCAGTTTGGTAGCGAATGGCAGAGCAAGGTCCAAAATGGGGGCTTCTAAAAAAGCTTATTTAAGGCTCCCTTGGCACCAATGGAGGTGTTAAAAAAGCCTCATTGCAGCATGGAGAGGAGGCCGGAAAAGGGGAGGCCAAGGCCTGGAATTTCTCCACCCCTGTTTTATCCTGATCAAATATTTTAGTTTAGCTACTTTAGATTATTTGGGGGGGGGGGAGAGTCTTTGAGAAGTACTAATAGGCAAATAGTTTTGCCTATAGAATAGAACTCTAATCATGCTAGATCGATCTCTCAAATCAATTTGATGTTTGTGGAATTCTCTCCCCAGGGAAGCTTGCCAGGCACCATCATTGTATATCTTAAGTGCCAGGCATTATTTTTTCTCTTTAACCATGCCTTTGGCCTCTAACTCTCTGTGCCCTTTTAGAATGGGTGGGATATATTTTAGTGTATTTAAATGTATTGTTTAAACATATTTTTTCTTGGTTTTAATGTATTTATGTGGGTTTTTGTTTGTTTGCTTGCTTGTAAGTTGCATTGACTTGCCCCCGGCAAGAAAAAGTGACTAATAAATTAGGGCAGTGGGAAAACACCAGTAATTCCCCCCCCCCATTCAAACATTATTGGAAATAATAGTAGTAGTAGTAATAATAATAATAATAATAATAATACATTTATTTCTACCCCGCCCATCTGGCTGGGTTCTCCAGCCACTCTGGGCGGCTTCCAACAAAAGATTGAAAATACATTAAAACACACACCTATGATTTACTCTCTCAAGAATATTCCACAGTGGGCTGGTTTGCAGGGACTGTTTGGAGAGTAAACATAAGTATGGACTTTTTGAACTTTGGTGCGCCCCCGGCAGGTTTAACCAATGTGTTACCTTCCAGATGTTGTTGACCTTCAGCTTTGATCAGCCCCAGCCAGCATGGAGAATGGTAAAGGTTGTAGGTTCTGTGGTCCTGCAACATCTGGAAATGACTACGTCGGCTACTCCTGCTCTAGGGCTTTCTTTTAAAAAGAGGGGTCTCCTCTCAGGCTGCAATTGTGTAAACACTAACCTGGGGGTAAAGGTAAAGGTAAAGGGACCCTGGACTGTTAAGTCCAGTCGCAGACGACTCTGGGGTTGTAGCTTTCACCTCGCTTTATTGGCCGAGGGAGCCGGCGTACAGCTTCCGGGTCGTGGCCACCATGACTAAGCCGCTTCTGGCAAACCAGAGCAGCACACGGAAACGCCGTTTACCTTCCCACTGGAGTGGTACCTATTTATCTACTTGCACTTTTACGTGCTTTCGAACTGCTAGGTTGGCAGGAGCTGGGACCGAGCAACGGGAGCTCACCCCATCGCGGGATTCGAACCGCCGACCTTCTGATCGGCAAGCCCTAGGCTCAGTGGTTTAACCCACAGCGCCACCCGCTGGGAGTAAGCCCAATTAAATCCACGAGGCTTACTGATGAACAGGCGGACATAGAATTGCACTGTTAAGAAATCAGAAAGCTTCTGCCTGATGTATACCAGTTCTGGGTCGTATCCAAAGAACCTGGCAAGGATTTCCTTGGGGAAGTTTTCCTCTTTGAAGCAGAGGCTTGTCGAACACACATTCAGTCTAATTTCCTTGCTTTCAAAGGGTCTTTATCAGCAATCTCTGTCTCTAGGGAACTTGACATGATTTTGTAATTGAGTCAAGTATATTCTTAATTAGCATAGAGCTCTCTGTCTGTCTCTTTCTCTCGCCTCCCCACCCATCTCCTTCTGCTTGAAATGGCTGCTTGATTCTCTCCTAATATCAATCTCTCACTCCCCCCCCTTTTAAAGATAATGTTATTAGCATGGATTCTGCTGGGGTTTCCTTTCTATATTATACACGGAGGGTGCAGGAGGAATGCTGTTGACGCAGTTTGATTTTTCCCTCTTCCAGCTTACAGGAAAGGAGAAATCCTGAAATGTGTTAAAACAGAAATGCATTTATCAGTCCAGCGTTTCTCAAATGTGATACGTATACCTGTTGCTGGTCTTAAAGTCCTTTGTCATATTTTATTGTGTATTTGTATCATTCTTGCCTTTGTCAGTCTTATTGCAATGACTTCTAATGAACCCTAAAAAAACAAATCAGATAAACCGGATTTCTTTTAAAACCCTAGTTGGTTTTTTTTTTCCTGTTAGCATTTGCTAATGTTAATATTTTACCTTTTTTGAATTTTGTTTTAATGGTCTCTCTTGAGATACTTTTGCTTTTATCATAACTCACCTTGAGCATTCAGGACGGCATCACTCTGCAGATATTCTTTTTATCAAATTACAATAATTAACAACCTTGGTAGAAGTAACAGGGGAAAATGTCCAGGCACCCTCAGGGAACTGTCCTACATAAGCAGGGCCGGATTTAGGTTTGATGAGGCCCTAAGCTACTGAAGGTAATGGGGCCCTATATATGTCCAGCTGTCCTTTGTCAATAACAAATTGTCACTTTTTTGTGTTGAATATATGCTATATGGTAATTTATGGACCTAATAGGTATCTAAAGCCATTTGCACATAACAAAATATGTATTTTATTAAAGTAGTTGTTCTTTATCTTATATTTTGGAAATGAACACCCAGTTTTTTTCCTTTAAAATTTTTTGGGGCCCAAATCCGGCACTACATAAGTTACAAGAGACTCGGTTTTCCAACAACAAATTATTTTTACGTAGAGATGGATCGGACATACAATGCTAAGCCCAAACTGTGTGGACTCCTGGAGAGGAGATGGCAGCCGCTTTGCTCTTCCTCTGGTCCTGCGTCTGCTGCACTGCTGTGAGCTAAGCCATGGTTTGGCTAAGCAGGCCATCCAAACCTGGGTTTGCGGTTTGTTCTGCTCCAGACAATAACCAAGGCTTATAACCAACGTTTTTTCCTTTGGCTTATAGCTTGTGGTTTGTCTGGAGCAGACAAACCAGAAGCCCAGATTCAGACGAGGCTATAAGCCAAACCATTGTTTAGCTCTCAGCAGCAGCAGGACTGGAGGAAGAGCAAAATGGCTGCGGTCTCCTCTCTAGGAACTTGCATGCTCACATATTAGCAGCAACCCATGGTTTGGCTTTGCACTATGCTTTGAACTATGTGTTCTCAAAACCTGGATGCTTTCAATGCTTTTCACTTTCTTCCTTTCTGCTTAGTTTCAAAAGTTCTTTAAACTTCCAGTAGTATAACTAGACGCTGAAGAAGAAACAGGAGGGTAACCGGGTTACCAGTGAGGAAGACGATATCCCAGTTTATAAAGAAGGACGTACTAATGGAAATGGCCAACGTCTGGCGAGATTAACATGGCTTGTCACAGATTCAATAAATACTATTAGAACTTCAGTGATAAATCAAGGAAGTCAGCAGTTTTCAAAGTGTTGTGGAGAACCCAGGGTTTCCTGGGTGTGTAGTGGTTAAGAGCGGTAGACTTGTAATCTGGTGAACCGGGTTCGCGTCTCCGCTCCTCCACATGCAGCTGCTGGGGGACCTTGGGCTAGTCACACTTCTTTGAAGTCTCTCAGCCCCACTCACCTCACAGAGTGTTTGTTGTGGGGGAGGAAGGGAAAGGAGAATGTTAGCCTCTTTGAGACTCCTTAGGGTAGTGATAAAGTGGGATATCAAATCCAAACTCTTCTTCTTCTTCTTCCTCAGATTGAGGATCTGCCTTCTCAGACAGCTTGCCCACCACTGTGGATCTTCTCCTGAAATGTATGGTTGCAGGGGAGCATATGCACACATGATTTTATTTGTATGCTGCTTTCCCACAGTTCAAACCATGCTCAAGGCAGCTTACAACATGGAAAAAAATTACCTAACTGCAACATAATAAAAGTAGTCATGTGCAATTGATAAAACATCAAAAAATACACAACTAAGCTGAACAATTCCCATATGAATCACAACACCTAAAATAAAGATACGAAAACCAAACAGCAGCCACTCCCCCAACAACAACACCTTCCCACCACCACAAACAACACCCCAGTATGATTTGCAGTTGTTCCTCTGTAGGCCTTTTGGTACACAAGCGCAGGCATTTTGAAAAACAAAACTGCATTGACAAATGGTTGTTTTTGAACATTGGTTGCAGGTCTGGCTTAATCCTCATTCTTTTGAAGTATGGGATCACGCTTTCTGAAGCAGATTTAGGCCTCTGTCTGCATGATGGAAGGTTCTCCTTATTTCAGCATTTCTTGAAGCGAGGCTGTAAGCTTCCGCGCAGAGAGCACCAGACGGAATTTACGCAGAATGCAATTCTTGCAGGAGACAGGTACAAAGAATGGTTGCCGTCCCTCCTGTTGACTGGGTTCAATCCAGTGCATCTCCTCAATGCATCATGGTAAGCGAGATTACATACAGATACACACACACACACACACACACACATGCGCCTTCACCGATCATTTTCAGTGCATGTGAAAAATGTATTTATTCAGGCAAGCCTTTGGGGGAAGGGATTAACGTTTCCTTTTATTCTGATTCTGTAGGTCTTTCACATTTGTGAATTTTCTCCGTGTTGTTTTATACCTTGTTCTGTTTTTAATCAAAGTTTTTTAGTGGTCTCTGCATTATCGGAAATAAAATACACTGTGCATGTGTGAGCAGCATACACACATGCATGTGTTCACTTGTGTGTACATGAATTCATATAGATACACATCCACCTTGTCTATTTGTGATTTTTTACTTTGTAGATGCGCTGCACTTAATAGCTCTGGGTTGTTCTGTCAGCACAAGCATTTCTTTCTAAAATAATTTTAAGAATTGATTTTGTTAAGAAGAAGTACAATCGTAACAAAAAGAAAGAACATCACAGCCTGGAAGGGCAAAAGCACAAAAGTACAGTGCAACTCCGAAGGAACAGTATAAAGTATTAACTCCTACAAGGATTCCCTTTACAAATAAAACAGATATGTAAAAATGAAAGTTTGCCAATGAAGGTTTCCCCTCCCCACCTGTGAGTTGTGTTATTATTTAACATAAAGATTCTATTAAGTCTTAGATGAGAGTCATTTGCATATGTAATAGACCCGCAATGTATGCACGTTTAGCTTGTCTGCATTCAGCTTTATGTGGTTGACAAAAAATTAAAAAGTGGCTGGAAAAACTAGTTCCACCTGCCATTGTGTTCAATGTGTCTTGACTTTATGCAATTATGGCTTTATGCACTATTTTAGAATATGGTTCCTGTTGCAGGTAATGCGAATTCTCTGATTCAGTTAAATAAGCACGGTACAGTAATTGGAAGCAGACTCCTCTGACTGTTGTCTCTTTCTCTCAAACGCTCTCCTTTGCCATTATAATTTCCTCTCCCTTTTAGCCATGGTATGGTGTTATGTCAGCACCAAGGCCAATTCTAACCACGGTTTGTGAACCAGCTTCAGATCCTCTTTTCAAGCTAATCGTGGTTGGCATGAATCTCAGGGCAGATGTAACACTGCACAGTGGTTAAATTGACAAGGAGTTCACGTGCAAAAAAATGGGGAGTGAATGAGTAAGGCATTCCTGAACAATTAACCATGGTTAATTGAGGAAAAACTAGTGGACATCCTGGTTAGCATTTAACTAGGGTTAAGTTCAGGTTTTAGCCTTGATTAGGACTCACAATGGGGATTTCTGTGGGGGAGAGATTAGGGGCAAAGGAAGCGCATGCTCTTGCAGCCCAATCCCTTAACCATGGTTTCAAGAGCGTTATGTCTGCTCCAGCCCCAAGTCTGAAAAAGAAGCAGGCTTGGAATAGAAGTGAATAATTGTTGACAGACAGTGAAACTGGAAGAGAAGTGACGGCAGAACCTCCTTACAGGGAGAACATAGTGTGGATCTTTCACAGAATTGTGTTCTGTGTTGAATTCCAACTGTGTTGACTCATCACCGAGGGCAGGAGGTCTGTCTCCGTCAAGTGAAAGGAGAAAACAAGCCATATGCTGTGTTTCTAAAGCTTTCAGCAAGGGGGCAGGGAAGTCATGTGCAGACCCGCTTCTATGGGAAAGGGGCACAGAATTCCTTTTTTGTGCTGTAAAAGGGTAGGAATCATCTCGTTGCTGAACACACAAGACTTGCAGCTGGGTTGAAATAATAAAAAAGAGCCATGTATTCCGAAGCAAAATATGAAAGGTCACTGGATGCAGGCAGCATGAAAAAGGTTCTTTTAACTGCTTCGATCTCTAGGAAAGACCCCTGTACCTTGAAGGCAACTGGCTGCTTCCTTAAGGCAAGCAAAATATAAATCCTTTAATTATGGCACTTGGACAAGCTTATGGTTTCCAACTGGCAGCCCGCTTGCCGAGTGTAATTTAATACTAGGGGTGGGCGAGCAGAGAAAGTATTGCTGAATTCATCAAGCCGCCAAGAGCCTAAGTTTACAGGCCCCAAGCGCAGCTCAAAGCTGTTCAGCTAAATGAAATGATGTTCTAGTTGAAGGATGATTTCTACCGGGCAGGAGAATCCATATGTACGTTGCACCTTCGACAAGTTTAGCAAGCCCTGGTTCAAACTGCTTGTGTGTGTTTCGGCCTGGGTGTGTTCTAGGGCAGGGGTTTGGGGAGTTTGTGGCTCCCCAGATATTGTTGGATTCGAGCTCCCATCACCCCCAGCCAGCATGGCCAATGATCAGAAAGCCCTGCTCTAAGCTTCATGGGGCACACCCATCCCCATGGACACCAGCTCTGACCTTCTTGGGTTGAGCAGGAAACATAAGAAGAGTCTTACTGGATGAGGCTGTGGCCCAACCAGTCCAGCTCTCTGTTCTCAAACTGGCCAACCAGAGGCCCATGGGAAGCCTGCAAGCAGGACTTGAGTGTAACAGTATTGTTGCGGTTTCTGGTACCTGGTCTTCAGAAGCATATTGCCTCCAGCAATGGAGGAAAGGTCTGCAGTGACTTTCTTGTGTTCACTTGGAACACAAGTAGAGTGACTCAAGGTCCCCCATCCCACAGGGAGTTCACACAGTCAAGTGAAAATGTAAACGCCCCCTCCAAATGTTCCCTGATCAACACAGGTCAGGGGAAGCTCAGGGACTGAGCGGACAGGGTGATGTACAATGTGATTTGGGAGATGAGACTTTGGGGATGCGGCTTCTTCCTGATGCATATTTGCCTCTTCAGGCAAAAGCTCTCCTAATAACCGAGTTCTGCTCGATCGTAGGGTCTCCTCTGTAAGCAGTGACACTCTCAACTTCCTTCTGGAGTTCACAAACTGGAAGAGGCTTCCCTGGGACGTGGAGCAGATCCTTTCCGACCACAAAGAAACCTCCACGTGGGTGACTCGCAGTCACTTCGGTAAGTGACTCGTTCAGCTCTATGCGATCTGTTTTATTTCATGGCATAGATGACAAAACTGCTTTCGGGGCTGACATGCATTATGAACGCTTGGGCAAAATAACGCGGAGCCTGTAAAAGAAGTGGTACGGATCTTGATCCAGAGTAATTGTATTTCACAAGAATCCGTGCTTCGCTGTAGAAGGCTTCGTTGCCAGGCAGACTGAGAAACCTGCCATGCTGGGTGGAGGGTAAGATATTGCGGAAGTTTTACTCTGATGGCAGGGGCCTCTAAAGCAGAGGGCAACCACTGAAAGTGGAGGGGGCGGTGGCGGCGGCTGTTTCCCACCAATGGTAGCTAGTGTAACACACACACACACCCCATGGCCGAGAGAGGTGGTGGAGTCAGACTTGCCAAGAATCTGTTGCATCCTAAGCTGGTCCAGTTTCTTGGAACAGATGACCCTTGCGGTCCCTTCCAACTCTGATCCAGGCTTCTGAGCTGGGCTAGTTTGGAGAGGTGAAAACCAGCAGTTTTATTGCCATTCTGCACTCTGGTTGGCACAAGGTCTATGGGTGTGACTGTACCATTTAGCCTTGTTGCTCCCAGCTGGGAGTTAGAACTTGAGGGATGGGGAACCTGTGGACCTCTAGATGTGGACTGAAGGATGATGGGGGTTGTAGTCCTGCAACATGCTGAGAGCAGCTTGTTGATTCTCCCTGCCTTTCAACGTAGGATGTTGCTGTAAGTTTGAGGGCTAAGAAAGGCTGCAACCCAGAGAGCCGTTGCCAGCTGGAGTAAATAATTTTGAGCTAGGTGACTGGTGGGCAGACTCCTTCCTATGCAGTACAAGCTGGTTTCAGAGCAGAGGCATCCATACAACGCGGCTCTTCCAATTAGCCTTCCAAAATCAGTGGGTATATATAAATGATCCTGTCGTTCTGCTTGATCCAGCTCTGGAGATAAAGGTCATCCAATTACTCCTGGCAGTGGTGAAGCTCAGGACCACCCGCCAGGGAGAAAGAAAAGCGCAGATACAGTATGGAATCGTCAGTTGCTAACTAGAGGCTTGGGAGAGTGAAATACCATTTTTTAATAATAGAAAGGTTAGGCTAGACTCTGATCAGGAAATGTCTTTCTTTCTCTCTCCTGTGTACAAGGCCAGCAAACGTATCAGGATGGTTCAGTCTGAATATTTGCTTAATTACCATCTCTTCGTGGTCTCCCTTCAGTTCACTTACTCGCTGGGTCCTCCCCCGCACCGCAATATTTTCATTATTTCTCTCTCTTGTCTGTTTAAAAGATCTGCAGTATTTTCTTTTTTTAAGAATGAGGCAGATGGTGCTATTTAATAGAAGGGAGCTGGTTTCAGTCTTACATTTTAAAATTTAAAAACAAAACAAACAAACAAAAAACCCAAGATCATCCAGTTTGCATTGAATTTGCAAAGCAAGTTTGTAGGCTCAGGAACTCTTAATGCAGATTAGATATGTCTTGACTGCTAAGTAGATTCAAGGCAGAAGGAAGAAAGGCTTCCTCCCTTTCTAAACAGTGCAGAATGCATTTATGGAATTCGCCACTGCATGGTGTGGTGATGGCTCCTCGATTAGATGGCTTTAAAAGGAGCCAAGACGAAGTAATGGAGGGGGAGCCTGATCTGTGGATGTTAACTATGATGGTTTTATGGAACAGTTGCAGAAGGGAGCTTGAACTCCTCTCAGTTGTTGTGCCCCATATAATTCTGTTTTATTTTTCTGCGACAGAGCACATCCCTCCCTTGTCTCATCTTTGCCGCCTGGAGATCCGGTCACTTTTGACGAGCGATCGCTTACGGTCAGACCAGTTTATCCGCCAGCTGCCATTACCCGCTTGCCTGCAGGACGCCTTACTTTACTCAGACGTGTTGAGAAGCTATGCCATTTCGGAATCTCAGCTTAGGCTGGGCGAAGTGTACGAAAAGAATGCCCCACCACCTCTTTCCAGTTCAGGAAACACGGAGAGGAGAGAAAACATGAGAACGGAAGCAGGCTCCTCATAGCGCTTAAGGCTTCTGGCTGTCATAAGAACCATGTTGTGGTGCTCACTGCAATGATAGACCTCTCCACTGCTGCCTGTGATAGGATATCCTCTCTTCAGAGATTCTTTTGCTCAGAGGCTTTCAGATGAGCATTCAAGCGATGTTCTCTCTCAAAGGAGTTCAACATTCAAATGGATGAAAACACTTGCAAAGGCATAAATATTGCCACGGATCATTCCAAATGAAGACCCATTCCCTGTAAAGTTTGTTGATTTATTTGGATTGTCAATGACTGTTGTTGATTTCTTACCTGGCTTTTTGCCAGAAGGTCTTAGGCTGTGTTGCAACAATCCTATATAATAAAGTCCCTGTGTCCCTGCGTCCAGTCCGTGTGTCAGTGGAATAGCGCTACTGCGCATGTCCCCCGCGGACGCAGGGATTGGACGACGCAGAGACTTCGGGCCTCGGATTGGCCGGGAGCGGACGAGGGCGGGGCTGTGCCTTTCCGGGGTTGGTGGCTCCTCCTGCGCTGTTGGCAGTCGCTCACTGAGCCGCCCGAGGGTGCGTGTCTGCCGCCGCCGATGCCCGGGAGCGCAAGAGGAGCACCCAAATGCTGGCCCTCCCTCCCTCCCTCTCCCCCCCCCAAAAGCCTCCTGAGAAAGAAAACTTCGCCCCGAGAGTTTCTTGCTGGTGTTTCCCGGCCAGGATTTGCAAGGCACCGCCGCTGCTGTGCACGGGATTCGCCTCCTTCGGACGGCAGCGGCCGTTACAAGTGGCGGCCAACTTGCTTGGCTCCCTCTAAGGAGGGAGCGAGAGGCGGCGGCGGTTGGGCTCCTGGGAGGCAGAGCGAGCGAGCGGGAGAGAGAGAGGGGGGGTGCAGAGCGAGCAGCCGCGTGAGGCTGCCTCAGCCGCCCTTCCATTCCTCCGCGTAGCTCCCGCCGGCGGCCTGCGATATCTCCCGTCAGTGAGGAGGTGGGAGCGGGAGACGCCGTCCCGGTTGCCCCCGTAGCCCCTTTCGAGGGGGGCGAGGCCCTGGCCGACGAGCTGAAGCAGGAGAACTGCGGCGAGTGGTGCTCGCACCAGACGCTGCTCTCCTCGCTGGAGGCAGCTGCTGGGGAGCCTCTCCCGGTGACGGCGTTCGTGGCGGCTGGGAGCCCCCCGGAGAAGAAGGTGCAGATGCCGCCAACGCTGCCACCGAAGGGAGGCGAGGCGCCGTTCGAGCCCCCCGAGGGCGGCTGGGGGTGGGTGGTCATGCTGGCCTCCATGTGCGACAGGGATTTGGGGGTGAGAGGGGTGCGGGTTGCGGAGGGGCCGCCGCCGCTCGCTCGCTCGGTTTTTGTTTACGGGGTTCCCTCTGCCGTGGGAGGGATGGAGGCTGGAAGCGCACGGATGAGGAGGGACGGACTTTTCCCACCCACATTTGGCTGCAGCGGGATATACCGGTTGCATGTGTAACGTGTGTCGTGTCTCCCCTCCTGGAACAAGTCTGCTCTAGCGCCCGTTAATTTAACGGGCTGAACGTCCACTAGTATACAATACAATACAATACAATACAATACAATACAATACAATACAATACAATACAATACAATACAATACCTTTATTGGCATTACAAGTTTGGTTGTTTTTGTTTAGTCATTTAGTCGTGTCCGACTCTTCGTGACCCCATGGACCAGAGCATGCCAGGCACTCCTGTCTTCCACTGCCTCCCACAGTTTGCTCAGACTCATGTTGGTAGCTTCGAGAACACTGTCCAACCATCTCATCCTCTGTCGTCCCCTTCTCCTTGTGCCCTCCATCTTTCCCAACATCAGGGTCTTTTCCAGGGAGTCTTCTGTTCTCATGAGGTGGCCAAAGTATTGGAGCCTCAGCTTCAGGATCTGTCCTTCCAGGGAGCACTCAGGGCTGATTTCCTTCAGAATGGATAGGTTTGATCTTCTTGCAGTCCATGGGACTCTCAAGAGTCTCCTCCAGCACCATAATTCAAAAGCACCAATTCTTCGGCGATCAGCCTTCTTTATGGGCATTACAAGTTAAGACATTTCAAATCCGTGGGATAAATTTAAAAGGGACAGGAGTGAGGCTGTCAAGAGTCGCAAGGCATTTGATTGTTCTGCTTCACCCTGTCTATTCCCTAGAGGGTTGATTCCTTAAGAACCCTTTTCGGGTAAGATGGAGATTAAAAAGGAAGCCACTGAGGTAGTAATGTCCTTGTCCCTGTCCGCTAGGAGGAACCTCATATGGCTTTCTCTCGGAGCTGTGGGTCGCAGGTCCAGCATCTTGCTCAGCATCTGTTTGCGGAGTCTGCTGCGCAAAGGGCAGTCCAAAAGAATATGGTCCAGTGAATCTGGCACTCCCTGTTTGCAGGCACACAGGCGGGCTAGATAAGGAATTTGCTAGTATCTACCCATAGTCACTGCAGAGGGGAAAGCATTTAGTCTTGCGAGCATAAAAGCTCTTTGTTTTAGTCGCGCAGTTGTGAAAACAAGTAAAACAATCTATGCACTTATAGCAATAAAACCATTCTATCAAAGCAGCACAGATTCAACCAAAGAGGTGGTTCTCGCAAAACAATCTTGGCTTTAACGATTATAATGATAAGAATCCAGTTCTGGGCACCACAGTTCAAGAAGGATACTGACAAGCTGGAACGTGTCCAGAGGAGGGCAACCAAAATGGTCAAAGGCCTGGAAACGATGCCTTATGAGGAACGGCTTAGGGAGCTGGGTATGTTTAGCCTGGAGAAGAGAAGGTTAAGGGGTGATATGATAGCCATGTTCAAATATATAAAAGGATGTCATATAGAGGAGGGAGAAAGGTTGTTTTCTGCTGCTCCTGAGAAGAGGACACGGAGCAATGGATTCAAACTACAAGAAAGAAGATTCCACCTAAACATTAGAAAGAACTTCCTGACAGTAAGAGCTGTTTGACAGTGGAATTTGCTGCCAAGGAGTGTGGTGGAGTCTCCTTCTTTGGCGGTCTTTAAGCAGAGGCTTGACAGCCACCTGTCAGGAATGCTTTGATGGTGTTTCCTGCTTGGCAGGGGGTTGGACTCGATGGCCCTTGTGGTCTCTTCCAACTCTATGATTCTATGATTCTATGAATACATGTAGATACCACCAATTGCCAAAGTGGCTTCTAAACAGTTTACAGGTGTCAAACCAATTATAAAACCCCTACGTATAATTAAAACACACTCAGTAAAACAAGGTATCCTATTGTTGCCTTCCTCCAGCTGATATAAAAGGCATTACATCTTTGGTCTCCATTCTACAGCCGCTATCAATGCAGGATCTCCAGTTATAAATTGTCTCTGATATCAAGGCTCGGACAAAACCCCGACTAGCACAATGCAAAGCCACTGCTGGTTTGAGGAGGTAATACTGACCTGTACCAAGCAGGTAGGTAGACCAGAGTAGAGGGGGAGAATCTCAGGCGCAGGGGCAATATGCGTCCCTCTAGACCAGGCATAGGCAAACTCGGCACTCCAGATGTTTTGGGTCTACAACTCCCATCATCCCTAGCTAACAGGACCAGTGGTCAGGGATGATGGGAGTTGTAGTCCCAAAACACCCGACGGGCCAAGTTTGCCTATGCCTGCTCTAGACCCCTGATGGCCTTCGGTATTCTATCTAGGCCAGACACCCCACAAGACCTCCTTCGCACCCTCCTTGTTGCCTGGCTGGAATGCTGGTTATGTTCAAATAACGGGGGTAGTCTTTTAGTCTCAAGGGCCACCTTTGACCAGTGGGCAGCACCACCCCACCTGTCAATCATCCGGTGCTACATTAGCCTCATTGGGGGGTTTGTGTCTGTGGAGGTAGAGAGATGAATGAACTTTAATTAATTTCTCTTTCTACATGGTGATGGTCTCCTGTCCAGCCTCACTGGAGAGCCTCGCTTACAGGCAGCTGCCCCTCAAGCATCGCCCTTAGGGCAGCACCCTTTGACGCAGCCACCGGTCACTTCTGTTGCTCTCAAGCAGTGGCCTAGGAAGAAGCCACTGCCCAGCTGGCCACATTTTGAGGGCAGGGGGCTCTGCCCTTCTTCGTGCCTCCGCCCAGGGAGGCTGGCAGAGCGCTGGTGCTGCTGCAGCTGAAGGGAAATGGGAAGGAAGAGGTGTGAATGGCTGCCTGAAGATGGTATCTGACCCCAGTCAAACTTGCTAAGATCTATCATTTGCAGGATAATAAATGTTGGAAATGTAAACAGGTTGAAGGGACATTTTACCATATGTGGTGGACATGCCCAAGAATAAAAGCTTTCTGGGAAAAGATTTATAATGAAATGAAAAAAGTGTTGAAAAACACATTTGTTAAGAAACCAGAAGCTTTTCTACTTGGAATTGTGAACCAGGAGGTCCCCAAGGAAGATAAAAACTTTTTTTATGTATGCCACAACAGCAGCCAGGATTTTGATTGCAAGATACTGGAAAACACAGGATTTACCAACGATAGAGGAATGGCAGGTGAAAATAATGGACTACATGGAACTCGCCAAACTGACAGGGAAACTTCGCGACCAGAGGGAGGAGATGGTGGAAAAAGACTGGAAAAAATTTAAACTATACTTAAAGAATTATTGTAAGATTTAAAGAATGGAAAAAGTTGGAAGAAATGAGAGCGTACAGAGTAGAAAATAGGTTTGAGTAATTTTGATATTTGAATTTAGATTAAGACTATGATAAATAAAGGATATAAGTGTTAATAAAAATATTTAAAGATGGCAAGAAATTACTAAAGAGGTCTGACAATGAAACGCAGCAGGGGAGACGTGAGGAAGTCACCCCAATATGATTAGACATAAGGAATGGGAAGCTATGATCTATGTTGTGTTGTTGAATTTGTATTAATTGTGATGTATTATGTAAGTTTTTTTTCTTTGTTGTTTTTTGTTTGTTCTAAAACCCAATAAATATAATTTTTTTTAAAAAGTGAATGGCTGCCTGCATCTCTGCGACCCCTTTTCCTCCCCAGCCACTTCCGCTGGCTCCAACCATTTCCTTTGAGGCATCTCCACTTGAGACTCAGGAGCGATTCCCTCGACCTTCCCTTTCTCCTCTTTTTGCAGCCTCCAGTTCCTTAGCACAGAAGGATGGGTTTGCATGGCAAATGGCTCCCAAATTCCTGAATTTACAGAAAGGCTCCTCTTACACTGCAATTCCACTCTGGGGAAAGAAAAGGAAAAAAATGCAATGAGAGCAGTTTTCTGCTAACAGGAGTGAGTATCAATATTTCATACGCCATTCAGACTGAGAGGATGAGAAGATGGGCACCTAGATGGGAATAATTTCTTCCCTTTTTCTGTACTTGTGGTGCCATGGTATTAATTTATGGTGCTGCGGAAATTCTGACTTTCTCTTTCAGGATAGACTTGATTTATGACCCCTACAAAGGGGGCGGGAAATGAAATAAAATGTAGCTTATTTTGGCTTTTTATAGGAATGATGCTGATTGCGTTTGACACCACCAAAACAGCATAGTGCAGTGGTTAGAGCAACCTTGTAAATAACTCCCCAGAAGTCACTAGCCTACCAAAAATACCACTGCCCACTGGAGTTTGGGAGAGGAGGGATGGATTTCTCCTGGTTGCTCTCTAGCAGCCAACTTAGTTTCGTTGCTGAGCATAGAAAGGGATGCAGTACCCTATTCCTCCTCTACCAGCCCATTCACTCACATGCATTTCCTGGTCAACATTACTTGCCAGGCTAGTGCTTAAATGCAAGGGTATATTAAAGATTCTGATCAGGGCTACAGAGAATCAGGTTCAAATCCCCCCTAAATCAGGAGCCTCATTGTGGTGTGTGTGACCTTGGGCCAATATTGCTCAGCCTAGCCTGCACCTGCATGCATCACTGGTTGCCTATTTCTCCCGGGCTAGTGCTTAAATGCAAGGGTGGATTAAATAAAAGTGTCAGATTAGGACGACAGGGAATCAGGTTCAAATCCCCACTTGACCCAGGACCTAACTGTGTGTGTGTGTGTGACCTTCGGCCACCATTCCTCAGCTCAGCTTCTGCCTAACTGCATTCACAGGGTTGGTGGGTGAGCAGCTTGGGGTCTTCTGCATCATGACTTTGGGGGAAGGAGTGCTTGCTCCTCCACCACAGGCTGCAAAATATATTGCACCAGTCCTGGGACTAAGGGGTTAAAATACAGGAGGGATGTGCAACCAGGACCGGTGCTGGGGATTTTTGCGCCCTAGGCGAGGGGGCGGGCCACGTGACGTCATTGCGCATGACGTACAGTGCCCTGCCCCCTACCCACCGGGCGCGCCACACCGCAGTTTTCGCCGCTGGTTGGGGCGGCACCGGGCGGCGAGGGGCAGGCTGGCCAGCGCCCCCTCCATTTTGGCGCCACCGCCGCCGTGGTTTTCGCCTCAAGCTGCTTGCTCTGCCGCTGGTTGGGGCGGCGGTGGGCAGCGGCGGTGGGCGGGGGCAGGCTGGCCAGCGCCCCCTCCATTTTGGCGCTCTAGGCAGCTGCCTAGTTCGCCTAAATGGATGTGCCGGCCCTGTGTGCAACTGCAGGTGCAGCTGGACTACAACTCCCAGCAGCCTCAGCCAGGAGGCCTTGAGCCTTTTTAAGCACCTCATGATGCCCCCATGAGAGCAACGAAAGATGGCGCCTTACCACTTTGCCTTCTTTCCAACCGTGCAAGTCTTTTGCATGTAGATAAATCATTTGCTGGCACAGGGAAATGTTTGTTTTTATAGTTTATGGGGGAAACGGAGCTGGTTATTGACCAGCGATAAATCCACTTCAGAAACCAGAGTTTAGGACAGTTAAAACCAGTGTTCCCGCAGCTGAGGAATGTTCGACATTTGGCCAGGGAATAAACTTCACAAGCTGTTTATGTTGAGTCAATAAAGGTCTCCTCTGCACGTCTCTGCATCCCCATATTAATACTTTGGCTCGAGTGGAAGGAATACATGCTGACATCTTTTCCTTCTACGAAGAAGAGAGGTTGGAATGAGCTGACACTTGGTAACATCACCGAGAACTTGTCGTTGGAGGAGAGGACTGGAAATTAATGAGATAATTAGCCTTGAAAACCATTACTGCTTGCAAGACACTGCTGTCATTTTCCAAAGAGCCATTCAATGTTTGTCTCGCGCTTTTTGGGGCTGTGTGTGTGGCTGCTTTGGAGGCAGAATCAAATGTGCAATGCGTTTAATGTGTGAGAAAAATGCTTTGCTTACTGCTACTAACATTTATTTTTTATATATTTTTTTAAAAAGGTTTTAATCCCACCATCCTTCTCTCACCATCTGATTGTCACAAGAACCATCTGACTGGGTTGCTCCAGCCACTCTGGGCTGCTTCCAACATATATAAAAATATAATAAAATGTTAAGTATTAAAAAACTCCCTCATATATAAAAAAAGGTAAAGGTCCCCTATATGGTTAAGTCCAGTTGAATTTGACTATGGGCCCATCTCTGCTTTCTGGCCGAGGGAGCCGGCGTTTTTGTACGCAGCTTTTCCAGGTCAGGTGGGCAGCATAATTAAATCATTTCTGGTGCAACGGGACACTGTGACGAGTGCCAGAGTGCACGGAAACGCCGTTTACCTTCCCGCCGCAGTGATACCTATTTATCTACTTGCACTGGCATGCTTTTGACCTGCTAGGTTGTCAGGAGCTGGGATAAAGCAACGGGAGCTCACCCTGTCGCGGGGATTCGAACCGCTAACCTTCCGATCAGCAAGCCCATGAGGCTCAGTGGTTTAGACCATAGCATCCCCTTTTTTTTACTTTCCCTACACAGGGCTGCCTTCAGATGTCTTCTAAAGGTTGTGCCGTTACTTATCTCCTTGGCTCCGGGATCAGATAACTCTGTACCCTCCAACATTTCTCCAATGAAAATAGGGGCGTCCTAAGGAAAAGCGAGACATTCCAGGATCAAACCAGAAACTGGAATGGCTTCTGTAAATCCAGGACGGTCCCTGGAAAATCGGGACACTTGGAGGGTCCTTGCATGCCTGTTCGGAAGTAAGCTCTGTTGAGGGAACGTTCTTTCATATGTGGTGGACTTGTAAAAGGGTAAAAGAGTACTGGGAAATGATCCGTAATGAATTGAAAAAAATGTTTAAAAGTACTTCCCCTCCCCCCCGCAAACCCAGAGTCCTTTCTGTTGGGGATAATTCAGAGTGAAATTCCCAGGTGTCAAAAAAGGTTATTTATGTATGCCACTACTGCGGCCTGTGTTTCGTTAGCCCCAAAATGGAAAACGAGCGAGGTCCCAACGAAAGAAGAGTGGCAACTTAAGTCGACAGAATATGCGCAGCTTGCAGACTTAACATATAGAACAAGAGAACAACATATGTTTAGAGAAGATTGGAAAACGTTTATGGGAAATAACTGTACAGCTGAAAACCCTGGCAGCGTTAAAATAAATTCAACTGTGTAAATAAGTCACTATGGATGCAATAATGAAATGCGGAATGGTATAGTTTCTGTAAAATATGCAGGGATTTAGGATATGTAAAATGAACCATGGAAAGAGAAGAAGGGAAGTCATTGATAGTTTAAGGATGTAAAAATGAGTACTTTAAATTGCAAAACAGAAAATTTAATAAAAATTATGTATGTGTGTGTATAAAGGAAGCAGGCTCTGTTGATTTCAGTGGGACTTACTTCCAATGGAGTGAGCATTTCAGGGTTGGGGAATCCCCTCAGGGCTCACTCCAAGCCACGACCCCTCTATAGGCACTGCTAGAATGTCTCCTTGCATTGTCATGCCTTTTGCCGCTGTTTCTTAATTTACAGCCAGGTGTAGCTGTCCAACCGGTGAATAAATTTATTGGCGCTGGGTCTGCAAGGAGGGGTGGCAATAATCTTGGCTTTACTTAGTGGAGTTGGAATTACGAGTGGGCGTCGCCTCTCCCTCCCTCCAGCCAAGAAGCAAACAGCACACGCCATTCAGGAATGTATTTAGGGCTGTACAGATCAATGCAATGCAAATAAATTAGGGAGTAATCCTTTATAAATCTCGAAAGAAAACTCTTCAAGGGTAGAATATTCAATGACCAGCCACCAGAGGGAGCTAGTTAACATGCTATCGTTAATGAACACATCTTTTTCCTCCCTTCTGGCTCAACTGTTTGGACCAGCCTTTAAGAGATGCTTCTTTTAGGGAAAGCAATAATGGAGGTTATCCTATTGATTATTTTTGGAATGGGAAAGAGACTTTCAATTAAGTCTGTCTAATGAGCAATGGTCCTGTGTGTGCATGAATGGTTTCAATTACTCTCTGGGTGCCTATGCAAAAAAGGGTATGTGTAGAAAACACTATATATTTCATTTTCTTCACTCCGTTTGCAATAAGAAGAATGCATGGTTTTTACCAGTGCGAGCTGCTGACATTGAAAGCAGACTCCTAGCATATTTGGTGGGCTTGTAAGTACATATAATTTTGGAGGGGCCGGTTAGCATTGTCATTATTAAAGACAGTATTGCTTATGTATTTATTTAGGCAACCAATATCACTTTGAGTAAAGAAAGAATATTAGAGCTTAGTTGGGAATCCCTTTTAATTTGTGCAAGCTGCCTTGGGTCCTCACATGGGGAAAAGACGGGATATAAATAAATATAATATTATGATTATTACTACTACTACTACTACTATTATTATTATTATTAACAGAAGCATGCATTTGAGTTGCCCAGTAAGGTGGCAGGGGACAAGGAGAAAAAGACAGAATAATTTGCCTTTTTCAAAAAAGTAAGAAGTTTATGTCTAACCATGTCAATTATTAGCCTGGCACATTTTAAGATGTAAATATGGGGAAACAGGCACTCATCACATACGGGTTGAATGGAAACTGTTTATTATTCTTTAAAATAAATATATTATTGGAATAAAATTACATCTTTGGGGAATTTTAAGCAGGAAGGTATAAGCAGTAGAATTAGGGATTTGTGTCTGAGCTCTCTGTCATTTTCTGTAGGCATAATCTCTCTCTCCCTCCCCCACCCCATCCAAGTAATTAATTTAGGGAGATTGCTGTTGTTCCGTACTGTGGCAACCTCTCTCTTCTCCTTGTTCCTTTGGGGAAAATGTTCAGCGAGTTCCAGATCGATGCTTATATTGTCCACATAGTTTAGGTAATTATAACACGTTGGTTTTGAAAAGAGATTCAATGAAATCCTTCAACTTAAGCTGTTCCGGGTAATGCTGTCTATGTGAGTTCTTACTCTTCCACTGCATATAAACTCATCTGGATTATCTATTGCATACCCTCCAACATTTTTCCGATGAAAATAGGGACGCCCCATTCCATAATGATAATTGTACTATTTATACCCCACACACCTGACTGGGTTGCCCCAGCCATTCTGGGCAGCTTCCAACATATATAAAAACACAATTAGACATTAAAAAAAACTTTCCTATACAGAGCTGCCTTCAGATAGCTCGGGAGTCAGATAACTCTGTAACCCTCCAACATTTCTCTGATGAAAATAGGGACATCCTAAGGAAAAGCAGTACATACTGGGATTGAATCAGAAACTGGGATGGCTTCTGTAAATCTGGGACTGTCCCTGGAAAATAGGGACTAAAAGTACAGCCAAATGTGAGCTAAACACAATCTACCTATCCCTTTCAAAACAGCTCTGTAATGCTACCTGTTTGCTGTTTTACCACTATGTTCGGACCCTGCTCCTGCCAACCTAGCAGTTCGAAAGCATGCAGTGCAAGTCGATAAATAGGTACCGCTCCGGCGGGAAGGTAAACGGCATTTCCGTGCACTGCTCTGGTTCATCAGAAGTGGCTTAGTCATGCTGGCCTCATGACCAGAAGCTGTACGCCGGCTCCCTTGGCCAATAAAGCGAGATGAGCGCCACAACCCCAGAGCCGTCCGAGACTGGACCTAATGATCAGGGGTCCCTTTACCTTTTTTAGTTTGCTGAACAAAGCGAGACACTAGAGCTATGTGAAAACAAAATAAAAAATAAAAAAATTCCTTCCAGTAGCACCTTAGAGACCAACTAAGTTTGTTCTTGGTATGAGCTTTCGTGTGCATGCACACTTCTTCAGAGCTATGTGATTCACATATGCACCACAACTGACAAGGTTTAATAATAATAATAATAATAATAATAATAATAATAATAATTTATTATTTGTACCCCGCCCATCTGGCTGGGTCCCCCCAGCCACTCTGGGCGGCCTCCAACAGATATTAAAATACATTAAATCAAGGAAGTTATTGCCTCTAAATTCCCAACCGCAAGCTCCAACAAGTGTTGGAAGTGTAAAGGTAATTTTGATCACTTATGGTGGAATTGTAAAATAGTCAAAAATTATTGAGACATGATATATAATGAAATGAAAAAAAAAAGTTCAAGATAACCTTTGTTAAAAGTCCAGAAGCTTTCTTGTTAGGAATTTTAGGTCAATATCTGCCAAAGGGAAATCAAAAACCTTTTATGTATGCTACAACTGCGGCAAGGATGCTATTGGCGCAAAGATGGAAAAGCGATAAAATACCAAAGAAGATTGGCAAGAAAAGCTTATGGAATATGCTGAAATGGCAAAATGAACTGAAAAACTTTGAAATAAGGACAAAAAACATTTCAAGGAAGATTGGGAACCTTTTACGGCTTATTTACAGAAACACTGCAAATAATTGGACTCCCTAGCAGGTTTTGAGTAATCACTTACAATTAGTAGAATTGAGATAAACTATAAGATCAAACAAATGGGATGAAAATATGCAGGAAATAATACTCTGTTAAAACAAACCAGAGAAGGGGGTTGAGGGAAGTCCGAGGGGGGAGGGGAAACTCTTGAAGTAGTGAATTATTTGTTATGGTACAATATTGGAAAAATGGAAAATTAATAAAAATTATTACAAAAATAAATTCCCAACTGCAGGCAGACTGGTACAACCTATCATATCTTCAAAGGAGTTTACCACCCGCCCAATGTGATCCACCAACAGGAGAAGCAAGTTAACCCCAGATCCCCAAACATACGGATGTGCAAGTTTTATAATCTTTGTTGTTGTTGTTGTTGTTTAGTCGTTCAGTCGTGTCTGACTCTTCGTGACCCCATGGACCAGAGCACGCCAGGCACGCCTATCCTTCACTGTCTCTCGCAGTTTGGTCAGACTCATGTTGGTAGCTTCGAGAACACTGTCCAACCATCTCATCCTCTGCCGTCCCCTTCTCCTTGTGCCCTCAACCTTTCCCAACATCAGGGTCTTTTCTAGGGAGTCTTCTCTTCTCATGAGGTGGCCAAAGTATTGGAGCCTCAGCTTCAGGATCTGTCCTTCCAGTGAGCACTCTGGGCTGATTTCCTTCAGAATGGATCGGTTTGATCTTCTTGCAGTCCATGGGACTCTCAAGAGTCTCCTCCAGCACCATAATTCAAAAGCATCAATTCTTCAGCGATCAGCCTTCTTGATGGTCCAGCTCTCACTTCCATATATCACTACTGGGAAAACCATAGCTTTAACCTTTGTCAGCAAGGTGATGTCTTTGCTTTTTAAGATGCTACATACTGCAAAACAGACCATGTCCCTTACATGCTCCACTTCCTTCGCAGTCACAGATGCAATGAAAACATGGAGGGGAGGCTGGCTAGGGTAGAACATTGATCTCCATCACTGGAGTGACAACCGTGTTGAGCTAAGTACAAAGGGGAACCTGTAAAAAAACATTGCAGCGTAAGAAAATAAGAGGTGTCTTAGCCTTCCTAAGGGTGAAATTTCCCCCGTTACCTCAGAGTAAGCCCTATTGAACTCAGTAGTCCTTGATTTCAAGTAGTCATACATAGGGACTTGCACTCTGAGGCATTTAAAGACACTGAAATGTAGGAGGCAAAATAAATGAGATTTTATCAAGTTCCCCCCCTGGGGCCATCTTTTGCTACAGGTATTTTTTTATTAGGGTTCACTCTGTGCTCAAGAGACAACCTTTTCATCAGATTTCACATCAAAGCATCTTCTAAGCAGAGGGCTGTACTGACGAAGCATTTACATGTTTTTAATTACGTCCCTTAGTTTAGCTTGTGAGCGAGCGCTGACTTTCCTCTTCTGAGATGCATATGTACGGACGTTTAAAGTTCCCTGTACGCCTTTGCTTAAAAACCACTGTGTTAGACCAATGAGTGTTTTTGTTTTTCCTGCTTTTTAATTCTATAGGAGTTGCGCCTTGGAATGTAATTAAATCTGATCTCTCTCACTTGAAGCCGGATGAATAATTCATAGGCTTTAGTCATAATCAGGTTTTGTGCTTTGTGAAATTCTCAGTTGATATGCAAAGGTTACACCCCCCCTCCTCCTCTCCCTCTGTTTCTTCCTCTCTCCCTCAAAAAAAGTTCAGACAGTTTCTTTTCCAGTGTGTGTGTGTGTCTGACTGACTGACTGTCTGTCTATCTCTGTCTATACAAAACTATATTGCTGATGCACATAAATGCAGACTGCTTTGGATACCACATCAGTGGGTAGCAATGCTTAAAGGATGTGTTTGTGTGTACAATCTGTGTACATTTCAGTTTAGGCAGGGTAACTAAACAGAGACCCTGATTTGCGCCCAAATAATAATAATATAATAATTTATTATTTGTACCCCGCCCATCTGGCTGGGTCTCCCCAGCCACCCTGGGCGGCCTCCAACAGATATTAAAATACATTAAAATATCACAGGTTAAAAACTTCTCTAAACAGGGCTGCCTTCAGGTATTTTCTGAATGTCAGATAGTTGTTTATCTCTTTGACCTCTGCTGGGAGGTCCACAGGGCGGGCGCCACTACCGAGAAGGCCCTCTGCCCGGTTCCCTGTAGCTTTGCTTCTTGCAGTGAGGGAACCGCCAGAAGGCCCTCGGAGCTGGATCTCAGTGTCCGGGCTGAACGATGGGGGTGGAGACGCTCCTTCAGGTATACAGGACCGAGGTCGTTTAGGGCTTTAAAGGTCAGCACCAACACTTTGAATTGTGCTCGGAAACATACTGGGAGCCAATGTAGTTCTCTCAGGACCAGTGTTATGTGGTCCCGGCGGCCACTCCCAGTCACCAGTCTAGCTGCCGCATTCTGGATTAATTGCAGTTTCCGGGTGATCTTCAAAGGTAGCCCCACGTAGAGCGCATTGCAGTAGTCCAAGCGGGAGAAAGACCTACCCAAGCACTCCAGCACCATTGTACAGTTGGGCAGGCACATTCGTGGGCTTCCCATGAACATCTGGTTGGCCACTGTGAGAACAGGATGCTGGACTAGATGGGCCACTGGCCTGATCCAGCACGGAGGCTCTTCATTATTCAGAGACAGTTTGCAAAAGGAGGCAGCGGTGGCTTCATCCCTGCCTGCTCACACACCCTCTGCCTTGGGAGACAATGTACCTTTGTTTGAGAGTTACAGAGCCTGCTATGGCTGTTGAGACCGATACAGGGGAGACATGTTTTGTTGCAGCTGGGGCTAATGAAAGTATCCGGTTGTGCTGCTGCTGCATCATGATGATGCATCATGGCGTTTCTCTTCTCTGCACTCCTCCCAGCTGTCATTTCCTCTCTCTGGACGCTGTTGTGGCTACATGACCGGACTGTCTGTCTCCAGGCACTGTGGGCACCTGCAAGGGATTCCCACATGGCAGGGTTATTGCTGCCAGCCTTCACATCACCTTTGCAGACTGTCTTTGTAGCACAGAGTTGGTCTGCCAAGGAGCCTGGTGCCTGAAGCCAGTTCTTCATAAGGCATGCCCTTAGGGATCCTTCCATCTTCCATTCTGCGCACATGACTAAGCCAGCATAGACGTCGCTGAGACAGGAGTGTGAATTTGTTGGGAATGTGGGCTCGGGAGAGCACATCTTTGAGACTCTGTCCTGTTATGGGATGCCCAAAATCTTCCTGATACAGCACATGTGGAAGGTGTTCAGGTATTGCTGTAGGATTTATATTTTCATGATATGGTTAGTACGCGTTCTCTTCAAACCTATTTGGTATGTATCTTGTTAAATTGTTGATTTGTTTTCACAACCCCATATCTGTATTAATGTGTGGGTCATCGCTGGTATCATGATCATTAATATTGTTTTGTAGTTGTGCTGAAGAACACTCCTGCGAAACAGTTTTCATTATCCGGGATCACTGTGCACATTACTACTGGAACTATTTGGACGTTATTGCTACAGTACATTGACTGTCTACGTCTTCTCATGAACATTGTTATCTCATTTCATCTAGAGACTTATATTTTATGTTTTCAATGACTTTGTTTATTTCTTGATATATATTGAGTTTGTTTATTGAAGTGCCTGATATATTCATTGGTCATTACGTGTTGCCCTTATTGCTGCAGGTATTGCTCCTGGCAGTTGTAAGTTGCTACAACTCACTTCCATAAAGCAGCATGCTCAACATGCACTGTTATTATTATTATTATTGTTGTTGTTATTATTATTATTATTACTTTTGCTGCTTACTTGCCAACATGATTTCTAAGTGGTTTATGATGTCGTTGGACTCCCAATTCCCATCAGCCACAGCCAGCCAATGGTCAATGGTGATGGTAGTTGTAGTACAGCAACATCTGGAGGGCACCATGTTGGCTTCCTCAGGTGTGGAACAATGAGGCAGGTCAACGGAGTTGTCCAACCAGGTGCTGTTAGGCAGGAGATGGAGAGACAGAGAAATATTGGGACCAGAGTGTTGAACCGTTTGGGAGCTGTCCAGCACAAGGGCTCCTGAATTCGCCAGTAGGCTATTTTCCATGCTGCACTTTACAGAGAGGGAATCGGATATCCGTGCTAGGATAAAATTCATCAGATTTATATGCCACAATTCCCCCGAAATAGTGCTCAAGATGCATTTCTAAGATAAAAAAACCAACAACACAAATATCATCCAAACAAACAACAACAACAACAAAACAACACAAAACCACCGAACAGCCACACAGGGTTAAAAAGGGCAAGTGCCATATGTATTTGTCTGGCACATGACATTTCCAAGGGCTCTTCAAGGGGAACCCCGTGCGCAACATGTTGCCATCGAGATCTAGGCTCGATGTTATGAGAGCCTGGCCAGACCTTTTCTTTGTAGAAGGGTGTCCTGCTGGTGAATCAACAGAAGCCTCTTCTTAGGTTGCGACAAGCAATTGTCAGAAAGCTTTGATCTGCCAGCTAAGAGAGGCAGTGTAAAAACAACAACAACTATCTCCTAAATCCTCGCTCATTGCTTTGGACATCTTCAGGTGCCCTGCTACCTCTTTCCTACAACAAAGGTGAAACAGCACGGCAGGCTGAGGATAAAAGGCTCACTTTTGTGTTACTTGTGCACGGAATAACTTGAACCTAGATCTTTGAACAAAGGAGCTAGTATCTCCCCAGGCAACCTGTTGGTGATGACTTACGCAGAGATTATTAAGAAGGAAGGAATAATTCCTCGGTGCTCTGGCACCTCTGCATTGCTTCACATATTCAGGACCAACCGAGATGCGATGTTGATTGCATGAATGCAGTTAATGTGGACGTCATTTTGTTATGTAAATAGAAACCTGAGCAGCCTTGCAACCAAGCAGGGCATGGAGAGGAGGTTTAACCCTTTCTCTTCCCACCATGGTCCCAATAAAAATAGCCTCTCCAAAGCTGCTGTTTGCATTTCACGGAAGGCCTCCATTGGTGACAGGCACATTGCAGCTTGGGAGAGGGTTTTTTTTTTGTCAGGGCTGCAGCAAGGAGATGAAAAATACTACCGTCCCCTCCCCATGGACCCAGGTGGGCTCAGGCTTCCCCATGTCTCCATTTGCATAAGAAAGACCATGCATGTTAATTGGATTCATGCAACTAATGTTATGTCCAGTTTGGCCTTTGTAAGAACATAACAACATTGGAAGAGTCCTGCTGGATCAGAACAAAGGCCTATCTACAGTAGTCCAGCATCTTGTTCTCACATTTGCCAACCAGATGCCCATGGGAAGCCCTTGAGATGGACCCTCAGATTTTGGAGACATGCTGTACACCATAAAGGCAGAGGAAGGCTTGACCCCATGGCCATATGTGGACAAGTGGTGGCTGTGAGGAATGCTTGCATGCTGTGACACCACCACCCTGCCACATCCACCCAGAGATTGTAGCTTTTAGCTTGTTTTGAGAAGCACCGCCTTCTAATGCTTCCCCATGCTTGCTGAAATCTAAGTCCTGCAGGCGACAGTGTGTGTGTGTCTATAACTCACCAGTGGCCACTACTTGCAAACTTTACAAGAATTCCTCCCCATGGACTGTCATGCACCCATTAGCTCTATGAACAAATGAGCGGATATTAAATTTCTCGCTCCTCCACAGATTGCTCTAACGTTTTCCTCTGGCATGGAAGCGAAAGAGCAGAGGTCTCTAAGAGACACAGATGGAGCTTTACTCCTGCACCACAGCGAAAGTGCAAGGAACACATTAGGCAGCTGTGTTTATTCATCTTGCTGTCAAAAGACAGAGCAAATGGCATCATGGTGAACATCTGGCATCTGTTGCTGCTGCCGACCCCCCTAAATCCTGAAGTGTTTGAGCCGCACTGCAATTCCTACTGCCTGGAGAATCAGAAATGGACTACTGACCCCATGGGGACTGCAGATCAGTCTCAACACCAGAGTAGGGAATTTGTGTCTGCCCAGATGATGCAAGACTCCACCTCGCACCAGTGTAGTCAGTGGTCAGGGATGATGATAATGATTTATTACTATTATTTATAAAAATTCTATACCGTCCTTCATCAAAGGATCACGCCAAAGTTTACAATATAAAAACACAAAAACACACAACATAGTAACAAACAAACAAACAAACAAACAAACAAACAAACACATACACACAGTTTAAAAGGCCATAGATTATTCAATTGGCCAAAGGTCTGGGAGAAGAGGAATGTTTTTGCCTGGTGTCTAAAGATATGTAACAAAAAGGCACCTGGCGAGCCTCCCTGGGGAGAGCATTCCACAAACGGGGAGCCACTGCAGAAAAGGCCCTTTCTCGTGTTGCCACGCTCCGGACCTCTCATGGAGGAGGCACATGAAGAAGGGCCTCTGATGATATTCACAGGGTCCAGGTTGTATGGGAAGAGATGGTACTTTAGATATTTGGATCCTAAGCTATTTAAGGCTTTATAGGTCAAAACCAGCACTTTGAATTGGGCCCGGAAAATAATTGTCGGCCAGTACAATTGGTGGGCCAGGAACAGTGTAATATGCTCCAACCATCTTACCCCTGGCCATCAAATTGTGCACCAGCTGAGATTTCTGAACCAACTTTAGAGGCAGCTTCACAAACAACACATTGCACTAATCTAACCTAGAGGTTACCAGAGCACAGACAGCAGAAATGAGGCTCTCCAGATAGGGGTGCAGCTGAGCCACTCAGCGGTTTCCTGTAAATGTTAAACACAGGGGATAAAATTGAACCCTGAGGTTCAGTGTGGGATTCCACACTGAAAATTCCGTGGGGCCGAAGAGTATTCCCCAAGCATCGCCCTCTGGAAATGACCATCAAAGTAGGACCGGAACCACCACAAATCAGTGCCACCATGGCTGATGGTGTCAAAAGCTTCTGAGAGGTTGAGAAGAGTTAACAAGGACACATTTCCCATCTCTCTTCTGCCAGAGGTTTTCATACAGGGTGGCCACACTGGCTCTTTGGAGGTGGAGGAGAGATTTATGAGGGAAGAAGGAGGAATAGGGAGAAGGGTGGGGGGGGGGGAAGGTGAGATATATAGAACTCACCTTCTTTCTAAGTTTTTTTAAAATAATTGTTTTACTGTATATTCCTGCGTATAAGACTACTTTTTAACCCAGGAAAATCTTCTCAAAAGTCAGGGGTTGTCTTATACGCCGGGTCGTATTTCTTATACGGCAAGTATATCCCAAACTCTATATTTTAACTGGAAAAGTTGGGGGTTGTCTTATACGCCCAGTCGTCTTGTACGCCGGAAAATACGGTAATTGTTTTTTATAACTGTTTTAATTGTTGTAACTTTCCTTCAATAAAGGATGGGTAATTAATGATGCTGATGATGCTGATGCTTTGGCCCACCCCATCATGAGTTTTTGGATTTATTTTGGATAAAGATGGCGGTTGCATGTGATAAAGCGGGCCGCACGTTCCCCCACACGTTCTCTGTGTCTACACGCATCCGCTGAGATCAAACGGGCTGCAGTCTGACTTAAGCCTCTTTTCAAAGATAATGCTAGAAAGATTCTGTACCTAACCCCCCCGCCCCCCCACTTATTTCCCCCCGCTTTGAGGTTGGGTGTATTATATATGAAATAAAACATTTATGTGTGGAAATGTATTCAGTTCCCCAGAATCTTATCCACCAAGGAAGCCCAGATAGATGCTTCATGTAGGGAAGGGTGTATAAGATGATGGGAACATCAAGAGGCTCTGATAACATCGCGGCGAACGCAGCTACAAAGCGCAAACATGTGTTACAACTTGGAAGGCTTTGATGTGCATGTAACTCTCCCCTCCTCCCCCCCTTTGGGGACCCCCACCCTGATTTTTCTCTTCATCATACCTCGGATTTGAATATCTGGTTTGGGGGGGGGGAATGTTTCTTCCATGCGATATCCCTCTTGGATGTTTACGCCTTCCTCTCCACCCCCAACAAATGCTACCAGAGCTTTAGGATTCCTTAGAAGGCAAAGCAGGTAGTGCTTCTGTGCGCTGATACAGGACAAAGACAAGGAGTCTCACTGAAGAAAGATTTCAATGACCTTTGCTTGTTTCTTACTTTCAGTCTTTTCTGTGAACCTTCCAGTGTTCTGTTGGCTTCGGTTGGTTTGAACCCGGGGAAAGCCAACGTATGTTGGCCCCCTTTCCCTTATTCTGCCCTCAAAGCAAGGGTGGGGGAACCTTTTTCAGCCTGAGGGCCGCATTCCCCTCTAAGCAACCATCTGGGGGGGCCACATTTGTTTGTTTGCAATGCACACCGTAATTAATTTCTACACAGCAGACGGTGAGACGAATAACGTAGTTTTTGGTGGAAGACAAATTGCAGTGGGATGGAAACAGTTCTGCATGCGATGAATGCTGGGCTGAGCAGAAATGATGCCTTCTTCCATCCTTGCTCTAGATGCCAGGTGACGGGTGTTGAAGTCCCACAAGATCTGCAGGGCACCACGTTGACTAAACCTTCTCTTGTTTGTCAATGTCCTTCTCATAATGTGGTACCCAGAACTTGACGCAGAATTCCAGCCTCTGCTGCGTTGCCTCCTGCAAATTTTCACTCATATATATGTATTTTTAACAGCCATTTATGGCCCCATGTAGTTAACAGCGTCTGTATATACACTAACCTCGGGGAACGAACCTGCAAAGGTCTAAATTAATAGGGGTTGACTGGCCTCTTGAACCTGCCAGCAGCGGGGTCCACTCGGCTACTGCAAACATATTTACTATGTTATAATTTGGCAGCAGTCGCTGTTGTTTTGCTTCCGGCAATGCCCCTTCCACCTCATTTATCCGGTAATAAGTCTGGTGCCTAACTGTTGAAGCCTCCAGGAATTGCCTTTCATCTTTCTTCTGCTGCAGCCAAGAACAACGCTTCTGAATTACGGCACCTCCGTTTCCCACTGGGCCCCAGCTTCCTCAGACGTTTTGTCTGCTGATGGTGCTTCTTGACGTCTTTATCATGGTGGTCAGCCAAGGCCAGGATGGGCGGGTGGAGCTACTACCTGGATTGTGCTTCAGCCATCAGCAGCAGTACTGTGGCTGATAAACCAGAGGATTGCACTAGATAGCTCTGGTTCAAGTCCAGGATATCAGGGCCGGCCCTATCATTAGGTAGAGTGAGCTATTTCCTTTGTTGATGGATGCTGGTGTGTGCGCATGGGAGCATTGAGGTGCTGTAAAGCAGAGTTGTGTGTGCTGTATGGCGTATCCTGAATCTCCAAACCTAGCTTGCTCCCAGCTGGTGCCCATTGGTAGGGAGGAAGGAAGGAAGAGAGCCTACGAACAGTAGGTGGAGCCATAGCAGACCCGCCAATATTTCTCCAATGTATGGTAAATAGGGACATCCTCCCCCCCCCCAAATCATTTTTATTAAGGTTTCCAATACAACATAATCACATTGAAACATTCCAGATTACATTTCAAATTATTTATCCAATTATCAATAATAAAAAAAGAAAAGTTCCAATTCTGCCAAATTATTATTTAAATTTATTTTGAGGTTTCCCATGCTTCAAACTCTGGAGTTATCTAATCAACTATTTGTCCTTGCTTTTTACCCTTCCTATATTTTCTCAGCCTCTAATGTATTCCAACAAGCAAGATAAATCAAAACAAACAATGTCCCTGTGTGGATTTAAGTCCATATTTCATGGTTAAACCACAGAGCCTAGGGCTTGCCGATCAGAAGGTGAGCTCCCGTTGCTCGGTCCCTGCTCCTGCCAACCTAGCAGTTCAAAAGCACGTCAAAGTGCATGTCGATAAATAGGTAACGCTCCAGCAGGAAGGTAAACGGCGTTTCCGTGCGCTGCTCTGGTTTGCCAGAAGCGGCTTAGTCATGCTGGCCACATGACCCGGAAGCTGTACGCTGGATCCCTCGGCCAATAATGCGAGATGAGCGCCACAACCCCAGAGTCGGTCACGACTGGACCTAATGTTCAGGGGTCCCTTTACCTTAACCCTGCAAAGCTTCATTCATTACCTACTGATATACTTACTCCAGAACAATGTTTTTTCATATATTCTTTGACACAATCCCTTTCTTTTGCTAATTTTTGGTCCAATTGTCCCCTTAAGAATGCTGTGAGTCTCGCCAAATTTATATATTCACAAAGTTTACTTTGCCATTCTTTTATTGATGGGATTCCCCCCCCCCCTTTCCAGTTTTTTTTCTCTATGCCATATTTTGTTATCCCCCAGCAAAGCATTTCCTATCAGAAGGGCGAGTACCACCCCCACTACACCATGGAAATGAATGGAGAATTGCTTCCCAGTCACTAGAAACTGAGCAGTGAAACTGACTAGGCCGGAAGCAGCTCATTCATTTCTGGGCCAATCAATTTAATTCCTCATTTGAAGTGAATGGGGTGGGGGGTGGATTAGGCATATGCAGATAAGAAGCTGCTGGGATTTGAAACTGCGCAAACGCCCCCATCCTGCCAGCTAATATTCTCATCTTTGCATCTAGGCTCACAGTTCCCAGATGGAGACGTGAAGGAATAATTTTCATTTCATTTCCAAAAGGTGTCTCTGTGTTACCCAAGTCCCACCATTATATAACCTGCTTTTTACCGATGCTAATTATTTCCCACTTAGCCCTCGTATAAAAAGTTCCAAATAAATGCAAAACAAAAAGGTAAAAAATGATTTGCATTCACAATTAGATCGCAATCAAGGCTAATTGTAAAAGGGCGACTTTCTGCAAACACGGGGGGGGGGGGAATGAAATTCAAATGCACTTTAATTGATTTTCTCTCTCACACAGCATTCAACGTTTGAATATTACCTCTTTCCTGCATTACCCCCTCTTAAGCCGCTTTCCAAATAAGATTATTGTATGTTAGAGAAAGGAGGTGAAAACCTGCCGTGTTGGTTTGATTTGATTTGTTCAGGATATTGAACTAAAACCTTTTCAGCAGAGGAAGTCCATCGGCGACTTTCGGTTTCCTGGTGGGAAGTGTGTTTACGATGCCTGGTTCATTGCGTTAAACGACCAAACAGATAAACTGAAATTAAAATGCACTAGAATGGATGGCTCAGAGGAGACTGTGGAAGATACCGCAGGCTTTCCCCCTTGGTAACTGGAGAAATATTTTAACTGCTGCTTTCATTGTGGCCTCTGGCGAAGCCTCAGATGGCAGGGGAGACACTTAAAAATGGCAAGGGTGGGGTGGGAATTTGTTTTCCTTTTACCTATGAGTGCTTGCATCATGGGAAGACGGAAGATTTTTGGGTGGGTGGGAGCCAGTGTGGTGTAGTGGTTAAGAGCAGTGGACTCGTAATCTGGTGAACCGGGTTCGCTTCCCCACTCTTTCACATGCAGCTGCTGGGTGACCTTGGGCTAGTCACACTTCTCTCTGAAGTCTCTCAGCCCCACTCACCTCACAGAGTGTTTGTTGTGGGGGAGGAAGGGAAAGGAGAATGTTAGCCGCTTTGAGACTCCTTCGGGTAGTGATAAAGCGGGATATCAAATCCAAACTCTTCTTCTTCTTCTTCTTCTTCTTCTTCTTCTTCTTCTTCTTCTTCTTCTTCTTCTTCTTCTTCTTCTTCTTCACAATTCTCCATGGCTTGGGGGGGGGATGCTGGGTTTTGCGCTTTGAATGTAGAAGGAAAAGGTCAAACTTTGAGGTGCGTATGCTCAGGAAGGTTTGTTGTATGTTCAGAGGGCTTCCTAGATTCTTCTTTCTCACACACTGGTTGCTGTGGAGACGAGGCCTAGTTGGGAAGGACTGAATTTTAAACCCATAACTGCTTCCACCCTGCTTTTGAAATGGCTTAACAAAAGCAAACAAATCTCCTAAGTGGTGGACAGAAAACCAATTAAAATAATTATAGGTAATACCCGGATAAAATCAGGAAAAAATAAAAATAAAACATGTATGCAAAACTAAATTATATGTCTGAGTGGACTTGTAATAATTAAAAAAATAGTATTCTAGCAGGCGTCTAAGATGGAAGAATGACCATATGGATGGAAAAAACTATCGATTTCAGTTTCTCTGTTTCTCATTTTCCCAGTTCAATCCTCCACATTTCTGCACCAGTTTGCATTATTTTTTTAAGAAAAGCATTTTCATGGAAATTCACCCGCATTTTAGAACAAATTTCTCCTAATACACACATCTTTGTATGCAATTGTGTGTGATATGCGTGTGTTTTGCAAGCAATTTCCCCAATGCAATGTATTTTACATGTTATATTCATTTTTATGCATACTTTTTATCCACTCCTCCTGACATATACATTTATGGAAACACTCTTTTGCTGGAGAACTGCATCAAAAAATTCAGAAAAGTGTCATTTTCAAAGGACAGCTGTTCTTCAGTTCGCATAGTGCTTCAGAAAGTACAGATTTGGTTGGTTCCCATTAAGATCTGAACCAAACTAATTTTTCCTCCATTCCTACCCTACGCCTGTTTTATGTTAACAGGGAGTTCCTAGAAGATCAACTCCTTGCAATATTATTATTATTACTATTATTATTTATTAAATTTATATACCACCACCCCCATCTGTATATCTCAGAGCGATTCACAAGATGCTAAAGGAACATTATATGGCCATGAAACCTGCATGGTCAGAGGCAGTCTACCTCCCAGTACAAAATGCTGGGATAAACCTTAGGGGAAGACTATTACCTTTGAATTTCAAGTCCGACAGTGGTTGAAAATATGAGAGATTGACTAAGGCTGCATAAACAATTACAGCACCCAGCCAAAAAAACTTGAGAACTGTACTCCATCCCTCACAGAGTTCTAGTTCCCAGAATCCGTAATGAACTATAGTTTCTAGGATTTTTTTGGGGGAACCTTTGGCCGTTCAGATGATGTTGGACTCCAGTTCCATCAGCTTTAACCAGCATGACCAATAGTTACAGTTGATGGGAGTTCGGGTCCTACAACATCAGTTCACCATCCTCACGGGTTCCCCACCCCCAAATGAGGCAGACTTTGGTCTGACCCAGAAAGGCAATTTGTATGTGTGTGTCAGCAGGCTAATATCCCACATATTTTGTTACATGGGATTTTATTCCACCGCTGAATTTTAATTGGCACTTAGTCAACCATGGCTGCTCTTCAATGTGCGGGTTTATTTATTTATTTGCTATTTTCAGCGCTGTCTTCCTCCTGCAGTCGGCTTTGTTAGAGACGAGCAAGAGAAACTCAAAACATATTTATGAACGTGAGCTATATTTGTGGCAATCAAATTATTCCGTCTTTTAAAATGTATTTATACCTTTATCTAGTCTGCCTCTCAAGCTATTAAGTTAGCGGGTCATCAAAATTTCATGCGCTATGCATATTTATTGTTTCTTATATTTAAAAAGTTGGTCTCCATTCTGTTGTTGTTTTTTAAAAAAACAGATAAAATTTTCATGAGTTATTCCCCCCCCCCAGAACTTTTGTTACCAAATTATTTTACAGAAATCTGGTTTAAGTTTGCATAATGCAAATGGATTTCTGAACACTCATATTTCACTATCCTTATTCATTGAGACTTTAACCTGTAAGCACTTGAGGCAGGTAGGTTGTTTTTTTATGCAAATGTTCAAGATGAATAATGACAGTCATGTTTATGAATGATGGGAGGGCTGGCGTAAAAACATAAAAGTGCTGCCACAAAATATTAAATATGGAGGTTTGGCTGTTTCGGAGATTATAAATCGTCAGCCTTATGAAATGCTACCTCCATGCACTCTTTTGGTGGTTTGCAAAATGTAAGAACAGAAAGAGTATAAAAAGAGAGAGATTTGGTGGATCACAGCAAGGACCCGGCTTGTCCAGGAATGGGGAACATGCTGTTGCCCAGGTGCTGTTAAACTATAACTCCTTGCAGTATATTTACAATGCAGTCAAACCAACAATGCATGTTTGCTAGATAGGCACATGATAGGAGCTGACGCTCACAGATTTTTCCTGTAAGATTGCTAGAGAGAACTCTGACAGGCAGGGGGGAGTTGTTGTTTAGTTGTGTCCGACTCTTCGTGACCCCATGGACTCCTGTCTTCCACTGCCTCCCGCAGTTTGGTCAGACTCATGTTGGTAGCTTCAAGAACACTGTCCAACCATCTCGTCCTCCGTCGTCCCCTTCTCCTTGTGCCCTCCATATTTCCCAACATCAGGGTCTTTACCAGGGAGTCTTCTCTTCTCATGAGGTGGACAAAGTATTGGAGCCTCAGCTTCAGGATCTGTCCTTCCAGTGAGCACTCAGGGCTGATTTCCTTCAGAATGGATCGGTTTGATCTTCTTGCAGTCCATGGGACTCTCAAGAGTCTCCTCCAGCACCATAATTCAAAAGCATCAATTCTTCGGCGATCAGCCTTCTTGATGGTCCAGCTCTCACTTCCATAGATCACTACTGGGAAAACCATAGCTTTAACTACACAGACCTTCTTCTCACCTGGCTGGGTGCTTCCTCTTTGGTCTTTGACCTTATTCCAGCAATGTGGGACATATGCTAAATCTGAGCCACCGCTCAGACTCCATCTTAAACTAGACTAAAGCATGTGTTAGTATAACTGAATTACCATTTTAAGCCTGCCTGAACAAAGCTGCTGTGTCTGTTATCCTTCAACCAGAAACACCGAGTGGGTAAATGTCATTTTTAACTTTTACAAGACTGTTTGTGTGATTATTGTTCTAAAGGGGAAATACCAGGAGAATCCAGTCTGCCTTAAAGCATTCTGGATTACTTAAACCAAACGGCTAAAACTAGCCTACCTAAGCTTCCCTTTTAAGCTGCAAAGGGATGGCCCTCTGCTGAACTCACAAACGTGAGGAAGGAAGGATAATATAGAATAAATATATCCTCTCCTGGCATCTATACACATTCTTACACTCCCAACATCCCTGACCCACAACATCTGCAGGGCACCATGCTGTCTACCCTGATATAGATTAAAAAATTAAAGTTAGACGTTCAATTGCAAGTTTTGAATGAACATTGGATATTTTTTACACTTACATCCTGGCTTTTCTCCACGGTGCAAAACAACCTTCTGGGGTAGTGAAATATACTCGGAGTCGAGTGTGGATTTCATGCTCTTTATTCAGCTCATAGTAGCGAGGAATGAGAGTTCCCCCAGAACGTCTGCTTTATATACATTATTTACACAATGGGCCCCATGTGATTGGCTAATTCCAGGATACTACTGTAAGCCAATCAGGTTGCGGATTCACTTCCACCTGGAGCTGGATTGGGTGGCTCCTGCAGACCAATCAGCTGCTGCATTCTGGATCCTATTGTTCTAGGACCAATCCGACTGCTGCATTCTGAATCCTATTGTTCTAGGACCAATCAGACTGCTGCATTCTGAATCCTATTGTTCTAGGACCAATCAGACTGCTGCCTTTTCGATCCTATTCAACTCAGTACATAACAGGTAGGTTTGGCTGAGAGGCAGTGGCTGGCCCCAAATCACCCAGTGAGCTTCATGACCAAGTAGGGATCACAACCTTTGCCTCCCAGTTCCAATTCCAGATCTCTAACCACTACACCGTGCTGCTTGGCCTGACTTAGCTGGAAGCAGCTCTGCTCCTGAATGGAGTTTGGAATAGGGGTGACCTATGCAGGCTTAGCTCACTGTCGCGACCCGACTAGACAGTGTGGTCGCGCCATGCAGGCGCCAGGAAGGGGAACCATACAGCGGGCCAGGAAAGGGGGCAACAGCGGAGCCAGGCATGCAGGGGTTAAACCAAGTGCAGCAAGGCCCGACCTCGCCCAGGCATGCCCCACGGGGTAAACAACCCCAGGATGGGCGATAACGACCGCTAACGAGCCATCAGCGGCGGAACCGGCAGTATCACAATAACAATGTAAAAAGCACCCATGAATAGTGCAGGTAGACCAGAGCAGTTAACTCTTTTGTCCAAACCATCCCGGGTGGGGAAGTGGATCGCCCCCAGACCTTTAGGGCAGAAGGGAGGGGGGAATTGGGAGTCACCCAGCAAGGTGTATTAAAGGGGGATTCTGAGGTGGCCTCTTCAGAATCCTCACGGACTTTCCACGTTTCTCTGTGTGCTGTACAATAAACTTCAAGACTTCTTCCGCTGACTTCTCGGAGTGGCGTGCGTTCTTGACAGCTAGCTACAGTTACCATTGGGGACACGACATAGTGAGGATTCTCTCGAAAAAACTTCAACGTCCGTATCGTGTTGGGATCGCTTACCGGCAGCTACCGAGATGGCGACCCCATGGCGCGGAGCGGCACGTTTTCAGACCCCCGTTACCTCGAGCGCCCTACTTGAGCGGCTGGCGGATCTGTTTACCTCAGACCAACGGAGCCTTCCCTCGGCCAGGCCAGACAGCGGGGGCCTGGACGAGCTACGGCGACTCCAGGAGCAGCTGAACCACCTCATCTGGGAGCGGCTGCGGGTCGGCGAGGAGTCAGGCCGGTTGTTGGACCAGGCCTGTGGGGGCGCGGTGCCCCGGACAAGTCGTAGCGCCAGGCCTGTGGGGGCGCGGTTGCCCCGGACAAGACGCAAGGCCATGCGGGATCGGGGGTCTGCAGTCGGCAGACCCCAAGGAAGGGCTCAGGTCAGGAGCCCGGAGTGACTCAACGACTGACGTGGTCGGACGGGACGGCCCTGAGGGGGCAGGTGTTTCCCCCGCCAAGACGTCGCAGCAGCCGGCTGGAGGACGATGTAGCGGCGGGGGAGTTCCACGGGCGACAGCAGCGAGGACGAGCGCGCTGCAGCGACCCCGGAGACCCGCGGGAGGCACGTCCGGGGAGGGCGACGGCGCGGCGCAGGCCGCCCCCGGAGCTGAAGGCCATTTTCGAGGGGGACCCGGCGGAACTCTCCACCTTCATCTTCCACGCAAGGAACCACGCCAGAAGGTACGGGGGAGACGACTGCGACCCAGAGGACTTGGTAGCGGCGGTCATCTCCTCCCTGCAGGGGAAGGCCGGCCAGTGGGCCATGCTCCTGGTCGACCGCAGGGATCCGGCCCTGGCCAACCTGGAGGACTTCTTGGCGGCCCTTCGAGAGCGCTTCCAAGACCCGCAGGCGGAGGAGAAGGCGAAGCGACGGGTCCAGAAGGCCAGGCAAGGGGGTCTCCCGGTTCAGGACTATGTAGACATGTTCAGGGGGGAGGCCGCCCAAATCTCCTCCTGGAACGAGGAGGTCCTAGTCCACTACTTCAAGGAGGGCCTCCATCCTGAGCTCCGCAAGTGGGCCGTAGTGAAAGGGACCCCTCGGGAGCTGTCGACGCTGGACGGCTGGTGCCGCATGGTGGCTCAGTTGGAAGCAGACCTGGGGATGCTGGAGCTAGGACCCAGGGCGGGCAAGGACCGAAGGCCCGCGGAGAACTCGGGGACCCCCCGTCCCGCCAATGGCGCGGGGGTCCCCCGGCACAAGCGCACCCCCGACCCGGAACGGGAGAGGAGACGCCGGGATGGACTCTGCATGAGGTGCGGGGGGGCAGGACACTATGCGGTGGCGTGCCCCGAGCGACCCCCAGGAGAGGTTCGGACCCCGGCAGGGTCCCAAGCGACGTCGGGAACCAACCGGACACCCAAGACCGGGAGCCGGGCGGCTGTCGCGTCGGAGCCGAGGGAAAAGCGCCAGTCCGACTCCGAAGGCGCGGAGTCGGGAAACGACCAGGACCTGCAGTGAAGGACGCCCGGCTGCAGGTCCCGCCAGGGTCAGCGGACCCCAAGAAACGGGCGGGAAGACCACCCAACCTGGTCCGGGTGAGGCTGGAAAACCCGGATGGCGGCAAACAATGGACGGGAGATGCGCTGCTGGACTCGGGCTGCGACCACAGTATGCTGCACCCCGAAGTGGCCAAGGAACTGGACTTGCCCACCCAGGTTCGGAGCACCCCCTTAGTTTTCGTCCAGATGGACGGCAGTCCCATAAAGGGGGGTCCGTTTGGGGTGGAAGTGGGGCCGGTCTCCTTGTGGGTGGGGGACCACCGGGAGTCCAGGATGCTAGTTAGGGTCCCCACGGATGGGTACCAGGTAGTGCTGGGGTTGGATTGGCTGATGGAACATAACCCCATAGTAGACTGGCGCTCAGGGCGCCTGACGTTCGACCTGGATAGGTGTGGGCAGCACAGGGTCGAATCGGACCCCCAGTGCCCCGGAAAGGGGGAGGCCAAAGGGGTCCACGGGGACGAGGGCAAGCTGGATGTGGTGGCGCCGGAGATACCCCCGGAGTACCGGGATCTGGCGGCGGTGTTCGGGGAAACCGAGGCAGACGAGCTGCCCCCCCACCGCCGCACAGATTGCGCCATCGACATCCCAGAAGATGCGGTCCTCCCCAAGGGACGCATCTACAAGATGTCCGGGGAGGAACTCCAGGACCTCAGGGAGTTCCTGGACAAGAATCTGGCCAGAGGGTTCATCCGCCCCGCCAAGAGCCCCATGGGGGCTCCGGTCATCTTCGTGGGCAAGAAGGATGGCACCCGGAGGTTGTGCCAGGACTATAGAGGGTTGAACGCCATAGCGGCAGGGAACGCGTACCCGCTCCCCCTCATCCCGGATCTGCTGGACCAGTTGGGTACCGGCACGATCTTCACGAAGCTAGACTTAAGGGAGGCATACTACCGGGTGCGGGTCCGGGAGGGGGACGAATGGAAGACGGCTTTTAACTGCCAGTTTGGACAGTTCGAGTTCCTGGTAATGCCGTTCGGATTGAGCGGGGCCCCGGGGGTGTTCATGAGTCTCATCAACGAGGTACTCCACGACCTCCTGTACAAAGGGGTGGTGGTCTACCTGGACGATGTGCTGGTGTACAGTCAGGACCCCCGGGAACACGTCTGGTTGGTCCGGGAGGTCTTGCAGAGACTCCTGGACAACCACCTATACGTCAAGTTGCCCAAATGCGAGTTCCACCGTCCCTCCTTAGATTACCTGGGGTATAGGATCTCGGCGGCGGGGGTGGCCATGGATCCCCAGAAGGTGGAGGCAGTCCTGGGGTGGGAGCGGCCGCGGACATGGCGCCAACTCCAGAGCCTGCTAGGGTTCGCAAATTTCTGCAGGGGCTTTTTGCCCAACTATTCGGCCTTGGTGACCCCCCTCACCGATCTCCTAGGTACCAAGGGGAAAGGAAAGGGGGCCAAGCGTCCTGGGGCGGCTCTGGATTGGGGGTCCCGGGCGGAGGAGGCTTTCCAGGGGCTCAAAGAGGCGTTCGCCGCCGAGCCTACGCTGATCCATGTGGATCCAGCCCGGCCCATGGTGGTACAGGTAGACGCTAGTGATGTGGCCATGGGAGCGGTACTCCTGCAGAGGGACGGGGAGGGCCGTCTGAGGCCCGGGGCGTACCTGTCCCGGAAGTTTGGGAAGGCGGAAAGGAACTGGTCTACCTGGGAGAAGGAGGCAGCGGCCATCCGCATGGCGCTTGAGGAGTGGAGGCACTGGCTGGAGGGGGCAAGGGAACCGTTCGAGGTCTGGACAGACCACCGCAACCTCGAGGCCCTCCGACAGCCGCGGAAGCTGACCGCCAAGCACATGCGGTGGGCAGAGTTCTTCTCCGGTACAATTTCCAGCTAAGCCACATCCCCGGGAAGGACAACTTCCTCGCGGACGCCCTGTCTCGCCTGCCCCAGTACGAGGCGGACACCCGCACAGAGATGCGTCCGCTATTTGAGGACAAACACTTAGCCCGAGCCGTCACCACCCGTAACCAGGCTAGGAGGGAAGAGGGACAGACAGGGGGTCAAGTTGGGACACCCCCCCGGGAGCGCAGCCAGCCTTCTGCAGCGCTCCGTGACAGACTAGTGGCAGCGTATCCGACAGACACGGAACTACAGAACCTGCAGGACTCCTTGACACTGGAAGGGGACATCTGGCAAAGAGGGAGCGCCGCGTACGTCCCGGAACCCCTCCGGAGGGCCGCCCTGGAAGCATGCCACGACGCCAAAGCGGCTGGGCACTTCGGCTTCGTCAAGACGTGGAAGCTGGTTCGGCGGAGCTTCTGGTGGCCCACGCTCCGTAAAGATGTCAAGGACTACGTTGCGGGCTGCCCCATCTGCCTCACCTGCAAGCCGGCAGTGGGCAAGCCGCAGGGCCTCCTACAGCCCCTGGAGGTCCCACCTCGACCCTGGTCGGTGATCTCCATGGACTTTATTACGGATCTGCCACCCAGCCGAGGCAAAACAGCAATATGGGTCGTGGTGGACCTGTTCTCCAAGCAAGCCCATTTCGTGCCCTGCGCCTCACTGCCTACCGCCACCCAGGTGGCAAAGCTGTTCATGGAGCACATCTTCCGGCTCCATGGGGTTCCAGACAAGGTCATTTCCGACCGTGGCTCCCAGTTTGTGTCCCGATTTTGGAAGGCGTTCCTGGGATTGCTGGGGATCGAGCAGGGACTCAGCTCAGCCTACCACCCCCAGACTGACGGACAGACGGAACGTGTCAACCAGGTGCTGGAGCAGTACCTGCGATGTTTTGGCTGCTACCAGCAGGACGACTGGTCACAGCTGCTTCCGTTGGCGGAGTTCGCTTATAATAACTCCGTACACAGCAGCACGGAGATGTCCCCCTTCGCCGTGGTCTACGGGACCGACCTGAGGCACCTGCCGGACTTGGGGGAGCCCACCGCCCGGGAGCCGGAGGAGCTCGGAAAGTGGAGAGAGAGGACGGCCAGGTGCTGGGAGTCCCTTCGGGAACAACTGCTGGAGGTCAAGGCGGCGCAGAAGAGGACGGCGGACCAGCGAAGGAGACCGGCGGGGGACATCAAAGCGGGGTGCTGGGTCTACCTGTCCACGCGGCATCTGAAGCTGGGCCTCCCCAGCAAGAAACTCGGGCCCCGGTACTTGGGCCCGTTTAAAGTGTTAGAGGTAATCAACGGAGTTTCTGCGAAGCTGGAACTCCCAAAGAACTTGCGACAGATACACCCGGTGTTCCACTTCAGCTTGCTGAAGAAGTCCCCGGAGGACGACGGTTGGCACCCCGTGGCGGCGCCACCCACCCCGCTGATCCTGGCGGGAGGGGAGCACCATGAGGTCAAGGACATTTTGGACTCCAGATTCCACAGAGGGCGTCTGCAGTACCTGGTGGAGTGGAAGGACTTCGCAACGGGGGACCGAGAATGGGTGTGGGCGTCGGACGTTTTGGCCCCACAGCTGGTCAAGAGATTCCACCAGCAGTGGCCGAACCGGCCGGGGGGCCCCGGGACCCAGGACGCTCCCCAGGGGAGGGGGGTGTCAGTTTCGGGGGGGCAGGATGTCGCGACCCGACTAGACAGTGTGGTCGCGCCATGCAGGCGCCAGGAAGGGGAACCATACAGCGGGCCAGGAAAGGGGGCAACAGCGGAGCCAGGCATGCAGGGGTTAAACCAAGTGCAGCAAGGCCCGACCTCGCCCAGGCATGCCCCACGGGGTAAACAACCCCAGGATGGGCGATAACGACCGCTAACGAGCCATCAGCGGCGGAACCGGCAGTATCACAATAACAATGTAAAAAGCACCCATGAATAGTGCAGGTAGACCAGAGCAGTTAACTCTTTTGTCCAAACCATCCCGGGTGGGGAAGTGGATCGCCCCCAGACCTTTAGGGCAGAAGGGAGGGGGGAATTGGGAGTCACCCAGCAAGGTGTATTAAAGGGGGATTCTGAGGTGGCCTCTTCAGAATCCTCACGGACTTTCCACGTTTCTCTGTGTGCTGTACAATAAACTTCAAGACTTCTTCCGCTGACTTCTCGGAGTGGCGTGCGTTCTTGACAGCTAGCTACAGTTACCATTGGGGACACGACACTCACTTAGGATTGCTCTGTCATTGCCCTTTTGACCCACGGATGTTGCTTTTCCCACGGCATCGCTTTACCAACACAAGACGCCTTCGCTGATACATATTATTCTCTATGACTTGAAAGCTCCTGAAATGCCAGCTTTTAAAGGCTTCTTTTTTTTATTATAGCAAAGGGGAAAGCCGGTGCGGAGAGGTTAGCACTGATTTTAGGGTACAATGTTCTGATCTCTGTTATGAAATCCATTCTGCCACTTTGCTTTCCGGCACATGGCTTGGCGTGTCAATCAGCTTTATGAAGACTTATCTTCCTTCCAGAGCGGCCCAGAAACCTTTGAAATTGCTGGCTGAGAAAATGCCTCACCCAAGGTAATAATCTAAGTAATAGACCAAAGCTTGGCATTCTCCTTAGAAACCTCCAGTAATTTCCTTTGGCTCCTGGGAAAAATCGCTCCTGTTCTTTGGCACGGAGTGAGGAAATATTCTAAACTTCTGCCGGATTGAAATGTCAAAAGTCCCCTTCTCTCTTGGTGGGGTTGGGTCAAGCTTCTGTTGAAAGCCAGTGAGGTTTCTTGCTCTGGAAGGTGGTTCGAGTGATCTCTTAAGGATCACTCAGCCACACCACAACCCTATTACTCTGCTTGTAGAGAAAATGCTTAAAGACTTGGCTTAGCTGCCAGCTCTGTTTAGCTCAGCAGATTCCCTTTGGCTGGGAGGATGGGCCTCTGCAGGACTAAAGAGAGGGCCAGGTACAGGTGACTTGTTGCCTTGCTTAGGAGCTAATGGTTGGTGATCGTCCTGGAAAGGTGTACCTGTATGTCTTTCCCCACCTCCTTCCCTGGCTAGAGGTGATATCACCGAATGGTGTGCAAAAGAGGGCAATAGATTGGCGGTCCAGAACAGAATCTTAAGGGCTCCTGCAGTTGATCTGCCCCTCACAGAGCTACAGTGTCCAGAGTGGTTTAACAATAGATAATTCTTCCTGGGGAATGCTGGGAATTGTAGCTTTGTGAAGGTGATAGGGGTCGCGCTGTGGGTTAAACCACAGAGCCTAGGGCTTGCTGATCAGAAGGTCGGCGGTTTGAATCCCCCCGATGGGGTGAGCTCCCGTTGCTCGGTCCCAGCTCCTGCCCACCTAGCAGTTCGAAAGCACATCAAAGTGCAAGTAGATAAATAGGAACCGCTCTGGTGGGAAGGTGAACGGTGTTTCCATGCGCTGCTCTGGTTCCCCAGAAGCGGCTTTGTCATGCTGGCCACATGACCTGGAAGCTGTACGCCGGCTCTCGGCCAATAAAGTGAGATGAGCGCTGCAACCCCAGAGTCAAACACGACTGGACCTAATGGTCAGGGGTCCCTTTACCTTTAACAACTCTCAGCACCATTAACAAACTAGAGGTCCCAGGATTCTTGGGGTGATGCCATGACTGTTAAAGGGGTATAATAAAGGTTATCTGACAGTGGAGCAGACTCCGTCAGAAGGTAGTGGACTCTCATCCCTTGAAGGTTTTATAAGCAGAGGTTGGATGGCCATCAGTCATGGGTGCTTTAGCTGAAATTTCTGGATTGCAGGGGGTTGGACTAGATGACCATTGCGCCCCTTCCAACTCTATGATCCTAGGATTCAGATGTGGCCTCAGTGTTCTGAAGTATAAACTGAGGCAATTTAGGATTTCACCAGGACATTACCACAAACCAAAATATGCCTGGGTGACTTTAAAATATCTGCATGCTTCCGCCAATCCTGGCTGGTTTACTTTGTGCTGTCTTATTTCCCTCTTTAATATTATATATAGCCAGGATGTTTTTTGTGCATTCCAATCACAGAGAAGTATGCTGCAAAGTGTGACCAGCTGAGATGTTTCATGGTGAAATGGAGTCTTTACTATAAACATATCCAAAGTCAGTCCTTTGCTGTCCCAGGAAAGGGTGTAACATCCCTCGCTCCTGGAGGAAAAAGTTCGCCTTCACTGAGGTGCACAGATAAGATGCGATCAGATGGTGACATCGAGCCTTTAACGGCTAGGAAACAATTAAAGGGGTGGCGTGTGTGGGGAAGCAAGATCTGGGCTTTTAGAATCTGATCATGGAGATAATGAGTCTGCTGAGGTTTGCACTGAAAATTCCTGAGTTGAAGTAAGTGCTTTTGACCAGGACTTGTTATTGATTCCCCGCTCCCTGCAACAGGAGCAAATGCATCTATTGAGCCTGCTCAGTGTCCTTAGCTTCCACTAATTCCATCTGGAAAGCCAGATCAAATAGCAGGATTTTCAAAATGGACCTCTCCGTATGGCTTGCATTGAACAGAAAGGCGGGCAAGGGTAAGGATGGTCAAAACACAACGTTCCAGCAGTGCAGGATGATGCTTGGAATCGGGTCCTCCCTCAAAGAGGGCACGTGTGTTGTGGGTGGGGTCGTTTGGATAGCCGCAACACCCTATTGGTAGGTCCCTCATTGCTGGGAGCAATCCGGCCAATGGGACACAAGCAAAGGGCATCGAGGGACCTATTTAAGCCCATGCAGGTGCGCCTGAGCTTCCTCTTGGGGCTGCTGCATCGGAACACCCACCCACCTCTCCCTATATTTAGGGCTTGCGCTTGACTTTGCTCTGCCGTCATGTGTTGTCTGTCGTTGGGACAGGGGCACGTCAGGAATTTCCCCCACTTGGCTGATTGGCTGTTGCCACTTGGGTTTCGCCTGCCGCGTAGCAAATCGTCACAACTTGTAAGGTTGCGGATAGGCTCTGGTTCAAGTGATAGGGGTGGCAGAAAGGTCTGGCCACTCCTATGCGAAGGGTATTCCGGTAAAGGAATCCAGGGACTCAATGGTTTGGTCAACCCTGTGAAGGGTTGTGCCCATGCCCGAGTCTGGGGGACATCGGGGTGGCGGACTGGTGGGGTCACGCCTTCCGCTGTCCCTGGTGTTCACCCTTGGCTAACCTACGATAGAGCTCTGGGTCAGCGCTGCCTGCATGGGTGCAGGGAGCTAGTCGAACCCGAGCCTATGCAACCACTCACTTGATTGTAATCAATAAAGTTGTGGCCTAAATTCTGCCAAAAACCAAACCAAATATCTGAGTCGTGCGTGAATTTATTCCTAGGGTTGGTTAAAAGGTCTAAACACACAAACAGGAAGAGTCTGTCAACAAGCCAGCCAGTGGGTTGAAAACATCACCTTCTTATAACGGAGGTGAGGACTGAGCAAGCCTGGTCTCCTCGACACCTCAGCAAATGTGCTGTCGTACGATGACAGTATTTAATCTATGAAAGGAGGGGTGGGAAGCCTCCGGCCTTGGGGCCAAACGTGGCCTCTCTATGTGGCCCTTGAGAGTCCCCGCAGGCCACCCTCTCCCCCTCCCCAGCCCCACCCTCTCCCCACAGGCCCTGCCCCTCACCACCCCTGCTTTAACAAAATGGCTGGTGGGATCAGGAATGATGGGAGTTGTAGTCTAATAGCATCTGGAGGGCACCAAGCTTACCTTCCCACCAACTCTGACAACCAGGCCTTGGAAGGCTATGGACTCTCTTTCCTTGGAGGTTTTTAAGCAGAGGTTGGATGGCCATCTGTCAGGGATTATTTAGCTGTGATTCCTGCATAGCAGAAGGTGGACTAGAAGATCCTTGGAGGTCCCCTTTCAGCTCTACAATTCTAGGAGCTCTTTGTAGCCACAGCTTTCAGTGCAATCTACTTAGCACACTGGCCAGTCTAAGTACACCTTCAATCTTCTCTGATACTCCAGACTTTTTGGTTGGTCCTAATAAAGATATTCCCCCACCATGCCACAGACTTTCACTTGATACATTCTCTTCTAAGTGTTGTAAAAACGATCACATTTCTTCCAGCTTCTATTTAGATTATTTTTCCTGCCTTGCTGTTTATTTCTGCATTTACTTCTGTTTATTATTGTATTTATCAATGTGCCTGCCTGTGATGTTCCCGCTTTTATTCTTGCCGCTTTTATCGCTGTTTTTTTATATTATTGAAATCTATTGTTTTCCTCTTGGGTTTGATGGTTTGAATCCCCATTTCTAGCTGCCTCAGAAGCATTTCATTATAATACTTAACACTTAACGTTTGGTTAGCACTTTCAAAGCCTTTCACACGCACTGTCTGGTTTTAATCCCGACACTATCCCTGCAAGGTAAGTCAGAATCATTACTTGAAGCTGAAAGGCAGGATATAACAAATCTTCTGAATCCATCAATCAGTCATTCAAACAATCAATCAAATGGGCATGTAGATTGCATTTGTTCTGGAAAATGAGTGTCTGGATGAGGAAACTTTAGCTTTGGTACTCTGTGATCTGACAACCTCTAGGTCAGAATACTGCAATGCTTTGCCTTGGACTGGGACCAGGCAGTGTGAACATGTAACTCCGGTGCTGGGATGCCTGCACTATTGCAGTTATTAATATTGTACAGTTTGAAGTGACTGGATGCATAAGAACTGACTTCTTTTGGAAGAAATCCTTGTCCAGACCCATAAAAATATTACTCACATTTATTCTCGCAGAACTTTCTTCATAACAGAATTAAAATATCCGATATACACCCAAAACATCCATACAATGTCTTGTGCTGCCCAGCACAGGCTCAGCTCCTTAGAAATAAACAATAATAATAATAAAAAAAGCAAACTGTGTCTCTTTCCCCCATTCCAGCCTGCCTTAGCCTGCCTAAGGCTATGCAGCTCAGAAAAAGACTAACAGCTACCACCCTTTCAAGATGGCGGATTTGCAACTCAATACCTTTGTCACCTGATCTAAGGTTATAACGCTCACATGTTAGCTAGCAGAAAACAATTAGTCAACTCAGCAAGAGCTCAGAATCCACCTAGATAATTACTGTGGAAAACCCCCATTGTTAGCACTACACATTTAGCTAGGGTTGCCATATTTCAAGTGAAAATCCGGCAAGTGAAAATTCGGACATGAAAGTCATTGAGCTTTTTTTTTTCTTCTTCAAAATCTCAACAAAAGAAATATGAGCTTTTGAACTATTTTTTATGAACATCAGCAAAATCTATACTATCGGACACTGCTTAACGGGGGTTGAATACCGACTATGTCCAGACATAAATTCCAAACATATGGCAACCCTACATTTATCCATTTTCCATTTTGAACCTTCATTAATATACACATATCTTTCATTTCTGTGTCAATTAAACCAATTATACTTAACACTGCCTGTCATTTTGTTTCTCAGCCCAGTTCAAGGCGTGGATTTGACTTACACAACCTTGCAGGGCTCAGAAACCCACAGTCTCAAAGAATAGCTTTGCCCTAAAAATCTTTGAGGGAAGTCCATAGCTGAGTGGCTGAGCCTCTGCTTTGCATGCAGAAAGTTCCAGCTTCAGTTGTCAGCCCTTCCATGTAGGACTCATAGCTGTCAACTTTCGGATTTGAACATAAGGGATTTTTTCAAACTTTCGGATTTGAAAATAAGGGATGCCACGAGGGCGGTGCAATGGCACCAAGTAGCCTCTCCACCCTGCACTCCAGAGGCTGCACGTGAACGTGTGAGCGAAAGAGCAAGCGCGTAGACGGCAGGCAGGCTGTCTGTCTGGTTGGGCGTGAGGGTCTGGCAGCACAAGGCATGCAAGCTCCGCCCCCAGTCGGTCTCAGACTCCTTATTGGCAGTCGAGCAACGCAGCTGAGGAGCCTCCCTGGCCGGCAGGGAGGGAGAGGAGCTGCTTCCTTTGAAATCCGGGAAATTTAAGGGATATCAACAATCCGGGATAGCAGCGGGAAACGGCATTGGAATAAGGGAGTTTCCCGCAAAAAAAGGGAGGGTTGACAGCTATGGGTAGGACTTGATGGTCTTACGGCTCTTTTTTGAACCAACTGTAGTGTTTGTATTGCTTTTAAAGGCAGCCCCATGTGTAACACATTGCAGGAGCTCACCAGGACATGGGTTCAATCTGGGAACTTCTGCATGCAAGGCAGATGACCTACTACCACTTTTGCTTCTGTCTTGTCTGGGTTGAGTCTCGGTTGCTTCCCCTCATCCAGTCCATTACAGGCCCTGAATCAGGATGTCCACAGCCTCGCCTGCATCTGATGAAAAAGACAGACTCAGCTGTGTGCCAGCTGCATACTGATAACACCTGTGCAAAGATATTCATAAATGTATCTTCTTCTGCTTGACCAGTTTTTCACAGTTGCAACGGCTTTAACCTTAACAATATGTCCTTTTTGGCCTCTGTAAAAGGCACTGCAATCGCAAAAGCAAGCAAGCGGTCAACCCCACCTTATTCTAGCATCATCTAATGGAGAGTGAATTCTATATTATATCAAGCAAGCTATTGTGGGAAGCTATTGGGGCTCTGCTTGCACTAGGTGGAGCTCTCTGGCTGCCTTTTTGAACAGCAGCAAAATGGCCATTAAATAACCAGATGCACCCGATTACTAGATTCAGCCAAAGATAAGTAAAGATAAGTAATGAATACTGGGATGCCAAGTTATTCAATGAAGCATTGAGGGAGAGCAGGATCATTCCCATTCACATGCATTCTGATATCAGTGTGCCTGTTGGCCGTGTCTGGACAGCTCGGTTGGTTGGAGCGTGGTGCTGATAATGCCATGGTTGCAGGTTTGATCCCCGTATGGGACAGCTGCATATTCCTGCATTGCAGGGGGTTGGACTAGATGATCCTTAGGGTCCCTTCCACCTCTACAATTCTTTGATTCTATGTCCCTAGCTGTATATTCCGTGTTGGTGCAAAAGGGGACCTGCATGTATACAGGGTCTCTGTGTATAGGCCTCCTCCTTTTGAGTCCTAGATCAGGGTTGCACGTTGCTTGAAGGAACTCTGCGAAGGAACTTAATACGTATGTGGGCAGTAGGCCCCTTTTGCACAGGGTGCAGCCTGGGGACGTGACCAGCTGCTGCAAGCAGTGTGGTGTAGTGGTTAGGTGAGGGGAGAGACTCCACCAGGCAAGGCCTGCCTTGCCCCACCCTCTTGTCTCTGCTTCTCAATTTGTATTGTATTATTTTATGTACTGTGGCTTGCCATTGTTTTATTGATTATAGTTTAGAAATTATTTATTGTAACTATTGAGTGGATTTCTGTTTAACTTTTATTTGTTGTTGTTGTTGTTGTTGTTGTTGTTTAATACAATTCTAATGATTGTTGAATGTTATTTTTGATGTAGGTTGCCTATTTTAAAGTTATGTTTTATTATCACATTTTTGTATTGCATTAGAATGTTATAAGATGTAAATTTTATGTTTCTTCAGCTTGTAAACCGCCTTGAGTATTGTAAGATAGAAAGGCAGTATACAAATTAAAAATGATGATGATGTTGGACTAAGGCCCGAGAAATGGGGGTTTTAGTCCCCACTTAGCCATGAAGCTCACTTGTGTCACCTTGGGCCACTTGCTGTCTCTTGGCCTAAAATTCCTAATCGGGTTGTTGTGGGGATTGAAATAGGGAAGAGAGGGGGAGAGACGTGTAGGCCACCTTGAGCTCCTTTGAAGAATGATGGGGTAGAAATATAATGAAGAATAAGTACCGTAAGCAAATCAACATTTGGGGGATGTGTGCCCACTGGGCACCATCTTATTCTTTCCTAAATTGCCACGAACCGTCATCATCACCATCATTCTTGCATTGCAGGGACTTGGACTAGATGACCGAAGGGTATGTTTAGCCTGGAAAAGAGGAGACTGAGAGGGGATATGATAGCCACCTTCAAATACCTCAAGGGCTGCCATGTGGGAGATGGAGCAAGCTTGCTTTCTCCTCCTCTGGAGGACCAATGGCTTCAAGTTAGAAGAACGGACTCTCTCAGGAGGTTGTGGAGGTTGGATGGCCATCTGTTTGGGATGATCTACTTTAGAGGTCCTTGCATAGCACGGGGTGACGCTCAGGATCTCTTCCAACTCCACAATCCTATGATCACTATAATAATTTATGAATCGCTTCCTATGAGGCACCCTGAAGTAACTTACAATAGAATAAAAACATGTGCAGAGCATCTGCATATATCAAAACAGCTAGAACATTTGCTTATATAGAAATAATTACATACGTATAATAACATGATTTAAGCTAACGGCACATGTATAGGATCAGCTCAAATCCAATCCAATACCAAGGGGATCTCCACTTAGAAGGCTTGTTGAAAGGGGAATGTCTTTGGCAGGTGCTGAGAGGATAACAGAGAAGGTGCTTGTCTGATATGTAATGGAAAGGGGTAGGGCCTGATTCTAATATTATCATAGAATTGTAGAGTTGGAAGGGAAGAAGAAGAAGTAGAGTTTGGATTTGATAAACCGCTTTATCACTACCCGAAGGAGTCTCCAAGCGGCTCACATTCTCCTTTCCCTTCCTCCCCCACAACAAACACTCTGTGAGGTGAATGGGTCTGAGAGACTTCAAAGAAGTGTGACTAGCCCAAGGTCACCCAGCAGCTGCATGTGGAGGAGCGGAGACGCGAACCCGGTTCACCAGATTACGAGTCTACCACTCTTAACCACTTCACCACACTGGCTCTCATCTAGTCCAACCCCCTGGAATGCAGGAGTGAACCTCCTGATAGAATGAAGTTTCCATGATGCCCTTTCCTGCAGAATGCAGCGATTGGTTGGGTACATAGGTCATGAGCCAATCTTCTTGGTGTCCTTCTCCCAACCTGCATAGGGCTTTGTGCATCAGTATCAGCATTTGAACCTAGCCTGGTAGCTAATTCACAGTAGCATGTCGGAGCATGCATGTAAATGACTCTGAAATCGTGGTTGGCAGGGCAAACAAAACGGCACATTCCCATGAAAGTACAAAATGATTGATGGGGTGGTGGTGGTGGTGGTGCTACAGTTCTGGCTTCTGAGCATTCCACATTTGCTTCAGATGCCTTCTGCTTTCTCACCATGCATTTAAAAAGCCAATTTCAAATGGCACAGCCTGCCTCTTCTGTTTACCTCCTCATTCTGAGTAATATGTTGATTGGGAAATAAATTAGGCTTCTGGAAAGGTGGGTGCGATAATCTCTAGCAGATGATCATCTGATTAATCCAGTGAACTAGAAATGAAAATGGAGCCAAAGCGGTTGCCTCTATTGAAAGCCTTTTGGGTTTATTTTCCCTTGTGACATTCCATGGTATCTCATTAAGTTAGTATTTATTGGAATGTTGCTTGAATCAATTCCTTCCTTCCTTCCTTCCTTCCTTCCTTCCTTCCTTCCTTCCTTCCTTCCTTCCTTCCTTCCTTCCTTCCTTCCTTCCATCCTTCCTTCCTTCCTTCCTTCCTTCCTTCCGTATAATGCCCAATGGGTGAAACAACAATAAAAATAAAATATGCCATTGTAAACCTGGAGTGTGGGGCCCCTAGAAATCAGGTTAGGTGAACCCCTAAAAGTGCTGATAAATCTGTTCATTAAATATACTTGCAAGCTCTGTAAACCAGTATTCTATAGTGGCTAGATCAAGCTTTCCCAAACTTGGGTCTCCAGCTGTTTTTGGACTACAGTTCCCACCATCCTTGACTACTGGTCCTGGATGACGGGAGTTGTAGTCCAAAAACAGCTGGAGACCCAAGTTTGGCAAACCCTGGGCTAGAGCAACCTTTCCCAACATGGCACAAACACATCCAGATGTTTGGGATGACAACCTATCAGCCAGCACAGTTATTTGCATACTAAAAATCCTTTAGCACTGATGAGTCACTGCTGTTCTGCAATTGGCTGAGAGCAGAGTTAAAAGGGTGGTTCCATTTGACACTTAGGCTGGGTACACACCAGACCAGGGGTCAGCAAACATTTTCAGCAGGGGGCCGGTCCACTGTCCCTCAGACCTTGTGGGGGGACAGACTATATTTTGAAAAAATGCATTTTAAATAAAAGGACACATTCTACTCATGTAAAAACATGCTGATTCCCGGACCGTCCGCGGGCCGAATTGAGAAGGCGATTGGGCCGGATCCGGTCCCCAGGCCTTAGGTTGCCCACCCATGCACCAGACCTTTAAGGCACCACCTCCTTCTCCCAAAGAATCCTGGGAACTGTAGTTTTGTTAAGGATGCTGGGAATGGTAGGTCTGTGATAGGTAAACTACAGCTCCCAGAATTCTTGGCGTTGGTATGTGCTTTGAATGTGTTTTAAAGGTCAGAGGTTGAGGCAGCCTAAATGTGGTGCAACTTTCCCCATCCAAAGGTAGGAACATTCACTCAGAAGGAAGCCTCATTTAGCTTTTGCTTCTTCCTGCAAAATATCCCTTTAATTGGTATAATCATCTTTGCCCCTTTCTTTTTAAAACAGCTAATTAGTTTCTGTTCATAGCCCTGGCCGCGGCATTCTTGAATTGCCCCTAATTAGTCAGTTTCTGTTCTCCTATTTTATTTATTAAGATTGCAATTGCAAACGGAGACTGCCCCCTCCCCCAGGACAAGAACTGACTAATTAAAGGCAATTTAGGATTGCTGAAGGCAGGGTGATTGAACAGGAAGCAACTCATTAGGCTGCGTCTGTACTGAATGTGAATTTGTCTTTTACATATGACGCTGTTACTGTTTTGGTTACGAAATTGTTTTTAAAACAATATATGAAATCATTTTGTATATGTTTTCATTGTTGATGTTTTCTTATTGTTAAATCACTCAGAGATGTTTTGTAGGAAACAATAAAGGTAAAGGGACCCCTGACCATTAGGTCCAGTCGTGTCCGGCTCTGGGGTTGTGGCGCTCATCTCGCTTTATTGGCCGAGGGAGCCGGCGTACAGCTTCCAGGTCATGTGGCCAGCATGACTAAGCCGCTTCTGGTGAACCAGAGCAGCGCACGGAAACGCTGTTTACCTTCCCGCCAGAGCGGTTCCTATTTATCTACTTGCACTTTGACGTGCTTTCGAACTGCTAGGTTGGCAGGAGCTGGGACCGAGCAACGGGAGCTCACCCCATCGCAGGGATTCGAACCGCCGACCTTCTGATCGGCAAGCCCTAGGCTCAGTGGTTTAACCCACAGCGCCACCTGGGTCTGTAGGAAACAATAAGCAAGCAAAATACAATTAGCCTGTTGAAAACGAAGGAGCAAGCAGAAGGCTATTAATCAGAGTGGGTGTGGCTGAACTTTTTTGACCCCACCCCAGGGGCGGCAGGCCACTGGTGGGTGTGGCTACAAGTGGGCGTGGCCACTTTGGGCACCCTCATCATGAACATGCAGGCACAAAGTGCCCACCCCCTCGACTCATCAAGTGGTTGATCTAATGATCAGGAGGAGGCTATTTGCATTCCTATCAGGGTGTTGGAATCTCCCAACCCTGCATCTACTTTAAAAAAAATTGCTTTCCCTGCCACTGCTAATATTGTGGGTTTTTGGAGGGCCAAGGAAAATTGAGGAGTTGGATCAGGACCCTGAATTGGCAGCTAGTCATTCATGAATTCAGATGGCTCTTTTGGAATTCTTCTTCTTTTAAAAAAGATACTTTGACATTATGATTGGAGTTGGAATTGAGGATTTTGATATGTTTCAATGCTGTCATGACATTATGACTTGTTAACCACACTGAGGTGACTTCCAGATGATCACCAGTGTCGAAGCAATGATTCTTCAACATCAACGTCCTTGGACTGGTCATGTTGTGCGGATGCCTGATGATTGTCTTCCAAAGCAACTACTCTAATCCAAACTTTAAAATGGCAAGTGTAATGCTGGTGGTCAACAAAAGAGGTTTAAAGACTCTCTCAAGGCAAATCTTAAAAAATGTAGTATAAACACTAACAATTGGGAAACACTTGCCTGTGAGTGTTCCAGTTGGAGAACAGCCTTTACAAAAGGTGTCATGGGCTTTGAAGACAAACTCGGGACACAAGGGAGAAATCTGCTAAGAGGAAGGCATGCTTGGCAAATCCACACCGTGATCAACTCCCACCCAGAAACCAATGTCCCCACTGTGGGAGGACGTGTGGATCCACAGTCACTTATGGACTCATTGTTAAAACTGTAACAAAATAAAAAATTTCCTTCCAGTAGGTAAAGGTAAAGGGACCCCTGACCGTTAGGTCCAGTTGCGGACGACTCTGGAGTTGCGGTTCTCATCTCACTTTATTGGCCGAGAGCCGGCGTACAACTTCCGGGTCATGTGGCCAGCATGACTAAGCCGCTTCTGGTGAACCAGAGCAGTGCACAGAAATGTTGGAGGGTGCTTTGTGTATGTGTATTCTTCACAACTCTTAGATAGCTGTGAATTTCCAGTCTTCTGGGGAAAGGGCCTCTCTGAATTTTTTAAAAAAGAATTGCTTTAGCTTTTCTGACCAACAGGTGAATAATTATTTGCCATGTAGGTCAGGCTGGCATGGTTCACAATGTTACGATACCCTGCTCTGGGAAATAAAGGGTTGCGTAGTCACTGCTAAACTGTCCGTGGTGACTGTTGAAGGAACCAGCTGTGCTTAAATATACTCCTGGAAGAAAAGAATGCATCAGTTACCCACTGGCCTATAGACTTAAGGAGCGATTGCAAAAGGCAGAAATGCCGGTTAAATTCATCCACCTGGTGCTGGCTTGCAGTGGCATGTGGTGAATTTTTCAGTTGAGGAACAGTTAGGGCCAGAGGCGCCAGCTTGAGAGGGCGATGGGGCAATGTTACCGCACCTATGACGTCTTGATGTCCTGATGTTGTGCGCATGAGCATCTTGCCTCCCTCCCTAAGCTGGGCAGAAACTTTCTGGATTTTGTGAAGGAGGCACCAGGGGAACATTTAGAGGACTAGTCTAGTCCCCCATGTCCACTGACCACACGCCCCTGCTGCCTTGCTGTCTTGCAGTCTTCACATCTGGAAAAGCTGGTTCTGCAGTTCTGTCTCTTTGTCACACTATAATGCAGCCTACATCTATATTGGTATTAGATTTGAAATTGTGTGTGTATGAGAGAGAGAGATAGATACCCCCCCACTTCCTCCCAGTTTGCATACTGTTTCAGAAAGGGTGACTTAGGTATATGTTCAGATTTTAGTGGGAACCAAGGCAAATTCCTCTTCCGTGCTTGTACAATCTGGTCCAATCCAACTACCATTCGCATCAGCAAGTGCAAGTAACTGTCAGGTATGATTGGAATCGTATCCTTAGCATCTGGACGATACACACAGGAAAAACCCCACACACTATAAATCAGTCAGGAAAAAAAACGCTATGCAAAATCGCAAAGAAAAGTTTTCTGCTCTACAGCACCATCTGGTGTTGCATGTTTATAATGCATTCAAAATGTGTGTGTGTGAAAACCCGGACATATGGCAGCCCTGCGGAAGGGCTCTCTAATACAAAGCCCAGAGAAGTCTCTTCCACTCCAGCCCTTTCAGCTGAGAATTGTTGGATGTAACTGGAACCTGAGACACTTTGCAGGAGAAGCACATAGCCTTGTATACAGCAGAGGCCCCTCCTCTATAGTGGATCCTTCGTTCACCAGGATGCCCATACCCTCCAACTTTCCAAATCGGGACACTCATTCATTTGGTCAGCTACTCTGGTGTGAGACAGCGGACTCTCACCAGAGCATTGGACTGAAAGGTGGGACATAATGGGATCCAATCAGAATCTGGGATGGCTTCTGTAATTCCAGAATGTCCCGCTTGAATAGGGTCGGTATGCATGCCTCTCCCCTTACTAGGCGTTGCTGGTCCTCTAGGTGTGCGTTGCTAAACTGGACCTGAGTGCAACAGTGCTCTCTCCATCGGCAATTCCTAGCAACTGGTACCCAGAGGCATGCTGCCTCTGACAGTGGAGGCAGAAGAAAAAGCTGCTCTTGATGCCTCCCTAGGTTTCAGGAACTGATCTACAGAGAGAGAGAGAGAGCAAACATTCATGCCCGTGTCCCTGAAACAATGGCACCAACTATCATGCCCCTGACAGCTCTCTTCGTCTGGAGAAAACAAAAGCAGTTGCTTAGGCATGTAGCTGTCAAGCACTGCACTAAAATAACGAAAATAATTCTGTAATATTCTGCACCTCAACGGAGTGGGGTGACATGTCATGGCAGATTGCAGAAGCAATTAGGAAACACTGAACCATGAAGGGGTGGACGACGTCTTCCCCGTCCCCCTTTTCTTTAATCTGTTCTGCCATCCAGGCAAGTCAGAGATGAAGCAAATGGCGAAGGTGTAGCTATTAATGGATATGTTCCCTGCATTGTTTGCCAGACGTGGTGTGTTTATTTTGCTCCAGGTGCGCTTGCAGCGCACTGGTGTTCTCAGCAAGAGGGGACATTGGTGTGAAAATTAAGTGTGAAAGACAGGTAGCTCGGGGAGAATGTCATGGCTCCTTTGCAGATGGGGTTGTTGTCGAGGCCTGTGCGGCCTACAAATAATTAGGTGTAGGAAGGTGTGTGTGCGCGCGCGCGAGACAGAAAGGAAGAATAACTCTCCACAGGTTTCAAACTGAACTGGAACAAAATAGCCATGAAATCTAGGACAATAAAGCCATTTCCGCCCTAAGAGGAAAAGGGGTTGCAGGAGTCACGACCCCTTCATGTGCTCAGGGGATGGCTGTCCATCCCCAGAGCCATTGGGGGAACTCCGGCCGCATCACACCCTTGAGTGACCAATCAGGTCGCTCTGGAGGTGGGGCCTGCTGCTTTTAATCGGGCGCGCGGCCGGAGCTCTCCCTCTTGTTCCTGCACTGCCCAGCTGACTCTTTCCCGCCCACCCACCCTTTAGGCAGGGAGCTATTGACTTTGCTATGGACTATGGTTGGTCGTCGTTAAGGGGCCTGGTAGGAATTTTCCCATTTGGCAAATTGGCTATGGCCTGGTGGTTTTTGCCTACCTCGTAGCAACTCGTCACAACTTTGGGTTGGTGGTTAGGCATTGGATTATCTCTGTAGGGGTGAAGGAAGGGGGGAGGAAGTGCCATCACCTCCCCAAAATACTGAAGGGTATTTTGTTAAAGGAATACGGGGGTGGGGGGTGGGGGCGTGGCGTGGCCACGTCTGAAGCCTATCAAGGTCAGGGCCAAAGGCACGCCCCATACCGGTGGTCACAGGGTGAGTTCCTAGTTGACGTGCATCAGCAGGGCTCACCTTGGGTGGCTATCCCTTCCCGGACTTTCAGCACAATGGGCTGGAGTCGGATATAGTCTGTTAGTTCCAATGCCTAAGCCAATACCGCTCATCATCCGTAACCAATAAAGTTGTGGCCTGTCTATGCCCATTAACCTTATATTTTGTGTCCCGTGTCTTTATTTCCACGGTGGGGGGAGGGGCATCACCACGCAACAATATTAAAAATAATTTACCACTCTGGGCGGCTCCCAGCAGAATATTAAAAACACGATAAAACATCAAACATTAACAATTCCCCTGAACTTTAGATGTCTTCTAAAAGTCAGAAAGTTGTTTATTTCCTTGACATCTGATAGGAGGGCGTTCCACAGGGTGGGCACCACTACTGAGAAGGCCCTCTGCCTGGTACCCTGTAACCTCACTTCTCGCAGGGAGGGAACCGCCAGAAGACCCTCGGAGCTGGACCTCAGTGTCCGGGGCTGAACGATGGGGGTGGAGACGCTCCTTCGGGTATACTGGGCCGAGGCCGTTTAGGGCTTTAAAGGTCAGCACCAACACTTTAAATTGTGCTCAGAAACGTACTGGGACAAATGTTCCAATAGCTCTGGGGACCAATCTGTTGGGTGCTCATGCCCCAGGGAAAGCAAGGGTCTTGGGCAGGAAGTGGGTAAGCTGAAGGCCAGGAACTTGGTGGTGCGGTTCCTTCAGTGGTGAATTTATTTCTCACTTCTTATGAAATGCTTGACGTCACATAAGAAGAGCCCTGGTGGATCAGGCAAGTGGCCCATCCAATGTCCTAGTGGCCAACCAGCTGCCCATGAGTAGCTGAGTAGTTCTGTATCTGTACCTTTATTAGTTCAGTACCTTTAAACACCAGTCTTTTGTAATCGGCACCACCTGGAGTCGGCTATTTATATTGTTTGAAGCTGTGAATCCAGTAACAGTGACTACATGAGTTTATGAGCACTGTTCCGCAAGTATAAATTTATGTGTATTACAGAATTGGTATGTATTTAACATTTGTATTTTATTACTGTATATTTTGTTTTCTACATTGTCCTGCAGATATAGGACATTGTCCCTTTATTTTTTCACAGTTTATGAAATACGTCTATGTTCTATTGCTGCGCTGAAGAAGTTCTTACGAAACAGTGGATTATATCCGGAAACACTGTACTGTACACCCTCGACAAGTCTGTAGACTACTTCAGCCACGTTGGCACTTCGCATAACAAAGCATTTCAGTTTGCTTGTTATATCGTGACAGTTTGTTTGCTACTTCAGCTACTTTGGAACTTGGCAATACAAAACTTTTCAGTTTGTCCTTATTCATTTCAGCAGTGACTTTCAGAGATTTTTGCTTTGTGTATATTACATTAGATATGCTTGATTTCAAGTCTTGTTATTGATATTTATTGTGAATACATTCTGTTTGTTGATATTGGTCACGTGTTGCCCAGTTTTTGTTTCGTTTTTGTTTCATTCTTGATCTTGCAACACAGGGGTTTGGTTTGTTATTTACATGAGTAGCTGAATACCAGCAGTTGGTATTCAGAGGTACACTGCCTCCAACAGCGAAGGGAGAACATAGCCGTCATTAGTTATTCATAGTTAAAGGTGCCTGTAAAAAAAATTAAAATAAATTAAACATAAGGCCCCAAACTACTTTGGAACCTAATCCAGGGCAGGTGGGTGGTCCACAGGTTGGGTGGGTTGACCCGGTTAGGGACCACTGTATGCAGGGGTGCCAACTTGAATAAAATATTGGGGGGGGAGGTAAGCCCTGCCCCACATAATTGATCACATGACACGGCACACCCACACCCACCATTTGAATGGCAATACTCATCAACTTTGGGGGGCCAGCTCCCTGAAATATTTTATTGGGGGGGGGGTTGAAGGGACCTCAACTCCTAGGAGTTGGCTCCTATGACTGTACGGAAGTAATGAGGTGCATAGAGGGACTGTGCGTAGCCCTGTTTTTAATCATTGTATTCCATTTGGATGGACAATGCCTGGAAAAGTGGCATATAATTATATTATTATTATTATTATTATTATTATTATTTATTATTTTATTATTAAAAATGGAAGAGTGATGTTCTTTCCAGCTTCCTCTCTCAGTGGCTCTAGTTGCAGGTAGGTAGCCGTGTTGGTCTGCCGTAGTCAGTCTGGCTCTGTTGATCTGTTGTTTAACTTCATCAGGCGGATATTTTAGTTCTAAAAAGGTTTGCTGTAGCTCTCTTAGGTGAGAGTCTCTGTCTGTAGAGTTGGAACATCTCACCCCTTGCTTTTTCCTGTAAGACCAATTGCAGTCGTTAACAGTTGTCAACAGGTTTACCACATCTATCAGTCAATCACCCATCTGAGTAATACCTCTCCCCACCCTCTCACTATATATAAGGGTCTGGTGACTTCTGTTTCAATGTATCTGAAGAAGTGTGCATGCACACAAAAGCTCATACCAAGAACAAACTTAGTTGGTCTCTAAGGTGCTACTGGAAGGATTTTTTAAATTTTTTATTCTCTTTCAGTGGGTTAGAGTAATTCTCCTAGATCCAAGTTTTAGCCAGCTCCTTTGGAAAAGCAAAGTGTGTGTCTGTGTCCTTTCTCATGAGTGGGTGGGTGGGTATGCGCAGTGCTTTTATTCTGCGGTACAAACACCTTTATTTTTCAAATGTTTGCGGGGGAATGTGTGGCACTTTTTGAAAAGTGTGGCTATAACAACGTCAATGTGAGTTCTGGCACCTTTCTTTTTTTAAAAAAAGCACTGGGTGTATGGCGATCTAGGGGAGAGGTGAGCAGAGGGGGTTGCACCCATGTCATTTGCTCCAAAATTGAAATGTGCAGAGCTTGGCAGCCCTTGCTCTAGTTTGGAATCTACTTTATATTTGGAAAGCTTGCTCACCAGCAGATGCCGCCTAGGAAACTTGACATTCATCACCACCATTCCCTGATTGTCAACTGTCAAGACTTTTGGAACTGGGCCCTGTTCTAATCCAGGGAAGACATAAACCACTCTGATGTTCTGAAGAGGGACTGCAGACACGCTTCAAGCCTGACCCATGTGGAACCTCCAGGAAGGCAAACAACCTTAGTCCTGAACTAACCAAAGCCGCCTTGCCCCAGACGGTGAGGCACACCATTACTCATGACCAGGGCTGTCTTCAGTGCCTGCAAAACATCAGAGGCAGGGAAGAGTTTAGTGAATGTTTTATTGCCCGAGACGCTGAAAATTGAGACTATAAGTTATCCACTTTGACCAAGGCAGTGAAAAGCACAAAGCTGGTGCATTGTGTCTATAAGACAGTGCAGCCATTTATCATGGTTGGTGATGGGTCAGCCTTGAAAGGTCGGGGGATTCTGTTCTGTTTGGATAAGTGCCTGAAATTGTAGCTGCTTCTCTGGGTGACTAGCATGAACTTCTTTTCTGGATGTGTTGGCGTGTATAAGGTCTCCGGATTTGTACAATTTGTCTGTGATGTCAATGCATTCTGGAACACTGTTGTAATGTGCTCCCAGCAACCCAACCACATCCAGCTTCCGCCTCATTTGGCTTATCTCCAGAAGAGGCTGGTCCATCAGGATGAATGGGGCACTGCCCCACCAAGCTCAGCCTACCTTCAACCAGCCCCACACCTGCCTGCCTTCTTTCATACACCCAATCCCAGGGGGTTGCATTGCTACACATTAGTGGGCACATGTGATTCAGTTGTGGGGAAGGGCCATAGTTCAGTGGGAGAGGATCTCTTTTGCACGCAGAATGTCCCGGGTTCAAGCTCTGACATCTCTAGGTAGGGCTGGAAATGTTCTCCACCTGAATCCCTGGAGAGCAGCTGCTGGTCAATGTAGATGCTCCTGAGCCAGGTGGACCAAGGGATTGACGCAACATAAGACAGATTTCTGTATTCCTAGAGGAGCTTCTGAGGAACCATCTTGCCCTGAGACTGAGGGCCACTCTGTCCGGCCCTCTGGGACTCTCCCCAAACTAAGCCCCTCACCAGCTGTGCTGTTCCCTCTCCTTGTGTGGCTTTGCCTGATCTGTGATAATGCTCCTTCCTTAATGGATGGAGAGATGGCGGGTGTAGATATTGCAGATATTAATATTTCACAGCATGAAGCGACTGGAGGCATAAAAACTGGCTCCTTTTGCAATGAAACATTGTCCACACCCATTAGCTATTATTCAAAACTTTACTTGAAGAGCTTACTCCAAAACAGAATCAAAACGTCAAAGATACATCCAGATAATTCCCTAAAACACATGCTTAGCCAAGCATAGGCTCGGCATCTTTTTAGAAATAACTTTAAACAGGATTGAGATCAAAACTCTGTCTCTCCCATATTCCAGCCCCCATTACAACCTGAGGCTGGGTGCTCCTGAAGAGCTTAATTACATCCTTAATCCCACAGAGTCCGGGGGGGGGGGAGACTCCAGCTACCACCCTTCCAAGATGGCAGGTTTGCAATTCAGTAGCCTCCCATGTGATCTAAAGTTAAACACCTTGTCAGAGCTACTAGAGAACAACAACAGTTAATCATCAACCCACGAAGAAGCTCAGAGATTTCTTTTTGCTTTTCTTTAGCTTCAGTGAAAAATGTCCCCATCCCCGGGTTCACGGTGTGCCCTTCCCTGGTTGTCAGTACAGGGAAGAGGTGGGCTGCAGACAGGCAAATGAACAAAGCCCTGCTGAGCTGCGCCCACCATTGTGAGGTTTTTAATGATGCCTCCCCAGCTGTTGCCATTGGCTGTGAACACTTGTGATGTCACAAAAGCACATGGCAGCTGAGTGGGTATGCAGGAGGAAAGCCAAGGGCAAAGCATTTTCCTTCCCTATCAGAACACAGGGACATTCAGCGCTGGGTGTTCTCCTGCCACAGGTAGGTGGACTGGCAGATGGAAGGAGGTGATCATTCAGTATCAGGATGCTGTGGAGAGATGAGAAGGCAAGTTCTCTAGTTGAGTGGGGTTGCAGCTTGAAGGCAACCAATATCCACGGTCAGAAGCTGGAGCAAGTTGGCAGGAGCTGGTGGGTGAAAGTCGATGGAGTTAGCATTTGGAAGCTGGTGGGTGCTGCAAGGCTGAAACAGGCTGATGTTTGTGAAGGTAAGCTGGTTGAACTTCACCTTTGGAAGCTGGTTGACAGAAGCTGTGTGGATATTTGCAGACTGAAGCTGGGGTATGTATGCTTAAAGGAGCTGAGGACCAAGTTTAAGTGATCTGGTAGACTAACTGAAATGGAGGGACTATATTCATGCCTTTATAGGGCTTTGTATGTGACCCATAACTTCCTCTACTTTGCTCAGAGCTCCAGATCTCAGGACAGTCTGTAAACTTTGTGAAAGAACTTAGAACAACTGATGTTTTCTCAAAACGCTCTCTCTTTTGCTAAAGCATTCCCCCCCCCTCAAAAAAGCCCTCCATATATATTACAAACATTTCTGCCTCTCCAATCAGCTAGTTATTCAGAGGTTCCTCATTTCGCTACTTGAAACAGATTCTTCCTCTCTGAAGATTGCTGAAAAATGGCGGGTGATTATGAGCGGCTGGCTTGAATGAAAACACATTCTCGTTTCAGTAATATGATAGCAAGTGAAAGTCAGCTGGATATAAAAATATATGTTTCTACTTAAGGGTGAGTGGTTCTCGGCGCCATTGATCATTTTGTACTCTTGCGAACTTTCATCCAGAGTCCCTCAGATTTACATTTTCTCTTAGGCATCAGTGAGTTTGATTTTTTTTAAAAAAAGTTACCAGTGCTGTTATTGGTCAGGAAGAGATTGATGTTTGTGGGCATGGAAACAAGAAGGAAATCTCTTGTCATTGCTGGCTCTCATCAGGAACTCATTCGTTGATCAAGGAATGCTTGAAAATATACAGCCTGGGACTTAAAACAGCCGTAATTAGCATTCACCAGGTTACCAGGTTATTTATTACATTTTTGTCTAAGAAGCTCAGGGGTATATATACAAGTATAGCCTCACAACAACCCAAGGCTGAGGAGTGATTGGTCTAAGATTATCTAGTGAGCTTCAGGCTGAGTGGGGACCTGAGCCTTTGATTCCCTGGTCTTAGCCCAAAGCTCTAGCCATGACATCACAATAGCTCCATAGTAACCACAGCTAACCTGATGCCTGCTGTCAACAAGAGCAAAACTGCACGCACAGCCTCCATGCCATTAATATAAAAGGACTATTGCTGAATCAAACCAAGGACCATCTCTTCCAGCATTGCCTTTGTATGAGCTGCCAACCAGATGCCTCCAGGTGTTTAGAAGCAGGACCTGAAGGTGATATCTTTGTTAAATTCAGGAACAGCAAGTTATCCGTACACTGTCTTTTTAAATATAGCTCAGCATCCATCCCACCCAACCTGCCTCCATTTCTTTGTGAATATTAGTCTGGATTTCATCTATGTGGATTGCTATTTGCAGTGCTTTTTTTCTATGGGGACGCAGAGGTATTCATACCCCTAAACATTTTGTGACTCTTAACGGGAGAAGAAACTTTTTTTTAAAAAAAAATCAGTTTCTTCTCTAGCACGGTGAACCGTCAGTTCCGTTGCTACCCCCGATGGCGGCCTCCTTTCCTGTCACGGGGTTTCCTGAGACTCAGACAGAAGTGTGAAGTAGGAGTTGGAAGTAGGAGGGAAGATATTAGTGCACACAACCTCGAGAGCCAGTGTGGTGTAGTGGTTAAGAGCGGTGGACTCATAATCTGGTGAACCGGGTTCGCTTTCCCACTCCTCCACATGCAGCTGCTGGGTGACCTTGGGCTAGTCACACTTCTCTGAAGTCTCTCAGCCCCACTCACCTCACAGAGGGTTTGTTGTGGGGGAGGAAGGGAAAGGAGATTGTTAGCCGCTTTGAGACTCCTTAAGGGGAGTGAAAGGCGGGGTATCAAGTCCAAACTCCTCCTCCTCCTCTTCTTCTTCTTCTTCTTCTTCTTCTTCTTCTTCTTCTTCTTCTTCTTGTCAATGTGGAAGTTACAGTGAGCTGTCGGCTGTGTAATATGAGGCAATGCATGTTCTTTGTACTTTTGCCCATTTACTGTATTTATTTTTCCTGATTTGAACTATAAAATGGTGATTTTCTTGAGTCAAAATGAGAGTACCCCTAAACATTTTTTTTAAAAAAATAAATAGAAAAACAGCACTGGCCATTTGCTCTGATTCAGTAGCAAAATGTGGGTATTCCTGGGGAAAGCGCCAGGACAAAACAACAACAAAAACTGCTTGGATGCAGAGCTTGAAAGCATGGAATAGGAAGTCTGGATGAGCCCTAGGATACCTAAGAACAGTCTGCTGGGTCCAGCACCCTCTTTTCACAGGGTCCATCTAGATGCCTGTGGGAAGTTTGCAAGTAGGACCCAAAGCACAAGAGCCCTCTCTCCTCTGGCGGCTGGTATTCAGAAGCATTCCTGCCTCTGACCATGGAGACAGAGCATAGCCATCGTGACTACCGGTAGGAGCCATTGATATATTCCATGGATTTGTCGAACCCTCTTTTAAAGCCATCTAGCAGACCACCTCCACTGATAACAGGACTGACCTACCGGGAACCTGAAGGGCCCTGCTTCTCTCCTCCTGGCTTGGGGAGGGACCTGACAGGCTCCATAAAGGACTGCTGTCGCTGCTGCTGGGCAGAGAGGGCTCCGTTTTTGTTTTCTTTTTGTTTTTAAATTGCTTTTATTTTTTATCTATGTCATTTTAAATTGTGATTGCTGTATTCTTAGTTTTAGATTTTATGATTTATGTGGGAAGTGTTTTCCATTTGGTTGTGTGCTTTTTGATGTGTTTTATTTATTGTTTATGACTTTTGTTATGTTGGTAATTATGTAAATCTTGTCATGTTGTAAGCCGCCTTGAGCATAGTTTTAACTATGTAAAGGCGGCATACATATAAAATGAAACTGTAATTAATCCAGAATGCGGCAGCTAGATTGGTGACTGGGAGTGGCCGCCGGGACCACATAACACTGGTCCTGAGAGATCTACATTGGCTCCCAGTACGTTTCCGAGCACAATTCAAAGTGTTGGTGCTGACCTTTAAAGCCCTAAACAGCCTCGGTCCTGTATACCTGAAGAAGCGTTTCAACCCCAACCGTTCAGCCCGGACAATGAGATCCAGCGCCGAGGGCCTTCTGGCGGTTCCCTCACTGCGAGAAGCAAAGCTACAGGGAACCAGGCAGAGGGCCTTCTCAGTAGTGGCGCCCGCCCTGTGGAATGCCCTCCCATCAGAGGTCAAAGAGATAAACAACTACATGACATATAGAAAATACCTGAAGGCAGCCCTGTTTAGGGAAGTTTTTAATCTGTGACATTTTAATGTATTTTAATATTTGTTGGAAGCAGCCCAGAGTGGCTGGGGAGACCCAGCCAGATGGGCGCGGTACAAATAACAAATTATTATTATTATTATTATTATTATTATTATTATTATTATTGCAAGAAGATCAAACCTATCCATTCTTAAAGAAATCAGCCCTGAGTGCTCACTAGAAGGACAGATCCTGAGGTTAAGGCTCCAGTACTTTGGCCACCTCATGAGAAGAGAAGACTCCCTAGAAAAGACCCTGATGTTGGGAAAGATTGAGGGCACAAGGAGAAGGGGACGGCAGAGGACGAGATGGTTGGACAGTGTTCTCGAAGCTGCTAACATGAGTCTGACCAAACTGCGAGAGGCAGTGAAGGATAGGCGTGCCTGGCGTGCTCTGGTCCATGGGGTCACGAAGAGTCGGACACGACTGAACGACTGAACAACAACAACATTATTATTATTATGAATGACTGATGAATGAATAGCATCCTTAGCTGAATCAGATTCCTCTCCCATTCCTAACCAAATGGTAACATTGCTGCTGATCACGAATGTCCTGCTCCGAAACAAATAGGTTTTAAGCATGTGGCAAGAAAGGGAAGCACAATTTGTGCATGCCTGATCTCCAAGGTGGGAGAAAGCTGTTGCAAGGATTCCAAAAGTAAGTGCCATTACTGCAAAAGAGCTCTTCTGGGTGGATACGAGATGGAGAGCGTCTTCAGTGTTCATCAGCAGCTGATTGCCCGAGGCAGAAAATGCTCTCTCTTTGGAACATTTCCCGAGAAGCAGCCAGAGAGATGCTGCAGAAGTTTCCTTGCCCTCCTCTCCTGCTTATGTGCAAAGGACTCTGAAGTTGTTTTGCTCCATTTGAACTTGGCATAAGGGTTTTCGGCGGGGTGGGAGAGAGAATGAACTCATCCACACACGTTAAGAGTCACGGCAGCCTGATAATCCTCCTTTCCCAAGGCACAGTGATGAGATGAATCAAACAGCATAAGCCACCTTACACACACACACACACACACACACACACACAAACACACACACCCACACACCCACACCCACACACCTCTTTTCTCATGCAATCCATGCTTTTAATTTCCCCAGTGTTCAGTGGCACACTGGCATTTTGGAGAGATAAGCTTACCTGAATTTGCAAGGATACATTGCTGGGGAAAGGAGATTACACGATTATCAAGGAATCCTCAATACTGTATTGCCCAAGTGTTTCTTCTTCTGTTTTTAATCAGGGCTGTTGGCTACTGCCAGGCCCTATGGGTCTCAAACCTGGAGCACTCCAGGTCGCAAGAACGCAAGAAGGACCCTGCTGGTTCAGGTTGGAGGTCCGTCCTGGACAGCATCCTGCTTCCAATAGTGACCAAAGAGATTGCAGGCACATATGAAGAAGCTACATATGCAATCAGACCCTTAGCTGAGTGCTGTTACGTATAATTGTTTCATTCACACTGAAATTCCTGCATGTATGTTGCTAAAGGTTTAACATTGGAAAATTCCATTGGAGTATACTAAGCCAGAAGCAGCTCTCTCTGAGCTCTAGCTGATTGATAATTAACTGTTATTGTTCGCTGCTAGCTCTGATGTGGGTGTTTAACCTTAGATCAGATGATTAAGGTATTGGATTGCACACCACCATTTTGAAAGGGAGTTGCCTTTGGTCCTTGTTCCAAGGCTCTGTGAGAGTGAGGATGCAAATGAAGCTAGGCTATTGGAGGCTATAAAGAGAGAGAGACACCTTTGCTTATAGGTCTGTTTTGAGTATTTCATATATTCTAAGATGCTGTGCCTGTTCTGGACAGCACAAGATGACTTAGGGAATTATTTGGATGCATCTTTGATGTTTTTGTTCTGTTTTTGAAGAAAGTTCTGCAAGTAAAGTTTTGAGCCATATAATGGGTCTGGAGAATGCTGCATTCTAAAAGGAGCCAGTTTTTATGCATCCAGTCACTTCAAACTGCACAATATTAATATCTGCAATAAGTGCTGTCCACACAGGCAGAGAGGCTCTCCAAGGTTTCAGATTTGCATCTTGCCCTGTTCTACCTGCAGGTGCTGGGAATTGAACTTGGCACCTTCTGTATGCAAAGGCTGGGCTCTACAAGGCCCCTTCCTAAAAATGCTTGGGATATCTACAAGAGTATATTATTATTTGTTACATTTATATATCACCTTCTCTCCACCCCTACCCCCCAGAGCTTAAGGTAGGGTACATGATTCTTCCCTTCCCCATTTTATGCTCATACCCACCCTGTGAAGTCTGGTTGGGCCAAGAGATAGTGACTGGCCCAAGGTCACACAGTGCGCTTCATAGATGAGTGGGGATTTGAAACCCGGTCTCCCATGTCCCATTCCAACATTCACACTATCATTATAGGCTTCACTGATTCTAAAGGTTGGGGAAGTGATGCTTCCTTTTGCAGAAGCCATGCTGATTTGTCATGAGCAAGGCTTCTTCTATGCAGTGGGGAACTCCAGCAATCCCCCCAAGGGCAGGAATTAGGCTGACAGTTTGCAGCGCATCAGCTCTCCATTTTCAATCTTTTTTGAAAACTGGTGTTTGCATTACCAGCTCTTTTCCAGCCCTCTGGTATGTAAGCTGATTTTAATGAGAAGTTGCATATTTTGTCAAAAAGATCAGCGATTTCACATTTAAGCTCTTTAAGGACTCTCGGGCGAATGCCATCTGGTCCTGTTGACTCGTTAATTTGTAAGTTGTCAATTAGCTCTAAAACATCATCCAGTGTCACCTCTGTTTGACATAGCTCCTCTGACGCCCTCCCTGAAAACAACCCTTCTGGTGTGGAAAGTGTCCCATCTTCCATGCTGGAGGCTGATGTAAAGGCCACCCAAGATTGAATCGGCATCTTTCTGCATGCCAAGTATGTGCTCTGTCACTGAACTACATCCTCTGTCTTTGATTGTCTTCTGTTGCAGCTGGAGGTATATAGTCTTGTCTGGATCAGATGGGGCTTGGATATCTCCTGGCATTTGCTCTGGTGTCCCTTGTCATGGTGAGCCAATTGAATTGAGAAAGAACAGGTGGTATTGCCCAGTACTGATGCCGCCACACCTTTGGGAGCTCATTGGTTCATCCTTGCTCAGTCAGCCTTCCTATGAATCTGCCCCACGGTGCCATCTAACTCTGGCCCCAGTCCTGCTAGCTGACCACCTCTTCAGCAGCTGCATAAAGCCAAGCAGAGAGGTGGAGAACCCTTTTCACCCCGAGGGGGCCATATTCGCTCCTGAGCAGCCTCCCAAGGGCCACGTGGCAGGGAGGTGAGTTGAACAATGAATGCAACTGTCACCTTTCCATTCCGCATTTGTCAGAAATCAATCTTTTAGTGTGGTGGCACTTAAACTTTGGAACTCCCTGCCTATTGAAATCAGGCAAGCTTTCTGAGGGCCAGATGGATAATTGTAGAGGGCCATGTTCAGTCCCCGGACCTGAGGTCCCCCAATCCACCTAGCCTATCTATAACAAGCTGGAAGCCAAGCGAAGGCATGGCACACGAAAGCCAATTTATCACACAGCTAACGGCATTAATGGCACCACAGTAACCCGACTGCAGCGTTCAGTTCAAAGCCAGAGATCTCGAAAAGGGAGGAAGAGCTAAGCCACTGGATTCCTCTGTGGTGATGACAGCCCACAGGCAAATTCTCTTTCATGGAAGGTCAGTTCAAAACACGACACCTGGAAACATTTTTTCTGCCTCGCTTAATCTCCAGCGGAGGGAAGAAGAAAAACAGCACTTTGTTTTTAATTTCATCTGCAGCCCCTCGTTGCTCTGAACGTGCGCTTCTGAATCTCCCAAGTCAAGCCGGCCTGCACCTTTGTCGTGAGGCATCGTGGTCCGTTTATGCAATTTCTCTTCAGTTTTCAAATAGCCCTTTATGCCGGAGCTACACTGTTTTCCTTTTGGATATAAAGCCATGTAATTAAGGGGCGACAGCTAAATGGACCCTCAACTGTCGTGCTGAGAGGCCATTTGCTGTTGCTGGGGGATGAGGAATGGGAGGGAGCTGCTGGCTTCAGGCCTTGCTTGCAGGCTTTCTGGAAGCACTTGCACTGTCTGTAGCTGATGGGAATTGTAGTCCATAACACCTGGAGGGCAGCAGGTTGGCAATGCCTGGACTTGATGGCCGGTGTTATGTACTGAGTTGAATAGGATCCAAAATGCAGCAGTCTGATTGGTCCTAGAACAATAGGATCCAGAATGCAGCAGTCTGATTGGTCCGCAGGAGCCACCCAATCCAGCTCCAGGTGGAAGTGAATCCGCAACCTGATTGGCCTACAGGAGTATCCCGGAATTAGCCAGCCAATCATGTGGGGCCCATTGTGTAAATAATGTATATAAAGCAGACGTTCTGGGGGAACTTTCATTCCTCGCTACTAAAGAGCATGAAATCCACACTCGACTCCGAGTATATTTCAGCCTGCAAGCCTCTTTTTGGTTCAGTAATTGTATGCATACACATCACTTGGGAAGACAGGCGAACTAATGCCGGTGTACTGGAAGAAGCAAAGATCACCAGTGTCGAAGAAATGATTCTTCAACATCAACTTCGTTGGACTGGTCATGTTGTGCGGATGCCTGATTATCGTCTTCCAAAGCAACTACTCTATTCCGAACATAAAAATGGAAAGTGCAATGTTGGTGGTCAGCAAAAGAGGTTTAAAGACTCTCCCAAGGGAAATCTTTAAAAAAAGGTAGCATAAACACCGACAACTGGGAAACCACGGTGGATTTGATTTAAATCAAATTGATTTAAATCACGATTTAAATCACGATTTAAATCACTAGTCAGTAAGGCTTGATTTAAATCACTAGAAAGTAAGACTTGATTTAAATATTTTTTTTACAGAAAGACTCATTCTTGCTGGTATAATCTTAATATTTACAACCATATGAAGGTTTCATTTTTGGAATAATAACTTTTCAGAGTAGTTTTTACAGTTATATCAAAAATTACTGATTTGGTTATACTACTAGAAATACATAGACAGATAATTATGAAATTATGGTGAGGTTTAATAAGTTAACTGTTTATATTTGGACAACTTTTCTGTACTTTATTGGAAGGAGAAAAATAATCATTTCCTTAATAACCATTTAAACAATTTATTTAACTAAGACAATAACATGATAGCATATGTATCCATGTTTGTTAACTGATGTAGTTAAACATTAAAAAAAAAAAAAACTTAGACTGAGTTTTAGCACACTTGATAAACTTAAAACAAATCCTTATTTCCTGATGAATAGCCTTTGGACTACAATGTAACTTAAACAGAAGACTATATTTAGAAAGATTTTTCCTCCAAAAGCATTTTATTTTAAAAATCCGATTTAAATAAAAAAAAATCCGATTTAAATAAAAAAAATCCGATTTAAATAAAAAAAATCCGATTTTTTTGATTTTTTTTAAAAAAATCATTGATTTGTATCCACCCTGTGGGAAACACTTGCCTGCGAGCGCTCCAGTTGGAGATCAGCCTTTACCAAAGGTGCCATGGGCTTTGAAGACACTCGAACTCAGGACGAAAGGGAGAAATGTGCTAAGAGGAAGGCACGCTTGGCAAACCCTCACCATGATCAACTCCAGCTTGGAAACCTATGTCCCCATTGTGGAAGGACGTGTGGATCCAGAATTGGCCTCCCCAGTCACTTACGGACTTACTGTTAAGACTGTGTTCAAGGAAGACAATCTTACTCGGCTATGAGTGATCGAAGAAGCAGAAGAAGCAGCGTGCCCCAACACCGTCCCTTTTTATGATCTGCATTTTGTAAAAACAGCTTCATTGTAAACGTGGCCTCTTCATTCCCTGTGTCTTTGATGTTATTTGTGAACGCGAATGAAGCATTTTAGTCCTCCCTGCACAAAAGTAATACATTTCATTTGATCTGCCTCGCTTCAGTATTTTGCCTCTGATGTGTAAAGGGCAGCGCAACTATCGGTTAAAAGCTGGCTTTGTAATCAATGCTAGCCAAAAAAGAAAGAAATAAAGAAAAATAAAATAAAAACTCCAGTAGGTAGAAGGTTGCATTATTGTTGCTTCTCCCCCCCTCCCCAATTTTTTTATTGGTTTTTATATCACTCACAAATTCTATTATCATAAACACTCAAAACACGTAAAACACATACATAACAAGACAAAACAAAGAAATATATCTGAACCTAAATTCTAACCAGTTAAATTCACCTCAAATTGACTTCCTCTGAACCTCCCTATCTAAAGTTCCATGCCTTACTTCTTTAGCAGTTGTCCAATTTCTTACTTCTAATTGCCTATTTACTCCTTGTTATTCTCAATTTTTATCTTAACATTCTCCTAATCCTTATTTATAAACTTATTCCACATACTCTCTAAATCTTAATTTCTAAATACTTAAACTTATCCTATCTACTCAACATCTATTTCTATGTAATCTATGGCTGAAATACAACATGAATCCCCAGGGCCTACTTCTGGTGCTAGCGCAAGATAGCTATCAATCCCTCTGGAGCAAGACCATAGTGAATAAGATGCTGAGTATAGGCCTCAATCCATCCAGCCTTATGTCACACGATCTTAATACAGCAAAGACCCTCATTAAACAGAGGATCATAGATATAGAAAGACAGAAGGATCTAAGTAAAGTACCTCACTTTCTAATTGAGGAGGAAAGGAGATACTTGGCCCGCCCAGCCAGATATTCAATCTGGAAATACCCTCTCATAGAAGAGCATTCACTTTGGCTCGTAATCGAATAATGCCTTCAACAGTTCTCCAGGGGAAGTATAAACAGATCCCTTTTTGTGAGAGATGCTGTCTGTGCGGCTCAAGAGAAGTGGAATCTATTGGCCATATACTTTTGCGATGCTGCTTCTATAAGGAGATGCGAGGTGAGCTTATTCACACCATACTGGCAGAGCTACCTGGACGCTCGGAAACCTTCTATATAGAGTGGCTTCTCTCCGACGCTAAGCCTATTGTGTCAGCGAAGGTTGCTAAATTTTGTGCCAAAGCTATAAGAATTCGGTCCAATCTAATTAGCAGTGCCCAAATATCCTCAGAACACCTTCAGGATTAGCTAAGAGGATCCAGCGATATTAATTGCTGTAGCCTACTTTTTAAAGTAGTAATACCCCTATTAATTAGTTTCTTTTAACCAATTGTTAAAACCTATTTTGATTGTCTATTTTAGATATTCTGGTTTTTTCTTTTATTGTTTTATGTATTGCATATTTATGTGTGCTGGTCAAGAACCGTAATAAATCGATCTATCTATCTATCTATTTCTAATCTGAGCCTCTTTTGGTCTTCTGAAACATTACTAAATTCAAATATTTCATTATGGTTGCTTCCAACGCTTAGGCAATTAGGTATATTTATTTATTGCAATAATGCCCCACCAGTCCTTCAAGGAGATCAAAGTGGCAGATGTGGTTCTCTTCCTCCTCCTTAAACCCCCACAACATCCCTGTGAGGTAGGTTAGGCTGAGAGAGAAAAACTGGCCCAAGGCCGTTTTTTCACGATATAGATAAAACTGACAGACGTTTACAACAAATGGATGTAATGTAATTACATATCTGGATAAGCCTGCCTAAACGTACGGTAAGTGTTTTCAGCAGCTGCAGAAAATAATAGTGAAGGTTCCTGCCTGAAATCAATAGGCAGGGAGTTCCAGGGAATAGCTGGTACCACACTAAAGGAACAATTTATTGCAACTGTGCAATGAACATTATGTGGCACTTGCAAAGGTGGCACTTCTGGAGATATATCTGGGCACGTATTGGGCCATCTGTTTTGTTCAGCCCGGACACTGAGATCCAGCGCCGAGGGCCTTCTGGCGGTTCCCTCATTGTGAGAGGCAAAGCTACAGGGAACCAGGCAGAGGGCCTTCTCGGTAGTGGCGCCCGCCCTGTGGAACGCCCTCCCATCAGAAGTCAAAGGTACTAACAACTATCTGACATTTAGAAAATGCCTGAAGACAGCCCTGTTCAGGGAAGTTTTTAATCTGTGACATGTGTATGTATTTTAATGTTTGCTGGAAGCAACCTAGAGTGGCTGGGGAGACCCGGCCAGATGGGCGGGGTATAAATAATAAATTATTATTATTATTATTATTATTATTATTATTTTATTATAATATAAATGGTTATCTTCACTGAGTTAAGGCACAGGCAGCTGATATGGAACCTTGATTTCACTGCCCCACCTGCAAATGGCAAAACGGTGGGGGACACTCTGGTGACTTTTTTGGGGGGGGGAGGGAGGATTATTCAGGATGACCCCAGCTGAAACTCAATGCTCCCAGATGCCAAACTCCACGACAATCGCTCCCTCCAAACCACCTTGCTCAAACTGCAACAATCCACAGTCCTCAACGTCCGGTGCAAGGGTTCCTGGGATTGCTCAGAGCTGCTTTTGCTGCTGCTTTTGCCCTTTCCAGGCTCTTTTAGGGCCATTTTTTGCTTTTTAAAAAGTCATTTCTGGGTTCTGCGCAGTTGCCTGAAATGCTTTCTAAGAACCATGCAAGTTGGTGGCTTTTGCTGTGTCCAGTAAAACAAGAAATGCATCCGTTAAAAGTATAGACATCTCCAGGTTTGTTGCTAGGATTATTAGAGTCGAATCTCAAAACACCTTGGGCCAGATTTATCTAAATAGTTCCAATAGTAGGAGGCATCGCAATGAGTTATAGAATCATAGAATCATAGAGTTGGAAGAGACCACAAGGGCCATCCAGTCCAACCCCCTGCCAAGCAGGAAACACCATCAAAGCATTCCTTACAGGTGGCTGTCAAGCCTCTGCTTAAAGACCTCCAAAGAAGGAGACTCCACCACACTCCTTGGCAGCAAATTCCACTGTCAAACAGCTCTTACTGTCAGGAAGTTCTTTCTAATGTTTAGGTGGAATATTCTTTCTTGTAGTTTGAATCCATTGCTCCGTGTCCTCTTCTCAGGAGCAGCAGAAAACAACTTTTCTCCCTCCTCCATATGACATCCTTTTATATATTTGAACATGGCTATCATATCACCCCTTAACCTTCTCTTCTCCAGGCTAAACATACCCAGCTCCCTAAGCCGTTCCTCATAAGGCATCGTTTCCAGGCCTTTGACCATTTTGGTTGCCCTCCTCTGGACACGTTCCAGCTTGTCAGTATCCTTCTTGAACTGTGGTGCCCAGAACTGGACACAGTATTCCAGGTGAGGTCTGACCAGAGCGGAATACAGTGGTACTATTACTTCCCTTGATCTAGATGCTATACTCCTGTTGATGCAGCCCAGAATTGCATTGGCTTTTTTAGCTGCTGCATCACACTGTTGACTCAGTTCTGCTGGTGCAATGGGGCTCCCCGCCCCATGCACCCAAAGACTTCCCAAATCAACTCTGGGGTGGTGGTGGTGGTGGTGGGAGGACCCACTCCTGAGAGAACCCAGGTGGAATATTTCATTCTGCACTGATGGAATGATCTCTTCTGTGCAACATTGAGTTCCACCCCTAAACTCCATGATTCCAGTGCTTGCAAACTATGGATGCAGCCAAAGTATGGATATATATATATATATATATATATATATATATATATATATATATCCATACTTTGGCTGCATCCATAGTTTATGGATGCAGCCATACTTTGGCTGCATATATATATATATATATATATATATATATATATATATATATATTGGGGGGGAATACAGTTACCTATCCTTATCCTGGTCACCAAAATGACTGGGACTAGATCAATCTGTGCCTTGTCATCTGCTAAGTATTCTTGGCAGGAGGAGGCATCGTCATATTGTTAATACAATCTTCAAATAGTCTGGCAGGTATTCTCTCTTCTGGGCAGGAGGGATGTCTGTGCATCCTTCCAATTTGTTGCTAATGTAAAATGACTTTAAAAAAGAGTCAATTTCTAATTAAAAGTGGAAAAACAACCAGATCGATAAATGTTCCAATGTATTAGGTTTTGGCCACACTTAGCCTCAACGACGGCGTTGCACGTCGACTCCTAAATGGCTGCCATGCTGGTAAGGACTCGGCAGTTATGAAGCACTAATTCAATCTAATGAGTTGGGTAATTCAGACAAGAGGGAAGTGATCCACTAACCAAACGAGGAAGCATTTTTAAATTGGAATTAGCAGTGTTTAGAAGTCTACGGTGCATGCCAGGCTTCGACAGCAATCGTCAAAAGAAATATGCGCGAGAAGATGGCGGCAGGGGAAAAAAAGGAGTTGTAGGAGGAGAGTTTAAAAGCGAAGCAGGCTGCACAGAACATTAAGGGAATATGGGCTACATCTGACTAAGCTGTACTCAGAGAAGACTCACTGCGATCGATGGAACATGGCTAATTGAAGTCCATTGATTACAGTGACCTTTTCTGAGTATGACGTGGGCCCCATCTGCACTATGCATTTAAATTAGTATCATACCCCTTTAAACAGTCATGGTTTCCCCCAAGGAATCCTGGGAGCTGTAGTTTGTGGAGGGTGCAGAGAGTTAGAAGACCCTTATTCCCTTCGCCGAACTACAGTCCCCAGAGTTCACTGGTATAACCCACTTGTTTGATGGTTATACCCAGGCATCCCCAAACTCGGCCCTCCAGATGTTTTGGGACTACAATTCCCATAATTCCTGACCACTGGTCCTGTTGGCTAGGGATGATAGGAGTTGTTATGTACTGAGTTGAATAGGATCCAAAATGCAGCAGTCTGATTGGCCCTAGAACAATAGGATTCAGAATGCAGCAGTCTGATTGGTCCTAGAACAATAGGATCCAGAATGCAGCAGTCTGATTGGTCCTAGAACAATAGGATCCAGAATGCAGCAGTTTGATTGGTCCGCAGGAGCCACCCAATCTAGCTCCAGGTGGAAGTGAATCCACAACCTGATTGGCCTACAGGAGTATCCCGGAATTAGCCAATCACGTGGGGCCCATTGTGTAAATAATGTATATAAAGCAGACGTTCTGGGGGACCTTTCATTCCTCGCTACTATGAGCTGAATAAAGAGCATGAAATCCACACTCTGAGTATATTTCAGGAGTTGTAGTCCCAAAACATCTGGAGATTTGGGCATGCGTTATACCACATTGCCTCTGCTGATGTACCAGCCTAGCCCTGATCTCCCCACCACCTCTGCCTCCCAATAATTGTCAGTGATGCCGTTGCTAGGGAGCTAGCATAGCAGGCACGTAGAAGATGAGATGATAGATAATAGTTTATGGATCAGAGCTTAGGTAAGGAGGCTGTCCCAATAGCCAAGGGATCCATCCACCTCTTCATTTGGACACTGCTCAGTAGATTAACGTGGGAGTAGATAAATCATGCTTCAGATCTGGATTTTTGGAAGAAGGCTTAGGTTGATTGTATTGTGCAACACCGTGTGTTTATAATTCTTATATAGTAATAGGTAAAGGTAAAGGACCTCTGGATGGTTAAGTCCAGTCAAAGGCGACTATGGGGTTGCAGCGCTCAACTCGCTTTCAGGCCAAGGGAGCCAGCGTTTGTCCACAGACAGCTTTCCAGGTCATGTGGACAGCAGGACTAAACTGCTTCTGGCACAACAGAACACCATGATGGAAACCAGAGTTCACAGAACCAGAGTGCACAGAAACGACATTTACCTTCCTGCCGGAGTGGTGTCTATTTATCTACCTGCACTGGTGTGCTTTCAAACTGCTAGGTTGGCAGGAGCTGGGACAGAGCAACCCATCATGGGGATTCGAACCGCCGACCTTCCGATCGGCAAGCCCAAGAGGCTCAGTGGTTTAGACCACAGCGCCTTTGACTGGACTTAACCATCCAGGGGTCCTTTACCTTTACCTATATTGGTTGGATGGCGTATTGTATGCCTCCTTCCATAAACTCCTGCTGTTAAGATGATTCCAGGTGTATTGCTCTGCTTTCCTTTGGACCATATCAGCAAGGCTGGGGGGTGGTCTTGTGTCTGGGCAGCCCAGGACCTCCACACACACTGCCCAGGCTTGTGTCCCAGAGAGCTCTCTTTGCTTCTACTAACGTAGCAAAATCAAACATGGGAGGCAGCAGTTACAAGTTACCTGTCTCTGCAGCCGCAGCAGGCGCTGCGATTCTCCAGCAGTTTGACTTCACCCCTGGATTCGCAACCAAATACTGACCCCTGCCAAACAACAAAGCCTCAACCCAGTAGCAAAATATTCCAATACATTCCTTTAGTAAGACATTTCAAAACTGCTGGTGTAAGGATAAATGTCGAGACTTGAAGATTCATTTGTCCTGAACATCTTACAGCTCAGATGATTAGACAAAGATGAATTCTAGAGCAAAAGCAGATCTTCAAATGCTCTTTGACATAGATTTCGATGAACAAAGAAAGTGAAAGTGAGCAAAGCCCCTTTTAAAATGATGTCTCTGATGTGTGGAGAAAGAGCGTGCCCTGCCAATGATGCACTTCAGAGTCTCTCTTCTGAAACCCTGTCTTCCCTCCCCAGAGTTATCTCACTCTCTTGCCAGCGGATTATCTCCTTGGGGTGTTTCTCCCCTCATCATGTCTCAACCCAGGAGTAAATCAAAGTGAGGGGAAAGGGGCAAATCAAGCAGCTACAGCATTGTTAGTCTTGGGATGGATCAGGAAATAAAACCAAGTTTCTACAATCTCTGTGCTGGAGAGTGGCTACCAACAGTGGCGTAGCAAGGTCAGGTGGTACCCGGCGCAAATTTTTTTTGTCACCGCCCCCATTGATTTTGGGTTTGACTTTATTTCATATTTTCGTACAAAGGAATGTGGATTCTGGGCCTCTGATAACAAGGAGACGACTGTGGACAGATACTTAAATCTACAGGATGGATTGTGTTTTGATGTGTGTCATTTATAGCAGGCAAGAGACTGCCATCTACTCACAGTATAAAAAAAACGAGCAGGGATCTACCCATTGGATTGACCAATGTTGTTGAGCTTTTTTGGGGGAGCCAAGGTTGCTGAGCTTTTCTTGTGAAGATCACATGCCTTGCGATGAGGAGTCTGCTTGTCGCCCTACAGCTGAGGGGGACGCGGTGGGCGGGCAGACTGTTTTGGCAGCAGGAAGCCTGCGTGCACCAAAGTCGCAGCGTCTCTCACATACAGTGAGTGCCGCACACCATTTTGTCACCATCAGAGGTGACACCTGGGGTGGACCGCCCCCACCGCAACCAACTTGCTCCTCTCCTGCCTACCAAACATTGCTTAAAATGAAATCCAGGGCAAAATTGGAAGGAACAGTGCCCTCAAATCAAGCACGCATTATTTTTATTAGATCCCCTATGTGTTCCTTGAGAAAGTGCCCTAGGTATTATATGATTGATTGTTTATTTAAATGCTTCCCATAAACATACAGCAAGGCAGTATACCAACATGCCAAAAAATTACAGCAACGTTGGAAAAATGAAATTCATATTTCAAAGACCTGCTTCCAGCTGAGGCTCTGCATGTGGGGAGTTCCACAGGGCCCACCCTGCCACACCAAACCAGTGGCATAGCATGGGTTGTCAGTGCCTGGGGCAAGGTACACCAGCCATAGCACGCTCATAGGAAGCTCCACTGGTCCGGCCCAGGTGCCAGCGTGCTGCCAGCCAATTCTTGTGTGGCTGTTTCTTTGTCTGTGCCCATTCACAAATACATGCATTCATTATCTCCAAAGATATCCCCATATATATGCACATTTATACATCTTGGTTATCTGGATAATTGTGTAGCAAAATTGGGAGAAGTGCAAATTTCAAATGATATCTGTGTTCCGGTTCCCACGTTGGTTTGAGAAGTACAAATCAGCTAGCTTCTTATTAAAGTTGCAGTTGAAATCAACTTTCTCCTTTATCCCTTGCCCTGCCAGTGTGGTGTAGTGGTTAAGAGTGGTAGACTCATAGTCTGGTGAACAGGGTTCGCGTCTCCACTCCTCCACATGCAGCTGGTGGGTGACCTTGGGCTAGTCACACTTCTTTGAAGTCTCTCAGCCCCACTCACCTCACAGAGTGTTTGTTGTGGGGGAGGAAGGGAAAGGAGAATGTTAGCCGCTTTGAGACTCCTTCGGGTAGTGATAAAGCGGGATATCAAATCCAAACTCCTCCTCCTCCTCCACCTCCTCCTCCTCCTCCTCCTCTTCTTCTTTGCCTATGTAATCTTCTGGGGTGCCATACACACTGATGCCAGGGCGTACAAATCATAAATAATATCAGTTGTGGGATTTAAAGGTGAGACCTTTCTCTCACGCCTAAAGGCTGAAGCCAGATGGAATGCTTAAGCAAAATGCAGGGGTTTTTTGGGGGGGGGAGGCGATGGAAAGTTCCCCAGCAACTACTGTTAACTCTAGCGTGTGTTTTGTGAGAGAAGTGGATGCTCAAGGTTAACGGTTCAGCACAGTGCTTTTTTTTCTGGGGGGGACGCAGGGGTATGCATACCCCTAAACATTTTGTGAATCTAAATTTGGCCTCATTGAGGGGCAGCATTTCAATATGAGTAGGAAAAGGAGAGCACCCCTAAACATTTCTTAAGAAAAGAAAGCACTGGTTCAGCAAGGCAGGCGCGGAATCAAGTGGAAGTTTGACTCTCAAAAGGGCGACACATAATGGAGTGTGCGGGAGGAGGGACAGGCGGATAAAGTGAGTGAGTGGCGGCATCCTTGACAAACACTGATGAAAAACTGACGGCTTTTATTCATACGAAGAGACAAATCTTTTTTAAAAGCTAATAAATACATGACAGGGACACTTCTCGGGGCATTGATAAATGGTGACAAGTCCGTCTGGCTACGAGGGAGAGCTGTCCAACATACAGAATTAGAGTTTGGTGCACATAACGCCAAATGCAGACAGTAAAGGGGGAGGTAGGAGGGAGGGAGGGAGAAGGAGGGCTTTGCCCGTCATTAAATACAGGTGATGGTACCCCATGACTTTATTTTCAAAAACGGCAATGATTTGCTTAAGGGGAAAAATATATTTAAGTCCAGACTTACTGAGCTGGGGCATTAGAAAAACAATGTCAACAAGGGGTGGCGGTGGTGGTGGGGAGAAGTTATTTTAAAAACAGCTCTGTGTTCAGAGGGAAGGTTAATGCCATTTTTGAAACATCGAACCTCTAGGTCCTTGTGATCTCTATTGATGTCTGGTTTGGAAGAATAAGAGGTGCAGAACAAAGGACAGCGCCAGTATGACAAGGTATAATGAGGCGGCGGGGGGAGAAGAAGAGAAGATAAAACAGCGAGATGGAGATAGAGCGAGAGGCTCAGATCATTTAAAGTATAATAGATGAGAAGGACAGTTTGGTGTGGATAAATGTAAAGCAACGATGACTTTGATGAGCTCCTCTCTCTCTCTCTCTCTCTCTCTCTCTCTCTCCCTCTCATTGCCGCCATATATTGCCAGCAATATCACAGAAAGGGAGGGTTGGGAGGAACAGCTCTGGGCCCTGCTAATGGGGAAGGGAGAGAAGGATGAACTTGCCTGGGTTGGGTGATCAGAATGGGAAGGCCTTGCCTAAGTTGTTGGTCTTCTTGGGTTTCCAAAAATATAATTGGTTTAGAGTTTATATAGCAAAGTGACAGCCTAGGAGCTGAAGCTACCCATTCCCACCACAACCTGTTCTGTCCCATTCACCCATCACTAGAAGAAGAAGAAGAAGAGTTTGGATTTGATATCCCGCTTTATCACTACCCGAAGGAGTCTCAAAGCGGCTAACATTCTCCTTTCCCTTCCTCCCCCACAACAAACACTCTGTGAAGTGAGTGGGGCTGAGAGACTTCAAAGAAGGGTGACCCAGCAGCTGCATGTGGAGGAACGGAGACGCATTGCTTCAAATAGTGAATGAAACACACAGAGGTTCCACTGGTAAAGGGGGGGGGGTGTTCCTTATTGATACCAGGAAAGGTCCTAGAACAGATTATTAAATAGCCAGTTTGTGAGCACTCTAAAAAGATGTGATTCCCAAGACTCAGCATGGGTTTCTCAAAAACAAGTAATGCCAGACAAATCTCATTTCTTTATTTGATAGCATTACAAGTTTGGTGGATCAGGGGAATGCTCTGGACATAGTGTATCTTGATTTCAGTAAGGCTTTGACCAAGTCCACCATGATATTCTTGCGGAGAAGCTGGTAAAATGTGGGCTAGGAGAGGTAACTGTTAGGTGGATTTGTAGCTGGTTGACTGACCAAACCCAAAAAGTGTTCACTAATGGTTCCTCGTTGTCCTGGAAAAAATGTGACAATTGGGGTGCTGCAGTGTTCTGCCCTGGGCCTGTTGTTGTTCAATGTCTTTATAAATGACTTGTTTGAAAGAATTGTGGCGGTGCTCATCCAATCTGCAGATGACACCAAACTGGTTAATGCTATAGAAGACGGAATCAGGATTCCAGATGACCTCAACAGATTGGAGAACTGGGTCCAAATTAACAGAATGGAAATTCAGTAGGGACAACTGTAAGGTTCTCCACTTAGGCAGGAATAACCAACTGCGCAAATATAAGACGTGGAACACCTGGATCTAGGGGTTTTAGTAGATGCCTGTGGGAAGCCCAAAAGCAGGGCTTGAGCGCAACAACAGTGTCTCTCTTGATTCCAACCAACTGGCATTCAGAGGCAAACTGCCCCTGACAACGGAATGGCAACATGGGAAGAAAAATGGAGTGGCCAGGAGACATGCATGTTTGAGGGTGGGCAGAATTCATGGGGCAGGGATATATCAAGCAATGCAGGTGGCAAGACGATTGGTTTATTATTAAATTTGCATCTTTCTAATTGGAGGAGTATTACACGAACGGTACCTGTGTGTCTGTCGGTTTGTGCACTCACAGTAAGGAGAGAGAAAAAACAATCGAGTCTGTCGGCACACAGATGTCTCTGAAGCCCGCAACAGCATCTTGAGTATTTACAGAAGCCATTATCCCGTAACCAGAATTTTATGCTTCTGAATGACAGAGCAATAGGAGGTATATTTTGGCTTATGTATTGAGAGACGATCAGCTAAGGGGAAGTTTGCATTTCATTCATGCATAGCTGGAGAGCTTAAATGAATAAATAAAACCAGCAGGAGCGATGGGATGCAGCCTTCTTTCCCTCCAACAGGATAGTTACGGAGAGCCACATGCCAGTCATACTTCATACTTCCAGCAAATTATACAGATTTATTTTTTCCTGTGCGGTGAGTAGGAAGTGTCTCAGATTCTGAAAAATAATTATTCTTGGTGGGGTTTTGAGTGTTCAAACCAGATTTCCACCCCTTAGCTTCAGACTGGTGAAGCTTTCTAATCTTCCTAGATCAAGAAGAAACAAGTTGCCCAGTACCTATGGTATTTTGAAATATATGGTTTGTCTAATAGATATGCATATCTGTTGTTGTTGTTTAGTCATTTAGTCGTGTCCGACGCTTCGTGACTCCATGGACCAGAGCACTCCTGTCTTCCACTGCCTCCCGCAGTTTGGTCAGACTCATGTTGGTAGCTTCGAGAGCAATGTCCAACCATCTCGTCCTCCGTCGTCCCCTTCTCCTTGTGCCCTCAATCTTTCCCAACATCAGGGTCTTTTCCAGGGAGTCTTCTCTTCTAATGAGGTGGCCAAAGTATTGGAGCCTCAGCTTCAGGATCTGTCCTTCCAGTGAGCAGTCAGGGCTGATTCCCTTCAGAATGGATCGGTTTGATCTTCTTGCAGTCCATGGGACTCTCAGGAGTCTCCTCCAGCACCATAATTCAAAAGCATCAATTCTTCAGCGATCAGCCTTCTTTATGGTCCAGCTTTCACTTCCATACATCACTACTGGGAAAACCATAACTTTAACTATATGGACCTTTGTCAGCAAGGTGATGTCTCTGCTTTAAGCATCCATTCTAGCCATTTTCCCCTTTCTGCCATTGTCACTCTCTGCCTTCCTCTCTCATCCTCCTTTTTTTAAATCCTTGCCCTCCAAGCTTGCACATGGAGCAAGTAGGGAGAGGCAGCATGGAGACAAGGGACTCCCCCCCCCCACATTTCCAGCCAACTTCTACCATGACCCCACTGTCTAGAGGAGAAAACAGGAAAGGCCCTCTCCTCCCTCAGAGGATTCATCCAGCCCTGCTCGCAAACAAGCTTTGCCTCGCAGCAGGGGCGAAGGAAGGGGTGTGTGGTGGGGGCGGTCCGCCTCGGGTGTCACCACTGAGGGGGGTGACAAAATGCCGGGCGGCACTCACCTCGGGGCCTGCAGCACGCCCGAGCCATGCGTCTCTCCTGGGAGTGATGCAGTGGCTTGGGTGCCCGCAGGTTCTGTGCTGCCCCAAACGGTCCGCCCATTGCCTCCCTCGCAGCTGTAGGGTGGCTGAGTGAGAGGAGGCAGGCAGACTCTTCGGAGGCCCTGCGGAGCATCCTGCACTGGCTCTCCCTGCCCCACGGGCGGCTGGCCCTGGCCTCGGGCACAGGGCACATACGCCGCCCCAGGCACCCAATCGGCTTGCTCCGCCGCTGCCTCGCAGCCAGATGGGGGAGGGGAAGAGTGAGTTGGAAGGTTTTGACTGTGCCCTAACCATAGCTGTCAACTTTCGGATTTGAAAATAAGGGATCAGCAGCCTCACCTGTCCCGGGGACAGTCTACGGTTCTCGGGGACAGTCCACACCGCGCTAAGCCCCCCATGCTACAAATTAATTTACACCAGGCTACACACCATCACCTTTCCCCACCTCAGGGTCTCTTTTCCAGGGAGTTTTCTCTTCTCATGCGATGCTTCAGGATCTGTCCTTCCGGTGAGCAGCCAGGGCCGATGTCCTTCAGAATGGATCAGTTTGATCTTCTTGCAGTCCACGGGACTCCAGCACCACAATTCAAAAGCATCAATTCTTCATGGGGGGATTGATCAGGTTCACTCTTTTGGCTCTCTGGCATCCATTAATGACTTCTTATACAAACGTGTTGCAGACTTTGCATCCTTTAACACTCTTGGAAGGAGTGTATTTGTGGGCTGGGCCAGAGTGGTTGATTTTACATGCAAGCAAAGCACAAACAGTGCTGTTGTCTAATGACATCCTATTCTCTGTAACTATTGGTGAGCAACGCAGCCGAGCAACGCAGCTGAGGAGCCTCCCTGGCCGGCAGGGAGGGAGAGGAGCTGCTTCCTTTGAAATCCGGGAAATTCACGGGATATCTAACAATCCGGGATAGCAGCGGGAAACGGCGCTGGAATAAGGGAATTTCCCACCAAAAAAGGGAAACAGCGAAAACCAGTGCTGGAATAAGGGAATTTCCCGCCAAATAAGGGAAAGTTGACAGCTATGGCCCTTGTTGTTGTTCAGTCGTTCAGTCGTGTCCGACTCTCCATGACCCCATGGACCAGAGCACGCCAGGCACGCCTATCCTTCACTGCCTCTCGCAGTTTGGCCAAACTCATGTTAGTAGCTTCGAGAACACTGTCCAACCATCTCATCCTCTGCCGTCCCCTTCTCCTTGTGCCCTCAATCTTTCCCAACATCAGGGTCTTTTCTAGGGAGTCTTCTCTTCTCATGAGGTGGCTATGGCCCTAACTGTATGCAGTTCCACCGTACTGCCAGTTGGCTTGCTCCAGCTGCATCTCCTGCCCTAGCAAAAGCAAATGATCTGTCTGTGAGCAGGGAATGGAACTTGTCGGCTAATTAACAGCCACCAAATAACAGTTGTCAAACTACCTGGAAACACTAGTTAAGGGCTATTAAGTGTTCAATGTAAACTCATTTTAATTAGATGCTCTCAGGTGCGTGCAGGAACACTCTTTTTCTTATATGCTTTCAGAATAATTTATGCATGGAGGGAGTTGGGCATCTCCGATAAGCGCTCTATAAATACTTAAAAGGAAAGTAGACTCTCAAGCTGGTTATCTTATTTTCCCACCTTAATTCTTTCCTCTCTCACTCCTGGTGAGTAGTTGTCCACTCGCAAAGGCAATGCCATCAGAAGACAAGTGTGATCTCTTCCAGTACTTCACAAGGCAATAAAAAATGTATTGTGCCAGGTAACCAGTACTCTGTACTCTGTTTCTGCCTGGTTCCACTTACTATCCTGTCGATTCCAGCCTGGGCATAGCTGTCAAGTTTTACCTTTTCTCACGAGAAAGCCTATTCGACATAATGGAATTTCCCTTAAAATAAGGGAGAACTTGACAGCTATGAGCCTGGGACAACTACTGATTTACCGGAATATGTGGTGGCTGCATTCCTAAAAATTAGGTAAGGAACCAAATGTTATATAATACTGTAAAACTTAAATGTTATATAATACTGTAAAACTTAAATGTTATATAATACTGTAAAACTTAAATTTAGAATTTAGAATTTTGATGTAATTTGATGCATTGTTTGATATTACCAGCTGACGAAGACATCCATATCGAAACAGGACCCTGTCCTGGTTGCTTTTCCTGAATCGACTCTTCACTCCGGCTTTACTTATAAAACGATCCTTTTGAATACTTTTGAATACGAACTGATATACATTTATTGTTACTTGAAATTTCTTATGTTCTTATACTGTAACGAATTATTGTTTACTCATACTACTGTGAATTTGAAGTTGTATTTTTCATTTGAAGCTACACATATTATTGTGAACTTGAAACTGTTTTTCTTATTTGAACTGACATTCTCTGCCTAAGACTGTAATTCTTAACAGAATACATACTTTTATTTGACTATAACTCACGAGTAGGATTTATTCCTAGTATTGAAATTTCTGGCCAGAGCTCTTGGTGTGTATTTCCTTTCTGCATTCCTAATTTGCCAGAGTCCATTACAGATCCACTTCTAATTCACCAGTTTCTATTTTGGTTCTACTTTGGAATACAGTGGTACCTTGGTTCTTAAACACCGAAAACCTGGAAATAAGTGTTCCGGTTTTCTAACATTATTCGGAAGCCAAACATCCAATGCGGTTGTTGGTTATTGTTTCCAGGGCACCTGCCCCAACCAGAAGTTGTGCCTTGGTTTTCGAACATTTCAGAAGTCAAACGGTCTTCTGGAACGGATTAAGTTTGGCGCTTTTGTTTTTGCTATTTCTTTGGCGTTTTTTGTTTTTGAGGCTTTTTCGGTTAATTTGTCTTTGTGACTGTGTGGAACCCAGTTCAGCTACTGATTGATTGACTGTGTGACTACGGAAATGGATAAAAGCCCCCCATCCAAACAATGACTATCATCAGTGCAGGTAAGAAATACATTTAATTTTAATTTTTATCATCTACAATACTGTCATATTTATTTTATAGTACAGTACATTGATTATTGCTTTCATTTTATGGATCAATGGCCTCCTTAGATAGTAATATTCGTGTTAAATTGCTGTTTTAGGGGTTGTTTTTAAAAGTCTGGAATGGATTAATTCATTTTGCATTACTTTCTATGGGAAAGCGCACCTTGGTTTTGGAATGCATTGGTTTTGGAACAGACTTCCTGAACGGATTAAGTTTGAGAACCAAGGTACCACTGTAATAGAATGTTGGTGATGGAATTTGTCTAGTGCAACCTCTTTCTCAGTGCAGGATCTGCTGTTCAGTATGCAATTATGACATCCTAGGTAAAACTTTGGGATTTGTGGGAAATCAGACAAAATGTGGGGGACCAACAGCTGCAGAATTCCTTAATTCCTGGTTTGGGGTCCAATGGCTTGACTTTACCACCAATGGCACACCCTTCCACTGTCTCTCAAGACAGATGGATGACAACACATGCAAGGTGTAAAGTTGTCCACTATGGACAAGCGGGAAGCTGGATATGATGAACATTTAGCATAATCCAGCAAAAACTGGCATCGCAAGGGGGGGGGCGGGGGGCGGTATAACCCGGGTTCCACGGGAGGAGGAGGTGACACTTGGGCTGGCCCTGCCCTGCGCAGGGCCTGCCCGTCGGCAGCGCTGCTGCTCCCGCGGCACCCTTGCGAGCCACCGCGCCAAAAGCAGCAGCGGCGGGGCACCCCCACGAGCCGCCGCACGCGATCGCCGGCTCGGGGTGCCCCTCCGCTGCTGCTTTTGGCGTGGCACCTCGCAAGGGCGCCGCGGGAGCAGCGGCGGCCTGGCGACGGAGTGCGCACGCGCGGCATTTCGCGCATGCGCACTCCGTCGTGATGTTGCATCGTAACGTCATGACGCAATGTCACGATGCCCTGCCCCCAGGGGGAAGCCTCCATTGGGCGCCCCGGGTGGCGAGGAGGCTTCTTCTGCCTCTGCCAGCAAAGCTCTTCTATTCTTTAGCTCGCAGCTCATTCTCTTTACCACTATAGTGGTACAGAGTGTATTGTGAAGTGGTGGTTGCTCGTAGACCAGGCAGTAGGTGCCATTCCAAGTGAGTAAGATGATGGTTGACATCACTTGTGGTACCTTTCATGGTTTTGCTGCAGGTTTTTAAAGGTAAAGCCTGACCGTTAGGTCCAATCACGGACGACTCTGGGGTTGCAGCGCTCATCTTGCTCTATAGGCTGAAGGAGCCAGCGTTTGTCCGCAGACAGCTTCTGGGTCAAGTGGCCAGCATGACTAAGCCGCTTCTGGCGAACCAGAGCAGCACACGGAAATGCCGTTTACCTTCCCACCAGAGTGGTACCTATTTATCTACTTGCACTTTGACGTGCTTTCGAACCTTCTGATCGGCAAGCACTAGGCTCAGTGGTTTAGACCACAGCACCACCCGCGTTTTTAGGAGGCCCCTATTCCCCTCACAGAGCTACAATTTCTAGAGTTCCCCGTGAAGAGGGATTGCCGGTTAAACTGCTTTGGAAATTGTAGCTCTGTGAAGGGAATAGGGGACCTCTTCAACAACACTCAGCACCCTTCACAAACTTCAGCTCCCAGAATTCTTTGGGGGAAGCCATGACTGTTTAGAGTGGTGTCATGGGGCCTCAGGCCCATTAAGAATGGGAGACTCCTCCCATCTCTAAAATATAAAGAAGTCTGAGAAAATTGGCACTGCTCCAATAGATGGGCCATGGATTTTAGAACGAATATGTTTCCTTTCAAATAGGAGAGTGAATTTATTTTATATAGAGCTCAACACCTGACACATAATGATTCCCCACCCCCCTGCTTGAATTGCAACAAAATGTTAGGAATTCCTTGGCTTGAAGTTTCATTGGGGTGATGGTAGAGGTGGAGAATGATGCCTTCATGTCCCTATCCTGGGAAAAATCACGGTGCTTGGTCTACATCCTCCCTGTTTCCCCTGTACACAGCGGCTCAATATGAGAGCCTGTGCAATATACAGTTTACATTCTTCCAGCTAGCCTGGTCTCCCAGTATCAAATATTCAAAGGCATTTGGATTAAGAACAAATTTATCCCCTAGCCGGAGAACCCCACGGGGATGTCTGCGAGGCTGAGTTTCACACAGTCTTCTTATCTTGGAATCTCCAAAGCTGCTTCTGAATGCATCCCACCTTAAGCCCCATAATTCCTCATGAATTTAAAACAGAGTGGTAATTATATTTCTTCTGGAAGAACGGCCCTGTAGCGCTTCGGTGGGGCAATCCGTTGGAAAGACAAGCGCATTTGCACACAACTGAAGGGAGCCCTCAAATCCTTCCACGGCCGATGACATTTTACAAGCCCAGAGGATAATTTAATATGAGTAGCCATGGTGTTTCTCCGACAGTTGCCACAGGAGAATCATTTTCACAGTAATTTTTAATTTACCGAGCTAATTGTATCTTTAAATCCAGGGTCTGTATTTTATCTTTTTTTGCTGGTGTTATGCAGGGCTCCAAGGCCCAAACTGTATGTGTGCATATGCCCCTTTTCAAGGCAGGCCCAGGCTCGTAAGATTCCACAGTGAGACCTCAAGCAGCCCACGGAATTGGCACCTGGAGGCTGCAATTCAGGCAAGGGCTAAGGCAAAGACAAGTTCAAAAGGCAGTCCACAACCTAGTTGCATGGAAGAAGTAGTTTTAAAAGTGGACAACATAAGACAAGAATGGTTGATAGTTTTACAGATTTGTGCACAACACCAAGCAAGCCACAGTTTGCTTAACAGAGAATCAAACAAACCATGGCTTGTTTGTCCAGAGCTTGGTTTGTTTTCTAGCTGGTCTTCCCTAGAAATTGATAAGCATCTAGTAGTTAAAACTAGAGTTGCCATATTTCAAAAAGTGGAAATTTTGAAAGAGTTGTTGACCAGGGGTCAGCAACCCTTTTCAGCCATGGGCCGGTCCACCGTCCCTCAGACCATGTGGTGGGCCGGACTATATTTTTTTGGGGGGAAATGAACGAATTCCTATGCCCCACAAATAACCCAGAGATACATTTTAAATAAAAGCACACATCCTACTCATAGCAAAATAAAATAAAAAAATATCTTCCAATAGCACCTTAGAGACCAACTAAGTTGTTCTTGGTATGAGCTTTCGTGTGCATGCTCTAAGGTCTCTAAGGTGCTATTGGAAGATATTTTTTTATTTTATTTTGCTTTGACTATGACAGACCAACACGGCTATCTACCTTTAACATCCTACTCATGTAAAAACACCAGGCAGGTCCCACAAATAACCCAGAGATGCATTTTAAATAAAAGGACACATTCTACTCATGTAAAAACTCGGATTCCCAGACCGTCCAGACACCTCAGATATGATATTCAAAAGATCATAGTTCTACATTTCTCCATAAGTCTAAAGAATGTGTTTTACATGTTGTAGGATTTCGGGGTCCAATTTTCTCCGCCCTCCTTGTATTTTCCATGAGCTCTTGTCATTTCCTTGTGCAATACCAGCGCTTTGTCTGTATAAATGGTTTTGCTGAATACCACTTTGGTAGAAAGCCTACGTTGGTACTGTAATATCTTGGCAAAGATTGGAAAATTACATGGGACAACTGCTCTCTTTCTCTCGTTCTCGTTCTCTCTCTCAAAAATAAAAAATAAAATACCTTCTAGTATAATTACATACCTACATTGTTACAAACTGAGTCAAGCACTCAGGCTACTGTTAAGTCTCCTCTCTGCGCCGCCCGCTTCTCTGGGATAATCAGCACTGTGGAAATGGCTGTCTTCATGTCAGAAACTTTGTTTTGAAAAATCAACGTGCTTTGCAAGAAGCTCAGAGAATGCCTTGAAGTTAATCGCACACCTTTTTGAACACCTCACTGTCCTCATATAAAGTTAGCCTTTCTGCCTTTATTAAATTGTACTTCAAATGTAAAAACAAAAATCCCTCAATTTGGTGGTGGTGGTGGGAGCAAATCCTGAAAATGGAAGAAGCATTCAAGGGCGGAGAACTGGCCCCCCAAATCTTTCTCTTTTTTATAACAATTTTAATTAATTTTTCAGTTTATACATCTCAAAATAAACATTTTACTTAATACCATGTAACAGTTGACTTCCTTCTCCTTTCATGGTTCATTTTACGTATCTATCATTCCTGCATATTTCACTATAGCCAATCTAATCGTTTCTCCATTTTACATCCTTCACATATTTACCATACTGTTGAATTTATCTAAATGCTACCAGCGTTTTCAATTGTACAGAGTTATTTTCTAAATATTCAGCAAATATTTTCCACTACTCTTTGAAAGCTGTCCGCAGGCAGCTTTCCGGGTCATGACTAAACCGCTTCTGGCACACAGAACACCATGATGGAAACCGGACTGCACAGAAATGATGTTTACCTTCCTGCCACAGCGGAACCTATTTATCTACTTGCACTGGTGTGCTTTTGAACTGTTAGGTTGGCAGGAGCTGGGACAGAGCAGCGGGAGCTCACTCCGTCATGGGGATTCAAACCGCCGACCTTCTGAGCCCAAGAGCCACAGTGGTTTAGACCACAGAATGGCAAATCCAAAATACTTTGCAAAGGGCTAATGCCGGAGCATAGAGTCATGTGATGTCATAGACATACTGAGGCAGTTTTCTTTCAGTTAGTTCAGTTATCAACTGTGTGAGGGTTTTAACTGTGAGAGCAGCTAGTGCACTGCACTGTGCTGCTACTTGCCTCAGAGCCAGTCTGTAAATATCTGTCAGTCTCAGAAACAAATTCATGTAAATATGTTTCGGTAACGTAAGTATCACCTGCGTCTCTCGTACATTCAATCTGACAAAAGCAAGCACAGCAAGTAAAAGTCATATGTTATTGTGAAGGCTCTGTAATGTCTCCTCGAGAGTAAGCAGCCAAAGCACGTCTCTTGCTAGACTAATAGCTTTATTTACAGCATGAAACACCAGAGCATTCAAACTTCATGTCCACTCGAATCCGTACCAGATTCCGGGAGGGGGGGTTCCCGACTCCGCCCCCAACACAGGAGCTTCGGGAAACCGAAGTGCCTCCTTGCTTCCTTCCGCTTCCTCCCCCTCCTTAGTTGTGGGGTGACGCTGGGCGCTTCCCCCCCCGTCCTCCCTCCTTACCACTGGGTTGGTCTGGGGCTCTGGTCACATCCCCGAGCCCCTGTTCCTCCCTGTGCGTCTGTGTTTCCTGTTCCCCTTCACCTGGCGGTTCTGGGGCTCTGGCAGGATCCCAGAGCCCTCGCTCTCCCTCTGGTGGGCCCAGTGCTCTGGCAGGATCCCAGAGCCCTCCCCCTTCCTGGTGCGCTTGCGTTTCCTCTTCCCTGCTACCGCTCTCTTCCTGGCTCTCCTGCGAATCACTTTCCGATCTGACCTCCCTCCTTTCTCTCCAGCTGCTTTCTCCTGCCAGCTCGGCTTTGGGAATGGATCAGTCCCTGACAGTTATTTTTAAACTTTAAAAGCAAGGGGTTGTGTGGGTTTTCTAGGAGAAAAGAGAACTATTAAAAAGGGTCAGGCAACCCGGGGCAACTTCCGCACTATGTACTATGACTATAGCTAGTCCCTTAAATGTTTCCCTGGTGCCTCCTTCTCAAAGCTGGGAACCTTCTGCCCAATTTAGGGAGGGAGACACAATGCTCACAAATGCGACATCGCAACATTCCTCTTCCCAAAAAAAACTACCCAGGCAAGCTCTGGCCCCACAAAAGATTTCGCCGCATGTCACTGCTTGGAGATATGCCCAGGATGCGGCCCTCAGGTCCCACTCCTCTCAAGAGTGTATATTGGGTCTATACACATGGCAGACATGTATGTAGATTCAGACGTACTTGTTGTAACACCATCCTCCATGGAGACTTGAAGGATAAATGGAGAGTGGGTTGGTTCAAAGCCTTGAGCAAGACTCGCTCCTCCTGCCCATCTGCTGATGGAATGGGAAACGTGCCTTCAAACATCTTGCCCAACATGCCTCCCCTTCAAACTTTAAGGATGGAGAACAGACTCTTGGGGATGTTGCCCATGCAACAGTTTTCAACTGGTCAGCAAACTGAACAGACACACATGCCACCTGGTCGCAGCCATCCCCACGGAGATGTGCTGTATTTCTAAATTATAGCAATTGTTTCTAAATTTGCATTTGTAGGTATACATCAGCACGTGTTGCTTTTATGCAAAGCTGTGTCTTCTTTCATCCTTTTGTTTTTGATTATGATAATCATCATCATGATGAAGTTTCAGAGTTCTTCTTCCGGGTGATGTTTAAGTCCAATATCCAAGATCTGGTGAAAACAAGTGGATGATGACTATCCCACATGGCTGCTGTGACTCATCCCAGAACAGATATTTCTCTGGACGTACGCCGGTAAATGATGAGTGTCACCTTTAGGCAACTACCTACATTCATTGCTTTTTCTTAAACTTCTCAGTCGTTTGGTACATTTGCGAAGGGATTTGTCAGCATTCACAAGGGTCTTGCATTCCGGTCCAGCAAACTTCAGCCATTTACTGTGAAATATGCAAAACCAAAGATCTTGGTCGGTCATTGCTACTCATGTTATTGGTGCACACCCTCTAACATTTTCTCGATGAAAATAGGGATGTCCTATTCCATTATTATTTGTTGTTTAGTCATTTAGTCGTGTCCGACTCTTCGTGACCCCATGGACCAGAGCACACCAGGCACTCCTGTCTTCCACTGCCTCCCGCAGTTTGGTCAGACTCATGTTGGTAGCTTCGAGAACACTGTCCAACCACCTCGTCCTCTGTCATCCCATTCTCTTTGTGCCCTCAATCTTTCCCAACATCAGGGTCTTTTCCAGGGAGTCTTCTCTTCTCATGAGGTGGCCAAAGTATTGGAGCCTCAGCTTCAGGATCTGTCCTTCCAGTGAGCACTCAGGGCTGATTTCCTTCAGAATGGATAGGTTTGATCTTCTTGCAGTCCATGGGACTCTCAAGAGTCTCCTCCAGCACCATAATTCAAAAGCATAAATTATTCTTCTTCTTCTTCTTCTTCTTCTTCTTCTTCTTCTTCTTCTTCTTCTTCCCCATCCATCTGGCTGGGTTCCCCCAGCCACTCTGGGCGGCTTTCAACATATATAAAAACCTAACAAAACATTAAACCTTTAAAAACTTCTCTATACATGGCTGCCTTCTAAAGGTTTTATAGTTACGGTATCTCCTTAGCTCAGGGTGTGTGTCACATAACTACATACCCTTCAGCATTTCTCCAAAGAAAATGGGGACGTTCTAAGGAAAAGCGGGACATTCCAGGATCAAATCAGAAATGGAGACGGCTTCTGTAAATCTGGGCCGTTCCCTGGAAAATATGGATGCTCGGAGGGTTTTCTGCTGTTAAATAGGACTCACGGCTGGCAACACAGCCTGTCTTCTCTCACCATAAAGGGGAAGGTAGTTCCATCAGTTTTGATGATATTTTTCCTCTTTCAATATATAGCTCAATATTTTTTTTTTAATTAGGCAATCCTGTCTGCTCAGATGAGATTTGGAATTGAGCAGTGCTGAGATCATTATTAAAAAGTGTAGATGAGGAAGCTGCAGAAACAAGCCTTAAGTTGTTGTGAAGGGAGCAAAGGGATGCCTTGCCTTCATCTAAAGATTCATTAAATAATCAGAAGTTGTTTTTATGGTATTTCAGGTGCTCTCTCTCAAATCCCCCAGTCTGCTTACTACAGCAGCACTTCGTGACCCAAGAGCATACTAGGAAACTGGGTTAATCCATGACTTGAACATTGAGGGGTGAACTGAATATTTCAGTTCCTTGGACAGTGGATGGAATGTATATTTTATGGCAAGCGGGTATTAGCCATGTGCAGGGGCCTAATGTGAGACTGGCAGGCTGTGTGTGTGCAGACTTTGAAAATGGGATGCACTAGAGAATGACTGCTAAAGAATGAAAATCCACAGCCATTATCCTCTCTCTGCTGCTGTAAATAATTCAGCTATTTGGACTCGGTGGATCACAACACGACTTTCACCAGAGAAGGTTACAGCCGCGGTCTAAGATGAGGCTCAAAATGCATGTTATACAGAAACGTGCACAGTAGTTGGGGCAAACTTGTGTCAAGGCTGCATTAAGACCTTAAGAGACCCTAAGCACTGAAAAGATTATGGCAGAGGTGGACTTAGGGCCGCAATGACCGGTTCTCCTGCACAGGACACTGAGTCGAGGAGGTATCTTCCTGCCTCCTTCACAAAGCCTAGTAAGCAAAGTGCCAGGCTTTGCGAAGGAGGCACCAGCTTCTGGTAGGGTCTTAAAGCCCTCCTTTCTCCTTCTGAAAGCTGGGAAATAATAATAATAATAATAATAATAATAATAATAATAATAATAATTTATTATTTGTACCCTGCCCATCTGGCTGGGTCTCCCCAGCCACTCTGGGCGGCTTCCAGCAAATATTAAAATACATTAACATGTTACAGATTAAAAAGAGTGGCTGGGGAAACCCAGCCAGATGGGCGGGGTATAAATAATAAATTATTATTTTTTATTATATAAAACTTCCCTAAACAGGGCTGCCTTCAGGTATTTCCTAAATGTTATGTAGTTGTTGATCCCTTTGACCTCTGATGGGAGGGCGTTCCACAGGGCGGGCGCCACTACCGAGAAGGCCCTCTGCCTGGTTCCCTGTAGCTTTGCTTCTCACAGTGAGGGAACCGCCAGAAGGCCCTCGGCGCTGGACCTCAGTGTCCGGGCTGAACGGTGGGGGTGAAGACACTCCTTCAGGTATACAGGACCGAGGCTGTTTAGGTCTTTAAAGGTCAGCACCAACACTTTGAATTGTGCTTGGAAACGTACTGGGAGCCAATGTAGATCTCTCAGGACCGGTGTTACGTGGTCCCGGCGGCCACTCCCAGTCACCAGTCTAGCTTCCGCATTCTGGATTAATTGCAGTTTCCGGGTCAGCTTTAAAGGTAGCCCCACGTAGAGCGCATTGCAGTAGTCCAAGCGGGAGATAACTAGAGCATGCTAACTAGGCTTTGGGAAAGCGCTAACTAGGCTTTGAGAAAGAGAAGGGAGGACTTGTGGACCCTCACACCTCCTTCCCAAAGCTCTGCTCCTCTCTTTCTTGGCTTTGGGAAGGCAGATTTGGGCTGGGGTGTGTGTGTCAAATTTTGGCCTAGCACAGAGAGTCACATTACCAAGGTCTGCCCCTGATTATGGTGCCCCCTTGTGCTCATGTCCTGCTTGCGGGTTTCCCACAGGCAACTGGTTGGACCAGGATGCTGAACTAGATAGGCCATGGGCCTGATCCAGCATCCTTTCATTCCCACATTCTTATGTCCTAGGCTAGCTTCCACACAAACTCACAGCACCCATCCCTGTGCTCCAAACAGGCAAGCGAGAGATTGTGGGACAGTGGCTGGGCTAAGGTTACCCGATGAGCTTCAGGTCCAGAGATTTGAACTTAAATCTTTTCAGTCCAGGTTTTAAGATATGATGCTCTGTAGTGGCTCTCTGGACCTCTAGCTCTGTGTATGATACAGCAGCAGTTAAAGGGGATGTTAAGAATCAAGGGGAGTTTGTGCTCTTAAATATTCCTTTTGCAAAGAGTGCAATAAAAGAATAAGGCAACACTTCAGGTTTGATCTTTGTCTTTGTGATCGGAATGGAGCATCTTGGGACTTTGCCTACTTGTTTCCCTTTTATTTCTGCATAAACCATCTTGGTAATTTGATGTTCCTTATGAAGGGCTTATTGCCATGGACCAAGCAGTATGTTGTATAATATATATAGAGAGAGCACATGACACCCCTGTTAAATATTCCTTTTAAACCCTTGCTTCTTTTTCAGAAGTCGATTTACTGTAGGGTTTTGGTTGTGAAATTAGAGGAACGACTTTGCACTTTCAGCTTCTCAATACTTAAGGTGTTTTTTTTCTCGAGTTAATGTGGCATTTCAGACAGCTTAATTAAGTGGCAAAACTTTTAGACTTCTTTTAAAGCATTACTCGTTCAGCTCCAGCAAATTAAACTGAAGGTCTTTACCCGCTTCTCTTCTGAAGCATTTTCAGATATATTCTTTTCTGATTAGGCTTGAAGAATTAGAAGATGTTTAGGAACATGCTGTTTGCATCATGTTTGTCAGGTGAGACTGTGCTGATCTTGCACCAATGCTTGGAGGCAGTGGTGGGCTGGATGAGGGCCACTGAACCCCCAGTAAGTTCCTTGCGAGCCAAATGCCTGAAGGAGTACCTGAATCCAACGGTGGCTTCCCAGGTATGGCTCCTATTGTGTACTGTATGTTCCCTCCTTCTACATGGCCAATCCCCCTGGCAATACCTCCCCAGCCGGGATTGGGCGGCTGTTGGAGTAGGTGGAGACCACAGGTATCCTACCTGGGGAAGCCGGTGCCAGACCCAACTGCCAGGAGCTGCAACGTGATCCCAGGGGGCTACTCGCGACCACGCAAAATGCACACCCCATTTGATGTGGAGAACGGTCATTCCTGAATCAACCTGTCAGTGAATTAAGATCCAAGTCTTGTTGTCCAGTAATTGTTTGGCATGGGGGGAATAATTCTTGGAACTGTAATTTCTGGGGCCTCATTAATGCCTTCTAACAAAGTATAGAAGATGCCATGCATTATTAAGACTTTATTGCAAATAGCTCTAGTTGACCAATGGTCTACTGGGGTTGGTCCAATAGACGGCACCACCTTATCTTCCTTTTTCTCTATGCTCTTTCTAAATGGCGGTACGAGAAGGGTCATTTTCATAAAAGAGGATAAATTACCCTATCGCAAGGACGTATGTGAGAGATGGGTGCTTTTATGGGTTGCTCCAGGGAAGTCTGGTTTTAAGTTTGCTGAACAATATATGGGGTGTTTGGCTTGTTCGAAAATAGAGCTCTTGTCCGTGTGCTTTCTCTCACTGTGTAGTTTGGAGTGTGTCTAAAATTCCATCCCCAGAGTTAATAACCTGGAGAAAAATGCATAAATGGCTTTCAAGGGATCATAAACCTCTTAGACAATTTATCAGGCCAGCCCATCTTCTCGCCTTATTAACAGGAAACTATTTTAAAGCAAATCTCTCTCTCACACACAAAAACCCATTGCACAAATCCAACAATGAATTATTTGAGCTGGCAATAGTGTGTTAGAAACTCTTTCCTCTGCCTGGACCTTATGCCCTGAGACGATGTCAAATAGCAAAGTCAGGGGCGCTGGTGAGATTTCAAGGCCACCCTGTCCTCTTCCTCCAGTAGCAACAATACAGTTGTTAAGGAACATTAAGGCTTTTGTAGATGCTGTTGAACTCCCTGGCCACTCATCAGTTGCCCTTTTTCAATGATTTGGAGGGGAAGCCTAACATCATGGCTGTCCGAGGCTTTCCATCAGCCTTAATGTTGACTTGTTTCTGGGGAGGCAGTATGATATGGTATCTGGAGAGGGTGTTGTTGTATTGAATCAGCTTCACATCCTTGCATAGTTGTGAAGCTCAAGCAAGTGGCCCGTCTTCTAGCCTAACTCAGGAGTGGCTTGTGTGTTGAGCAGAACTCTGGAAAATCATGGTGCAATTCCAGATCCTGCCATGAGCAGACAGGAAACCACTGTCTCCCACTATACTATGTTTATGGGACACCACAGCCAGTTTGGCCACAAACTGTGGCTTTTTCTTTCTTGGTTTTAGGTCAGGCTAATCTTGTGTTTAACCCAGCTGGCGCTGTGGGTTAAACCACAGAGCCTAGGGCTTGCTGATCAGAAGGTCGGCGGTTCGAATCCCTGCAACGGGGTGAGCTCCCATTGCTTGGTCCCAGCTCCTGTCCACCTAGCAGTTCGAAAGCACGTCAAAGTGCAAGTAGATCAATAGGAACCGCTCTGGCGGGAAGGTAAACGGCGTTTCCGTGCGCTGCTCTGGTTCGCCAGAAGCGGCTTTGTCATGCTGGCCACGTGACCCGGAAGCTGTATGCTGGCTCTCGGCCAATAAAGCGAGATGAGCGCCGCAACCCCAGAGTCGGACACGACTAGACCTATTGGTCAGGGGTCCCTTTACCTTTACCTAATCTTGTGTTCCACTAGTTCCTGGGAGAAAATGGGATGGAGGCAACTCTTGGTGGGCAGGAACTCGGATCATGACTGCCCCATAGGCCTGCTCCCAAGGAGATCCATATATACACTCTCACACAACCTAAGAGCATAGCAAAATACCCAATTGGTTAGGAGCAACAAGACTGCAATCCAGTATGTAGTCTCCTAGGAGTAAGCTCAAATGAACACAGTGGTGCTTACTTCTGACTACACTGGCTCAACTTAATAATTATATTATTTATACCCCGTCCACTCTGGGTGGCTTCCAACACACATAAAAGCATAATAAAATGTCAAACATTAAAAATTTCCCAATACAGGGCTGCCTTCAGGTGTCTTCTAAATGTTATGTAGTTCCTCATCTCCCTGACATCTGGTGGCAGGGTATACATATCATGCTTTAACAAAAGATCATTAGCCAGCTAAAATGTAACTCTGAGCTTTTAATTCCATTAAATTCAAAATGCAACAATCTTGCAGAGAAGATTTTAACTTCAAGCATGAAGCAAGAACCCCATCAAAGAAAAAGGAAGAAACACCTAACCTCTATTCAACCGTCTTCTGCATTCTCTGACGTCTCTTTTGCTAAACTTGTCAGAACCAAACTCATTATCACCTCTTTTCACTTTCCAAAGCAGGGAATTTGGTCAATTGCTCTGGCACTTCAGCAGATGATGTAATCGCTCCTGCTCTGATAAAAGAAACGCTGGAGGTGCATTCTCCTCTATCGCCCCAAGTGCTACTGCTAGAAGGAACATGCCTTCCTTTTTACCTCTCTCTCCTTTCCTGAGGAAACATCAGAAAGATAATTAGCCCTGAGGGCTGGCAATAATGGAGCCGCCTTTCATGGTTCCTTCCCTCAGATATTTCCAGAGTAGTTTAGGATCAGACGACTGGGAGATGGCTCTCATATCTCTCTGGTAATTAGTGATGATGGGTAAACTCCCCTCTCCTCATAATTAGCTTTCTCAGAGAAATCAGAAAAACGCAACCTTTTTACACACACACACACACACACACCTTGGAATCTTGGTGTACCTGGGAGAGCTCTCTGTTTCCCACCTTTTCCTAAAACAGGGAGGGAAAGGTGGTGATGGCAGAGACCTTGCAGGCAATTTCCTATGGGAATTTGTACTTGGTAGTTTCCAGCGTTTCCTGACACAACCCAGTCAGGTGCGGGGTGTACAAATAATAAAACAATGATCATTATTACAACTTATTTGAATGAGCTTGGAATGTGCCAGTGTGGCATAACGAGTGAATGCTTCGGTTCACCATTACAATCACCTCCAAACTTTGGGAATGGACACCCTGCAAGTGTCCCAGAAAAAACTGGACATCCAATTTTCTCATGCGAGACTGTAGCGGTCATTTGGGGTCCCGCTATTTCCTGACAAGAACTTGCACTTTTTTGGGGGGGGGAGCAATCTTGTGTGACACCCCAAAATGTGTTTTTGAGCACAGTCCTGAAAAGTGTGCCTTTGGGGCTTTGTGATCTCGCACGGATTATGTGAGTCGCATGGGAGCACAGGCAGGAAGACATGCAGGTTTGGGGACTCAATATGTTGGAGCCTATGGTAATGTCACGAGCATATGAGCCAGCTCTCAGTCTACAGCAGGTATGGGGAACCTTTGGCTATCCACATGTTGTTGGACTACAGCTCCCATCACCCTTGACCATTGGCCATTCTTGCTGGGGGATGATGGGAGGTGTAGTGAAGCAGTGTCGGGGGGAGGGGGCAAAGGTTCCCAACCCCTGATCTTTAGCATACTTAGCATAGCTGTTAATTGGTTTCCGAAATGGGAAATGGATAAACAATATGGGGTGCACAGCATTCTTTGCAGAAGCTCCCTGTTCTCAAGATCGCATGCATAGCATCAAAAAAATAAATAAATTCAATCCTGGCGTTGGATGCATTAACCCGCGCTGCTTTGGTTGAGCAGTCGATAACTCATGGCTCTTGTTTTACTGCAAAATGGCTTTTGAATAATTAAAAACAAGAGAGGACGGCGATGTGTTTTGCTTTCCAATCGACAGGCTCCATTTGGCGAGCCCCTTTCCCCACCACCACCATGACCACCGACCAACCAACCGGCCAACAAAACAATATGTGAATTTGCAAGTCTAAGATTTGATCAATAGTGCCTTCCTTGGGGGATTCCTTTATTAGACAACTGAAGCTGCCACTGTGCATAAGAAAGAGTTACTCCCTGCATCTATTAGCAAGGAAGATGGCAAACATGAGGACGTTTCGGTTCAGAGCCAAACAACATCGTGCAGTGAATGCTGGCACATTTATATTTAGCTTCAGACAGGCGCTCTCTCTCTCTCTCTCTCTCTCTCTCTCTCTCTCTCTCTCTCTCTGTTGCAAACTTATTCTGAGGTTTTTCTACCCAGCCCCCTTAACTCAAGGCTGATATTCTTTCACAGACTGCTTCTTTATAATCCCTGCTCAGTGGGAGATGTCGGCAAGGATTACACTTTCGAAAACCAACAGTACAAATGACAATGAAATCTTATAAACAATTGTTGAGACGATCATCTGGGGCTCTCCGACATCAGAGTGCCTTGTCTGTGATGCGTGCAATAGCATCAGGGTGCCACAAGTAAAAAGAAGGGGATGGCAGGATAACAAAATGGCTTTGCGGGAGTCATGTAGCCAGCTCAGTCTTCTTATAGCTTCAGGCTTAGACAAAACAGCTTTTTCGAAATGTCACGATTTCAAGGCAGGGCATTGACGTCTGCGGGATGTTGTCTACTCATATGAGTGCTGGGTGTTGGGTAGCTGTTCAAAAGGCTCTAGGAAGTCCTGCAGAGATGGGAAGAGGTGCCCGGGGTACCATAGGCTATGATGGGCAGTTCCAGAGCAAGCCAGGTGGAAACCCGTTTTCTCCAGTTGTTCCTTGCTACTGCAATACCACCTCCTTACCATTGGGAGTGGTGGTGGAGGAACAGATAGCAAGCCAAGCAGCTCCTTCCTCTAACACAGCCATCCCAACTAGTAGGGCATGTGAAAAGGATCTAGGGGTCTTAGTAGAGCACAAGCTGAACATGAATCAACAGTGTGATGCAGCAGCAACAAAAGCAAGAAAGAAAAATGCAAATGCAAATGGCATTCTAGGCTGCATCAACTGAAGTCTAGTGTCCCGGTCAAGGGAGGTAATAGGACCACTCTATTCTGCCTTGGTCAGACCACTGTGCCCAGTTCCTGTTGGAGATTCATTCCCCGTGTCTGCAGTCATGGGATTGTTGTCTATCACATGACGGTGTATGTTTTCATTCCACAGAGTGGGAAGTGATGGAGACAGGATGTTTGTGTTACTGTGTTCCGTGAAGTGGGACTATTGTCCTTTCTCTTTGCTGTCTGATGCTAGAGAGAGAGGGAGCCATGTTGCAGTGCTCTGTGTGTGTTTATATGTAAATAAAGTAGATTAGCCAAAACGCTGAGTTGCGGAGGTCTGTTTACGCATGCTGCGAAGACTCTGCGGATCCTTAAGTGTGATGATGCTTCTTGGTATCAGTCGCTGTGATGTTTGGGCAGAAGAAAGCTTTTGAAGCTCACGAATGAATGACCAGGAGGGAGAGAACATGCCAGCTGGGCAAGTGTGTCTGCCAGGGTCCTACACAAGAGTAGGATGCTCCTGCTAACAGTTCCATCCTGCTGCACCCCATACTAAGAGATACCATTTGTCCAACTTGCTAGCCTAACCAATCAGAATTATGTGCCCAAGGGAGCGTGCTTGAATCTTCCTTGGTAAAGGCTTTTGTAGAATGTGACCATATTACTTCCATCGCCTCACATTTTGTGTTGCCATCCTAAACATCTGCACCATTGGGTCATCTAGGATCATCTAAACAAAATAAAAAAATTCCTTCCAGTAGCACCTTAGAGATCAACTAAGTTTGTTCTTGGTATGAGCTTTCGTGTGCATGCACACTTCTTCAGTGTGCATGCACACGAAAGCTCATACCAAGAACAAACTTAGTTGGTCTCTAAGGTGCTACTGGAAGGAATTTTTTTATTTTGTTTTGACTATGACAGACCAACACGGCTATCTACCTGTAATAGGATCATCTAGTTGGACTAGATGATGCTTGGATCCCTTCCAGCTCTAAGTTTGTATGATTCGTTGATAATGTCACTATGCTAGTGAAGCCAAAATGCACGATATCCTGTTCTTGTCCCCATCATGTCTTCCATTTAACCTACATTGTGATGTCACAATCTAGCATCTCCTATTTGTCCTCATTTTAGTTTTTGTTGTTGTTGTTTGATAAACGTTGTTTGATAAATGATTTCAGCCTCTTCCATTTTTTATTTTATTTTTTGGAGTGGGCCCTTCCCAACAACCTTTATCCTTCTTTACTGTAGCCACTGCATCTCTTGGAAATTGTACATTCATGCAGCCATTTGTGGCGAGTTATTGTTGGCAGGATCTGCTTATAGGGCAATCTCCAGCCAGCAGCTAGTAATATCCCTACAAAATGCTGGTGCATGAATTTTGCAAAAGGCCAGGGTTACTTGATCTCTTTTTCATTGTTGCATCTAAAGAGCTGTATCCATCGTACATGATCCAGATTGGATGTACGGTGCTGGATAAAATCCCTAAGCAGGGAGCTTTTATAGGCTAAATGGGCAAATTCGGGGTTAGATTGTGATCAAACAAAATTCAGATATACCTTCTGCATTTGTTGCTGCCTCTGGAGTAATGCTTCAACAGCAGATATACAGCTCAGGAAATTGGGTTCACTTTGCGTATGTATTGGCACATAAAAATGCAACTTGGGGGACACTTTACCCCCCTGGCCGCATAACGCATCTGCGATTTTTATCGGGAAAACCATGCATGTATCCCAAGGCAGAAGTCTGAAGCCAGTGGCATTTCCAGTAGTCCATGCACTTTTAGTCTTTAATTTCTCTCTCTCTCTCTTTCCCTTTTCAACATAGCTCTTGACTGAAAACTCTGTAAATGGGATTCTTGATAATATAAGTCACAAAAAAAAAATCAACTCAGGGGAAACACCCCCACCCCCCATTAGTGAGATTCCCATTGGGGTGTCTGGCTGGCCACTGTGAGAACACGATGCTGGACCGAAGTTGCAACATAGCTCAGTCAGTAGAGACTCTTCATCTCAGGGTCATGGGTTTGAGTCCCATGTTGGGCAAAAGATTCCTGCATTGCAGGGGGTTGGATTAGATGACCCTTGTGGTTCCATCTATCTCTATGATTCTGTGATTCTATGACTAGATGGGCCTTTGGTCTGATCCAATAGGGCTCTCCTTAGGTCCTTATGCACTGGTAAGCAGAGATTTGTGGAGCAGGAATCAGCGTGCCAAAAGGCCTATTATGCTGAGGAGAGCTCAAGTGGGGAATGGGATAAATGCCATGCAGCCCAAACCTGAATACAGCGTAAGGAGACTTCGATTCGGTTGAGGCTGCCTTGGATGGTGGGCCACTGAACTACATATCCCAGCATCCTTTTGATACCTTTTTGGGTCAGTTGGTGCATCTGGAATTTCGTGAAACAGCCACAAACGTCAGTCACAAAATGGCTACCATGGGGCGGGGCATAAGACGAAGTAGTCGTCATAGTTAAAAGACAAGAGAGAGGGGGAGGGGAGAGGACAAAAGTAGTTAAATAGAATTCTGCCCAAAGAAAGAAGTTCTTTGCATCGCTCCATTCAGAACAGATGGGGTTCCATTCATGGCATCCAAAGAAATGTGGCCATGTTTAAGGGAGTACTGTGTTGGAGCCACTGCTGACTGGAACTGAGCAGGAAGAGCAAACAGTCTCTCATGTGCATTGCACGCTTTTGAGGGGATATATACATTCTCAGGCACCATATGAGGTACTGGTGGGCATGCGCTGGGTTGGCAACCCCTGGTTTAATATCCCCAGGACCCTGGGCTGACCACACCCAGACATGCTGGCTATGCCTTGAACTTGGCCTGGTAGCCAGTTGGCAACCAGTGGAGATCTCTGAGCCGAGACGCTATATGCTGGGAGGGTCTTGCTCCTGCTAGCATTCTGCGTGAACTGCAGCTCCTGGCTCAAGAGCCAGGGAAGCCCCACACAGAGTGCATTGCAGTAATCCAGCCTTGAAGTCAACGATGCACTAACCACTGTGGCCAAGCTTCCCTGGCCCAGAAACAGCCGTAGCTGTTGTAGCCGTCAGACTCTTCCCGTGGCAGAAGGTAGCATCCTTACGACTGAGCTGCCACTAGACTTGATGGAAGCATTTGGCAAAAGTTGCCATTAGGAGCCTGCTTTAAAATGCTTCATTAACTTTAAAATGCAAGCATTTCATTAACTGGGATGATGTGACTAGCTCCCACGCTTGCACGGCGAAGGGTGCCAACAGATGCTCCGTGCCGCAAGAACTGCCATAAAAATGAAGGTTCTAACGGAAAGATGATCTATGCTCTTTGTTTAGATGGTTCAAGGGAGGTAGACGTTAGCTAAAGAAGAGGAGGGGAGGAGAACGCAGGCACACACAAAGCAAATCTCCTATTTATATGCATGTTGTGCAGAGAGGCATTGAGCCGTCAGTGAAGTGTGACCTCCATCCGCTTTTGTTAGTGTCATATTTCTTCTTGCACAGCCAGAACTGTAAAAATATTTCTCGTCGTAGCTTATTAAAGCAATCACTCAGTCTGGGAGAACAGATGTTTTGGGGGTGGAGTGGGGGTGAAGAAAGGCCTCACTTGGATAACGGTCACTGGGATAGATCTGATTGAAGTAAATTAACATCTAGCAGAACCTCCTGAGTTGTTTCTGCAAAAGCTCACGGAAGTTTGGGTAGCAGAACTCTGGTGCAGGTTAGGCACACCTGAGCGTCGCGGCTCCTCTTCCCACTATAACACGTTCCCAACCAGGTAACCCTCCAGAGACTTGAGGAGAAGGACACCATCCTTGTCCACTGGTTATGCTGACTCAGGCTGATGGGAGTTGGAGTCCATCAACATCTGGATGGCACAAGGTTGGGGGACGTGGACAGTTCTACTGCAGTCCTTTGGTGCCCTTCAAAAACCCAGCTTAGTAAGCCTTAAGCCCCCTTTGCATCAGCCCCAGGCCAGTGTTGTGATATTTGTCCAAGCCGAGCGGAAAACAGCTGCAGCGAGGCTGGTATGACTTGTGCCTGTACCCGTGAGAAAGCTAGCTTATCTCCTTTCTCCACAATGTGGTGTTTATGTTTCACTGTACTATTGTACTCAATACTTTTGTACTCTCTCTCCTGGCTAGACCTGATGCCGGACGGAAGCATTTATGCACAGCTCTGACTTACTGAGCTGGCAGCAGAGATTTTCTCTGCACTTTTCCTACAATAAATAGTTTAGCCTTAATCATGGCTTGTGTGTGTTGTTCTTCAGCTGGGGAACAATCACATATGACTGCGCCACCGGACTCCCTGTAGATGGGGATGGGCGCACAGCTTTGCTCTGACTTTGGGGCAGTCTCACAACCTGCCCCAGGTGGGGTAAACGCTGACAGCCAGATCCACATGTGCCTCTTAATTGGTCATTTGGGTTTGGGCTGAGATGGTTTGCACAACTGCAAATTGGGGATATTATCTTTCCACCCACCATAAAAACCACAAATCTTCCTGTAGATTGAAAAGGAACAATTCAGGCTAAAGATTATAGGCCATCTCTCTTACCTGCTGAGCTAACCTTCTACTTGTATAAAATGTATACAAGGATTCAGAACAATGATCCCTGCTCCCTGCCCCTGCAACCTGGAGTAGGGGGTGTCAGTGCATGGGGGCCGAGACTTTTTGGGCTCTCCCAGTATTTTTTGAGAGGGGCCAAGCCCCCCAATGTCCCAAGAAATCAGGGGACAGAGGATGCTGAGTGCGGAGCTGAGCATGGCATGGCTTCAGTGGCCGGCTCCTCCTCCTCCTGCTGCTGCTGAGGGGAAGGAGAGATGAAGACCCCCCCCCCCGGTTGCGGCAGCAGGAGGAGCCGCCAGCCAATGAAAGTGCGTTGCCACTGTGTTTGGCTCCACCCCCAGCTCTTCCTGACATGGCTGGTGTTTCTGCTTGGAGTGATATTGTCTATTCGGTTACTGTTACACCACAGTTATTTATTCAAATAATTCCTAGCCCACCTATTGGGGCACACTGAATATGGTTTATAATAATAATAATAATAATAATAATAATAATAATAATAATAAAGTTTATTTATACCCCGCCCTTCCCAGCCAAAACCGGGCTCAGGGCGGCTAACATCAATAAAATTACAATAAAGTAGAAAAGAAAGAAAAAACCGTTAATTAAAATACAGGTTAAAATACAATTTAAAATTTAAAATGCCGCTTCATTTATCACCCATAATCAAAACCATAAGGGGAGGAAAAAATATCGGACTGAGTCCAACCCGAAGGCCAGGTGGAACAGCTCTGTCTTGCAGGCCCTGCGGAAAGATGTCAAATCCCGCAGGGCCCTGGTCTCTTGTGACAGAGCGTTCCACCAAGTTGGGGCCAGTACTGAAAAGGCCCTGGCCCTAGTTGAGACCAGTCTAACAACCTTGTGGCTCGGGACCTCCAAAATGTTGTTGTTTGTGGACCTTAAGGTCCTCTGTGGGGCATACCAGGAGAGGTGGTCCCGTAGGTAGAACAATGAAGTTCTCCAACATATTACAACAACAGCAAATCTCGAACAAAATAATCAATACAGCAGGTGACAATTTCACCTAGTCATGCTCATTTCATTGGGCTTACCGGAAAGCCTGAGGTCCGCAAACTCTGATTTAGGATCTGTGATTTTCTAGGTCTGAGAGGTTTTCGTTTTGTCCCACTGCTTTTCCCAGGAAAACCCATGGTTTACTGCTGTATCGGAACAAACGTCAATGGTGGTTTTTCTTCTTTCAGTGCAGAGGTAAACAGCGGGTTTTCCTGGGGAAAGAGGTGGAACAAATGAAAAAACCTCTCAGAGACATGCCTACAAATCACAGGGCGAATGAAAGAAATCATAGGATAAAAGGAAGTGGAGAGGAGTCCTTCGGAGAGTTCTTAAAATGCAAAACTGCACAGGCTCAAAACTCTTCCTTTTTAAAATTAGCATTGGCAAGCACAGTGTTTCCCTTGGGTCTCCAGCTGTTTTTGGACACAGTTCCCATCATTCCTGACCACTGGTCCTGCTAGCTAGCAATGATGGGAGTTGTAGTCCAAAAACAGCTGGAGACCCAAGTTTGGGAAACACTGATCTAGCATATCAAGGATGGAAGAGTAGTTGTAAAGCATAGAATACTGAGGCAGGGGAAGGGGGAAGAGAAGAGCTTTCCAACTTAAGACACATGGTAAGGCCTGAACGCCAGGCTCTTCAATCCCCTAGCTGCGCCAATGACTTTATTTAGATTATCAGATCTGAAGGAAAGACCCGGACATACGTATATTAAGGTCTGATTGGTGTACTTCCAAAAGTGAGCAAGCAAACTCTCAAATCAGAACCACAAAACCCACGGACAGATGTCAGCAGCTGCAAAAACGTTAAATAAACTTGATGCGATTGTCATTTAATTGCCAAGCACATAATCATGGTGCCATATATCATTTAAATGAGAACTGCCTTTTCATGTTTGGAATGTTTAATTTTATTCATTGTCGCTTTAAAATGTTGAATGGAGCTGAATTGCACGAGAAGCATGGTGATGGGTAAATGAACATTGGAGGGATATTGTCTGATATGCTAATCAGCGTATGCTTTGAAAGTAGAGGAGGAGAAACTGTATGCGAGGGGCACCCAGATGTATTGTAGGCCTCTGTCAACAGGCGAGAGTGGTCATCATAGTTTTCTTGGCTCAACTCAGTATGAAGTCTATACTTATCACTACCTACTCTCTGGCACTGTTAGAAACTCAGATATATAAGCTAGGCACCAAACGGCTCCTTAAACCGGGGTTATACTGTAAGTCACCAAAACGGAATGCCTAGTTGGCCCAGATGACTCGAAAGTTGTATTTTTCAATAGGACTTTTTGGTTCCTGAAATTCATTCTGATTGTGCAGGTAAAATATAGCAGATAGAATTCTACAGGATATGTTACTAGTGTGTGTAAACAGTCAAGATCCAATTGTCCCAAGGCATACACCTCCAGATGGTGGAAACGTCAGGTAACATCCTGGCTCCCGAGCATCTTCATTTGGTCGCAAGTGGCCAATAGCTAGGTGCAAAATGCATCTGGCGCCTGGCGAATTTCAAACGCTGGGAGTCTCTGGATCTTCTGCTTAATTTATTTTTTAAGTTGAGGTTTTAGTTTACCCAAGAACATAAGGTGCGCATCCTGGGAGTCATTCTGGACTCACAGCTGTCTATGGAGGTGCAGGTTAATTCTGTATCCAGGGCAGCAGTCTACCAGCTCCATCTGGTACGCAGGCTGAGACCCTACCTGCCCGCGGACTGTCTCGCCAGAGTGGTGCATGCTCTAGTTATCTCTCGCTTGGATTACTGCAATGTGCTCTACGTGGGGCTACCTTTGAAGGTGACCCGGAAACTACAACTAATCCAGAATGCGGCAGCTAGACTGGTGACTGGGAGCGGCCACCGAGACCACATAACACCGGTCTTGAAAGACCTACACTGGCTCCCAGTGCGTTTCCGAGCACAATTCAAAGTGTTGGTGCTGACCTTTAAAGCCCTATGTGCTGGTGGACAACCGTAACAATAAATTATCTATCTATCTATCTATCTATCTATCTATCTATCTATCTATCTATCTTTAAAGCCCTAAATGGCTTCGGTCCAGTATACCTGAAGGAGCGTCTCCACCCCCATCATTCTGCCCAGACTCTGAGGTCCAGCGCCGAGGGCCTTCTGGCGGTTCCCTCACTATGAGAAGCCAAGTTAACAGGGAACCAGGCAGAGGGCCTTCTCGGTTGTGGCACCCGCCCTGTGGAACGCCCTCCCACCAGATGTCAAAGAGAACAACAACTACCAGACCTTTAGAAGACATCTGAAGGCAGCCCGGTTTAGGGAGGCTTTTAATGTTTAATAGATTATTGTATTTTAATGTTCTGTTGAAAGCCACCCAGAGTGGCTGGGGAAACCGAGCCAGATGGGCGGGGTATAAATAATAAATTATTATTATTATTATAAGAAACCTGCTAGATCAGACTGATGGCCCATCTAGTCCAGCATCTTGTTTTCACAGTGGCCAACCAGATGTATTTGGGAAACCAGCAAGCAGGACCTGAGCAAAAGAGCGATTCTCTCTTCTTGTGGTTTCCGGCAACTGGTATTTGGAAGCATTGCTGCCTCCGGCTATAAAGGCAGAGCATAGCCATCATTGCTAGTAGCCACGGATTGCCTTATTTCCCATGAACGCATATCCATTTTAGGGTGTCCTTGTCACATGAAATGACTCAACGGATCAACTAATGCCGTCATAATCTCCCCGGAAGAAAATTCACACAAATTGCTGACTAAATGCAAGAACCTGGACATTATACCTAAGGGTCTTAGAATTAAGAACCCTCTACAATCCACTTATTCCACTGAATATGCAAGGAAACTATGCCACACTTTCTCTAAGAAGCTGCTCAAACATCTGATCAGTGTTCTCTACTCTAAACAGAAGCTAATAAAGGAGGAACTCTCTGTATTGGACAACTCTATTAGGAATCACCCAGCTTGGCAAGACTTCCACAAGGAAAAACAAACCCCTCAACTGGAGTTACTGATACATGACAAAGCTATTTTTAACCTTCTCACCCCTTGCTTTTTCCTGTTAGACCAATTGCAGTCGTTAACAGTCGTCAACAGGTTTACCACAGCTATCAGCCTATCACCCATTCCCACCACCCCTCTGAGTAATACCCCTCCCCACTCTCACTGTATATAAGGGTCTGGTGACTTCTGTTTCAGTGTATCTGAAGAAGTGTGCATGCACACGAAAGCTCATACAAAGAACAAACTTAGTTGGTCTCTAAGGTGCTACTGGAAGAATTTTGTTTGTTTGTTTGTTTGTTTGTTTTGACTACGGCAGACCAACACAGCTACCTACCTGTAACACATTTAAACAATTCTTCCCCCCCTCCTTTCTCCTTTCTGAGATATTTCAAGTTCAATATAGACTCAGGGGTTTCATTTTTTTTTTTAAAAAAAAGCTGCTCAGCACCATCTAATTTAATTTTTGTCAAGTCCTAAGTAAGCCCAGGCACATACACTCTGAAAAAGCTGTCAGAAATATGAAAATTAGTCACCCACCATTCCTACTATTACCACCTAATTATTATGTAGAGTGCCAAGCTTTCTCATCCAATTTCATTAATTTCCTTCCCTCCTCCCTAATGTTCCTGGCGAATGTGGGGATGCCTCTACCCCAGTGGTTCTCGATCTTCTTTTTTTGGGTGAGGGCCACTTGGACATTCCCTGGGAACTCAATGGCCAATCAATAAATTTTCATTGGATATAATTGAGGGAACAATTTTGTCCTTCCAGACAATTCCTCTCTTGACTCTTCATTTATAAACAGTGGTACCTCCGGTTACGAACGGGATCCATTCCGGAGGCCTGTCCGCATCCCAAAAACTTCGTAACTGGAGGCGCCCTTCTGCGTGCATGCTTGGCGCGCAGAGCACTTATGTGCATGCTCGTGCGGCAAAACCCAGAAGTATACACTTCCGGGTTTGCCGCGTTCGCAACCCGAAGTTTATGTATCCAGAAGGATACGTAAGCAGAGGTACGACTGTACTGTACTAGGAATTTGAAGAGTTGGGGGGGGGGAGGCCTGAGACACTTATACACAAGAGCATCTGAGGACTCAGGCAAAGAAAACAGCATTCAGATATCACTTAAGAAAACCACCCGCTCTGTGTGCATTAAAATAAAAATGGTATTAAAATGCTTCAGCAGAACACCTTCTTTTGGAAATGTGAATACAGTTGGTGATTTTTCTTTCTTTCATATTCTGCAATCATTATGGAAGTCCTTGTCATGCCTTCAGAGAAAGGTTGAGAGGAGGTGAATACCTGAAGTCTTCTGCATTGTCCCCCAATTCACTGAGCTGATGAAAGAAGTACAGTAGAGCTGCCTGAAATGTAGTCTTATCTACGACCATTTAAATGAAAAAGTGTTTGGATTCAGGGGTGATCAATGGCCTGGCATGAAGATGATGAGCTGAGATAAGGAATTGTAGAGGTCTGAAATGTGGTTAACATTTTGAACGTTGCCATCTAACAGTGCAATCCAAACCATGTCTACTCAGAAGTAAGTTGTGTCCAGTTCTGGTCCAGTTCAAGAAGGATACTGACAAGCTGGAACATGTCCAGAGGAGGGCAACCAAAATGGTCAAAGGCCTGGAAATGATGCCTTACGAGGAACGGCTTAGGGAGCTGGGTATGTTTAGCCTGGAGAAGAGAAGGTTAAGGGGTGATATGATGGCCATGTTCAAATATATAAAAGGATGTCATATAGAGGAGGGAGAAAGGTTGTTTTCTGCTGCTCCTGAGAAGCGGACACGGAGCAATGGATTCAAACTACAAGAAAGAAGATTCCACCTAAACATTAGAAAGAACTTCCTGACAGTAAGAGCTGTTCGACAGTGGAATTTGCTGCCAAGGAGTGTGGTGGAGTCTCCTTCTTTGGAGGTCTTTAAGCAGAGGCTTGACAGCTACCTGTCAGGAATGCTTTGATGGTGTTTCCTGCTTGGCAGGGGGTTGGACTGGATGGCCCTTGTGGTCTCTTCCAACTCTACGATTCTATGATTCTATAAGTTCTGCTGAATTCAGTGGGGCTTGCTCCTAGGTAGACAGGGTTCAAATTGCAGCCTACATTTCTTAATTTTAGGTTCCAGTGGAATAGTTTAACACAAACTTTAAAAGTGGGCCACACCTGTGTTTATTGGTATCTCTGTTTATTGTATCCAACCCTGTTCCACTCAGAGAAGACCCACTGAAAATAATGAACTTTAGTCCTGCTCCTTAATTTCTACGAGCCTGCTCTGAGTATGACTAACATTGGAGGGTCAGTGTGGTGTAGTGGTTAAGAGCGGTGGACTCGTAATCTGGTGAACCGGGTTCGAACAAATGTTGGAGGGTCAGTGTGGTGTAGTGGTTAAGAGCGGTGGACTCGTAATCTGGTGAACCGGGTTCGCGTCTCTGCTCCTCCACATGCAGCTGCTGGGTGACCCTGGGCTAGTCACACTTCTTTGAAGTCTCTCAGCCCCACTCACCTCACAGTGTGTTTGTTGTGGGGGAGGAAGGGAAAGGAAAATGTTAGCCGCTTTGAGACTCCTTCAGGTAGTGATAATGCAGGATATCAAATCCAAACTCTTCTTCTTCTTCTTCTTCTTCTTCTTCTTCTTCTTCTTCTTCTTCTTCTTCTTCTTCTTTCTCCTCCTCCTCCTCCACAGGATGAACAAACTGATTGAGGCAACCAGACACACATTCTCCTTACTTTGTAGGTCTGCTCTTAAGGGGGGGACGGCACTATGGGCAGGACCTGTTGTCCTATGGAAGATCTGTGTGTGAGATGGACTCTTAATGCCTCACACTCCGTGTCCTGAAATCCAGAAGCAAATAATTTTGCAGAACAGGTATTAGCCCTTTCTAATCTCCTTAGTTTTCATCTGAAAGAACTTAGTCATTGCTCAGTGCACCCTTGGCACAGCTTATATGAGCATTCAAATGTCTCGGCTTTCAAGAAAGAGCCCAAGAGAGGGAGATAGGGATGACCGCATTTTCTCCCAGCGCCATCTCTGAAATTGCTTTGATCATCCACTCCCCCCGATTAAGAAAATTGCTTGGTTTCGTCAGAGAAGACCGTTCAGCCTCTGTATATTAGAAGCAACTGGCAGGGTGGAGGCAGTGAAGAGGGAAATGAACAAGCCTGCACAGGACCAGTAGAATAACTGCTTATGCAGCCTGTCAGATGGTTTTTGTGTCCCCCCTCCTCTTATTGCTGTTGACAGTTTGACTTTTTATCACAATTTTACTATCTAAATGGGTTGCTGGTGAGGACTCTCATTAATTCCGAGAGGCATATGTCAAAATTGTGCTATCGGCATCGCAGCTGTCAGCCTCCCTGCCCCTTCCGAGTGTGTGTTTGTGTGTGTGTGTTTTAGAAGTCAAAACTAATGTGGGACACATGCTGAATAAATCTAATTAAGGTTTTTAGCTCCCCCCAAATTCCAGCTTACCAGAATTTCCGAGAATTCATTTATCAGCGTGTGACAATGTTCCAGATCTAACTGTGGGACGATATTGGCGGATGGCGGAGAAGTTAATTTCCACTTGGCTTTTTAAAAAATCTCCTAATTATTTAACAACAGGCAGCAGCAAACAACAGCAGCAGCAAACAAACAAACAAACAAACAAACAAACAAACAAACAAACAAACCACTTCCCTTTGGACGCCAAGACCTTGATTCATCACCGCCTAGCAGAGATGGTTACAGCAATAGCTCAAAGATTCCTAAGCAGCACCATCACCAGGTAAAAGATCTATATCAGGCTTCCTCAAACTTGGCCCTCCAGATGTTTTTGGCCTACAACTCCCATGATCCCTAGCTAGCAGGACCAGTGGTCAGGGATGATGGGAATTGTAGTTTCAAAACACCTGGAGGGCCGAGGTTGAGGAAGTCTGATCTATATGGACCCTAGGTTGTATTTAGCTTCCATGCTTGTGGGAGATAACTCCAATTTATATAGCAAGATACTGATAACTCATTTGCTAACAGCTGTCCGTTTAGTTGTAGCTTGAGACCCAGGGCTGGAAGAACACTTCGACGTACAGTAGACCCTCGGGTTACGTTACTCTTGAGTAACGTAAACTTCGGGTTGTGAAAGCGGCAAACTTATTTATAAGAAGGCCCAGAAGGCCCTCGGCGCTGGACCTCAGTTCACCTGTGGTGCAGTCTTGGCCTATTGGATTCTCTGCCTGTGTAGCCTTTCTGATCTTAGTTGTGTTTTGTGCATTGTATAATATCCTATTCTCCCTCCCTACCCACTGCAGTACATAACACTTCTCCTTCTCTCCTGCTTCTGCACACATACTTCCTCCTCTGTCTTAGCACACCAGGGAAAGCTAGGGCCTTTGCTAATGCTTAAAACCTGTCTGATGGTCTCTCAAGCTGGTGACTGAGTGCCAGTGATTTTTCGGTGCTTGCAATATGTCATTTTTGGGTGAAGAAACTTTCCCCCCAGAAAGCTCTAATGGTATAGTGAAGAACTGGTGGACTTTTATGACACTCTTCAATCAAAAGTTCTCTTTCCTTTCTTTATTTCTTTCCTAAGAAGTGGAAAAATATGCTACCTTTCCTGGCTAGGAAAGATTCAAAATTGCACGAAGCGCTTCCTTGTTACTACTCAACGAATCCAATTAGAAGCCATCAAAACTGATAAATTGCCGGTATCACAACATTATAACATTCTCGTAGCAAACACATTTTATATACAGTTTTGACCAATGTAAATGGAAGATGGCGGTTCCCCAAAGAGCAGCATGGGGATCTTTGCAAAAGGGCTTTCAAATAGCCACACACAGTACATTGTACACCTGCTCTCAGTAGAACTGTTATGGAACCTTGTGGACCAAATTTGAGCCCTTGGAGGGCAAAGATGGGCTCACACCCCTAGTGTGAGATTAAGCAAGCCTTCCCCATCTCTCTATCCTTGAATTTGACCTAAGAAGAGAAGGAGATGTGAAAGGCCTGGTGTTAAGGACAGAAATCTTTAAATTTAGTCCAGCATTTTAAAATCTTTGCTTGTTTGCCCTTGCTTTTTTTTTTTTAATGCTTTGCTTACAGTAACAAAGGTCGGCTTCCCAATTCCCCTGCTTGATGTGGCTTGTGTCATTTCAGCCTTATTAGGAATCCACAATCCAAGGTCTCTCTCCTCCTTCTCCTTCTCCTAAGCAACAAAATCAGGTAAAAGCCACAATTCCCTTCTGCCCCCAGCCCCTTAAAAACAGTTTAGTGGAGTGGTTTTTTGCAAGGTCAGCTCAGATCCAGCTGTCCCTTGAGCATCCCCATGTCACATTGAGAAATAGTCATGTATATAATGATGTACGGATGGGAATTGCAGCCATTTATGACTTAACAAATAACTGCTGCTGGCTGACATAGAGATGGACTTTATCCTTCTCCCTATCTCCTTTTTTTTATAAGGAGCTCATGCCGCAGAAAAGAATCTCAGAAAAATTATTTACTGACTTTCTTCTGTGCTCTGGAAATGATGTTGCCAGGATCCAGGGAAGGGTACCAAGCCAAAGGATTCCTTGGTAACCCAGTGTTTGAAATCCTGAGAACTCCATTCGCTCACATTAAAGGCATTGCTTCTATGAACTGAGAATAATAACAAGAATCTATTCTTTATTAAAATTATATCTCTTCATTCACCCTGTGGGGGAAATTCACCTTGGGGGCTCAAGTATGAAGGCTCACATCTAATTCCCAGTCAGCCAGACTTATTCAGTAATGCATCATTGGACAGAGTCAGGAAGTGGTTTTCTTTAGGACACACACAACATAGAAAATGTATTTCATTCTTAGCTGTTCATCCTTTACCCAACCGCTTTCTGTCACTCCAGCAACTCACCATCTTCCATCCAACCACAGTCCTTGGAAACACTTACTCAACCCATATTTGTTTTTACTATATGTGTTAGCACCCTCCTTGTACCTTATCTGGAGTTGTTTTTCACTTTAGCATTTAGCTGTTAGGTTTCTCCTTAACTGGTTCTTACCAGTTTTGCAGACAGGCTGCATTCTTGCATACACGACACTGCACTTGCTGATAATGAGCCTAGCAGAAATTCCACATCGTTTCCAAAGAAGCCCAGGGTGGCAAACAGACAAATTATAAAATAGCTAAATGCAATGCTAGTAACAGATGCAGACTGGGAAAGATCTCTGCTCAAAATGCTTGTTAGAAGAGGAAGGCCTTCAGCAGGCATCAAAAAGACAGCAGAGATGTTGTTTAGTCGTTTAGTCATGTCCAACTCTTTGTGACCCCATGGACCAGAGCACGCCAGGCACTCCTGTCTTCCACTGCCTTCCGCAGTTTGGTCAAACTCATGTTAGTAGCTTCAATAACACTGTCCAACCATTTCGCCCTCTGTCATCCCCTTCTCCTTGTGTCCTCAATCTTTCCCAACATCAGGGTCTTTTCTAGGGAGTCTTCTCTTCTCATAAGGTGACCAAAGTATTGGAGCCTCAGCTTCAGGATCTGACAGCAGAGATGGTGCCTGCCTAATATTTAAGGATAGGGAACTCCAAAGGTGTGGCAACACTCAAGGCCAGATTCCTATATTGGGCAGAATGGACCTCCAGATAAGATGGTATTGGCAGGAGGTCCTCATCTGCAGAGCACAGTGATCAGTTAAGTATATAAGGGGTGAGACAATCTTTCAGGTAAGATACTTTTTGTCATGGTTAGCATTCTGTGTTTGCTGGAATGTAACTGAAACATAGGGATGCGGTTGGTGCTGTGGGTTAAACCACAGAGCCTAGGGCTTGCCGATCAGAAGGTCGGCGGTTCGAATCCCTACGACGGGGTGAGCTCCCGTTGCTCGGTCCCTGCTCCTGCCCACCTAGCAGTTCGAAAGCACGTCAAAGTGCAAGTATAGATCAATAGGTGCCGCTGCAGCAGGAAGGTAAACTGCATTTCCATGTGCTGCTCTGGTTCACCAGAAGCAGCTTAATCATGCTGGCCACATGACCCGGAAGTTGTACACCGGCTCCCTCGGCCAATAATGCGAGATGAGCGCCGTAACCCTAGAGTCGGTCACGACTGGACCTAATGGTCAGGGGTCCCTTTACCTTTACCTTTACCTTTAACTGAAACATGGTTGAAATAAATGAAATATATAATGCAATGAACTGAAAGCAACGCCACACTATACATATGTTTCAATGCCCTCCTTAGCTCCCTTCTTTGTGCCTGTGAGACTGTGATGCTATCCTAGTCAGGTGAAAAGATTCCAGCTTTGCTGCCTAAGATCTGTTTTATAATGCAAAATGATGGGGTTTCTCATAAGGAGCTTTTGGAATGGTGTCAAATTCCTAGCATCAAAGAATTAATGAGCCAAATTCACATCAGACTTTCTACATGGTGGCCTCCTTTCAACCTAAAATGATGCTCTGTGGAGAACAGAGCATGTGAATTCACTACAGAGCCCCACACATTTGAAAGTCAATCTCATCTTACAGCATGTAGGGAATAAATTAAAACCCGGGAGCTAACGACACTGGATATATTAGATCAGCAGTGGGGAAACTCAAGCTCGCCGGTCTAATTAGACTTGCCTTGTCTCTGAATTTGGAAGCAAGGCCTTGTCTATGAATTTGAAAATCATACCCATCTGTTAGTCACCTGATATCACGAGACACCAGGCGCAAGATCTGTTATTTCTGATTTAAGTACTAAGATTGGAGATAAGGGATCTCAGATGTTAGGGTTAAGTACCAAAGCACTAAGATCCAAGATAAAAGCAGGAAGGCATGAAAAAGGCACCAGGCATAAAAGAACCTCTTTCTGCTCTTTAAAAGGCAGAAGACAGAAGGCAAGAGGCTTATCTCTCATCTTACTGCTGTGATATTACAGCTGCCTTTCATCTTCAAAGACCAAGCAGGCGTTTGGCTTTGATCTTAGTGCTGTGGGACCACAGGGCTGAGGTGAGGGATAAGCCTCTGCTTGCTCCTGGCTTCAACTTTGAAATCATATGATGTCAGATGATTGACAGGCAGGTGACTCCACCCATCTGTCCAAAATGGCCCACAGATGGTAGGCCAGTTCAGGATCCAGCCCTCTGGCCATAAAAGTTCCAGCTCACCTGTTCTAGATGGAGAGCCTGTGTCTTAAGGCTTTAGCTGTTTCCAGAGGGATAACCGTGCCAGTCCCTTTGCGGCAAAACCAACAAAGGATGTTTTGCGGCACCTTTAGAGGCTATGAAATTTATTGTGGCGTAAGCTTTTGTTGACTGCTGTCATATAACCAGACGCTTTAGCTGCTTCTGAGGACTAGCATGTGCAGTCTCCCTTGCGGAAAATGGCACATTGCAAAGCCAGAACGGTACGCTCCATCCCTCTCACACTAAGGTGTGCATTTGCATTGTATACAAGTGTGCCTGCCTGTCTCAGATCTGATGCATCTCAGGAGGGAAGCTATAATATCCTAAAGATGTAGGACTATAATACTTGCATGCTCATAAATGTTAGCAATGAGGAAAAGCAAAGTGTGTGTATATTAGCGTAGGACTGGAACCTGTAATCCAATTTCTGGAAAGTTTTCATCTCCTGTAAAAGAGGCTTTTTTCTGCCTCATTTGCATTTGCAGGGTGGTTATAATTTCAGTAGGGACGTGGGTGGCGCTGTGGTCTAAACCACTGAGCCTAGGGCTTGCTGATCAGAAGGTCAGCGGTTCGAATCCCCGCAACGGGGTGAGCTCCCGTTGCTCGGTCCCAGCTCCTGCCAACCTAGCAGTTCAAAAGCACGTCAAAGTGCAAGTAGATAAATAGGTACCGCTCTAGAGGGAAGGTAAACGGCATTTCCGTGCGCTGCTCTGGTTCGCCAGAAGCGGCTTAGTCATGCTGGCCAGATGACCCGAAAGCTGTCTGCGGACAAACACTGGGTCCCTCGGCCAGTAAAGCGAGATGAGCGCAACAACCCCAGAGACGTTCGCGACTGGACTTAACTGTCAGGGGTCCTTTACCTTTTTTAAGGTGCTACTGGACAATTTTTTAAATTTTTTTATTTATTTCGACTGCGTCAGACCAACACGGCTACCTACCTGAATCTACGTACATACAAACATGCACATGCATGCACAAAATATCCAGGCCAACTCAAGCATCTGTCTTTCCACTCAGCAGACAGTAGAAAGCCATTACAGGGTTTCCACTTACTTTATAAGTGCTATAGTGGATGACATTTTCTCAAGTCTTCAAATAGCTTTGATGTTTATACGTTAATAAATCTGCAAATTAATGAAGTAAACAGCTTTTGTAGGTGTCAGTTGAACAAACAACCCATTAAGGCAATTTACAGCTGATGGCACGTCAAAGCCTAATTTCCCTGTATACACTTTTAGAGCCGCATGAAAAAATGCAGGCATCGTCATTTCAGTGCATTGGTTGCATTTGGGGGATAGCTGCATTTATTTGACACAATTGTGCACCCTATAACACAACACAGTTATGTGATTATGTTTAACTCCTGGCAGCAACATGCTTAGCAGCAGTTGGCAGAGAGCCAGTGTGGTGTAGTGGTTAAGAGCGGTAGACTCTAATCTGGGGGACCGGGTTTGAGTCTCCATTCCTCCACGTGCAGCTGCTGGGTGACCTTGGGCTAGTCACACTTCTGTGAAGTCTCTCAGCCCCACTCACCTCACAGAGTGTTTGTTGTGGGGGAGGAAGGGAAAGGAGAATGTGAGCCGCTTTGAGACTCCTTCGGGTAGTGATAAAGCGGGATATCAAATCCAAACTCTTCTTTTTCTTCTGCTTAGGATCTAGACTCAAATATTTGTTTTTAGGACGGCAGTGAACAAACTCAAAATTAACTGAAATCTCAAATTTTGCAATACAGATTTGGAACCTGAAATTAGAAATGTGACTCTTTGGGGAGCTAGCGGCATATTGAAGAAATGTCCTATCATAAAATGATAGAATTGTAGAGTTGGACGGGACCCAAAGGGTCATATAGTTCAACTCTCTGCAATGCAGGAATCACAACTGAAGCATCCATGACAGTGTTGTGATTTTTGTCTCAGCCGAGCGGCAACAGCTGCAGCGGTCTGACTTTTGCCTGTCTCACTGAACCGTGAGAAAGCTGTCTTATCACTTCCTACATGGAATGTTTATGTATTTCTGTACTGTTGTAATCTGAGCCTTTGAGCTCACACTCTCTTCTGGCTAGTCTTCAAGCTGAAAGGACGTTATTATGGCAGCTACGTCTTCAAGGGCTGGCAGCAGAGAATCTCTCTGCACTATTACTACAATAAATTAGTTTAGCCTTATTTATGGCTTGTGTGTGTTGTTCAATCTGGGAACAATCACATATGACTGCACCACTGGACTCTCAATAGCCGGGGATGTGCGCACACGGCTTTGCTCTGGCTTTGGGGCAGTCTCACAACCTGCCCCAGGCAGGGTAAATGCTAACAGACAGATGGCCACCCAAGCTCCCCTTAAAAACCTCCAATGAAGAGGAGTCCTGATTGGTTAAATGCATGGAATCAGTATAGTACAAATGCAATTCACGCAATACTGTATATAAACCATGGAATTTGCAGTGGTAGCCACCAACTAGGATGGCTTTGAAAGAGTGTTAGACAAATTCACGGAAGTCAGGGCTGTCAGTGGCTCCTAACCCAGCTGCCTTCTTTGTGGGCTTCCCACAGGCACCAGGTTCTCCACTGTGAGAACATGATGCTGGACTTGGTGAATTACTGGCCTGAAGCAGCTGGCTCTTCTTACATTCTTCAACATTACCTTACCCTGCTCCACCGATTACATGAATGAAGGGGGCACCATCAGGGATAGATCTACTTGTCAGTTTGCATTTCTTAGTGCAGAAAGTATTGATCTGATGTGTGGAGATCTTCCCTATTCTAATAAATTCAAGAGGGTTCTGGAAGCTTCTCTGTGTGAAAGAAACAAGCAGAAGGTTCCTGTTGTTTGGGTTATACTTTCAGAGAAGCTGAGTACAGCTGGCTTAAGCTGGTTCTCTTATCTCTTCTGTCAAAGTCAAGCTGACTATAATAAGAGGCCAGAAGGAGCCTGGGTCTCACTTTCTCTTTCTATCTCTCTTTCATTCTGGTGTGGTGTTCTGTATATAGTGTTAAGGTTTAGGCATTATAAGTTATTGTAAGTTAGTTAAGTCTGCTGCAACTGGATTTCTTATGGACTGTGCCAATCCTGAATGTATTGGATTTGTAACCATTATGCTCATTTGCCTTCAGTAGCAGTAAAGCTCTGCTGGATGAAATACAATTGCCTCCGGTCTATTTTTGGGAATAGTACGTGTTTAAGTTTTTACTCTGCTAACTATATGTTCAAGTTCTCCTCTGGATCAATATTGAATAGAATTCCACGACACTACTATCAACCAATGAAGCTTATGTCTCAGGGCCCCAGTCCCAAAGAGGTTGCTTAAAACGTTTGGGTCTATTAGACTCAATTTGAGTTGCATGACTCAAATTGATCATATTTGTTGTTGTATATATTTCAACAACCCCAAAGTTTAAGAGTCAGTAGCACAGATGTTGTAAAGGTGGAGTGTTGTGTTAAGTTGGTTGCTCTGCTGTGGCTAATATAAACCACCTCCCTTTTTAACAGAGGTAAAGATCCTAGGAGTAACAACGAGGTCATGAAAACACAAACTCGTAATATTCGTGGTGATCCATCATGGAAAACCCCCACGGAAAACAGAGGTTACCCAGACCTCGTTGCTGGTTATGAAGGGGCTTCCAAAAGCTGTGGGGGACCCAAAAATGTAGGTCTACCACTGAACACCATATGGCTACTGGGTAGCAGGGCTTCAGCACTGATTCCTCTTTTACACACACATAATGGGGATTCACACTAAATGCTATTGTGAATTATCGATGTTTACTTTCAAATACTAGCCCTATTCAGTTCTCTGACAGAATGCATGTGGCTAAATATAGGTTTCTGGATTTGGGGAGCCATCTAGGGGGGACCAGGGGGCCAAAGGTCTCCCAAAATTTTCAATGAGGGGGCCAGGCTCCTCAATATTCTGTGGCCTGTGGAGAGCCTTGCCGGGCCTCTCCACGGTTGTGGCAGGCTCTGTTGGGCCTCGGTGGGCCTACCAGCAGCTGCAGTGGGCCTCATAGCCTCCTCCCACACTGCATGACATCACACGTGCGCATCATACATGTGACTTCATGCGTGTGAGGAGGACTGCCTGCTGAGGGCCTGAAGGACCCTGCCCTTGCCTCTTTCCACCTGGCTTGGGGCAGAGCCTGACAGGACTGCAGCTGCTTTTAAATTGTTTTTAATTTTTATCTGTGCTGTTTTAAATGAGACCATCTTGGCTGTGAGCCCCGGAAGACCTGTACCCTGCTTTGCTGGCCTTTTCCCATCTGGCCTGGGAGAGTGGAGCGCCGACTGACTCCAGCGACAAAAGCTGAAGCTGTTGAACAGATTCTTGGGCTGGAGTATTGTTTACGGGGCGCTGAGAGAGCTTTTGCTGTTATTGATATGATTGTTGTATCTTCAGTTTTAGATCTTATGATTTATGTGGAAATGGTTTCCATTTGGTTGTGTACTTTTTGATGTGTTTTATTTACTGTTTATGACTTCTGTTATCTTTGTAATTATGTAAATCTTGTCATGTTGTAAGCCGCCTGGAGCATAGTGTCAGATTCTCTTATCGGTTGTTCAATAGTAAGACCAAGCCATCTTATCTTTAAGTCTCTTTATTTTGTGCAAAGCTATTTACAGTGCAGAGTTCAGTTTATCATGTCTGCTCAGTCACTAGCAGAATCCGGAAGTGCCTCCCTTCTGTTTTGGCGCCAACACCAAAGCCTTGGCATCCGGAATTGCAGCCTTCTCCTCCTACGTGAGATAGGCACCGGAACTGACGCCTCCCCCTCCGAGTGAGTCTGCTGGGTGGTGCCAGGTCTCTCAGCAACTCCCTGGACACCTGGCACTCCCTGGCTCTTAGCCACTAACTGCTCCTCCCCCGAAGTGGGGCTGCCAGATTAACTCGAAGATGAATCTGTCGTTAACACAGGCTGTGGGTCCCTGTATGCACTCAGAGCTGGACTGGCAGGGGTGGGCAGATCCCTGACACATAGTTTCAACTATGGAAAAGGCAGCATACAAATAAAATGATGATGATGATGATGATGGCGTCATGCACAACTTGGTGGCTGCGCCAAGCACATTCAGATTTGGACACCGCTTCCCTCTCTCGTGCCTCTCCCTCCCAGGCGCCCTGTCTCTCGTCACAGATTCCTTGATCCCCTCTTCCCTACATGAGTTTCCTTCAGCCAAAGGAAACTCACAGCAGATATGTCATGCTGCAGGCTCATCGTTCTGCAGGTTCACCCTTCTCTCCCTTGTCAGTTACAAAGTTCACCCACTTTCTGTGAGTCTAGTGGAGCCTTGTGATAAAATATTGGCTTCATAATAATCCCTGAGCTTTTGGAAGAAAAAACCCCACCATACTATACCAGCTTCAGGCTAAAAGAAAGATAATGACAGCCACCTATCTGCAAATGCTAAGTTCACGACCTGATGTTCCGCTGATTGCAATGGAACATTCATTATAACTTCAGTACAGGCACATTTGGACACAAGGAAGCGAGCAGCGACTTCAGAAGGTAGCTAAAGAGGAATTTCAAAGGTGGGAAAAAGCAACAAGCCTCTTCTGAATCTCCCGCAGCATTGCCACAGCCCACGCACCAAACAAACAAATGCAGTAATCATGGGGAAATGATACCACTATTATCCGTGGAGAAAGCTAGGCTGGAAAGCTCACACAGTGTTGGCAGAAAGGAAGTAAACAAACAAACAAACAAACAAACAAACAATGAAAATGTAACGGGGAACGTGTGTGTGTGTGTGTGTGTGTGTGTGTGTGTGTGTGAAAGACAGAGAGAAGAAAGAGAGCAGACAAGCCCTAATCAACAGGCTCTCATTAAAACCAATAAAGTAAAATGCTGCCTTGCTGGCCCTTAACATCTGCTGGCAAGAACAGAAACATTAAAAACCAGATTTTTCTGAAGTGTTTACTTTGGGTCTAATAGCTATTTTCCAAATCTGATGGTTGGTTGTTGCTGTTGTTTTTTTTGGAATGTCTCTTGAAATAGGTGGCCTGCCAGAAATTAACTGTGGTTATTTATCATTGTCATATGGATTTCCTTTCATCAAGGAAATAGCTATAGAAGCTTCCCCAGAATACATCCCAAAACTTCCCCTATAGGCCAGTGGCGTAGCATGAGTTGCCAGAGTCCGGGGCTACGTGGAGGGGATGGGAGGAGGAGAGGGAAAGGGATGGAGTATCCATGTGCATTCAACAGCATCTGCGTCACCCCGGAGATTTCATCTGCAGAGATAAGAAAAGTCATTCTATTGTCTGGAGAGGTCCCTTCTTGGTTCGCACAGAGAAGCCATTTTCAACGGAGCCCAGCAACAGAAGCACAGTTGTATTGAGGCAGCACGTGTTGAAATTTTGCGCCCCTAACAATTTTGCACCTGGGCAATGGCCTCTGCTATGGGTATAAGAACATATGAAGAGCCTGCTGGATCAGGCCAAAGCCCAATCTAGTCCAGCATCCTATTCACACTGTGGCCTACCAAGACGCCTATGGGATGCCCACAAGCAACCCCTGATTCTGATTCCCAGAAACTCCAAGATGGTTTCCAGTACCGGAGGTAGTACACAGCCATCATGAGTAGCCATTGATAGCCTTAGCTGAATCTCTTTTTAAGTTGTCCAAGTTGGTAGTGGTATCTCTACATACTTTGGTAGTGGATAGGTAAAGGTAAAGGGACCTCTGACCATTAGGTCCAGTTGCGGACGACTCTGGGGTTGCGGCGCTCATCTTGCATTATTGGCCGAGGGAGCCGGCGTACAGCTTCCAGGTCATGTGGCCAGCATAACTAAGCCACTTCTGGCGAACCAGAGCAGCACACGGAAATACCGTTTTTGGTAGTGGATACCATTGCTTAATTAGGCACTGTGGGGAAAACACTTCCTTTTGTCTCTCCTGAAACTAGTCTAGTATTATGAGAGAGGGGAGAAAACATCTCTCCAGTTTCTCCACAACATGCTTCACTTTATATATGCACCCCTCCTCTGCTTTTCCTTGTACCAAATAGCCTTCCCTGCCCACTCCAATTCCAACCTTCTCTCATAGTGGTGGGGCTCCAGCCTTTTGATCATTCTGGTTGACCGTCAGATTTCTACCCAATCTGGTTGTCCGGGTTTTAGTGCTATTGAGATTACAGGGCAGAGAGATTTGAACTCAGGGCACCTGAGTCCAAGGCTCTCTCCGCCCCAACACATTGGCTACATTTTATGTCGCTTGAAGAGTGTCAAACAGCAAGAAGCAACTGGCTCACTTGAACAATATTTGTATCCATCATCGTATCTTAGAATGCACTTTGCTCATATATTTGCATTAATCATTTCAAGGTTGATTAATTCAACTTCCACTAGCCTGAGGGTGGAGAAACACACCACCCTGCTATAAATGAATACCAAAATTAAATATCCTCCACTATAGAACAATAGCCTGAACTATCCCGGGCTATTGAGTTAGCAGATTAAAGTCTATCCAGTTAATGCATTATTGAAGTACCAAATATTAGACTTCCCGTTGACTTGTTTCTGAGAAAGCTGACAATCCTATTGCATTTGCATAGCTTGCTAATGAAATGAGAATCTCCCAAAATATTTCCGTGGCTTGTTGTCAGGAGACAGCAGAGCCCCCCTGCTTCTCCAGCGTTGAGCCAATATCGGGAACAGCCAGCTATTTTGGAGAGTGACTCCAGCAGTACGTCCGAAGGGAGCTCCGAGGAAGAGGAAGCGGTGGAAGGGCTTTTGACAGGCTCTCAGAGCCTAGCTCCGCAAGGGGGAAGGAAAAGAAGGAACACCAGCTGCTTCCACTTCCCGAGATGCTTCTTTAGAAAATGGCGGGAAACCCCCACATCTGGCAGTTACAGCAACTGCTAGCCATGGAGTTAGACGTATTTACTATGTGCTTAGAGTTGTAAACCAATTAGTAGCAATAAAGCTTTTATGGCTCAATCACTCGGACTCTCTTTGAATGCCTGGCAGAAGAGCATCCCAGAGGAGTGTGACACTTGTTAAAAGAAAAAGACCTTGTTCACATTCTCCCATGAACTGGAGCTCTTGTGGTCCTCTGCTGCGCAATTGCAGTCCTCTTTGGAGCAATGGAATGGGCGGAAGTGGAGGCACCTGGATCTCAGACAGTGCACTGTTCAAACAATGGCCACTTCACCACAGGAGTGCAGGAAGCTGCTTTGTGCCAGGTCCATTTATCTGTCCTCTGCTGGCTCAGTATTTGCCCACCCATATGAACTGTTAGCATCAGAAATGCACATGCTCTTAATCAGAATGCTTACTCTTAAGTTCAGAAGCTTTCGCCTGCTAATAAATGCACATGTTCCTTAAACAAATGACTCATGTAAAAAGGGATAGATTTGTGGATGAGTTTGTGCAAGCTATGTGAAAGTCAAGTGTCATAGAAAAATTAATTACAAACTCCTTGAATATAATGACTGGTCTATTTTTTCATAAGTCTTAAGGATAATAATAGCCCACGATGAACAAAGGTACAAGATAAACAACATTGTTTATGCTGTAACTGGGAGAACATGTAAAGAAACCAAAATGAAATCAGCGGGGTCCCCCCCCCAGACCTTTGGATTTAATTTTACGTCATATACCAGCCTTTGCCAACTTGGTGCCTTCCAAATGTTTTGGGTTACAGCTCCCACTAGCCCCAGGCAACAGATTGACAACCAGAGTATGGGCAACTTCCATCCATCTCTTCGTTCATTCATCATCTTATTTCATAGAATTATAGAATTGCATATTATAATTATATAATATAATTATAGAATAGAATAGAATAGAATAGAATAGAATAGAATAGAATTGCATATTATAATTATAGAATTTGAATTATGGTGCTGGAGGAGACTCTTGAGAGTCCCATGGACTGCAAGAAGATCAAACCTATCCATTCTTAAATAAATCAGCCCTGAGTTCTCATTAGAAGGACAGATCCTGAAGTTGAGGCTCCAGTACTTTGGCCACCTCATGAGAAGAGAAGACTCCATAGAAAAGACCCTGATGTTGGGAAAGATGGAGGGCACTAGGAGAAGGGGACGACAGTGGACGAGATGGTTGGACAGTGTTCTCGAAGCTACTAACATGAGTTTGGCCAAACTGCGAGAGGCAGTGAAGGATAGGCGTGCCTGGCGTGCTCTGGTCCATGGGGTCACGAAGAGTCGGACATGACTGAATGACTGAACAACAACAACATAGAATTGCAGAGTTGGAAGGGACCCTGAGGATCATTGAGTCCAACCCCCTGCAGTGTAGGACCACGCAGCTGCCCCATCCAGGAATCAAACTTGCAACCTTGGCATTATCAGCACCATGCTTTAACCAGCTGAGCTATTTGTATGTCTCTTTCCCCCAATGGTGCTCAAAGTGGCCCACTACATAGTAACCCTAAGAATTAAACAAAACAAAACATTAAGGACAATGGAAAATAATCATAATGCCAAGAAAGAAAGAAAATAGGCCCATACGAAAACAACACAGATAAGCTAACCTAATTCGACAGCTTAAAACCAGAGAGAGAATAATACCTAACGAGGAAATAGAATGATAGCATACAAAAAATACAAATGGTATCTCTGTTCTGAAAGGGCATTTCACAGAAGTGCCCTACAATGAACTTCCATACACTGAATGGTAGCCTTAAGGTAAAAAATAAAAAGGTAAAGAACCCCTGGAAGGTTAAGTCCAGTCAAAGGCGACTATGGGGTTGCGGCGTTCATCTCACTTCAGGCTGAGGGAGCTGGCGTTTGTCCACAGACAGCTTTCCAGGTCATGTGGTCAGCATGACTAAACCGTGATGGAAACCAGAGTGCACGGAAATGCCATTTACCTTCCCGCCGCAGCGGTACCTATTTATCTACTTGCACTGGTGTGCTTTCGAACTGCTAGGTTGGCAGGATCTAGGACAGAGCAACGGGAGCTCACCCTGTCACGGGGATTCCAACCGCTGACTTTCTGATTGGCAAGCCCAAGAGGGTCAGTGGTTTAGACCATAGCGACACCCACGTCCCTTCATGGTAGCCTTATTTCCCAGCTCTCCCTTGGGTCTCCTCTCTCAACCACCTCCCCATCTCTCAACTGCAGGCATCTGATTGGTCCCTGTGAGGACATGGTGCTGGAGTAAGATGGGCCATTGGCCTTATTTGGCAAGCTCTTCTCACGTTCTTATGGACTACTAGCTTACCCGGCCGCACTCTGCTGCGGCTGAATTTGTGAAATTGAAGAAGTTCCCCTGTTCACCTTCCATCTGCCCCTTCTCTGTCCCCACCCCCATTTTCAATTACTATTACCCCTTGTCTATTACCGGTTTGTGAGCTTGCAAATGGCTGACGGAGCTCTGGCAGGGGGAAGGTTTTGTAGCTGCAGTACCAGTATAGCCGTTGCTAGAGGGCGAGGTTTTGCTGGTGACGTCTAATAGGTGTGACAATTTTTGTGCTTTTGTAGCTGTAGTACCAGTATAGCCGTCGCTAGAGGGCGATGTTTTGCTGATGACGTGTAATAGGGGAGCCAATTTTTTTCCGTTTTTCCTTTATTTTAGGCATGACAGGTGTGGTTTTTCTGAATTTTTATTATGCCAGATTCTTTTGCCATGGTAATGGAACGCTGTGTCCTAATTTGATGCGATTTGGTCCAGCGGTTACGCAGCAAGAGTGTTTCAGATAAACACGCAATGGGAACATATATATATATATATATATATATATATATATATATATATATATATGTGTGTGTGTGTGTGTGTGTGTGTGTGTGTGTGTGTGTGAATGGTGAATGCAATGCCTCACCTGACAGCAGAAGCCAATATATTGGAGGTAGGAGCAAGAGTCAGCTGTGATGTAGATGGGACACTCAGGGTCAGCGCCTCAAGGAGAGCCAAGAACAAGCAGCTGTGAAAAAAACAAATGCCCAGGGATCTGAGAGAGAGGAGTACTCAGAACGTGCAGGATAACCAAGAACAAAGCATGATGGGAATTTGCTTTTTGAGGTGAGCACTGAGGTGGAAAGCAAAGGAACTTTTTGCTGATGTCTGAGAGCTGCTGTCAATCAAGTTGATCCAAATCTCTTTCCTGAATAAATGCATGCTTAATTTTGAGAGAGAACGCGAAGGCAAGCCTCCCAGAAGAGACCCTTCTTTGCTGTGACTTTTTAACAGCCTGCCAAAGGCTTAATCACAGCCATGTGCTCTGGTACATATTTCTGGCGGAACAAGGTGAGGCAGTCATTCTCAAAGGGAAACGTGATATCAAGCCTGGGAAGTTGAGAGATTAGAATGAATGTTTGTGTACACAGGAGCATGGGTGGAGGGAGGAATTCTGTTTAGTTCAGATTTAAAGGTTAACTTACCCAGTGTTATTTTTCTAGAAAAAGAGGTGCCATAACTTACCATGTTCTCATAATGGCAATGGCGCACATTTGAGAGGTGCTGGAACTGAGTTCTGGAGAGTTCCGGCTGAAACCCACCTAATTTGCACTTCCTGAAAAATAATGCGACCCAAAATAGTCATTTTCAAAAAAATCCGCACATCTCTGAATTTTGCAATGCAGTTGTTTTCCAGCTAAGCAATGAGTACAAAAACGCACCAAGTGAGTGGAAATTGTTTGCAAGAATGTATGCATTTGGCAAAACTGCATGCAAAAACATGTTTATTAGAAGAAATTTGCACTGAGGTGCTGATGAATTTTCATGAGGCCTTTTTTTTTAAAAAAAAATATCTCGAATTCCTGTGGAAATCTGGAGGACTGAATTTAATATAGGAAAACGAGGAACTGCGAGAACTGAAATGGGCAGACCCACCCACTCCTACTCCCTTGCGTATTGTTTGATTATTGTTTTGGGACAAAGAAATAAAATCTGACTTTAGTAAAGCACTAGATGAAATGCTTTGATTAGAAGTGTTTGTGAAACATTAGCTCTGGGCTACTCAAACCTCTTTTGAAGTGTTTGCTCAGTCTCTTAGCTTGCTGCACATAGGTACACAAGCCATGTGAATCAGGCTGTGGAGAAGTGAAAAAAATTGTGTTTGTGTGTGTTATGTACTGAGCTGAATAGGATCCAGAATGCAGCAGTCTGATTGGTCCTAGAACTTTTACTTATTCCCCACCAGTGTAAGGGTTGCCTCAAAGCTATCATTTGATCTAAAAGTTCAGGACACCTGCTTTCAATTTTGCAGCTTTTAAACGGATCTAAAAAAAGCACCAACTAAAAAAAATGATTCATCCTATACATTAAATTTATAGGTGAATGAAGGTGCCTCAAGCTATCGTCATTTCCCTTTTTTTTTTGAAGTTGCGTTTAGGTTCTCGGCGAAAATGGCTTGCATGAGCCAACTGCAATCTTATCTAAGTTGGCATGCTGTAAATATCGAAATAATGTTTGTTTCAAAGGAATTTATGTAGTGTCAAAGCATAATAGAAAAAAAAAACATTCTTCATGACGCCGGAGCAAATCTTAGCCTCACTTATCATCATTGCTGTCAGAGGGCAGATTCTCCCCCTCCCCAACACATTTAAACACAGCTTATGCACATTTAAAGCACATTGCTTCCCCCCTAGAATCCTGGGAACTGTAGTTTGTGAAGGGTGCTGGTAGTTGTAGCTGTATGATAGGAAACAGCAGTTCCCAGGGCTCGGGGTGTGTGTGTCATGGGTGTTGGATGTGCTCTAAATGAATCTGCCCAGAGGTGCCATAGAAAATCCAGCAGAGGTAGGATATGGCGATGAATATGTGATTCCATCCGTGGAAGAACTGAATCACGGTACACAAAAATGCACCAGAACCCTCCATTGTTGAATTCTCATTCTAGATGCAGTAGACCTCACTGGACATACACAAATTCATTTTGCTTCCATATGCTGTGATGGTGATGATGGTGATAATAATTTTATTATATATACCCCATCCATCTGGCTGGGTTTCTCCAGCCACTCTGGCCTGCTTACAGATGTCATTGCAACATGTATGTGTATACACCCTTGGCACCAACGAGGTAAGGTGAAAACCCCACTCTTTGCCCCATAAAAAGTGAGTGAAAATTGGTATGACAGGAGAGGAGAATGTGTTGATTCCTGCACTGCAAGGAGTTGGACCAGATGACCTTTTTGTGGGAATGTTTGGAATGTGGATGAGGATATATTGCTTAAGTTATCCTTATCCTAACTTGTGTTTACAAGTTCCAACTAAGTCAGCAGAGTTACATTCCCCTTTTAAAATTACACAGCAGAAGGTTGCTCAGGTTTGTTTAAACCTCTGTAAAATAGTTTCCTGGTATTACCCTTTATCCCTCTTCAAAATAAGACACTACACAAGTCTTCTATAAAAGTATGTAAAAACGTTTACTCACAGACATCAAATGGTCACAATAAGATCCCAGATGAAGGCAGACTTAAGCTTAGAAAATATATGTACATGTGGAGACTCTCCATGTGGGAGAAGGCTCCATTTGGGCCCTCTTGGCTGGAAGCCAAGAGCCCATCTCTGCTCTAAGATGTCGCTTGCTTGAAGTCCCGATCCAAGAGAGGGGAAATGGCCACTGACCTGTGGTTTTGTCCTAACCTATCCCAGGTGAAGCCACTCCCTCTTTCAGTTACTTAGAGGAAGTTGTCTCAGCCCAGGTAAACAGGAAGTTATGGCTAGAGGACTGAGACACCTTCATGTCCACTCTAGCAATGTTATATTTGACTGCTCTGTGTGTTTACATCCCACACTTTTGGGTCCCTTCCAACTTTGCACTTCTATGTTTCTATGTATCTGCTGAGTGCAGAAAATTACGCAGCTCACCGTATGAGACCAATGAGTGGGCAGGTCTAAACACTCTCGGTTTGGAAGTAGCCTTACACTTCAGTCCTGACTACTTGGGTTGTCCGACAGCTCATCAGACTACAGCTGATACTGGTGCTGGAAACTACATTTCCCAGAAGGCAATAGGATAAGACACCTGGATGCAGCACCATCAGGATGCAGGCTCCAGCGTTGTGAGTTGGGAGGGAACTCTCCGAAAACAGAACTTTTCCTTCTTATTCTGAAGGTTCTCTGACAAAGTTTGGAATTACTGAGCCGATTCTGAACCCAGCAGAGGAGTGTTCAGCCATCACTAAGTGGCTTGGTGTGCAATGTCTAAGTCAGCCGTATCCAAACTGGGATCAGCATCCTGCCTTCTATCCATTTCAAGCTTCGATTTCTTTGTACTTATACATTATGTAAAAAGAGATTTGTGTGTGATGCAAAAGAAAGAGGGTGGGGGGAGTAAGTTTGAAAGTAAGACACCCCGCCACGAGCAGAAATGTCAAGAAGCTCGGGTGAAATCGGGATGACCTCCATTTTTATGCTGCCAACGGCACAGCATCAATCGAAAGTGAGGAGTCAAAAGGTTCAATGGAGATTTTGTGGAGCAAGATGAGATGCACCTTTCTTCACACTCTGGGTGCCTGTTTGAAGCTCCTTGTGCAATTCGTTTTGGTGGCCACGGAAGGCCTGACTTTGACACTTCAGCGATATTGTGTGCCTGAATTGTAAAGGGTGTAACTTTATGCAGGTTAAAAACAACAACCACTTCCCCTTAACGCCAATGGGTTTGGCTAACTCTTCTGGTGTTAAACGGTTACTTGTTTACTTATTTTAATAAATGCAGCAGAATAAGCAAGAGAGCCAGAGTGGTGTAATGGTTAGAGTGTTGAAATATGACCCGGGAGATCAGGGTTCGAATCCCCACCTGGCCATAAAGCTCACTAGCTGACCTTGGGCCACTTGCTGTTTCTCAGGCTATTTTTACCTCACAGAGTTGTTGCGAAGACAAAATGGGGGAAGCAGGGAACCATGTCCACCAGCTCGAGCTCATTGGAGGAAGAGGAGGTATATAAATGTAATAATCAAACAAAACACACAATGGGCTGAGCTGTAAACAGATCTCAGAAATAATTTTGGGAGAGCAGCAGTTGGAGTTATGAACAGAAGTGCCCTACGCTAAGGCATCTAGCCCAGATTTCCACACCAGATATGGTTGGACTCCAACTCCCATTAGTTCCACCTAGCACAGTCAATAGTCAGGGATAATGGGAGTCAATAGTCAGGGATAATGGGGTGCTGGCCTTTAAAGCCCTAAATGGCTTCGGTCCAGTATACCTGAAGGAGCGTCTCCACCCCCATCATTCTGCCCGGACACTGAGGTCCAGTGCAGAGGGCCTTCTGGTGGTTCCCTCACTACGAGAAGCCAAGTTACAGGGAACCAGGCAGAGGGCCTTCTTGGTAGTGGCACCCGCCCTGTGGAACGCCATCCCATCAGAGGTCAAAGAGAACAACAACGACCTTTAGAAGACATCTGAAGGCAGCCCTGTTTAGGGAGGCTTTTAATGTTTAATAGATTATTGGAATTTAATGTTCTGTTGGAAGCCGCCCAGAGTGGCTGGGGAAGCCCAGCCAGATGGGCGGGGTATAAATAATAAATTATTATTATTATTATTTAGTGTTGGAGCAGAGGAGGCTGGTCCATTCAGGTGAAAGGCCTCAACAATCTGTGCCTGATCTTAGTCAGGTCCCACCTACTTTTTTTTACCTACAACCAATCAGTGGGTGGCTCTGCTTGTCATCATTCTGCCTCCACCTGCCTTCTTCCCAATGAGTCCCACTAGGCACCAGCTAACATTGGTAGGGGTCTCTCCCAGGCCTGCCTGTAGATGCTGGGGATTGAACATGGGACTTCCTGCATGCAAAACCAGTGGTGGAAAGAAATGGCATAAATAAACACTTAATGAGCTGTTGCAGACAATCAAAAGAAGAAGTGGGATATAAATGCTTTAGACAGAAATAAAACCAGCGGGATTTTGAAGGAAGCCAAAGGAGATTCCCCATGGAGATGCTTCGCAGCTCCAACCTGGCTCCTTGGCATGGTTTTTGAGAATCAAACTTCAGGCAGGTTAGAGTTCAGTCTTCCTGCTTCTTGCCCTTGTCAAAGCAGGATGAAGAGAGGCTTGAATGACCTCTCTGTTCTTTCAAGCCAGGATGAATTTAGCCTATGGGCGAACTGCTTGAAGATTAATGATGCTTACAGCTTTGCCTCTTGCCCCGGGGCAGTTGGCGTTCAAAAAGGGCTTGCTCCCATAGGATGAGGAAGGATAGCTTCAAAGAATTGGAGAATTCTATCATGTTGGAAAGGACCAAATGCCATTGAGCAACTTGCTGAAGAGAGGGCATAAGGAGCGGCTAGATGCAGTTGGATTAATAGTCTATCAAGCCCAGCGTTGTCTACCTGGATTGCTAATGAATCTCAGGGGCTTTCTGGTGTGGTGTCCCTTGTGATCTTAGCCAGCAACAAATCAAGTTTTCAGCCATATACATAAAAGAGCCAGAGTAACTGTTACCTGTTTCTCCTAAAATAAGACGTAGCCATAAAATAAGCCGCAGCAGGATTTCTACGCATTTGTGAAATATGAGCCATACCCTAAAAATAAGCCATACCCAAAAATAAGACATAGTGACGCAGTGCCTCTCCCTTAAGATGGCCTGGATAGGCGTGGCTATGCAGCGTACCGATGCGGAGCGGTTAAAATAAGACATCTCCCGAAAATAAGCCATACTGTGTTTTTTTGAGGGAAAAAAAATATAAGACGGTGTCTTATTTTAGGAGAAACATGGGTAGTTCTCCTACTGCAGAACTGGGAATCCTTGTGTTGATGCAATGTTTACTTAGCACTGCATTGGCTACAAGCCAACACAACAAATCGTCAGCTATTATTATTCAGTGGTAGAGCATCTGCTTTGCATGCAGAAGATCACAGGTTCAATCCCTGGCATCTCCAGGTAAGGATGAGAAGGTCTCCTATCTGAAATCCTGGAGAGCCTCTGGCAGTCAATGCAGATCATGCTAAGCTGATGGACCATGGACCAGTGTAAGGCAGCTTCCTATTGTGCTAACTCACTGCCAAAAGATGTGATGAGGTGCAATACATTAGATGGCTTTAAAATGGGTGAGACAAATTGATAAGAACATAATAAGAACGTAAGAGCCAGCTGGATCAGGTCAATGACCCATGTAGCCCAACATCCTGTCCTCACAGTGGCTGGCCAGATGCCTGTGGAAAGCCTGGAAGCTGGACATCAACACAAGACTACTCTCCTCTCCTGCAGCTTTTCAGATGACCAGAGGACAGCCATTGTTGGCACCTGTCTGTCTTGGGAGACAATGGAGGAGTGCACCTTTGGGGGTGAAGTCAACAATTGGGTAGAATTCATTTGCATGGCAACTCTATGCTCAGAAGGCTCTGAATTACATTGTTGGGAACATCAGCAGCTGAGGGCTGCTGCCCTCACACCCTATTTGTGAGCTTTCTTCAGATGTCTGATTGGCTATTGTGGAAAACAAGATTGTTGACTACCTATCTAGGCCTCAGGGGTGTATAGGGCGTTAGGGAAGGGGTAGTTGTACCTCTGGTGGGGGGACATGTTGTGTTCCTTCTAGGGTAGTTTGTCCACCTTTGATCTCCACCCTGCACTCATCTCTCACCTGTGGCTCCTAGAAGCTGTCTGCATGCAACAGCAGCCACACCTTGGGAATGACTTCAACTGGCCGGCTAAATCAGGTGATGGTTGTCCATCGGTCTCAAACGCTCAGTAAGTTAGGGACATCCTCTGCGTGTGAAGACAGGGTCTGGTGGATCGAGTGAACAAGACCAGTAGTGGGTCCAACCATCAAGAAGGTGGTTTGTGCACATGCTGTAGAGGGAAGTGAGGGGCAGGTGAGGCTCATCAACCTGGGAAGGTACCCCATCTAGGAGAAGGAAAACTCTGGTCCTAAACCTTCACTGCCTTGTGCAACATCTTCAGGAGAAGAAAAGGCAAAGAAACAAAGCCTACAGAAATTGAGAGTGGAGGCCCTAAGAGGGCTGGATGATGCCTTGTATGCATCCTCCTGGCAACTCCTGGAGCCAAGCTGGTGCTCTGCTTTCCTTTGGACCACATCAGCGAAGCTGAGGGGTATGTGTGTCCTGTCATCTGAGCAGCCCAGGACCTCCATACACACTTACCAGGCTTGCGCCCTGAGGAGTTGACTTTGGTGCTGCTGATGCTGCAGTTTAACTGGAGGCACACTCCATTGTCTGTTGAGATGGACGGATACCACCAACCTAGGCCTCTGGCTTGATCCAGCAGGGAAGAAGAAGAAGAAGAGTTTGGATTTGATATCCCGCTTTATCACTACCCGAAGGAGTCTCAAAGCGGCTAACATTCTCCTTTCCCTTCCTCCCCCACAACAAACACTCTGTGAGGTGAGTGGGGCTGAGAGACTTCAGAGAAGTGTGACTAGCCCAAGGTCACCCAGCAGCTGCATGTGGAGGAGCAGAGATGCGAACCCGGTTCACCAGATTACGAGTCTACCGCTCTTAACCACTACACCACACTGGCTCCTACTGGCACCACACTGGCTCCTCTTAACCACTACACCACCACAGGGCTCTCCTTTGTGTTCCTAGCCGCATTTCTTTTAATCTGCACTGCGCTGCCTAATATAATTTCTCTTTGGTCATATGTTATGGAACGTCAGAAACTGGATATATTGAGATTTTACATGCGCACGCTTTAAAATTAAGGCGAGTGCTAGTTCTGAGTTTTGTAAGCTGCTCCCTATTGGGTTTTCACATTGCTCCAAAGGAAAAGGTTAAGCCAAAGTGGCCCTCGAGGGAGAAGCACTGCTTGTACTGCTTTAAGGCACTTTTCATTAGAAAGGCAAACGGGTGAACAAACACCTGAAGGCATGCTTGGAAATATTTTTAACAGAACACTTGACCTTCTGCCCTGGGTGTTTCAGGATGAAAACTTTGAGAGCAGCCGTAGTTAAGATCCAGTTTCCTTACTTTCAATGAAGTCAAGGAAAGTTTTTGAAAAAGTATTCCCTCTATGGTGAGAAACGCATAGAGACTTTTAAGGCTCTCCCTTAAAAAAACTTTATTTGGTGATAGCTGCCCCTTTATTACTAAAAAAAAGAGAGAGAGCAAAACTTTGAGGAAAAGAAGCTGAAATTAAAGAGGATTTTAGGAAACGTCATTTCTTTCAAATTCAGATTAGATGGATTATTAAGTCAGGAATTAGTTTACATCTTGGAATAGACAGCTTGGAGCCAGTCTACTGGAAGGATAATAATAATAATTAATAATAATAATAATAATAATAATAATAATAATAATAATAATAATAATTTATTATTTGTACCCTGCCCATCTGGCTGGGTCTCCCCAGCCACTCTGGGCGGCCTCCAACAGATATTAAAATACATTAAAATATCACAGGTTAAAAACTTCCCTAAACAGGACTGCCTTCAGGTATTTTCTGAATGTCAGATAGTTGTTTATCTCTTTGACCTCTGCTGGGAGGGCGTTCCACAGGGCGGGCGCCACTACCGAAAAGGCCCTCTGCCTGGTTCCCTGTAGCTTCGCTTCTCGCAGGGAGGGAACCGCCAGAAGGCCCTCGGCGCTGGATCTCAGTGTCCGGGCTGAACGGTGGGGGTGGAGACACTCCTTCAGGAATACAGGACCGAGGTCATTTAGGGCTTTAAAGGTCAGCACCAACACTTTGAATTGTGCTCGGCAACGTACTGGGAGCCAATGTAGATCTCTCAGGACCGGTGTTATGTGGTCCTGGCGGCCGCTCCCAGTCACCAGTCTAGCTGCCGCATTCTGGATTAATTGCAGTTTCTGGGTCACCTTCAAAGGTAGCCCCACGTAGAGCGCATTGCAGTAGTCCAAGCGGGAGATAACTAGAGCATGCACCACTCTGGTGAGACAGTCTGCGGGCAGGTAGGGTCTTAGCCTGCGCACCAGATGGAGCTGGTGGACAGCTGCCCTGGACACAGAATTGACCTGTGCCTCCATGGACAGCTGTGAGTCCAGAATGACTCCCAGGCTGCGCACCTGGTCCTTCAGGGGCACAGTTACCCCATTCAGGACCAGGGAGTCCCTCACACCCGCTCGCACCCTGTCCCCCCAAAACAGTACTTCTGTCTTGTCAGGATTCAACCTCAATCTGTTGAGGATGACCTTATCTGTAGTCCTTGCTGGGAATCATAAGTGGGGAGACTGTTGTTGCCCTCAAGTCCTACTTGCAGGATTCCCCAGAAGGCATCTGTTGGCCACTGTGAGAACAGGATGCTGGATTTGGTGGACCTCTGGCTTGATCCAGCTGGCTTTTCTTATGTTCTTAGGCTCCTATTCTGAGGCACGGTTTTCTGGGAGCAAGCCCCATTAAACAAAGCACAGTTTCCTTATTAATAAGCGTACATAGGACTACACTGTTAGCGACAGCAAGTTCATGATGGAACCTGCTTACCTGATCCTCTATCTACCCAGAAACATAGGAAGCAGTCTTATACCAAGTCAAGCCATTGGCCCATCTTAACTTGGTATGGTTTAAATTGACTGGAAGTAGCTCTCCAGGGTATCAGGCAGGAATATTTCTGAACCCCACCTGGAGGGGGCAGGAATTGAACCTGCAACCTCATGCAGAACATGCGCTTTAATGCTGAACTATGACCTTTCCCTTAGGAAAAGGGAATGTGCTGCACTTTGACTATTCTTATGCAGGGAGTTGGTACTTTCAATGTATGCAAAGCTCTGGAGTACTACAGGGTTTCCCAAACTTGGGTCTCTGGCTGTTGTTGGACTACAACTCCCATCATCCCTAGCTAGTAGGACCAGTGGTCAAGGGGCTGTCCTTGAAGCTGACTCAGAAACTCCAGCGGGTGCAGAATGCTGTGGCGAGACTCCTTACGGGGTCCTTGCCACGAGATCACATTCATCCAGTGCTTCACCAGCTGCACTGGCTCCCGGTGGAGTACAGGGTCAGTTCTAAGGTGCTGGTTTTGACCTTTAAAGCCCTATGCGGCCTAGGACCCTCGTATCTATGGGACCGCCTAGTATGCCCCACGGAGGACCTTAAGGTCCATACATTATAACACTTTGGAAGTCCCGAGCCCCAAGGAGTTTTGATTGGCCTCAGCCAGGGCCAGGGCCTTTTCAGCTCTGGTCCCGGCCTGGTGGAACGCCCTACCGCAGGAGATCAGGGCCCTGCGGGATTTGACATATTTATGCAGGGCCTGCAAGTCGGAGCTGTTCTGCCTGGCCGTTGGGCTGGACTCAGTCTACCCCCCCCCTCATATATATATATATATATTTAATGGAACCCCTTATATGGGATTTGTATATAAATTTTCCCTCAGCTCTTTTATCTGGCCCATGTAGGACCAGCATGGATAGTTGGCCTCGGTGAATATATGACGTTCTCTCCCCTTATGGCTTTGATCTATAGGCTACCACTAAAATGAGGCTGCATTTTAAGCTGCATTTTAAACTGTATTCTAACTTATATTTTAATCAACTTTTTTTTTTGTTTTAATGTTTTTACTGTATTTATATTCAGTGTTAGCCGCCCTGGGTTGGGTGGGGAGGGTGGGGTATAAATAAAAAATTATTATTATTATTATTATTATTTATTATTATAATGGGAGGTAAAGGTAAAGGTAAAGGTAAAGGGACACCTGACCATTAGGTCCAGTCGTGACCGACTCTGGGATTGCGGTGCTCATCTCGCATTATTGGCCGAGGGAGCCGGCGTACAGCTTCCGGGTCAAGTGGCCAGCATGACTAAGCCGCTTCTGGAGAACCAGAGCAGCGCACGGAAATGCCGTTTACCTTCCCACTGGAGCGGGTACCTATTGATCTACTTACACTTTGACATGCTTTCGAACTGCTAGGTTGGCAGGAGCTGGGACCGAGCAACTGGAGCTCACCCCATCACGGGGATTGGAACCGCCGACCTTCTGATCGGCAAGCCCTAGGCTCTGTGGTTTAACCCACAGCGCCACCCGCATCCCTTTATAATGGGAACTGTAGTCCAAAAACAGCTGAATACCCAAGTTTGGGAATCCATGTATCTGTCTGTGGATACATCATTCCTTGCTTGCTGATACATCTCTCTTGGGTATGGATGGTGTGATTTTGGCATAGGCAGTTGGGAATAGTATGTTATTAGAGAATAGATAGGGTAGGACGGGTTCTGTGAAGATCTACTTTCTGTTGTCTGTTTCAACCTTACACCCAATTTCATCTGGCAATTCCGAGATTTGGCATCATATTTATTAATTTTATACCACTCTCTCACTGCCTAACAGCTCTCAATAAATCTTCCTCCTCCCACCAGTCCTGTGTAAAATCTGGAGCTGCTCTCAATCGAGTTCTGGCACTGAAATGGTTGCGACTGTTAGGGGGTAAATAAAACCTTGTTATGCCTTGTACTCCCCCCCCCCTTTGCTTTTCTTTAAAATAAATAAAAAGAAAAACTGCAGCGGAAAAAGTTGCATCCTGTAAATTGATCAAAACCCTTGGTGATGCTTTCACCTTAGATACTGGGAAGCTGTAGAACAATAATTCGAGTAGGATTATCTGGCAGCACTACACTGAGCGAGATCAAATTAAAATTGATCCTGAGAGTTGCATGAACCTCTTCAGCAGAATAATTCAAGGTAATGCGGTTATGCCTCCAGAGCTGGAAGCCAGGAAAATATATACCCCAAATTCTCGGTGTTTCTGTATCCCTTGGATTTCTGCTATTTCCCCCAAAGCAACCAGCCAGGGCCAGTCCTGCCATGAGACACAACGAGGCAACTGCCTCAGGTGACCGATGCTGAGGAACAAGGAGAAGAGGAGGAGGAGGAGGAGGAGGAGGAGGAGGAGGAGTTTGGATTTGTTATCCCGCTTTATCACTACCCAAAGGAGTCTCAAAGCGGCTCACAATCTCTTTTCCCTTCCTCCCCCACAACAAACACTCTGTGAGGTGAGTGGGGCTGAGAGACTTCAAAGAAGTGTGACTAGCCCAAGGTCACTCAGCAGCTGCATGTGGAGGAGCAGAGACGCGAACCTGGTTCACCAGATTACGAATCTACTGCTCTTAACCACTACACCACACTGGTGTAGAGGACATAGGGGGCCATGACCTGTGCCCCCTAAGCTGGCCCATGCCCTCAGGCAGAATGGAAGGTACTGTTCTCTTGCCAGTGTTGAAGTAAGATGAAGTTGTCAGTCTGTACATGGAATGCTCTCTGGTCCACTCTGTTACCAGCCAATGTTTCTGCCCCAGTATCTAAACTCCAAGCAAGGCCAGGCATTCATTTATTAAGAAGCATGTTCATACTGCTTTATATTGTTACACACCACTCCAAATCTCTGTCAAGCGGTAGTAGTAGTAATAATACTAATATTATTAATAATAAATGTCATTATTTGTATACTGTCCATCTGATTGGGTTGCCCCAGCCACTCTAGGCAGCTTCCAGCATATATAAAACATATTCCAGGGGGTTGCAGGCATTCACTCAAGAGTTTGTGTTTCTGTTGGGAAATCAAGGCACAGCGGAGACTAGTGACTTTAAGAAAGATGGTTTATTCTACACGTATTTGCACTTAAAGCCTTCAGTGATAGCAGTGCAGAATATTACACCCCGAGTATGTTCCTTGTTGTTCTTCTCATAGCTTCAGCAAGCTGGGGTCCATAGCAGTAGCCAGTCATGACCCCTGGTTTCTCAGTGCAGCCTCCTCCAGCCTGTATAGAGGTCTGCCTACTTTCTTCTTCTTCTTCTTCTTCTTCTTCTTCTTCTTCTTCTTCTTCTTCTTCTTCTTCTTCTTCTTCTTCTCCCCCCCCAGAAGCCTTTGCAGAAAGCATCTCCTCCCCTTCCACTTACAGCACACCCCTGTCACCCTCCATCTCAGAAGCTTCCTACAGAAAGGACTTTTTCTCTTGTGACATCACACCCACTGTAATCCTAGCAGTCTCCTCCTTTCTTGTCTCATGCTGAATGTCTCGCCTTTCCTCAGGGTAACGACTCTGTCATCACCTGTCTTTGATGGCACCTCTCTAAGCCAAGCTCCCGAAGAAGCTGCCTTGTCTTCAAACCCCACATGTCAGCCTAGATAGCTAGCTGCTTAGAGCGTGGAGCTGATAATGCCCAGGTTGCAGGTTCAATCCCTGTATGGGACAGCTGCATATTCCTGCATTGCAGAGGGTTGGACTAGATGATCCTTAGGGTCCTTTCCAACTCTACAGACTTGTGATTCTATGATTTACTAATTGCAGAGATTATGGGGAGAACCTGGCACCCAGGAATTTTAGGCCCCCTAAAGACTCATAACAAATAACCAACGTGAAGTACAATGTAACATAATAAAATTACAGCACGATAAAGGCAATAAATCAATGTGAAATCATAAAACAGCGATGCATAAATAATACAGCATTCAATCTGACAGTAAAATTACTGGTCAGGAATTGCCTGTTTAAGCAAATTCACTTTAAGCATGCAGCGAAATGATAGTACAGTTTGCACATCCCTAATCTCGGAAAGAAGGCTGCTCCAGAAAGGAATATGTCATTACTGCTAAGGACCTCTTCCAAATGTCTACAGGATAGAACTCACTGATCTCAGTGAGTGGACAGATAGATATTTTAGGGCAAAATTATATGGGAAGCTAATGCGATGATTATGCATCATTTGTGCTAGCTATGGAGTGGTGTTGTTGAGAAGTGTTGGGATTTCAGGAGGCGGGATGGGAAAATTAAGTTTTCACTGTGGCCATAAGTACATAAGAAGAGCCTGCTGGATCAGGCCAGTGGCCCATCCAGTCCAGCATCCTGTTCTCGCAGTGGCCAACCAGATGCCTAGAGGAAGCATTCAAGCAAGAACCGGAGTGTAGCAGCAATCTCCCCTCCTTGAATTTCCAGCAACTGGTATTCAGAAGCGGGTCGTGCTGTGGTCTAAACCACTGAGCCTCTTGGGCTTGCCGATCAGAAGGTCGGCGGTTCGAATCCCCGTGACAGAGTGAGCTCCTATTGCTCTGTCCCAGCTCCTGCCAACCTAGCAGTTTGAAAGCATGCCAGTGTAAATAGATAAGTAGGTACCACCGTGGCGGGAAGGCAAACAGCGTTTCCATGCGCTCTGGTTTCAATCACAGTGTTTCAGAAGCAGTTTAGCCATGCTGGCCACATGATCCGGAAAGCTATCTGTGGACAAACGCTGGCTCCCTCGGCCTGAAAGTGAGATGAGTGCTGCAACCCCATAGTCGCCTTTGACAGGACTTAACCGTCCAGGGGCCCTTTACCTTTTACCTTTACCTATTCAGAAGCATACTGACTCTGACCATGGAGGTGGAATGTAGCCATCAGTTGGTCCTGATGGAAATCCCAACTAAATCTGCTATTTGTATTAGGAGGGATGTCTCCACTGCTGAAGCTCAAGCTCAGGTGCGTCAATTAAAATTGGGAGGAAGGAAAAGAGAAGCAAGGCAGAGACTCTGTGTCTGTTCGGCTTTCACCATTGATGGACCACAGCTTGACTGTTTTGAGAACTCCACTGGACTGTGATTCCAGAACTGAACCTAGGATTCAACCCTGTACCTCCTTGAGTTTTGGGAACCTGGCTTTATGGTTTGACTTTGAACCTTTCTCATTGTGTTGGACCTGAACTGGTATTTGATCTTTGGGCTTCGCCTCCTACACTTGGAATCTGCATTGCAAAACAAGGTCCAATGAATGGAACCTCTTTTGCAAGGCAAATTGCAGGTTTCATTGGCGGGGGAGACTGATCTGGATTTTACACCAGTGCTAGGGTCCCTGTCTGGACTGGGGACCATTGTGCCTGCATTTTTGGGGGTGGGGGGTGGGGTGGGAAAACTGAACTCCAGGGCAGAACAATGCAGTTAAAATCATGCAATAAAATAAGATGTAGTAGGGATTTGTCTGATGATTTTATGGTTTGATTATGTATGTATGTTTTGATTATGTATATATGTTTGATTTAATTCTCAATAAAGTCTTTTTAATAAAATAAAATAAAATAAAATAAAGAATGGAAGAATCTGTCAATTTCAGTTTCTTTTGGATTCTTGTTTTTCCCAGTATAAAGTTCAGTTCTCCACATTTCTGCATTGCTTTTAAAAAAAGAAGCTCTGATTAAAATCCATTAGCATATTAGTATGAATTGGTCAGAGAACTTCCATCGCAAAACTGGAGAAGTGAGGATTTTTAAGCATAGCTGCATTTGGGCGTGAGTATTGTTTTGGAAACAGCAAATCAGGTATGTTACAATACAAATAATAATAATAAAAATCTCTCCCAGTCCCTAGCCACTAATATTTAAGAATACTGTCGAGAAGATGAAGACCACAAACAAAAGGCTTTCCTCTGTCTATCTGTGCAGGAAAGACATTGTTCCCCAGCTCTATGGGATGCAACAAAGAAAGGTGAATTCTCAATGAACGCCTTGCTGTTGGCTTATTGCTGAAAATGGAATCCTCCCAGATGCCACCCCAGTGAGACTTATTCTTCGCAGACAAGCCAAATTTATTCATTTATTTATTTGAGATATGAGCAGCTTCTTTCTGAAAAAGTGTTGGTGGTGGTGACTGAGGGCCCTGCTTTTCACATCAAGGGAGGCATTCAGAACAGGACTACTGAATGGGATTTGTATGTGAAAGTCCTATTATAGCAACTCCCACAGGAATCTGCTTCCAAGTTTCCCAGTTGCTATTGATATGCTCTAGCAGTGCACTCGACTTGGTCAATTTAGATTGGGAGGATTTTAACATGCGAGGTGCTTTGAAGAAAAGGGGGGGGGGAACTAATCTATTGATGGGAAAAGCTTAGAAGGTTTTAACATCTTATTAGGAGGCTGGAAGTCCTCCCATCTCAATCCAGCATGGTACTTCCTTTGAAAGGAACCAGAGGGCAGTGCCAGTGTTAGGCACACATTATTTCTGATTGCGCCGCAAGCATGTTTAGCCTCGTGTTCCTTTAGGCACCTGTGTTAGGAAGGGAGAAAAGGAAAGGGAGAAAAGGCACTTGCCAAAAGTCACTGGGGTTCATTCTTCAGCAAATGCCAGTCTCTACTTGCCAAACCCCTCTCCCCCTAAAATTATAGGCACAGTGCGGGTATACGGCACACAAATAAAGCACAATGGAATGATGAATCTTACTGTGCGTTGACTTTTGTTTCGTTCACCCAGTCACTGCTCACACGCTGTTAGAGAAATGTTTGCAAGGATGAAGGCTAGAAAGAGGTGCACATTTTATTTTATTTTATTTTGGTAATGAAAGAAAGTGCAGGGGCGGAGTAAGGGCGGGGCGATGGGGGCGGTCCGCCCTGGGTTCCAGCCTCTAGGGAGCGACACTCTGGGCGCCCCCCCTGCGACCGGTGACTCCCAAAAACCTCGCTTGCCGCCACCGCGGCTGGCTTCGCTCGCTCGGCCGCTGCGCGCTTTTCTTCTCCCTTTCTTCTGTGCCCTGGTTGGGTAGAGCCGCGGGGGCGGGCCAGCGAGGGCCGTCGTCATGCCAGCCACAAGCGTGACGCCTCGCTGGCCTGCCCTTCGCCCCCACGGATCCAGCCAACCAGGACAAAGAGGGAAGGGAGAAGAAAAGCGAGCGGCGGCCGAGGAGCAGACTGCGCTCTGTAGCGCATGCATCGTGACGTCACGACGTATACGCTATGGAGTGACGTCCTGCCCCTGGAGGGTGCCGCTTGGCTTGCTGGCCCCGGCAGCCAAGCGGCTCAGTACACCACTGAGAAAGTGGATTTCTTAGGAAGCCAAAGTTTGGCTTCAGTACCACATGCAGTTTGGCGTGCCAAGTTCAAACAGATTCCTTCTCTCCCCCAATGCTTCCTATTTATTTTGCCATTATCTTGCTCCTGTAATCCTTCTCTCAGGAGCGCCATTGCCATGGGGCTGAGGGCTCTACAGCCTCCCAATGTCCGTGGGGATGGGGTTCAGCCCCCTCCCCCCAATCTTGAGAGGGTGGAGGAGGCCTGGCAGTAAGTCACCCCAGGCTGTGCGGTGTCTACCGGCACTGTGCAGTCTGGTGAGAAGTTTCCCCTGGCCACGGGGCATCTTCTGTTGCGGCATGGTCTGGTGGAATGTTGCCCTGGCCACGCTGAGTCATTTGGATTTGATATCCCACTTTATCACTACCCGAAGGAGTCTCAAAGCGGCTCACATTCTCCTTTCCCTTCCTCCCCCACAACAAACACTCTGTGAGGTGAGTGGGGCTGAGAGACTTCAAAGAAGTGTGACTAGCCCGAGGTCACCCAGCAGCTGCATGTGGAGGAGCGGGGAATCGAACCTGGTTCACCAGATTACGAGTCTACCACTCTTAACCACTACACCACACTGCATTTGATGCGGTTCAGCCTGGTGGGATGTTGCCCTGGGCCACGCAGCATCCGGAGAGGCAACATGGACCAGCATTGACTGCATGGACCTGGTTGGTGAATGTCACATTGGAAGGAGGCCTTCTCTGTGGCAGCCCCTAAGTTGTGGAACTCCTTCGCAACAGAGGTGCATCTGGCAACTTTATTACGCATCATATGCTGAAGATGAATCTCTTTGAGCCTTGAGAGAGATGTATTTTGGAGACACTTTAGTTGCAATTGTAATTTCCTAAGAACAGTTTCTAATTCTGTATTTTATGTAACCGTAACCTGCCCTGGTCACGACTGCGAAATAAAACTAATAATAATGGGTGGGGTACAAATAAAAAATTATTATTATTATTATTATTATTATTATTATTATTATGCAAGGCTTTCTACCTATTTTGTAACTTTTGATCACCTGTGCCACAATCTAGATTTAATGAACACCCATAACAGAGTGCTTTGTAAATTGATAGTAATAGCCTTTCATATACTAACCTTTTATGCTCTTCCACATCCGTTTAATGCTCCTAACCCTTCTTTTAGCTTCTTTTAGCTGCTTATAGTCCAGGGGTCCCCAGACTTACCTGGCTTCAGGCCAGTTCCTCCAGCGCTGATCTTGTGCGGTGGGCCGGAGGGCGGGGGAGCGCGCACCCATATGCGCGCACACTCACTTTTCCCGGTGCACTTCTGGCACAGCGCCAGAAATAGCTTGCGCACATGTGCAAGCGTCATTTCCGGCACACTCCGGGTCATTGTGGTGCCGGAAATAGCTTGTGCGCATGGGCACGGGTCTCCGCAGACTCGGAAGTGTGGCGGAAATGACACTTGCGCATGCACACAAGCTATTTCCGGCGCCGCGCCAACCCGGAGATGGGCAGCCGAGCCGCGCTGGTAAGAGCGGGTGTCGTCAGGCATTGTCGGGGGCCATATAATTGGCTCGCGCAGGCCGTATCCGGCCCGCGGACCTTAGTCTGGGGTCCCCTGTTATAGTCTTTTACATATACCATATATTCCGGCGTATAAGACGACTGGGAGTATAAGACAACCCCCAACCTTTCCAGTTAAAATATAGTGTTTGGGATATACTCGACGTATAAGAAATACGACCCGGCGTATAAGATGACCCACACCTTTTGAGAAGATTTTCCTGGGTTAAAAAGTAGTCTTATACGCAGGAATATACAGTACCTTCTGTTTTAATAATTTTAGCTTTCCAAAATGTTTTACAGATTTTAAATGATTGTACCCCACTCTACTTATGCTGGTCTATGACCGTAATAAAGATTTGATTGATTGATTGATTGAATAGATCAATTGAAGTTTTATTATTCTAGCCGTTTTCATTTGAGTCTTTTATTTCTAAAACTCTCTTACTGCCACGTTCTTATTGCGCTCTGCTACAGGAAAAGCCTGTAGCTTAGTGGTAGAAGAACTCAGCTCTCGGTCAGTGGAGGGATCTCAAAGGCACATGAAGGCACTCTGATTTGTACAGTCCAGACATAGCAGGGCTTTCCCACCCACACCGATTGCCTACTTGCCCACCTACCGGTAGCTGATGGAGCAGACTGCTGGACCAGTGTGGGCAATCATCATCATCTTTTTTGTATGCCACCTTTCCATAGTTGAAACTATGCTCAAGGCAGCTTACAACATGACAAGATTGACATAATTACTGTTGTGTATTAAGCAATAACATAGTCAAGACGTTTTAATATAGAGTATTGTGTTGTATTACAGACTTTATTTGAATGTACGAGTTACAGCGGGAACGGCAATCATTTGATGGTTCAGAGAGCAGGATTTGGATCCTCTGCCGGATTGGTTTCCGCGGGAGGGAATCCGTGCCATTGGTTCTCGCCAAAATGTATCTTCTCCCTTCTAGCCTGCTGTTATTATAAAAAAACCCCGGTTTTCTCCATTCCTATGGCTGTCTCTCCCCGGTTCCGAAATAAAGAGATGTTGTACCTGATTCTCGCCTCCAATTATTGATCCACACCGACGGAAGTCACGGAATACGGCCACACGACATAACAATTACAAACGTAACAGAAGTCATAAACAATAAATAAGACACATCAAAGAGTGCACAACCTAATGGAAACCATTTCCACATAAATCATAAGATCTAAAATTAAAGATACAACAATAGTATCAATAACAGCAACAGCTCTCTAAACAATACTCCAGCCCCAAAATCTATTCAACAGCCTCAGCTTTTGTAGCTGGAGTCAGTCGGCACTCCACTCTCCCAGACCAGATGGGAAAGGGCCAGTAAGGCAGGGTGCAGGTCTTCCAGGGCTCACAGCCAAGGATGGTCTCATTTAAAACAACACAGATAAAAAATAAAAACAATTTAAAAGCAGCTGCAGTCCTTGTGAAGCCTGTCAGGCCCCGCCCTAAGCCAGGTGGAAAGAGGCAAGGGCAGGGTCCTTCAGGCCCTCAGCAGGCAGTCTTCTTCAATGAAAGCACAGTTACAGGTAGGTAGCCGTGTTGGTCTGCCGCAGTCGAAACAAAATAAAAAAATTCCTTCCAGTAGCATCTTAGAGACCAACTATGTAGTTCTTGGTATGAGCTTTCATGTGCATGCACACTTCTTCAGATACGCACAAATAATAATAATAATAATAATAATAATAATAATAATAATAATTTATTTGTACCCCACCCATCTGGCTGAGTTTCCCCAGCCACTCTAGGCAGCTCTCAATCGAGTGTTAAAAACAATACAGCATTAACTTTTAAAAACTTCCCTAAACAGGGCTGCCTACAGATGTCTTTTAAAAATAGGATAGCTGCTTATTTCCTTGACCTCTGCTGGAAGGGCGTTCCACAGGGCGGGTGCCACTACCGAGAAGGCCCTCTGTCTGGTTCCCTGTAGCTTTGCTTCTTGCAATGAGGGAACCGCCAGAAGGCCCTCGGTGCTGGATCTCAGTGTCCGGGCTGAACGATGGGGGTGGAGAAAAAGAGCTCTTCTGGTCTGATCCAAGGCCCACCTAGTCCAGCAGCCTTCTCTCACAGTAGCCAATCAAAGATGCCTATAGGAAGCAAGACACGAGAGCAACAATTCTCATGTTCCCCAGCAAATGGCACCCAGAAGCATCCTACCTCTGATATTGGAGGGCAATACCTTCTGCATCACTCCCCAGTAGACAATATTGTAGGAGAAGGCAGATCTGCATTCTCACAAGGCAACTCTCAGATACCTCTTGTATGTATATCCTCTTAGCACCGTCAATCTCTGAGCCCATCGATTATTTTGTTTTTTTAAAAAGCAAGCTGAAAGAGCACCGTTGTTGCTTCGTTCCTCCCCGGCAGTCTGTGCGATGTCAGTAGCCTCCAGTAGATGGCGATGTGGGCCTCCGAGTGAGGCCTTTTCCGGGCCCCCCGTTGTCATTTGCCATGTTGTCCAATGCGCTTGATAGCCGCGGCAACATCTCTAAGCATCTCGGTAAATGACAGCTTTGAATGACAACGCTTTCTGCATTGCCAGTTTTTGCTCGCGATCGAGCCGTGAGGGGACAGATACCTGCCACTTCCATTTTAAACTCTGACAAAGAATTCGAAAGCAGGCCACGTTTCAGCGAATAAGTAAAAGGATTGCTTTCACGATAGCGAAGTGAATGAGAATAAATTCTGGGCTCTTCCCTCCCCCCCATCCCTGGCAGAGATGTGGTCTTCTGCTTTATTTATCGTAGCCCACCCTTCATCCGAGGCGTTTGCAATGCTCGGTAGCAGTGTGCATGCTTTTCACAGAAAATGTCACAGTATCTCCAGGTACAAATGAGAAACCATAGCTGCAATGCTAGGCTAGGTAGAACGTCTGTGTTAGGCAAACTTCCAGCGTTCCATTTAATTTATACAAAACTCCTGCGAGGTAGGGGACGCAGGTGGTGCTGTGGGTTAAACCACAGAGCCTAGGGCTTGCTGATCAGAAGGTTGGCAGTTCGAATCCCCGCGGTGGGGTGAGCTCCCGTTGCTTGGTCCCTGCTCCTGCCAACCTAGCAGTTCGAAAGCACGTCAAAGTGCAAGTAGATAAATAGGTACTGCTCCGGCGGGAAGGTAAATGGTGTTTCCGTGTGCTGCTCTGGTTCGCCAGAAGCGGCTTAGTCATGCTGGCCACATGACTCGGAAGCTGTACACCGGCTCCCTCAGCCAATAAAGCGAGATGAGCGCCACAACCCCAGAGTCGTCTGCAACTGGACCTAACAGTCAGGGGTCCCTTTACATTTTACCTGTGAGGTAGGTTAGGCTGTGGGTTTCAGAAACTAGCTCAGGAGAACCTATTGAGCATCATGACTAAGCAGCAATCTGAATCTAGCGCAGTCTGCCCACCATAGTGCAGGGGGTTGCAGCTTTCAGTCCTGGTGTAGCAGCACCTGGCTCTCAGTCTAATTTCAAAGCCCTCTTTGGGCAACCAGTTCAGATCTTTGGCAAGAGAGGCCCGTCCCTTTCTGGGCAGCCCACCAGGTGGAGAGGGAGAGATAGCTAGGGAGAGAGTGAGGGGATGTTAGAAAGCAAGAGAGAGAGAGAGACAAAGGGTGTTGGGGGGGGCAGAGGGAGAGACGTGGCGGCTGTCAGAAAGAGGAAAAGGAAGGGAGAAGAGAGAAGAGGTGGCAGAAAGTGAGAGGAAAGAAAAAGATGGCCAAACCCACCTTGGCATCTCTCCTTGTTCACGGCTGCACTCCACTCAGGTCAACTCACCCACTGGAATGTGGCCCTCAACAGATTATTCTCAAAGGAATGTGGCCCCTGGCAGAATAAAAGGTTCCCAAACTCATGCTGCAGTGAGTCTCTGTGAATATGTTTTTGTTTTTAACTATAGCACTTGAAATATTTATAAAGCTGCATCCAAAGCCTTTACTAACCATCCTTTCCTTTCCATGTAGAACTTTCCATATTGCTCTGATTATTCCTTCTGAGGTGGTTAAAATGTTCCCATTTCACACCCAATGACATTGCGAATATACAATTTACATGCCAGATCAATCAAGATCCAGATTGCAGATGTTAGTGGACTACAGGTTCCCTTCAGTCAGAGGCTTTGCTGGAGAAAGGGATTACACATGGTTTGCGTGACAATTGGAAAACACAGTAAAACTATTTCACGTTACATAAAAAATTCACAAGATGCCATCCCTCTTGTTATATATAGCTGGATGTGTTACTTTTTCAGCTCTTGCAAGCATTGCAATGCCATCAATTAAGATTTAAACCCTTTAACATTCTCCAGAGATGAACTGTACATAGTTGTGAAGCTATTATTAAGAAAACTAACAGTATATATTTTGCATTGCCCCTTCAAAGAGACATAATGGAAACAATTGCGAGATAAAGGCTATTATTGTCCCTTGAGAATTACCTCAGAGGTCTTCTCCCAACCAGCAGACACAACTGGACACTACCACCAGAGATGTGTATATGTGCCTCAAGGAGCACAATTACAGCAACAGTCTGCTTGACTTGCTGTCTTCATGTGTGGAAGTTATACAAAGACCCATGGTTCTCTATATTGATACTATCTGTTGTGGCTTACATTAGAAAAAATACACATTTCACATGTATTTTCTCTAATGTAAGCCATAACAGTTCCTATCAGTAGAGAGGACCTTGTATCTTGGCACTGGGTGTTATCTCCCGACCCAAATCTGTCTTTCACTTGGAAGCCAGCTCTCTTCATTAACTGTTATTCTTGAAGGCTAGTATCACTTGAAATTCAGGAAGACCAGTCAAGCATGTTGGTAGACTTAAGATTTCTTCCTGGCCTGTCAGGAGAGCAGTGAAGCTTACATTGGGAGCATCTCCCTTTTTAGCTCCTCTCTTTCTTTTTTTGGTGTTTAAGAAAGTCTTCATTTTTCCCTGTGAAATTCTTAACTCTTGTCACAATTCTCCATGTGAGCTCAGAAACTGTCCAATTCTGCAGAGCTGACTAGTCCTGACGGTTCCTGCCGTCTCCTTTCCTTTTGTTGAGCTCCTCAGGCTCTGTTGCAAATGAGCTCCACCCAAGCCAAACTTATGTTTGCTACACCTTTCTTCTTCCTAAAACAGAACCAACAGCATGCACACAACCAGTGCTCCCCCCCAAAAAATGTTTGGGGTACTCTCATTTTAGGGATGCGGGTGGCGCTGTGGTCTAAACCACAGAGCCTAGGGATTGCTGATCAGAAGGCGTTTCCGTGCGCTGCTCTGGTTCGCCAGAAGCGGCTTAGTCATGCTGCCCACATGACCCGGAAGCTGTCTGCAGACAAACGGCAGCTCCCTCAGCCTATAGAGCGAGATGAGCGCGCAACACCAGAGTCGTCCGCGACTGGACCTAAAGGTCAGGGGTAACTTTACCTTTACTCTCATTTTCCTACTCATATTGAAATACTGCCCCTCAACAAGGCCAAACTTAGATTCACAAAATGTTTAGGGGTATGCGTCCCCCTGCGTCCCCCCCAGAAAAAAAGAACTGCACACAACACATTTCGAGTTTTGTGTTAAGCCTGTTGCAGCACACACAGCAATGAGCCTGGTGGGAATAGCCCTACGGTGCTGTTATCCCTCCTTTGTCAAACTTGTATTAAGTGGCACGTAGAATCTGTACACTGAGGCCACATTCAGCTATCTTGTGTAGACTCAGGGCTGGCTCCAGATTCATTCAAAGGTAATATTTTTGGCATCCGTCAATCTCCAGCAGTGCTTTCTTCTTTTTTTTCTGGGGGTACTCAAGGGCACACAGTGTTGGCACTCTTTGGTATAGTAAGTGTGGCACTTACTATAACAACTTCATTATGAGTACCGGCACCATTTTTTTCTAGAAGAAAAGCACTGATCTCCGGAGACAATGCATAAGTTCATGCCATTGGAGAGTTACTATATTCTGAAGTCAGAATTCCTTCCAGTAGCACCTTAGAGACCAACTAAGTTTCTTCTTGGTATGAGCTTTCGTGTGCATGCACACTTCTTCAGATAAAAGCTCATACCAATAACAAACTAAGTTGGTCTCTAAGGTGCTACAGGAAGGAATTTTTTTATTTTTTATTTTGTTTTGACTATGGCAGACCAACACGGCTACCTACCTATATTCTGAAGAATGCCTACTATACAGTTGCCAAATCAGCACATGAACTCTGAATATATAAAGGGGTTCTGGGCATAGTGTTATTTGGCAAGCCCCATCCTGCTTCTTTCTCTCTCTCTCATATCTATCTATCTATCTATCTATCTATCTATCTATCTATCTATCTATCTATCTATCATCTATCATCTATCTATCTAAATGTATATCTATCTAACAATATATGGATATGAACACACAAAAAGTGCATGGTAATTTCAATTTATTCTAGCATATTCCAACTCAATACGTCTTTTGAAATGCATTTTGTATATACACAATAAGTTATACTTTAAAAAATGTTCCATAGACGTTTTTAAATTTTTCAATGTGTTTTCCTTTCCTTTCCTTTTTAATTGTATTTTTTTTTTATTTACCAGTATGTTTGCTGCCCTCATGCACTCCATTGAGAGGAAGGGCAGAATATACATTATATATATATATATATATATATATATATATATATATATATATATATATATACACACACACACATACATACACACCTAAAATGTAATCCTTATAGGCATATTTTATGTACACGTTTTAGCACTATTTTTATAAATGCCCTGAAACATGGGCATAGGGAGGCATATAATAATAATAATAATAATAATAATAATAATAATAATAATAGGGGACTTATTGCAAAATTCAAGAGCAGTGTGAAAAACGAAGGAGAGTTTTGTTCCAATCACACATGAGTCCAGGAAGTACAAATCAGGCCATTTCCTTAAAAAATGTGGACCAAATGAAAATCCTAGTGTATCCCTACCTTGCAGTGGTGCTAGGGTCAGATAACTGTGAGAAATTACATGGGTAGCTAGACCAAGTGAAATGCCATGGGTAGCTAGACCAAGTGAAATGCCATTGCTTTAAGTGTTGGGCCAGAATTTATTTTTTAATGGTGGCCCAAAGCAGGCATCAGCATTGTGCCCCCTCAAGTTCTTGGGGACCCTGTCTGCTGTCCAGGGATGCCAAGTGTTGATGCCAGCCCTGAACAGACATTTCTTGCACTAGTGCACCACCATATGCTCAGTCTGCCATATAATACAGGGCCAGCTAAAAGAGGGACAGAATGCTTTTTGCTATTAGCTCATCTCCTGCTGGAGTTTCTCAGACTCTAATCCAGGCATCCCCAAACTTCGGTCCTCCAGATGTTTTGGACTACATTTCCCATCATCCCTGACCACTGGTCCTGTTAGCTAGGAATCATGGGAGTTGTAGGCCAAAACATCTGGAGGGCCGCAGTTTGGGGATGTCTGCTCTAATCTGTCCTTGGCAGTAAAAGGTAAAGGTACCCCTGACCATTAGGTCTAGTCGCAGATGACTCTGGGGTTGCACGCTCATCTCGCTCTATAGGCCGAGGGAGCCGGCGGTTGTCCGCAGACAGCTTCCGGGTCATGTGGCCAGCATGACTAAGCCGCTTCTGGCGAACCAGAGCAGCGCACGGAAACGCCATTTACCTTCCCGCTGCAGCGGTACCTATTTATCTACTTGCACTTTGACGTGCTTTCGAACTGCTAGGTTGACAGGAGCTGGGAGAGAGCAACGGGAGCTCACCCCGTCATGGGGATTCGAACCGCCAACCTTCTGATCGGCAAGCCCTAGGCTCTGTGTTTTAGACCACGGCGCCACCTGCGTCCCCGTCCTTGGCAGTACCCACTTGAAGAAGAAGAAGAAGAAGAGTTTGGATTTGATATCCCGCTTTATCACTACCCTAAGGAGTCTCAAAGCGGCTCACATTCTCCTTTCCCTTCCTCCCCCACAACAAACCCTCTGTGAGGTGAGTGGGGCTGAGAGACTTCAGAGAAGTGTGACTAGCCCAAGGTCACCCAGGAGCTGCATGGGGAGGAGTGGAGACGCGAACCCGGTTCACCAGATCACAAGTCTACTGCTCTTAACCACTACACCACACTGGCACTCTTGCAAATAAATGGTGCGTTTTTCTTTAAAAACACACCCACACCCACACCCACCCACACTTTTTTCCATTGTTAATCAGCTGATTGCCTCACCTGGCATTTTTTAAAAAGTCAGAACTTGGGAAGCACAACAGCTTCCAGCACCTTCCAGCTGCCAGCCATGCAGGGAGTCCCGGCTTTAATCATTCGCGCAAAGAGTGGACACCATGTTACACCGAGCCGCCTATTTTAACAACGCCTTTGATACAAAACTTCCCCCAGGCATGGCCTGAGCTGGGCAGCCTGATTTTGAAATTCTAATCATCTCGTCAAGGTTAAGCTTGCCTTGTTCAGCCAGGATATCATACATTTCGAACCATGTGTATGCATTAAAATAAATTAGCTGGGGGTTGTAGCTGTAGATCACCACCCTCGGGGAATTCGTTCTCCATATTTCAGATATACACAGAGGCTCATCCCATTATCTAATAACGCATTCATTTTGGTGTCCTGTAGGTTCTGTCTCAGGCTAGCTACATGATGAATTGGATGGGCTGTAATAAGAAAACATTATGAAAGATAAAGAATAGGAATGATTTAAAATCCATTGAGGTGTCCCTGATAGTTAACGCTACAGCTGTTGTTTATGGACAGCGGAAAAGCTGCTCTGCATTTAACAAACATTTGTTTCTACCTAAAGGCCATTTAGGAGTGAGCTCTGACGCTGGGATTTTACGTGATTTCATTCACTTCACTGTATACATGGGCTGGGCTGCAGACGCCAGCCATGGGGAGGAATATGGCCCTCTCCATCAACAAAAAAGTCCCTCTCTCTGAAGCTAATAATGAGATGGACTCCATCTCTAGATGTGCATCCGGAGGTGTTGTTAAGTACGGTGATTTAATTTACTGAAATTGGGAGTGCTTAAATGCATTACTGTGTGTTCTCCAGTAACTCTTGTGTGATCGGTTAACTTTGGTCACATGGGAGGCATGTTATTACATTCTCCATTTTGTTTTGTGTGTGAGTGACTTGACTGTAATGGCTGCATTCCCATGAACACTGAAGAAGAGATAGTGTTAGATACATAGGGATGTGGGTGGCACTGTGGTCTAAACCACTGAGTCTCTTGGGCTTGCCAATTAGAAGGTTGGCGGTTCGAATCCCCGCGACGGGGTGAGCTCCTGTTGCTCTGTCCTAGCTCTTGCCAAGCTAGTAGTTTGAAAGCACGCCAGTGCAAGTAGATAAATAGGTACCGCTGTGGCGGGAAGGTAAACGGCATTTCTGTGCGCTCTGGTTTCCGTCATGGTGTTCTGTTGCTGCAGAAGTGGTTTAGTCATGCTGGCTATATGACACGGAAAGCTGTCAGTGGACAAACGCCGGCTCCCTTGGCCCGAAAACGAGATGAGTGTCATAACCCCATAGTCACCTTTGACTGGACTTAACTGTCCAGAGGTCCTTTCCCTTTCCCTTATGTAGAGGAATTTCTTTTTTATAGCATTTTTTATTGTATTGTATGATGAAAAGTTTCAGTTAAAAAAATTATGGCTGGGGAAAATGGAGGGAGCCAGTCTAGCTTCTCCAAGGAGGGAGTTCTAGAGTCTGGGAGCTGCCACTGAAAAGGCCCTTTCCTACATCTCCACAAAGTTTGCCTATGAGGGTGGCAGAGAAAAGGCCTCCTCTGAAGACCTCCATATTTCGTATGAAGAAATGTGGTCTCTCAGATAGCCTGGACCTAAGGCCTGTAGGGCTTTATAGGTCATAACTAGCACTTGGAATTGTGTCCGGAAAGACTTTTCGTTATTTATATCCATTTTTAAAAAAGTGTTATAAGTCCCTGGGAAACCTTCAGGTCTCATAAATACTCCTACTCCTACTCATTTTCACTCAGTTTCTCTCTCTCCCACCTTCCCCCCTCCTTGCCACCCCCATGAAATTAGGCTGAGGGATGACCACAGATTACTGGCTAATGGGATCAAAATTCAGGGCAATTAGCTGACCAATGCACCGTAGCAGGAAGATTTTATAAAGTTATTTATTTCTGCTGACTCTGATGAAATGCCAAATTAGGCAATGTTAAAACAACAACAACAGGGTTTCGAAGGTCCCCTTCTGGTGGCAGTTGCATGGAAGCTGGGCAGATCTTTGCCGGGGTGCAAATATCTGCCCAGCGCCCCCAAATCACCAAGGATAGTGGGGGAGGCAAAGCTGCACACTGCCAGCCATGGGGGGGGGAGGCGCAACTCTCCCCCATGCCGCTGCGGGAGAGCAATCCCCGCAAAGGCTTGGGAGGGAAGCTGCGCGCCCACCAGCAATATAGTTGGCGGGGCGCAGCTTCCATCCTAAGCCTCTGCGGGGATCGCTCTCCTCCTGCGGAGGCTTGGGAGGCAAGCTGCATGCCCGCCAGCCATATGGTTGACGGGGCGCAGCTGGCGGGCGTGCAGGGGAAAGGGAGGCTGCCGGCAAAGCCGTTCAGCTCCCCCACTCGCTGGGGCGCCCCTGAGAGGCCGGCGCCCTGGTGCAACGCACCACTAAGCCCTATGGGAAAGACAGCTCTGTGGCAACTGTGAGAACAGGATTCTGGATGAGATGAGCCATTGGCCTGATCCAACAGGCTCTTCTTATGTTCTTATAAACCTGGGACCTTCTGCATGCAAACCTCTACCACTGAAGCTCTACCTCCCAAATAGTATGAAACTTTATACGTCATAAACACTCTTCTGTCCAGTTACTATGCCTCCCTTTGATTCTAGAATGTCTCTGATGCTTATAGCACAAATGGCTTCCTGTTTACACAGAAGTTTAATGGGACTTGCCTTCGGTTAAGCAGGCATATAGGATTGCAGCATTAGCTTTCAACCTAGTGATCTTCATTACAAACCTAGGATGTGTACAGAGAGAGCCAAAGCAGAACTCTGTTTTCTAAGGAGATATAATTCTGCAGTGCAAAAAGGCATCTGCTTGCATGGCCGAAGGTCTTGGATTATGCTTCTGGACTGTAGAAAGCGCTCTCTTTCATTTCAACCAATATGTTTTATTTATTATAGCAACCACTAGCGATTTCACATCTTTCTTTGGGAATATAGGGATTCCAAAATTGATTTAAATCCACTGATTTTTCTTCTTCTTCTTGACTACTGATTTAAGATCAGAATCCTTGGCATGTTGTTGTTGTTGTTAAAATTTGTATACCCTTCATCTGAAGATCATGGGGTGGTTCACAACATAATGATACAAAATGAGAAGACAAAATACATAATAAAACAAAAAGAAACACAACCCCCCTCCCACGGTTTAAAAAGCCATTGTTCAATTAGCTAAAGCTCTGGAAGTAGAGGAATGTTTTTGCTTGGCACCTAAAGATATTGTTACGAAAGCCAGGTGCCTGGCACCGCTCCTCGCTGGCTACCCCTGCTGCTCTACCCTGGCAGTGCCGAAAATAGCCTTTTAAAAAAAATTATTTATTTATTTTTTAAAAAACACCCCAAAGTGTCACCCCCAGCAGGGCGCTGCCCGGGACGGCCCCCCCCCTTGCTATGCCCCTGCTGCCAGGCTTAGCCTATAGCATGGGTAGGCAACCTAAGGACCAGGGGCTGGATGCGGCCCAATCACCTTCTCAATCCGGCCTGCGGACAGTCAGGGAATCAGCGTGTTTTTACATGAGTAGAATGTGTCCTTTTATTTAAAATGCATCTCTGGGTTATTTGTGGGACCTGCCTGGTGTTTTTACATGAGCAGAATGTGTGCTTTTATTTAAAACGCACCTCTGGGTTATTTGTGGGGCATAGAAATTCGTTCCTCCCCCCCCCTCCAAAATATAGTCTGGCCCACCACATGGTCTGAGGGACGGCGGACTGGCCCACAGCCGAAAAAGGTTGCTGACCCCTGGCCTATGGCATCACTTCCCACCTTGAGAGGAAATGGGTTACCAAGCGTTTGTTATCTCTCTCTCCATCTGGAATTCAGTATGTAAGGAGCTCTGAGCTTCTCATTCCAGCATATGACTTTAACTAACCTCTTTTGTTTTAGCCCAGAATGGGATCTTGAAAGAACAATCCCCCGCCATACCAACACTTTAGAAGCTTAGTAACTAAGCAACATTTTCACTGCCCGTGCATCGTTTCTGGCTGCTGTATGGAAAAGCACATGAATATGACCTTTGAAGAGTTTCGTAAGCAAACTGTTTCACGATCTACCAAATGTGTGGTCTATGCTAGGGAAGTGGGAAAGCTAGGAAAGAACATTTAAAAGGGGGCAATTTTGGGACTCACCGGAAGGGCACATTTTAAAGGTTTTACACCCTAATTTTCCATGCTTTTCTTAGCCGCTTGTTTGCCCTTCACATTTCCCATACCTCCCTGTCAACAATGTGACCAACTTAACCAAATCCAGATATTTAACAGCGCTGTTAAAAATCCAGTACAGAGTAGGTGGAAAAAGTCTCCTTGTCCAATGTGCAGGCAAGGAAAAAAAAATGCCCTGGGTTGTTCTAGTGGATTCCACACAGGTTTCTAGTTGGTCACTTGTGAGAACAGAAGGCTGGATTACATTGGCCATTGGCTTGATCCAGCAGGCTCTTCATATGTTCTTTATTTTGATATTGTAATTCTAATTTGTGTTCCACAGGAGTAGTTTATTATCCTTTTTATGAGGCGTTCTTTGCTTTGTCTGAGGAATATCACCCCCCTCACTTTTAATTTCAAAGCAGCTTTCTCTGGTGGCGACAGACGCAGTTGAGGAGTGCTTGGCAAAAAGACTTGTCAATTTAAGACATTTTGCTTGAGCCTGTTGCTTTTCTAGATGCATTGATTTAGCATCCGGCATCGTGCACACGCTTGGCTCTAGTCTCTTAGGCTGTTTGGCTACAGACTCTGACTCAAACCTAGACCTTCCTCTCACTGACGTAGAGGAAGAGTGCATAGAGGGGCTTGCGTGTACGCTGTCTGTCTCTCACATGCCAGGAACATTTCTCTCTTGGGCATCAGGGTTGGCTGTTTCTTAAGGTGGGGGCAAGGCCTTAGTTCTCAGGAGAGCAGAGAGCTGCAACATCCCATAATCTGTAGACTAGTAAAAAGCGGGTTGGAAATGGATTCAAGGAATGCAGATATTCTGCCTGAAGGATACTTTCAACCTCAAAGTAGATGAAAGCAACCTCTCTCCTTCGGGTGACCCGGAAACTGCAATTAATCCAGAATGCGGCAGCTAGACTGGTGACTGGGAGTGGCCGCCGGGACCACATAACACTGGTCCTGAGAGATCTACATTGGCTCCCAGTACGTTTCCGAGCACAATTCAAAGTGTTGGTGCTGACCTTTAAAGCCCTAAACGGCCTCGGTCCTGTATACCTGAAGGAGCGTCTCCACCCCCACCGTTCAGCCTGGACACTGAGATCCAGCGCTGAGGGCCTTCTGGCGGTTCCCTCACTGCGAGAAGCAAAGCTACAGGGAACCAGGCAGAGGGCCTTCTCGGTGGTGGCGCCCGCCCTGTGGAACGCCCTCCCAGCAGAGGTTAAAGGGATCAACAACTACATGACCTTTAGAAAACACTTGAAGGCAGCCCTGTTTAGGGAAGTTTTTAATCTGTGATATTTTAATGTATTTTGATATTTGTTGGAAGCCGCCCAGAGTGGCTGGGGAGACCTGGCCAGATGGGCGGGGTACAAATAATAAATTATTATTATTATTATTATTATTATTATTATTATTAGTAGTAGTAGTATCTCTCCATCTCTCCTCCACTTCCACTTCACCTCCAAAGTGTTCTCTTCTTTATTTTGTATTTAGCAGGGCAGAGTCTTCACACCCACTAGAGTCTTCACACCCACCCTCCTTCTGAGCACCAGGAACAATACAAAAGCCTGGGTACAAAAAAAAATCCTCAAGACTCTGATGGGCTGAAGGAAGTTGGAGTTCGTCTTGAGAGCTTCAGGTTGCCCATCTGTGCATTAAAAAAATGCCAAGACTACTTCCCCACTTTTGCTGTAGCATGAACCCACCATATGCAAACATCCAACACAGTGGGAAACTAGAAGAAGGTAATCAGACACAGGCCCTATGCGACTCCAGCCCTAGTTTTCCTGTGACAGCCATAAAAAAGGCACCCGAAAGCAAGTCATTTTCACAAAGGCTCGCACTACATTACCTGGGATGTGGGTGGCGCAGTGGGTTTGAAGGAAGGAGGTTAGCTTAACCTAACCTGAAATTCCTATGTTACAGGGCTAACCTGTAAGTCCTATTTCACACACCTCTTTGCAGGAGGCTTCACATCCCCTAAATTCATAAGGCAAGTCTCCAGCATGAACTTTTACTTCCATTAGCTCAAGGCAAAGAACACAAGCCAGACACGAGATGTCAGTATGACTTCCTTATCAGCAGGGCCTTGCCAGTCTGGAAGGATTGCATTGACAGCCCAAGTACAGACAGAGAGTCTGTACAAGGAGTAGGGGTGCAAAACATGACGGCTGCAGCCCAAGGACATGACTTACGTACAAAGTAGACTAGATTAGTGTCCCGTGATGTGTTGAAGCACAGCCAAAGTGCAAAGGAAGTACCGTATTTTTTGCTCCATAACGCGCACTTTTTTCCTTCTAAAAAGGAAGGGGAAAAGTCTGTGCGCGTTATGGAGCGAATGCATGGTCCCTGGAGCTGAATTGCCCAGGGACCAAAAGAAGATCGAGCTTTTTCTTTTACAAAGAGAGAAGGGGGTGTTGAAAGGCTGCCGCTTTACAGCTGATCAGCAAGAGATCGGGAGGAGAGATAAGGCTGCCGCTTTACAGCTGATCAGCAAGAGATCGGGAGGAGAGATAAGGCTGCCGCTTTACAGCTGATCAGCAAGAGATCGGGAGGAGAGATAAGGTCGTTCCCGCAGAGGAGGCTGTTGGTTTCCCCAGCTACATGTGACTGGCTGATTAGATTATCTGTTTGGAAACTGTAGAAAGGGCTTTGAGCTGATCCTTTTGCAACTGGGGCTTTTCTTCTTCCAAAAGAAGATGCACAACTTTGAACTGATCCTCAAAAAGGGGGGCTTTCCCCCTTTCCTCCTCAAAAAACTAGGTGCGCGTTATGGTCCGGTGCGCGTTATGGAGCGAAAAATACGGTAATTTCCTTATATGGGTTACAGGACCTCGTGATGCATGGAAGCAGGAAGGATTTACCTAATATGGTCATAGAACTCTGTGGGAGGGGGAGAGAGTGCTCTGAAAGGTATATAAGTCTTGCTTAAACTGATTATTCTTGTTCCTGCCTTTGGATGACCAGGCAGGATCCTTCTGCTATTCTTAGCAGAATAATAAACCTTTCTCTTTTGAACCAAACCTCGATGTTTTCTTACTCCTTCTTCCCAGCTTGGGAGCAACGCAAACCCCTGATAAGGCTACAGGTTAAACCACAGAGCCTAGGGCTTGCCTATCAGAAGGTTGGCAGTTCGAATCCCCACGACAGGATGAGCTCCCGTTGCTTGGTCCCTGCTCCTGCCCACCTAGCAGTTCAAAAGCACGTCAAAGTACAAGTAGATAAATAGGTACCCCTCCAGCGGGAAGGTAAACGGCGTTTCCGTGTGCTGCTCTAGTTCGCCAGATGCGGCTTAGTCATGCTGGCCACATGACCCGGAAGAAGAGGAGTTTGGATTTTATATCCCGCTTTATACCCAAAGGAGTCTCAAAGCGTCTAACATTCTCCTTTCCCTTCCTCCCCCACAACAAACACTCTGTGAAGTGAGTGGGGCTGAGAGACTTCAAAGAAGTGTGACTAGGCCAAGGTCACCCAGCAGCTGCATGTGGAGGAGCGGAGACCCGAACCCGGTTCACCAGATTACAAGTCCACCGCTCTTAATCACTGCACCACACCCGGAAGCTGTACGCCAGCTCCCTCGGCCAATAAGGCGAGATGAGCGCCGCAACCCCAGAGTCATCCGCGACTGGACCTGAAGGTCAGGGGTCCCTTTACCTTTACCTTTACATTACCAGTAACCATGACACTTGATGCAAGGGCAATTTTCCATCTTTCTGTCATCTCCCAAATGGGAGGCTTCTCTTCTTAGAAGGTCAATTTTAGCATCCCCAAGCAATGCTTGTTGCGTAGGTAATAGCAGCTGATATCTGCGGGTTGCCAGATGGCAGCCAAACACGAGGGCATTGTGTAGACGTAACCGCGTCTCATAGAACGTCTCCCAAGCTTATTTTTCAAGGAAAGCACCCATAATCACGTCTGTTCCCTCACTTCAATCTTCTATTTTGATGGGCTTGAAAACTCCCTTCTGCTTCGCTTTTTGATTAGTGCTCTTCGCTCTCTTCAAAACTAGTCTTCTCAGGCCAAGAGGGGTCTTTGAAATATCTCTGCAAAACAAAGTTTCACAGAGAAATGAAAATGATCTTGCTGTGCTTATAAAATTAGGTTTCGTTTATTTCTTTTTTTTTTTAAGGTGGGAGGAGGAGGAAAGATTTCCATCTGTTAAAATGGATACCGAGCTTCAGGAAAATCTTGTATAAAAATTTGTGCACAGAGATTTCCATGCCCCCCCCTACAATGTTCCTTCACTTAAGACATGGTTATTTGCATTTTCCAACGCAACGTTCAAAATATGGTAGCAAAAGATCTGAGCAATAATCAAGGTGTGATTGATTCAATTGCGCAGAGAGACACATTTTGCTATTGTCAAACTGCATTATTATTGCACTTTGATAGTGCTTTCTCAAAAGATGTTTCAAAAGTGTTATGAGTACCCAACATCAGTACTATGCTACGATGGGGCTTTAAACCCTGCCTGCTAAAATGTTCACTTCTCCATATTTATTAGCTTTGCTTCTGCTTAAGTTTTACATCACATTCTCGAGTTTGCAAAAGGAAAAAGGAAATCCCCTTTCCTCTTTCTCCTGCGTTTTCCAGACTGTACACATACCAAATAGGAAAAGCTCCAGGTTAGGACTTCATCTCTGCATGGGAAAAGCAAGGGGGGAATAAGCAAGGGAAAGGAGGAGCCATGCATTTCCTGAGTATTCTAATCACATGGTCAACAAATGTCAGATGGTTTTCAGGGCTTACCTAAGGTGGGTGGGACTTGGGGATTTTCAGTGGTGCTTTGGGTTTTGTCTGGCTGGCTCCCAAATCATGCAGTTGTGAAATTTGTCCAGCTGTAATACTTAAGGGTGGCGCTGTGGCGTTAAACCACAGAGCCTAGGGCTTGCCAATCAGAAGGTCGGCGGTTCGAATCCCTGCGACGGGGTGAGCTCCCGTTGCTTGGTCCCAGCTCCTGCCAACGTAGCAGTTCGAAAGCACGTCAAAGTGCAAGTAGATAAATAGGAACCGCTCTGGCGGGAAGGTAAACGGCGTTTCCGTGCGCTGCTCTGGTTCGCCAGAAGCGGCTTTGTCATGCTGGCCACATGACCTGGAAGCTGTACGCCGGCTCTCGGCCAATAAAGCGAGATGAGCGCCGCAACCCCAGAGTCGGACACGACTGGACCTAATGGTCAGGGGTCCCTTTACCTTTACCTAATACTTAAGGGGGTTTGAAGAACGCCTTTGCAAGGAGCTGATCCTTCAGTGAGGCAGCAGCTGTGCTTCGGAACTCCTTTTCAGCAGGTGCCAAAAAGAGTACAGTGAAGACACCTGCTTGATCTCAATAGGCAGGGAGTTCCGAAGTGTAGGTGCCGCCACACAAAGCAAGCAAGTTTTTACAAATGAATTTCAGAGGATGGCTGTGTTTTGGTTCACATGCTTTTTTTTTTGAAAGTGCAAATTAGGTCAGTTTACCTTGGAATATGATGGATTCGGATTTCTCCGCCGTTCCTGCCTGTGAGTCCTTGTGTCCCCTTTCACATATGCCTTGAATGGTGTGTGTGTTTCAGTCTTCCAATAACAAATTCAAGGTCAGACAAGGACAATAGTGCCACAACAATTAACATCACCATCCCCTTCTGATACAAACTTGGTGTGCAGCATGGGAAAGTGACACACCCATTTCACTCCTAAGAACCAGACTGTACAGGTACATGCATTATGAATGAAATGGTTTGGGATTGCTTAGCAAGGGAGGGGCAGGGGCCGGATATGAATCTTGCAAATAAATGAATAAAATGACTGGAAATCATGTTTTCGTTCCTTGTTCTCAAAAGGTTAAGACTGCCAGCTTTTCACATCAACATGCCTCTGCATTGCAGTGCATTTAGCTGAAGCGATCTGACTACCCTCGAGTAAGATCTTTTAAATCCCAAGATAATACGGAGAGGCTTCAAGTTGTATCCTTTCAGAATGTCAACCATCTGCATGCACTGCTTGAATGATGAGGCTGCCATTCAGCTTGGTATTTGGGAGTCGGCACATTTGCTGAGGATCTGTGTGTGTATTGGTGGGGGTCAGAAAAAAATATGCAGGAATGGGAGGATGGGGAGATATATTGGGTGAGGTTTGTTGCTTTCTGCAGACACGGGTTGGATAGCATCCCTTTTAATGAAACAAAGCAAAATGCACTGAGTGCAGGGGAGAAGACAAGCGATCTCTAACAAACATGCTTCCTTTTAATAGCTGGGCTGGTTGTTTATGGGCATGCATCCTTTGGGAAGAGCTGCCATCCATCTCCTCCAGCCACCACAAAGCTGCATCGGCAACATGCGCTGCCAAAGCCACACAAAAGAATTACTGTAGAGATAATCGAGGCAGTGCTTCACCTTAATAGATGTCCTTTCATTCCAGGGGTATTGATGCAGTGGTCTTGCTATTTGGCTGGCTAGCCTCAAGGTTTCTTGGGAAGCAAACAGTTGGGGCTCATCCACCTAGACAGCATGGGTCCAAGTGGTTTTGCCTTGGTCACGCTGCTTTCCCCTGGGAAACCCGCGCTCTGGTGCTAAATGGAAGCAAAAGTCAATCCAGAGAAAACCTGGTGGATGTTTGCTCTGTCTCAGTGGCAATGAATGGGTTTGAGAGCCAGTGTGGTGTAGTGGTTAAGAGTGGTAGACTTGTAATCTGGTGAACCGGGTTCGCATCTCCGCTCCTCCACATGCAGCTGCTGGACCAATCAGACTGCTGCATTCTGGATCCTATTGTTCTAGGGCCAATCAGACTGCTGCATTATGGATCCTATTGTTCTAGGACCAATCAGACTGCTGCATTCTGGATCCTATTGTTCTAGGACCAATCAGACTGCTGCATTCTGGATCCTATTGTTCTAGGACCAATCAGACTGCTGCCTTCTGGATCCTATTGTTCTAGGGCCAATCAGACTGCTACATTCTGGATCCTATTGTTTTAGGACCAATCAGACTGCTGCATTCTAGATCCTATTGTTCTAGGGCCAATCAGACTGCTGCATTCTGGATCCGATTGTTTTAGGACCAATCAGACTGCTGCATTCTAGATCCTATTGTTCTAGGGCCAATCAAACTGCTGCATTCTGGATCCGATTGTTCTAGGACCAATCAGACTGCTGCATTCTGGATCCTATTGTTCTAGGGCCAATCAGACTGCTGCACTCTGGATCCTATTCAGCTCAGTACATAACAAAGGCCCATAGTTTACTGCACAAACTCTCTAAGCATCTTTGCATATACGATTTATACCAAGCAGCATGGCTTGTACTGTATTGCTTCCTGGGAATGACCACTGGTGATGGATTAAAAGCAACAAGAACAATTTTGTGCTGTCCCTGGGACATTATAATGCTGGACACTTGGGTACTTTGTATGAATTAATGAGAATCGTTTATATGAATGAACAGCCTGATATCTGTTAGGAGAGTGTGGATGTGGTTTTTTTTTCTTAAAGAAGTTTTTCGGAAAACACCTTTTCACCCCGCACAGATCCAAACAATGGAACTTGCTCTCACAAGATGTAGAGATGGCAAGCAACCTGTATGGTTTCAAAGCACCCAGCTGAAATTCACTGGACCTCTGAAAGTACTGAGCCCTACTTTTCGTGGACCCGAAGAGCTTGACAGATGTCACTTCCACTTAAAGGCAAATGATCTGTGCTGGATTCCACCCCCCCTGCCCCAAACCCACTACCAAGCGGGTGATGCTTTCTAGACTAGGATGCGTGTGTTATCTGTGCAGTGGATGCTTGGGTTTCCATAGCAACGAGGATGCAGTCAACCACATCTGCTCCAGCACCTGCCCATTAAACACACAGATAATAGGCGGCTTACTTACTATATTAATTACTAGTTTTGTTCTGATTAGAGTTATTCAGCTTCGTGATACTTTAATGGGCTCAAGGGGAAGGAGGGAGGAAAAGGGAACCTTTCTCTAATTGCCAGCATTTCTGTTGAAGGTGCCAGATAACATTATCTTCTAAGATCTCTGGAGTGTGTTTTGTCCTTGCCTGGGATCCACGTCAGCTAATTAACATGAACAATAGGAGAATGTTTGAGGGCAGCAAAGTTGAGGGTGGAGGGAAGAGTCAGATGAGATAAACGCAAGGCAGGCTGAGCATCAAAAGGTCTTTGGGTTTAGCACGCTGGTGATAGGTTCCTGAGACCATATATAAAAATGGTATTAAGGAATTATGAGCCTGAAAGGGAATATGTTTTGATTCATGAAGCCAATGGGGAGGGACGGAGGAAGTCATTGGAAAATGTTGTACAACTAAGAATGGTCTACCCGGTAATAGGGTTAGATCCAAGCAAGATGATGTACTGATCAAGGTCAGGGGAAATAAGATAAGGTATTCCTCTGTGAGAGGGGGGGTAAGATTAAAGCCCTCCAAAGTGAGAGGTGGGGGGCAATGAAACCTGACCGAAATATAATGATATGTGCTTATAAAATTGTAAAACTAATAAATATTATTTTTAAAAAAAATGGTATTAAGGGTGGCGGGAGAAATGAGTTTGACTTGTATTTTAATGCAAACCTACTTAAGCTGTAGGGACACGGGTGGTGCTGTGGGTTAAACCACAGAGCCTAGGGCTTGCCAATCAGAAGGTCGGTGGTTCGAATCCCCGCAATGGGGTGAGCTCCTGTTACTTGGTCCCTGCTCCTGCCAACCTAGCAGTTTGAAAGCACGAAGTGCAAGTAGATAATAATAATAATAATAATAATAATAATAATAATAATAATAATTTATTATTTGTACCCTGCCCATCTGGCTGAGTTTCCTCAGCCACTCTGGGCGGCTCCCAATCAAGTGTTAAAAACAATACAGTATTAAATATTAAAAATTTCCCTGAAGCCTTCAGATAAATAGGTACCACTCCGGCGGGAAGGTAAACAGCGTTTCTGTGCGCTGCTCTGGTTCACCAGAAGCAGCTTAGTCATGCTGGCCACATGACCCGGAAGCTGTACGCTGGCTCCCTTGGCCAGTAAAGCGAGATGAGCGCCGCAACCCCAGAGTCATCCGCGACTGGACCTAATGGTCAGGGGTCCCTTTACCTTTACTTAAGTTGTATTTCCTAAACCATTAAGTGAACACGGTTATCTGCACCTCTCTGAGTTTTTGAATGCAGTTCTTCCAAGTGTGCACAAAAAATGCAGATCATAGAATCATAGAGTTGGAAGAGACCACAAGGGCCATCCAGACCAATCCCCTGCCAAGCAGGAAACACCATCAAAGCATTCCTGACAGGTAGCTGTCAAGCCTCTGCTTAAAGACCTCCAAAGAAGGAGACTCCACCACACTCCTTGGCAGCAAATTCCACTGTTGAACAGCTCTTACTGTCAGGAAGTTCTTTCTAATGTTTAGGTGGAATCTTCTTTCTTGTAGTTTGAATCCATTGCTCCGTGTCTGCTTCTCTGGAGCAGCAGAAAACAACATTTCTCCCTCCTCTATATAACATCCTTTTATATATTTGAACATGGCTATCATATCGTCCCTTAACCTTCTCTTCTCCAGGCTAAACATACCCAGCTCCTTAAGCCGTTCCTCATAAGGCATCGTTTCCAGGCCTTTGACCATTTTGGTTGCCCTCCTTTGGACACGTTCCAGCTTGTCAGTATCATTCTTGAACTGTGGTGCCCAGAACTGGACACAGTATTCCAGGTGAGGTCTGACCAGAGCGGAATACAGTGGTACTATTACTTCCCTTGATCTAGATGCTATACTCCTATTGATGCAGCCCAGAATTGCATTGGCTTTCTTAGCTGTTGCATCACACTGTTGACATGTCAAGTTTGTGGTCTACCAAGACTCCTAGATCCTTTTCACATGTACTGCTCTCAAGCCAGGTGTCACCCATCCTGTATTTGTGCCTTTCATTTTTTTTGCCCAAGTGTAGTACTTTACATTTCTCCCTGTTAAAATTCATCTTGTTTGCTTTGGCTCAATTCTCTAATCTGTTAAGGTCATTTTGAAGTGTGATCCTGTCCTCTGGGGTATTAGCCACCCCACCCAATTTGGTGTCATCTGCAAACCTGATCAGGATGGCCTCAAGCCCATCATCCAAGTCATTGATAAAGATGACTTTGACTGCATTGTAAATACCCCCTACCAATGAGATGCCTGTGTGAAGCCTGAAAGCAGGACTTGAGTGCAATAAGCCCTCTCCCAACTTGGAATCCTCAGCAATGGGCATTCAGGAACCTTCTGCCCCCAAGAGTGGAAGAGGAACATAACCATTGTAGCTGGCCAGCATTGATCTCTGGGCTAAGAGATGCTCCGGGTGCATGCTGGTGATTAATCTCTGAGATGGGCTTTTTTCCTGTAGGTCCCCCACACTAGAGATTAAGCAGCATTGAGGACTCATCATTCAGGATTTCTCATTTCAAGCTCCAGCGCTCTCAGACTATTGCCAGAATGTGTAAGAACAGAAAGCAGGTTATGAACTATGGAGGGAAAATTTAGGACACACTGAAGCGCTGAGTCAAGTAAGTAGTTCTTCCCGGGCAGCGTTTGCCAAACACTTAGAACCAGTAAGGAAAGTGAGAGATTTTAAATAACGAGATAACCAGGAGAATCCAAGTCCACAGACCTTTCCAGCCTTGCGCAGAAATGCAGGTGTTTTTGTTTTTTGTTTTAAACCCCCAACTAGATTGCCTGGCCTGGTTTCCATTTTGTGCTCTCTCTGAATTACAAGGGGTTGAAAAGACCAATACAACCATTCCGTTTCAAACTGATGATATGCTATTTATGCAGTCTTATACTGAAAGGAAACCTAGACAGCATCTTAAAAAGCAAAGACATCACATTGCCGACAAAGGTCCGTATAGTTAAAGCTATGGTTTTCCCAGTAGTAATGTACGGAAGTGAGAGCTGGACCATAAAGAAGGCTGATCGCCGAAGAATTGATGCTTTTGAATTATGGTGCTGGAGGAGACTCTTGAGAGTCCCATGGACTGCAAGAAGATCAAACCTATCCATTCTTAAAGAAATCAGCCCTGAATGCTCACTAGAAGGACAGATCCTGAAGTTGAGGCTCCAGTACTTTGGCCACCTCATGAGAAGAGAAGACTCCCTAGAAAAGACCCTGATGTTGGGAAAGATGGAGGGCACAAGGAGAAGGGGACGACAGAGGATGAGATGGTTGGACAGTGTTCTCGAAGCTACTAACATGAGTTTGGCCAAACTGCGAGAGGCAGTGAAGGATAGGCGTGCCTGGCGTGCTCTGGTCCATGGGGTCACGAAGAGTCGGACATGACTGAACGACTGAACAACAACAATACTGAAAGGAAATACACACCAAGAGCTCTGGCCAGAAATTTCAATACTAGGAATAAATCCTACTCATGAGTTATAGTCAAATAAAAGTATGTATTCTGTTAAGAAATTTACAGTCTTAGGCAGAGAATGTCAGTTCAAATAAGAAAAACAGTTTCAAGTTCACAATAATATGTGTAGCTTCAAATGAAAAATACAACTTCAAATTCACAGTAGTATGAGTAAACAATAATTCGTTACAGTATAAGAACATAAGAAATTTCAAGTAACAATAAATGTATATCAGTTCGTATTCAAAAGTATTCAAAAGGATCATTTTATAAGTAAAGGCGGAGTGAAGAGTCGGTTCAGGAAAAGCAACCAGGACAGGGCCCTGTTTCGATATGGATGTCTTCGTCAGCTGGGAATATCAAACAATGCATCAAATTACATCAAAATTCTAAATTATAAATTTAAGTTTTACAGTATTATATAACATTTAAGCTTTACAGTATTATATAACATTTGGTTCCTTACCTAATTTTTGAGTTCGTGTTAGTTTGTAGAGTGCATTTGGAAGTATCATGTAACTCTATGTTTTTCAAATGTAGTGTCTAGAAATAATAAGTTGTTGTTGTTGTTGTTGTTCAGTCGTTCAGTCGTGTCCGACTCTTCGTGACCCCATGGACCAGAGCACGCCAGGCACGCCTATCCTTCACTGCCTCTCGCAGTTTGGCCAAACTCATGTTAGTAGCTTCGAGAACACTGCCCAACCATCTCATCCTCTGCCGTCCCCTTCTCCTTGTGCCCTCAATCTTTCCCAACATCAGGGTCTTTTCTAGGGAGTCTTCTCTTCTCATGAGGTGGCCAAAGTACTGGAGCCTTAACCTCAGGATCTGTCCTTCTAATGAGCACTCAGGGCTGATTTCTTTAAGAATGGATAGGTTTGATCTTCTTGCAGTCCATGGGACTCTCAAGAGTCTCCTCCAGCACCATAATTCAAAAGCATCAATTCTTCGGCGATCAGCCTTCTTTATGGTCCAGCTCTCACTTCCGTACATTACTACTGGGAAAACCATAGCTTTAACTATACGGACCTTTGTTGGCAAGGTGATGTCTTTGCTTTTTAAGATGCTGTCTAGGTTTGTCATTGCTTTTGAAATAATAAGTATTAACAATAATTACATGTTTTTAATCAAAGTCAAGTTATTAATTTGGAGCATCATATAGTTATATATTTCCTCACCCGAGAATGAAGAGATCGGCATGTATCTGAGTTTTTCTGTGCGTTTTCAGTTGGGAGGTAAGTTTATTGTCTTATATGTACTTCAAGGGGGGGGGGAGAGATTTCTCAATCTTCTTAAAGACACAGGTTCTAAAGTTCAGTTAGTGGAAAGTTCCAGAGGATAACTGTGTTGGTTTAGATTCCTTAGAGAAAAGAAGTATAGTCCTGATAGCCATTCAAACCCTTAGGGGACATTGTCTCAAATAAATGGATGTACCGGGCTTCCTGTTGTAAAAGTAGTCTATCGATGTCAGTATAACTAATAACAAGAACTCCAATTTATTTAACATCTATGCAGTCTTAGCTCCAGTCCAGTTAGACCGCAAGTCTGGGAGTTAAGTCTGGTTTAGTCGCCTTGTGCAGAGCTTTACAGTCGGAGTTGGCTAGTGCAGCACCCTCCGGTGTAAAGCCACTGGAATGGCTGGTGGTAGAAGCACAATATCTTATTTACATTTCTTAGCCAGCTGTTAGCCTGATCCTAATACAGAGGTGAATTTAGGGGAGTGCAACCAGTTTGGGGGCACCGAAGGGGGCACAGCAACAATGATGTAGAATGGAATGCAAGAGATATGTGGGGTGGGGGTGTTGGCAGGGGGTAGGGTTGGCAGTCTCTAGTACAAACTAAAATAGCAGTTTGTTTTTTTCTGGTGGGGAGCCCACAAAAGCTTATACCATATTACTTGGCAGTGCATCAGGTTGGCAAGCATTCCGCCCCCGCCCCCCAATGCCATGTTGGCAGATGAATTTCTCTCTTTAATATCTTTAGGCACTGCTGCGCATAAGTCTCACTTCACATCTGTTGGTGGAATGCCCATCAATTCAGATTACGTGGAGCTGCAGCGGCCGAGAGGCAGCCTCAAGGAAAGCAAAATAGCACAGCCAATATCTCAGGTATTGGATTTCGGAAAGGAAATAAGGTGCTCTCTAAACAGAGATAGCTCTCGAACAGGGTGTGTGGATTACTTAGAGATGTAAGGATAAAGATGCAAAGTTCCTGCCCAGATGTGTGAGCTGACCGTCCTACCAGCTGGGATGCCTGGGGGAATCCAGCAGTGCAGATGACACAGTTGGTTGATGCCTTGGACCAAAGGATCAAACATGTGACTATCTGACTATTCACCTCTTCCAGTGCCATCTTGCTTCCTCTGATGCTGATACGTTGGCATCATGACATTCCCTTCTTGGTGCCTCTCTCTCTCTCTCTCTCTCTCTCTCTCTCTCTCTCCCTCTCTCCCTCTCTCCCTCTCTCTCAGATTAGCCATGTGGGTGATTTCAGGATCTTTTCAAAAACACATCACCTATAGTCCTTTTGTCAAGTTTGGCGGCTTTCTAAAACAACAACAACAATTTATTTCTTGTACCCTGCCCATCTGACTGGGTTGCCCCAGCCAGTCTGGGTGGTTGCCAGCAAAATATAAAAGAACACACCAAATTAAACGAATATCAAATATTAAACTGAGGGTTAATTTCAGCTGGGCAATAATACTTACCTGGTACAATCAATAATTTTTTTGTAATGCAATTCAACAGCGATAATGTAGTCCTATTAAGTCTCATGTGTGCCCGTACGATAACTCGATTGTCCTGCTTTTCACCATGATAGGTGAGGTGTTCAAATGACCCCCATGCAAGAACTGCCAACAGGCCAACTGCTGGCTGTGTGTTCATTGGAAACTGAGGGAGGCACATTATACAGAGTCAGACTCAATGGTCCAGCTAGCTCAGTGCTGTCTACACTGACTGGCAGTAACTTTCCAGGATTTCAGCCCTACCTGGAGATGCCAGGCATTGACTTGATGGGCCGTTGACCTAATCCTATGTTTTTAACTTGAAAGGGATCAAGGACAGAAGGAATTGTTTGCTTGTGGGGTGCTACTGATGAAGAGCAATTGGCAGCATGTTCTTATATGCCAGGGGTGGCCAACTCACAAGAGACTGCGATCTACTCACAGAGTTAAAAACTGGCAGTGGTCTACCCCATTTTGGTCAAAGCTGTTGAGCTTTTTTTTTTTTTAGGAAGGAGGAAGTCCCGTTTTTTAGGGGTTCAGGTCAAAGTTGTTGATCTTTTCTTAGGAGGGGAAGCCCCTTTTTTGGGTTCAGGTCAAAGTTGTTGAGCTTCTTTGAGGGGAGCCAGTGATCTACCAGTGATCTATCACAGATGTCCAGTGATCTACCGGTAGATCACAATCTACCTGTTGGACATGCCTGTTATATGCCATTATCAGTGATTTTTCTTTCTCTATCTTTTGTAGAAAACAAGAGGCAAACCTTGTTAGGAGATGTAAACACGACGCAGAATGGCATAGCACCGTGCATGCTATCAAAGCCTGATCATATGTTCCTTTGCTTGAGAGCAGTGAAACATGAGGAGGAAAGATCACTTTGAATAGTTCCTTCTTCATTCTTCATACCAGCAAAAATGACTTCCAAACAATTAGTTTAGGGAAGTTTTTAATGTTTAATGCTGTACTGTGTTTTTAATATTTGGTTGGGAGCCGCCTAGAGTGGCTGGGGAAACCCAGCCAGATGGGTGGGGTATAAATAATAAAATTATTATGATTATGATTAGCTGGTCGGAGTTGGACTCTAACAAAACCTAGAGGGCACAGGTTTCTTTGTTCAGGATAAGGCTGGAGCCAGAGGCATAGCAAGCCCAGGTGGTATCCGGGGCGGATTTTTTTTTGTCACCCCCCCACACTTTGCCAGGGCACTGGCAGAGCTGCACCCAGTGGCATAGCAAGTCACCCCCACCCCCCAAAAGAAATGATGGTGCCACTTTGCGAGGTGTGGGGTTTTTTTTTGTGTGTGTCTTTTATCTCTTTTTTTTCAATAAAGTTAAAATAAAAAAATTAAAAAAATTAAAATTAAAATAATAATAAAATAAAATAAAAAAGTGTCACCCCCCTCTGATGGTGCCACTTTGCGAGGTGTGGGTTTTTTGTGTGTGTGTCTACTATCTCTTTTTTTTCAATAAAGTTAAAATAAAAAAAATTAAAAAAAATAAAAATTTAAATTTTTTTTTTTAAATTAAAAAGTGTCACCCCCCTTTGATGGTGCCACTTTGTGAGGTGTGGGGGTTGTGTGTGTGTGTGTGTGTGTGTGTGTGTGTCTGTGTCTATTATCTCTTTTTTTTCAAAAGTTAAAATTAAAATAATAATAATAATAATAAAAAGTGTCACCCCCTCTGGGGTGGAACCCGGGGCGGCCCACCCCCATCGCCCCCCTTGCTACGCCCCTGTCTGGAGCGTCCCTAGAGTGCAAAATATTTTCAAGGTATATTGAAGAATTGCAAACATGGGTCTACTATTTGAAAGCCATTTTCATAAATAAATTTGCAGGACAGGAATATCCTAAGAAAGCTTTATGAGTTCCAGATTTTGCAATAAATAAACACAACCCCATGCTGAATTTGTTCTCCATCGTGTTATAAACACAGATGTAGATAAATAACCTTTGGTGGATTAAAATATGTAGACTGACATTTCCTCAACATTTTGTACAGGGTTGTATGTGATGATTGGTAATGGCTAAAATACTAAAAGTGAACAGAAGAGGAAAGTGGTCTACCACAGGGCTCACATGCCAATTGTTTAGGGCTGATTAAGAAACTGTAATTTATAACAGGAATGATGAGTGGAAATTATTGTCCTGATAGTCCTGCTATGTATTCTTCTCCTTTGTTAAAAAGAAGGGCAATGGTATTTATTCCGCCCAGCTCAACATCTTGAGCATTAAGCTTGTGAGTCACATATTTGCTAATGCAGTTTTCAGTGTTGTGTTTAAAAGCTGAAAGTCTTAAGGGTTGACCAAGCATTGACGTGCCAATAAAGCAGAAACCTTGATGTGAAAAATACACACTGGATAGCATAAACAAACCTTTTCCATTCCTCTCTGGAAGCAAATGTATCTTAGTAAAGTGCTTTCCAGTGGTTATTACTGCTCAGGAAACTCGGGGAGTGAGATATTGGTGGAAAAAATAATGATCTGTGCAAATACGATTAGGAACTGCGCTGCTCAAAGGACAAACTGAGACTCATCAAGACTTGGTAACAGAAAGGATGATTCTGGGATATCATCTTCCAATGCCCCTTGGATTTACAGTATTATCCCTTCCTGCAGAAGCTGGAAGTTCTAAGACAGGGGTGGGGAAATTATTATTCTCCAGACTCCAGAGGTTGTTGGACCACAACTCCCATCATCTTTGACCAATGTTCTGGTTGGCCAAGGCTGATGGGAGTTGGAGTCCAACAACATCTGGAAGGTCAAAGTTCCCCCACCCTTCTTCTAGGACAGTGATGGCTAACCTTGACACTCCAGATGTTTTGGGACTACAACTCCCATCATCCCTGACCACTGTCCTGTTAGCTAGGTTTGATGGGAGTTGTAGTTCCAAAACATCTGGAGTGTCAAGGTTAGCCATCACTGTTCTAGGACATGGGTAGGCAAACTAAGGCCCGGGGGCCGGATCTGGCCCAATCGCCTTCTAAATCTGGCTCGCAGACGGTCCAGGAATCAGCGTGTTTTTACATGAGTAGAATGTGTGCTTTTATTTAAAATGCATCTCTGGGTTATTTGTGGGGCATAGGAATTCATTCACCCCCCCAAAAAAACCTTCCCACAAGGTCTAAGGGGAAGTGGACCGGCCCCCTGCTGAAAAAGCTTGCTGACCCCTGTTATAGGAGATACAGCGAGGGGACTACAGCTTCATGGATTTATTTATCAAATTTAGAACAAGCCCTTCCCCCCAAAACACAATAGATAAAATAATCAAAACATCTTTAAAACAATTCCAAAACAAATGCAGACTGGGAAAGATCTCAGGTTAAAAGGCTGGTTGAACGAAGGATTTCAATTGATGCTAAAATGATCAAAGAGATGGCCTAATATTCAAGGGGAGAGAATCCCAAAGGGTGGATGCCATGACACTAAACATTGTGCAGAATGGACCTCTCGATAAGATAGTATCTGCAAGAGGCCTTCACCTGCAAAGCACAGTGATTGATTTGGTATAAAAGGGGTAAGACAATCTTTCAGGCATCCTGGTCCCAAGCTGTATATCCCCAACCAAACCAAAAGATCAACTCTGGAAGAATTTCATCCATAGTCAGGAAAAAACGGTTCCCCACCACCATCTTCACACGATGTCACAGCCATCTTTGTTTGCATCAGGTGTGGAGCAGGTGAAATCTGTGAAGCAAAGCCTTTCCTACTACCTTCTTTCTCTCTCTGCAGGGAACAAAGTATCTGAAACAAGGAGACCTTCCAAGCATAGAGGGACTGGGAATATTTGGCCAACTTCCTCATGCTGCTAATGAGATCTTGCTAACAGCCTGATTAAAAATGCAACGGGGGAGAGAAACCGAGAGGAAAAAACAAGTGTTCTCTAGAATAATTTCACTATTATTTCACACCGTAAGTTGATAATGGCAAGGTGAAAAAACAGCACAGTAATCTGATAATGGTTGTAGGTAAGTTTTTTCTCCCAGGGAGGTGGAACTGTTAAACTCACCCAGCATGCGGCAGAGGCTGCAATCCTATGTCCATTTACCCATGAGTAGAACCACTTGAATGCAGCGGCTCTTACTTTTGAGTAGAGACACTTCAGCTTGCACAGAAGGCTCCTGAAAAGTAATGCAATGGTGAGAATGATAGCTGCCTTCAACCATGTTTCTCCAGCACCGTTTATTTCCTGCAGATTGAATAACAAACTAGATGTGATGTCGGTTGTGGGGATGCAGTTAACAGGTGCATTCCTTGTCAGGTAAGTAGCAACCAATAGCTGGCCTGAAAAGGCTTGTGTGTGGTGGTTGGTAAATACCAGTCCATGACAAGCCTTGGAATCCTCCCTTGGGATTACCTCACACATACATGGATATTGCTTGAGACTATTGGTTTAATCCTTGGCACTTGAGCCCGTTGTGTACATTAGCCATGTGTAGAGTACACTCAAAGTACAGATGGAGCAGGATTGTACTTTGAGCCCTGAGCCTCAACTTTGAGTCTTCTTTTTAAAACAACCAATATTGAGTGTACGTTTCTGTACAGGAAGCCCCATGAGGGACTCTCTCCTAGCATGTACAAGGTCCAAACAACCAGGAAACCTGGTGTTCTGATCACACAGAGCCCTCTGAGCTTCTTGGACTGGCCGATCAGGAGGTCGGCGGTTCTAATCCCTGTGACGGAGTGAGCTCCCGTTGCTCTGTCCCAGCTCCTGCCAACCTAGCAGTTCGAAAGCATGCCAGTGCAAGTAGATAAATAGGTACTGCTCCAGCGGGAAGGTAAACGCCATTTCCATGCACTCTGGTTTCCGTCATTGTGTTCCATGCGCCAGAAGTGGTTTAGTCATGCTGGCCACATGACCCGGAAAGCTGTCTGTGGACAAACGCCGGCTCCCTCAGCCTGAAAGCAAAATGAGCACCGCAACCCCATGGTTGTCTTTAGCTGGACTTAACCGTCCAGGTGTCCTTTACCTTTACCTTTTATGGGCATGTAAGGTTTCCTTCAAATCCCCGTGACGGGGTGAGCTCCCGTTGCTCGGTCCCAGCTCCTGCCAACCTAGCAGTTCAAAAGCACATCAAAGTCAAGTAGATAAATAGGTACTGCTCCAGCGGGAAGTTAAATGGCATTTCCGTGCGCTGCTCTGGTTCGCCAGAAGCGGCTTAGTCATGCTGGCCACATGACCCGGAATCTGTACGCCGGCTCTCGGCCAATAAAGCGAAATGAGCGCCGCAACCCCAGAGTTGTCCGCGACTGGACCTAATGGTCAGGGGTCCCTTTACCTTTACCTTTAAGGTTTCCTTTAAAGCAGACCTCCCTTTCTGGTCCTTGGCAGATGCCCAAAGCCACAACTCCACAGACACACCCTCTCCCTACACAACCCCCTGCTCTCTGGGTCACACTCTTCCTAGACATGCCTTTTACTCTCCTTGAGTGTTTTTGCTTGGCTGGGAGGTGTCCCTGAACTCTGATAATGCCTCTTACTTGTTTGGATAGGGAACAGATCAGGGGGTGAGATTATGCATGAAATCTAGACTAACGTGCAAAAGCAAAAAAATTACATTAGCTGATCGTCTTACTTTTGCTGCTGGCCCCTGGAAGGTTGCCTAGAAAGGTCCACAAAGCCCTCTTTGTGAAGGCTCCGCAACCCCTGCTATAAAGGGAGTTATGCTCAACATGTGGCTATTAAGAAAACAGAAGACCCAACTTCAAGGCTGGGGCCAAAAGCAGGCCTCCCCCCTCTAGTTTTGTACTTGAGAATACCCTCCGCTCAAGTAGTGCACTCATAGTAGTGCTTTGATGAATCTATGGTTCTATGGAGGCAAGAAAACAGCAGCAGCTCAGGTGAAACAGAGCAAGGTTATAATCTGATGTAGCAGACACACCCTGGGGACGTACACTTCTACTGCCCTGCGCAGGTATGCCATTTTTATTATTCTTTGCCTGCTACCAGTGAAGCAACTTGTTTCTGGGTCAGAATGCAGCGAAGTCTCGAGCGCATTGGTATCCGGCCGAAGCTCAGGAATAAAATGGGTCAACCTCAGCAGCTTAGTTCCCCCCCTCCCCGGAAAGTGCCTTAGGAAGGCAGATTTACAGTCTGTTTGTCAAGTCTGTACCTAGGAGAGGAAGAGCCTTTGCGGAGGTGGTTTGGAGAGCCAGTGTGGTGTAGTGGTTAAGAGTGGTAGACTCGTAATCTGGTGAACCGGGTTCGCGTCTCCGCTCCTCCACATGCAGCTGTTGGGTGACCTTGGGCTAGTCACACTTCTTTGAAGTCTTTCAGACCCACTCACCTCACAGAGTGTTTGTTGTGGGGCAGGAAGGGAAAGGAGAATGTGAGCTGCTTTGAGACTCCTTTGGGTAGTGATTAAGCGGGATATCAAATCCAAACTCTTCTTCTCTTCTTAATGTTCCTTAACAACTGTATGGTTGCTGCTGGAGGAAGAGGACAGGGTGGCCTTGAAATCTCACCGGTGCCCCTGACTTTGCGATTTGACATCGTCTCAGGGCATAAGGTCCAGGCAGAGGAAAGAGTTTCCTGTCTGCTCGTGGTTTCCTGTCTGCTCGTGGCAGGATCTGGAATTGCACCATGATTTTCCAGAGTTCTGCTCAACACACAAGCCACTCCTGAGTTAGGCTAGAAGACGGGCCACTTGCTTGAGCTTCACGACTATGCAAGGATGTGAAGCTGATTCAATACAACAACACCCTCGCCAGATATCATATCATACTGCCTCCCCAGAAACAAGTCAACAGTAAGGCTGATGGAAAGCCTCGGACAGCCATGATGTTAGGCTTCCCCTCCAAATCATTGAAAAAGGGCAACCGATGAGTGGCCAGGGAGTTCAACAGCATCTACAAGAGCCAGTGTGGTATAGTGGTTAAGAGCGGTAGACTTGTAATCTAGTGATAAAGCGGGATATCAAATCCAAACTACTCTTCTTCTTCTTCTTTGGAATCCAGTTGACATTCAGGGTCAAGAGAAGCACAAAGTCATGGAATCATAGATTTCTGCAGCTGCCACACCCTGGGCCAACATTTTCATTGAGCTGTCCACCATGATCCCCAGATCTCTTTCCAGGCCAGTCACTCCCAGTTCATACCCCACGAGCATATATGCAAAGGTTTTCTTTTCTTTTCTTTTTTGCCGGGGTGTGTGTGTGTAGAATTTGTCCCAGTGTGCATCACTTTACACTTGCAGAGACAGATTTATTAGGGGAGTGCGACTGGTTTGCCTGCACTGGGTGCCGAGATGAGATGGAGCCAATGGGGGCGCTGCAATAATGTCTTACAACAGAAGGCGAGAGGCGGCTCAACATCCGTCACTGCCACTTGCTTGCACTAAATCACATCTGCCTGTTTACTCAGTTTGAAGAGATGCTTTCGGAGCGCCTCGCAATCCTTTATTTATTATAAAATATTCATTCTTTTATTTATATTTTATACATCGTTTTTATGTTTTTATTTTTATTTTGACAAAGTAATAATAATAATAATAATAATAATAATAATAATAATAATATGCACCCCACCACCGAGACCATTCCATTATAACTATCCAACCTCCCAAAATTTCAAGACCTCTTGCGATGGTTTGACCCCTTTCCGTTTTAACAGTACAAATTCTACAAACACCCTCCAGATCTCCTCAAGATAATTTCTCCTGCATGTTCCCCATCTTACCTTAATGGCACATGTTAATTTATCATTAATAGCTATATCCCACACCTCTTTATACCATTCTTCCATTTTATATTCTGCTTGCCCCTTCCACTTCCTAGCTATCATAATTCGTGCATCTGCCAATAAATTTGTGAGCAAGTCCTTCATAGTCTGTGAACCTTCCACCCCATCGTAAATTGATAATAACGCTACCTCTAGACTTTTGGTCAGCTTTAACCCAGTGATTTCTATTATCTCATTAAACACCCTTTGCCAATTTTTTTTAAAAAACATATTGACACTTTATTGTTTTGACCACCTTGAGCAATTTTTTTAAAAATTATATTTATTGGGTTTTCAACATAAAAACAGGAAAAAAAACTTAACATAATATACAATACATAGTACAAAATACCAAATACCAAATACAAAAACACACACATACATCATAACTTCCCTTATCATCTTGTCTAATCATATTGGGGTGACTTCCTCACGTCCCCCCTGCTGCGTTTCTTTGTCAATCATCTTTAGTAATTTCCTCTCATCTTTAAATAGTTTTCCTTATATTACTTATATTCTCAATTTATATTCGTTTTAACCATAAACCATACATAAACATCACTTAATCCTATTTTTCAAACCTGTAAGCTGACAGTTCTTCCAACTTTTTTCTAACTTTAAATCTTACAATAGTTTTTTAAATACACTTTAAATTTCTTCCAATCTTGTTCCACCGTCTCCTCCCTCTGGTCACGTAGTTTCCCGGTCATTTCGGCGAGTTCCATATAGTCTATCATTTTCATCTGCCAGTCTTCTATCGTAGGTAATTCCTGTGTCTTCCAGTTTCTTGCGATCAAGATCCTAGCTGCTGTTGTGGCATACATAAAAAAAGTTTGGTCTTTCTTGGGGACCTCCTGATTCACAATTCCAAGTAGAAAAGCTTCTGGTTTCTTAACAAATGTGTTTTTCAACACTTTTTTCATTTCATTATAAATCTTTTCCCAGAAAGCTTTTATTCTTGGGCAAGTCCACCACATATGATGGTGTTAGTGCTTAATCAGAGCAAATGGCAACCAGGTTTTCCATGGATGGCTGTTTGTTCCGATTTAGCGCTAAAGAGTGGGAAAGGAGAGGGGCAAGTGGAAAACCACTCGGACCCATGCTTTCTAGGCATGGGACAAGCAGGTGTGCGGACAACCGCTATGGTCACATCCACACTACTCACTGAAAGCACATGTAGAGCACATCACCCCCCAAAGAATCATGGGAGCTGTAGTTTACTCCTTCCAGAGCTACAATTCCCAGGACCCTTAACAAACCAAGGATTCTGGGGGGGGGGGGGAAGCCATGAGCTTGAAATGTTAGGTATGGAAGTGACCTAAGCCTGTCTCCAGGGATGATTAGGACAAAAAGTCTGCTGCTTATTGGGGTCAAGGCTTATTGGTCAAGGAGAGGGAGAAATACAACTCAAGTTGATGTGAAATTTAATTTCATATTTTACCGGTAACTTTTTTCTACATTTTAAAGATTGCATTTCCCCCCTTGATTTTGTAGTCCCCCCCTTTTAGGTAAACTGCTTTGAGGGTTTCCAATCAAGCGTTGCATAACCGTTATGAGACAAAATTAATTAACTGATTTTCTAGGGCTCAGCATCTGACTGCATTGGGAGCAGAGCCTTTCAGAGGAAGGAGGTGTTAAGTTGAACTGAACTGTGAACACGAATGTGTTGGGTGGGGAGGAGAAGAAAACAGAATTGGGGTCGAAAGTGAAGAGGCCGAGCCCTGAGAGCTTCTATTCTTGAACTGCGTGTTTTCAATGCAGTTGGGATCCTTTTGAAATTTAATAGTTGATTTAATGTTGGAGCACCATCACCCCCTCCCACTTAAAAAACAACAAAAAACATGCTCCTGGGTGGATTGGACCACATGTTTACATCTATAGCATAATCGAACCTCAAACAGAGCTCAGCACTGCACACATAGATCCTTTGGTTCTTTATTCCTTAAAACCAAAGGAAATATGTAAGGGGGGGGGGAGGGAAAATTGCATGCACAATCTGGGGACTTTTTAATTATTATTTTTTATAGCAAAGCAGTACCCAATATTCAGCTTTCAAAAGGCTTGTTTAGAAAGTGATAGATATAAACAACTCAAAATAACTAATTAAGAGAGAACCTTGTTGAATTGTACATCCACAATGCACTTTGAGAAAGCTGTTTTCTATTGAGTCACTCTCACAAAAACTGCAGATGGTTACCTAAGTTGGTGTTGGTGGTGAGGAAGAGGCAGCGTTTACTGGTGATCTGAGGAATGCGAATAAGGCTGTCAGCAGATGGCTTACAGATATCATTCCGAAATATCTTATCCTGACAAATAACAACAGTGTGTATAATTAGCACTATGCAGATGGCATTTGGAATGATTCCCTTCTATCTCAGCACTCTTCTTCCGTGTACGATTTTAAAAGGCTATTTTTAAGAGACTTTTTTTAAAAAACGCTACCAGCAGCATCTCTGATACTACTTTAGAGCTGGCTGCCATCACAGTTCAGTGGATATACCAATATGCTTTACAGCACGTTAGAGACCCACATCAGTGAGAAGATAGAAATGCTCAGAAGGATGGAAGGCAAGAAAAGGGAAGAGGAAGAGGAAGGACCCCCATCCAAGACCTCACTGAGAGTCCTGCCAAGGCAGGGTGGGGGTTATTGCAGATATGAATATTGTGCAGCTTGAAGCAATTGGATGCATAAAAACTAAGTCCTACTGGAATAAAAATGGTTCAGATCCCTACTTATAATTTAAAGCTTTACTAACCAGAACTTCTTACAAACAGGTACAAAACAAATCAATAATATATCTGTAAGACATACGCCTGACCAAGCACCTTCTAAGAAATATAATAGAATTCCAAACAGACCAAGAATCTAAGGTCTCTCTCTCCTTACAGTCTGCATTAGCCTGGAGCTGCATTCTCTTCTGAAGAAACCCATTTGCACATCCATCGCCCACTGTACCTGGGAACAAATGACCAATAGCAACCCCCTTCAAAATGGTGATTTGCAGTGGAATACCTTGACCATGTGAGTTAAGGTTAAACACTCACCTGAAGGAGCAGAGAACATTAAAAGTTAATTATTAACCCAGCTAGAAGCTGAAAGAGTTATTTCCAGCTTTAGTATTTCTCAGTGGAATTTTCCAAGGTTAAACCCTCCAACAATATACATACAGGCGCTCTCCATTTTAGTGTGCAATTAAACAAATATGCTTAACAGAGGTGGAGTGGGGAACAGGGCCCATCAGGACTGATGACAGAGGCACATTGTCCTGCCTGGAGATGCTATACTGCCACCGAAATCAAAAGCATGAGGGTGGGGGCAGGCAGCAGCAGCATCCAGAACAGGAACTGTCATGGTGGGTGGAGTTAAATGATATAGGCCCATCTTTTTTATGTGTTTCCATTTACTGACAGCATTTGTATGTTTTGCGATTTTAAATCTCTGCTGGGGCTCTCTCACCAAGAGAGTATTTGCCCGCCCCAAATCTGGATCTAGACATCCAGGGAATTCTTCTTTTATTCTTTTCAACCAATTACAACCAAACATTTTTTTTAAAAAACCTCCCATATGGTTTGTGTTTCTCCTCATTATAATGACTGATAATAACTTCTGCCTTCTGCATAATAACGTCCCCTTTTGCCCTTTTATCGTGGATCAGGCAATTACAAGTGAAGAGCTTGCTGGTAAGATGAGCTAGCCAGCAAAATTAAAAAAAGTAAATTTGTTTGCTTAGCCATGGAACAAAGAAAAATTCCAGAACGATTTGTTCTTTAGTCATTTAGTCGTGTCCGACTCTTCGTGACCCCATGGACCAGAGTACGCCAGGCACTCCTGTCTTCCACTGCCTCCCGCAGTTTGGTCAGACTCATATTGGTAGCTTCAAGAACACTGTCCAACCATCTCGTCCTCTGTCGTCCCCTTCTCCTTGTGCCCTCCATCTTTCCCAACATCAGGGTCTTTTCCAGGGAGTCTTCTCTTCTCACGAGATGGCCAAAATATTGGAGCCTCAGCTTCAGGATCTGTCCTTCCAGTGAGCACTCAGGGCTGATTTCCTTCAGAATGGATAGGTTTGATCTTCTTGCAGTCCATGGGACTCTCAAGCATGATTAAACCGCTTCTGGCACAATGGGACACCGTGATGGAAACTAGAGCACACAGAAACCATTTACCTTCCTGCCACTCCGGTACCAATTTATCTACTTGCACTGGCGTGCTTTCGAACTGCCAGGTTGACAGGAGCTGGGACACAGCAATGGGAGCTCACACCGTTGTGGGGATCTGAACTGCCAACTTTCCGACCGGCAAGCCCAAGAGCATGGGTAGGCAAACTAAGGCCCGGGGGCCGGATCCAGCCCAATTGCCTTCTCAATCCAGTCCGTGGGCGGTCCGGGAATCAGCGTGTTTTTATATGAGTAGATTGTGTCCTTTTTATTTAAAATGCATCTCTGGGTTATTTGTGGGGCCTGCCTGGTGATTTTACATGAGTAGAATGTGTGTGTGTGTGTTTTTTTTTTAAAAAATGCATCTCTGGGTTATTTGTGGGGCATAGGAATTCGTTCATTCCTCCCCCCCCCCCCAAAAAAATATAGTCCGGCTCCCTATAAGGTCTGAGGGACAGTGAACTTGACAATCATCTTTTAAGAAAGTTTAATTGATCTTGTATTTGGTGTTTTTTTGTATCTTTTATGCTTAGGAAGATCATATAAATGGAATTATGTTGGTTATAATAGTAATAAGCAGAAGTTATGCATTGTGTAAAGAAGTGTAGGAGTTTTGTGTACGAGTTTTGTGTGTTGTGTGAAGTTTGTTGTTGTTGGTCTTGTGATGTGGAAGGCAGTGTTTTGTGGTGTATTGTAATGTAACTGTAATGTATGGTAATGTTTTGTAATGCTTCGTATTTTGAATAAAAATAAAGTTTATAATTTGAGGTCTGAGGGACAGTGGACTGGTCCCCTGCTGAAAAAGTTTGCTGGCCCCTGCCCAAGAGGCTCAGTGGTTTAGACCACATAGCTAGGTAATGGAGCCCCTAACAAAGAAGAAAACCACTTTGACCCAGGTAGTGAAATTGCTGGTATCCAAGGGCCACTTCACACCACCCATGCTAGCGATATGTGTTGGATTGCATAGACCCACACAAAGTTCAGCCCATAAACATTTTACCAGGTATGATCCCCTTTCTCTTGGGAACAGCTAGTTTTCATCACCCCAGCAGAAGCTGTGTTCATACTCTGTGTGATCATCAGCTGATAAGAGTAACATGTGCAAAAAGAGCCATCGCGGATCGAACACCCCGGACCAAACATAAATATCACCTCCCAGCACTGCAGACACAATACTTTCCAAGGAAAATGGTCCACTTTTTCAGCAACTAATCGCCACGTGGTAAGTCATTGTTTAAGCAATGTGCATGCATATGCGAATCGATCCCTATACTGCGCCAGTTTTCTATTTAGCGGGGAAATATATGGGCCATCTAAGTGTGGCATATGACAGCAGCTGACAAAATTAAATTTATTTTCATATTCAAATTGTGCTGACAGTAGATATAAGGTTGTGGCAGGGCAAATCGGAAGATTTAAGTACAAAAAATGTGAGTTGTGCAAATGGAAAGATAAACACAATGACTGATACCTATATAAGTGATATTGTACTTAATTACCGAAAAGCTGCATATATCTTGGTTTCCCATTTTGGTGTCTGATCAAGTTTGCTTAGTTATGCCATAAAATATCATGGCCTTTCCCCCCTCCCCTTTTTAACGTAGTTCAAAAAGTTACACTGGGTTGTTTTTAAAGCAAAAATAACACTAGGCTCAAATGCATACATGAAGTTGTATGCACCTTCTTCCCAGACGTCACCTCCTGCAACTAATCCTGCTCCATGCACCCCTTGAGTGATTTTTCCTGGCTGGACGTGTCCTTGAACTGTGACCAGGTCTCTTGTTTGTCTGAATGGAGAGAAGGTTGTCAGGCTGGAACATAGACCTCTGTAAAAAGGCAAGAGCCCCATCCATTGCTCTGCCTACTTTTGACACTCGCCTTGCCCATCACTGGTATGTGGACCCTGGAAAGTTGTCCCTGGAGGCAGTGTGGCCCTTGGACTGGGAGTAGGTTCACCAGCCTTGATCGATATGGAGCAAGGCAAATGTTGTGGTTTCTTCTTAGAAAAATGTTGCCAGCACCCAGAGAGGGCAACACTAGAATAGGAGGAAATGGCATAATTTGTCCCACCCAGGTGTCCACTCCATGAAGATGTTTCAGGAATAGCATGGGGGCCAGATCATAGGGGAGAGGAACCTATGCACATTCTTATCCTACAAGGGACCGGACAGTTTATGGACTCACTGCCGCAATAGGTGGGGATGGACACCAGCTAAAATGGTTGCAAAAAGGCAGTATACAAATCCACGGAGAAGGAGGAGAACTCTAGGTTAGCTACCTATAATATTCAGATGCTCCATATCGGTTGCTGGGGGAGACAAGAGTAGCAGAGGCAAATTAAGCTGAATACAGTGGTACCTCGAGTTACAAACGCCTCAGGTTACAAACGCTTCAGGTTACAAACTCTGCTAACCTGGAAGAGTTACCTCGAATTGAGAACTTTGCCCCAGGATGAGAACGGAAATCGTGTGCTGGCGGCGCAGCGGCAGCAAGAGTCCCCATTAGTGAAAGCACGCCTCTAGTTAAGAACAGTTTCAGGTTAAGAACAGACCTCTGGAACGAATTAAGTTCATAACTAGAGGTACCGCTGTACTGGTAGATTAAGGCAAAAGTACTTCTGCACACAGGGAGGTGGGTGGCACTGTGGGTTAAACCACAGAGCCTAGGGCTTGCCGATCAGAAGGTCGGTGGTTCAGATCCCCGCGATGGGGTGAGCTCCCGTTGCTTGGTCCCTGCTCCTGTCAACCTAGCAGTTCGAAAGCATGTCAAAGTGTAAGTAGATAAATAGGTACCGCTGCAGTGGGAAGGTAAATGGCGTTTCCGTGCGCTGCTCTGGTTTGCCAAAAGCGGCTTAGTCATGCTGGCCACATGACCTGGAAGCTGTACACTGGCTCCCTCGGCCAATAAAGCAAGATGAGAGCTGCAACCCCAGAGTTGGTCACAACTGGACCTAATGGTCAGGGGTCCCTTTAACTTTACCTTTACATCTGCACACAGTGTGTAGCTAATACTATGGAATTTGCTCCTCCAAGGAGTAGTGGTGGCCACCAACTTGGATGGCTTCAGAAGAAGATCACCCAAACCCATGGAGCTATCACTAAGGGCTACCAACCCAGATGGCTACGTTTTGTCTCTGCTGCAAGAGGGAATTGCTCCTCAATACCAGTTGATGGGAATCACTAGTGAGGAGAGTGCTGTTGCTCTCAGATTCTGCTCTTCCCATAGACGTTGGGTTGGCCATTGTGAGAAGAGGATGCAGTACTAGAAGGACCACTGGCCTGATCCACCAGGCTCTTCTTAAGAGGTCTATTGCCTCAAAGCAGAGGCATGGTTACATGGATCTTTGATCCAGTCTAGTAGGTCTCTCCTTAGGTTCTCAACTTGCCTGAAGAAGCTAAGGTTGTCCTGCTTTAAACAAATCATTTAATATCTGGTATTCTGCTAGGGGCTTTCTTTTATGTTTTTCTCCAACTAATTTATCCTTTCTTGCACCACAGTTTTTTTGCTCAAAGGCAAATATGAGCATGCGAGATCATTGACTTCTTCGCCACCCGCTCAGCTGCATTGTGAATTCACAGTCTGCCATAACCACCCTGTGGAGGCTCTGGAACCAGAAGTCGGTTCATAGACCTTTATTTTTTATACAGCGAAGTTTGCTCCATGACAACCACAGAATTAGCAAGCTTAACTGCCGATTCTTTGTTTGATCAGAGCCGGCCTCAGCTTCTAGGTAGCAATGAGCTCAGCTTGAAGCAGCAACTGAACAAAATCATCTGTAGCGTTGTTACAGCAGGTCAGGGCTGTCTCAGAACAGGCAGGAGAAAGTTTGGGAAGCTCTCAGCCGTTCCTGAGAGCCAGATTCCGCCTGTCGAAGTCAACGCAACAATGGCATAAGAGCACCTTTGTGGGTTGCAAAAGGAACTCATGAGGTAGTGAAGAACAAAGCAAAAATAGCTGCATTTTTATGAGATATAGATATAGATGTGCACACATTCATATGAATGGACTGGAACATAACCGAGAGCCCAGCTGAGGAGCTCATTACATTTTATGGGGACTCACTCTGAAGAGTTTAAATTTAACAATTAAAATTGCACCAGGGAAGAAGGTAATGTTCCATTTTGGGACATTAAACCAGTTGTTTATGCTTTACTTAGGGGCTTCTCTGTAATTTTAGTAGCTGAAGCTTGGAAATGAAAGGATCCCTGTTTTGCTGGGTGAGCAAATGATTTTGATTTAGCAACCCTAACCTCTCCATTGAAAGGATAATGGATGGCAGTTCTACCCACCCACCCCAAAATCAACAACCCCACTTGAGACTAAATCAAGAATAATCATAGACTGCTGGAACTGAAATAAAGGAAAAACTCAACTGATTTTTCTAACAAGCCACACCGGCATAAAAACTAACACCCTGCCCCTTGCACACATTTTTATTGGTGTGGATGTTCCCATGCCAATTTCCATGTCACAGTCTTGCTGTGCTTACAGCGCCGTGGGGGTATTAAAACCCTTTAAAGCACAGGTTGTACTAGCAATTACCTAAGTTTAAAGACAGACAGAGCGTTTCTTTGAGGGACAATGAAAACAAAATTTCAATCTATTGAAGTCTGTGGCAAATGCAATTTAGAGTGAAGGCCCTGCAGTCCTACAACTGTTGGGAGGATGTCCCAAGCAGTATTGCTTCACAGGTAAACCATCCAATCCTCTTCTTCTTCTTCTTCTTCTTCTTCTTCTTTTATCATTTATACCTCACCCATCTGGCTGGGTTTCCCCAGCCACTCTGGGCAGCTCCCAACAGAATATTAAAAACACAATAAAACATCAAGCATTAAAAACTTCCCTAAACAGGGTTGTCTTCAGATGTCTTCTAAAAGTCATATACCGGTAATTGTTTATTTCCGTGACATCTGATGGGAGGACGTTCCACAGGGCGGGCGCCACTACCGAGAAGGCCCTCTGCCTGGTTCCCTGTAACCTCACTTCTTGCAGGGAGGGAACCACCAGAAGGCCCTTGGAGCTGGACCTCAGGGCTGAACGATGGGAGATGGGCCTTTGTAGGCAACGGAGGCCTGTTGTGACCATTTGGTCCGGCATTTTGAGGAGCAAGTTGCTCAAGTCTCTTGTGATTCAGATGCTGACATTGCAGTCCCAGCTGAGGTGTCCCATGTTACTTCTTTGACTTTATGGGATTGTTTTCAGTTCACGAGGCCCGGTGATGTCGGCAGGATGCTTGCAGGAATGCACCTACCTACATGCTCCCTCAATTCCTGCCCATCACGGCTGGTGAAATTGAGACGGATAGAGGTTGACCAGGTTGCTCCAGGGAGCGGCAAATGCTTCACTGCCTGCCACCTTAAAGGGACCACTTTTGAAAATGCCAGTCCTTGACCAAATTGACAGTAACAATACTCGCCCAACTGCAAATACCATATTTTTCCGTGTATAAGACAATGTTATTCTATTTTAAAAGTATGCTGAAAACTTGGGGTCGTCTTATACACGGTTAGTGGAGAGGTGGGATGGGTGACTGGCGGCTGCCGCGTTCAGGGTATTTTCCGCGGCTTTTTTGCTGGTGATTGGTCGGTGCAGCCAGGTCCACTGGCTATTGGCTTCTGTGGCAATTGGGCGGGCAATTGGTGCTTGCTTTTAGCGACGGTGCAGACTATAGGTGGCTTCGTTGATGTGCGTGTGATTGGCTGTTGCATTCCTGCGGGTGAGCGATTTTTGATACCCCCCCCCAAAAGCTCACAGCCTGGTCACTGTCTCTTTGAACTTTTGCCATCGGGACGGAGATACAGGACGATGACAACAAGAACAAGCCGTCTTAGAAACAGCTTCTTCTCCAGAGCGATTGCGGCCTTGAATGGGAAGCCTGGACTTTGAAGTCATCTAATCTTACCTGTTATGTTTTTTAATCAGTGTGTATGGTTTTAATCAGTGTTTTTGTAGTTGTTTTGTTTTTGCGTGGAGTGCCCTATCTGGGTGGATGGAGCAGCCAAGTAATTTCGTTGTCCCAAAGGGGACAATGACAATAAAATAATAATAATAATAATAATAATAATAATCTCAATCTCCCCCCATTTTCTCTATTTGGAGTCCCTTATACATGGGGGGCCTTATACATGGGTGCATCTTATACACAGAAAAATACGGCACTCCCTTTCTAGGGAAGGTGACTGAGTGAGTCATGGCAGACAAACTGCAGGCATTCCTGGGTGAGGCTGAGTATCTGGATCTATGCCAGTCTGGGTTCAGGCCTGGGTTTGGACGCAAGGCACTCCTTTTCAAATGGCTTTGCCACCTGACCTCCTCCTTCCCATGTGACCTCTCCTTCTTCTCTAGCAATGCCCCACAGGATCTAACCCTCTGTGTAGCAGCTAGCAACCTTCCTGCTTTCCTTCTTCCCCGATTCCCTCTCAACCATATGTATAACTGGGACATTAGCCCTTCCCTCAGGGTGGGGTGGGTGATCTCTGGGACTGCCTGGGGCCAAGTGTTCACTAATATAAGTATTTTTGTGCGCAGCTTACAATTAGTACATGCATTTCTGTATATATTATGATTATTTGGCTTGAGAACTGCCCTGCAAAATTTGATGAGGAGTGAATTTGGAAGGCTGGTTATGTTTTGGTGCACTTTTCTTTTTGAAAGTGCAAAATAGGCAGGTTTGCATTTTAAGTGCAAACTGTATCCCATTTCTCCCCCATCCCCACAAATAACAACACACATACAGACTTATTTACTTTGTAAGCTTCAGTTAGCTGTTATCTAGAGGAGGCCCTCAGCTGATGGATAAACATTACAAAGAAAAAGCAGAGGTAATAGCAAAGATAACTCCGCATCTTAGATTGCAGGCTCCAGCATAAAACAGAGTAATTCTCATGGCAGGTAAGGGAAGATATCCAGCAATAATCCCTGGCCATCTCACAGCTCAGCTTGATGTTTAAAGTCGCCCCCACAGATATGGCCTGTTTTGTTCCTTTACCAAGCTAAAGTAGCACCCTGGGAAAATAACCAGCGGGATGCTATTTTTCATTTGCCTCATAACAATTGACTGTGGCATTTCTGGGAGAAATCACATTGATTTCCATGAACCTTTCAGTGAGGAAGAATGGAAGGCGCATGTTGGTATGCAGAGATTGCAGGACTTTGGATATGGGTTTTTTGCAGGTTACCTTGGCTCAGAGATGGGCCTTTCTGCTAGCCATGAAAGGGGATCCAGGTCTTTGGAGGGTAGCCATCAGATAGCAGACCTCCTCAGTGTTGGATGTAACATTTGAAGAAATCTGACAAAGGTCCGTATAGTTAAAGCTATGGTTTTCCCAGTAGTAATGTATGGAAGTGAGAGCTGGACCATCAAGAAGGCTGATCGCCGAAGAATTGATGCTTTTGAATTATGGTGCTGGAGGAGACTCTTGAGAGTCCCATGGACTGCAAGAAGATCAAGTCTATCCATTCTTAAGGAAATCAGCCCTGAGTGCTCACTGGAAGGACAGATCCTGAAGCTGAGGCTCCAATACTTTGGCCACCTCATGAGAAGACTCCCTGGAGTCTGCAAACTGATGCAGAAATTTGGTGCTCTGGATTGGAAGAAATGGAAAAGGCAGAGAAACCAAAACTGGCAGATTCATCCATCCTTATGCTCATACTTGAAAAAATCGATTACCTTGTGCCTTCAATGCTAAATAATATTCAAATAATGCAGAATGTGTAAAGGGCTGAGCTGCCCCTCATCCCTAGGAGAGGCCTTCAGACAACGACAAAAACTTTTAACAAATAAATGTCAAATGAGAGCTCTGCAATGAAAGTCCATGCCCCAATTGGGCAAGGAAAGTTTTGAACTCTGGCACCAGGCAAGAGGATTTCATCCGCAGGAGGATCTGTGAGTAATGAATGCTGACATTTACAAACAAATACGTTCCAACTGACCCTATTGACTAGGGACACCCCTGGTCCCTAGCAAATCATTGTCCTCCTTATGCCTCTGCTTTGCCTTTACAAAAATCCTGGGGGAAACTTTTTAAAATACAAATGTGTGCGAAGATGTGCAGCGTTGTTCATCGGATATTATTCCTTTTCTCTAGATCAGGGGTTGGCAAGCTTTACTGGCCATGGGCCGGATCAGTCCCATGGAGCTTGTCCGTGGGCTGGACTGGCACAGCGCGACGCTGAAAATCACGTCTGCGCATGCCCAGATGACGAAAATCATGCCTGCGCAGAAGCGATTTTTGGTGTCTGGACATGCGCAGATGCGATTGCCAGTATCTGCGCATGCGCAGACGCAATTTCCAGTGCGGCTCGGTGAGTCCCCGTGCTGTGCTGTGCCTGTTTAGCGCAGCGCGCGGGAGACTCGCCGAGCGGGCGGCTCCGTTCAGGGGCTGCCCCCTGGGCCGGTAACATGGTCTCCGTGGGCTGGATCCAGCCCATGGGCGGAGGTTGCCGACCCCTGCTCTAGATCTCTAGAACTTAAACCCATAGTACAATTAAATGATAGAATAAACTTTCTCGATATAAACACACAGATGACCTGCAACGCAATGTTGCAGCGTGAAGTTCTCTTTTTCAACCAGCCCAGCGTTAACCAGTGAGCTTCACAAGTGTAGGGATTTGAACCCTGGTCTCCCAGGTCCTAGTCTAGCACTTTAACCTCTACACCACTATATTGGTGGCACTTCTACCGGTATGAACCCTGAAACTCTCAGACATGATGTGATTAAACTATAAAAAAATAAAAATTAACCATAAAGCTTTGGCAATTAAAGATGGCTAGAGAATCTAGCTTTAACCAATGTTGCCAGTTGTTCTGCCTGGTGAATCACTAGTATAAAACATGTATCTTTTTTTGCATGCTGGTTGAACCAGCATGTACTATAGACTGTGACTAAAGCTAAGATACTTAAAAGCCTCTTTCCTCTGCTTCTGGCAAGAAGCATTAAACAAATATAATAAATCTTGTATTTGACTTTCATGAAAGTGTGGCAGCCTAGGAGATGGGAATGCGGAATTTTCTTTTAGCTTATAGAAACATAGAATCACAGTGTTGGAGGGCACGATGTAGACCATTTCATTCAATTCCTTGCTTGATCCAGGCAATGCAGAGCAAGAATATCTTCCGCCAATGGCAGCCCAGCCTTTGCATGGAGACCTCTAACAAGGAAAAGGCTTTGTCCAACTGCTCCAACTGCCAAGGCATAATGTCGCCCAACATGCAACACCAGATGGTGCCAGAGAGCAGCAAATTATAAAACATGATTTTCCATAGGGAGAGAATAATAATAAGAATAGAATAATAATAATCCCAGACCTTTTGAAGAAGGATTGACCATTATACCAGTCTGAAAATGGTAGCTCTGCAAGGTGAAATGGGGCCTTTGAACAACGTTCAGTTCCCTTAACAGACCACAACTCCCAGAATTCTTTGAGGGAAGCCATGTCTGCTTAAAGTGGCACCATAGTGCTTTAAATGTATGGTTTGAATGTGGCCAAAGTCCTGGCACAGGCAAACTCCGGCCCTTCAGATGTTTGGGACTACAATTCCCATCATCCCTGACCACTGGTGCTGTTAGCTAGGGATGATGGGAATTGTAGTCCCAAACATCTGGAGGGCCGGAGTTTGCCTATGCCTGCCAAAGTCAGTCAAGGATATTGGTGTCTATGTAGAGGCAGTGCAGTGCCAGCAGTCAGAAGACTGTGTAAGGTAATGGACACCTGGAACCCTATAAAGCAAATATGAACGCAGTGGGGTTTGGAGGACCATTAGCCATGGATACAAACAATTTCATTACTCAGGTCAATGTGATTTTCTTCATTCTTTGGGGCTCCATTACCTGGCTATATATAAAGTACTGATGCAGACAGATCAGTCTTTGCTCCCCAAAATAAAACTGACCTATTGGTACTTGTGTCTTGGCAGACCACACCTGGAGTACTGTGTCCAGTTTTGGGCGCCACAATTTAAAAAGGACATTGACAAGCTGGAATGTGTGCAGAGGAGGGCAGCCAAGATGACCAAGGGTCTGGAAACCAAGCCTTATGAGGAACGGTTGAGGGAGCTGGGTCTGTTTAGCCTGGAAAAGAGGAGATATGATAGCCATCTTCAAATATCTCAAGGGCTGTCAAGTAACAAGAAAGGAGATTCCGACTTAATATCAGGAAGAACCTTCTGAGGGTAAGAGCTGTTTGACTGCGGAACGGACTCCCCCAGAAGGTGGTGGGCTCTCCTTTCTTTTTCTTTTTTTAAAAAATAATATTTATTGGGTTTTACACATATAACATACAAGTTATCACATTAAATTATAAAACACACACAACAAAAAAGAAATACAAAACTACAAAATACACACATTGATCTTAGTTTCCCTTTCTTATTTCCTTAACATTTTAGTTTGACTTCCTCCTATCTTTCCCTCTGCGTTTCATTGTGTATCATCTTTAGCAATTTCCTCTCATCATCTAATGGTATGTTTTTACTATTAACTTCTATCTTTACTATCTTAATCAAATTTTATATCTTATCTCTTTACTATCTTATCAAACCTTATCACATATATCACTCTTACTCAAGTTCTATCCTAACTGATCTACCGTAATCATACATCATATCTTCACTTATTTATTCTTATTACTATTCTGTAAATTACCCTTTCTTTCAGCATAGGACTCTCCTTTCTTGGAGGTTTTAAAGTAGAGGTCATGGGTGCTTTAGTTGAGAATCCTACATTGCACGGGGTTGGACTAGATGACCCTCGGGGTCCCTTCCAACTCCATCTGTTGGATGTGCTTTTGGTGTGGATCTTCCCTATGCTTCACATGCTCTCATTATGTAACCAACATTTTAAATCAGAAATGAGGGTTTAAGGGGGGGACGGACCCAACAGATCGAGTGTCTGTGGGATTAGTCTGTGTGCTTGGTTTAAGCCGTCTGGTTTAGTCTATTTTATTTTTAAATGGCAAAGCTGTATGTTCTATCTGAATTGAAAACCTAAGCCATTTCCTTCCACCGCAGTGACCTTTTGAGTCATTATCCTTTGGGCAAACTGATAATGAAAAAGGGGGTGGGAAAGCCGTGGAAAGCTGCCCCCATGATACTTTGTTGTTGTTGTTGGTTGTTCTTGTTGTGTAACCATTTGCAATCTTGCTAGGAACTCAAGGCAGGTTTCATTGATCATTCTCTCCCCCCTTTCACTTAATGGATGTTTGGAAAGTCGCAGACTATTCCAATGTAAGCTCAAAGAGCAAATGCAGGAAACTGATAATAATTACCTTCTTCCTTAGGGAAAATAGAGAAAAAAGACTTGGGGCATAGCAATATCTTGGACTTAAATTGGTTTAAAAGCTGTTCCTTTTCTCCGAGGTACCCCCAGGTAGCTGAGATCTGTGTTGTAAGGCAACTCCATGCCTTGGGACTTAATTGTGGATGGAGGTCTCTGTATTTGACAGACCCCCCCTGGCAAGTGCCCTTCAGCATCCATAGATGGGTAGCAGCAGCAGCAGCAGCAGCAGCAGCAGCAGCAGCAGCACACTCCCATCCATGCTTTGTTAAAAACACAGGAAATGAAGGCACATTAGCTCTCTCAGTGTGGTGTGGTGGTTAAGAGCAGTGGACTCATAATCTGGTGAACCGGGTTCGCGTCTCCGCTCCTCCATATGCAGCTGCTGGGTGACCTTGGGCTAGTCACACTTCTCTGAAGTCTCTCAGCCCCTGTAAAAGAGGATGTGAGGTTCTTTCTTTATGCTACAACAGCAGCAAGATTACTTCTTGCTAAAAACTGGAAATCCCAAGAGATACCAACTTTAGAAGAATGGCGAATGAAATTACTGGACTTTATGGAAATGGCCAAAATGACTGGACGAATCCGAGAACAGAAGGAAGAGAGCATTGAAGAAGATTGGAAGAAATTTAAAGACTATTTGAAAAAGTTTATTTGATTTGGTACAGGCAGCAGAAGTAGTTAAGCTTAGGTTAAGAAAATAAGATGTGATGCATAATAAAAACACGAGGTTGTAAGGTTTATTTTTTTTATTTTTGTAAAAAAAGAAGAAGAAACTGTTAAAGAGAATTACAATGACTGTCAGAAAAAAGGGACTTGAGGAAGTAAAAAAAAAATTAGGCTATGTAAAAAAGAATTACTGGGCCTCGGATATGGAGAGGCCCAGGCTAAACAAAGATTTGATGTTGTTAATGATGTTTGTTAAGTTTGTTTTTAAATGATAAAATCAATAAAATATATTATTTTTTTTAAAAAAAACTCTCTCAGCCCCACTCACCTCACAGAGTGTTTGTTGTGGGGGAGGAAGGGAAAGGAGAATGTTAGCCGCTTTGAGACTCCTTCGGGTAGTGATAAAGCGGGATATCAAATCCAAACTCCTCCTCCTCCTCCTCCTCCTCCTCCTCTTCTTCCTGTAACATTTCAGTTCAGCTGAAATAAGAAAAGAAGAAAAACGGAGAGAACCTTTGTTGCCCCCCTCCCAAAGTCTTTCTTCCCAGTGACAATCAAAGTGGGGGAAGCGACACATTTTATTAACTGAGCTAATGAAGCATCTCTTTCTGCTAACGTTGCCTAACTTCCTTAGGAGCTCATGTGCTTTTCGCTCAATTTCCGTCTGTTTCTGAACCATCTCGGCAATTCACGAGATTCCTCTCCTCACTTGTGGATAATTTTCTACACTGTCGTCTCAAAGCTCTGCTGGAACCGCAGACTCGCTGGAGCATGGAGGAACTTGGCAACATACAAACCCACCAAGATTTCTTTCTTATAGGTGTTGGCCTACCTTGTAGTAATTCACACCCATGCAGGGCTCCCTGAGCACAAATCCACATATGCAAATTCATATGCACATCAGGTCAGTTGCAAAGCATTTGAGTGCATGGTCTTTGCTGCTTCCTTTAAAACACATGGAAGCATGGACTGGGGAAAAAGTGAAACAACAGTTCTGTCCTGTTCATATTTATGACATCCTTGATAGCAAAATACTAGAGCAAACATATGCACTTCAATATATGTCAAACAAAGAGGTGACAAATAATGCACAGTGACAGCTACAGATGGGCAAATTTCTCAATTTTAATTTTTCTCAGTTTTTCATTATTGAAAATTCATCATATTACTGCAAATTTATTCCAATGCACACTGTATAAAATTTTTCCCAATGCACACATTTTTTTGCAAAAAAAAAATTCCCACTCGTATAATGTGTTTTTGTATGTTATTTTCAGCAATATAAGCATTTTTAGACACACTTTAATATGTGAATTTTAATGCAACATTGCTCAGTTGGAGAACTTGCGAAATTTAGAGATGGGTGAATTTCAAGAGATGGCTGTGTTTTGTTTCATTTACTGTTTCCAAAAGTATAAAAAACGGTAAGTTCACTTTCAAAGGGCAACTGAACCAAAGAGAATTAAGAAAATTGAGAGAAATAAGCACAGAAATGCACTCAAACTTTCATGCTCAGGTTCATATGGAGAGATGTGGTTCTTGAGGTATTGTGGTCCCACGTCACTTAAGACATGAATACGACAACACTCTCCCGAACTGTGATTCCCATCAACTAGTATTCAGAGGTAATGAAATATACTCGGAGTCGAGTGTGGATTTCAGCTCTTTATTCAGCTCATAGTAGCGAGGAATGGAAGTTTCCCCAGAACATCTGCTTTATATACAGTATTTACACAATGGGCCCCATGTGATTGGCTAATTCCAGGATACTCCTGAAGGCCAATCCGGTTGCGGATTCACTTCCACCTGGAGCTGGATTGGGTGGCTCCTGCGGACCAATCAGACTGCTGCATTCTGAATCCTATTGTTCTAGGACCAATCAGACTGCTGCCTTTTGGATCCTATTGTTCTAGGACCAATCAGTCTGCTGCCTTTTGGATCCTATTGTTCTAGGACCAATCAGACTGCTGCCTTTTGGATCCTATTCAACTCAGTACATAACACCCCTCCCCTCTAAGTTCCAGTCCTGCCCGGGAAGTTGCATTCATAGTCCTCAAGGTACGCCGGCCGCCTACGTATGCGTTGCGGCCTGGGGTGTTCCCTGGTCAGGGATTCGGGTTCTGGCTCGTGTTCCAAGGCTGCTGGCTGTGATGGGGCCGTTTGGTCTGACGCGACTGGCTCGCTCAGTTGTGGCTCTGGTTCCAGTGTCCTTTCGGCCTCGCGGGTCCCCTCTGTATTTACTGATTCTGCCTCCCCTGCCGGCCCCTCCTGCTCTGTGGGCCTCGCTGCCCCACTGTTCCCTTGGGACTCCTCTGACCTGTCCTCCTCCTCGTTTTCTCCCGGGAATCGTCGCCGTAGCTGGTCGCAGTGGCGGCGCCAGCATTGCCTCCCCTCCGTTAGCACCTCGTACGACACGGGGCCAGTCACCCTGGTGACTGTGGCGGGTACCCATGCTGGGCCTGCCCCAAAATTCTTTGCGTACACTGGGTCCTGGGCCACGAAGGTCCGGGGGTTCCTGCCTTCCCCCACCACTACCTCATCCTGAGCTCTGTCGGGGTGAAGGCGGTCCAGTCTGATTGCAAGGCGCCGGCCCATCAGTAGTTCAGCGGGGCTCCGACCAGTCATTGAGCTGGGGGTGCTGTGCTGTGCTAGAAGGAATGTGGCAAGGCGGTACTCCCAGTCCCCTTGCGTCATGCGGCGGAGGGTGTCCTTGGTGGTCCGCACCATGCGCTCTGCTTGGCCATTGGTGGCAGGGTGGAATGGCGCCGAGCGGATGTGGCGGATGGCATTCTGCGCTGTGAAGGTCTGGAATTCTTCTGACGTAAATGCGGTTCCGTTGTCTGAGACTAGAGTGTCAGGGAGCCCGTGGGTTGCAAACAGCCTGCGTAGTACCCGGATGGCTGCGGATGTAGAAGTGGACGGTACCAGTGCGACTTCCAGCCATTTGGTGTAGGAGTCCACCACTATGAAGAATGTTTTCCCCTGGAAGGGGCCAGCGAAGTCCACATGCAGGCGTGACCATGGTGCTCGGGCAGACTCCCAGGGCTGGACTGGGGCCCTTGGGGGATCCGGGCGGGATTCTTGGCAGGCCTGGCAGTGTTTGACCCAGGCCTCTATCTCTCTGTCAATCCCCGGCCACCACACATAACTCCTGGCGAGGGCCTTCATTCTCACTACCCCTGGGTGTGTCTCGTGTAGGGCTGTAAGGACCCTTTTGCGGAGGGGCTGGGGGATGACGACCCTGCTTCCCCATAACAGGCACCCCTTGTGGGCTGACAGTTCATGTTTACGGGTTGTGTAGCCAGCAAATTCTGGCCCAGGACTGCTGCTGGGCCATCCCCTCCACACCCAGTCCAGGACCCGGGAGATGACCCCATCTTTCTTGGAATGGTGCGCAACTTCTTGTGCCTGAATGGGGCGGTCGGGAAGCAGCTCCAGGGTCATAACCTCTTGTGCGGGTGCTGGGTCGGGGCCTGTTTCTGGTAGTGGTAGCCTGCTGAGGGCGTCTGCGTGGCCCATCGCCTTCCCAGGGCGGTGAATCAGTGCATACTGGTAGCCGGCAAGGAAAATTGACCACCTGAGGACGCGAGGAGACAGCACTTGGGGGGTCTGCTTTTCGGGGGCAAACAAGCCAAGCAACGGCTTGTGGTCAGTCACAATGGTAAAGGGCCGCCCGTACAAGAAATCATGGAATTTTTTTACTCCCTTTACGATTGCCAGACCCTCCTTGTCGATTTGCGAGTAGTTCCGCTCAGCTGCGGCGAGCGTCTGGGAAAAGTATGCCACTGGCACCTCTCTTCCATCCGGGAGTTGGTGTCCCAGGACAGCGCCGATGCCGTAGGGTGAGGCGTCGCATGCTAGCACCACCGGCAGCCTCTCGTCGAAGTGTGCCAAGACCGAGTTTGAGACGAGCAAGTCCTTGACTGCCTGGAATGCGGCCTCCTGGCGCTGGCCCCACACCCAAGGGGCCCGCTTGTCCAGGAGTCTGTGTAGGGGCTCCGCTACCGCCGCCTTATGGGGAAGGAAGGCATGGTAAAAGTTCAATAGTCCCAAGAAGGCCTGAAGTTCAGTCTTGTCCTTGGGCGCTGGGGCATCACAAATGGCCCGTACCTTGTCCCCAGTCGGGTGGACCCCTTCTGCGTCCACCATAAATCCCAGAAAGTCCACCTGAGGCTCTCCTAGTAGACACTTTTCCCGCTTCACCTTGAGACCTGCTGTCTGGAAACGGTGCAGAACGGTGCGGAGGCGGTCCTCAAACTCCTCTGGCGTGGGCCCGGCAATCAACACATCATCGAAGAAGGGGGTGACGCCAGGAATCCCTTTAAGGAGAGAGTCCATTAGATTCTGGAATATGCCTGGTGCCACGCTGACACCGAATTGCAGCCGCTTTACCTTGAACGCTCCTCTGTGCGTCACAATCGTCTGTGCCTCTGCTGTGGCCTCATCTACCGGCAGCTGTTGATAGGCTTGGGCCAAGTCCAGCTTGCCAAAAATCTTTGACCCAGCCAGGGTGGCGAGGACATGGCTGACCACTGGCACTGGGTATGCGTGGGCCGTGAGGGCCTTGTTTATGGTACATTTGTAGTCTGCGCAGATGCGGACCGAACCATTAGGCTTGACGGGTGTGACGATCGGGGTTTCCCAGGGGGCATTAGGCACAGGCTCCAGCACTCCTTGCTCCACGAGCCGGTCCAATTCCTCGTCTATACGGGGTTTCAGGGCGAATGGGACCCGGCGGGCCTTGTGCCTGATAGGTCGTACTGCGGGGTCAAGCTGTAGGGCGATGGGGGAGCCCGTATACTGTCCCAATTTCCCATCGAAAACCCCCGGAAACTCCTTGCATATGGCGTCCACGTCCACTTGTAAGCTAGTGCGGTTCACCCCGGTGACGGCTAGCCCCAGTGGTCCAAACCATGCCAATCCCAGTAAGCTAACGTAGGGGCCCTTGACCACAAGCAAGTCCAGTTGCCGCGTCCGCCCGCGATATTGCACCCTGAAGGTCCCCACCCCCAGTGTGGGGACCTTACGTTTCTGGAAGTCCCGGAGGGTGAATGGGGCCGGCCTGAGTTTGGGACCCCCACTAGGGCACAGTGTCCTTAAGGTCTGTGCCGAGATTATGGATAGTGTTGAACCCGTGTCAAGCTCCATGCGGCACGGGGTCCCCTCTATCTGCACTTCTACATAAATTTTCTCTATGTTGGGGTGGGGCAACTGGTATACCTGGTAGTCCGTGATCTCCGTCGAGTTGCCTTGGTGTGTTGGGCCCCGGAACCTGGGGCTCTTGGGTCGGTCATCTGATGCCTGGCGTTGGGTGGGCCGACCCCGACACACCCGGGCGATGTGACCTGATTTTCTACACTGCCTGCACTCTGCGTTGCGGAAACGGCAGGTCCTCCTCTCGTGACTCTCCCCACAGCTTGCGCAGTTCCCTCCTTCTGGTCGAGGCAGCTGTGGTGTGTGCACTGCTTGAGTGCGCCGCTGTACTCTGTGCACCTCCTCCCTGTCGGATCCTGAGTCGTCGGTGAGGTCCTCGTGGTGGACCCTTGGTTGGGACGGCAGGCTCGGCCGTGCCTCTTGCGTTGACCTCTCGGCGGCTTCTGTTGCCAGGGCCTCCTCCAGAGCGACCTGGAACGTTAGGTCCTTCTTGGCGTAGAGGCGTCGTTGCAGTTTCTCGTCCCTCAGACCACCGACGAGGCGGTCACGAAGCATGTTCTCCAACTCTGAGAAGTTGCAGAACCGAGCGGCTTGGCGGAGGGAGGTCACAAACCCAGTTATGGTTTCCCCGGGGGCTTGCCGCTTTGCATAGAAGGCATTTCGACGAGCCACCACCGAGGGCTGCGGCGAGAAGTGCCCCTTCAACCGTTCCATTATTGTTTTGTAAGGAACGGTAGCAACATCGTCAGGTGCAAGGAGAGCCCGGGCGATTTCGAACGTCTCCTCTCCGCAGACGCTGAAGAATATCGCCCTCTTCTTGGCATCGTTGGTGACCCCTTTAGCTTCTAGGAGGAAGGTGAAACGGCTGGCGTACCCTTCCCAGTCTCCTGATGCTGGTTTGAACGGCGAGAAGCTGTTGTCGGGTGCCATTCTGAGTTCCTTGGGTCCCGGAGCTGAAGCCTGGATACACGGTGCGAGGCAGCGGTGCGGCAGGTGGCGGTGCTGCGGTGCTGTGTGTGGCGGTCAACTCAGCGGGATCCCACCTTCGTCGCCAGTGAAATATACTCGGAGTCGAGTGTGGATTTCAGCTCTTTATTCAGCTCATAGTAGCGAGGAATGGAAGTTTCCCCAGAACATCTGCTTTATATACAGTATTTACACAATGGGCCCCATGTGATTGGCTAATTCCAGGATACTCCTGAAGGCCAATCCGGTTGCGGATTCACTTCCACCTGGAGCTGGATTGGGTGGCTCCTGCGGACCAATCAGACTGCTGCATTCTGAATCCTATTGTTCTAGGACCAATCAGACTGCTGCCTTTTGGATCCTATTGTTCTAGGACCAATCAGTCTGCTGCCTTTTGGATCCTATTGTTCTAGGACCAATCCGACTGCTGCCTTTTGGATCCTATTCAACTCAGTACATAACAGGTAATCTGAAGGGCCACACCCGGTACTAGATGTTATGGTGTGTGGGGATTTTTGAAGCATTTTGATGATTTCTTAACAGCAGCGACAACAACAACAAGAATGATTTATTTTTATCCAGGTCTTTCAGTAACAACACCCAGTTTCCAGAGACAAACTGGGTGCCTTTACAGGCTCATCTTGTTTGGTCCTCAACCAGATATCTTTAATTCCCTTCCTCCAGCTCATTTTCCCTTTCATATTGTATTTACAGTAACTTTCTAAGAGTGAGAGTCAGCCAAATTAATTTTCCTCAAGAATAGTTATGATAGACTTGTATGGCAGGCAGGAAGAGAGGGGAAAGTGAGGGGGACTATCTTACTGTGTTTATTGTTACCTGTCGCTATTGATCATTAACTGCTCTCAGCTGAAGTATGACTTCCATTTCCTTTTTCCACACTGGATTAAGTCACACACATTCTTCTCTGTCAAAACATTTTAAAATGTTACATAGGCAGCACGTTCAGAGTTTGAAGGCTGCCTCTTTCAGTGTAGGAAGCCATTATGTTTCAAAAAGAGCCATACTGTATGTCACTGAATGAGATGTGTGAATTGCTGCATGAGAAATTTGGCTCATCTTATTCAGGGTCTTTTAGAATCATAGAATCATAAAATTGTGGAGTTGGAAGGGACCACGAAGAACATCTAGTCCAACCCCATGCAATGCAGAAATATTTAGCCCAATGTAGTGCTCGACTCCCCCAGACCCTGAGATTTCCCTCACCCCAAGCTGGAACCTCCAAATTTGCCCAGAAATTTTGTGAATGAGGAGGGGGAAATGCTTTTGTTCTAGAGGTGACCCTGAAGGTCAAAGTTATACAAATCTTTGCTTTGGGATCCATCTTATGACTGACCAGCTTCTGAAACCCAGATCAAGTGGGATCTCCTTGGAAGGGGAGTCTCCTATAGCCCCTAGTATAGATATGGGGGACCTGTGGTCCTCTAAATGTTTACTGGAGCCCAACTCCCATAATCTCTGACCACCAGTCATTCTGTTGGGACTGATGAGAGTCCTACAACATCTGAAGGTTACAGGTAGGTAGCCATGTTGGTCTGCCATAGTCGAAACAAAATTAAAAAAAAAAATCCTTCCAGTAGCAACTTAGGGCTTTCGTGTGCATGCACACTTCTTCAGATACCATTCTTACTCTTCACATACCATTTGTGCTGGCTCGAGGGTATCCGGGAAGCGAGGTCCAGGGCCGGGCCGGGGTTCGAAGAGTCAGCGAGGAGTCAGTCAAGAAGAGTCGAGGCAGGGGATGGAGCAGGGAACCAGGCAAGGTCAGGGGCAGGATCAGGCATACAGCAATGTTGCTCCCAAAACCTGGGGCACCAGGGTGGGGTCCGGCAGCCTTTTATCTCTGATGAGGTAATGGTCGGTCCCGATCCCCCAACGACTCACCACCCTGTCTCGCCCGAAGGAAAGCTCTCCTCCTGCGAGTACTCAGGTCTCTCCTTCTTTCAGACCTGAGTCTCTGCAGCTCGGGAGACGCCGGTGGGTTACTAGACCCGGGTGCCGCCTCAGCCTCTCCTGACCCAGCCGGTAGTGGAGCAGCTGACAGTGATGGCCCAGCTGGTGGCAATGAGGTATTCTTCACACCTGGAGCCAGCTGGTGCTTGTTGCAGGGGAACCTGTGCAGACTGGGGCTCCTCAGGATCAGGTCCCAGACTTGGTTCAGACGATTTCTGGGGCAGAGGATCCTGTAGAGACTGAGACTCCTCTGGTTCTGAGTCCGAGCCCGAATCCCAGGCCATCACACCATTCTTATCTGAAGAAGTGTGCATACACATGAAAGCTCATACCAATAACAAACTTAGTTGGTCTCTAAGGTGCTACTGGAAGGATTTTTTTAAATTTTGTTTCAACATCTGAAGGGGTGTATATGTTTTACAGAATGCTTGGCTTCCCTCTGAGTCATAGGGTTGTTCACAACCATCCCCTTGGCCCTAAGAACAAAAACAGCAGAGAACTGGACAAGTTATCAGGCAAAGTACTCACCTGGCACAACACAAGACCTCGTTTCACCAAGCTTTGCTACTGAGGATCCACACTTCTTGGACTAATACAGAGATAGGAACTCAGTTGTCCTCTAGAATTTGGCAATACAGTTCTTGGCTCAAAAGAATGTGGCAAATTAAAGACATTGTTTGGGTTGAAATGTGTACACAAATGCTTATTTTAGGGCAAGGGCGACAGGTGAGTCATAGAGCAACTGCTTTGCATGTAGAAGATTCCAGGTTCAATACCTGGCATTTCGAGGTAGGGCTGGGAGTGTCCCCAATATGACATCCTTGAGAGATGCTGTTAGGCAAAGTAGACAATGCTGATCTTGAGGTAGACGGACCGATGTTCTGACTTAATATAAGGCAGCTTCCTCTATCTCTATGTTCGTGGGGAAAATATGTACAGAAATAAAGCAGTGTGTGTGTGTTTAGTGCAGATTCACGCAGAAACAGGAGGGAATAGACTTATGAACAAACACAATGCAAAAGTGGCATAGACCAGAAATCGACAAATCCATCCATCCCGAACTGTCACTTGACCTCTTTTTGATACAGGAGAAGTTAGGAAGAAATAAAAATGTGCTATGATGCTGGATTCCACTCTGCACAGTTGGGACTATGCCAACTGAGCCATTAATTCAGTGTTGCAAGGTTAGTGTTATTAGCTAAAGGAATATGAAACACCTTTCTGACTGAATTAGTATATGCAGAGCTAAGCTCTTCAGAAATGGAATTTGCTTAGATATGCACACGTGTCTGAACACCAAGGAGCTAATGTGGCAACAGCCTTTTGAAAATAGTCAAAATAAATAAGTAAGTGGAGTAAAACGATGCCGTGGAAATCCTCCAAGACTCTGTACGGGAATCAAAAGGAGAAAGAATGGGAGCTCTAGCAGTGTAGCGAAATATATTCATTTATACATGCATGCAGAAAGGCGAAAAGATCAATCACGGACACATTAAAGTAAATAGTGTTGTAAGGTTTCTGACTTGACGGGAGGAATAAGTGGGGAACTTGCAAACTATAAGAACGGTTAATGGCAGGCTGTTGAAATTTATGGCAAAATAGATATTATGGGAACGGCATTCATTGAGAAAGAGAACCGTGAATTTAAGATAAGCACATATAGGTTCCAAGGAGACCATGAAGAAATGGGAGATTTAGGATCAAAGAGCAGTTAAGAGGATGCACTAAAAGAATGGGAGTGCAGAAAACAGACTCGTGTAGGAATTTAAGAAGGTGGTAAAGAGGCTTCACGCACAAGCTCACATGAAAAAGCCTAGAGCTTGATCCAGAATCAGATGATCTCAGGGAACCTCAGGGAGAGATCATCAGGGGGTTTGGGCTGGGTGTTCATCAGTATGCGGATGATACCCAGCTCTACCTCTCTTTCAAATCAGAACCAGTGAAGGCGGTGAAGGTCCTGTGTGAGTGCCTGGAAGCGGTTAGATGGTGCTAACAGATTGAGGTTGAATCCTGACAAGACAGAAGTACTGTTTTAGGGGGACAGGGTGCGAGCGGGTGTGGGGGACTCCCTGGTCCTGCGATGGGGTAACTGTGCCCCTGAAGGACCAGGTGCGCAGCCTGGGAGTCATTTTGGACTCACAGCTGTCCATGGAGGCGCAGGTTAACTCTGTGTCCAGGGCGGCTGTCTACCAGCTCCATCTGGTACGCAGGCTGAGACCCTACCTGCCCACAGACTGTCTCGCCAGAGTGGTGCATGCTCTAGTTATCTCCCGCTTGGACTACTGCAATGCGCTCTACATGGGCCTACCTTTGAAGGTGACCCGGAAACTGCAATTAATCCAGAATGCAGCAGCTAGACTGGTGACTGGAAGTGGCCGCCGGGACCACATAACACCGGTCCTGAGAGATCTACATTGGCTCCCAGTACGTTTCCGAGCACAATTCAAAGTGTTGGTGCTGACCTTTAAAGCCCTAAACGGCCTCAGTCCTGTATACCTGAAGGAGCGTCTCCACCCCCATCGCTCAGCCCGGACACTGAGATCCAGCGCCGAGGGCCTTCTGGCGGTTCCCTCACTGCGAGAAGCAAAGCTACAGGGAACCAGGCAGAGGGCCTTTTCGGTAGTGGCGCCCGCCCTGTGGAACGCCCTCCCAGCAGAGGTTAAAGGAATCAACAACTACATGACATTTAGAAAATACCTGAAGGCAGCCCTGTTCAGGGAAGATTTTAATCTGTGATGTGTTAATGTATTTTAATGTTTGCTGGAAGCCGCCCAGAGTGTCTGGGGAGACCCGGCCAGATGGGCGGGGTACAAATAATAAATTATTATTATTATTATAACCTTGTGTGAGATACCTGCAACCAGAAGCATCTTGCCAGGTGGGGGCAGATCTGCTACGCTAGGTAACTGGCAGGTGGGTCACTGTTGCTTACCAGGAGTGATGGGGAACTGGTGATGAGGCAGAGAGGTTGGTAAGGAGCAAACTCACCAGCAGGACCGCTGGATTGGTTCCACGGTGCATTTGCACCTAGCTGACCTCCCTGCTGCCGCCCCTCCTTCTTTCTCTCCCAGTAGGAAATAGCTGTCCACTTGCCAGGAAGCAAGAGTAGGGGCTCTACCCCACCCAATAAACTGCTTCTGGCTGTAACAACACCTGGCGAGTCCCTACTTTGTTTCTCTGTTTTATGTAGAAGGGGGAAGCAAAGGAGAGGCTTGCTGGTTTTCTTTTTTCACTTGATGGACTGCCTAGTGCAAGATGGAGGAGGACCGTAGCTCCACGGGAGACCTATACATAGCTGCCAAAAAAGCAGCCGTACTTTTGCAGGACATTGTTTGACCCTCTGCTATCAATGCTGAGTTAGTTGGAGAAAGAGTTTCACAAGGTGGCTTCCTGCATTTCTTGGTGTGGCATTGGCTTGCTTCAAGCCGTGCATGCTGATCATTTGACTGCAATATCCAATGCTGAAGTGATTGTGTAAACCTGCCATCACAGACCACAGATATACCACACAACAGATGGAACTTCCGCTTTCCAACCGAGTCAGATCGCACAGTTAGCGTCTAACAGCGAAGTGTTCAGCAAGCAACAAAAAAAAAAGGTAAAGGTAAAGGACCCCTGACAGTTAAGTCCAGTCGCAGATGACTCTGGGGTTGCGCCGCTCATCTCGCTTTACAGGCCGAGGGAGCTGGTGTTTGTCCGCAGATAGTTTTTCCGGGTCATGTGGCCAGCATGACTAAGCTGCTTCTGGTGCAACGGAACAGTGAAACCAGAGCAGCTCATGGAAACACCGTTTACTTTCCCGCCAGAGTGGTACCTACTGTATTTATCTACTTGCACTTTTTGGCGTGCTTTTGAACTGCTAGGTTGGCAGGAGCTGGGACCGAGCAATGGGAGCTCACCCCGTCGCGGGGATTTGAACCGCTGACCTTCTGATCAGCAAGCCCAAGAGGCTCAGTGGTTTAGACCAGTGTTCCCCAACCTTGGGCTTCCAGCTGTTTTTGGACTACAACTCCCATCATCCCTTGCTAGCAAGACCAGTGGTCAGGGATTATGGGAATTGTAGACCAAAAACAGCTGGAGGCCCAAGGTTGGGGAACACTGGTTTAGACCACAGCGCCACCCGCATCACAAGCAAGAAAAGCAAAGAAGAATTAGGAGGTATGCATGTTTGTGAACTGGCTCTTATCATTGCCACTTAGTTGCATTGCTACCACTGCACCCCCTCTCCACCTCACAGGTTACCAGGGACATACTTTGCACAATGAAGGTGTGCATGAGTTGAGGTAACGTTTTGGGGTGTGGGTTTCCTGCACAGATGCAAGCAGAAACGGTTTGGTGGGCAGGGTGCAGCCACTATATGCTAGTTTCCCAGCTGTTGCTTACTTGGGGGGTTGGGGAGGCAGCAGGGAGGTCATTGTGGTGCAAACAACTGCTTGGTGCTCCTGCAGGTGCATTTGCACCGCACCCACCTCCCTGCTCCCTCACCCTATCCCAGTAAGCAACACTGCAACAGTGATCCACCTGCCAATAAATTAGCATAGTAGCTCCACACCACCCACCAAACCACTTCTGGATGCAAGACCGCGATTCACGCAACGACTAATCCACTGAATCCAACTCTTGCTTTGCGTCGTAGCCCATATGAGTAGGCTGTTAAAACAGCTGTTCTTACACTCTGTTTTCTCAGTTGAACACTGGACTAATGTCTTAGTCAGGCATCCTCAAACTCAGGCCTCCAGCTGTTTTGGGACTACAACTCCCATCATCCCTAGCTAACAGGACCAGTGGTCAGGGATGATGGGAATTGTAATCCCAAAACAGCTGGAGGGCCGAGTTTGGGGATGCCTGTCTTAGATTTTATGGCTACAGTCCTATATGTACTTACCTGGAAGTAAACTCCATTTAATTCAGTGGGCCTTACTTCCTTGCAGGCACACACAGGGTTCTATTGCCAGTCAATTTCTAGTCCAGTGAGGAGAGCCTGTATTTTAGTTCCACAGTGGTCAGAGGGATCAATAAAAAAACAACAGCCGCAATACCCCACAACATAATAAATAGTAGTCGGGAGGGATATGTTACTGAGATGATGTTCTGCTATAAAACATTTAATGTTCACTGGCATCAATATCTATTATAAAGTCAACTGCATTGATATTGCAGTAAAGAACGGTGAATTTTATGTAAAGCTTGAGATAATTACGGAGCCCAAGCCAGGGCATGGCAGAAATATATTGACAATAGATAGCTCAACCGAAGAACATGGCAGATCCCAAAGAGCTAACCCCAAAATCATCATTCAAAATAGGCAGGTTGTTCAATAGGCAAGTTATTCAGTTCAGTTTTCCACATTTTTTATCTCTTTGCAGCTTTTTTTTTTTAAAAAAAGGCCATTAGTATGTTTGTATGCATTTCTCCTAATAATAATGCATGCAGTTTTACAGACATTTTTTTCCAAGCATCTTTCCCTCCTAATATACCGGTAATTCATTTTGCATGCTGTTTTCACCAATTTGTGCATTTTTATTATGCACTTCCCCTCCATTATACACATCTTTGCACCCTTTTAAAGAAGACTTTTAAAGAAGAACAATCTGAGTGAGAGACTGCTGGTGTCCTTCTACCGAGGCTCCATACATATTGTATTTGTGCTTGGTTCTCCAGTTGCACAGCCATGGTGAGGAAGGTACTCCAGAAGGTCATAACCACAGCCCGAAAGATCATTGGTCATCCTCTCCCATCTTTGGAAGAACTATACACTTCCCGTTGCCTTAAAAAAGTAAACAATACTTTACAGGATCCATCTCATCCGGGATATAGTCTTTTTGCACCACTGCCTTTGGGCAAGAGATATAGAACAATTAGATCAAGAACAAATAGATTGATGAATAGTTTCTACCCAAGAGCTATAACCATCTTAAATGCTGTAACTACATAATATGACCTTGGAGAGTTGTGATGGGTGTGTATGCATGTGCATGTGTGGCTGAAAATGTGGTGGGTTTTTTTGTTTTTGTGCTGTTTTTTGTTTTGTTTTTATGGGATGGCATTCAATTTCGTTGCACTTGTACAACGTTGTACTTGTACTTGTACAATGACAATAAAGAAATCTGATCTTATCTTGTGTTGGTTGGAGAACTGCATCCCCAAATTTGGAGTAGAACATCCATCGATAATAAAGGCCAACACCCATGGTGTAAGAGAGAGAAGGTATCAGAGACACCAATACCACTTGCTATAGCAGCCATCCAAGACAGTGGTGGGTGTGACGGTACCGGGATGTGATGCTAGCATATGGGAGTAAAAGGTAAAGGGACCCCTGACCATTAGGTCCAGTCGTGTCCGACTCTGGGGTTGCGGCGCTCATCTCACTTTATTGGCCGAGAGCCGGCGTACAGCTTCCGGGTCATGTGGCCAGCATGACTAAGCCGCTTCTGGTGGACCAGAGCAGCGCACGGAAACGCCGTTTACTTTCCCGCCGGAGTGGTACCTACTGTATTTATCTACTTGCACTTTTTGGCGTGCTTTCGAACTGCTAGGTTGGCAGGAGCAGGGACCGAACAACGGGAGCTCACTCCTTCGCGGGGATTCGAACCGCCGACCGGGAAGGTGGAGTCAGAGGGAATATAAATGCCCACTCTGGGGAAGTTGTGGAGGTGTTGAGGTGTTGAGGGAGGTTCGAAGTGGTTGGTTGGTTGGCAGTTGGAAGTTTGTTGGTCAGTGTGGATGTGAGTGGGGCAAGGTGTGGAAGGCCAGTTGAGTTAGTGAAGTAGGCTCAGCTGAGGCAGGAACAGTTAGGAACAAAGAAGACAAGCAAATAACTGTAATCAACTGTGAATGTTTATGAAACCCCATACTTGTTAAACTGCACTAAATAAACATAAGTTTCATAAGTTTAACTCTGACTGGACTCCGTGTGTTACCAGGTAGGGGCCTGGTTGGTGGCAGCAAGAAATAAAGTGGTGGCACAGGGATCAATAGACGGTGAAACGTCCGGGGACCCTGTGTGATTGCCACAGTGGGCATCACTTGAAAATGCAGCTCAATAATGGCATTTCTTCAGGAAACCAGCAAGAGTTTGGTCAGATAACTAGCTCTGAAATGCTTTGTTCTTGGGAGCGGATACCAAGGGGGAAATTGGGTATTTCGAAGTAGTTGCAGTTGGATAGAATCCAGAAGAGACCATCTCTTCGTTGGCACTTATTCAAGGTCAATGCAGAGCTTACTGAGGTTGATGGGGCAAAAGTCTGACTCAGTGTAAGGCAACTTTTATGTTCCTGTGTCTTGAAAAGTCTGTGGACTCTTTAATGAGGGACTGACTTTCTCAGAATAAAGACAGCACCGGCTGTTCTTGGTTTGTCCTGGGGTGTATTTCAGAAAAAGCTGGAAGAAACTTATAAAGAATACAGCCTTTGCTACTAACTTAAACCAAACCAAGGTTTTGCTGCATTATTTGCTCCATGTTAACTGGCCCAGGCTCTTCACCATTATTTCAAAGAGATACCCTTTGATCTATTGCACCAGATGTGTGTGTGTGGGGGGGGGGGGAAGCATCCCAGCTTTTAATACACTATTGATAAATCCATATAGTTCAATTGCAACCTCCTGCTAAATCTTTTTTATAGCTTTTAATGTTGCTGCCTCTCCCCCAGCATTTTATATAGTTTAGGTTTTGTTTGGTATTTTAGCGTCAGCTGCTTCTGCATTCAATACATGCAAACCAATGGCCTGGTTGCTAATTTCAAATCACCACATGGAATTTGCTCTCCTATGGCACCTTTGCTCCCTCGGCTCCTTGATCTACAGTCAGAAATCAGAATTATGTCAGGAAATTGTGGTTTCCTAATTCCTCGTGGCCTCCAGGGTCAAAAGAATGTTATTGTTATTATTATTATTTTAAAAAGGTGATAATTGCATTTGCAAGCAGATGTTGATAAAGGTAGAAATTCAGTATCATCTTCTAAAAACACATGCTTTAATAGCACAGGGCATCAGCAGCAGCCAAAATTTATAGTTGTACTACAGTATAGTAGCCAACATGGTACCCTCCAAGTGTACCATGGGACTTCAACTCCCATCAGCCCCAAGCAGCATAGCCAATAGTCAGGGACAATGGGAGGTGTAGTCCAACAGCTGCTTGAGGGCACCATATTGGTTGTTCCAGATTTAAATGCATTTGTTTCCACCATCCATACTGGGTAATAGAGTTAATGTACATAGCATTAAGGGACGCAGGTGGTGCTGTGGTCTAAACCACAGAGCCTAGGGCTTGCCGATCAGAAGGTCGGTGGTTTGAATCCCCGCGACAGGGTGAGGTCCCGTTGCTCGGTCCCAGCTCCTGCCAACCTAGCAGTTCGAAAGCACACCAAAAAGTGCAAGTAGATAAATAGGTACTGCTGTAGCGGGAAGGTAAACGGCGTTTCCATGCGCTGCTCTGATTCTCCAGAAGCGGCTTAGTCATGCTGGCCACATGACCCGGAAGCTGTCTACGGACAAACGCCGGCTCCCTCGGCCAGTAAAGCGAGATGAGCGCTGCAACCCCAGAGTCGTCCGCAACTGGACTTAACGGTCAGGGGTCCCTTTACCTTACATAGCATTAAAGGACAATGCAATGCATATTCATAACCTGGGGCCAAATATGATGTTGTAAGGGATATGTGATTAGTGCTGACCCATAACTGTTCCTCTTGTCTTCCTGGAAATGCCTAGGGTGGCCTTCCCTAACCTGGTGCCCTTGAGTTGTTTTGGACAATCACTCCTGACCATTGGCCACTGTAACTGTGGCTTACAGATGTTGGAGTCCAACAATATCCGGAAGGCATCTGGTTGTGGGAGGATGGTCTAGTGCAAAAAGCACATGAGTTGGCTCCATTTACATGCCCTTACCCTGTCAGGGTTGCACCAGATGAGCAGGAGTGGTGGCAAGCCCCCCTAGGCGAAGCGGCAACTACGGAAGAGTCCAGAGAAATGGAGGGATTCTTACCTGAAGAAGACTGGTGGCGGCACTCCTCAGAAGAGGAAGAAGCAGATGGGGAAGAGGGAAGGCCAGAACAGGAGGAGGAAGAAGTTGAGCCAGAATCAGGCCCTTGTGAGGAGAGGAGCCGGAGGGCCTCCTCTCCTCCTCCCATCTCAGCTGTAGAGCGTAGAGCTGAGAAACGGAGGGAGCAATTGGAGGCAGTTGCAGCTCGTAAAAGGCGTGGTGATGAGCTGGCTACTTAAGGAAGGCCGGCTGCTTCCCTCACCAGCACCTGCAACTGCTGTGCTGAAGCACATAGTTGTGCCTGCTCATCCTGCTCCTGTGTACCTGACTTTGGCTGGTTCCTGACTCAGACTGCTCCAGACTTTGGCTTTTCTTGACCCCTGGTACTGACACCTGACTTCGACTGGTTCCTGACTCAGACTGCTCCAGACTTCGGCTTCTCTTGACCCCTGGTACTGACACCTGACTTCGGCTGGTTCCTGACGCGAACTGCTCCTGACTTCGGCTTCTCTTGACCCTGGTACTGATACCTGGCTTTGGCACGCCATTCTGTTGGTGCCATAACATACCCCACACTGGGGTCTGCTTGTGGGAATCCTTATGGAAGATAAGGCTCTCAATGGTTACTTGCTCTGCCTCCATGGCTGCAGGCAGTAATGCTTCTGAAAACATTGCTGGGGATCACAGGTGGGGAGAAAGTTGCTGCATGCACATCCTGCTTGCATGCTTCCCACTGGCTGGCTACTGCAAGAACAGGATGCTGGAATAGATGGACCATTGGCCTGATCCAGCAAGCTCTTCTTATGGATCAGGAAACTCAGAGTTCACTGGGGTAGGCATAGCTGGTTAGCAATGGCTGGTGCTATTGTTGGGGATGGGGCAGCAAACAGGCTTACAGGTCAATATTAGACACATCTTCTCAAATTTCTCCGGTTCAAGGCACAATCCTGAAGGGCCCTCCCTGCCTGCCTCCCAAAGTGTAAGGTGAAACGGCTTATTTGTTTTGTATCGAGCCCAAGCTCCCGATAGCCAAGCTATTGCTTCATCATTAGCACTTTTGCTTCTGCTGTAACCCAAGAAGACCAAGCTCTGTGCTTTGAGGACACTTCCTAGGCTGCAGTACCAAGTTAGCCTGAGCATTCAGCCAGCTGGTCCCTGCCTGTTTGGGGATGCTCAACTGCTTCTGATCAAATTAGATGGACAGCTGTCCCTTATCCCTTTTTCTAGGACTGCTTGGAGCCTCCAGCTACTCAAGAGCTTTGAGACCTGGGCATTCTGATTACAGAGGCAAAAATTAAGACAAATTGCTTGCAGACCTTTAAATTCAAATTATGATAACTGCACAGCCCCTTTAGCACTCAGCAGGTGAGATTGGCACTGTACCCCAGGGTGCTGTGACATCAGAGCAAATCAGCCAATGGCAGGGCACTATGGGTGCTTCAGGGTCCATTGTAAGTCCGAGGCAAGCAGAGGATGAGACAACCCGCTTGAGAGGTGTTATGGCACCCACAGTCCATTGTATGGATGGACCTTTTGCTAATACTGCATATGAACTTTGGTATTTGCAGTAGTGCTACGCATAAAGGCAAGAAAAATAATTCTACTGAAGAATCATAATGAATCTATAACAGCTGAGCATTGCTCTGAGACTATCAAATAAAAGGTTATTCTCTCAGTCGCAATAGGGGAACATTCTCCATGGCTTCTTTAATTTACATTAGTACTTAAAGTCACAAAAATGTCACAAAAAGAACAAATTTTGCTTATGCTAAGGCAGGATTACAGATTCATCTTGCCTGATCCAGCAGGGGGGGGGGGGAGGGAATACAACGTTCCCCCCTTGATTTTCTTCAGCAGACTCCCCCAGCCTTTTCTTTTTTAAAACCTTTTATTATGGGTTAAGAAATGACGCTACAACAGTGTACTATAACAACCTCTGATATATGATATCTGTGCAGCCCATCCCCAGATGTATTCTGGCTAAATTATTCATTTCAGATATTTATAACCCACCCTTGCCTGGGTCACAGGGTGGGAGGGCAACAACAAACATTTTAAAATGTGATGCAACAAAATATAATACCAAGCCAAACTCAGTATAAATCACGGGCAATGGCCCCAATCAAAAGGCAGCAGAAATGGTATAGAATCACAATGGACCTCTTGACTTTTGAAGAGCCTGGGCAAAGAGTGATGTCCTCACCTACCTTTGGAAGGGCAGTAATGTTGAAGCATGATATACACCTCAGCGGGAAGGCCACTCCCAAAACATGGAGTGACCATAATAAATAGTAATAAATAGTACAGGTTATTGTTAAGTTATAAAAATTCAAGGAGAGGGAATGGGAAGACACAGTAAAAAGAAAACTGGACAAGGATTCTCAAACGCTTGTTGCAAAGGTATCATATGTCTTTGCCAAGATCTCCCTTATATTTTTATTATAAAAGATTAGTTCTCCCATAGCCAGTTCTCCCAGGCCCTCAAATCATGCACTTTATGTAAAACAAATTTCCAATTTCCAGTGACACTTAATCAACCTTCTATGATGAAAGGTTCGAGAACCCAGGTCTTATGAGCATGATGGAGTACCATAGCTGGAAGGGACACCAGGGGTCATCTAGTCCAACCCACTGCAATGCAGGAATCTCAACTAAAGCATCCATGACAGATGGCCATCCAACCTCTGCTTAAAAACCTCCAAGGAAGGAGAGTCCACAACCTGCTATGGGAGACCATTCCACTGGTGAACAGCTCTTACTTCCAGAAAGTTCTTCCTGATGTTTAGTCGGAATCTCCTTCCTTGTAATTTGAAGCCATCGGTTCGAGTCTTGCCCTCCAGAGCAGGAGAAAAAAGAAGCTTGCTTATCTTCCATGTAACAGATATTTGAAGATGGCTGTCATAGTTCCTCTCAGTCTCCTCTTTTCCAGGCTAAACATACCCAGCTCCTTCAACCGTTCCTCATAAGACTTTGTGTGGTTTTTTGATGTTTTTTTTTTGGGGGGGGGGAATATTGAATTTTTATTTTTATAGAGAGGTGACGCATTTAAATACATCTGAGAATATGCCCTGCAGGACATATTTTGAGATGATTTTTTAAAAAATTCTCAGATTGCAATAATGAGTATAACCACCTGTAAGTGCCACAGATTAGAAATAGACAGATTTCAGAACATGCAAATAGCTTGCAGCATCAGACCAGTGTCCCTTCAAGTTTAGCATCCTGTTCTTACAGTGGCCACCCAAATGCCTATTAGAAGCCAGTTTGTCTAATGTTTTAGAGCTACCTAGTTTAGTGGCTCTCACTACTTCTTGCGAGGGGAAAACTCCATAGTTCACCTCTGTGCTGTGTGAACAACCTTTTTCTTTTGTCTGTCCCAAACCTTCCAACAGTTAGTTTCCTTGGATGTTCATGAGTTCTAGTGTTATGAGAGAAAACATATTTTCTCTGTCCACTTTCTCTACATCATGCATATTTTTACACACCTCTATCATGTTGCTTCTTACTCGTCTTTTCTCCATAAGCTTTTGTTGTTGTTTAGTCGTTTAGTCGTGTCTAACTCTTCGTGACCCCATGGACCAGAGCATGCCAGGCACTCCTGTCTTCCACTGCCTCCCGCAGTTTGCTCAGACTCATGTTGGTGGCTTCGAGAACACTGTCCAACCATCTCATCCTCTGTTGTCCTCTTCTCCTTGTGCCCTCAATCTTTCCCAACATCAGGGTCTTTTCCAGGGAGTCTTCTCTTCTCATGAGGTGGCCAAAGTATTGGAGCCTCAGCTTCAGGATCTGTCCTTCCAGTGAGCACTCAGGGCTGATTTCCTTAAGAATGCATAGGTTTGATCTTCTTGCAGTCCATGGGACTCTCAAGAGTCTCCTTCAGCACCATAATTCAAAAGCATCAATTCTTTGGCGATCAGTCTTCTTTATGGTCCAGCTCTCACTTCCATACATCACTCCTGGGAAAACCATAGCTTTAACTATACGGACCTTTGTCGGCAAGGTGATGTCTCTGCTTTTTAAGATGCTGTCTAGGTTTGTCATTGCTTTTCTCCCAAGAAGCAAGCATATTTTAATTTCGTGACTGCTGTCACCATCTGAAGTGATCATGGAACCCAAGAAAGTAAAATCACTCACTCCATAAGCTACAAAGCCCCAAATGCTTGCTCCATGCCTGCTGGTGTCTCCAAATGTATCTTGACCATCTTCAAATTCACTATGTGGCAGGTCATTCTGGTCACTGGTATGGATAGTCCTGAGTTTTGCTGCGCTCACATCAGAACATTGGCTCATGAATTTGCTTGCTGTGTGAACAGAATGCAAATTCCTCACCTAGCCCTATTTTTGCACATATCACCTCATCGCCCACCAGCTTAATGAAGTGCAGTTTTCTCTTGCAGGCAATATAGATGCTGCTGCCTGCGAATCTAATTCGACATCCCACACCATGCAAGGTTGATGGCTCTGCCTTTGTTATTCGGCTAGCTGACTCGGCTGTCACATCATGAAAACCCTTCAGTAGCTGCTCACAGAGATTGGAGTCACCCTGAGCCATTGAATAAGAAATCACCCACATAATGCTGCAGAGATACTAATGGCATCAAAGTCTGGGCAGGGAAATTAAACAGCCCATAGGCCTAAGCTATGAAATGGGTGGGGAGATAGGATGGGTGGGAAAGGCGGAATCAGCTTGTCTTGGGAAAGAAAGAATGAAAGAAAACATACTATTTCCAAAATCTGATGTGTTTACTAGCCGAGGGAAATGACATGCAAAATTGATGTGACCCTCCTTCAACACCCCCAAGTGTCTTTGCCTGCTGCTGCTAAACCAAACTTTGCATTTTCAGCACCAACATGCAGGGAAGATTAATGGAGCAAACTGTGGTTTGCTCTGTCATGATGAGAGCACATTTCAGGGAGCCTCAGGCTTGCAGTTTCATTTGAACTGGCGAAGAAACCAGGCTATCAAAACAGTGCAATCCCTGTGGCTGGATGCTCTGATTTGTTAGCCATGGCTTCGGCAAACCACAGTTTCCTGCAATGGTTCTACATGGGAAATGGTTGTTTGCGATAAATGTGATGTGAAGCTTTAAATCTCTACCCCCTTGCATGCAAGGATTGGATGGAGGGGAAGCGTATGGGCCTGAGGCTTGCTGCTGCACCCTCTCATAATGCTAAATCATTGTTTAGTGTTATGTCTGCATATGGCCTTTCTCCCCATCTCACACAAATACACTTTCCATGTTTTTATTTAATGGTATCCAAGGCTGTTAGGTTGCTGTTGACTTAAGTGGACTATTGAAAATTGTTATCTTACAATGCAACAAAACAGTTACATTCCAGCAGGCTAAAACTATGAGCATAAATCAAGATGTCTCTGCAACCTTGGTGCTGAATTGAAATGCAGTTGAGTGAAGCCATTCCTTGGCTGTGAAAGTGGGGAGGAGGCATTTCAGCTATTTTGTGGGGCAGGGTTTTTATTTGAGGACGGTGTGTAGGCAGCTGTCCGGTGCTTTTCCCAGCTCCTATCTGCATGTTAGTTTCCTTGGAATGTCCTGGAATTAGAGGTGGGGGAGAAATTCAGCCCAGTTTGCATTTTAATGTGGATCTGCTTTATTTGCACTTCTCAAAACCATGTGCATACAGAAACACAGCTTTCAAAATTTGCCCAGAGTTTAGGTTGGGGCATCCTATCTTGTCGAGCAGAGTGAGAAGTCCTTTTTCGCTGACGAGGTCAAAGGCCATCATCAGGTGTATGAAGGATATGTACTAGGGATGTCTCTGCTCCCAGAATTTCTCCTGCAGCTGACAAAGTGAAAAAATCATGTTGATTGTTGACCTCTGAACTCAAAAGCTGCATTGTGACTCTGGGTAGACCTTTTCAGCGAGTCACTGTGATCTGTTGAATAGTACACAGGTGCTCAGCAGGGAGATTCCATGGTAGAAGAAGAAGAAGAAGAAGAAGAAGAAGAGTTGGATTTGATATTGTGCTGGTCCCATGGGTTACCTGAAAGGTGAGGTCTAAGTCCGGTCCGTGGTCAGAGGTGCAACGTAAAGGCAGTCCGTGGTTACTGAAACTGGGTGCAGGGCGGGTCAGGAGCTCAGGCAGGAAAGCAGGACAGGTTTCAAGCAGGAACACTGGCAGGAACTGGTCACCAACAATGTTGCTCCTGCAACTTGGGGCTGGCCGGCTTTTATCTGCCCCGAGGCATAGGGCGGCCCCGATCCTCTGGTGACTCGCCTCTCCTGGCTTGGAGGTGAGCACTCCTGCGGGAACTCAGTTCCCTTTGCCTCTCTGCCCTGAGCCTCTGCAGCTCAGGAGAGGCAGGAGGGTTACCGGACCCAGAGGCAACCTCAGCTTCCGCTGATGGGGCTGGGAGTGGAGCACCTGCAGGCAATGGGTCCTCCATCCCATCAGGAGCCGGAGCAGACTCAGCAGATGCCTGCACCTGAGGATCCAGCACAGGTGAGGACCCTTCAGACTCAGGCCCTAGCCCCGGCTCTGCTGGTTCTGGAGGCGGGGAATCCTGTGCAGGCTGGGATCCCTCAGGTTCAGCATCTGAGTCTGAATCCCAGGCCATCACAGATATCCCGCTTTATCACTACCCGAAGGAGTCTCAAAGCGGCTAACATTCTCCTTTCCCTTCCTCCCCCACAACAAACACTCTGTGAGGTGAGTGGGGCTGAGAGACTTCAAAGAAGTGTGACTAGCCCAAGGTCACCCAGCAGCTTCATGTGGAGGAGCGGGGAAGCGAACCCGGTTCACCAGATTACGAGTCCACTGCTCTTAACCACTACACCAAACTGGTAGTTGTTACAGTCATGTCGGTCACCTTTGTTCCAGCAGAGGGTCACATTGCTGGAGTTGTGCATGTCTTGTAGCATGGCTCCTGTTTCCCAACCCTGCAAAGGAAGGCCATGGAGGTGTGTCATGAGAGGTCAACTTCCCGCACTTCTGCTGCGATTCTGTCCTGTCCTTGGGCTTTCTCACATGCTTGAGAGTCGATGGCGTTCTTCTGCTCATCAAGTGAGGGACATCCAGTTCTTCCAAGACAGGCAGAGTCTGGATGCTGTGATTTGCTGTGTCAAAGACCATGTTTTCCCGTGAGTACAGTTCTCGATAGTGCTCTTTCCATTGTTTCATCTGCTTGCTGCAGTCTGTGATGGTCTCTCCATCACCGGTTTTCAATGGTGCAGTATTTTGACTGTTGGTACCAAATAGCATGATAAGTGCTCCCTGTTTCTGAGCATCACTTTTACAGATTTGTGCCCTCTCTTTTTGGGTTTCTCCAATGGCCCAACCATCTAAAAGTACAGCAACCTCTGTAACAGAATGACATGACCTCTCATATTCAACTGCATGCACAGGATGGAGTAGTAAAACCTCCAAAAACATCAACGGCATATTCACTTTTCATTCTTAATGTATGCTATTTGAGTAAGTAATCTGCTGGTCATTTAATCTGGACAAATCCACCTACAACTATAAATCTGGAATAGTTCAAGAGCAGAAATTATTAAAGAGAATATCTAAATTTGATATTAGCCTAGTTTGAGTTTACTCTCTGAAATGGTGTGTGAGTGTGTGAGTAGGAGCCTGCAAATCAGAAAAATATTTGGAGGACAAATACAGGATATGCAATTGATGTTAGGCTAATTTTATTTTCTGAAATGGTATATATGTGTATTTATAACTTTTTTTTAATGAAATTGTGGTATGCAAGTATTTTGATAAAGAAATATCTATGTCTTATATCCAATTAAATCATTCTGCGTGTGAAATAATTGCATGAGAGCAATGGAACATCCCCTCCATCTCCTCTCTATGTATCATCTCCAAATCTGCTCCAGATAGTTTGGGGATCCCTACATGACCTGGAAAGAACAGCTAACATCCTGACCCTACTAGCTGCAGAAAAGATCAGAGCACTATTCCTTGTATTTGCTTACAGGGGCTAAGATGTACACCTAATAATTCTTTATCTATTTATCTATCTATCTATCTATCTATCTATCATCTATCTATCTATCTATCTATCTATCTATCTATCTATCTATCAATCATCTATCATCTATTTATCTTTCTTTCATCTTTCATTTATCTATCATTCATCTATCATTTATCTATCATCTTATCACCCAACCAACAGAATGAGCTATACTAAAACAACCAATTCTGAGAGAAACACCTATCAGGTGCAAGGCAAACCATTCATTTTCTCCCTGGTTTTTGGCTGTTTAAGTGATCTACAGCCTTTTAATCTGTGTGTGTGGAGGGGTAGTTTTGTTCGTTATTATATTATGCATTTTTGTTTTTTTATGCTGTAAACCGCCTTGTGATTCTCAGATGAAGGGTGGGATATAAATTTAATTAATTGATTGATTGATTGATTAATAATAAGCAGTCCCAGGGGCGTGCTTGTTTCACTTGATTTATTATACTGCAACATCTTTTTTTAGATGTAACCTGCCCTGACACCTTATGGTCAAGGATTGGTATTAAATATAATATGTGATGATGGTGATGCTACCCATGCACAACATTTAATTAAATGTCTTACAACTGAGAAAAATAACCGGGCGACCCTTGCAGGAAATTCAATTAAGTGTTGTGTTTTTAAAGTACCGGTAGCTGTAGCCAGATAATCACTGAGCCTTCAAATCCACACAACCACTTTTTATCCCTTCTTCTACCTTTGGAGAAAAAGAATGTAGGAATTGCTGAACAATACTGCCCAGACTTTTCCTTGCCACAACATTGATTCAATGAAGAGGGCCTCCGATTGCTGCCAATCTCTCAAAAATTGAAAACTCCAAAGGAGGGGACATATTTTGAAGCTTGTCACATATTTTTCTCCTTTCCAGTGGCAGCTGCTGGCAATGTGAATCGGAGTTAGTTGGTCCTCTGGGAGACGAAGCACTCAAGCTGGGGCTGGAGGGGGCAGTGAAGTAGACTGAGAATCTGACATTGCTGCTTTGTTTTCAGCAACTAGAGCCTTCTGTTTTTTATATGTGCAATTTTCGGGAAGCGATCTGGTGCTGTCTTTTCTTAGGGTGCTCTAAGGGAAATTAACTTCCTCCGGACGGTTATCTCCTTTACCGTTTGGATCCCCCGAGGGATGAATGTGAGCAAGCTGCAGCTTCGTCGCTTCCCCCTAAAAAAATATGTATGCTGATGTAAGTAGATATAGATATGGCCGAAGGTTTACACCGTGTCTCTTTCCAAGCGTATTGGGATGGAAACGGCAAGATCTAATTAGGATTGCTGTACTTGGTTTCGGTGGCACAAGTAGGGAAATGTACACTGCAGTCCTATACATGTCTATCTGCTCACGCAATTGAGTAAAGGATTGCGGCCTTAGATTCTGAATTCAATGACATTGTGGGAACCCCATTCTTTAGACCAGGGGTTAAGATCATAAGGGACGCGGGTGGCACTGTGGTCTAAACCACTGAGCCCAGGGCTTGCCAATTGGAAGGTTGGCGGTTCAAATCCCTGCAACGGGGTGAGCTCCCGTTGCTTGGTCCCAGCTCCTGCCAACCTAGCAGTTCGAAAGCACATTAAATTGCAAGTAGATAAATAGGTACCACAATGGTGGGAAGGTAAATGGCGTTTCCGTGCACTGCTCTAGTTTCACCAGAAGCGGCTTAGTCATGCTGGCCACATGACCCGGAAAACTGTCTGCAGACAAACGTCAGCTCCCTCGGCCAGTAAAGCGAGATGAGCACCGCAACCCCAGAGTCGTTCGCGACAGGACTTAACTGTTAGGGGTCCTTTACCTTTTTTATAAAGATCATAAGATGAGTCAATGGCCCACTTAGTCCAGCATCCTGCACTGCATTGGCCCAATCTTCCCATGTGTCAGGAAGCCCACAAGGAGAGCAGGTTGTTTGTAGACCAGAGGAAGAGAGTGAAACACTTGGCTACCTTACAGCTAGTTATTACTATTACAATGCTTATTAAGGAAAGTGGAACAAAGAACACACACAGGCTTCTGAAGGTTGATCCTGTCTTGATGAAGCAGTTGTTGCCTTTAGCTCCCTCTTCTTCACTCCCCAACCCTCTATCTCAGGCCCCTCCCTCTGGCTACGGCAATCCCCAAGGGACCCTCTCTGTGTCTGCTTGTCTCTCTGCCTGGCAACGTGCAACAAACGCCTTCTTCTGGGAGGGAGGGCTGTGAGCTGTCAGCAGAGAAGCTGTCAGTGTGGTTCTGCCAAGTCTGATTCCTGTCCCTGCCCTGTGCTGGGGCACTTGCCTGTTTCCTCCTCTTCACTGTTTCTCAAGCTCCCTTCCTCCAGTACTTCCCAGCTCATCCCCTCCTCTGGGGTGTGGCTGGTTTCCCACCACCAGGAGCCAGGGTCCAAATCCTCTCCCTCTGTGTTTTCCCTGGGGGGCTCAGGTGGCTTCCACCACTCCTCCTCATCTAGTCAGTCCCTGACACCATGCCTCACTCCTTCCTGCTCTTTCTGGGGAAAGGCTGGTGTTTGGGGAAGCTGGGAGAGCAATGGTGCCCTACCTGTGTGGCCTCAGTGGCCACTATTGAATTAACCTACTGGACAAAGGTAAAATTTACATTTGCTGCTCCACCCACTTTTGCAACACCACTGACATGTGGTTCTTGGAAGCAGTGGAGGCTGTTCCATTAGGTTGAACCTCATTCTGCCTTAACCACTCCACATCCAGCTGCCTTCTTGTTCACAACCAGTCAGATGGCGATTCTGCCTTTCATTGACTCAGGCCCTACCTACTGTTGCTCTCTTTGCCAGTGTGGTGTAGTGGTTAAGAGCAGTGGACTCGTAATCTGGTGAACTGGGTTAGCGTCTCCGCTCCTCCACATGCAGCTGCTGGGTGACCTTGGGCTAGTCACACTTCTCTGAAGTCTCTCAGCCCCACTCACCTCACAGAGTGTTTGTTGTGGGGGAGGAAGGGAAAGGAGAATGTCAGCCGCTTTGAGACTCCTTCGGGTAGTGATAAAGCAGGATATCAAATCGAAACTCCTCCTCCTCACCTCCTCCTCCTCCTCCTCCTCCTCCTCCTCCTCCTTCTTCCTCTTCTTCTTCCTCTTCTTCTTCCTCCTCCTCCTCTTCTTCTCCTTCCTTCCTTCCTTCCTTCCTTCCTTCCTTCCTTCCTTCCTTCCTTCCTTCCTTCCTTCCTATGAATCACAATGGGCACCTGCCACCACTGCTGTCACTGAGTCTGGCTCCACCTGACTTACAATATTGTACATGTTTAAGCAAGCCTTGAAAACATGTCTATTTTGGGCCGCTTATCCCCAATGGTTGTTTTTTCAGAATTGGTTATTTTAGCATCGATGGCTCTGTTGGCCGGGTGGTTATTTATATGGATATTTGTTTTTAGTGGCTTGGGTTTTTAAAGGAAGGCAAACCCCATTGCTGTAGTTCCGTTGCTATTGCTATTGGATTTTATAGATGTACTATTTTGTGATGTTGTGAGCTGCTCTGGAGGGGCTGTGCTCAGAAAGGTGACACCAGAAATAAACATTAAAATAGTGCACATCTCTCCTGGTTGACTTATCAATAAGTTAACCCTCAAGTAACAAACTGAATGACCCCCACTGTTGCAATTTCAATAGTTGCCCCATGTGATGAACTACCAGTCCTGAAACTTGAAACATCCTTTTGATTGCGATATAGACCCTGGACTGGCACCACACATTGGGCCCACCTGGAGAGGAAGGGATACATAGAAGTTCCTCTTTGGCTTGGGACCTTGTCTGACCACCTAGGTCTTCCTTTAACTGGTGTGTCCCTGTGTGTCCCCTGAACTTTGATTCCTAGCTTCTGGTTCCTGCATTCCTGGCTCACCTGTTACAGATGTCCTGATGCTAGCAGCCATCTCCATGTGTCTAGCATAGAATGAAGGCATTGGATCTGGAACACAGGTAGGCCTTTTATCAACGTGTCCTTAATAACAAAACAAAAACAAGGACCTGATATTTGGGCTGGCAGATTGCATGATAACGATTCCCCCCACCTGAACGCAACGTTATCCTAATTCTGATTCCAAGGCATCAAGACTAAGTCTCATATTGAACAAAGGCAATCTTTGGGTTGTATCCATGGCAACCGCCTCTCGGAGAACTAAGGATTGAGAGTGAGTGTCCACCGCCAGTGACAGATCCTCGTTCTGCAGCAGACCAAGCAGGCAGGTGTGCTGTCACAAAGCAGCTCAGCCCGTTTCCCCCTGCCAATCACTTTGACGTTCACATAATTACAAGGAAATAGTTCTGCTGCCTCACGATGCAAATCGGAAGCGACTGTATTTGCAGCAAATGCCAGGAGCACAAAACTCAATCTTTCTTTAAAATACATTTTAATAATCCCGTCCCTCCAGACTCCCAACTTTTGCAGCAGGAAGGGGTTCTCTCGTCTTGCTATCTTGTCAATCTCAGTGGTAGGGACTCTCCTCTATTTTGGGATGCCTTAGGCCTAGCAGAGGGAACCAAGCTTAGCAAGGAGTTTCCCATAATGCACTGGGCCTGTAATCCAATCAATGTTCTGCCAGATGTGGAATGCTTGCAGTTCTGAAAGTTAAAAGCTTCATCTAATCTTTCTTTTTTCAAACAAACAAACAAACAAACAAACAAACAAACAAACAAACGGTGCTGCTCTGAACAACAATTCAGAGCTTTTCAGAACTCCACAAACAGTGTTTTGGAAAGCCTCATGTTATGAAGTCCATTGAAGAAGTGTAAGACCTTTTGGAGCCTATAATGTCTACTGGAGGACAGAAGCACTGGAAATGATTTTTCAAAAATCCTTTAATTTTTTTTTAATGTACAAGTAGGACTACATTATTATTATTTTTCAAATGGATAGTGCAATTTGCAAATTTGCCCCATCATACCAAAAATTGGGCAAAGTCACACGAAAGCCACATTTTGTCCTGCCATCTTGATTCAAAATTGCATCCAAACATTGATGTAAATTGCCACTCCCACTCCATGCCAAGTTATTTCAAGAGGCATCTTCACCTATGCAAAAAAGAAAAAAGGTGAAATCATGCCAATGTCATATTTTGGTCCAACATCTTGAATCAATATGGTGCCTGGCATATGAACATCAATGAAGACTGTGGGAACCCTCATGCCAAGTTTGGTGACAGAACATTGAGAGGTAGCCACACCTATAGCAAACAGATGGACAAATAGAACACTTTCTAAAGTCTATAGCAGTGTTTCCCAACCAGTGTGCCTCCAGATGTTTTGGGACTACAATTCCCATCATCCCTGACCACTGTTATTGCTAGCGAGGGATGATGGGAGTTGTAGTCCCAAAACATCTGGAGGCACACTGGTTGGGAAACACTGGTCTATAGTATATAGGAGAACAGAGCTTTGTTTTATATAGGATGGCTCAAAATTCAAAGATTGAAGGGGAAAGGACACAGAGCTACTCAGAAATATATTGGATTTTTAAAAAAATGCACAGATACAGTTACAAGGCCCCTACTCCCAACCACCTTGCAGCCTTCTACTGGCGTGGCAAAGCTACAAACTATTTTGGCTAAGTACTAGCCAACACATGTTGAGGGGGTGTCTCAATAGCTTAGGCACCAACCTCCCCACGACCTCACCCTTCCCCCCCTCCTACCTCCTACGTATGGGACGTTGCCATACGTCCGGAATTTCCTGGACATAGCCGGGATTCAGTCGTTGGTAACAGTGTCCAGGCGAAATGTCAGTGAAATGTCAGGGCATTATGGCAACCAATGGAAATCTGGACATATGGCAACCAATATTGGAAGTGTAGATTATGATGAAATTCCTTTAAAATAGTTCAAAAACTTGGTGGGGTGTTTTGTTGTTTCGTTTTTTGAAATTTTGCAAAAAAGCTTTCGTGTCCGGATTTTCACTGGAAATATGGCAACCCTACAATAGCTATTGCACAACGATCTCCTCTTCACCATATGCCGAACTCTGAGCAAAGGAAGGGAAAGCAGAAGAAGCACAAATAACTTGCTTTTCTATTTGTTTATCTCTTCTACCAAACAGAATCCTGCATTTTTTGGGGGGAAGGCATTTAGCTCAGTGGTATGGTGCCTGCTTTGCTGGTAGAAGGTCCCAGGTTTCGTTCTCAGTATTTTCCGAGAAAATGATCTTTTACGGCAGCGCTGGGAAAAACCGGAGACCTTGAAGTACTGCTGTCAGAGCAGGATATTGGGCTTCCAATAGACCAAACGCAAGTCAGCATCATATGTTCATTTCTGCAGGAGTGCTTTCTGGTTCTTGCTGCATCTGGATTTTGGTCCCGTGAAAGGTGATTTGGTCATTGCACTCAGTCAGCAGCTTGGCCTAGTGCAAGGGTAGCCAACATGGGATCCTTCAGAATTTGTGTGGACTACAGCTCCCATCTATCCCATCCAGCATGCTCAATGGCCAGGAATGATGGGAGTTGTAGTCTACATCACTTAGAGGACTTCACATTGGCTACTCTTGAGATAAGCAAATAGTGCATATTGTCAGTGCACAGTATTTTGTACTGTAATGGGGTATTTTATCAACTGGTTTATTTATTGGCTCATTGCTTTAAGTGTTCCCCACTTGCTCCAGGCATTTTGTGATTGGGTGGATTAGAAATTGAAATGAGCGAATGGATCAATAACATCCATAGGTCAGCTAAACGGGATGACAGCCATGTCAAAGCTTTTTTTCAGATAGTAAAATTTATTGCTTAAACCTACCAGCTTTTGGGGTGAGGGGTGGAGAGAGAGAAGGAGGGAAGGAGAGAGAGAGACTGTTAAAGTGCAGGAAGAAATGCTGGCATTTGTAAGCAGGACATGAACTTTTAGTCTGTCCACCACGAGGAGAAAATATTCCATTATTTAAATTGGATCACACCGTCCTCTTCCTGTCTCCACTTCTGTGTTATGTTATTGGTCCTTCTTGCTTATAATAAAATCACGACACACAGGATTCTTGCTAACAACATTCCTGAAAATGTCACTTCAGCCAAGTGGTAAAAAGAAGAAGAAGAAGAATTCAGTTTTTCTAACATCTTCCAGTTGGACTTGGGTGGCTAAAATGACATTCTTATAGCTCATTAAATTTATTAAGGGTATGTACTTGGGTCTGTGGTTGGAGACAGCTTTTCTTCTTATTTGCTTAAAAATGTAAGGAGGATTTGCAGTGCTGCATCACAGCTCTCAATTTTCCTAAAGTTGGGGCTGGGTAAGGGCAGCAGATTGCATGGCAACAGTGGCCATGGCATAAGAGTGAGAAGGGTGGAACACTGAGAGGGGAAAGTAGTGGTTTAAAATAACAGCTGAACTTTGAGCAAAGCAGAAATGGAGGAAACTGAGAGGAAAATGACATTTTTAAACAATGGCAGAAGTTTCAGTAAAACACCTCACTACAATGCAACATCTGAGGGCTCTGCATCAATAATAATAATAATTTTTATTATTTGCATCTTCTCACAATGCATTTCACTCCATATGCTGTTTACAACATGAAGTTCCAGATTCAGTGTAGTAGTTTAGAAGAGATATTTTATTAACAACAAGAAGAAGAGTTTGGATTTGATATCCCGCTTTATCACTACCCTAAGGAGTCTCAAAGCAGCTAACATTCTCCTTTCCCTTCCTCCCCCACAACAAACACTCTGTGAGGTGAGTGGGGCTGAGAGACTTCATAGAAGGGTGACTAGCCCAGGGTCACCCAGCAGCTGCATGTGGAGGAGCAGAGACGCGAACCCGGTTCCCCAGATTACGAGTCTACAGCTCTTAACCACTACACCACACTGGCTGAGTAAACACTCATATACATACCAACATCCATCAAACAAACATCACTTTCTCAAACTGAAAAAGATAACTGACAGGATTGGTCTTAAAGATTCAGTTAATCTTAAAGATACAGTAACATTGACCAGCATAGGGTGTGTGCATAAAGGGAAGTGGAAAATAGGAGAGAGGAGGAGACCTGCTGATCAGGATCGGGGTTGTCTGTCTGTAAGGGAGAGTTGAAAACTGAAATATACTTGGAGTCGAGTGTGGATTTCATGCTCTTTATTCAGTTCATAGTAGTGAGGAATGAAAGTTCCCCCAGAACGTCTGCTTTATATACATTATTTACACAATGGGCCCCACGTGATTGGCTAATTCCAGGATACTCCTGTAGGCCAATCAGGTTGCGGAGTCACTTCCACCTGGAGCTGGATTGGGTGGCTACTGCGGACCAATCAGACTGCTGCATTCTGGATCCTATTGTTCTAGGACCAATCAGACTGCTGCATTTTGGATCCTATTCAACTCAGTACATAACAAAAATGGAGGAAGGAGGAGGCAGGGAAAAAGGGTGAAGATGATAATGGGGTGTGTGTGTGTGTGTGTACCCGCAAAGTGTGTACAAAGGGAGGCTGCACAATAGGTGTAAGCAGTGCTTTTTTTCTTTAAAAAAATGTTTAGGGATACTCTCATTTTCCTACGCATATTGAAATACTGTCTCTCAATGAGGCCAAACTTAGATTCACAAAATGTTTAGGGGTATGCGTCCCCCCAGAAAAAAAAGCACTGGGTGTAAGGATAAGGCATGGAAATGGAGGTAATCTGTGTGCTCGTGAAAGCTGAAAAAGCAAGGAGAGAGGAAGAAAAACAGGAGCGATGGGGGAAATTGGGGTGTGGTGGGGGTGCAAAGGCGGTTGCATAAGCGGGGGAGCAGGAAGCATGGGGATGGGGGCTGAAAATGAAAGCAGGTTCATGAGAGGGTCTGTAGAATGGTGGCCTCACAATTGGGCAGAATGTGAAAAGGGTGTTTTGTAGTTGCTGGGAGGGGGGAGAAAGATGCAGCAGGTCACTTTGGGGCTGGTTTGTGTGCATGGGGGGTTTGCACAAAAGGCGGGGGAGAAGGGACGGGCATGGGGTGAAGGTGAAAACAAGGATGTAAAGCAGGGCTGCAGAACAGAAGAGAGAAGTGGCTTCACAAATGGGGTTGAGAAGGTGAAAAGCAAGATTAGTAGTTCCATGGGGTGGAAAGGGGAAACTCTAGGACAACCATAGGCAACCTTTGCTCTCCAGATGTTTTGGAACGACAACTCCCATGATCCCTAGCTAACAGGGCCAGTGGTCAGGGATGATGGGAATTGTAGTCCCAAAACATCTGGAGAGCCAAGGTTGCCTATGCCTGCTCTAGGAGGTTAATGTGGGGAAATAGCAGGGGGGTTGGTAAGCAGAGCAAGCAGGGACAGTCCCTTGTTAAAAACAAAACAAAACAAAACGGAATCATTATTTTTTTAGCCGCAGGATCTGTGCAAGGAATTAGCATAGGCAAATCATATAAAGCATGCAGCACGATGAGTCAATAATAGATTCCCCCCCCCCAAATTATTATAATTTGATGACTTCATTATCTGGCATGTCAATTAACATGTCAGCGAGAAGAAGGGAAAAGATAGGAAATACCGTTCTTTTGCATTTTTGGAAATGTTGCTATCTGTCATCCTCTGAGCAGTACATTTGTGAGAATATCTTGTAGCCATCACTCTGGGGTGGAGGCAGAAACTAGACATGGTGTTCCGATTTGAATAATAAAATACCTTATGGCTGCAGGGATTGGGCACAGATTGCATGTTTTACATGCACATGTCAGCGCACCTTGTCCCAGTTGAATAGATGTTTTGAAGATGGCTGGGAAGTTATAAGCAAGCAGTTTGGAGAGAGGTTTGGCAGGACCACTTAGAGTAACAGAATCATGGAATTGTTGAGTTGGAATGGACCTCAAGGGTCATCTACTCCAACTGCTTGCAATGCAGGAATCTCAGCTAAAGCATCCATGACAGATGGCCACTCAACCTCTGCTAATAACCTCCAAGGAAGGAGAATCCACAACCTCACGAGGCAGACCGTTCCACTGTTGAATGGCTTTTATCCTTAGAAAGTTTAGTTGATGTTTAGTTGGAATCCCCTTTCTTGTAACTTTAATTCATCAGTTCAGGTCCTTCCCTCCAGAGCAGGAGAAAACAACTTTGTTCCATCTTCCATGTGACAGCCCTTGAGATATTTGAAGATGGCTGTCGTATCTCCTCTGAGTCTCCTCTTTTCCAGGCTAAACATACCTAGCTCCTTCAACCGTTTCTCATAAGGCTCCCCCCACAAACCGTTGATCATCTTTGTTGCCCTCCTCTGCACATCCCCTAGCTTGTCAACATCCTTCTTAAATTGTGGCATTCAGAATTGGACACAGTACTCCAGGTGTGGTCTGACCAAGGCAGAATAGAGAGGTACTATTACTTCCCTTGATCTGGACACTGTACTTCTGTTGATGCAGCCTAGAATAGCATTAGCTGTTGTTGTTGTTGACTTGTGATGGATGCAAGGACTGAACCTGAGACCCCCCCACCTCCAGGTTCACGGGCGGCATGCCTATGAATACCACTTGCTAGGGAGCACTAGTGGGAAAGGGCTAATACCTGTAGGGCCTGCTTGTGGACTTTCTGAAGCCACCTGATTGGCCAGTATGAGAAACAGGATGCTGGATTTGAGGGTTCTTTGGTCTGGTCCAGCAGGGCTCTCCTTATGCTCTTATGCATGCAAAGCAAGTTCCCCTCCAATGAGCTACGGCTCCTTCCTGCTACCTATTTCCCACTAATGTCTTGACATATGGAGCAGGCATCACGGCGAGCAAATAAGGCGTCATTTGACATAGTGTGCAGCTCTTCCGCATAATCTGTATCGGTTTCCTCCACTTCCTCAGTGCTCCCTTCTGATTCCCCAAACTATGAATAAATTAAAGACAATTTTCCATAATGTTTTACCTTGTGTTATATAATATGTCTCGAAGGAACCATTACATTGTTCGGGTGCTTAGAACGGCTTAATAATATGGCAGGATTTGTGTCTAGCAATATCTTAGTTGCTAAAGGAGTTGTTATGCATCCAAGGGCTCATCATGGCCATCGAAGAGCAATTTTCTTTCCCCTTTTTATTAAGAGATGTGTGATAGTTCACGCAGAGAACGAGAGAGCCCTTTGTATGCAAAATGGTGCGGCGTCCCAGCTGTGCTCCGCTCCGAGGGAGCTGGTTCGTAAAATTGGTTTCAAGGATGGCCTTCAGAAATATGCCCTCCTAACTTTAGAATCATAGAATCATAGAGTTGGAAGAGACCACAAGGGCCATCCAGTCCAACCCCCTGCCAAGCAGGAAACACCATCAAAGCATTCCTGACAGGTGGCTGTCAAGCCTCTGCTTAAAGACCTCCAAAGAAGGAGACTCCACCACACTCCTTGGCAGCAAATTCCACTGTCGAACAGCTCTTACTCTTACTTTGCCTCTGCCTTCAGGGCAGTTTAGTTTTGCTCCAGGTTTTCCAAATCATGCCACTGGCATGTGGCACTGGCAGAGCTGAAAAGAAAGATGGGGATGGGCAAGCGGGAATGAGGGCTAGTAGCCAACAGCTACTGGCCACAATGGCTATGTTCTACCTCCGCTGTGAGAGACACAATGCCTCTGAATACCAGTTGCTGGAAACCACAGGAGGGGGGAGTGCTGTTGTACTCAGCATGTCTTGCTTGCAGGCTCCCCACAGGCATCTGGTTAGCCACATGAGAGGAGGACGCTCAATTAAATGGACCATTGGCCTACTTTAGCAGAGACTCTTCTTATGTTCTTAGGAGGGAAGGAAATTCTCAAGCAAATTCTTCTGATCTGCTTTCTTACAAAAAGTGTCAATTTTTGCAGACTGGTATTTATAACAAAATGATTTATGGTCTCTTAATTTCTCATCCCCTGTTATCTCCAGTGATGGATGCTATTCGACTGAAGGGTGTTGTTGGAAAGGAAAGAGGGTAACAGTGTCAATTTGGCATCGAAGGCAATCAATGTCTATTCTGAAGGGAACCCCAGACCTAATTCCAAGGAAATACACACAGAAAGCACACTTACGTTGGGAAGGGCTGCAGCTCAACAGTAAAGCATCTGCTAACATACAGAAGGTCCCTGGTTCAATCCTGAGCATCTCCAGGTAGGTTTGGGAATATTCCATGCCCAAAACCCTGGAGAGCTGCTGCCAGTCTTTATGCACAATATTGAGCTAGATGGGCCAATGAGCTGACACAGTATTAGTCCCTTCTTCTTATCTACTTGCTAGCCCCACTGGATGCAATTTCTTCCAAGTTGGCATACATAGGATAGGGGTAGGCTGCAAAGTATGATCCTAAGCACTCACTGACCTGGGAGTAAGTCCCATTGGCCTCAACAAGAATCACTTTTGATTAGTCAGCCTGGATAGCTCAGTTGGTTAGAGCATGGTGCTGATAATGCTAAGGTTGCAAGTTCAATCCCCGTATGGGACAGCTGCATATTCCTGCATTACATGGGGTTGGACTAGACGATCCTCAGGGTCCCTTCCAATTCTATGATTCTAAAGCATTTTTAGAATCGCACAGGGGATATTTATGCATTTGGGTCCATTATTGGAGCATATTCTTCCCATGCAAAAAATTCTGATTCAGTTCTGGGCATCTCCAAGTGGTGCTGGAAAAGAGTGCTATCTGAAACTTTGGAGAGTTTCCGCCAGTCAGTGTAGACCATGGGTGGGGACCATCTCTGGTCCTCCAGATGTTGCTGCCTTAATAACTCCTATCCATCCCTGATCATTGGCCATGCTGGCTGGGGCCAATGGGAGTTGGAGTCTAACAATCTGGTGGTTCACGCAGATTCTCCATCCCTAGGGTAGATCATATTGGGATACATTGGAGCTGACTGTGAAACTTAAGAACTCCCCGTTTCTTATGTCACCTGCAGTAGGGGATCCATACTTCCTTGTGGTGGAATCCCGTACTGCTGGTGAGTGACTGTAAATATTCCAATCACATGAGTGGGGCAGATTGCCTGAATCTCCTGCCTGATTAGCATCTACTCTTCCAGCAGGGTTCTGATTGGGAGGGAAAGGCACATGTGACTGGTCTCTCCTATATGGTTGGAAGAATGGGAATATGGGGTAGAAACATCAAACCTCCCCCCTTTTAAAATGTCACATTTATTTGTTGCTTGCTACATAAAATGTCTCCGATTTCTTCAAATTCTCAAAGTGCCATGTTTCTGAATTAATTCTTACAGACTTACAGATTTAACCAAGTGCGCTGTATTGCTGACACTGTTTCAACCTGCATTTGGCTTTTGAATACTATATTTCGGTATGAATTTTTGGTGCATTGATTTTTCAGTCTGATATTTTGTATTAATTGAATTTCTGTTTACGTTGCTGGCTGGCCAGGAAGGAAGAGCAGGATGTAAGCAACACATGAAATGGTAAATGAAAATAACCATCAATTCTAATAATTGAGTAATAATTACTTTTTTTTTTTTTTTTAAAAAGCCTGTTCTGAAGGGGTTCCTTCCTTTTAGTCTCCTCCTTCATGAAGCCGTGGAATCCTCAGGTGGCAACCCAAGCGTTGCCATGGCAGCTGAATGTGATGTCACAAACCCAACATTCTAATCTGACCAGGTCCAAGTAACCAGGCAGAATTAGGTGCAAAAGTGTGAGAGAGACTGGTTTTCATAATTAGCAGACACGAGAGGGCTTCAGGAAAAGGCTACAGACATAAGAAAAATTGCTTGTTTATTATATTGTTCTCTTGCCCTCCCACCCCAAGTTTGCCTTTGTGTGAAAGTCATTTAAAAGAAAAGAAAGGAAAGAAATGTGAATTTCCATGTCTAATGCAGAAATACATCTTGTACAATTAAATGCTCACAAAACGACTAAAACAATAACATTAAAATCAAAGCAGCTTCAGCTCAGGAGTGAAAAAGGACCCCCCACTGATTATAATGGGCCTTGGGGTGTTGCTAAAGAAGGAGGGCAAGCACCTAAATTTTACCTGAAAATTATTACAGCATCACCTATTGAAGTCAAATACAGTGGTACCTCGGGTTAAGTACGCTTCAGGTTAAGAACTCTGTTAAGAACAGAAATCGTGCTCTGGCGGTGCAGCGGCAGCAGGAGGTCCCATTAGCTAAAGTGGTGCTTCAGGTTAAGTATGCTTCAGGTTAAGAACGGACCTCCGAAATGAATTAAGTACTTAAGCAGAGGTACCACTGTAGAAGCTAAATTTGATATTCATTGTATTTTTCCTGAAACTTAGAGTAGGGTTGCAAGAACGCCAGAAAAAGCGTGATTTTTCGATTCGCTTGCCTAAGATCCAGGACAAAGCACCACACTTCTGAAATTTCCCCCAGACGTCAATTACACCTTTGAAATCCTGGTAATGTCCGGGAAAATCCAGATGTATGGCAGCCCTAGTTTAGAAGCAGGGCTACTATTGTGTTTGCAATCATGTTAAGGAACATAACATGTGACCTGCAATATAGAATTTCCTGGAGGGATGCTGTGAGTTTTCTTCTGATGGTAGCAGGCAACCTAAGAAGAAATGCTAGTAGACAACAACAATACATGGACAGGCTGAGATGGGAGCTGGTGGGGCTCCAATGTAATCCCAAGGACTATATGGATGATAGCAAATTAAGTTGTAACTCTTTCATCTCATTCACTGGGAGGAGCAAGGTGGCAGAGAGGTTGGTGTGGTGTAAACATACCACCAGGTTTGGCTGCACTGGTGTGTTAGCATTGCTCCCTGTTGCCATGCCCCTACCCAATAGCAACTCAGTTGTTGGGAGGTCAGGTGTGTATTGCCATCCCACCATGCTGTCCAGTACTGTTACTTTCAAAGTTCAAATGCAGCCCTTCTGGAGCTTATTCAGGATATTTAAATCATGCTCATTAATGCTACAAAGGACTTATCGCGCTCCCCCCCCCTCATCATTTGAGATATGCCTCACTCTCAGAATGTAGGAGAAAACATCAGGGGCTGTTGATGAAGATTTTTTTACTTACCGTATTTTTCGGTCCATAAGACGCACCGGACCATAAGACACACCTATTTTTTAAATACCGGTAGGTTTTTTTTGGGGGGGGGGTGCTGGAAGGGGGACGGAGGAGGCAGCGGCAGCGGAGGGACTGGGAGAGGCACAGCGTAGCGCCTCTCCCAAACGCAGCTGCTCTGCCTGCTTTTGCGAGCGGAGGAGACAACAGTGGTGGAGGGACCAGTCCGGCGAAGGGGGCGGGGAGGAAAGGGCAGCCCGGTAGTGATGCTGTCGGGCTTCTCCTTTCTCCCCCCTCCCCACTTTCGCTGGTGTTGGGGGAGGCAGGCGCTACCAGGCTTCCCCTTTCTCCCCCCCCACTTTTGCCGGTGTCAGGGGAAAAACCTGCTTTTGTGATTGGCGGGCGGCGCGGGGTGGTGGAGGAACTAGCGGGGATGCTGCTACTTCCTCCACCCCCCCCCCCGCGCTGCCCGCCGATCCCAAAAGCAGGCTTGACAGGGAGCCTTCGCTCCATAAGATGCACAGACATTTCCCCTTCCTTTTTAGGAGGGAAAAAGTGCGTCTTATGGAGTGAAAAATACAGTATATGACCACTCTGAGTTTTAATGTCTGGGCTGCAGTGACATACTGGCTTTGGCCCAGTGTACCTGAAGGAGTGTCTTCACCCCCACTGTTCAGCCCAGACACTGAGGTCCAGCTCTGAGGGCCTTTTGGCGGTTCCCTCACTGTAAGAAGTGAGGTTACAGGGAAGCAGGCAGAGGGCTTTCTCAGTGGTGGTGCCCGCCCTGTGGAACGCCCTCCCATCAGATGTCAAGGAAATAAACCACTATCTGACTTTTAGAAGATATCTGAAGGCAGCCCTGTTTAGGGAAGTTTTTAATGTTTTATTGTGTTTTTAATATTCTATTGGGTGCCACCAAGAGTGGCTGGGCAGGCCTCGCCAGATGGGCGGGATATAAGTAATATATTATTATTATTATTATTATTATTATTATTATTATTATTGCAAGATCTCTTTCCTCAGATATTTCCTCACTTGTAATCATGGATGTTGCAACACATGCCAAGACCAGGTAAGCTGCCTGGTGCCCATGGATGACACTAATGTCCCACTAGGCTGGAGGCAGCCATTGTGGTCCCTCTAGAGATTGCAGACTCCAACTCCTATAATCTCTGACCGATGGCCATGCTGGCTGGGGCTGATGGGAGTTGGAATCCACCAGTTCTGCAGGTCACCCTTGCGCTAGGCCAAGCTTCAAATGAGCGCACGATGACCAATGAACCTCACTTGGTGCTTTTCAAGCATTTTACAGCTAGCAGCATGTAACATGGCATGTAACATCCATAATTGTTATAATAGAATAGGCATTTGCTCAGTTAAGCAAAATAATACCTTCTGCAAGGCACAATACATAATTAGTGGTTCTATGCTTTGACTGAACTTTTCTGAGAAGTGTCACGACTCAATTTCATGATAGAGCAGTGTGGCTGAAGTTCTTGTGGGAACTCCAAGCATGAAGAAAAAAAATTATTGCTTTGCTACACTTAGGCCTGCAAGAATTTGTAGCACTTACTATCCTTTCAGGCATAGCCAAATAACTCGGTACACTGTTTATTCACTGGAGGAACAACAACAACAAAAAAAAGCCTTGATTTTGAAGCGAATTGTCACAGACAGCGCTTGGGTGCCATTGCTGTTCCAAACGATCCTTGGGCTGTCAACCCCACAGCTGCCATTTTAGGAACTTACTGTTCTCTTTAAAGCAGGAAATGAGAGAGAGAGTCAAGGGTGGGCGATGGGCACTCCTGGGCCCAGAGGCATAGGAAGAAGGTTGCGGGGGTGTAGACCACCCCTGGTGTCATTACTGAGGGGGGGGGTGACATTTGGCGCACCACCCGCCTGTGATTCCCAAGCCTACCCCGAGCCGTCAATGTGTGTGTGTGTGGGGGGGGGGGGGTGTGACAAAAATTTTCCTGCAAAGGGTACCACCTGACCTTGCTACGCCTCTGCCTGGGTCCACTTTTTCAAGAAGCGTTTTGATGGCTATTCTGGATTATGTATTTATTTAGCATGTCACCTTTCCTCCAGCAAGCTTAAGGTGGTACACGTCGAGTTGGTGGCTCTCCCCCCAACCTCGGTTTCTTGTTACAACAGCCCAATATATTACATTGGCTCTCCCCTCTCTCCTTCCTCTTTAATTTTTAACATGTCTATTTTTCTTTGTAGCCCAAAGATGGGGAAGGAAGAAGTTTCAAAAGATATCAAGTCGAGATCATGATCTTTGTAGCTCAGTAATAAAATGAACGGGACTCGGGTGGCACTGGGGTTAAACCGCAGAGCCTAGGGCTTGCTAATCAGAAGGTCGGCGGTTCAAATCCCTGCGACGGGGTGAGCTCCCGTTGCTCGGTCCCTGCTCCTGCCAACCTAGCAGTTCGAAAGCACATTAAAGTGCAAGTAGATAAATAGGTACTGCTCCGGCGGGAAGGTAAACGGCATTTCCGTGCGCTGCTCTGGTTCGCCATGCTGATCACATTACCTGTAAGCTTTACGCCGGCTCCCTCGGCCAATAAAGCGAGATGAGCGCCGCAACCCCAGAGTTGTCCGCAACTGGACCTTAATGGTCAGGGGTCCTTTTACCTTTAATAAAATGAACATTTAGGATATTACCAGCGACCAACCCTGAGTCCTCTGATTCAGTGAGGGGGTGGAAACATTATTGGGGGATATTATTGATAGGCTCCGCTCTTCTTTTTAAATGAACATATAATATATAGATGGCCTTCAGTAAATATTCCCAGGGTGGTTTGTTTGTTTGTTTGTTTGTTTGTTTACCAAGCGGTGTACACACACACACACACACACACACACACACACACACACACTTTAAGCAGTTTAGAATAACGTAAAATGTTCATAAGAACATTTACAAGCAAAACAACATGAGAATATAATACATAACAATTAAGTTCACCCAAAAATAAGAGGAGACGATTTCATTGCTTTTTCAGCTTGTAAACTGCCTTGTGTGTAGTAATATAGGAAGGCGGTATACAAATTAAAAGTGAAATTGCATAAAACAGGCTAGATTTAAAAGGGAAAAAACCTGGGTGAACAATAATATGATGCCAATATGACCACAAAGAAGGCACTGGGTGAGTCTCTTTGGGGAGGCTGTTCCATAACTGGGGTGCCACTGCCCATCTTGGTAGCCACCCACTTCTCTTCTCTTGGTGGTGGTACATAGAACAGGGCCTCCAAAGAAGATAAAGGTTTGGGTAGGCCCTTCCCCAACCTTGCTTTCCTTCTCAATCTTCCTCCCTTCAAGGAAGGCATTCCTTTATTTCTGGACCTGGACTAGAACTTGCTAAAAAGCAGCAGGTTCTGGATTCACTCTGGAAACGCTACCACCATGGTTCCAGTCTGGATTTTAGAGCAGATGAAACTGTCCCCAGCCTTTACCATGTTTAGTAAAAGCTGCATGCTGACAACAAGTGTCAATGGCTCCAGTATGACGAGTTTCTGATTCAATTTGTTACCCTTCCTTTGTTCCAAAAATAAATGCTTTCCCTGATGGAGCCATGATTGATCTATTCTGCATAGCAGAAGGAACTCTATCAGATTCATGACAGGCTAGCTTTTTGGCAATGAAAAAAACAAGAGTGCAGAGACAGCAGGTTCAGCACTTTCTTTTAAATATACTGATGAGTCGCTTACAAAGCAGAGGATGATAGCAATGAAGGTCTTTGTGATCACTGAGAAGCAAGCTTGCTTGGTTGGAAATGGTGTTGATAAAGTGGGAAATAGATCCCGGGAACATCTTATTTTTCCAATTCTCATTGCTTCTGGATGTTGCATAAAGGTAAAGGGACCCCTGACCATTAGGTCCAGTCGCAGACGACTCTGGGGTTGCAGCGCTCATCTCGCGTTATTGGCCAAGGGAGCCGGCGTACAGCTTCCAGGCCATGTGGCCAGCATGACTAAGCCGCTTCTGGCAAACCAGAGCAGCTCACGGAAATGCCATTTACCTTCCCGCTGCAGCGGTACCTATTTATCTACTTGCACTTTGACGTGCTTTCGAACTGCTAGGTTGGCAGGAGCTGGGACCGAGCAACGGGAGCTCACCCCGTCACAGGGATTCGAACCGCCGACCTTCTGATCAGCAAGCCCTAGGCTCTGTGGTTTAACCCACAGCGCCACCTGGGTCCCCTTGGATGTTACATAGAACCCAACAATTAGTGGCTGCTAGCTACATCACACAAATCCCTTCCTAGGCAAAGGGTCAGCACATTTTGGAACTTCTGATATTGTATATATTGGGGTCCAGAAAACAACTGGAGCCCAGAGTTTAAGATGGCATAATACTCATTCTTTCCCCTCAGGGTAACTCTAGACATTTTCATTCTGTGAGGCTAAGTGAGATAGAACAGCTTTTTTGGCTATAGTTTTTGATCCAGTAGTTATTTCTAAATTAAAACTGACCTCAAGATTCTCCCAAAGCAGGGCGAATGTAATCACATTCTAGGAAACAGCAAAAAGTGTCCCAAGGAGGTCTGACATACCTATTGTCTCCAAGAAACCTCAATAAGCTTCCTCCTTCAGCAGGCAGACCAATTCAAGTGTACAGTAAGTGGTGATGATTAAGCATCATCACCTCCAGATAGGTGTCAATGCCTTTGCTGACCTCCTCTGCCTTTGGTAATTAACATCAGATCTGGCAGAGTCCAGCTTCAAAGAAATATTCCCACATTGGCTAGTCAAAGTTTGCAAGTGTTGCTGAACTCTCACCCTCATACCTGTTTGGGGCAAGCATCTCAGAGGAGAACATCACCACCGAGGACTACCACCGAAGAGTAGCTGTCTTATTACAACAGAATTTCAGAAATAGACTGGAAAGAGAAGTTGCTGAATTGCAACTTAATACCAAACTTAAAACCATGGAAAGACCTGGTCTGAATAGAGACATTGGATTCTTATCTCATTATACACGGTAAAGCTATTTTTAGCCATCTCATCCCTTGCTTTTTCCTGTAAGACCAATTGTAGTCGTTAACAGTCATCAACAGGTTTATCACACCTATCAGCCAACCACACATCTGAGTAATACCCCTCCCCACCCTCTCACTATATATAGGGGTCTGGTGACTTCTGTCTCAGTGTATCTGAAGAAGTGTGCATGCACACGAAAGCTCATACCAAGAACAAACTTAGTTGGTCTCTAAGGTGCTACTGGAAGGAATTTTTTTATTTTGTTTCGACTACGGCAGACCAACACGGCTACCTACCTGTACTGAGGACTGTCATTCTGAAACTAAAGGCTGTTGTTTCCAAGTTGCTTCCAATGATAATCAAAAAAATTTATTTACTTAGGTGGTTGACAGATATAGCACCAATGAACTCCAGCAGGGATGGAAACCTTTGGGCTGTGAGCATATCTCTCAATTCAACTTTCTGGGTCCGTCTCTGCAAACCCTAACCACCTGCTAGTCATTGACAATCTGGAACGTGTGCAGATGAGGGCAACCAAGATGATCAAGGGTCTGGAAACCAAGCTTAAGGAGGAATGGTTGACAGAGCTGGGTATGTTTAGCCTGGAAAAGAGGAGACTCAGAGGAGATATGATAGCCACATTCAAATATCTCAAGGGCTGTCTTATGGAAGATGGAGCAAGCTTGTTTTCTCTTGCTCCAGAGTGTAGGACCTTATCCAATGGCTTCAAGTTAAAAGAAAAGAGATTCCGACTCAACATCAGGAAGAACTTTCTGGTGGTAAGAGCTGTCTGACAGTGGAGCGGACTCCCCAGGGAGGTTCACCTGGCGCCTTCATTATATATTATTCTATATTCATTCTATATTTTTATATTTTATTGTATACATTCCTCTTCAACCTGGCCTTTGTCTGATTAATATCCAACAGCCTTTTAAATGTATCTGTGGGAAGCTGAGAGGATATTGTTTTGTTGTTTTGGTTTAATTATTTGCTGGTGTTTTATCTTGTATTTTATTCTGTGAGCCGCCCTGGGATCTCTTATTGAAGGGTGGTATACACATTTGATTGATAAATAAACAAGTACCGGTAAGGTGCAAACACAACAGCAGGAGCTCCAGATTGATGCTGCTGGTTTGTTTGCACCACACCGACCTCACCATTGCACCCCTCGCTAGTGTGGTGCAGTGGTTAAGAGCGGTAGACTTGTAATCTGGGGAACCAGGTTCGCGTCTCCCCTCCTCCACATGCAGCTGCTGGGTGACCTTGGGCTAGTCACACTTCTCTGAAGTCTTTCAACCCCACTCACCTCACAGAGTGTTTGTTGTGGGGGAGGAAGGGAAAGGAGAATGTTAGCCGCTTTGAGACTCCTTTGGGTAGTGATAAAGCGGGATATCAAATCCAAACTCTTCTTCTTCTTCTCTGTCCTGCTGTGACTCAGCTATATGGAGGTCAGATGAGTGGCAAAGCCCCACCATGCCGGTGAGAGGTCTGCCGTTGCTTACAGACAGCCTCCCGATTAGAAACCAGCAGCAGCTCACAAAACAGATCCACAAACACAGGGAGCAGAACCTCCAGCAAACCCAGGTCCCTGCTGTACCCCTGTAAATCTACGCAGGCAACACTATTGCAGGACCTAATCCTGTTGGTCATAACACGGAGAGATGGTTCACCCACTTGTCTTCCAAAATGATTCACTGGCATTGCCCTTCTGCCTTCTGCCTTATTTCTATTAACCCGCAGGAGCTCTCTGCATAAGTGCAGAGGTATGCATACAAGTGTACATTATTGGTAAAAGTCAAGCACCACCCCTTGCATGGCTCTCTCATTTTTTTATTGCCCTTTGCGGTCACATGTTGCATGACATAGCTTCATAAACAAGAGAGATGAAGCATAGTATTGCGTGGCAATTGTGTTTGTGAAAAATACAAGTATTACCTTGCAAATGGGGAAAAGCTTCATTTTCAACTGAATGGCCATTTATCAGGAAATTCAATTCTATCAACTGTGGTTTGAACAGGGATTATGGGTTTTTATCCCACTACATGTGTTAATTAGCTGATGAATGCCGTGGTGTAAATGTTATCATCAGCAGGGCCTTGGTAATGGTATTTTGCCAAAGAATCACAGAACTGTAGAATTGGAAGGGATCCCAAGAGTCATCTAGTCCAACCTCCTGCAATGCAGGAATCATAGCTAAAGAATCTCTGACAGATGGCCAAAGAGATGGTTCAGAGGCATTACATTCTCGAAGTAATAGTAGTTCTGATCCGATTCCTTTATTTAAGACCCAGGCACAATATTGCCAGTCCATCTGCAATGAGGACATAACGCCAAATATAAAATGTGCTGTATTTAAAGAAATCCTGTATTAAAAAACACACACCCTGATTAATTTCTCAGAGGGGAAAAGCGGCGCTTGCTGAAAAGAACAGCGATGTTGATCTCATTCCATTACTTTCAACTCTGTGATGCCTGCTGAAGCATAATGATGTTTTAGAAGGAAAAGGAAATAAAGTGTTTCGCAGACTGCAAAGGAGTTGTGACATTTCACAGATTCATAATAGGCTTTCTGAAGTTCTGGCATTAACTCTTTTGTGCTACTGTACCTTGGTACTAAATGCAGCCTTTGTTCCGCACACAAATGATCTTGTTTGGAGTTCTTCAGTAGCTCTCAATTCACAGCAAGGAAACTTGCAGATTTTTTTTCCTTCTTAGCCTGGTTTGGTTGTGAGGGAGCTAATCTGGGACTGGACTTGCCAGTTAACCTCATCTGAGTTTTCAAGGTTTTAGGACAGGCATGTCAAACTCCGGCCCTCCAGATGTTTTGAGACTACAATTCCCATCATCCCTGACCACTGGTCCTGTTAGCTATGGCTGATGGGAATTGTAGTTCCAAAACATCTGGAGGGCCGGAGTTTGACATGCCTGTTTTAGGACCTACATGGGAAAAATAACGGAAACCTGGGGGTGAAAATGCTTAGGATGAGTGATTCTGTTTTCATAAAATCATAGCATAGAAAGGAGACTTGGAGGTCTGTGCACATCCACACCTAGATCTGGTTCAGGGCCCAGTTTGGTACCTTGGATCTGGCCTGATCTGACTCAGGATGAGCCAGACCTGATCTGACTCGGGGTCCAAAACAAAGTGGGGGCTTTGCACAGCTCTACGGACTGCCAGAAGATCAAACCTATCCATTCATAAGGAAATCAGCCCTGAGTGCTCACTGGAAGGACAGATCCTGAAGCTGAGGCTCCAATATTTGGCCACCTTATGAGAAGAGAAGAATCACTGGAAAAGACCCTGATGTTGGGAAAGATTGAGGGCACAAGGAGAAGGGGACGGCAGAGGACAAGATGGTTGGACAGTGTTCTTGAAGCTACCAACATGAGTCTGACCAAGCTGCGGGAGGCAGTGGAAGACAGGAGTGCCTGGCGTGCTCTGGTCCATGGGGTCACGAAGAGTCAGACACGACTAAATGACTAAACAACAACAAAATCTTCCCAATCCCTGAGTCCGTCCTCCAAGGCCTGCCCATCACTTGACCCCACTCCTATATTCCTCACTGTTGCTTTTTTTTGCTGGTTGGGTGAACAATATGCAAGGGGGGTGGGTCATGGAAGGGGGGTGGATCATAGAATCATAGAATCATAGAGTTGGAAGAGACCACAATGGCCATCCAGTCCAACCCCCTGCCAAGCAGGAAACACCATCAAAGCATTCCTGAAGGGGTCATGGAAGGGGAAGCATAAGAGAAGAATAGTGTGTGTCTATCATAACCAGGGAATTAAATTTTGCACCATGGGCTTTGTAGTGTTACACACTGAATAAACTGTCTGCCATTCCCATGCATGCATGCTTAATGAGTGAGGCTAAGGATGGTTCAGTGCTTGCTCCACCTCCCCAAACTATGCTTTCCTCATTCTGTGTCCCTCATGATATATTTTTCTAGCACCACCACACAGCAAAGGGGGATTTAGGGCAGTGTGACCAGTTTCCCTGAGCCGAGGGCATGCCTTCCCACCTCCTTCCCAAAGCCTAGCAATCACTTGTTTTGCATTTCCCCAGCTTTGGGGACCCTGACAGAGCCCTCATACCTCTTTCCCAGCCCCCAGTGCCTTGCTTATCTGGTTTAGGGAAGGCAGAGCAAGCACTGAGTGATGGTGGTGGGGATTGCGTCAAATTTTGGCCTCTCACAGGCACCATACAGTCGTACCTTGGTTGTCAAACGGAATCGATTCCGGAAGTCCGTTCGACTTCCAAAAACATTCGACAACCAAGGCGCGGCTTCCGATTGGCTGCAGGAGCTTCCTGCACTCAGTCGGAAGCCGTGGAACCAGCGCCAGACGTTCGGGCTCCAAAGAACATTTGCAAACTAGAACACTCACTTCTGGTTTTGCGGCGTTCAGGAGACAAAATGTTCGCATTGCAAGGCGTTCGGGATCCAAGGTACAACTGTATTAACAATGTCCACTCCTGATCACAGGTTACAAGGAATGGAAAGTTATTATAGATCCCCATGCCATGATGTGATACATGGAGAAAGTCAAATAACCTGCTATCGTGTTGACAGTAAGAAAAATTTATTTCCCCCCCACATTCGTGACTGGAAGCAGTAATGCATTTGCACATGTATGCATTAATACGAAGCTTTTGAAATATCAATATGCAATGTTTGCAGTCTGACGGCTACAGCTATTTTATTGATTTTAACTGGAGCTGAAAGGTGATAAAGTTACCTAACCTGCCATGACCGGATGTCTGGCAGGAAGAAAATAACCCTACAATTAATGGCATTTCTGTTTCCATTATCAGCTGTTCCTAGTACCTAATTACAGCGACACAAACTGAGATGGGGAGGGGGCATGTGAGAAAAGAGCTAACTGTCACCTGACAGTTCAGAATAAGATTAATGGGTAGTATTTATGAGGTACCCGCAATAAATAAGATAATAAGGTTTCCGGAACATGGCACAAACATTCATTCCAAGTTGTAAAGCGGTGTGAGTACAGTAATAAATCTTTAGTTTGTTAATCATTTTGTAAGTGATAAGGTGAGCCATAATTTGGCCATGGAAAGCTGAGGAGCTGGAAAGACATTCAATTAGTTCCTCGGCAAGAGGCCGTGCCACACACTACATTATCCTGTCGGAGAGATGTCAGGGAATCCGTTCCCATCAGCAACCTAATCCTAAATGCAGAGGTTCTAGGAGGGGAGGGCCCTAACTTAGCAGCAGAGCAGGTGCTTTGCATGCAGGTCTGAGCACCTCAGTCCCTGGAAATTCTGGACGAGAGGAAATCAAGTACAAAGGCTGGGATCAGGGATGGCCCAATCTATTCATTCCAATTTCGATCACTTTCACATTTCCCCCAATATTGAGTTCAGCTTGCTCCGTCAGTTTGCAGTTTCCACCCCCTTAAAATAAAAATTAAAGTGCCCCAAAATCATAGAATCATAGAATCATAGAGTTGGAAGAGACCACAAGGGCCATCCAGTCCAACCCCCTGCCAAGCAGGAAACACCATCAAAGCATTCCTGACAGGTGGCTGTCAAGCCTCTGCTTAAAGACCTCCAAAGAAGGAGACTCCACCACACTCCTTGGCAGCAAATTCCACTGTTGAACAGCTCTTACTGTCAGGAAGTTCTTCCTAATGTTTAGGTGGAATCTTCTTTCTTGTAGTTTGAATCCATTGCTCCGTGTCCGCTTCTCTGGAGCAGCAGAAAACAACCTTTCTCCCTCCTCTATATGACATCCTTTTATATATTTGAACATGGCTATCATATCACCCCTTAACCTCTTCTCCAGGCTAAACATACCCAGCTCCCTAAGCCGTTCCTCATAAGGCATCGTTTCCAGGCCTTTGACCATTTTGGTTGCCCTCCTCTGGACACGTTCCAGCTTGTCAGTATCCTTCTTGAACTGTGGTACCCAGAATTGGACACAGTATTCCAGGTGGGGTCTGACCAGAGCGGAATACAGTGGTACTATTACTTCCCTTGATCTAGATGCTATACTCCTATTGATGCAGCCCAGAATTGCATTGGCTTTTTTAGCTGCTGCATCAAACTGTTGTGATGCATCACACTGCATCACACAGTACATCACATTGCATCACACTGTAGCTCAGTGGTAGAGCCTCTTCCTTGCATGCAGAAGGTTGTGGGTTCAATCTCTTGCAACTCCAGGGAGGTCTGGGCCTGGGACTCATGGTCTGAAAATCTAAAAAGCCAGTGCTAGTCAATATAGACAACATGGAGCTAGAGAGACCAGTAGCTTGCCTCAGTGTAATACAGCTTCCTTTGCTCACATTTAAAGCCTTAGACCGAAGATGGGGAATTTGGGTCCCTCCAGATGTTGCTAAGCTGCAATTCCCATTGCTCCTGATCCAGTAGTGGCCTGTGGGATTGGGTGGAGCGGGCCTCCTGATAGTGGCATTGTTGCAGTTTACCTGGGACTCAGCTACATTTGTAAAGATAAAGCGCTTTATATGCGTTATAACACTCTGACACCAGATGGCGCTTTGGAGTCCCATTTTTCGCCAACGGAACTTCCCTCTATGAAGTTTACAACATGTTGGGTGGAATTGCTTCTTTGGTGTGTCTCGATCCAGCCCTGGAGAGGGCTGGAGCAGGGCATCAGTGATGTCAGGGTTGTGTGTGATGGTTAGAAGGACCACCTCTTGGCTTCAGTGGTGCACCTGCAAACCCATGCATTTCCTGTTCTCAGTCCCATCCAGGTAAGGTGGGAGGCTATCTCAGTGGCTCTGACCTATCACGACCCAGGCCACCACTGCCCCGATCATTGGCCACCTCTGTAGGGCTGCAGGTTCTCCTGTTACCTTAAAGATGTAGCTTTGTTTTTCTTTGTTCCTGAAATATGATATGTAAACAACAGTTTGTAAATGGAATATAATATAAATGTAACATATCTGTATGAAAACTTAATAAAAATGAATTCTGGAAAAAAAAGATGTAGCTGGGAAAACTCAGCCAGATGGGCGGGGTACAAATAAATTTTTATTTATTTATTTATTTATTTATTTATTTATTATTAAAGATCACCTCCCACTTTTTATTCTGGACAATGAGCCCCAATTTTCTGTTCTTGTTTTCAATTTGCTGATCTTATTATTAGGGCTTTATAGTTTTTTTGTAAGCCACCCTGGGTATTTCCGAAGATCGAATTGCTTAAATACATAAATAAATTGTTTGCTGTAAGGGGTCTAATTTCCATAGGATGAGAATCTTTAGGACAGGGATGGGGAAGATGTGACCCTCCTGACAATGTTGGACTCCCAACTCCCATAAGCCCCTGTGAGCATTGTCAATTGCTGGGGGGGTGTGTGTGATGGAAACTGCAGTCCAACAACATCTGAAGGAACATAGGTTTCCTGCAGGATGCCTTACTCAGCCATTTTGTTTCTTACAATTGTTGTTGTTTAGTCGTGTCCGACTCTTCGTGACCCTATGGACCAGAGCATGCCAATTTATACTAAATTACAAATCGAAAAACCCTTGTGTCGCAAAACAGTAAACACTTGCAAAAAGGGCAACACAATGACCAATAATGAATCAATACACTTCAAAAGATGAACAAAATCTGTATCAAGAGATAACAAAGTAACAAAGTTCGAAATGTAGTCAGACAACGTCTGAAACACAATTCCAATAATAAATGTAGTCAGTCAATGACTGTAATAAGTAGTTCCAGTTGTACAGTAAGTAGTAGAGTGCACAGCAATTCCGGATAATTCTTGCTGTATCATAGAATCCTTCTTCAGCACAACTACAAAAATAATAATGTCATAATAATATCAAAGCGATGACCCATAGGTTAATACACATACAAGGTAATGAAAATAAATTATCAACAGAACATGATACATACCAATTCAAATTGTAGAACATACATATGTAGCCGTATAATAAAGATATAAATGTAGATCCTTCTATGAAGAAGTGGTCAAAAACTATTGTAACCACTCCTACTAGCTGAATGAACCCCCAGGTATAAGAAGCCATACAATCAGAAACAGGTGGCACTCTACTACTTACTGTACAACTGGAACTACTTATTACAGTCATTGACTGACTACATTTATTATTGGAATTGTGTTTCAGACGTTGTCTGACTACATTTCGAACTTTGTTAATTTATACTAAATGCCAGAATAAGTGTATAATGATGTTCTGGCAATACTGACTTGCAGATTATGCGGAGTGGAATGAATCATAAGCTTTTGTAAACCGGGGTTGGTTTGTTTTTTTGAAGAAACATTCATTATTGTAAAGTTGTCTTGTTAGGACCTAATATTTTTCAAAGTAATTGAAATCGGGCGTTTTCTCCCTCCCCAAGTCTGCACACACCTCTCTCGTTCAAAGAGCAAGTGGCTAATCTACCTGAGATCAATTCTCTTCAGACAAATCTCTTCTCCCTAATTCCCCTGTTGTCGTAGCAACAGCCAACTCCATCTGGCCTGACTCAGCTTCCAGCAAAATGGAAACTGCCCTGTTTGCCATGATCTGTTAATTTATTTAAAAATGCAAAGATGTAAAAGCAAGTGCGTGGCCCTAGGTGAGCTTATCCTTGCAACAGCTACCTATTAGCTTTGAGGTTAACTTGACTACCAAAATGGCGTCCGCAGGCCTTCCGGAAAAATCTTGCCTTTGGTTCAACACGCAAAGTTGCCAAACTTCAGCCAAGCAGTGGACTTTGGGTAGGTCTGCAGATGCTGGTCAGACTGGACAAGAGAAAATGAGCAGGGGAAAGTGGTTCTTAATGTATCTGCTAGATCAGAGGTGGGCAACGTTAGGTTCAGGATCCACGTGGAGGCCTCCAGGGTGTTGGAGATTCATTTCCTGTGTCTACAGTCATGGGATTATTATCTATCACATGACGGTGTATGTTTTCATTCCACAGAGTGGGAAGTGACGGAGACAGGATGTTTGTGTTACTGTGTTCCGTGAAGTGGGACTATTGTCCTTTGTTCTTCCTCTTTGCTGTCTGATGATAGAGAGAGAGGGAGCCATGTTGCAGTGCTCCATGTGTGTTTATATGTAAATAAAGTAGATTAGCCAAAACGCTTAGTTGTGGAGCTCTGTTTACCCATGCTGCGAAGACTCTGCAGATCCCTAAGTGTGCTGATGCTTCTTGGTATCAGTCGCTGTGATGTCTGGGCAGAAGAAAGCTTTTGAAGCTCCCGAATGACCGACCAGGAGGGAGAGAATATGCCAGTTGGGCGTGTGCCTCTGCCAGGGTCCTACACGAGAGTAGGATGCTCCTGCGAACACAGGCCTCAGAAGACTTCCCAAGGCAACCCCACATGGTTTTGCCTGGCGAGAACTGAAATAATCAGTGACGAAGCTACCTGTTCCGGCACTGGGAGCGGTGTACATCTGGGGGCATGGCTGGCGCGCGTCCCAGGGGGCGTGGTGCGCCGCCCGTGGGGGGCGTGGCACACATTGCGGGTGTGCGTGGCGAGCGCTGAGCATCCCAGGGGGTGGGAGTGGTCACGATGTCACCCCCCAGATGGCACCCGGGGCAAACTGCCCCCCACCCCCACCTTCGTCCGCCAGTGCCTATAATGTCTAGATGGAGGGTAGAGAAGGATGTGTGAGTGTGTCTAGAAATTACCCTACTGTACAAAGGGGGGAAATACATGCATTTGTCTCTGGCCCCACTCACTACTGGCATGTGGCCCCCATAGGGTCCCTCAGAAAGAAATGTGGCCCTCAGGCTGGGAAAAGACTCCCCTCCCTGTGCTAGATTTTTCAAACTAGGGGAAAACTTGGGCATCAGATGGAGTCTTTTTGTAACCCGTGGCTGAGGACCTCAGACTAACTAACTGCCCTGCTCCCTGCAGCTAAAAGCAGATCTCTCTGCAATAGCTACTGACTTCAGCGGATTTAACTGTGTAGAGTCAGTTGAACTATATGAGGGGGAAATGGAACCAAAGACTTTTGAGTGTTAGATTGAGCATTGTTAACAAACTCCTACAGATCCCCCAAGTGTCCCTATTTTCCAGGAACTGTCCCGGATTTACAAAAGCCATCCCAGGTTCTAATTTGATCCTGGAATGTCCTGCTTTCCTTAGGATATTCCTGTTTTCATAGGAGAAATGTTGGAGGCTATGGAGTTATGTGACCCCTGAGCCAAGGAGATAAGTAACTATGCAACCTTTAGAAGACAGTTGAAGGCAGCCTTGTATAGCAAAGTGTTTTTAAAAATGTTTTATTATGTTTTCATATATGTTGGAAGCTGCCCAGAGTGGCTGAGGTAACCCAGTAAGATGGGCGGGGTGTAAATAAATAAAATTATTATTATTATGCAATAGGAAGTCCCTATTTTCATCGGCGAAATGTTGAACGATATGCTCTTACAGGCACAGCAAGTCATGATGCATGTACTCAGATTTTTTTTCTGGCTCGCTAACAATAACAGTGTTATCATTGCATAAAATATTTATACATCAACAATATAAAAATATGCTAATAGTGACAGGCCTCTGCCTCCTGAGACATTTTCAGCATGCACTGAATATGTGTGTCTGCATCAAGCAATTTGTCCTGCCACAGTCCTGTGAAACGAGAGGAGGGATTTCTTTCATTATTTTAAGACTCTTAGGCTGCTGTTCAATGCAAAATATAAAATATTCCTGGGACAGTTTACAAGTGAAAATAAAAAAAAGTATACAACACAGTACAGTGTAAAAAAATAAAATAAAAATAAAAGATTAAATGCAGCATAACATAGTCAAAAGATAAAGGGACTAGGGAGAACATCTGCCTGGTGAGGAGGGTTCAAGGTCAGTGGTAGAGCATTTGCTTTCCATGCAGAAGGTCACTGGTTTGATCCCTGGCATCTCCAGGTTGGGCTGAGAGACACTCCTGTCTGAAATACTGAAGATGTTCTACTAGTCAATATAGACCAGAGATGAACGACTTGTGGCCCTCCAGATGTTGCTGAGATTCCTGTTTCCATTATCCCATACCAGGCTGCTGGGAGCTAGAGTTTCGTAACATCTGGAAACCAAAGGCTCCACATTCCTAGCTTAAGCAATACTGGGCAAGATGGGGCCAAAGGTCTTCTATGTTCAAAAGAAGCTTCCTTTGTACTAATGCAGAAGATACATCAAGCCTCCCTGGGGAGGAGCTTCCACACTGAGAGCACCCTGTCCTCCATCACCACTTGCCTCACCTCACATAGCAGGATGATGGCTTCAAAGATGGCTTCAGTTGAGGGCAAGCTCATGGTGAGCATATGCAGACCCCCAAGCCATGTAGGGCATGAAAGGTGAGCACTAACACTTTGAGCTGTGTCCAGAAATGGAACGGATGGCAATGTGGCACTGGTAAGATATCCAACTTAACTGGTTCCAGTTGACAGCCTAGCAGCTGTATTCTTGTCTAGTCTTTTCCAGGTTTTTAGCTTGTTCTGTTTTATCTGTGTAAGCCACCTTGAGTCTTGGACTGGGGAAAAGCCAGGATATAAATCAATATCACAATAATGCTAACAATATCCTGAGATAACTGCAATTTGTGAACAGTTTTCAAAGGTAGCCTCCGCGTATATTAATTTACAGTAGTCTAATCTGAAAGTTAACAAAGCGTGGATAACAGTCTGGGCAGGCTATTCCTGTCTAGTTGAGGTATAATACTTGGTTCAGACATTTTGCCAGGGGCAGTGGGGGCTCTGGGTAGTTCCAACTGAACTCAGGATTCCTGAGTTCATGGGATAAGTCTCAGCTTCAGCTATGAACTAACTTCTTACACATTCTCCCTATTGCTACTGCATCAAAGTCCATGGCTGAATGTGGCAGCCATGTCAGGGTTGGAGTCAGACGCAGGTCAACAAGCAAGACGAAGAGTTTGTCAATGCAGTTAACTCTTTGCTAAAAGAAACAGCATGCAATACTGCCCAGTAAGTCTTGCACCTATAGAGTAGTTGCTGGGACTGACAGTCCCCGCCTTCACCCCCCTTGAAGACTCCTTCTCTGCCGGATGTTTCCCAACCAGTCTCAAACTGCATTGGGGCATCTCTAATCTCTATTCCACTCTGTGCATCACAGAGGGAGCCAGTGTGGTGTAGTGGTTAAGAGCAGTGGACTTGTAATCTGGTGCACTGGGTTCGATTCCCTGCTTCTCCACCTGCAGCTGCTGGGTGACCTTGGGCTAGTCACACTTCTCTGAAGTCTCTCAGCCCCACTCACCTCACAGAGTGTTTGTTGTGGGGGAGGAAGGGAAAGGAGAATGTGAGCCGCTTTGAGACTCCTTTCGGGTAGTGATAAAGCGGGATATGAAATCCAAATCCAAACTCTTCTTCTCTGCGTGTCCTTGGAGACAAGGGTGGAGGGGAGTTTGCCATAGTGGGCGAGGCAGGCTCCCTGTTTTCTTCTGAAGCCGCTTGCCCCTCCTCTGCTTCAGCCTCTGAGTCTAAACTGCTCCCTGTCACAGGCTCTCTGTGTTCACCAAACCCTGTTGCCCCTTAAGTATCTAACAATTCCTACCATTTTTCTCCCTCTGACCTCTGCCCTGTCCCACCACCAGTCCCCTGGCTCTGAGCCTTCCTCTTCTGGGGTTTCCCTTAGGGGTTCTCCAGCTGGTGCTTTGCACCACTCCTCTGAATCCAGCCAGTCGCTGTCAACTAAGTAGCAGGAAAAAAAAGGTAAGGACAGGCTGTCCTTTCAAACATCTCTCTGTTTAAATGCTACATTAGCAAGTCTGGAATGAACACCACGTATCAACCACTATAGCAAGACAATTACACAAAGGTCCAAAAGCCACTAACATTAACCGCAGCAACCCCTGGCAGACGAAATGTGGAATCAAGACTGCAATAACTATTGTACCCCCAAATCCTATATACTGAATCCTGCGTATAAGGCTGTCTGTCAGGTTGTTATGATGAGCTCTTGAAAAGCCAGTTAAAGTTTCATAAAGTGAATAGGTATAATTCCATCTAGACAGCTTTGAATCCCCCCGCCCCCGCCATTTCATTAATGTTATGGAATCTAAATGTATGTCCTAATTGAGCATCGTTCCTGGTGGGAATATTTCCTAAAATTAAAACCAGGGCAAATATATGCATTATGCTAATGGCAATTGACTAGAGAGCTAGACTGTATCAGTACCTACAAGGTGTAAAACAAGAATAAAAAGGCTTTGCTGAAAGTGGGAGTCTTGCCTCTGTATTGGCGTTCATTCCTACCCCCACCAACCAAATACAAGTGAGCAGCTATGTGAGCTTAATGGCTTGGCCCTTCCTTCCTTCCTTCCTTCCTTCCTTCCTTCCTTCCTTCCCTCCCTCCCTCCCTCCCTTCCTTCCTTCCTTCCACTGAAATTCTCTTGTTTGCATTATCAGAATCCAATGGTGCCACTCTTACTCAAGCTTTTCTAATTACGTGAGGGAATCAGATGCCCAAATAGGACCATTGGACCACACAGATGAGAAGTGGTGGGTGGAAGCAGTATTAGAGTGGTTGGAGCTGATATTACAGTGCAGTGCTAGCTGGTACCCATTGCGACTGGTAGGGTAGAAAGCAAGGAGACCAACAGTAGGTTGAGGGAAAACCAATGATGGGCAGAGCCACCCCCTGTTTAGTTGCGTGTAAGAAGGCAGGCAGGTGGACAGTGGCTGAGGGCAGGCTGAGTTGTTGGGGCAGTGCCCCATGTGGCCTAATCAGAGGTAGATTTAGTACTATGAAACTAAAGAAATCTAAGCTTCAGGGCCCCTAAATCTGGAGGGGCCAAAGAAGCAACTTAAGTCCACATTGCTTAAAATTTTGGGTCTAGTAGACCCACTTTGAATGGCAGAACTCACATTGATTTTTGTTGTTGTTGTTGTTGTTGTTGTTGCATATATTTCAACAATCCCAAAGTTTGACAGTCAGTAGCACAGAAGCTGGGACACGGGTGGTGCTGTGGGTTAAACCTTGCCAATCAGAAGGTCGGCGGTTCGAATCCCCGCAACGGGGTGAGCTCCCATTGTTCGGTCCCAGCTCCTGCCAACCTAGCAGTTCGAAAGCACGTAAAAGTGCAAGTAGATAAATAGGTACCGCTCCGGCAGGAAGGTAAACGGCATTTCCGTGTGCTGCTCTGGTTCGCCAGAAGCGGCTTAGTCATGCTGGCCATATGAACCGGAAGCTGTACGCCGGCTCCCTCGGCCAATAAAGCGAGATGAGCGCCGCAACCCCAGAGTCGTCCGCGACTGGACCTAATGGTCAGGGGTCCCTTTACCTTTACCTAGCACAGCAGCTGTGAAGGTGTAGTGATCGGTCATGGAAGAACCCCACTGAAGAAGACAACAGTGGTTACCTAAACTTCATTGCTGGTTGTGAAGGGGCTCATGGGAATTGTATTCCAAACAGCTGGAGTGCATCAGGTGGTGAAGGCTATTGCATAGGATTACTGCCTCAGACTGCAGTCCTACCGTCCCTGAAGTTGATAGCTTGATGGAGTGGGGTTGGTGCTTCTGTATCATGCCACTGCCAGTAGATAGAAGTGTTGCTCCACGATGGGGGTGGAGATGCTCCTTCAGGTATACAGTGCTGAGGCCGCTTAGGGCTTTAAAGGTCAGCACCAACACTTTGAATTGTGCTCGGAAACTTACTGGGAGCTGAACTGAAAGCTATCACTAGTGGTTCTATCGCAGTTGGTAGCAAACACAATCCCCCCAAACAAGATTTTTTTTTGGGGGGGGCAGGGTTACCTCCCAAGGGGCCTGATCCTGGTGACCCTCAACTACATCAGCAGAGTTAAAAAAAGAAGGGAGAAGCTTCTCCACCTTCCACCCTAGCTGGTATGAGCCGGCGGGTCTTGAGATACGGTGATGAATTTGCCACTCTGCTTCTTCACAACCTCACTTGGGCTTGAATTATTGGCTACTGAAGAGGGCTGTAAACTTACAAGAACGGTGCTCGTTGTTGTGCTCCACCATGTGCCTTTACAAATTCATTTAGGGTTGATCTGTTGGCTACTGAACACGACTGTATATAGAAGTAGCTAGCCTGGCATGGAGGAGGAGCTCCTCCACTAGCTTCTAAGCCAGGTGGGTCATTGTTGCTTACCAGAAGGTAGAAGGGGGAAGGGTGAGGTGGTGGGGAGGTTCATGCAGTGCAAATCCATGGTCAGGCGTGCTGGATTGGCTCCACTGCTGTGTTTGCATCACACCAACCTCCCCACTTCCTTGCCCATCCCCCTGTCCCTCCTGATAAGCAATAGGGACCCATCTGCCGGGAAGCTAGTATAGTTGCTCTGCCCCACCCGGTGAGCCGCTTCTGGCTATATGCTCATAAGAACTATGGTAGTTATTGTGCATTTAGATCTGGCCATTGAGAGTGTTTATCTATTGTTTCCTCATTCAGCGGCCAATATCGGCTGCTTCCCAAGAAGCCACATGGGTATTAAGAGCTGGTATTATTCCTTCCCTGTTGTTTATTCTGGCAAGTGTCTCATGGCATGAAGCTGAATCATAGGACAAATAACAGACAATTTACTGAAGATCTCTCTCTCTCAATTATTACTTGCCAAATCCATTACTGAACAGGGTTATTTTCTTGGTCCTTTCAACAGCCTGCATTAATGAGATTCATGGGGTTAATCTTCCTTTCGGTGAAGAAAAAAAATATCTTAATTTTATTAAGCGGGATCTAGCATTGGTATTAAATCATCTCTATTTGGAGCGTGCATCTATAATTCATCCTTACAAAGGGTTAATACTTTCCCCACTGGGCCTCTCCATAGTGAATTATTCATCCCACTCTGTCCTGCCAAGAAAGAAGACTAAATCTCTTGCATATTTTTGCAGCCTTTATAGGGGCAAACTTGGACTGAATTTTGAATTTTGGTATCCTGGAAATCTTCAATAATCACTCATCCTCATAAACTCTGTGCTGGGGTGCTACTGAGCTACTAGATTCTGCAAACATTTTCTCTGTGACACACACACACCAGTGATCAAAATTCTGTCTCATTATAGTGTGGTCAAAAGAGAAAACAGGGCTGTCCAAATAAGAAGAGGCTTGATTTCAAACGATTTGGGTGGAAACATAGGAAGTTGCATGACATCAGCTCAGACTTTATTGTTTACTTTGTACTGTCTATTTCATACTGCCTATTTGGACCGGTATCAGCTCTTCAGAGTCACAGTTAGAGATGTAAGAAGGCAGCAAATTCCCATTCCAACCTGCATTTATTACAATAAGCGCTGTTTCTATTCTGTTGCAGTTCGGCTTCTGCCAAAAATACTATTAATCTTGCTGCCTGCCTGTGCTTGAATTTAATGATGCCATTAATGACATCATTGATTCTATCAATCCACACCATTTACTTCAGTGCAAAGGTCATTTATTTCGACGCAAAGGAAACATCGGGGGGGGGGAATAGGTGGTTTTTCTTTGGAATTGGTTTTGTTTGTGGAGTGAAAAACAACAGCAACAGTGAACACCAATCATATTTGCTGACCTGATTTCTGTTCCTGGCCATGCAAACTGTGGCAATTTTGGTGCTGCCTAGGGTCGAATTCTCTGCCATTCCTAGTCTCATGCAGAAGTCTTTCTCACCCTACATGATCCTTTTAACTCTAGATGCTGGTGAATGAACCCATGTACAAAGGATGCAATCTACCAGTGAGCTATGGTCCGTCTCCCTAAAGGTGCAAGAAGGTTGGCAAGCACTCCTGTTTGGAAAACTATAACATGACACTGAACACTGTTGCATTGAGACCAAATTCTGGGTGCCTTGATCTCCCCTGAGTTGCAACGCAATGTTATGCTGGGCGGGGGGACATGCTCACCGAGATCCCTGGGCATAGTACCCCCACTTCAAGTACCAGCCTATCTATCAACTCTTTCTATTGCTAGTCATCGTTTCGCTTTCATTAAAGCACGGTTTAATGCCCCTCAAACGTCCTTTTTCATAGATTTTCTAGGGGCCAAGTTTCGGTCTTATGTGCCTGTGATAACCGTTCGATTGAATCTCTTCATCACATAGTGTTTGTCTGCCCCTTGTATTCTGCCGCCCGAAAGACTCTATTACTTCCATTAACTCAAAAATTACCAGGGTATTTGGAAGAGTCTTACCTTGCTCTTCTGTTGCAAGATTCAGACCCGATTATAACCCTACATATGGCAAAATTTCTGACATCAGTTCTGACACTTAAGAAACGCAATGGATTGTTATATACAGCTTGAAATTTTAATTTAAGTTTTATCATATTTTATTCAATTGAGTATCCCTTTTAATTTATTTTACTGTTAGCAATTGTAAACCAGACTGTGCTGTTTCTGTTTTTGGTTGTTATGTCTATGGGCTTAAAGCCGAAATAAAATGAGTTGAGTTGAGTTGAGATCTCCCCTGACAAGAATTCAGTTGTGGTGGCGGTGGCTGGGCTACAAGGGTCTATGTGCACAGATTTCACAGACATGCACTATAAACACACACACAGAGTGAGAGAGAGATCATTGCAATACATGAGGTCTCTCTCACAGGTACCCTGTCCATCATCATGCAGGGCACTTCACTAGTGTGTGTATATACGTCAAACTGCTCCTTAATTGCCTAATAATGGCTACCAGGCATAATGGCTGTGTTCTGCCTCCACTGTCAAAACCTGTATGCTTCTGAATACCAATTGCTGGGAATGACAAGTGGGAAGAGAGCTGTTGCACGCAGGTCCTACTTACAGTATGTGCTTCCCACAGGCATCTGGTTGGCCACTGTGAGAACAGGATGCTGCCCTGGATGAGCCTTTGGCAGGATCCAGCAGGGCTCGTCTTACATTCAATATTCTCCCAGAGAGTGGCTGAACTCCCAAAATATCATGAAATATTCAAACTGCAGTGGAACAAGGGGCAGTCGCTGAAGGAAGAACAGAAATGTAGGACAGCTTAATTCAGCTGGCCTGGGGGGAATGTCTCGCTGCACCAGAAGGCATGGGTGTTGTCAAGAAGGTGGTGGGACGTGGTCAGGCTGGGGTCTGGCCAGCTGGGTGAAAAGGAGACCATTGAGATGAGAAGCAAAGGAATCGGGGGAGCCAGAAGAGAATGGATTAATAAGTAGGAGATGCACAAACACAGAGAGATGGGCATAGGGAACTCTAGTGGGTTGCATTTCATCATTTCATTTGAACTTTGCCTGCAGATCCCAAATGTACCTTGTACACTGTGGCAACTTTTCCATTTCCCCCCCTTTTTGTTTTGCTGCAGAAAGCCTGCCTATCAACCTTCACTTTATATTTCCCAACTGATCTAAAACGAAACCATTTCTATGTGCCCTTAAAAAAAGAAGAAGCTATAATTTTGGGAGATTTGGGAAGAAAAGGTGGAGAGGGGTGAGAAGCAGACTTCATTAGAGATTGAAGCACAGTTCTTTGATTGTAGGTTTGCTAAGGACATTATAATTGCCTTGATGTTTTCTTTTTATTCAGCAAATAATGCCCCGAGGACCAATCATCAGGCAGCAAAGCATGAAAGGGTATATAGTATAACTGAGACAGGGAAATCCTCCCAGGATGTTAAGACAGCCATTTCCAGTTCATTAATTTTAACTCTACATGACATAAGAACTTACTCAATGGCAAAAAATATGCCTTTCTCAAGTGAAGGGTTGGGGCAATTTAAGTGACAATTCTATATACCAGTGTAGGGGACCATCCAGAAGTTGCTGTACCACACCTGAAATAGTGTCACAGTTCTGGTGAGCTCACATAAAAATAATAATAATGATATTGCAGAGCTGGAAAAGGTTCAGAAATATGCAGCAAAAAATGATCAAGGGGTTGGAGCAGCTCTCAAAGAAGGAAAGGTATAGAAATTAGGACTTTTCCATTTGGAGAAAATGAAAGATATGGGGATGTGATAGGGCTGTATAAAATTAAGCATGGTATGTAGAAAGTAGGGACCCAGGTGGCGCTGTGGGTTAAACCACAGAGCCTAGGGCTTGCTGATCAGAAGGTCGGTGGTTCGAATCCCTGCGACGGGGTGAGCTCCCGTTGCTCGGTCCCAGATCCTGCCCACCTAGCAGTTCAAAAGCACGTCAAAGTGCAAATAGATAAATAGGTACCACTCTGGCGGGAAGGTAAACGGTGTTTCCGTGCGCTGCTCTGGTTTGCCAGAAGTGGCTTTGTCATGCTGGCCACATGACCCAGAAGCTGTACGCCGGCTCTCGGCCAATAAAGCGAGATGAGCGCCGCAACCCCAGAGTCGGACATGACTGGACCTAATGGTCAGGGGTCCCTTTACCTTTATGTAGAAAGTAGGTGGAGAAAAGATTTCTGCTTTGTCTCAGAATGCAAGAACTTGTGGACATCCAATCCACAAAGAGCTGGGTATGTGTAGCCTGGAAAAGAGGAGACTGAGAGGAGATACTATAGCCACCTTCAAATATCTCAAGGGCTGTCCCATGGAAGAGGAAGCAAGCTTGTTTTCTCCTGCTCTGGAGGGTAGGACTCGAACTAATGACTTCAAGTTACAAGAAAGATCAGGAAAAACCTTCTGATGGTAAGAGCTGTTTGACAGTGGAATGGACTCCCATGAGAGGTGGTGGACTCTCCTTCCTTGGAGGTTTTTAAGCAGAGGTTGGATGGCCACCTGCCATGGATGCTTTAGTTGAGATTCCTGCATTGGAGGGGGTTGGACTAGATGACCCTTGGGTCCCTTCCAATGCTACAATTCTATGATTCTATGTGAATGTTGGAAGGTTCAGGAGTCAGGAGAGCAAAAATAAATAAATATGCATGTCTTCACACAATGCATAGTAAAAGTTGGATTTCCTCACCTAAAAGGTGCTGATGGCCACCAATGTGGACACCTTTAAAAGGCAAAATTGTGGGATATAAGGCCCTCAATAGCTACTAGCCATGATGGATATATTCCTGCCTCTCAGTACCAGTTGGTACAAACCACAAGCTGCTGTACTTAGGTTCTGCTTATGGATTTTCCCTTGGCATCTAGTTGATGAAGAAGAAGAAGAAGAGGAGGAGGAGTTTGGATTTGATATCCCGCTTTATCACTACCCGAAGGAGTCTCAAAGCGGCTCACATTCTCCTTTCCCTTCCTCCCCCACAACAAACACTCTGTGAGGTGAGTGGGGCTGAGAGACTTCAAAGAAGCCCAAGGTCACCCAGCAGCTGCATGTGGAGGAGCGGGGACGCGAACTCGGTTCACCAGATTATGAGTCTACCGCTCTTAACCACTACACCACACTGGCTCTCAGATGAGTCTGACAATAGTGAGACAGGGGCAACTTACACTCACCAGGAGTGACACCTCAACACCTTGCACATGCACTGTGCCAGGAAGATTTTGGGACAGAGTCTCAAACAAAGATGAGATCTCCCAAGCCCACATTCCCAACATGTTTGCACTCCTGTCCTAGCAATGTCTATGCTGACTTGGTCATGTCCACAAAATGGAAAATGGCAGGATCCCCAAGGACATGCTCCACTGGGAGCTGGCTTCAGGCACTGGGCCCATTGGCAGACCAACTCTGTGCTACAAAGATGTCTGCAAATGTGACATGAAGGCTGGCAACATCCACCCCATTGTGTGATAATTCCTTGCAAACAACCACAATGGCTGGAGACAGACAGTCAGGTCATGGGTCCATAGCAGTGACCAGAGGAGGAGTGAGCACTGGGAGAAGTGCAGAAGAAAGAAATGGCATGGTACATATGCATCAGCACAACCGGGCACCTTCATCTGCCCCAGCTGCAACAAAACATGTCTCTCCCATATTGAAAGCAAAATAAAATAAAAAAAATTCCTTCCAGTAGCACCTTAGAGACCAACTAAGTTTGTTCTTGGTATGAGCTTTCGTGTGCATGCACACTTCTTCAGATGCATGCACACGAAAGCTCATACCAAGAACAAACTTAGTTGGTCTCTAAGGTGCTACTGGAAGGAATTTTTTTATTTTATTTTGCTTTGACTATGACAGACCAACACGGCTATCTACCTTTAACTCTCCCATATTGGTCTCTACAGCCACAGCAGGCACTGTAACCCTCCTATGGTTTGACTTCACCCTGGAAGGCTCACTCTTCCATTGTCTCTCGAGACAGATGGGTGCCAACTAGAATGCTGTTATGTTCTTTTAGGTCCAACTTAAATAATCCCTGACCATCAACCATGCTGGTTAGGGCTAGTAGGAATTGGAGATGACCATCATCTGGAGGTCCTCAGGATCTGCCACCCCTGTTATATAGACATCTACCTGAAAGTAAGTCCCACTGAGCTAGCTCTTTTCAAACTAAATCATACTCTCAGCAGTCCCATTGAAATCAATGTGCCTAAGTTCGAAATGTCTATTGATTTCGGTGGGTTTACTCCAAGTATGATTTATTTGGAGACAACCCTTCTGAGCTGAAACAAACATAAATCTCTATATCCAATTTCTTTTAAGTCATTTATTAATAGAATACCATATATTACATTCCTGGTGGATGTAATTGCACCAGAGTTTAAAAATATGTGCAACTTGAGAGGCTCTGGCTACACAATTATGCTTGGGTATGATATTTCTAGCTATGGAAGAGCTTTTAGCAATGTGCATACCAGTGCAAATTTTTATGGGTTTTCTGAGATGTAAGTACTTCTATGTTGGAGTTATTTTTTATTAACATATTTGTTAACCACCCTTCCTCTGATGTATAGTGGTGTATAGTAAGCTTACTTCCTAGTAAGTGTACATGGGACTGCAGCCTAACTCTCCCATTTAGATTACTGGGGTCTGAAAGACTCCAACCAGTTCCCAGGTAGCTATAGAGGGGACCACATCCAGAGAGGGCAGTTTCTATTACAGATCAGGCATGTCTCTTAAAGAGGTCAGCTACACACACTAGAGGGGAGGGAGGAACAATCCTATATGAAAAGAAGAAGAAGAAGAGGAGTTTGGATTTGATATCCTGCTTTCTCACTACCAGAAGGAGTCTCAAAGCGGCTAACATTCTCCTTTCCCTTCCTTCCCCACAACAAACACCCTGTGAGGTGAGTGGGGCTGAGAGACTTCAAAGAAGTGTGACTAGCCCAAGGTGGGGACTCTCAAGCCCAGGTTCTGAATGTGGCCTTCCATATCTCTCTGAGAGCCAGTGTGGTGTAGTGGTTGAGAGCGGTAGACTCGTAATCTGGTGAACCGGGTTCGCTTCCCCGCTCCTCCACATGCAGCTGCTGGGTGACCTTGGGCTAGTCACACTTCTCTGAAGTCTCTCAGCCCCACTCACCTCACGGGGGAGGAAGGAAAAGGAGAATGTTAGCCGCTTTGAGACTCCTTCGGGTAGTGATAAAGCGGGATATCAAATCCAAACTCCTCCTCCTCCTCCTCCTCCTCCTCCTCCTCCTCCTCCTCTTCTTCTTCTTCTTCTTCTTCTTCTTCTTCTTCTTCTTCTTCTGTGTGGCCCCTGGAGTCACTTCAGCCCATATTCCTTCCCAGCCACATTCCTTCTTTCCAGGTTGCACCCCTCACCACTGGCGGAGGAAGAGGAGTGCGGGGGGAGCACACCGCCTCTGGCAGCGCGATCCCAGTGGGGTGCCATCACGGCTGCCCCCCCCGCCCGTGCTGGGAGCCCCGCCCCTGCAGGTGGCGTGCCACGTCCCTGGGATGTGTGCCACGCCCACGGGACATGCGCCAGCCCCACCCCGCCTGCAATCTGCCCCCCCCTGGTGCCGGAGCATGAAGCTCCGCCACTGCCTCTCACTAGCCCTACATGTATTTTCTCCCTTGCCCCCCAGTCTGGAATGTGTCCTTGGATTCTGATAATTCTTCTTTGCTTCCTTGGGTGAAGCTTAGAGAAGTGTGTGTGTTTAAAAGCAAGCCTGGTACAGAAAGGCAGAATAAGCACCCATTGCTCTGCTCACTTTTGCTTCTTGCCACTTTTCCTTCTTTGCTGCCAGCCCGTGCGGGGAATACTGGGCTAGATGGGGCCAACAGTTCAATTGGGTATATGGCAGCTTCATGCATTTGTATTGATTGGTTTGCCTTGTTTAACACAGTCCCCATCTCTAGAGGAGCAGTGTGGTGCGACGTAGCATAGATCAGCAACAAAGGATGTGTCCTCATACCTGTGTCCTCTCTCTGCCTGGGTGACTTTGTCAGTTTTAATGCATATTGCAAAGATATCTATTCCAGATCTCCTTCTGCAGGTAATGCCTGCGACACTGATCTAAATTACTTTCCATTATGTGTTTTATGGAAAATAAATTCCCACAAATAAAAATCCAAGCAATTTGCTGCAACAGCAAACTGCCTCTGGTATTTTGGGTTTAATAAACAAAGCCATCTTTGTATGGGTGGGTGTGGGGGGGGAAGTCTCGCAAAATATAATCAAGGATGACAGGCTGGCTGTGGGAAATGCAAGTCCTTGATGTATATATCTACTTAAAAGCTTGTCAGATGCTTTGACGCATTAATTTAAGCCTATTGTGCAATGAAAAGTACCTGTTTTCGTGGGGCAGGCAGAACATATGGCGTGTCACTTAGCACATGACATATTTTTAGATCACATTGTTGTTGGTTTGTGTGGATATTTGCTGAATGCAAATGTCTCTGTCTGTCTGTGTGGTTATTTTGCAAAGGAAGACTATAATCCTGACTCATTGCTAACCATGGCTAATATATCAGGAACCATCGCCAGACTCTCCACAAAGATCCTTCCTTTCCTGGAGCAGAATATCTGTCCCTCTCTCCTGCCCATAAGCTCTTAATTGGTGGCACCAATTTTAACTATAGTTAAAGTGTGCCCCTTTAAACCCAGCATGTGACATTTACTCCAGAACAGCACTTTCAGATTGCAGTTAAACAGCAACCTTGTTCACGATTGTATTTATTTATTTTCAGTATTTATATTCTGCTCCAAATAACAAAAGTACTCTGGGCAGTTTGAACCTTCAATGAAGCTCAATAGTGTTTGTTTAGGCCAGTAAAAGCTCCTGTGTTTGCAAAGGGACTGTTTTAATGTGAAATCAAAGGCAATTACATAGTAAATAAGATGAAATTTCCTGCCAATTTTTGTGGACGGCCTCTTGGCTAATTAATTTTTTTAATGAATCTTGAAAACTAAGGCCAGAGCAACAAAAAACAAACCAATATCCACATACCAGGGATAAAGTGATCCATGTTTATTCCCTGTCAGATTTGCATGCACTTGTTCGCAAGGCCATTTTTGCCTCATCCTAAGATTTAAATGCACTCACAGATTTAGCAATATTCCAAACACACACCCCCACCACGAAATACATATTTTTGGTACACGTATTCCTCACCTGGAATACTGTGTCCAGTTCTGGGCACCACAGTTTCAGAAGGATACTGACAAGCTGGAACGTGTCCAGAGGAGGGCAACCAAAATGGTCAAAGGCCTGGAAACGATGCCTTATGAGGAACGGCTTAGGGAGCTGGGTATGTTTAGCCTGGAGAAGAGAAGGTTAAGGGGTGATATGATAGCCATGTTCAAATATATAAAAGGATGTCATATAGAGGAGGGAGAAAGGTTGTTTTCTGCTGCTCCAGAGAAGCGGACACGGAGCAATGGATTCAAACTACAAGAAAGAAGATTCCACCTAAACATTAGGAAGAACTTCCTGACAGTAAGAGCTGTTCGACAGTGGAATTTGCTGCCAAGGAGTGTGGTGGAGTCTCCTTCTTTGGAGGTCTTTAAGCAGAGGCTTGACAGCCACCTGTGAGGAATGCTTTGATGGTGTTTCCTGCTTGGCAGGGGGTTGGACTGGATGGCCCTTGTGGTCTCTTCCAACTCTATGATTCTATGATTCTACGTGTAAAGTCTAAATACTCATTTTCAACGTCTGTTTTGGGTACACTCTTTGAATCAAGAGCTGTACTGCAAAATTCAGAGAAGTATAAAAATCAAAGGATATACATTGTGAGGTTCTGATCCACATGTTGGTCTAGGAAGTGCAAAACAGGTCCATTGGCTTAAAGATGTGGACAAAGCAAAACTCTCAAAAATCCCTAAAGCACAAGCACATACAATACTGAAAACAGGAGTCCCTGAGTCATGTTTCCCATCTCATTCAACACCTTGAGGTAAAGTTTAATTTTGTATTGCTTTTTAAATGTGTTGTCCTGGATGTGTTGTCCTACTGGACTCCTTCAGGAGGAAGGGCAGGACACAAATTTAATAAATATGTTGAAGTGGCATCTTCTTCTACCTACCTGATGTCATCACATCAGAGGTGAGGAACGCCCAACCTGTGGCCTTCACCAGGCCTTTCCCCAGACCATACCTTTCATTGGCCCAACCCTGAGTGTTTGTACCTACCGGTATCTGGAATGTGTCCTTGAACTGTGATAATGCCTCATGCTTTCCTCAAGAGAGGATAGAGAAATGGGTATACACACATGTCAGTGGGGTAGAAAGTTCTGGCTTTCATGTGACAGGGATGTGGCCTGTTGTTCTGCTCCCTTTTGCTTCCAGTCTCCCTCAGTTTTGGTTCAGGACCCACCTACGAAAGGCTCATGGCCCCCAAAAGGTTGTCCATGGCAGAATGTGGCCCTTGAGCTGAGAAACATGTCACAACCCTATATTAGCACTACATTGGCTTGATCCCGACCCTGACCCATTTCACTGTTGCCAGGGGTGGAGGAATACACCATGGCCACATCTGTGCCATTACTTATATGACACTTTAACAGTCTTGGCTCTCCCCAAAGAATCATGGGAACTGAAGTTTGTTATGGTTGCAGAGAGGGGATAGGAGATGCCCTACTCCCATCGCAGAGCTACAATTTCTAGAGTGATCTAATCATTCTTCTTCCTGGAGAACTCTGGGAATTTGAGCTTTCTGAGGGTCTCCCAGCACCCTTAACAAATGACAGCTCTAACCCTTCAGGACAGATTAAAAAAAGAGTATTTTGTGCAGAGCATAGTTAAATTATGGAGCTCACTCCCAGAGGAGGTGGTGATGGCCACCAACTTTGATGGCTTTAAAAGAGGACCAGACATATTCATGGAGGAGAAGTCTATCAGTGGCTATGAGCCATGACGGTTTTGCTTTGCCTCCATGGTTGGAGGCACTAGGCTTCCGAATGCCAGTTGCTGAAAATTAAACATGAGAGAGCTCTTGTGCTCAGATCCTGCGGGCAGGTTTCCCACAGGCATCTAGTTGGCCACTGTGGGAACAGGATGCTGGGCTAGATGGACCATTGGCCTGATCCAGCAGGCCACTCTTGTGTTCTTATGATCTTGGGGGGAAGCCACGACTGTTAAAGTGGTACACAATAGTGCTTAAAATGTATGGCGTTGGTGTAGCCTACCTATAATGGTGCCATGACACGAGGCAAGTTGCTGAACTACTTGTAAGAGAGGGAAGAACCCGGCCCAGAGGTGTCATTTCTGGCAATTGTAATCTTAGTTCTGCCGCACTTCTTCCGTTAAAGTTGCTTATCATCAACACCACCAGGACAGCAGATGAATTTACCTCAGAACTGACTTCTAACCCTGCCAACTATCCCCATCGTTGGAAGTTCTGCCTCGAAAAGGGAGTGGAATACCCACAGCATATCCATTAGGTTAAAATGCTCTATCCATGAGGAAAATGTTTGCAAGTTTTGGGCCCAGGGGCCTCCTTTGTAGAAAACGTTCGTGTGTTGGAATTGTCCCAGCGAGAAATGAAATCTGCCTTCCTGCCTGCCGGGCTCTGTCAGGTGCAGAGCGGCACAAATTCATATGCTCATATTTCTTACTAATACCCAGCCTGACAATTCTCATTGCCTCATGGTCTATCCATTTAGATCACGGGATGTGGAACCTGGCTCTCCAAAGATTGCTTAATTCATCAGGGTTAGCTAGGGTTTAGCCAGCTCTATTAAAGGGGGAGCGGAGGTTTAGACAGCCATGGCTTAGGAAACAGCTATTCATCTGACTGTTTGCTACAGCTAACTACCGATAATTAGAGTCTGTGGCTGAGGTCAGGCCTATGGGAGCGATTTACTTTGGGGTTTGTCTGAATAAGGTCCAAAGACCACTCGTAAATAACACTAAAAGTAGTAATTATTGAAAATTGGTACTCAGATGTGCATCCACTGGCCAGCCACTCTATAATTGTAGATTAAGACCTTGGCATGAAATTAGATAGGCAGCAGATTTAAAGGGTAGCACTAAGACTTCTGTCAGCACCGGGCATTCGATGGCTAATTTTGTAAATAGTATTATTGAAAATGGCTTGCTGTTTTGTTTACAGAACAGCATGCTTGACAGGTAACCTTTGAAGCTGACTGAATAGTTTGCTTGTTTGTTTATGAAGTCAACTCTGCACCCTTCTTTGCCCTCCTCTGCCGCCTCTCCTTACAGCCGCAATGAGGAATTGCTCCTACACTGATAATCTTGGCTGCAGAACAAGGGTGGTGGTGGTGGGGAAGCTCAGATCTGATGGTCAAATGCGGCCCCCAGACCTGTCTATCTGGCCCTCACCAATACATTCTCCAGCCCAGGCCATGAGCATTATAACCAAGTCATGCCCCTCACTGGCACTGCTTTGCCCTGTCCTAGACCTGTGGGTGTCACTCAATGAAGTTTGACTCATAGTAGACCTATTCAAATTAATGGAACTTATTCATGCTCATTGGACACAGGTGGCCACAGAGCCTAGGGCTTGCCGATCAGAAGGTCAGCAGTTCGAATCCCCTCGACGGGGTGAGCTCCCGTTGCTCGGTCCCTGCTCCTGCCAACCTAGCAGTTCGAAAGCACGTCCAAGTGCAAATAGATCAATAGATCAATCCTCTGGCGGGAAGGTAAACGGCGTTTCCGTGTGCTGCTCTGGTTCGCCAGAAGCGGCTTAGTCATGCTGGCCACATGACCCGGAAGCTGTATGCCAGCTCCCTCGGCCAATAAAGCGAGATGAGCGCCGCAACCCCAGAGTCGGTCACGACTGGACCTAATGGTCAGGGGTCCCTTTACCTTTACTCATGCTCATTAATTTTAGTGGGTCTGCTCTGGGCAAAACCCACCTTCCTCTTGCTTGTCTAGATGGAGAGACATATGGGTGTAGAAATGGCATTTCTGCATACCTGGAGGGTAGGTGACTGTACAAAGGTTTAGAATCACCTTTGTTGTTCCAGCTACCTTGTCTCTGGGCCCCAACCAAGCTGGAAGGCTGACCTTGGGTCTCTATCTCCGTTCACAGATGATACTGAACATAACCAACTGTCAGGTTCTCTTATCAGTTGCTCAATAGTAACACCAAGCCATCTTGTCTTTAAGTCTCTTTATTTCAGTGCAAAGCTATTTACAGTGCAGAGTTCAGTTTATCATGTCTGCTCAGTCACTAGCAGAATCCAGAAGTGCCTCCCTTCTGTTTTGGCGCCAACACCAAAGCCTTGGCATCCGGAATTGCCGCCTTCTCCTCCTACGTGAGATATGCGCCGGAACTGACGCCTCCCCCTCCGAGCGAGTCTGCTGAGTGGTACCAGGTCTCTCAGCAACTCCCTGGACACCTGGCACTTCCTGGCTCCCAGCCACTAACTGCTCCTCCCCCGAAAAGGGGCTGCCAGATTCACTCGAAGATGAATCTGTCGTTAACACAGGCTGCGGGTCCCTGTAAGCACTCAGAGCTGGACTGGCAGGGGTGGGCAGATCCCTCACACCAACCCTTGCTGCTTCTTTAATTTGATGTTGTTGCTTTTGAAGGGGAAAACACACACACACACACAAGCCAATGCAACGCTTCTAATTGCAATGGCAGTTTATGTTGCCTTCATCGCTTCATGGAAAAGAGACAAACAAATGCGGTCAATAAATAAATGAAGAAATAAAATGTCTGTGGCTATTAAATGTCAAGTCCTCTTCCTGGAGGTTTTTTTTTGTGGTTTTGGCAGCTCACACCACTGTTCTGCGCGCTGAAGAAAATGTGCTTAAACATTGCTTTTTAAGGAGCACGACCTTTCATTTCAGCTGTGGCTTAAAACCCTCAAGAGCTGTTTACTCAAGATGTGAGCATTTGGTGGGAAAGCCCTTTTGAGCCTCCAACTGTCATTCAGCTGTGTTAAGAGAAGGAAGGAAATGTTTTATTTTAAGCTTAAAACACCCCAGAATGCCTCCTTTTCCTCAGTGAGTTGGGGCAGGGACCAGGGATAGGGAACCAATCTCAATCTTCCAGGGAGTCTTCCAGTGGTTCTTCATGGTTCAGAGACATGGCTTGTAACAAAGTTGTGGAAATTCCTCCCCACGGAGGTTTGCCTGGCACCTTCACTATACCGTATTTGTCATATGCTGAAGATTCACCTTTTTATCCTGGTTCTTGACACTTGAGATGTATTTTTTAGGACCCACCCTATTCTTGTGTTTCTAATTTGTTTCAAGGTTCTAGTTACAGGTAGGTAGCCGTGTTGGTCTGCCGTAGTCGAAACAAAATAAAAAATAAAAAAATTCCTTCCAGTAGCACCTTAGAGACCAACTAAGTTTGTTTTTGGTATGAGCTTTCGTGTGCATGCACACTTCTTGTTTCAAGGTGTTTTCAAGGTTATATTTTAAATCCCTGTGACTCCATAAACAATAAAGTTTGGGTTATGACAAATTCATACAAAAATGCGCATCTTGGCGGGAAATCATAGCAATGCATACATAAAAATGTGTATTTTAGAAGGGAAATGCATACATATGTATAAAATGTGCACAATTCAAATGCATTTTTTGTGCTTTTGCGTTTCTCAGGAAATGGGTTAGAACAGACTTACAATTGAATGCATGGAAAATGGACACCCACACCATACATGGAAAGCACATTTATAGCATTTTAACAGTCATGGCTTTACCCAAAGAATCCATGGAACTGTAGCTTAACCTTCACAAAGCTGCAGTTCTCAGCACCCTTAACAAAGTACAGCTCCCAGGATTTTTTTGGTGGGGTGGGGTGGGGTGGGGTGGAGGGAGCCATGTACATTAAATGTATGGTGTGCATGTCTCACTGGAATGATACCAGGCTGATCCATCCATCCCTACTGCAGATAAATCTTGGTCTGATCCTACAAGGCTTACATAGAAACGGTCAACCACACTTCTCACATAACGTTTGAAGCAGACCTTTGGTGAACTGGAGAGCAGACAAACACTCACGTGATAATCCCCCAGCACACTGCCTTGTTCAGAATCAAGGACCCATGCTATGTTTATGTCACTTTGCTTCTAATGGCCTAGGTTGTCAACACAAGCTTGGCGTGCAAAATGGCATTTCTCTCCACCTAAATAAAAACAAATCTCAAACCAACTTGAGACCCAAATAGTGTTTGTCTATTTATTTGCAGAACTTAATTGGGTAGCACTGACTGCTAAACAAAAGCTGTCTTCTTGGCTTGCAGCTACTTTTTGGAGATCAGCTGCATTTGCAATTTTGAGTTTATTCCAGATAAGCCTACAGCGTGTATACTAAGCAGGCATCACTACAGTAAAATAGTTTGGGAGGTGCCCGGTGACGTTCTCTAGAGTCTCATTAAGGTACTGAAACAGAGGTTACTTTGGTTGAGAGGGGCGAAGTAGCCTGCACCACTTGTGATGTACCAAACTGAACATAAGCTAACAGCTGTGAACTGTGGCTTCTCAGGTACCTGACAACCTCCTATGCTCCACAGCCTGCCGTTCTATTCAGGCAGAAAAAAGAATAAAGTAGGCTTAGGGCAGGCATCCGCAAACTCAGCTCTCCAACTGTTTTGGGACTATAACTCCCATCATCCCTAGCTAGCAGGACCAGTGGTCAGGGATGATGGGAATTGTAGTCCCAAAACAGCTGGAGGGCCAAGTTTGGGGATGCCTGGCTTAGGGTCAGTGTTGTAGTAGTTGCTATATAATGTATGGCCTGTCCTTCACCAAGGGGGTCCAGGGAAGGTTACATATAACATAAGACACAGATATTATTATTGTTTTGAAATGATTTTTATTGGTTTTACAAAATAAATCTCACATTTAACACATTTAGATTTTAACATCAAACAAGATTCTCCCGAATCTTCAGACTTCCCTCCGTGGGTCCTTTGTATATCTAAATCAACTGCATATTGTAATTCATCCACATTATAGTCCTGCAAAATATCCAAAGTCTTTGTAACATTGCAAGAGTTATTGAAAGCCTGCCAAAGAGCTCAAGTGATTGCAGTGTTCTTTTAAGTACAATCTGTATTTGCCCCATTCCCTACTGGAGTTTTGATCCCCTTGATTTCTGGTGAGATGGCGTAGCATAAGACACAAATGTCAACCTGGTGCCATCCAAGAGTCACTGGACTTCAACTCCCATCAGCCCCAGCCAGCATGGCCAATGGGATAATGGAAAGTGGAGTCCACAACATCTTGAGGACCCCACATTAGCTCCCTCTAGCTTACAACAAGCAGCATAGCCAGGTAATGCTAAAAATGAAAACCATTAGCTATGGTTGTGAAAAGCTATGATGGCCATCGCCTCTGTTTCCAGAGGCCTGGATGAAGAAGATGCCCCTTGACCCATCAGCAGAAAGCATTCAAAGATGGTGCCATGTTTTATGTGGACATCACAATCATGTGTAAAGTGCAGGAGGGAGGTGTCTTTTTCACTCTCATGGGTATACTCACACAAGACCCAAACATCTCAGTGCCCAGTGCCAGGGCTGGAGTTAGATGCAGTCAGCAGAAGAAGCAGAACCAGTGGTCCTTGAAGTTAACTTTCTATTCAAGGCAATGAACATGGACTCAGCAACACTCTCCGTAGGTCTTGCCCTATGGAGCAGTTGCCAGGACTGGTGGTTCCTGCCTTCTACCCCATCTTCCTCTGTTGGTTATTTTCCAAGCAGTCTCAAACTGCGCCTGGGCATCCTTGGAGACAAGGGAGGAGGGGAGTTTGTCACAGTAGGAGAGACAGGTTCTTCTGCAGCCTCTTGCCCTCCCCCTCTTCTGCTTCAGCCTCTGAGTCTGAACTGCTTCCTGTCACAGAGTCTCTCTGCTCACTAAATCCTGTTGCCCCTTCAGGACTCCACTCTTTTCCTTCTGACCTCTCCTCGGTGTCCCGCCACCAATCCCCAGACTCTGAGCCTTCCTCCTCTAGGGCGTCCCTCGGGGGTTCTCCAGCCAGTCCCTGACACCCAGCCATTTCACTGCTGTGTATGGTAAAGGATGTCCCATTTTCCTAAAACAAGACAAGCTGATAAATCCATGTTGGGTTCTTTGCAGCACTGCCTTGGCATTTATTAGCATACCTTGCTGGAGTGGATTTTCTTCTTCTTCAAGGGAACAATGCCTTTTTTTCTTCCTTTGGTGTGAAAGGTGAGATAAATGTACCTCCCACTTAGCAACAGTTTCTATTCTTTCCTTGACAGCTTGTGGCTTCTCCTTTTTTATTCACAGCATGCTTTCTGGTGTCATTACTTCTCAGTTTCTGTCTTCGGCTAACACCAGGAATCCTCCAGAGGTGCGTCATTTCTATCACTGGCAAGTCGATATTCATTTGCTTTCTTCAAGGTTTTGCAGTCTGCTCCATAAGCACCACAGAGGGCCTGATTGTTATAGCAATTAAGCAGGGCGTATCATGCCCAAGGCAATCGCTGATGGGTTTCTCTGGTCCCAGAGAACGTTAAGTCCAAAAAAGACGACAAATGGCAATTTACCCAACTGATTATTGGCTGCTTTGAAACCCAGTCGGCTGTTGACAATGGTCTCATATCAGCTGAGCAATATGAATCCAGAAACTGTGAAATCATATTGGGGATTTCTGGATTGCATAATGAGATGTCCCTCTGCGCAGGTGTGGAATCAAGGAATAATCGAAGGGGCTTATATAAGATCAGGGAAGAAATATTAGCCAACATCCCCATTAAGAAATGAGATAAATAAAACAGCAATGAAAAAGGTAAACCAGACAGGAGTGGGCAGTTCCATGCAGATTTCCTCACTTGAGGAAATTGGATTTCTTTCTGCCTAAGTTCTTGTCCCTCGCGATTATGCAGAAGATGGGATGTCAGTGGAAAGTGGAGATCCAAAATAGGGCAGGCATCACCTGTTATGGGACTGACATCTGTTGCTATAACAAAAAGTGGGAAACTTTTACATCACAGGCCAAATTTGATACCTACCCATTTCAATGTGGTGTAGTGGTTAAGAGCGGTAGACTCGTAATCTGGTGAACTGGGTTCGCGTCTCCGCTCCTCCACATGCAGCTGCTGGGTGACCTTGGGCTAGTCACACTTCTTTGAAGTCTCTCAGCCCCACTCACCTCACAGAGTGTTTGTTGTGGGGGAGGAAGGAAAAGGAGAATGTTAGCCGCTTTGAGACTCCTTCGGGTAGTGATAAAGCAGGATATCAAATCCAAACTCTTCTTCAATTACCTGTTAATTTGGCCAGGCTCTACAATGAGAACATTTTTTGGGGGGCCATGGCAAGCATGTGTGAGGGCCTGATTCAGCAAGATTGCTTAGGGGGTGCAACAGCAAACACTTAGCATCACCTTACGCTATTGCAAAATGTTTCCCCCCCCCATTCCCAACCCACCCACCCCATTCTCAGGGGATAAGTTGGTGAAGGGCACTTCTTTTGGTGGTGCTTTGTGATAAGAATGGAAATAGTTCAGGTTTAAGGAAGGAAGGCTGTGTGTTGCATTTACCTTACTTATGTCGCAAGGCAAGCAGCAGTGGTTTAGCATTCTACCACCCCTGTCCATTAGGGGTGTAGATGTGAGGAAACAATTTTCTACCAAGCTAGATTGAAGGTGTGCTTATTGGGGCAGAGCTGCTATGCTAGACTCCCAGCAAGTGCATTATTGTTGCTTTCTGGGAGAGGTGAGGCGTCTGGAAGGTCGGTGCAGTGCAAGCGCACCAGCAAGAGTGCTGGGTTGGCTCTGCCTGTGCATTTACACCATGCCAGCCTTCCTGCAGCCAAACCCCTCTTCCCTCATGGTAAGTGGCAAGTGCCCCACCAGACAAGCTGTTTCTATCTAGCAGTGGCATACAAAGCCCTGTGTGGTTCCGAACCAGTATATCTGATAAGCCAAGCCTCACACTACATCCAACCCCAGTCATTTAAGATCTGTGGATGAAGGTATGTTTATGCCTGATGAAAACCCCCACATCAAACCATGCTGTGTCTCAAGCAAGTACCTTTAGCACTGTGGCAACATCAGTTCTCTGGGAATGTCCCACCCTTAGAAAGGAAGCAAGCTCTGGGCATGGTTATCTTTTAGAGGCTCATTGGAAACTTTTCTTTTCTCCCAAGCCTTCCCTAAATCACCTCAATTTTATTTCTGTAGTTTTTAATTTTGGTTGGTTTTTTTTTTATCCCTGCTTTATTCTAAATTTTCTGCTTTCTATATTTCTGTATATCATTTGGGTTTTCTCTGAATGTAGAGTGGTTTATAAATTCTTGAATGGATGAATGAATGAGAATGAAATAAGTGGCGCACTTAGCTGGCTCAACCAGTCGTGGTGCAGTTAGGTAATTTTAGACTCTGGACTTAGAAGAATAGAATCACAGAATAAGGAAATTGTACGGTTGGAAGGGCCCCAGTGGAACATCTGGCCCAACCGCCTGCAATGAAGGAATCACATGTAGGTGATAGTCTTAATTGTCTACAACTTCACCCTATGCCATACACAATGTGTATTACTTCATCTACTTTAAAATGTGGTATGCCACATGCAGTGGGACACGGGTGGTGCTTTGGTTTAAACCACTGAGCTTCTTGGGCTTGCAGATTACACCAGTGCAAGTAGATAAATAGGTACTGCTGCAGCGGGAAGGTAAATGGTGTTTTCATGTGCTCTGGTTCCCGTAATGGTGTCCCGTTGCACCAGAAGCAGTTGAGTCATGTTGGCCACATGACCTGGAAAGATCCCTGGGGACAAACACCAGCTCCCTCGGCCTGAAGGGAGATGAGCACCACACCCCATAGTTGCCTTTGACTGGACTTAACCATTCAGGGGTCCTTCACCTTTTACCTTTACCTTATGCCACATGGGTGTGGGGCCCTGAAATTTCTCCCCCTCCAATCCTGACTTCAATGCATTGATGTCAACCAGAGAAACTGTTTAAATTATGCACCTCTGTAAATGACCAAACCTTTCTCCTCTCAATTTGATGAAACAAGTCTGTTTGGGGCGAGGGACATAGCTAAGTGGTGGGGTACCAGCCTTGCATGCAGAACATCCCGGGTTCAATACCTGGCCTCTCTGGGTAGAGTTAGTAGACATTTCCTGTATGAAACCCTGTTGTGCTTCTGCCCATCAGTGTAGACCAGGGGTAGGCAACCTAAGGCCTGTGGGCCGGATGTGGCCCAATTGCCTTCTCAATCTGGCCCATGGACGGTCCAAGAATCAGCGTGTTTTTACATGAGTAGAATGTGTCCTTTTATTTAAAATTCATCTCTGGGTTATTTGTGGGACATGGGAATTTGTTCACCCCACCCCACCCCCAAATATATATAGTCCAGCCCACCACATGGTCTGTGGGACGGTGGACTGGCCCACAGCTGAAAAAGGTTGTGGTGTAGACAATACTGAGCTACATGGACCATTGGGTTGACTCGGTATAAGGCAGCTTCCTCTGCTTCTAAGTTCAGCAAACTGGGATACAGTCGTTGAGGCCATCTGCCTCACTTTGGGATCGCTTGATCTGGAATTGGCTTAATTATCAGTGAACATTCAGAAAAAGCATACGTTCCCTGGGAGTTCACTCCCAGCTTGCAATGCTGACATACAGGTATGTGTGTGGATGGTGCTGCATGCATGAGCCCTATTGCATTGCCCCCTGGGGAATTCTCATTCCCAAGACTTGCCAAAGCTGAAAAGCTGATTGGAAATTCAACTCCCCACCAAGAAGTGGGAGAGAAATCTGTTTTGATCTTTTAATGTGAGCCTAGCTCATTTGAACTTCCCAAAACAATATTCAAGCTGAAACTCACACTTCTCTGAATTTTGTAATGCAGTTCTTCAACCAAATGATGTGTGAAGACATGTATACGGGGGAGGGAGAGATGTCAATGAAAATGCATTTATTACTGAAAATAGCATGCACAATGTGTTCTGTCAGGCAAGGGATGGGGAACCTCAGGTCTAGTGGCCAAAAGTGGCCCTCTAGGTCTCTTTGTCTGACTCATCAGCTCTGGTTTCCCCTCTCCTTGCAGCACCCTGTCTATTAATGTGAGGCAGGCTCCTTTACTGTGCTCTTTTAGGCACCTGCTAAAAACATTTTTTGGGACGCGGGTGGCGCTGTGGGTTAAACCACAGAGCCTAGGGCTTGCCGATCAGAAGGTTGGCGGTTCGAATCCCCGTGACGGGATGAGCTCCTGTTGCTCGGTCCCTGCTCCTGCCAACCTAGCAGTTCGAAAGCACGTCAAAGTGCAAGTAAATAAATAGGTATCGCTCCGGCAGGAAGGTAAACAGCATTTCTGTGTGCTGCTCTGGTTCGCCAGAAGCGGCTTAGTCATGCTGGCCACATGACCTGGAAGCTGTACGCCGGCTCCCTCGGCCAATAAAGCGAGATGAGCGCCGCAACCCCAGAGTCGTCCGCAACTGGACCTAATGGTCAGGGGTCCCTTCACCTTTAAAAACATTTTTGCTCAGGCAAGCCTATTCAGCTATGCAGAAAGTTGGGCATGCATTTTAATCTGGTTATTGGCCTATCATTATTTTTTGGAATGCTTTAAATACTTGCTTATGATGGCCCTGACAATCTTATTCTTTTTGTTGTAAACTGCTTTGAGGTTTTGTTACAATCCTTTGGTATATCAATCATGTTAATTAGTTAGTTAGTTAGTTAAATAAATCCATCCATCCATCCATCCATCCATCCATCCATCCATCCATCCATCCATCCATCCAAAGCATCTGAAGGAGCGTCTCCACCCCCACCGTTCAGCCCGGACACTGAGATTCAGCGCCGAGGGCCTTCTGGCGGTTCCCTCACTGTGAGAAGCAAAGCTACAGGGAACCAGGCAGAGGGCCTTCTCGGTAGTGGCACCCACCCTGTGGAACACCCTCCCATCAGAGATCAAAGCGATAAACAACTACATGACCTTTAGAAAATACTTGAAGGCAGCCCTGTTTAGGGAAGTTTTTAATCTGTGATATTTTAATGTATTTTGATATTTGTTGGAAGCCGCCCAGAGTGGCTGGGGAGACCCGCCCAGATGGGCGGGGTACAAATAATAAATTATTATTATAATCTCTGTGTAGGGCTGGGAGTGTCCTCCACCTGGAATCCTGGAGAGCCACTGCTATTCAGTGGAGATAATATTAGTGCTAGATGGATCAATGAAGGAAGCTTCCACCCTCTCTTTCCCTTGGAGAATAGGGCAAGGAGATGGTGGCGGCAGAGGTGAGCACTCACAAAAGCCTCAAACTTTGGGAGGGGAGAGAATTGATCCTGACAGGGAATATGCTCATCACACGAAAGGCTGCTTTGTTTAGGTTATCTGGCCACGAAGCTCAAAGCAATGGACAAGAGTCTCACTCGGAGGAAGGGGCTAACATTAGCACAGCCTTCTGCACAGATGTGCTTATTAAGCACCTGGCTTTGGGCAAGTGGTCTGCCAAATCCCAAGTTAGCACCTGACACGTAGAACCCAATTTTCCATTCTCACTCTTCTTAATGGCCGGCCTGGCTCCATTCATTCTGAAGTTCCTCCAAGCCTGAAAGGAGATTGATAATTCAATGTGTTTTCCAATTTATTGCAGCAAGTAAGTAAATGCAACTCCGTGTCTTCTCTAGATTGGATTCAATTGTACAAAATATAATGCTTAGAAGCCTCCTAATAGACATCTGCCAGGAAATGGTCATTTGGTATCTGTCTGATGAGCTCTTTGCTGGGAATGGAATTCTCACATTGGCAGGCTTCCGACCCCTCGCCCAACAATCTTTCTTGTTAGTCGCTTCAATCTTTTTCTTTTCCACTCCATACAAAACAAGAATGATTCTCTGCTTTGAAGAACATAAAGCATATTAAGCCCAAGGGGTGGGTGTGTTTAAAACACAATTATTTATTTGGGGTATATTAAGGAGGTTGCTGCTGAGCAGACTTTTTGGGGTCTGCAGGTGAGCACCCCTTTTAATTTTGGACTGTTGAATGCATTTTTCAATAGGAGAAATGAGTGATGAGTTTTGGGGTGGTAGCTGGATCTGTGTTTTCACTGCCTAGATCAAGGGTCAGCAAACATTTTCAGCAGCGGGCCGGTCCACTGTCCCTCAGACCTTGTTGGGGGCCAGACTATGGTATTTTGGGGGGGGGGAAAATGAACAAATTCCTATGCCCCACAAATAACCCAGAGATGCATTTTAAATAAAAGCACACATTCTACTCATGTAAAAAACACCAGGCAGGCCCCACAAATAACCCAGAGATGCATTTTAAATAAAAGCACACATTCTACTCATGTAAAAAGCACCAGGCTGGCCCCATAAATAACCCAGAGATGCATTTTAAATAAAAGCACACATTCTACTCATGTAAAAAACACCAGGCTGGCCCCACAAATAACCCAGAGATGCATTTTAAATAAAAGCACACATTCTACTCATGTAAAAAACACCAGCTGGCCCCACAAATAACCCAGAGATGCATTTTAAATAAAAGAGCACATTCTACTCATGTAAAAACACACTGATTCCCGGACCGTCCGCAGGCTGGATTTAGAAGGCGATTGGGTCGGATCTGGCCCCCGGGCCTTAGTTTGCCTACCCATGGCCTAGATCAGAGCTTTCCAAACTGTGCGCTGTGAAACATTAGTGTATCGGCTGCAGTGTGTCGGTGTGTCACGTAAACACTCCCTGTGCTCCTCCCGGGGCTTGAAAGGGGTTAATTTAACCTCCGGTTTCCTAGTAAAACTGAATTATTGCATTGCAAAACAATGCATGCCCAAAAAGGGTGTCACAAACATGAAAAGTTTGGAAAGCTCTGGTCTAGATTGAGAGTCCGGGTTGCCATATTTCTTGTGTTTCAAAGTTGCTCAGTACTACTAACTATAAGAGAATGAGATGGTAAAGCACCAGTGTGGTGTAGTGGTTAGAGTGTTGGGCTGGTGCCTGGGAGACCAGGGTTCAAACCCCTACTCTGCCACAAAGCTCAATGGGTGACCTGGGGCTACACCAGTGTGATGTAGTGGTTAAGAGCGGTGGACTTGTAATCTGGGGAACCGGGTTCGCGTCCCCTCTCCTCCACATGCAGCTGCTGGGTGACCTTGGGCTAGTCACACTTCTCTGAAGTCTCTCAGCCTCACTCACCTCACAGAGTGTTTGTCGTGGGGGAGGAAGGGAAAAGGAGATTGTGAGCCGCTTTGAGAGTCCTTAGGGTAAGTGATAAAGCGGGATATCAAATCCAAACTCTTCCTCTTCTTCTCAGTCTATCCTACCCCAGAGGATTGTTGTGGGAATTAAAATGAGGAGGGGAAGAAGCATGTATGTCACTTGGAGCTCCTTGGAGAAAAATGTGTGATATAGATGCAATCTATCAAATGAAAACAAATAGATACAGCCCTCCTCAATGAGAAACTGTGTTGGAGTGGTCACATTGCTGTTTGTAAGTGTGGCGTTCACACAGGGACCCCTGGTCGTTTAACGGACTATTGTTCCCTGTCCCACCACTGTCCCGCTGTCCAGCTGCCACCAACCAGGTACCGGTACTCCCTGGTAATCACTGAGTCCAGTCAGGTTTTTAAAGTTGAACCAAAAAGAACAAGTTTATTTTTCACTCAATTACAAGCTTATGGTTTCAAATACAGTGCTTTGCTTAAGTTCTTAGATGATATGAACTGCAGAAACTTGGGGAGTCCCGAAAGAGTCAGCCGAAAGAGCATGTTGCCACAGCACAGGAGCCGGGAAACTCCGTGAAGCTCTCTCTAAGTGCGACAACATCCTGGTGAAGCAGGATCAGACTTTGGCTGAGCTGCAGAACAACATGATGCTAGTGAAGATGGATTTGCGGAAGAAAGCAGCCTGTATTGCAGAGCAATTTCACACTGTGCAGAAGCTCCAAGCAGCACCGACCTCTTGCAGCAAAAAAATGGTTTTGTGCCAACATTGAAAATGTGCAGCCCAGAAGTCAACCTCCCGCCAAGAAGCCTTTCTTGCACAATTTCCTGACTCGCACAACAGCCCTGCCTGCTGTAGCAATAGCGAGCCCTTATAGTCTACGTGCCCATGGCCCTCCAACATTTAAATCCATGGCCTTTGGCAAAAAACACTGACATTTGGGGGGTTGTAGTGTACCTGGGCACAAGCAACCGGTTGGTAACTTTAATATTTTCCTTCACGTTAATGTATTGAGGCCTGAGCTAACTAAATCTTTGGCTTCCCAAAGATGGTTACTTACTATGCATGCCCTGTTTCAGGCCAGCTGCTAATCCAGTGTATATGGAACCTGGATTTATATTCCTTATGTTTATCACCTCCAATAACTTATTTTATGCATGTGAAATGTGCATTATGTATGTTAATTGTATAATAAATGTACCTTGTATCTTCTAAAAAGAAAAAGAAAAAGTGATATTTTAATGTATTTCGATATTTGTTGGAAGCCGCCCAGAGTGGCTGGGGAGACCCGGCCAGATGGGCGGGGTACAAATAATAAATTATTATTATTATGATGATATCTTGTCAATATTTCTTCGCTAGTTCCTATACCGTCCTATACCTTCCTATACCGTCCTATACCTTCCTATACCGTCCTATACCTTCCTACCCACAAGTTCCCAATCCGACTGTCTAGGTTATTAACTCAGAATCTCACACACTGTCAGACTGACTAAAGCTCTCACACTGACTCTCTGACTAGCCTCACTCAACTCCCAGACTGAACTCCTGACTGAACTAACTCTAAAAACCTCTGTGCTTCAATCTTATACTCAGTTAACTCCGCCCCCTGGGTTTTCATTGGACAGTCATTTACAATTAGTTAACTCTTTCCCTCTCATCCCAGTATGACGTCACTAGCATAAGAGGGCAAACGCCACAGTAAGGAGGTGGGTGAATAAGCTGCACACACCATAGGCTATATGGTTTATTTACATATATATACAACCTGAGCATAGGATGGAGATGCTCACAGTATTAACATTTCAACAACTCTGGGCTCCTCATCAGGTTCCCAAAGAGATCCTCAAGCCCAGGCCTTTTTTTCCAGCCAGAACTCACTGGAACTCAGTTCCGGCACCCTCTCAGGTGAAGATGGATTTGCGGAAGAAAGCAGCCTGTATTGCAGAGCCATTCTAAAAGAACGAGGGAGGTGTTCATGGCGAGTTCCAGCACTTCCTTTTCTACAAAAATAGCACTGCCCATAACTTTTGGTCCAGCACAGAGCAAGACAAGCCTCTTTGACTCCAGCTGCCAGTGTCAGCCAATAACTCTGTTACACACAGCTCCCTTTGACTGTTGTTCTCCATCCTGGGATAATTTGGCATACAGCCAGGTGAGGTAGAGGAAAGTCCATCCCTTTGTCTCTATGGCAACAGAGCCATCTCTTTGGGCATGTAAATAGTGGTGCTTAACTGGCCAGCTAAAGCCATTATCTTACAAAGAGATTGTTCTGACTGGTTCAGTGGCCTCTTCTACTAGATTCTAAGCTTCCTTGATACAGGATCACAAGCCTTGTGGGTTGTGGATGCACCTTCTATCTCAATTATTTTGTTTAGTTTTGAGTGCAACTTTTAAAATTTAAAATTTTTAAGTTTTTAAAGTGTATTTTATATCTGTATTTTAACTGTCTGTTCAATGGTTTGTGGCTTGATGATTGTTAGCCGCCCTGAGCCCGGTTTTGGCTGGGAAGGGCGGGATATAAATAAAAGTTTATTATTATTATTAGTTACTAAACTAAAGTGAAGTTTATTTTTGTATTTTATTTTTTGTGTAACAAGTTTTTAAGTTTAAGAGAATATTTTGTTTCCCTGTTAATAGTGCTGCTTTAAATCTGTATTTTATATTTCAACCTGGACTGTAATGGGTTTGTGTATGTGTGCGTGGATATTTTGTTGCTTTAATTAGTTGTGAACTAATTTGATTACACACACACATTCTCTCTCTCTCTCTCTCTCTCTCTCTCACACACACACACACACACACACTCACACTCACACACACACACACACACACACGTGTGTGTGATATAGAAACAGTTTAAATAATAAACAAACAAATGAACAAACAAATAATATAGAAGCCAAAATCCAAAAAATGCCATTACTTCAAATGCTGTTCTTTTTTACAGAAGTTTATTATGTCAAATTCCCTTTCTTCCATCCTCTGCTTCATTCATTGCAGATGCTAGTCTTCCGTGTGACTGGTTACCGCAAAATAAAAATAAATCATTTTTATTAAATTAAATTAAAAATCACATTCTATTTTTACTCTCTTGTGTGCAGTAGCTATTGATTTGTATCCTGCAAGGGTGAGTTTGCTGAAAGAGTCAGAAAATCAAGCAGTTTATTAAAATGGCATTTAACTCCGATTGCCTATCAAACTGAAGAATGAACCCAACTCCTGCCAAGAGAAACTTATTTTATTTTAATGCATCAACTTATAATTACCATGTCCCCAAAGGCCTAACCTAACATGTTGTCTTAAACACTGAGCGCCTTTAAGTCAAAGTGTTTATATGCCTCGCCCTTTAGAAAGGCACCCAGATTGGCTTACCAAACAATCAGTTTGTTTTTTTAATTTTAAAATTATTTTCATAATAAGTAACATTCTTAGAAAGAAATCCCTGCCCTTAGGCTTACAATCTGAAAAAAAGACATGGGCACAGGAGGAAACAGGAAGAACAGGGGAGGTGAAAAAGCAAGTTCAGGCACCAGTTATTTGTCTTATAACACAACTGCTTATTTATTTCTGGCTGTCTAGGACAGCAACACCCTCCACCCACCTTAGGTGACAATGTCTGGACCAAGAGGGAAGATCTCTCCCACCATACAAGCTTTCATGGGCTGATTGGATGACAGTTGGAATTCTCACAGAAAGGATCTTGATGGAGCTGCTGGGCTCATTCTCCACTGTCCAGTGCCGGCCCACCAATGAGGCAGGGTGTGTCAGGATGTCCTACACACGAGTAGAACCTTGGCAGAGACACATGCCCGACTGGCATGTTCACTCCCTCCTGGGCGATCGTTCGCGAGCTTCAAAAGCATTCCTCAGCCCGAACATCACAGCGACTGATGCCAGAAGACATCAGCACGCTTACGGATCAGCAGAGTTTGCTCAGCTTGCGTAACAGACCTCAGCAACACAGCATTGTGGCTAATCTACTTTTATTTACATATAAACACACACGGAGCACTGCAACATGGCTCCCTCTCTCTCTAGCATCAGACAGCAAAGAGAAAGAACAAAGGACAATAGTTGCACTTCACAGAACACAGTAAGACAAACATCCTGTCTACGTCACTTCCCACTCTGTGGAATCAAAACACATACCCAATCATGTGATAGACAACAAACCCATGATTGCACACTGGGAATGAATCTCCAACAGGGTGAACACCCACCTCCAGTGGTGGAAGCGCAAGAGGCAGCTCCCTACCAGCCCCACCACTTCTGCCCCCTTTAGAATGAGTTCAGCTAGAGTGGAGAGCATCCCAGAATATGGTGGAAGGGGGAACATGGGGTAGCACAATCCAATTTCGCCTCAGGTGGGGGGACAGGTTGGGTCACCTCTGCCACTGGCAGTTCTGGTTGTCTTGGCAAACAGCAAATCTGCACCCATAGAATCCACTCCCTGTTGCCCAAGTGCTAGGAGGGGAGGGAGGTCTGAAGAGGGGAGCATGGTCACTGGTCCATTTGCAACTTGAAATGCATTGGGGGGGGGATTACCTTGGTGTGTTTTAAGCCACTAATGTGTACACAGCCTTAGATATCCAGCTGGCTTTCGAAGTCTCGAAATGTTCTGATACAGATTAAAATAGAAAACCCTTAAAAATACATTTCAAAACGCATATTTTTTCTTTTAAAAAAGAGATTTTAAATTTATATGTAAATACATGTTTTCATGGGACGCGGGTGGCACTGTGGGTTAAACCACAGAGCCTAGGGCTTGCCGATCAGAAGGTCGGCGGTTCGAATCCCCGCGATGGGGTGAGCTCCCGTTGTTCGGTCCCTGCTCCTGCCAACCTAGCAGTTCGAAAGCACGTCAAAGTGCAAGTAGATAAATAGGTACCGTTGCAGCAGGAAGGTAAACAGTGTTTCTGTGTGCTGCTCTGATTCGCCAGAAGCGGCTTAGTCATTCCCTCGGCCAATAAAGCGAGATGAGCGCCGCAACCTCAGAGTTGGTCACGACTGGACCTACCGGTAATGGTCAGGGGTCCCTTTACCTTTACATGTTTTCATGCAGTCCCCCCTTCCCCTAAAACCCACCTCCCTACAGATTAATCTGGAAGTGGACTGGAACATATTTATGGGCAAACACATGCAAAATTGACTTGGACTGGAAACAAGACTGATTCCTGCCCTGCCCCAATCTATACATGGGAGGTTTAAACACCTAGATTTTTTTTTTTTTTTAAAAAAGGAAAGGGGAAAAGTGGGGGTATTCTAAGGAATTTTGTCTCACATATAGGCCAAATTTCAGCATCCTTACTGAAAATGTGGATGTACTTATACACTTAGAATCTTCCATTTGGCCGTAAAATATATACAATGCCCTCCAACATTTCTCCAATGAAAATAGGGACGTCCGATTCCATAATGATAATTTTACCATTTATACCCTACACATCTTACCAGGTTACTCCAGCCATTCTGGGCAGCTTCCAACATCTATAAAAACACAATAAAACATTAAACATTTTTAAAAAACCAACAACACTTCCATACACAGGATTGCCTTCAGGCGGCTCGGGAGTTGGGTAATTCCATGCCCTCCAGTATTTCTCCAATGAAAATAGGGACACCCTAAGGAAAAGTGGGACATTCCAGGATCAAATGAGAATCTGGGACAGCTTCTCTAAATCAGGGATGTCCCTGGAAAATTGGGACACTTGGAGGGTCTGTATATATACGAAGCTCAGCTATCTAAGTCAAGTGGAAGTACCCTAACCATTTTAACAGCCCCCTGCAAAATGAGTCAGATTGTATACAATCTGTCTGTCTGTATATCTCTCCACCCACCCACCTATTATTATGCTACGTCTTGATTGCTATTTGCATGCCTGATCACAATGAATAAAGGCTATAAGAGAAGGGCAGACTTCTCCTTCCTTGAATTATTTGTCTGACCCTAGAGCTAGGGAGTGGGGGTCAACACCTGCCACCCGAGAAATTCTCCGGTCAACACAGATTTGTGAGCATTTATGAATTCTTGTCGGGCGAGCGTTCCAAATAGGAGTTGTTGCATGTCAGTAGCCTGGAGATTTGGATCACTCGCACGCACAGACTTAGATTTATGTCGCATGCACGATGGGATTTATTTAGTTCCTGCCCATTAGGAATTTATGATGCATGCATGGTGGGAGTTAAAACGTTTTGCTTACTTTGCCCATCAACACCAAGACCTGACATAAGTTGAAAGATGACAGTCCGTGCAGAAACTCTGTTTTAAACGCACACACATATAAAACTGATGGATGGGAACAAGATGGACTTGCCGTGTGTGTGTGTGTGTGTGTGTGCACTGCATATTAGGCGCTCGCTGTGTATTGTGGGCGAACTTTGCGCAGCGATACCTATGCTGAGGATGGATGAGGAGGAAACAGGTGGCTCTCTCCCCCTCTCTTCCACATTCATCAGATTCATGGCTGTTTGAAAGTTCTCTGGCACTAAACAAGTGGTATCATGGAGAAGCCATCATTTGTTGCAATCAGCAGGCTGTGTTTAGAATTCTTATAAACTTTACAACACACTTGCTATGAAATGTGATGTTTACCTTGCTGCGGTGTATTGCACAACCGTTTGAAGATATTTTACAGCTCTGCAGCGTCGAGATTTTCAATCTGCCTTTTTAGTGCAGATCTGCACAGTAAGGAAAACATGACAGACAAATGGGGAAAACGTGGGCGCAACCCTTGAGGAGGTGCATGTCAATAAAGGGATATGACTTTCACCTTTGTGGAATAGGCTCTTGTCCGGCCAGGCAAAGGATAGGAGTTTCTACACATACCTCTCTCCATCCAGACAAGCAAGAAGTCTTATTCAAGTTACATTCTGCCCAGGCAAAAGGGTGTGGGGCAAGGCTAGTGACCTCAAAAGAAGGGGGCACAGCCTGGGGAAAGTCCCAAGGGTCAGACAGAGAGGTCTGGAGGTCCATATTTGACCTCTGGGCTTGAGGTCACCCACTCCTGACTTAGGCATGTAAGAGATGGTGATGGGGTCATGTAAAAAGGTAAAGGGACCCCTGACCATTAGGTCCAGTCGTAACCGACTCTGGGGTTGCGGCTCTCATCTCGCTTTACTGGCCGAGGGAGCCGGCGTACAGCTTTCGGGTCATGTGGCCAGCAGGACTAAGCCACGTCTGGCGAACCAGAGCAGCGCACGGAAATGCCGTTTACCTTCCTGCTGGAGCGGTACCTATTTATCTACTTGCACTTTGACGTGCTTTCGAACTGCTAGGCTGGCAAGAGCTGGAACCGAGCAACAGGAGCTCACCCCGTCTCGGGGATTCGAACTGCCGACCTTCTGATCGGCAAGCCCTAGGCTCTGTAGTTTAACCCACAGCGCCACCCGCGTCTCTTTTGATGGGGTCATGTACCATTACCAAAGCTACTCCACTAAGAAGAGCTACACTCTTCTCCCTTATTGGCTAAGTTTCTATGAGTAAGGAGTCTTTATACGATGGATCATTCAAACATGGAATACCACACATTTTTCCGAATTTGAAGATAATACCTTAGTTGGATACTTTGCTGAGACTGGGCAAGAGGGATGTGTGTTCATCTGGAAGTGGAGATGTAGAAGAACTGCTGAAATACTCTCTGGAGCTTAATTTGCTCTCTTGAGTATTTATGTAGGGCTGTCATACATCTGGGTTTTCCTGAACACATCTGGGAATTGGGCTGCAAAATGGCATCCGGGTTCATTTTTTTCTTGATTTGGCAAAATATCCAACTCCCCCCCCCACCAAATGCACTATGTCAGTATCTGAGGAACATGGGTGGGGAGAGGGCTGTTGCACTTGGCTTGTGTGCTTCCCATAGTCATTTGGTTCGCTACCGTGAGAAAAAGGATGCAGGGCTAGATGGACCTTTGGCCATCAGCGCTCTTCTTATTTTCCCCTGCTCTCATTTGGTCCAGTACCAATTGCACTGTGCTGATAACCATGACACCAGCCTGCCCTGGCCAAGGATCTAATTATTTAATATCTTGTTCTCAAGGGACAACTGCCATGGTGACGCCTTAGAAAGAGGACTTTGTGTGTCAGGCCCCTCTTCTGGCTTCGCTGCTATTACATTCCAGAGGAAGCGAAACTTTAAATCTAATTCTATGATCTGTGACGGGGAAGTGTTTTTCAGTCAAAACCGAGGGAATGAGATCGCTGCCTCTGGAAATCCAGACTTCCGAAGCTTTGCTCTAAGTTTTCTTAATGGGTTTTGTAGCCCGAGATAGCAGGCATTCAGCACGATGACAACTCGGCTCTTGAAACTCATTGAACACACCTAATGGAAAGGGAGACCAAGTGAAGTAATCGTTAAACTGTAAAGCTAATGCAGCCCGTAGCCTTGAGGTAAGTTTCATCAAATGAACTGAGACTGTGGAACAGTTGCAGACATAGAAAGCAGGTCATCTAATCATGAAAACCGTAGATCACTCTTGACTGACAGAAGACTAGAACAGTCCAGAGATTTCTCCCCCCCCCCCAAAAAGAGGTTTGAGTAGCAAGAAGGAGTGCTTCATGTCCCCCCCCCCCGGTACAATGATCTTCCATTTCCTTTTAAAAAAGTCATTGGAAATAACGGGAAGTGATTTCCAGGAATTTTTACCTGTAAATTGATTGGAGAGCCTCCCTGCTTGAAACTCAAGACTTTGTAGACAATACAGAGATAGATGGAACAGTGATCTTATTTGGCACAAGACAGCTTCCTCTGTTTTTCTCAGGCAGAAGTCTCATTGGACTCCAGGGGGCCAGGGGGGCCAACTTGAATAAAATATTGGGGGGAAAGGGCCCAGGTAACCCCTGCCTGACATGATCAATCACAAGGCGCAGCAAATACACACACCATTTGAATGGCAATGCAGGCAAATCAGGGATACTTTCACTTTTCCTATTAAAATCTCCAGGAGGTATTAATTTTTAAAAAGCCTTCCATAGCAGAATGATGAGCACTGCCTTATCTCAGGGTTGCCATATTTCAAAAAGTGAAAATCCAGACACAAAAGTTGTTGAAATCTTTTTTGGCAAAGATGTTGAACTTTTGTTGTTGTTGCAAAAACTAAAATAATAATAATAATAATAATAATAATAATAATAATAATAATAATAATAATGGTTTTGGTCAAAGAGTTGTTGAGTGTTTTTTTTTAGTTTTGCCCAAAGTTCTTGAGCTTCTTTGGCAAAATCTAAAAATAAAAATGAAGTTTTTGAGCTATTTTAAAGAAAATTTGCCCAAATCTACAGTTCCTTCATGGGTTGCCATACATCCAGATTTCCCCAGACATTTCAGCTATTTCTGCCTGAATACCAAATCCCGGCAATGTCCAGAAAATTCCAGATGTATGGAAACCCTACCTTATATTGACCTGCACTGACACAAACCAGCTATTGTATTGTTATTAAATAATAGTTTTCACCATGCTGGGAGCCCTTTAGACCTCATAACTGGGGTACTGCTTCTGAGAAGGCCCTCAGTATTGTGGGCCATCTGTCCAGATGCAGCTATATACATGCATCAAGGTTTCCATTCTTTGTGTGTGTGTATGTGTGTGTCTTCCAACATGTATGTAAGAAGAGACATGGCTTCTAGAAAACCAACTGGCAACCACTTTGAGTTTTTGAAGACACACATAATACAGTCTCTTCAGGCAGCCTCAGTTGGGAGCCAGGCCTCCATTTTCTGAACTAGGAGAGATTCCTGAACAGCCTTCAAGGGCAATCTCCCAAACAGTGCTTTATAGACTACTGCAAAGCACTCTCATTGGGACCACCCTTGACAGCCAACCAGAAACCACATCTAGTTCATTCCCCGGGTTAGACGCACTCTAACCCAAGCGGGGACCTTTCAATTGCCATTCATTTCGACAGGAAACTTAAGCACACTCTTAAATCTCTTCCTTTGACATCAATTGGACTTTAAAGTGTTTTAACGCTAGCTCAATATTCCTACAATTGCCTTTGTTGAAGCTATAGGGATGATTCTTTTTTTATTCCAGTAGTTCTGAAATAGACAGTATCTTGTACACTAAGCCAGCTGTCTCCCGGGCTTTTATTACATTAGAATTGAACTACTTTTACACGTTAATCCACATTTTCTCTGCTTGAGAAGTGCCCCTAGAAAGAAGATCCTTTGTCTCAAATTGCGGCTACCCTGGATGAAATCTCAACATTGGATACATTTCTTTATGCTCTATATATTTTAATAGGTTTCTGACAATGAAAAAAAATTAATCTCCTCTACCAAACACCTTCCCCCCCTTCTTTTTTATGGCTGTTTCACTTTTCCTCTGCAATATGTTTAATTTCCCAGTAGCGATTCTGCTTAGTTAATATACTACCAGTGTTGAATTTATATTATATATGTGAAATGGCTCTCTGCCAACAAAATAATTTCTCTACCAAAAATCATGTCTTGACAAAGAGATGTGATGGTTTTAGCAGTTTAAGAGAATTTAATTGGATACTGTAAAATTCTTTAGGCAATTGTGCTGATTAGGGCTGCCACCTGATTAAAGAAACTGGGAGTCGATTAATCATATGCATTTTAGTCAATTAATGAATAAATGGATTAAATATGCATACATTTGTGTATGAATAAAAACTGATCAGGTTCCCCCCTGCTTAGCTTCAACAGTGCTGCGGCCCCTATGGTAATTCCCCCCCCCCCATGCATTTATTTATATAAACAATTAAATCTTGCCTTTTAGTCTTGGAAAAGACTCCCAAGATGGCTAACAATAAAACCTTTTTTTTAAAAAAAAAATCCTAAAAATACCAAACCCTTTAAAATTACCGCCTTCTAACTTGCTTTCAATATTCCCCTCTTCCCTTAGCATAGAAAGAGACCACATGTTTGGTAAGTTAAAAATGGTTTACTTACAAACTCTTCAAAGGTCAGAGTCATGTGCTTTCCCATACAGCAGTCAGAAAACACAGACAGTAAAACCTAGGTTCCAAAGTGGTAAATGTTTCCAAACTATTTGTATAGAAACACAAAGCTGGCTGACTTAAGCCATGTGGTCTAAGCTTGGAGCATCCAGCTTGGACCTCCTTACTCCTTACATGTAGGGTTCACATGGTTGAATGGGATGAACAAAGGCTTGATAACCCTTCCTCCTAGGGTGAGGGGAAGTGACCTAGCTAAGCCTGGCAGGACAGCTTACTCTACGGTCTTAACCCCTTCATGCATTAATTTGACTTCAGCATGTTGGTTATATGAGGCTGCTTATCCCTCATCTAGTGCCAACTCTGTGCCGCAGTTCCCACCTTTCTCAAATATATTTGCTGTGTGTAGAGTTGGAGGCCACCACATGGTTAATCTGGACCCTGCTAGACCAACGTCAGAAGACAGTAATAATAATAATAATAATAATAATAATAATAACAACAACAACAAATTTTATTTATACCCCGCCCTTCCCAGCCGAAACCGGGCTCAGGGCGGCTAACATCAATAAAATTACAATAAAGTATAAAAGAAAGAAAAAAACGTTAATTAAAATACAGGTTAAAATACAATTTAAAATGCCGCTTCATTTATCGCCCATAATCAAAACCATAAGGGGAGGAAACATCAGACTGAGTCCAACCCAAAGGCCAGGCGGAACAGCTCTGTCTTGCAGGCCCTGTGGAAAGATGTCAAATCCTGCAGGGCCCTGGTCTCTTGTGACAGAGCGTTCCACCAAGTTGGGGCCAGTACTGAAAAGGCCCTGGCCCTAGTTGAGACCAGTCTAACAACCTTGTGGCTCAGGACCTCCAAAATGTTGTTATTTGTGGACCTTAAGGTCCTCTGTGGGGCATACCAGGAGAGGCGGTCCCGTAGGTGCCAGGGTCCTAGGCCGCATAGTAACCATCATGGAGCAAAATCAATGACAGGAATGGGGGTGGGGGGAAGAATGCCATTTTTATACGGTGGGATGGCTACTGCTTCCCCGGGAAGCAATGAGATGCCTTGCAGTGCTTCTGTTTCCTTCCTGTACCAGTGACCCCATTCTGAATGCGCACCACACTGAGCTTCCTTTCAGTTGCTCTCCCCCTTCTGACTCCAGCTCCATTGCCTTTCTCCATCCACATTCTGATGCAGCTGTTTCTCCAGTTTCCCTGGCAACCCAGCGGGGGCTGAAGCTTAATCTATGCAGCATCCTTCCCACTTGGGCTCATTTCAGCTTGCTTCAGCAGCCGCGCTTGCTGTGATCGGTTCGATTCACATTCTACTTTGTCACGAGCGCGGAGACACCGGGATGCAACAGGGCCAGCCACATCTGAAGGCAAATAAACAAACGCAACGAGGAAGAGGATTGAGTGGGTCACCAGAGTTTCCCCCTGGAGCAAAGTTTCGAGGCCTATCTGAGAGTTTCTCCTGTTAGGGAGACGTGACAGGGAGAAAACAAACAAACAAGTTTTTTTTAAAGCGTCACGTTCTCCCCTCATCCTCTTTGTTGTTATGTTGGAAGATTTGGGACCGATAAAAGAAAGTACTTCTTCACACAGCACATAGTTAGACTATGGAAGTGATGTTCACCATCCTAGAAAAAAAAGATTAGATGAATTAGTGGAGGAGGTTACCAATGGTTACATGCCATGATGTCTATGCTTTGTTAATTCTGTGTCCAGGGCGGCTGTCTACCAGCTCCATCTGGTACGCAGGCTGAGACCCTACCTGCCCGCGGACTGACTCGCCAGAGTGGTGCATGCTCTAGTTCAGTGTTTCCCAACCAGTGTGCCTCCAGATGTTTTGGGACTACAACTCCCATCATCCCTCGCTAGCAATACCAGTGGTCAGGGATGATGGGAATTGTAGTCCCAAAACATCTGGAGGCACACTGGTTGGGAAACACTGCTCTAGTTATCTCCCGCTTGGACTACTGCAATGCGCTCTACGTGGGGCTACCTTTGAAGGTGACCCGGAAACTACAACTAATCCAGAATGCCGCAGCTAGACTGGTTACTGGGAGCGGCCACCGAGACTACATAACACCGGTCTTGAAAGACCTACACTGGCTCCCAGTACGTTTCCGAGCACAATTCAAAGTGTTTGTGCTGACCTTTAAAGCCCTAAATGGCTGCGGTCCAGTAGACCTGAAGGAGCGTCTCCACCCCCATCGTTCAGCCCGGACACTGAGGTCCAGCACCGAGGGCCTTCTGGTGGTTACCTCACTACGAGAAGCCAAGTTACAGGGAACCAGGCAGAGGGCCTTCTCGGTAGTGGCACCCGCCCTGTGGAACGCCCTCCCTTCAGAGGTCAAAGAGAACAACAACTACCAAACCTTTAGAAGACATCTGAAGGCAGCCCTGTTTAGGGAGGCTTTTAATGTTTAATAGATTATTGTATTTTAATGTTCTGTTGAAAGCTGCCCAGAGTGGCTGGGGAAACCCAGCCAGATGGGCAGGGTATAAATAATAAATTGTTATTATATATTATTATTGCCTCCATCGTCACAAGCGGTAATGCATCTGAATACACCAGTTGCTGGAAGCCACAGAAGGGAAGAGCTCTTGAGCTCAGGTCCTGTTTGTCAGTTTTCTTGCAGTCTTCTGGCTGTCCACTGTGAGAACAGGATGCTAGACTCAGCAGCGAAGGAAGCTGATTGGGTGCCTGGGGTGGAGCATGGGGTGGGGTGAGCCAGGGCAGGACGCTTCGTGGGGCCTTCGAGGAGTCTGTCTGCCTCCTCCCACTCAGCCGTCCTACAGCTGGGGGGGAGGCAGTGGGTGGACCGTTTGGGGCAGCATGGAACCTGTGGGCGCCCAAGCCACCGCGTCACTCCCAGGAGAGATGCGTAGCTCAGGCACGCTGCAGGCCCCACGGTGAGTGCCACCCGCCATTTTGTCACCCCCTCAGTGGTGACACCCGGGGCGGTCCGCTCCCAGCATACATCCCTTCCTCCGCCCCTGGCTTGAGTATAGTGATTTAATTTACTGAAATTGGGAATACTTACATGCATTACTGTGCGTTTAATTCTGGAATGTTCCGCAGTCATTCTCATGTGATTGGTTAACTCTGGCCACATGGGAGGTATCTTATCACATTCTCCTTTTTTGTTTTGTGTGTGAGCGACTTGACTGTAATGGCTGCATCTCCATGAACACTGAAGAAGAGACAGTGTTAGATAACTCAATAGAGGAGTGCTGATGTTTCTTTGTGAATGTATGCGACAGAATGAAGTGCAGAAGTTGATTTTCTCCCAGAGAAACAGTAAGGAGAAAATGGAAACCTCTCAGAAGGGACTGCCTGGCCTAGCTGGGGTAGTATTCAGGAGGCTGAGTTCAAGTGCTGGGAAGAGAGAAAGACACAGTATGTATGAATGTTAAAGAAGAAACTGTAATCTTCAACCAAGCAAAACTAAGCCCATGCTTGGATAAGCACATGAATGAAAATACTTTGCATATATTCTTCTTTAGCTATATGTTCTTCAGGTAAAAGCTTCTGAATATTTTAACAAGTGTTTGGATATCGTTTTAATTTCAAGAAATGTGTCAGCTCTGCACATGATTTGGCTTCCCAGCTGCAAATTAGCTTCTCTGCCAACATAGATGGGCCATTGGTCTGATCCAGCTGGATATTCTTATGACCTTATGTTCTATGAAAGGTGGTCTCTGATAATAATGACAAGGGGAGGGAACCAGCAACTGCAGTACTTCATGGTGGTGGTGGCCTATGCATGATGCTGAGTGGCCTATGCATATGCTAAGTATGGGCACAGTGAACATCAATGGACTGTATGGGACATCAAAGAATTGCGATGGGCATTCTTAGCTACTCCATAGCACATGGTTGCATGGTGCTGGCTGAACAAATCCCATTTCTCCTCAATCACATCACAGTGCTATCCACTAAGCCGGGCTTGGTGAAGCATTGGCTCCTTAGGTATTGCTGAACTTCAGCTCCCATCATCCCATATTGCTGGTTGACATCCCACTGTACATAATAGAAACTGCACACCATTCTCTTGATACTTGCAAGCATCTTGTATTTTAAGTCTTCCTTAATGCTTAGCTTTGGTGCATACATGATAACTCCTCCTCAGTATTCAGAGGAGCCAATCCTCAGTGGCCGACTCACCTCCTTTCACTTTGATTGGCTCTGATTAGCACAAAGGGTGAGAAGACTACTTCTCGGTGGCTGAAAAGCTCCCTTTTCATGCTGATGGGGCAAGCTCTAGGATGCTGGAGACAGGGACCCTGCTCAGATCCTGCTGCAGTAATAGTAATGATCCCTACACACAACCCACAACCCCAGGCCACTACCCCTCTGCTGCTGTTAGATCAGACATGGCCAACATGGTGCCTTGAGATGTCATTGGACTTCAGTTGCCATCATCCCTGACTATTGGCCATTCTGTTTGGGGCTGATGGGAGCCAGAGTCCAATACCATTGGAAGGGTAGCAAACTGGCTATTTCTGTGCTAGATGAAAACTAAATCAGGTCCTCCATTAAAAGAGGGCACGTGTTGCGGTGCGACTGGCTACCTGACCCGGTTGTTGTTGGAGGTAACTGGATCAATAAGCCACAACCCCTGATTGGTGGTCACGCGTTGCTGGGGAGGAAATCTGACCAATGGGGCGTCGTAAAGTGGAGCAACGCGGGACCTATTTAAGCCCATGCGAGGCCGCCGAGCATCCTCTTTGGGGCCTTTCACATCGGAACACCCACCTACCTCTCCCTATATTTAGGGCTTGAGTTGACCTTGCTATGCCGTCGTGTGTCGTCTGTCATTGGGACAGGGGCACGGTAGGAATCTTCCCCATTTGGCTGATTGGCTGTTGCCACTTGGGTTTCGCCTGCCGCGTAGCAATCAGTCACAACTTGTAAGTTGCGGATAGGCTCTGGTTCAGGTGATAGGTGTGGCACCAGGGGTGGCCACGCCTATGCAAATGTAGGATATTCCGGTACAGGAATCCAGGGACTCATTGGTTTGTCGTTCCCAATAGGGTATGGCCTAACCCCAACCAGCAGCTGTCCCTGGTGTTCATCCTTGGCTGTCCTAAGAATGTGGCTTTAGGACAGGTCTGCCTGCAAGGGTTCAGGGAGCTAGTCGAACCAGAATCTATGCAACAACTCACTTGGTTGTAATCAATAAAGTTGTGGCCTAAATTCTGCCAAAAACCAAACCAAATATCTGTCTCTCGTGTGATTTTATTTCAGGGAGGGTAAAAGGTCTAAACACGCAAATGAGTCCTATCTTATACTTGTTCCATTAGAAAACTGTAGCTGTAAACACATTCAGAATGGGACTACACATTATATTACCTTTATTCTGACCCCCCCCCCCCCCCAGATCCTCTAGATCAGTGTTCTTCAACCTTGGGTCCCCAGATGTTGGTGGACTACAACTCCCATCATCCCTGACCATTGGCTAAGATGACTGGGGATTATGGGTATTGGAGTCCAACAACATCTGGGGACCCAAGGTTGAAGAGCACTGCTCTAGATGACGTTGGACTACATATCCCATCATCCCCAAACATTGGCCCTGCTGGCTAGAACAGATGGGAGTTGGAGTCCAATGTCCAGTGCGGGACAGGTTCCCCATCCCTGGCTTAAGTTGTGTCTCAAGCTTGACCTCTTCTCTCCCATGGCAACAACGTTGCTGCAGAAGGAAAAGGAGCATTAGATGGTTGACTTGGAACTTGCTATGCAAAATGCATGATGATGACGGTGATAATGAACAAAAGTCTGCTAAAAATAATCAGGATTCCTAAAACTAATCTAATTGTATCAGTTGGCAGCTGGGACACACTGTCACCATTACACGAGGGCTAGAGTGACAAAGATAAACCTCAGGCTAATTTACCGAGCGAAATCTGTCAGCCTGAGCAAGCCTTTTTGTTTAAAAATTGGGTAATGACAATCTTCGTTTCTAATGGCTTAAATTATGCACCAGCAAGAGGAAGTGAATGCTTCTCCGTTTAGTTAACACTTAATTGCCATCTCCATTGGTGATGGCAGAATGTGCCAACATTTGTGATGGATATAGAAAAGGCTTCAAAATTCCTCCGAGTGACAGCCTGGAAAATCTACAGTTGCTTATAGTTTTGAGAATAACATCTGGTTTCATGTCTTTTCCTCCCATCTCCCTCTCTCTCTTTTTGACAATGAGTAATAACAAATAGGTTTCATCCGATCATAAATTTGCCAGGGAGACAGAAGTTACTGACTCATAAATCCCAAACTTTCCTCTGCTTTTCCCTCTCAGAAATGAGCAAATGTCTCGATTACCAAAAGTTGCTAAAGGAGGAAGGCAAAAGTGAGAGTTGAGCAACGTGATGGAGAGAAGTGTCTGGTCCAGTGCTTGCTGGACTTTGCTGCTTCAGGCAGCGGTTAAGGCATTACAGTTCTGATGGCTCAACCAAATAGAAAAGTTCCCTGCTGGGGCTAGTGTGTCACAGGAGAGCCAATGGAGTAAGCCCTGCCTCTAAGCTCTCCTGCTGAGGCTGTCTGATCATAAAGCTGCATGAGTTGATGGGGGAAGCCTCCATCTTGTGCTGCTTGTGTCATCCTGTCACCTGACCTCCTAGGTTGGTAAGTTTTTGTGTTTCTCATGTAGTAGTCTTAAATTCAATGGTATATCTGAAGGGTCATACATTGTTATAACAGGAAAGGAAAAGAACCAAAGAGGGCTGACTGAAGAGCTCAGACCCTTTTCTAGCACCTTGACCCCCACCCCCGGCCGACTCTCCATTGTCCACCTGGCCGAGGGCGTGTCAAAGGGGTCAGCCTAAGCCAGGTGGGCAGCTCCCGCCCAGGGGACCCCTGCTCGGTGTCGCAAACCCGCCCACCTGAGAAGGGAGGGCAGAAATTGTTATAACAGGCAGCTATTGTATCCCAATGAAAGCTCATGCATTTTATACTTATTGCATTTTATACTCATACATTTTATGCTTATTGTATTTTATATACATATATATTAGGCCAGCTGTATTGTATTTTATATACATAATGATATATTAGCAAATGTCTGTCCATAGGTAATGAATTGTTTTCCTGCAAGGGCCTATTCTAAATGTGGAATCCTCAGGTTGCAACATTCATGGTCACTCGTCTCTCCAGACGTCAAGGCTGAAGAAGCACTGGAGGAGAGTTGGCAAGATTTAAGGTTGCATTCCTAGATAATATGCGGCTGCAGAGAAACCCTACAATAGACACTATGTGCCCAAGGCTCTCGTCTGGTAGAAAGTTTGTCTCTCGTCTGGTAGAAAGTTTCAATGCATGATTCCTTTCACGCTGTCTGGGATTGCGTTCAAGAATTTCTTCTTTTGTATTAATTGTCCTTATCAAGCCACCTGCTTTAGAATTGTTATCAAAGGAGTATGGGTTTGTCTCTATGTTGTAATCAGTAACAGGGTAACAAGACCTTTGTGTTGTAAATAACAAGTGTAAAGGAATGTCAGCAGTAAGTATCGGTTTCCTGGAAATCATGTGCTTTCGGTTTCATCACAAGGGCAACGATTAGTAAGTTTCACAATGTATAAAAGGACCATACACTCTTCAGTAGGTGTGCAGATTGCGAGATATCGCGCTGAACCTTTGGCCTTGCATATGTAATCCAAATAAACCCTTGTTGTACCCTGCCTGGTGTGTTGCCTCTTTGCTTGAGACCCATCGCTCCAGTCCCGGTGAAGGTACAGACTTTACATATCCACTTACATTAGACCAGGGGTGCATTAGGCCCGTGGGCTGGATGCGGCCCAATTGCCTTCTCAATCCGGCCCGCGGACGGTCTGGGAATCAGTGTGTTTTTACATGAGTAGAATGTGTCCTTTTATTTAAAATGCATCTCTGGGTTATTTGTGGGGCCTGCCTGGTGTTTTTACATGAGTAGAATGTGTCCTTTTATTTAAAATGCATCTCATTCATTTTTCAGGCCCATGGCTGAAAAAGGTTCCTGACCCCTGCATTAGACTAAGGCTCATTGAAATCAGTGGAACTTACTTCTGAGGGCACATGTCTAGCAGACTGTCCAAGTGTCCCTATTTTCCAGGGACAGTCCCAGATTTACAGAAGCCCTCAACCTGGAATATCCTGCTTTTCCTTAGGACATCCCTATTTTCATCGGAGATATGTTGGAGGGTGTGGAGCTTGGTGGCCCCTGAGCCAAGGAAATATGTAACTATACAACCTTTAGAAGACGTATGAAGGCTTACAGATGTGAAAGAAAGAGGCGGATTCTCACTTCCAGATTTAAAATTGTACTATGAAGCTGTATCCGTAACATGGATCCGGGATTGGATCAAGTTAGATAGGGAGGAAATAACAGAACTGGAAGGACATGACAACAGGTTTGGATGGCATGCTTATCTATGGTATGGAAAGGCAAAAATACATAAACGGTTTCATAATCACATAATAAGGAGATCATTGTTTAAAGTGTGGGGAAAATATAAAGATCTATTAGAACCTAAGACACCTTGGTGGTTATCACCTATTGAGGCATGGTCACTTAAAACATTGGAAAAAAAGGAAGAATGGCCAACATATAGAGAGTTAATGGTGTAACAGGAGGGAAAATTAAATTTGAAAGAATATGAAGAAATAAAAGACCATCTTCAAAGTTGGTTGCACCATAGACAGCTAAAGGATATTTTCAAAGAGGACAATAAGAAAGGTTTTTCATATTCGGTTTCCAAATTCCAAAAGGAAGTGATAGAATAAAATTCAAAATTACTAAAAAAGGCATGCAATTGCAATATCATTTTGGAACGGGAAACTAAAGATGAAGAAGTAAAGTCGGTAATGATAAAATGGGTACAAGATATAGGCCACAATATACAATTTGAAGATTGGATAAAACTGTGGAAAGTAAATTTGAAATTTACGGATTGTATATTGCTGAGAGAGAACTACATGAAGATGATGTATAGATGGTATATATCACTGGTCAAATTAGCAAAAATGTATAAAAATGAAAATAAGGAGTGTTGGAGGTGTGAGGCTGAAGGTACTTTTATCATATGTGGTGGGATTTTAAAAAGGTAAAAATGTATTGGGAAATGATATACAATGAATTGAAGAAAATGTTGAAAATAACATTTGTTAAACAACCAGAAGCCTTCCTGTTTGTTATTTTAGGTCAAGATCTGCCGAAAGAGAAGAGGACATTATGTATGCTACTATGGCGGCAAGAATTCTGATAGCACAAAAATAGAAAACTGGAGAAATTCCAACTAAAGAACAATGGCAAGAGAAATTGATGAATTATGCAGAAGTGGCAAAGCTGACGGATAGACTTCGAGAAAAGGGCAACAGTGACTTTGAAAAAGAGTGGGAACCTTTTATAGTATATTTGCAGAAACAAAGAAAGACCATTGACTTAATGGCAGGATTTAAATAAACACTCACATCATTATTAACAAAGAACATTTAAAATAATGAAGAAATGATATAGTGGATTTTTAAGAAACAGCAGTATGTAATAAGGGGGAAATAAACCAGAAGTGGAAGCTGAGTGAAGCCTGGGAGGGAAGGGGCGAAGTGATGTAATATGTATAATAATAATAATAATAAATTTTAATTATACCCTGCCCTTCCCAGCCGAACCGGGCTCAGGGCGGCTAACACCAATAAAAATTACAATAAAATATAAAAGAAAGAAAAACCGTTAATTAAAATACAGATTAAAATACAATTTAAAATTTAAATGCAGCTTCATTTATCGCCCAGTAAAAACCATAAGGGGAGGGAAAACCCCCCAAAAACCATTAGCCTGAGTCCAACCCGAAGGCCAGGCGGAACAGCTCTGTCTTGCAGGCCCTGCGGAAAGATGTCAAATCCCGCAGGGTCCTGGTCTCTTGTGACAGAGTGTTCCACCAAGTTGGGGCCAGTACTGAAAAGGCCCTGGCCCTAGTTGAGACCAGTATGTTACTGATATGAGATATATGTAATGATAGGGGGGAAAGTGAATAATTTAAAAAAAAAAGATCTATGAAGGCAGCCCTGTATTTAATGTTTAATGTTTTATTACATATTTATATATGTTGGAAGCAGCCCAGAGTGGCAGCCCAGTCAGATGGGCGGGGTATAAATAATAAAATTCTTCCTCTTCTTCTTCTTCTTCTTCTTCTTCTTCTTCTTCTTCTTCTTCTTCTTCTTCTTGAATAGGTAAAGGTAAAGGGACCCCTGACCGTTAGGTCCAGTCGTGACCGACTCTGGGGCTGCGGTGCTCATCTCGCATTATTGGCCGAGGGAGCCGGCGTACAGCTTCCAGGTCATGTGGCCAGCATGACTAAGCCGCTTCTGGCGAACCAGAGCAGCGCACGGAAACATCGTTTACCTTCCCGCCGGAGTGGTACCTATTTATCTACTTGCACTTTGACGTGCTTTCGAACTGCTAGGTTGGCAGGAGCAGGGACCGAACAACGGGAGCTCACCCCGTCATGGGGATTCGAACCGCCGAGCTTCTGATCAGTTTAACCCACAGCGCCACCTGCGTCCCTTCCTGCGTCTTTTTGAATAGGACGTCCCTATTTTCATCAGATAAAGGTTGGAGGGTATGTGTATAGTACAGTAGTACCTCAGGTTAAGAACTTAATTCATTCTGGAGGTCCATTCTTAACCTGAAACTGTTCTTAACCTGAGGTACCACTTTAGCTAATGGGGCCTCCCGCCACGCCGCCGCCACGCGATTTCTGTTCTCATCCTGTAGCAAAGTTCTTAACCCGAGGCACTATTTCTGGGTTAGCAGAGTCTGTAACCTGAAGCGTCTATAACCTGAAGCGTCTGTAACCCAAGGTACCACTGCATGGCGCTTTAAGAGAGCCAACTTGCCTTTGTAAGCTAAAACTCTCGTCACCATCTAAGTTTTGTGGATTTCCCTCAAAGGTGTCTTCACGGTCGATGCCTATTACTTATGGGCTCATTATGTGCAAGGTTTGCTTCTGAACGATATATCTAATTTCATATTCAGCCTTATGAGGACATCAGGAAAGGGAGAGGGAGAGAGAGAGAAAGTAGGAAGAAGCGGAAGACTCCTGTGAGCCGTCTCTGTGGTCCTTAATGGCAAAATATGTGAAGATTTGAGCACAGAAGGCAACTGGGGAACTATAATGACACAGGCTCATAGCTGTGTTTGCTGCTGCTGCTGCTACAAATGAGGAAAACAAGCTTAATAGGATTAAACCACTCCTGTTGGGTTCATATTATTGGGACCTGTTTCCTGGCAAATTATGTTGCAAAAATTGGCTACTTCTTCCGTACTATTACAGCTGAAAATTTGATTTGATTTTATATAGCTAAGAAAAAAAGCCCTTTCTCATCTCCCTTGGGTCTTTCTTTCTTTCTTTCTTTCTTTCTTTCTTTCTTTCTTTCTTTCTTTCTTTCTTTCTTTCTTTCTTTCTTCTTTCTTTCATTTTCAGCTTCTTCTTATTTCTGACTACTGTACTTTTATATCACGTTAAAAGATTCAGATGTCCCGGAATACATTTGATTCTCACTATAAAGCCATTCAATTTTTAACAAAAGGAGGGGCAAGTTTTAGGTTTGTGTGCATGTGTGTTCCACATGTATATCACCTATTAGCACATCTTTATAAGGCTGGGCTAGTTTTTATTGAGTAAAGGCCATAACCCTGAATGCTGCCTTGGCCAGTGTCTTCCTCTGCAGCTGTTGGCTTATTCCGGTCCCTGGGATTGCAAGGTGTGGGAGATATCTGCTCAGGGCTCTGCTAACCCTCTGATGAGTCTGTGGATCAGTGATTGGAATTTAATGGCAGAGCTGCCTCCTAATTTCAGAGGAGGAGTGAGTTCTGGTGATCACAGCTCCTTATTGGATGCACCATGGAATAGATACATCTCCTCCTTGGGGCTGTCAATGGAGGAGGACTCTGTCTCTGAGGATCCCAGGTCTGGGGCCATGGCATCTCTCTCTGAGCTGGCTTTGTGATGTCATTACATCGTCAGCTATGACAGAATATAATGCACCGTGGCAGTTTCACATTTACTTTGTGTTCTCTGATTGACTAGGATTTGATGGTGTTTCCTGCTTGGCAGGGGGTTGGACTGGATGGCCCTTGTGGTCTCTTCCAACTCTATGATTCTATGATTCTATGATTCATATTCCCAGGAGGAGAAACTGTTTCAAATGCAGACCAAAGCAGCTACTGTCAGTATTTTCATCCCTCCTATTGCAAGCATCACCTGATCATGCTGTTTTACTTTCATACTGTGAGGAAGGAGGGGTGGAGCTACTCTTTGAGACTTCCATCTCTAGTACTGTTGCACTTTTCCTTTGATCTGCCTTGCGACAGGATGGCTGTATGAGAGCTGCTCCTCTCGTACATGTTTGTCGTGTTCTTTTATTTGTTTAATTGGTAGAAATAAAATTAGGTGTGCTACAAAACCTCCACAGCATTGCTTCCGTTTACTCTGCTGAATTCTGGTGCTCACAAGAGCAGATGTGAGTCCACAGCACCAGGACCTATTCCTTGGAATGCTGCGTTGGTGTTCCTGCGTTCCTGTGATCGGAAGGTCAGAGAAGGTGCTCCCATTACCAGGCCCATGCAGGCGCTGAAGACGTGGGCTGAACATGGGTGTACGGAAAGCTACTGACCCCAGCACTGACTGGGACAGAAATCGTGTTTTCACAAATGAAGCTTCCTTCCTTCCTTCCTTCCTTCCTTCCTTCCTTCCTTCCTTCCTTCCTTCCTTCCTCCCTCTGTGCTAGGAATTGGATTAGTATTTTTAGCTTTGATTTAGGGGATTTTTTTTCTACTTTGTTGCATCTCAGCTGTTTTCTTTCTGTGCATTATTGTACCTGTCTAAAGTCATTGCGGCGCTGAATAACTGAAAATATCATTTGGAAGATGGCATGAAGTGGGACATCCATTGTGCCTCCATGTCTGGGGGCTTCATATTTCATCGTGTGCTTTTGTTTTGACATGCTGTGTCACTTCTAAATGATGCTATAAAAGGCAGCATAAAGTGCAGCAGGAAACATTTTTATTGTCGAGTGGAACCTAGTCATCATCATGATTTCTCCAGATGCAAGGTGAAGGTACAAGATTTGTTCTCAAACACACTTTGGGGAAGGAAGGAAGGAAAGAAAGAAAGAAAGAAAGAAAGAAAGAAAGAAAGAAAGAAAGAAAGAAAGAAAGAAAGGCTGATTTATGCCAGTACTGGTTTTAGCATGTGTGTGTGTGGGGGGGGGGGTATCTTGGCTCGGCTAGGAATATTCACCTTCCTCCCCATACCCAAATCTCACATGGGAAATGAACCAAGTTGCCCACCCCAAACTGGGAAATAGATCAGCTACTTGCGTAGCCACAAATTTGTACCTCTCTCCTACCCACGATCACTTGACAACAGGAGAAGAGCTTGCTGGATTAGCCCAATGGCTTATCTAGTCCAGCATCCTATTCTCACAGTGGCCAAACAAATGCCCGCACTCTTCCCTCCTGTGGCTTCCAGCAATTGACATTCAGACGCAGAGCATAGTCATTGTGGCCAGTGGCCATCGATAGCATTATTCTCCATGAATTTGCCCAATCCTTTTAAAGCCATCCAAGTTGGTGGCCATTACTGCCCCCTGTGGATTTGTCTGCAATCTTCCAACATTCAGCTTCATGGACCGTCTACAAGTTCTAGGGTTAGGAGACCAGGGGAAGGGGAAACGGGACGTTTCTCTATCCAGTTTCTCCATGTCATATTTAATTTTATACACTTCTTGTCATGTGACAAAGACACATGAGAGCAAAAGCAGTAAATCAGGCTGGGAAGTATTAAGACTTCAAAGTCATTCAGCCTACTAAAACTGTTGAAGCCTAACTGCTAACTGTTGAGTCACTCTGGATCATGTGACTCACTCTCCTTAAATGTAGCAGCCATTTTCTCTGAGTCAGTTGTGCCTAGTGTACTGTGTGTTTGTACTCAGCCTGGAGTTAGTATGTAGTTCAGTATGTGATCTCTTTCAAACTATTTGGAACCATGTTATGAATAAGTTTATTTCAACTTAGTAAAGATTTTATTATTTCTAAGAAGAACTCTGCGTCATTAATTTCCGCTGCACGACACTTCTATCATGTCACCTCTTACTCACCTTTCCTTTGTTACGGAAAAAATCCAGGTGTGAGGCTGCTCAGCCACCTGGCCCTTCAGGCAAAGCCTGTGGTTCTTTGCAGAGAAAAAAAGGAGACCAGCCACCAACCGTGGCAAAGGAGAACAACGTTTATTGCGCAACAGGTTCAAGGCAAAGATTGAACCGCGAAGATGGGGTGGCAAGAACTTTTAAAACTTCCCTCAATTTCCTAGAACACAGTTCACTAAGCATCATCACTCCATCACTGTTACATCAGTAAAATGTCACCAGAGGGGTGGAGAAGGGGAGGGTTATATGGCATTAACAGAGGAAATGAGATGGAAATGAATGGTAAGCAGTGGTGTATTCATCTTAAGTGTTTGGTAATCACTGGGCCCTTCACCTTGAGTGTTCTTGGGACCAGAACAATGGGTTTGCCTGGCCAGGTCTATCACCCGTAATGGGTCTGGAGGACAGAGATATGGCTGGTGCTTAGCTGTCAATGTCCCTTTGGAATTTCTTCCTGTGTACGTGATCTGTCGATCTGTCGCTTGAGAGCTCATGGCAGGAGCCGCTTTCCAGAAGGGCTCCTTTAAGGGCATCGCTCTGTACCCTATGAGTTTACTCAGGAGGAGACTTTGCTCAGGTGCCCCCCCCCCCCGTAATTTCCAAAACACCTTTGAACTAAAAAGTCCCTTTTCCTCATAGGGCAGTTGCTTCACCCTCTTAATGATTTTCCTTGCCCTTTTCTGAACCTTTTCCAACTCTACAGTCTCCTTTTGGAGGTGAGGTGACCAGAACTGTATTCTCACCCCTAGTCTCCCAGATCTTCCCTCTGTTCCTGTCAAAACACACTGACACACAGCCTTGGGGGAAAGGTAGGGTGGGACGGAGCCTGAAGCCTGTCCTTACCATTCTCCCCTTCTGCAAGGACTCTCTTGCTTAAATTGCAAAGATGACATGATCAAACATTGCATAGTTCCTTCTGTTTAGTGCACACTTGAAGTCCTTCTCAGATTAAACACGAATGCGGATCTAACAGCTCAATAAGAAGAGTAGCATGGATTCTCGGGCCCCATCTGCACTATAAATTATACCAGTCATGGCTCCCCACAAAGAATCCTGAGGGCTTTAGTTTGTTAATGCTGCTGAGCATTGCTAGGAGACCCCTATTCCCCTCACAGAGCTACAGTTCTCAGAGTGGTTCAGCAATGAATCCCTCTTCCCAGGGAACTCTGGAAATTGTAGCTCTGCCCCTTTAACAAACTACAGTCCCCAGGATTCTTTGGAGGAAGCCATGGCTGTTTAAAGTGGAACGATACTGCTTTAAATGCATAGTGCGTATGCAGCCTTGCAGTTGTCACATGGAACTGTAGCACTTCCCCATTTATTTAAACTTGGCCCCACACCCAATATTCTGCCCACGGGGTTGCAGCAGGCCTCATTCAGGGAAAGCACTTGGAAAACAAGGCATAAAGAAATGTGTCACATAATGGAAATTGCGTCCATGAGTTCTCCAAGCAAGGCCACTGCATTATTGCTTTCTTTCCTCCAGGAACTGCAACAGACAGCTTTATAAACAGGAGCATTATTGGAAAATGGCAGCTGGTCTCCATGGAGAAGGAAACACTATTTCCCACCCCCATTTTATGTTTATCCCTCAGATAGGTCTGAGGAATAACTTGCTCCTTATTCATATAACTGTGTGCTGTGTAGTTTTAATACTCTCTTAGGGATCGCAGTCATTGGCTTCTGTGGAACAGCAAACATTTCAGCGAGGGTGCTCAATTTCCCCGTTCTTGAATCGTAATGCCTAAGGCAACTTGCTTGCTAGCTTATTACATGTGCTTTTTATTTGTTTATTTATTATGTCATTTCTAGACCACTCTTCATAAAGAAAAGAAAAATAGAGCAGTTCACAAGTAATAGCGTAAAATATACAATGCGCACAACTAAACCAACATAGCTAAAATCTCAAAAACAATCACCAGCAAAATAGTGCCTTGGAATTGTTCAATAAATCAGTGGTCTAGATATAAGAACAGTAGAATGTCCAGCGGGTGGGGATCACTAAAAACAAGGGGCTGTATGAGAAATTGGGATGCAGCAAGCATCTATGGTTTGCATTTCTCCAAGTGAAACCCGGATATTTGCCATTTTAGATAAGTGTTCACACAAAGCAACAAGTTTCTGAATAGTTATTATGGATAATGTTCCCAACACCTCACAGTGAGCTAGTGAGCGAGATGAGAATCTTTATATTGCCTCATCCTCTGTTGTGCTTGGCTTTTTTTTTTAAAGGTATGAAGACAAGGAGGCTCTTTCCAGTTGGCTTGCTGAGAAGTAAAATGTGCAGACAACATTCTGCCGAAGTGTGATGCAGCCTAAGGGATGTTAGCACCACTAACTCTTCCTCGCAAAACACCGTCTCCTCTTACAGTCTTGAGCAGCGGAGTCATGATTAGGAACTTGAAGCCTCAAAAACCGAATAGCACAAGCATGCACAGACTGCCCCTAACTCACCAATGAGGTATTCAATCAGGTGATTCCACAACAGATATCCTTTGTAGCTTCTCCCGACTAGCCACAAAACACAAGCTTTCGAGAAAGCAACACTGAGCATGCTCAGAGCATGCTTCAAGGCAAGCCCTAGTAGACCGATACTGTTAGCCCTCAAAACAACAGATGGAGTGGAAGCCCTAATAGTGAGTCTGCCTTGAAGGGCAGGCCGATTAAGCACATGGCTTTTCTGTTTGGGTTGCCCCTCTTTGCTATAGCAATAATTTTGGATCAGGATTGGCTAAGTGCTGTTGAGACCTGAATGGCCAGAGAACAAGTTGATTGACAAATGCTGGTAAAACTTCTCTGAGTTCAAGAAGAAGTATAAAATGTTTGGGACAAAAAAGTGTGTGTTTCTAGAGGTGTTTTTTTGGGGGTGGGGGTGGGCGTGGGGGGAGGGAGAACCAGGCACATGGCCTTCTCGGTAGTGGCACCTGCCCTGTGGAATGCCCTCCCATCAGATGTCAAGGAAATAAACAACTATCTGACTTCTAGAAGACATCTGAAGGCAGCCTTGTTCGGGGAAGTTTTTAATGTTTGATGTTTTATTGTGTTTTTAATATTCTGTTGGGAGCTGCCCAGGGTGGCTGGGGAAACCCAGACAGATGGGCAGGGTATTATTATTATTATTATTATTATTATTATTATTATTATTATTATAGTGTCTGGTCATCTCTTTGGGAGGACTGTGCCTTAGTAGCGCTAGCAGACCAGTCTCCACTGCCTGGCATTTACGCAGGGGTCAGCAAACTTTTTCAGCAGGGGGCCGGTCCACTGTCCCCCAGACCTTGTGGGGGGCTGGACTATATTTTGGGGGGGGGGAATGAATTCCAATGCCCCACAAATAACCCAGAAATGCATTTTAAATAAAAGCACACATTCTACTCATGTAAAAACACGCTGATTCCCGGACTGTCTGCGGGCCGGATTTAGAAAGCGATTGGGCCAGATCCGGCCCCCGGGCCTTAGTTTGCCTACTCATGTGCAAGAGAGTTCAGTTTTGCATGTTAATTAGTACTGAGCTGAAAGGGTTAGTTTTGCAAAAACTTCATCAGAATTGAAAGAACCACTCCTCATCGCCACCTCTGGTAATTTTGAGCTTGATTTGCTTTCCGTGTCATCGGCACATAACAAAATTTGATTGGCTACACTGTGTTGAGGTCATTACTGCTAGTACTTGATCCCTGATAGGCTAGGTTCAATCAATCAAGGACAGTGAAACAAAGGGGGGTGGGAATGGCTCAAAGTTTCAGCCAAAGGAGGGAAACAGTGAAGAAAGAATGGCTCTGAACAAGCAAGAGGGGGAAATTTAGGCTTATTGGATTTTGTGGAGCTGCTGCCTGTTGCCTAGCTATTATTTTCACAGTGAAAATCCTACCAGGTTTTTTGTTTCCCTTTGCATTTGCCAGCTACTGAGCATGAGACAATCACTGAGATGCTCTGGATAAGTGGAAGGTGAATGTCATCATGGATACTCAAATTTCCGAAATCTAAGTCCTGGAGAGGGTGTGTGTGTGTGTGTGTGTGTGTGTGTGTGTATGGACACCAAGCAGAGAGTATATTAAATGGAGCAGACTATAAAGCATAGAGAGGGGGAAAGATTTATAGCTTAGTTATTGTTACAGAAAATCATTGAAGCCACCAGCCAACTTAAATGGCTAAAATAAAACAAGCAAACAGACCGCTGGGATAGAGGAAATAAAAACAGAAATGTGATAGGCACACATCTAGCGGAAAATAGGAGCACTTCATTGACACAGTGCATGGGACCAAACTAATTTGCACTTCTAAAATAAGGTAATAAATAATATGTTATACGTACATAGCTAGAGCAGACATGAGGGCTGCCTAGCCAAGGCTGTTAAGAGGAGGAGTCAATGGAGGGTATTTGCATAAGGGCTCAGCAGGACAGAGGTTCATGTCCTAAGGCAGAACAGAAAGATAACAGTAGGAGGTGAGGGAGAGACTTCATCATCTTTAATAAGAGCAGAACTTGGAGTCACCCAACAAAATGGATTGCTTAAGAACACAAGAGCCCTGCTGAATCAGGCCAAAGGACCATCTAGTCCAGAAGCATGTTCTCACAGTGGCCGGCCAGATCCCTGTGGGAACCTTGCAAGCAGAACGTGATCCCCAGCATTCGATAATCAGGAATATGTTGCCTTGGATACATTGGTAATATACCGTAACTGTAGTGACTAGTAACTGTTGACAGCCATCCCTTAGTTTAGAAGATTCAGGAGAGACCAAAAAAGGTACTAAATTCACACAAAATATAATTATTACCTTATAGGATTTGCTACCACCAGGAGGGACGTGGGTGGCGCTGTGGGTTAAACCACAGAGCCTAGGGCTTGCCGATCAGAAGGTTGGCGGTTCGAATCCCCGCGACGGGGTGAGTTCCCGTTGCTCGGTCCCTGCTCCTGCCAACCTAGCCTGTGCAAGTAGATAAATGCAGCGGGAAGCTAAACGGCTTTTCTGTGCGCTGCTCTGGTTTGCCAGAAGCGGCTTTGTCATGCTGGCCACATGACCCGGAAGCTGTATGTCGGCTCCCTTGGCCAATAATGCGAGATGAGCGCCGCAACCCCAGAGTCTGTCATGACTGGACCTAATGGTCAGGGGTCCCTTTACCTTTACCTTTACCTTTACCACCAGGTATGGTGATGGGTCACTAGTTTAGGTGGCTAAAAAAAGAGAAAGAAATGTAATGAAGTGGACGGGCTTGTTCCAAGGTAATTAAGAACACAAGACTGGTGTTCTGGAGCAGGCCAATGGCCCACCTAGGCCAGCATCCTTCTCTCACAGTGGCCAACCAGATGCCTGTGGGAAACCTGCAAGCAGGACCCAAGCACAAAAGCCCTATTCCCCTTCTGTGGCTTCCAGCAACTGGTATTCAGAAGCATCCCTGCCTCTGACCGTGGAAGCAGAGCAAAGCTTTCATGGTTGGAGCCACTGATAGCCTTTGTCCTCCATGCGTTTCTCCAATCTTTTAAAGCCACCCAAGTCGATGGCCATCCCTGGCTCCTGCAGGAGCAAGTTCCATACTTTAACTATGTGATGCAACAAATACTTTATTTTGCCTGTCCTGAATTTTCCAACATTCAGCTTCATTGGATGTCCATCAGTTTTGGCAGTATGAGACAGGGAGGAAAACGTCTCTCTACTTTCTCCATCCCATGCATAATTTTATAAGCTATCACCTCTTACTCTCACTACTCTCTGGACTAAAAGGTCTCAAATGCTGAATGCTGGATTGCAGACTAAGCCTCTGTTCTAGGCAGCATGTGATGATTTTAAATAGCTGAAGTACATTAGAAGGCTAGACTATGAGTAATGCCTGGAAGCTTCTGTGTGTACCCCAAATGACCTTGCATATGAAAGCTCCAATGAGCTACAGCATAGGGGCATCTGCCTCAGGTTTGTCCATTAGGCTCCTTCCCCAGCTCTGCATTGTTTTTAGAGTCTTTAGCACAGCTTTCCATTTATCAACCCACATGGTAGCCAGGAATTCCACGCAGGCAAGAGACCTAGCTAGTGGAGGAGGGATAGATTGCGTTGTTCTGCCTCCACCAGCCCACCTGTTTCCGTCCTAGTTGTGCAGGAATGAAGCTCTTATCCTCCACAACATGCAAAGGGCGATGGGACAGAGTGTTCCATCTTATAGGTAGGTAGGTAGGTAGAGAGCATAATGAAAGCATCAAATAACCCTTCAGACATGTTTGTTCCGGATCCTGGTCGGGTGTAGTTAATCACTAAAGCCATTGAAATAAACAGAAATCTGCTCTTATTCCCTTATGGGGTACACAAGAGCCTTCCCAGGTTCTCCATCGGTAGGAGTAAATTTATAGAGGCCAACCAGAGAAAAATTGAGAAGCAACATTTTATTATATCTATTGCAACAGGGCCCATCACTCCCATAATGGAGGAGGGAGGAGGAACCCAGAACAATGGTGTGCCAGCTCCTATATAGACTTTTGAAATTCCCCCCTCCCGCTCAAGACCCCCCCTATACATCATACATACATCACAAAAAGGGGTGTAACCCAGGACCACCCCCCAGATACATCACAGCTACATCATGAAAGGGGAGGTCGGGTAGAAGTAATCTGAGCATCTTTGACCCTCCCTATGCCTCCTCTTGCCCTCTACCCAAAAACCCATCAAGTAAAACAAAAGAGATATTTACATTTCCTTGTTTCCCAGCCAAGTTAATCACACCCTTTTGTCTGGCACTCAGGTATCAGGAAGCCAGAGATTATCACTTTATTTTCCTGAGACAATCCCCCCTCCTTCCTTGCAGAGAAACAGTTTGTCAGTTTGGGAGTAAAAATGGAGACAGGTCTGTCTTCCTGCGCTGCTTCAGACATGTGGCCTTGTTTTGCTTGGCACACTTATGAACAATTATTATATATATATATATAAGACCTTGATATTCTTACAACACCATATATTTATTACAGTGACTAACAAAACATAACCCTTGAATTTGTCTACCAAAATGTTTCAGTTTCCACCTTTGGTTCACATGCACACAGCTAGTAACCTCTTTCCATGCTGGCCATCGAGCTTAATTGGTATTAACCAGCCTGCTTGGTAGAAGTAACTTAAAAAAACAACAACTATTCCACTGGTGCTGGTAGGCCACTCTGTAAATTGTTGCTCTGGGATGCGAAGAGGTGTCTCCTAATAACTCTCAGCACCCTTAATGAATTGCAGCTCCCAGAATTCTTTGGGAGAAGGTATTTAAAGTGGTATCATAGCACTTTAAATGTATGGTATGACTGCGGCTCTAGAAGCAAGCGGAATGTAAAGTCAGGGACCAGGTATCTTTGCCCTTTGTGAGAGTTAAGCTCTCCCTTTTGGAATCCTGTGCCTGCAAGGCAACAGACTTCCTCACCCATTTCTTGGTCTTTGATTTGTCATCTTAGAGCAAATACCGGGGTCCCATTGGAAGGGTAAACTGTAAGACCATGGAAAAACGGGTTTAACTATAGTTTGAAGCTAACTACTCTATGGAGGAGGTTTCCTGAGTGAGTGAATAATGTAGCACCTAAGTCCTTTGAACTATTGTTTGTTCTTGCAATTTACTATTCTGCTTAATGAGATGGGTTTGACGTTAAGGGGACATAACCTTCATTTTGGGAAGACCACATATATAGTTATCTATACAGTTCCTGAATCATAAATTTGCTATTGAAAGAGGAATTAATTATCTATATGAAGTCTGGTTCCTGCTTACTGGAGGGTGATAATTAAACTTTCCTGGTACTTACTGGAGTAGTGTGCTGATCTTTACTGTAACAAGGAAGGGTCAGAATGTTTGCTGTACCTTCCAGGTCTCATATAAGCTAGGAGCTTGTAGCAGGCTCACAGAAAGCTCATATGGAGTATATTTTATATTAAACTCATGGCACCTGCACGGATGCCATGGCCAGCATAAATACGCTATGTAAAGCACAGACTAGCACTCATCATTATAGCAATGTGGTCCTTGAAAAAGGTTTCCTTTCCTCACATTAAATGGTCTCTGTGTGACATAGGGAGATCGGTGAGTCTTATGTTCCATTCTTCATGTCCAGTTGCTCTCAACCTTTCCTTACCTGTTGCTTTCCAGTTGTTTTGGACTTTGTTGTTGTTGTTGTTCAGTCATGTCCGACTCTTCGTGACCCCATGGACCAGAGCACGCCAGGCACGCCTATCCTTCACTGCCTCTCGCAGTTTGGCCAAACTCATGTTAGTACCTTCGAGAACACTGTCCAACCATCTCATCCTCTGTCGTCCCCTTCTCCTTGCGCCCTCCATCTTTCCCAACATCAGGGTCTTTTTCTAGGGAGTCTTCTCTTCTCATGAGGTTGCCAAAGTACTGGAGCCTCAACTTCAGGATCTGTCCAACTTCAGGATCTGTTTTGGACTACCAACTCCCATAATTACTGACCACTGACTATGTTGGCTGTGGCTGATGGGAACTGGAATCCCAACACGTAAGAATGTAAGACGAGCCTGTTGGATCAGGCCAATGGCCCATCTAGTCCAGCATCCTGTTCTCACAGTGGCCAAACCTCTGGGAAACCAGTGAGCACAAGAACAACTCTCCCTTCCTGTGGTTTCCAGCAAAGGTTTCAGAAACATTGGTGTCCCCAACTGTGGAGGTAGAGCATAGCCATCCTGGCTAGTAGCCATTGAGAGCTCCCCACCCCGAACTTGACTAATCCTCTTTTAAAGCCATCCAAGTTGGTGGCTATGACTGCCTCCTGGGGTTCCATAGATTATGGAGTTCCATAGATTATGGAAGTACTCCCCACCCCCATCCTAATTCTTTCCACCATTTAGCTTCATTGGATGACCATGAGTGTTATGAGAGAGGGACGGAAACTTTTCTCGGTCCACTTTCTCAATGCCATGCAAGGCCGTCTTTACCCGGGGGTGTAAGGGGTGCAGGGCACCCGGGCGCCAAATTCTGGTGGGCGCCAAATGTATACCTACTGTATACCGGTCCCTCTCGATCGGCGTCAGTGAAAAGCAATGGAGCGAAAGTTCCTGCCCCCCCCACCCCGCCACTCTGTTACTCTGCAACATCAAATAATCCCAATGAGTCATAAAACAAAAGCACTTTTTTCTGCTGCATCGTTGTTACAGGTGAGCAATTTCCACCTTAAAAAAAGGTCAACAACTTTGGCTTTGTTCCTCCCCAAAAAAACTCAGTAAAAGTTAATTTGGGGGCGCTGGGCAGATCTTTGCACCCCAGTGGCGCATATGCTAAAGACAGCCCTGATGCCATGTATCATTTTATAAACTTCTATAATGCCGCCTCCCATTCGTCTTTTCTATAAACTAAAAAGTTTCAAACACTGCAACCTTTCTTCATATGGTTGACCATTTGAGTGGCCACCTTCTGAAACTTTTTCCAACTCTACAATATTCTTTTTAAGATGGGGTGACCAGAACTTTACACAGCACTCTCAATGTGGTTGCACCATAGATTTGTATAACGGCATTATGACATATGCTGGAGTTAGGCACAAATTGACCTCTTCCGGTTTCTTCCATCAGATCTCCTCCTCATTTTTAAGTATAAAGTGTCAGGAGAACACAGGCAATGAGAGAGACCAAGTTAGTACATCTTATGTGAATTAAAATTATTTAAGTAGTGACACTTTCAATTAAGGATAAAGGCTGGAGAGAGTGAGAAATTAAGAATCTCCATCAACAAAACTAGGTTAAACTAAAGTTGAAGAGGTTCTGATCCTACATAGTTTCATTAATGAATCTCATCATTATTTTCAAGCCAGCAGTTTTAATTAGAGATGTGCCCAGCATGGAATATCCACTTTTAGCCATGCAGGTAATTGCGTATTCTAGCCAATTTCTTGCACATTTTAGGAGAGCGAAGGCTGCAGTCGAAAAAGGAAATCTATAAGCAAATTGTAGTCTTTAAAAAAAAGGGTACTGACGGCAGAATTTCCCTACTCCAAGGGATATAAGTCATGTTGCCAGCAAGGAAGGGGGCTTGAAAATGCTCTTGAAATCACTTGGTATCCTATCCTGTCAGGAAATATAACGCAGTGGTAAACTGACCCAGCCAAACTGTTTTAAATCAGTTGTTTTACTACAGGAAGGAGTGATGGCTAGCAGCTTAGATGGATTAGAGAGGTTCATGGAGGATAATGGCAACCAGCCATGATGGCTGTGCTCTGCCCCCATGGTCAGAGACAGTCATGCTTCTGAATTCCAGTTGCTGGGATGCGCAGGAGTGAAACACGCTCTTGCCCTTGGGTCCTGCTTGCCAGTTTCCCTCAGGCATCTGGTTAGACATTGTGAGAAGAGGACGCTGGACTAGATGAACATTTGGCCTCACATGCGCCAGGTTCTGTCCAACTTTGGTCACACAGTGGGAGTAAGTCAGATGGGACCCATTGTGGCCACAGGAAGGCCTGATGGAGCCTGCTGTGGCTGTCGGGTAGGCCTGGCAGGGCCTGTTGCACCCATAGGAGGGTCTGGTTGGGCCCGTCATGAAGAAGGAGAAGAAGAAGAGTTTGGATTTGATATCCCGCTTTATCACTACCAGAAGGAGTCTCAAAGCGGCTCACATTCTCCTTTCCCTTCCTCTCCCACAACAAACACTCTGTGAGGTGAGTGGGGCTGAGAGACTTCAGAGAAGTGTGACTAGCCCAAGGTCACCCAGGAGCTGCATGTGGAGGAGAGGAGACGCGAACCCGGTTCACCAGATTATGAGTCTACCGCTCTTAACCACTACACCACACTGGCTCATGACCACTGGAAAGCTCATGGGGTCCATCACAGCCACGGGAGGGCCTGACGGGGCCCTTTGGACCCAAAAGAAGGCCTGACGGAGCCCACTATAGGCCACAGAATATTAAGGGGGCCTGGTCCTCTCCTTGAATTTTTTTTGGGGGGCCTTGGTCACCACCTCCCTCCCCCAGATGGTGCCCCTGTTTGGCTCGAACCAGCAAGGCTCTTCTAATGTTCTTAAGAGCTAAAACAAACAATAACAACAACAAAAAACAATAGAAGGCAATTAGAAATGGGTCGGGTATCTCATTAAATCCCCCCGTCATTTACCATACATGGACAACAAGGACAGGAGCTGAATTCAAGGCTCCCCCTCCCCATTTTTGTAAAAGGAGCTCTCAGGACAGAAACATAATTAGCTATAAAATGTACAGATGCTTCATGCACAGTACGATATCATATTTCTCCCCCTTGCTGCAAAGGACACTTTTGTAATAAAGAGGAGAACCATTTCTGGCAAGTTGCAGAACGTTTATGAATGATAGATAAAGAGCTTGAGCGTCTCTTCCTTAAGCAGTTCCACAGGCCCGAGGCTCCAAACAATATTCTGGTACTTTATTTAATTCCTGCTCAAGCCTGAACAATGCAGACGGAGGGTCCACAACTTACAATATTACACCGCTAATGTTCTCAGGATTTCCTGGAGGCAAGTCTGGTAAATTGCTTGTCTGCGTTTGGATACAGAAAACTAATTTAAAAACTAAACTAAAAAAAATAATCTTCATAAATATAAGCAGTGCTAGCAGAGAGTTGTTTACTCATAAAAGGCAGGCCCTTCAAGGCTGTTCAATTAAAGTCCGCAGCATTTTGCTTCCTCTGGGTTAAGGATGGGCAAGTCCATCAATTTCAGTTTCTTCTAGTTTCTCGTTTCTCATTTCCCCCCAGTTCAGTTCACATCTCTTCATCAGTGTGCAATTTGTATTCCCCCCCACAAAAAAAGTCAGCATGAAAATTTAGCAGCGTTTTAGCCTACATGTAATTTCCCACAATAAAACACATTTCCCCCTGTTATTTTTCAGCAATATATGCATTTTTAAATACACATTCCCCTAAGATGCATGTTTTTGTACGCTGCATGAGCAAATGAGGTGTGAATATTGTTGTTACGCTACACTGCATTTCATATATTATTTGCATGCATTGACTGAGGACTTTGGTAAATGCTTCTCGAACGTCCAGCTAGACAAGCACTGTTCTAGGTCACATGCAATAGTTGCACCATTAACGCTTCGAGCCAATTCACAGTTTGCAAGTGAGACAATGGGGAACGCGCATAGTTCAGTGGCACAGCAGTGGCCGACCAGATGCTTGTTGGACATGAGTGCAACAATACTCTCATACCCTCCAACACCAGAGTGAGGCAAACTGGCAGAGGCGTAGCAAGCCCAGGTGGTACCCGGGGCGGAATTTTTTTTGTCACCCCCCCACCACTTTAATTTAAAAAAAAAATAAAAAAAATAAAAAGTGCCACCCCCCCCTGATGGTGCCACTTTGTGAGGTGTGGGGGTTTTGTGTGTGTGTGTCTATTATCTCTTTTTTTCAATAAAGTTAAAATAAAAATAATTAAAAAAAATGATAAAAATTAAAAAAAATTAAAAAAAATTAAAAAGTGTCACCCCCCTCTGATGGTGCCACTTTGTGAGGTGTGGGGGGTTGTGTGTGTGTGTGTGTGTGTCTATTATCTCTTTTTGTCAATGAAGTTAATTTTTTTTAAAAAATTTTTTTAAACAAATATTTTTTTTTAAGTGCCACCCCCCTCTGGGGTGGAACCCGGGGCGGTCCACCCCTTGCTACGCCCCTGCAAACTGGGACATAACCTTGACAGAGGCCGCAACCCCTCTCACTCTGGCAAGCCCCCTCTCACTCTTGCCCCTCTCCTGCCTCTCTCCTTTGCACCTTCGCCCACCACCTCCTCCTCCGCTGCCGCTGCCGCCACCTCTGTCTCTGCTGACGTACTTCCGGAAGCTGGTGCCACATGGCGAAAGGAGGAAGAAGAACGGGAGACATGCAGGGGGGGGCAAGGTAAGTTGGGGTGTCTTTTGGTTCTGTTTTTTGGCCCCACGTTCTGGTGTGAGCCAACTGACTCGCACCACAGCGCGGAACCCCAAAATGTGCATCTATTGTTCTCGTGCTCTGGCCAAAATGGGACATCTGAGATTCGGCCCAGAAGCCTGGGCAGCTTCTGTAAATCCAGGATGTCCCTTTTAAAATGGAACAGTTGCATGGTATGAGCTCTGCCAGCAACTAGTATTCAGGGGAATACTACCCTTGACAGTAGAGGTAGTAACATAGCCATCGTGGCCAGTAGCCACTTGCATGCAGAAGGTCACGGGTTCAGTTGCCTCCATCGTCTCTTGGTAGGGCTGGGAATGTCCCATCTAAAACCCTGGAGAGCCTCTGGAAGTCAGTGCCAACCATACCGAGGTAGCAGAACAAATGGCCTGATTCAATATACGGCAGATCTATGCATTCTTATGAGGTACTACAGAGTTCCCTGCATACAACTTCCATTGTATATTGAGGTATGCTATTATATTTCATTATTATATTAGTGCTATGTTTTATTGCATTATGTATATTTGCATTAGATGTACAGTGGTCCCTCGACTTACGAAGTACTCAACATCCGTATTTTTCAACTTACAAATGAAAAAAAGTGTCCGCACGCCTACGAATTTTTCGACATCCGAATGGAAATCGTTGCCGGTTTAGATGCGGTTTCCTCGACTTACGAATTTTAGATGCGGTTTTTTCAACTTACGAATTTTTCTGAATATTTTTCTCCCAATGCATTCCTATGGGAAATCGACTTACTATTTTTTTCCGACCTACGAATGTCCATTCGGAACGGATTAAATTCGTAAGTCGAGGGACCACTGTATTGTTTTCATGGATTACTGTGATACATGTCCATGCAGGTTTTTGGTTGTTTATCTGTTTATCTATATTTTGCAGTCACATGCTGAAAAAACGTACACGAAACAGTGTCAATACCGGATCACTGTCCGTTGTCTTACTGTGATTATACAGTGGTCCCTTGACTTACGAATTTAATCCGTTCCGAATGGACATTCGTAGGTCGAAAAAAATCGTAAGTCGATTTCCCATAGGAATGCATTGGGAGAAAAATATTTGGAAAAATCCGTAAGTCGAAAAAACCGCATCTAAAATTCGTAAGTCGAGGAAACCGCATCTAAACCGGCAACGATTTCCATTCGGATGTCGAAAAATTCGTAGGCGTGCGACCACTTTTTTTCATTCGTAAGTCGAAAAATACGGATGTCAAGTACTTTGTAAGTCAAGGGACCACTGTACATTAAAAAATATATACTACTTTCATTGGCTGTCGTGTTGCTCGTTCTTGGTTTCTGTTTAACCATACTGAGGTAGCAGAACCAATGGCCTGATTCAATATACGGCAGATCTATGCATTCTTATGAGGTACTACAGAGTTCCCTGCATCTCACCCAAGAACATGGATACTTGTTTAGGATTAAACCAAGAGCGAGCGTTCGTCTGCCGTTTAATATGAAAGAGGGAATCCTGTTTGATTTTTTAAAAGGAGCAAGTGCCTACGCCCAGGCTGAATGTCAGGGAGGATTCCCGTAAGCAGTCCACTGGAAGCCATTTGGATTCACCAACAGATGCCTCCCCTGTATGCATGTTTTGATATGTGGTGTTTTCTGACTTGGTAGTTTCCTGCTGCTGTTAATTGGCCAGTTCCCAAGGTAGCAATTTCCAAGCGTGAGAGCTCTGTCGCTGAGCACATTTATTTATGTGAGGACAATTTTATAGAGCATCTAACTGTGGGCTGGAACACCAACTGTTGGGCTCCAGTGAAGTGTGCGATCCTCATCTGTACTTCATTTGGTTTTTTTTACTTGGGTGAGATTCGTTAACTCTTAGAAAGCTGTATATTTTGTGAACACACACACACACACACACACACACACACACACACACACACACACACAAACACTTAAGAAACATACAACAGTGCTGAGGGACATGTAGCCCACAGTCCTAATTAGGCTGAGCAGGACTCCTAATTTGTTTATATTTATTTATTTCATAAAATTTATGCACTGCTTGGTTGAAAAAAGAACAACCCTCGAAGACAAAACAATGAAATCAAGAAAAAATTGCAGACATACAAAAGTTTAAAATACTGCTGCAGATTAAAATTGCATCAACTTTCTAAGCATCTGGATAGACCTGTCTAAACAAGAATGTTTTTAGCAGGTGCCAAAAAGAGTACAGTGAAGGCACCTGCTTGATCTCAACAGGCAAGGAGTTCCAAAGTGAAGTTGCTGCCACACAACATGATGCAGTTCTTACGGATGCAGAATGCGTATTATGTAGCACCTGTAATGGTGCCAGTTCTTCTGATCAATGTGGTCGAGCGGGCATATATGGTGGAAGGAGATCTCATAGGTCCCAAGTTGCTAAGGCTTTTAAATAATAACACCTTCAACTTAGCCCAGTAGCAAATTGGCAACCAGTGCAGATTTCATACCCTCCAACATTTATCTGACAACAACAACAAACAACAACAACATTTTTATTCTATATACCCCACTCATCTGACTGGGTTGCCCCAGGCACCTCTGGATGACTTCCAACATATATAAAAACATAATAAAACGAAAACATTTAAAAAACCTCCCCATGCAGGGCTGCCTTCAGATGTCTTCTGACAGCTGTATAGTTACTTGCCTCCTTGGCTCAGGGTTGCATACCCTCCAACATTTCTCCGATGAAAATAGGGACGGGAGACATTCCAGGATCAAATCAGAAACCGGGATGGCTTCTGTAGGTACTGTTATATGCTGACAAGGCCTCACTTCTTCCAGCCATTGTGCTGCAGCTCCTGGACAAAGTGCAAGGGAAGCCCCACATAAAGCGCATTGCAGCAATCCGGCCTTGAAGAAACCTGTGCATGAGCCGATGTAAGAATGCTGCGGTGTCTCCTCGGGAGTAAAGAGCCGGAAAATGTCTGCATCTGTATTTATAGCTTTATTAACAACTATATACAAGCAGACCTCTAAAGTTCATTACCGCTTGAGTCAGTCCCAGAATCCGAGAGTGGCCGCTCACGGGTCTGCCCCAACATAACAGTTTCGGTAGTCCAAATCTCCTCCTAGATTCCTTACGCTTCTTCCCTCTATGCACCTGGGGCGACGGAAGTGCTGGCGCACCCGGCTCCTCCGTTACCTCAGGCGTTGCCAGGGGTCCTGCAGCATCTCTAAGCCCTGTCTCCGACAAACTTCCTGGTTGCTCCTCCCCTTCACTGAGGGACATCCTGCTTCCCTCGCTACTGCCTGAGTGGTGCTGTGGCTCTTCTTCCCTTGACAGCCCTTGCACCTCCTCCCTGCCCAGCGCCACGTCCCTGACAGCTCACCTATAAGATTGTTATCCGCAAGCCACGCCCACCTGCTCTACATATGACATCAGAGGAGACAAAGTGCCCTGCCTACCACGGGGCTTGCAGTTGCTGCCAATCAGCTGATCAGTGACACCTCTAAACTCCTGAGTGCATAGCTGTCAACTTTCGGATTTGAAAATAAGGGATCAGCACATAGCTGTCAACCTTTCCCTTTTCTCGGGAGGAATCCTATTCTGAATAAGGGAATTTCCCACCCCCCAAAAAGGGAAATGTTGACAGCTATGCAAAGTAAGGCTGTCCACAGTGATGCGAGGAGGGGAAGCAGAGCGAGCTCGGGGCCCCTTCTCAAACAGGCAGACGGCTAAGGGATGCCGCGAGGGCGGTGCAATGGCACCAAGTAGCCTCGCCACCCTGCGCTCCAGAGGTTGAGTGCGAACGGGAGAACGAAAGAGCAAGCGTGTAGACAGCAGGCAGGCTGTCTGTCTGGTTGGGCGTGAGGATCTGGCTTCGCAAGGCATGCAAGCTCCACTCCCAGTCGGTCTCAGACTCCTTATTGGCAGCCGAGCAATGCAGCTGAGGAGCCTCCCTGGCCAGCAGGGAGGGAGAGGAAGCTGCTTCCTTTGAAATCCGGGAAATTTAAGGGATATCAACAATCCGGGATAGCAGCGGGAAATGGCATTGGAATAAGGGAGTTTCCCGCAAAAAAGGGAGGGTTGACAGCTATGCTGAGCGTCTACTAATGTGGTTTGATTTGAAATTGCACATGCAAAGGAAAATGCTTCACCTGACTGCATATTTCAGCCTCCCTGGCTGTTTGCGTCATCTGAGGAGAACGGGGGTGGGGAATCACTTCACCCACCTTTAATGTGGTTTCAAAAGTTTTGTTTTTTAGGAAATGGGAACAATGGGAGAAACTGCAGTCAACCTGAAGTCTGTTTTTTTTTTTTTAAAGGGGGGTGAATTACCAGTAACTACCAAGAGGCACATAAAGGTTACATGCAAAATGGGGTTAGAAATGGCATAACAAAGCAGCACAAAAGGTTCGTTTCAGTAAGATGCGGCGATAAATAAAACCATGTGCCGTGTAACGATGAAAAGGTGAGGGCATAAATCAGCGAAGGCTGGGGAAGCGGGAGCGAGAAGCTCCCTGATGCATTGATTTTGGGAAGGTTTTAATTTCGACTGACTCTTCAGAAGCACCTCATATTTCTGTCTCATAGAGCCATTTGTAAAAGCCTCCACATCTCAGAAAGCAGTCGATGTCTCTCATCAATCTGGCTGCTGTATCTACATAGTTTTCGCACAACAAAAACAGAATCTAATTGCTATTTATTTATTGCTAGCATCCCAGGTCTGGGGCCGGGCTTTGGCAGATCCGATCCGTACTGACAAGGAATGAACAAATCTGCTGATTTCCATTTCTCTCTTCTTTTCTCATTTTTCATTTTTAAGCTCAGTTCACCATATTTCTGTAGCAGTCTGCAAACTTCTTTTTAAAAACCCTTGTGAAATTCATACACATTTTGGGGTGCATTTCGTACAACATTCTTCTAATATAATGCATTTGTGTATGCTATTTTCACTAATGTACATATTTTTTGTGTGCAGTTTTCATTAGTATGTGGTGCTTTTTGGGGCGAGGGATGTTGCTGCAGAACTTTGGGTCGGAGAGTATATTGGCATCCGTCTGTCTCGAGAGACAATGGAGTGTGCCTCCAGGGGTGAAGTCAAACTACCGCGTTAGGAGCACCTCCCTGGGGTGCAAGCCTGGGCAATATGTATGGAGGTCCTGGGCTGCCCAGATGACAAGAACCACCTTTCAGCCTCACTGATGTGGCCCAAAGGAAAGCAGAACGATGTGTTGGGCACCAGCTTGGTTGCAGGAGTTGCCAAATGGTGGCAGACAAGGTGCCATCCAACTGTCTTTGGGACTGCACACCAGATTAGTGTAGGCTATCTTGGCCTTTTTCTTCTCCTGGTGCAACACAATGTTATGCTGGGCGGCGGGTGGGGGGGGGACATGCTCACCGAGATCCCTGGGCATTGTACCCCCACTTCAAGTACCAGCCTATCAACTCTTTCTATTGCTAGTCATCGCTTCGCTTTTATTAAAGCACGGTTTAATGTATTCCCCTCAAACGTCCTTTTTCATAGATTTTCTAGGGGCCAAGCTTCGGACTTATGTGCCTGTGATAACCGTTCAATTGAATCTCTTCATCACATAGTGTTTGTCTGCCCCTTGTATTCTGCCGCCCAAAAGACTCTATTACTTCCATTAACTCAAAAATTACCGGGGTATTTGGAAGAGTCTTACCTTGCTCTTCTGTTGCAAGATTCAGACTCGATTATAACCCTACATATGGCAAAATTTCTGACATCAGTTCTGACACTTAAGAAACACAATGGATTGTTATATACAGCTTGAAATTTTAATTTAATTTTTATCATATTTTATTCAATTGAGTATCCCTTTTAATCTATTTTACTGTTAGCAATTGTAAACCAGACTGTGCTGTTTCTGTTTCTGGTTGTTATGTCTATGGGCTTAAAGCCGAAATAAAATGAGTTGAGTTGAGTTGAATTGACTTCTCCTGAACATATCCCATAAGGCAATGGAGGTTTAGGATCAGAGTTTACCTTCTAGATGGGCTACCTTCCCATGTTGACAATTCTCACTGGCCCCCTCACTTCCCTCTATAGCACATACAGAAACTTCCTTCTTGACCACTGGACACACTATTGGTCTCATCCGCTCAATCTCCGAGAGCCTGTCTTCACATGCAGGGGAATTCCCTCACAGTTGTGAGACCCATCAGGTGCCCCCACCTGGTTTAGCCAGCCAGTTGAAGCTTTTCCCCAGGGTTTGGCCACTGTTGCATGTTGCCAGCTTCTAGGAGCCACAGGTGAGAGATGAGTGAGTGGGGACCAAAGGTGGACAAGCTACCCAAGGAGGAGCACAACATGTTCCCTACCAGAGGTAGTATCCTTCCCTTAACAGCCCACACACCCTAGAATTCAAGTAAGAGGTAACTTTACTTGAATTCCCATACACCCTGGGTTGGAGAAAGTGCACCACCAAATTCAGAGAAGTACAAAATTCAAATGGCGGTCACATTTTGGTTCTCATATGATTTCGTGAAGTCCAAACTACCTTGCAATTAACATGCAAACTGAACGGATTTATTTCCCGATCCCTAATACTGGCTGAGGCCTTGCACTGAAATATCTGTTGAGCAGACCAAACAAACAGGGTGCAAAGCAGAGCTGGTAAAGTGGGTGTCCTGGGGAGAACAGGAGAGGCTGGGCAGAGACAGTGTGTCTAGATAGAGTCATGAGAGCAAGAAAGGGCTCCCAGGCTCTCATGTTTCCCACTGCTGCTCTATGGACTCTTCCTTTCTGTTCTGTAGTGAGTTAAAGTGTTGTCATATCTGTATTGCTATAGTATGTAATCACATGAGGGTAAGGTAACTGCCTTCCTGTCCAGAAGGAACAGTTACTATTGGTTCATTCAAGTTGCTGCATTTGGATCCTCAGTCTCAATGGCTTCCACCAAAAGGCAGCTTTGTGATTGCTTGAGATTGTTCCCTCCACAATGTATCTTTTCCTAGCCAGTCCTCTGTCCCTATAAATGTAGCTTCCCTCTCCTCAGTTGTGCTGGTCTTGTTTAGCCTGAATAAAGAGCCGTTACATGAAGAAGCTGTCTCCTGCCTGCTATGTCAGAGAGCTGAAATCACTTGCTGAAATCACTGACCCCACGCTACAACACTTTCCCAAATCCCCACAGCTCAAGCTTGCTCCAACTTCTCTGTGGCTCCTAGTTATCTTTGTGCCTGTTAATTGCATCTATGCAACCAGTTTGGCCCTTTGAAATAACCGAACTTTTGGCCCAAGGCCTGGTAGAAAATCATTACTCATAGCACGAACTGGAGGTTTATTCCCTGGACTCTGCGTATGTGTGTTTGCTTCTTTTTTCTTCTTTTTAATAAGATCTTTAAAAAGAACAAAAATACCAGAAAAATACAATGCTGATGGTAGCCAAGCAAAGACTCCTTTTTATCTTGGTGATCATGGACACAACAATTTAATCTAAATGAAGCCCAAAGAGAATATCACTGGGGCCTTTTGCATATTTGCCTTGGGGGGGGGGGGAGTAGCTTTATATTCAGGAAGCTAATACCAGTGTGAATATTTGCAAAGGGGAACAAAACAAAACTGGAAACAGACAAACAAATCTTAGCCTGTACAATGTAATTTTCTGTGGGGAGTTTCAGAAAACCTAAGAAAAACAACGGGGAACGATAGCATCGGCAAATTCAACAGTAATGTCATTCCTATTTTCTTTTGTGTTCTTTTCTGCTCTTTTTATCTTTCACTTCCCAGTTGTGGTTAAATGTCGTGCAGGATGGCACATTTTTTACTTGATATCTTCCGCCTCATATTTTGGGGGAAGGCCTCTAATTGCCTTGCTAGTATCAACAAAAGACAAATGTATTTTCATGGGGTGTTTCATTCCCCTCCCCCCCCTTCTATTTGCAAGTCGAGATAGAATTCAGAATGTAATCACATGTGTAAATTATTATGCATTGTTTGAGTCTCAGCAAACAACGGCCTGCAAACACGACTTCAGGATTGTAAGCAATAAAAGCCCGTAGGTTGGGGCAACTCCAGTTCTATTCCTGCTAACTTCTCATCACAATTTTCGGTTCCTAAATAGCTGCAAATTTAGAAAAAAATCAGCGAACAACAGAAGGATGAGCGGTAGGGAATTACATGTCTATCCCTTCTCATTATTTTTTACAGATGAAAAACCCACATGTAAATTGAACTGTCTGCATTTTGTTGACACTTCTTCTGTAAAATAAGGCTTCCAATGCTTTTCAGTACGTTTCCCTGTAAAATATGCATACTGTATGCATTTTTTAAATAAAAAAGTAAAATGCATATTTTTTTATGTACAATATTTACGTCTGCACCACAAAATTCAGAGAAGTATGTAATCTGTCTGATTGGTGTCATACTCTCCAAGAGTCCCTATTTTCCAGGGACAGTCCTGGAAATATGAAAGCCATCCTGGTAGTGCTGGATTTACGTATAAGCCAAACAAGCTATAGCTTAGGGCCCCACTGTCTTGGGGGCCCCCAAAAAATTTAAAGGAAAAAAAAACACCTGGATGTACGTTTCCAAAATATAAGATAAAGGTAAAGGGGCCCCTGACCGTTAGGTCCAGTCGCGGACAACTCTGGGGTTGCGGTGCTCATCTCGCTTTATTGGCCGAGGGAGCTGGCATACAGCTTCCAGGTCATGTGGCCAGCATGACTAAGCCGCTTCTGGCGAACCAGAGCAGCGCATGGAAACGTCGTTTACCTTCCCACTGGAGCGGTATCTATTTATCTACTTGCACTTTGACGTGCTTTTGAACTGCTAGGTTGGCAGGAGCAGGGACTGAGCAACGGGAGCTCACCCTGTCGCGGGGATTCAAACCGCCGACCTTCTGATCAGCAAGCCCTAGGCTCTGTGGTTTAGACCACAGTGCCACCCGCGTCCTAAAATATAAGATAAAAACCAAATAAAATAAAACCTACATACAGCAACTGTTTTGTGTTGTGTAGGCTCCTATGGTGTAACTCATGGGCCTGCCTGCTACCCTGCTCCCTAAATTATCACTGGTTTGCTCATTTCTATATATAGGGTGCCTACATTCTGCATGTGTAAATGGCTTTAGATACCTATTAGGTCCATAAATTACCATATAGCATATATTCAACACAAGAAAACAGCGACAATTTGTTGTTGACAAAGGACAGCTGGACATATAAAGAGCCCCATTACCTTCAGTAGCTATGGGCCTCATCAAACCTAAATCTGGCCCCGCATCCTGGCTTCTGATTTGATCCCAGAATGTCCCTATTTCACCTGCCAATGCCACCGCTGTCGAGCTTGGGGATGAGGATGCAGTGGCAGCAAGTGAGAGCACCCAAGGAACACCCCGTTGCCTCTCCATGGCTGCCACTGCTGGTCTCCTTGCTTGGGCTGCTCATAGCGGCTTCTGGAGAGTATTGCATGAGATGCCTTATGTGAGCTCCCCCTCCCTTCAGAAATAACTAAAGGAGAGGGGCGAGTAAAAATGCACCCTGGTAAATCCCCAGAACATATTTAGGGGACACACAGGAAGTGGAAAGAGGGGAACGTCCATTGCACAAGCAGAAATCCTTACATTAACAGAACAGGTTACACCGATGCATCTCACAGTTGGCCTTTGGAGAAGACCTTGATTTGCAAGCTCATTGGCAAGGCAGAGAGCCCCTCCTATGCAATTCACCCCTTCCTCAGTTTTATTGTTTCTGGCAGGCATAGCAACAAAATGTGCGTCGTTGGAAGCAAATCCTTCAGTTGGGGAGTTAGGAGAGTATAGTCCTATTTATTTTTAAGTGTCATATAATAATCAATTCATTTACTCTCCATTGTAACGCGATGAATCATAATGAACATATTTGCATAATATGCAGTTTCGCATATATTCAATTACAACTCGGCATTTGCTAAACGTACTGTGGAAATCAAATGTTCTAAGCAGAAGGAGGCTGGCTCTCCAGTGAACATGGGGAGTCTTGGGAGGGGGTGTGTGCCAGTTCCTCCTCTGTTTCCTCCTCTACTCTGCCAGCTACCTGAAGACTGAATGTTTGCTCTTTAGCAGAACAGGAGCTGCCTTATATGGAGTCAGGCCATTGGTCTCTCCAAGCCCTACCTGGTGGACAGGAGTCACCCCAAGCCCTATCTACAGATACCTCTCTCCTCAAAAAGTTCGAGACTTTTGAGAGTTGCCACCTCTGCTGTCACCAACATCTCCTCCTGGTGGAACATAGGAAGATGCCTTACACTGAGTCAAGCCATTGGTCCATCTAGATCACAACAATTGGTTGCCCAGGAAAGTATAAAGACAATGAAAAGTTTCGTACCGTCCTTTTTTATTTCAATATTACAGAGAGAGGCTATAGAACCCAGCCTCTTGGATAATGGCATTGTCCCAAGTGAATCTCCATCCACCGTCTCTCCCACTTCCTCACCTCTCTACAGGTGCTGCTATGTGCCCTCTGTCTTTGAGCTCTTTACTCTCCTACTTTTAAGGCTTGCCAGGTTCTGGGAGATGGAGGGTTTGGGATGCTTTCTAATGACAACGTGTCAGTCGAGTGTGCTCTGGCTCTCCCATGATTTCCCAACCTTCCCCCTCATCTGCCTCTGAGCTGTGACTTCCACAAACCCCTGTTGTAAATATATACTGTCTTCCTCTTCCCCCTCCCTGGAAGGTCAGGATATGGAGGCGGTCTCCACCATTCCTCCTCTGCTCAGTCCCTGACACTTCTTTAGTGGTTTAGCAAGAGTGGGATGTGTTCTTAAACTTTACTAATGCCCAGGGCTCTCCTTTTTGCCAGGGTTCTCTGCTTTGCTCATCTGCCTGTCTCCGTGTGGCACAGTTCCTTCCGTGTAGTTAGAATGCAGCTTACTACATAACGTAAGCATTGCATTCATGCTCAATCTGTGGCCCTCAGATTGAAAATTGCAATCTGTTATAGTAGGTAGCAGCAATGGGAACCAACCAACCAACCCTGGGTGCAGTAACAATAACAATAACAATAACAATAACAATAACAATAACAATAACAATAACAATAACAATAACAATAACAATAACAATAACAATAACAATACCTGCCCATCTAGCTGGGTTTCCCCAGCACTCTGGGCGGCTCCCAACAGAATATTAAAAAACGATAAAACATCAAACATTCAAAACTTCCTAAACAGGGCTGCCTTCAGATGTCTTCTAAAAGTCAGATAGTTGTTTATTTCCTTGACATCTGATGGGAGGGCGTTCCACTGGGCGGGCGCCACCACTGAGAAGGCCCTCTGCCTGGTTCCCTGTAACCTCGCTTCTCGCAGAGAGGGAACCGCCAGACGGCCCTTGGTGCTGGACCTCAGTCCGGGTGGAACGATGGGGGTGGAGACGCTTCTTCAGGTCTACTGGGCCAAGGCCGTTTAGGCTTTAAAGGTCAGCACCAACACTTTGAATTGTGTTCGGAACATACTGGGAGCCAATGTAGGTCTTTCAGGACCAGTGTTATATGGTCTCAGCGGCCACTATCTGCACATAGGAAGGAACACCAGGAACGCAGAGATGCCAAGGCAGACTATTGGTCCATCTGGGCTACCTCAGTATTGCCTTACACTTCTGAAGTGGCTCTCTGTGGTTTCAGGTATGGTTTCCTTCCACCCCACCTGGTGATGCTTGGGACTGAACCTGGGACCTTCTGCATGCAAAGCAGCTTCTCTACCACAGAACTACGTTTTGGAAAGAGCATAGCCATTATTCGGACATTAGTCTGCTGAATCTGGGAGCATCGATTCCAAGAGTGGCATGTTATCATGGCATTCTGCATCGTAGTTTAGCCACTTTGGCTCTCCGGATTTCCGTTGTTCCAGGCTTTTTTCCTTTTTAAAAAAATGAAGGCCAAATTAGTCTGTATGGAATGCACATCCTCGGAATCTCTGGCTTGACATGCTTTGAAAACCCAGGCCCTTGTGATATAATAAGATGGATAACAGAACTCTACTATAAGCATATGTTAATGTCAGGAACCCGTCTGAATTCTTAAACCCGACGTTCGGCTCATTGCAAGTTTAGTGCGTGCTCATCGAAGATGGGATCTGCATTTGAGCAATTCCAGGCCGCTGAAAATGATTACTGTGTCAGTGTTTTATCTCTGTGGTTCACTATGGTTTAATTTCTATTGTGTGTGGTTTTGTTTTTTCCTCAAACAACCCCTGGGTTTTTTTGGCATGCAGAAGACACCATCAAAAAAATTGCTCCCTTCCAGATGTAAAGGCTAAAAAAAAAAAAAAAAAAAAAAGTCCTGTCAAAACAGCAGCCAATGGTTTTACAAATTATTATGGAAAATGAAGATTTATTTTTGCAAGCATAATGCATTTGGTGGATCCTCAAGGGTTTTCGAAAATGCCTGTTCTGCATTCAGAAAGCAGCAATGTAATGGCAAAAGGCTAACCCAGCCAACAATGCTTAATTTGTTTTGACTCTTGTTACCATTGGCTTGACAGTATGGAGGAAATAAAAAGCGCATTGCAGAAATGGGTAAGTGGATGCTACTAGCAGAAATAGCAATAGAGCTATAATACTATTAAAGCAGGATGGGCAACCTTTTTAAGCTGGTGGACACATTCTCTTTTGATCACTTTCCAGGAACCAAACGCCAGTAGTCATTTTGTACTCACAGCTGTCCATGGAGGTGCAGGTTAATTCTGTGCCCAGGGTGGCTGTCTATCAACTCTATTTCGTACATCGGCTGAGACCCTACCTGTCTGCACACTTCCCAACAGAGTGGTACATGCCCTGGTTATCTCCTGCTTGACTACTGCAACATGCTCTACATGGGACTACCTTTGAAGGTGACTCAGAAACTACAACTAATCCAGACTGTGGCAGCCAGACTGGTGACTGGGACCGGCCTTTCCCAACTCCCTACTCTCTGTACTTAAACCTTGTCTTAAATTTTCACTCCCCCCTTGGTGTCACAGACATTTAACTCTACTCAAACCTCTGCCACTGCTTAAAATCCCCCTCTCAGTGTTTCTCCAACCTAGCTTTACTCAAACTTCATTGTTTTAAAACAGCTACTTCCGCCCCCTTCCAGAGTCTGTCCCTTCTATCTATAACCAGACTTCTCCCTCTTCTACTCCTTAGCTGCCTCATGTGAGAGAGATGAAGAAGAGTAGAAGAAGAGTTTGGATTTGATATCCCGCTTTATCACTACCCGAAGGAGTCTCAAAGCAGCTAACATTCTCCTTTCCCTTCCTCCCCCACAACAAACAGCTCTGTGAGGTGAGTGGGGCTGAGAGACTTCAAAGAAGTGTGACTAGCCCAAGGTCACCCAACAGCTGCATGTGGAGGAGCGGGGAAGCGAACCCGGTTCACCAGATTACGAGTCTACCGCTCTTAACCACTACACCACACTGGCTCTCTAAAAATAAATATTGAGTTCATTTGAAGGATAGGTGACAACAGATTAAAAAAAAAGACATGCAAAATATCTTATTTAGAATTCAATCAAATATAAATCAAAAGCTATAAACCACAATGGAGATTTATTACTTATTTATTAGATTTATTATCCACCCATAAGCCTAAGGTACCAAGGTAGGGCACAACCATTTAAAATACAGCATTAAGAACAGTTTAAACGATATGACAATCACAGGAATAGGGTGGTCCTAAAAAAATATGCATCTCAAGTGTCAAAGGGCAGGGTAAAGAGGTGCATATTCAGCATTCAATGTAAACTGTACAGTGAAGGTGTCGGGCACGTTCTGTGAAGAGGGAGTTCCACAGCTTATGGGTTGCCACAGAGAAGCCCCTCTCCTGGGCTGCTTCCCTCCCCCCCAAAAAAAAATCCGGGGCACCAGAACTACCAAAAGGGCCCCCTCTGCTTATCTTAACATCTGAGAGGGTCTATAGGTAAGAAGGCGGTCTTTCATATATTTGGGGCCTACCACATTTCGGCTTTAAACACCAACATGTGCACCTTGGATTGGGCCCCAAAACGAACCAACAACCGATGCAGCTGTTCTAAAAGGAGGTTTGCTGTTACATGCCACCCTGATTTCCAACCGATGAGAGATGCTGGGGGTTCCAGCGGTTACTCGGGGTTTGGTATCCTTGGAATATTTACTTACACATATATACAACCTGGGCAGAGGTTGGAGGGGTTCACAGAATTAACACCCCAACAGATCTTGCTTCTCTGCTCTGAATGAATGAATCTTTATTTGCATCAGCATCAGCCATAGCAATAAAACAACAATACGATATACAAATAATAGAAATAAAAAGTCAATTATATAAAATACATTTTAGGGTTTTGAAACAATAGTCAAATAAAGTAAAGGTAAAGGGACCCCTGACCATTAGGTCCAGTCGTGTCCGACTCTGGGGTTGCGGCGCTCATCTCGCTTTATTGGCCGAGCCGGCGTACAGCTTCCGGGTCATGTGGCCAGCATGACTAAACCGCTTCTGGCGAACCAGAGCAGCACACGGAAATGCCGTTTACATTCCCGCCAGAGCGGTTCCTATTTATCTACTTGCACTCTGACGTGCTTTCGAACTGCTAGGTTGGCAGGAGCTGGGACCAAGCAACGGGAGCTCACCCCGTCGCAGGGATTCGAACCGCCGACCTTCTGATCAGCAAGCCCTAGGCTCTGTAGTTTAACCCACAGCGCCACCTGGGTCCCCTAATAGTCAAATATTGGATCTTATTCTGATTGCCCCAGCTAAAAACCTTGCAACCTTTGCTGTCACCTGCTCATCTTGATCTGGCAAGAGAAAAGACACTGTGGCAGTGGCTGGGCAACCTGGAATGGGCAATAAAAGAGGGGTGATAATCTCATTCCTCAAGTCTTTATAAAGAATGCAAGCAACTCCACTCTGTTACCAGGAGAGCCTCAAAGTCCAGCGCAGAGCTAAACATGTCTCGCTGTCCTCAGCTTTACAACAACCTTCTCGCTCTTTTGCTCACTCACACAACAATTCTCTGCAGTGTAGCAGCCCTTCCTTCCTGCCCGTTTGGTTGCTCCTGACAGCTCGACCCTCTGAAGTGCGTATCAAGGCACTAGAAGCGACCATCTGGTCTCTGTGTACAAAGGACTCGCTGGACCGGTTTCTTATATTTGCATCATATACCTTAATCTTCACCCCCTTAAAATCAGCAAAACTAAAAGGTCTCTGCTGATTTTCAAGAGTTGTTCTGGCTAAGCCTTTGGTGTATTTTCAAATGTTGTTTTGAAATAGTAAATGCGTTGGCTCTTTAACCCTGTCTGTATGTGGCCACTACACAGGATCATGGAAGCAGGAAGCCCAAGAACTGAAGTCTCATAAATGCAACCAGTGTTGAGGACTCAAAGTGCAATTTTTCTAGAAAAAGAGGTGCCGGAACTCCCCATGAATCCTTGTTCTCTTAGAATGGCACCCACCTGAGAGGTGCCGGAACCCAGTTTTGAAAGAACACATGATCAAATGCTCTGGGAGCTGTTGCTTAGTACTTACTTTGTGCTAGAGCCAGGAAGCAGTTTCTGTCTCCACCAGGTGAGCAGCAACAGATGCACATTTCACAGTTACAGGAGCGGTTTATGGCAAATTGTAAAATGTTTTTATTGTTCTGACTACATAGGCTCACATCAGCAAGATCAGTCACAGAGGTTGGCCATAAAAACAAAAACACTCACTATAGCCAAACCATTTCCAATTAAAATTCACACAGTCTCACAAAGGTGAAGTAAACCTATATACCTTCTAATACATCTTTGCTTTGAACGCTCAGCTCCAGACTATGCATGCTTTAGGCGTTTTTGTAAACCGCTCAGAGGTTTTGTTACAATCATGCGGTTAAATAGATTTTGTTAAACACAATTAGAAAAGACGTGCCTTATAGATACAGATACATGCATGCAGGACATGGGCCTGTGCTACTGGCCCAGCCCCCAACACTGCGTTCCCTTCACTCTGACTTTCACATGTTGAGCAAAGAGGTCTGAAAGAGAACTGTTTGCACAAGCTCTACACAATTGGGAAGCCCATGCAATCAGAGATGCAATGTTGGGGTAGGGAAAGAAGCATAGCCCTGTTCCTGCTGCTACATTCAAGTGCCCTAGACACAAGTCAGAGTGTTATTAGAGCTACACTGAAGGTCCTTTAGGACGCAAAGTGGGAACATATTGATCTTTAGACCACAGCAGTGACAGGAAATACCAGGCCTCTCCCACTGTTCTCTTGTCTTCACTTCAATGCTGTTGGATCAATTCTAATTGACGTTTCCCACGCTCATCCCAGCTGAGCACTACACTTTAAACACAGGGCATGGTACCAAGCAACTGAAGGATCTATTTAGCATGGTGGCTTCCCTTGTGTGAGTTGACTACCTTCACCGACAGAAAGGGACGGAGGAAGGAGAACGGGAGATTCTCTGGTCCACCGCTTTAGACTAAACAGTGAAGACTGTGACCTATATAGTGACCTATAGCCTGAAGGGTTGGCAGATGCTGAATCAATGCATCAGGAAACTGGAGGAAATGTGCCAACAGACCCTTAGAAATGCCTTTTGTGCCTGCTCTCATATAGCTGCATCAGCTCAGGGTGGGATTTTTAAAGGAAAAAGGAGAACCTGGATCTAGTGAAGCTAAGCACAGCAACAACAACAACAAAAAGTAAGAAGCACTTCCCTCCCTTAGTCATGGCTTTCTTTTGTGCTAGAGCCAGGTAGCAGAGAAAACTGAATTGGGCACCTGTCCATGGAATCTATGTTCATGACCTCAGGGGAGAGGAAAAACCCAAGCCAATAATTACACAGCACACTTTTATTTGAAATGGTTCTGACAGGCAAATATATATTTGTCCCAAATTTGGAAAAATGTGCATCTAAGTATATTTGCTAAATGACAAGGGCAAACTATGAGTGTATATTTGTAGGATAAGAAACTGTTGGCAAAGTGGTTCTTCAGGCAGAGGTTGGCCATAAAAAGACTTTTGGCCCTTTGTAAAGTGTCATGCACACCAGTGGGGTTTGATAAATAATCATAATGTTCACAAATTTTAACTGCTTTTTCATTCATTATGATGACATATCATAGCATCAGAGAATTGCAGGGTTGGAAAGGACTACGAGGGTTACCTAGTCCAACCCCCTGCAATGCAGGAATCCTGCCCACAGTCATCCCTTGGTAGACTCAAACCACCAACCTTCTGGTTAACAGCCAGATACACTGACACACTGCACCACTGGAAGTATTTTAATCAGGGTGGATAAAAATCAACGATTTTTTTTTAAAAATCAAAAAAATCGGAATTATTTGATTTAAATCGGATTTTTTTGATTTAAATCGGATTTTTTTGATTTAAATTGGATTTTTAAAATAAAATGCTTTTGGAGGAAAAATCTTTCTAAATATAGTCTTCTGTTTAAGTTACATTGTAGTCCAAAGGCTACTCATCAGGAAATAAGGATTTGTTTTAAGTTTATCAAGTGTGCTAATACTCAGTCTGTTTTTTTTTAATGTTTAACCACATCAGCTAACAAACAAACATGGATACATATGCTATCATGCTATTGTTTTAGTTAAATAAATTGTTTAAATGGTTATTAAGGAAATGGTTATTTTTCTTCTTCCAATAAAGTACAGCAGAAAAGTTGTCCAAATATAAACAGTTAACTTATTAAACCTCACCATAATTAGCTGTCTATGTATTTCTAGTAGTACCGGTATAACCAAATCAGTAATTTTTGATATAACTGTAAAAACTACTCTGAAAATTTATTATTCCAAAAATGAAACCTTCATATGGTTGTAAAGATTAAGATTATACCAGCAAGAATGAGTCTTTCTGTTAAAAAAAATATTTAAATCAAGTCTCACTGACTAGTGATTTAAATCAAGCCTTACTGACTAGTGATTTAAATCGTGATTTAAATCAATTTGATTTAAATCAAATCCACCCTGATTTTAATGTCTTTCCAGTTGCTAGGTAGACTTGAGGCATCTACAAACGCAGTGTTAGCAAATTATTATCAAAGCAGCTTTTCTTCATAGGGTTTCTATTTTACATTCAATATTCATTGGGTACTTAGAATGAATGAGAACACAGGAGAAATGACTTTGGAATGGTCGCTTTGAAAATAGTGATGTCCAAGATTTTAAAACTGTACAGTATTAACCTTTGTTTTTCAAAGAACAAAAGTAGTCAGAGAATCATAGAATTGAATTGTAGAGTTGGAAGGGATTCCAAGGGTCATCTAGTCCAACCCCCTGCAATGCAGAAATCTCAACTAAAGCATCCATGACAGATGACCCTTTAGTGTTTTAAACATTTCTCCAATTGGGAGCTCAAAGCTTCTTTTTAAACAAGATTGCAGCAAGCATTTACACAGTGCACAACAAACGCCCTATAGACCACACAGTGTCTCATCCACCTCTCTAGGTTAGAAGCAGTTTTAAGGTAATAACACATATTAGCCTAAAAAAACCCTCACATTTTTTTTAAAAAGTTGCATCTCTGGATTTATAGCTCATTCAATGGCTGCACACTTTCCCAAATAGGAAGCAGATATATACCTTAAGGAAGAGATCTAATCTACTCTGGTTTGAACATAACTTTTGCCTTAGCAGCTGTCATTGTCCATCTTTATTCCCCCACCCTGCATGATATTTACATTTACGGAGGCTTCTCAAACTTCTGTGGGTTAAAATGAGCAAAGACATTCATAGTACAGCAAATCTGGAAATAATCAATGCAGTATAGATTAAACTGGTAGTCAGTTTGGTAATAAAATTCCAAATTAGAATTTCTTGCCTGGCACTGATTTAGAATTCTGTGCACACTCCACACTGACATTTCACTGTCAAATCTTTGTACATTAAGCTTTAGGAAGAGAGATTGTGCAACAGCCTCAGGATATGCTTGAAGAAAACCAATTTTTGTACCATCAACTCTAATTGCCTTTAAACTAATGGAAAAGAGAGAGAAAATAGTTAAGAGACCATGAAAAAGGGGAAAACTAGGAAGTTTATGCTGCAATCCTTAGAAGTTCCATAGCACATTTAGACAGATAAATACAATTTTTTCTTCATTTTAAACACAAAATATCTTACAACCTCTGATTTCGCCTTATTGTCTATTATTCAGGTACAGTGATCCCTCGACTTACGAATGCCCCGACTTCCGTATTTTTCGAGTTACGAGGGATCAAAGCGGCTGCCGCTTCCGATTTTTTTCGACTTCCGATCGGAAGCCGCGGCGGCTTTAGATAGGTTTTTTTCGAGTTCCGAAGGTTTTTTCGAGCTACGAATGCGTTCTCCAATGCATTCCTATGGGGACTCGACTTACGATTTTTTCGAGTTCCGACGCTCCCGTCGGAACAGATTACATTCGTAAGTCAAGGGTCCACTGTATATCCCAACTTAACACGACAGACTCAAAAAGCAACAAAGGGGATCTCTCGCTCCCTCATACACAGTGTATTCTATCCAGGCCACCAAGAGTTCAAGGACACATTCATTTAAGGCATAAACATTTGGAGAGAGGAGGTGTGGTAGACAATGGGGTGTGGCCCAGGAAGAGTCCCAAAAGGCAGACAGAGAGGCTCAGAGGGTTATGTTTGGTCACTGGGCATGAGGTTAGATACAGAAATATAGTGAGATGCCTTATACTGAGCCAGGCCATTCATCCATCCACACTGGACTGGTGGGAAGCTCCCAAGGTTCTTAGGTAAGAGACATTCTCAGCCATGGGACATTCTGCATGCAAAGCAGCTGCTCTACTGCTGAGCCATGCCACTTCCCCAAGAAGATTCCCCATTCCTGCTCAAAAGGGTTTCAAAAGTCATCTAATTCAATCATTGGGCAAAACTCATCCATCACTCCTGTACCAATCATTCCACTTAATCCAGATTGTAGTATACTAGATAGAGCACTTTCAGCCCTAAGCATGTTTCACTGGCTGTTAAGTCCTACCAGATTCAATATGGATAACTCTGAAATAAGTACACTTATGGTCACAGCCAGTATTTCAGAACCTTACAACTCCTTCAGATTCTGAAATTACATCAAACCCTTTACTTTTGAGATTTTGGTCATGACACCATAAAAAGAACAAGCCCAAGAACTGTCAGAGGCAGCAGGAATCTTCTTCCCATATTAACAAAATATGGAAATAAAAAAGTACACAAGGAGATGACTGTATCACCCCCAGCAGCATATTAAGAGCTTAATTTGAGCAAAGGCTAATGCCTAGATTCCTCTTAGAACAGATAGAACACATTTCCCTGCCAAACCAATGATCATCAACGCATGTGGTAGTTGCACAAACCTGCCACACAATCTATGTAGAATTTTGTAATGTGTAAAGCTGCCAGAAGGAACCACGACCACGAATTTTGTAATGTGTAAAGCTGCCAGAAGGAACTGTACTCCGTTTTGGGGGTGGGAGGTAAATGTTATTCGAGCTAACACTGGTCCCCAGCAGGTGGGTCGAGACCCACATGGTTGCATTCCAGGATGGGTCGCAACAGCTGCGCTGCCACCGTGCAAATACAGGGCAAGAGAAAATCAAAAGGCGTCTTCACACACCCGTTTAGATGAGATGTGGGTCCTACGTCTGAAAGCACCCTAGACTACTAGCACCCTCCTTTCCAAACCAGGCACGGTTTATTTACTTATGTAACCATCACGCGTACAAAGGGGAAGACAGGAAGGAGAAAGCCAACCAACAGAAAGGAGCAACTTAATTACAGGAGAAAGGGAAAGAAGCCAACAATTAGCGTTCATAATTCCCGAAGGGGGAACCAAAAGCTCATTTTCCCAGAGTCTGGCGGCAGGGTTCTTGCAACTAAGGGTTATGTATTTGCAGAGACTAGTCCACAGCAGCAGCAGCAGGAGGAGGAGGAGGAGGAGGAGGGAGAGGTCTGGGCTGCCGCATTCGCGTCCCCAGGAGAACGTGCCTCGCCAGGATCACTAACCTGCAGTCCGCCAGCAGGAAGCGCCGCAGCGAGACGGGACGCTTCGTGTGACCGGGAAAGGGTTCCGCCAGGAAACCACCACCCTGCACAGAGGTTCCGTGGAACGGGACGGCGCAATGGTCGAGCTTATTTGTTACACACGGACCTAAGGCAAGATAGTCGCTAGCCTGCGGTGAACGGGGTCGGGACCAGCTGTTTTCAACGCTCTGTTTCTAAGGGTAAAACGGAGTGGCTTCTCCGGTGCTGCTCTTCGGGAACAGATCGGTGATTAGAAGCACGAAGCCGTGTTTCCAGTGGAGCAATTGCAGGCATGGTCGCGCGCGTAACACGCGCCCCCCTGTGGCTTCGCCTTGCACACGCATCCAGAGCCGCAATAGCCCGCTGCTTTCATTTCTTCTGCCTTCTTGCAGAGTCGGACGTTGACCCTTCTAGGCTCCAGTGCCGGATTTATATATAAGTTAAACAAGCTATAGCTTAGGGCCCCACTCTCTTGGGGCCCCCCAAAAAAATTAAAGGGGAAAAAACAACTGGATGTTATATAAGATAACAAATAAAATAAAACCTACTTGCAGCAACAGTGTTTTGTGTTGTGTAGGCTCCTATGATGTAAGAAATGGGTCCCACCTGCTAGCCTGCTCCCTAAAATATCACTGGTTTGCTCATTTCTATATATAGTGCTTACATAAAATATGTATTTTATGATAAAATACATATTATTTATGTGCAAATGGCTTTAGATGCCTATTAGGTGCATAAATTTCCATATAGCATATATTCAACACAAAAACCAGCGACAATTTGTTGTTGACAAAGGACAGCTGGACATATAAAAGGCCCCATTACCTTCAATAGCTTAGGGCCTCATCAAACCTCAATCCTGCTCCTAGCCCGGCATTCTCCTGGTTTAACTGGGAGCAGGTTCTTGCTTTGCTGCCTGAGAGCAGCAGAGATCCATGTGTTTATAGCTTCTTAGGTGGAGATTGCAACAAAATTCTAGCTAGGACCATACTAGTCTGCACAGCAGGAACTGACCAAGCAGCACCACTGATACTGCTCATTAAATGGGCAGGGAAGTATGAGAATCTAGGCCTCCTTCAGATGACCTATTTATTAAGCATTTGTCTTTGCTGGCATGCTGAAAGCTGACGCAGAGGTTAGATTAGATCTCGTCTTTCTTTATAATTCATTCCTATTCGTTTGGAATGAGCATTCCACACAAGGAGCATTCATCCTGCATTGTTTTGCAAGGTGTTTATCTATTTTCCTGTTAATCATTAATTCAGCCCACCATTTTTAATGCATTTCCCTGCCACTTTCCCAACTGCCAAAATTAATTTTTTAAAAAGTGGATGTGTTGTGCAAGGGCAACAGAGCACATGAATCCACTTTGATGGTGCAAACCTACATTTCCCAGTTTGTGCTTGAATTCCTCCTGCAAAATACTGACAGTCTGGAGGTGACCTGACTGCCATCACAACCAGGCAGTATTTTACTGATGCATCCAGTAAAATTGTGTTCTCAGCCAAACAGCCAATGCCGTGGTTTGTAAAGCCAATAAACTCCTAATTCTGCTCTAGCTTCACTTTTTTCAAGGGGCACTAGTTAAATCACAGCAGAGAAAATAATCATTGTGTATAATCTGCTGCACTGGATAAAATAAGACCCATTTGAAAATTTGTAACACACACACACACACACACACAGAGAGAGAGAGAGAGAGAGAGAGAGAGAGAGACAAGAAAAAGAAATCCATACCTATTATATGCAAGAAGGCTAACAGTGTCAGCTAAGGAAATGTTAATATCACACTAGCTATATGGAGGGTCTGTCATATACCAACACATTTCATAATAGACTGCTGTAAATTAGTGTAGTGTTTCTCTAGTTAGTATGCTGTCACCTAGCAGCAGAACAGGGAATATCATGCTTAATATCACAAAATAGGTACTGTATAATGAGGGCCTTTTACCAGCTTTATTTTTTATTTCATCAAATTTATATACTGCTTGATTTAAAAAAACTAAAACCCTCAAAGCAGGTTACTAAATGAATAAAACAATAAGATTATTAGTAAAATTAATTAAAACGTTCAAAAAAATTAAACCAATAAACTAAAAACGCTGGCATCCTAGATATCTGGGTCTAACCAAATATGTTTTTAACCAAAAAGAGTACAATGAAGATGCCATATCTGAATCGGGATCACTTGGTCACTGTAGTCCATCTATCAGTAACCTCAAGACTGGATTGCTGTGATGTGCTCTGTGTGGGGCTGCCCTTGAGCCTGGTCCAGAAGCTGCAGCTGGTAGAAAATGCTGACAGCATGGTACTCCTCTGCTAAAGCATCTGCACTGGCTGCCCATATGCTTACTGGGCCAGGATCAAGGTTCTTGGGTCGATATACAAAGCCCTGAATGACTTGGGTCTGCCAAACAAACCCCCTTCCAAAGACTTTGTACCTTTTACAGATGTGAAGACATGATGCCCCTCCTTTCATTCCTACCTAGTACAAGCACCTTACGTAAACTTAGAAAGATAAGAAGCTGCCTTAAACCAAGTTAGGCACTTGGTCCGCCTAGTTCAGTGCCATCTACACAATGACTGACAGGAGCTCTCCAAGGTCTCAGAAAGGAACATTCCCACTCCTTCCTGGAGATGTCATCAGGGGAAAAACTTGGAACTTTCTGCATGGAAGTCAGATATTCTGTCACTGAGCTTTGGTCCTCCAGAGCTTAACTTGCCCTCTTTTCTCTCTCTGCTCTTCATACACCTAGACATCCCTACTTGTGGCTTTTGCTTCTCAAGTTCTGAGACCTTGGAGAGCTCCTGTCAGTCAGTGTGTAGTGTAGACCCAAACATGCACAGACATTCCTAACAGTGTGGCTTTCTTCCTCATTGGTACATTGGCCTCCAAAAAACGAGTGGGACCCCTTCACACAGAGAATTCCACACTGTTCTTCAGGAAATGTAGAGTCAACTCAAAGCCAGCAGGCCCCTGTTTTCTGTTTTTACATTCAAATGCTCTTGGGAAACTGGCTTCAAATCCCACAAGGCTGCTCCAATTCTCACTTTTGTTTCCATTTATTAAACGTATGCTTTCAAACAAAACCTGCTAAGAATAGCAGGTGGGCTGCTTTTCTGTCTCCATGTGCAGAATTTCCACGTATGATATTACTAAGAGGTACAAAATAGAAGCATCTTGGAAAGAAAAGAAAGATCCTCCCAAAATTAAGAAAACAAACAGCAATAAAATGCCAGCACTGATGGCAATTCACATACAGAGCAATCTTTTCAAGGCTTCCAGCTTTGACACAAATAGAAATTACAGAGTATACAATCCATATATCCATACTACAATTAACTTGTCGAGAAATATCCCCTCCATAGCATGGTGTGGGTCACTGGGAGCTGATGGGGGGGTGTTATTTCTGTTAATATAGCTGGAGAGTGGCAACAATACAGTGTCAACCCTACCATATTTAGCCACACCTCTTATTACACTATGATGAGTCAAGTGTTCTGCGAGATCTACTTCCAACTCTTTGGCCCACCACTCTTCTTTCTTGGGGGGGAGGAGGGCTTCTACTGCCCTTCACCATCTGCCCACCTCAGCCCGAACAGCTGACAATAGTGGCACGAGTTCTTTTTGATGACTCAAGGTGTTCTCTTCTGCAAATTAGCATCTCCGTGAACCTCTTTCCCCACCCTGGTGCCCTCCAGACGTTAGGGGCTGCAACTACAACCACCCACCCCTAGCCAACAGAGGTGGATGGGGCTGATGGAAGTTGTAGTCCAAGGGAGGGCACCTGGTTGGGAGCTTTCAATCCTACATGTCTGCAGTTGCTCCATTGCAAAGGATTAGGTACTTAGGCTTCTGCCAAAGTAGCTATCTCTGTAGTAGAAGAAGTAACATTTGAATCATCTATACTCTTGCATATTCTCTGCTCATTTCTGTCCTATGCAACAGCTATGAGTTATCGTGCAAGTATACATATTAAATGATGATCACTGTTGCTTTCTGTTCCATGTTTCTGTTTAGACTGGCAACTCTTTTGGGGGGGGGATTCAAATTATCAGTTTCATTCTAGATGGCAATATTTAGGGAAATTTTCTTTGTGGAAGTTGTTTCTGGAAGAGACATTATCTACCTACTGATTCCCATGCTATGTACATACGCACATTCATATTTTGTTGTTTCCCATAAGGTCACTAGGTGGCACATAGCTCTTGAACAGTGTATTTGGAAGCAAAGCCTGACAATGCCAGATCACTGTGAGTTCATTCACTATATACTTTAACATTACTGATCATTTATTAGTTTGTAGGCACGTTTAACAGCTTGCTTGAAAAAAACCCACACAGGTAAGATAGGACACTGCTGCATTATTTCATCACAATGAGATAATAAAAGAAGTAAAAAGAAATACTCTTTTAGTGATTTCTCTGCTAAATCCATTTCCTGTTTCTATCTTTCCCTAAATTATCTTTGTTCCTCAATGTAAAATGTACCGTACTTTTCACAAGAGGAGGAGAGAATATGTGCAATACAAAATACGGGCCCTTTTAATTTCCTTGACTGTGTTCAGATATTTTCAGTATATGAATGAGCCTTGGGCATGTGCACTCCTTCCTTCCCTCTCATCCTCAGTGCAGCCATGAGAAGGAAATGGGAAGCATTTGCTTCTTTTTTCAACTAACCACAATGTGACATTTCCCCCCCCCCAAAAAAAAAACTGAAGCACATAGTTTTTCAGCAGGGAGACAAAATGTCATCTTTTTATTTACTTTTTTTTTAAATTAAATACGGAATCAAACAAAATCATTGCAGAAAACAGGTAAGAAATATCAAAGCAAAGAAAAAAGGGGGGGTAATACATTCCACAGGTGACATCAGGTGTGAGACAGGTATAGACATGTCTGCAAAGAAACAATCAAGGTCCTTACAGTGCTTTCCCAGTTATTTCTTTAAAAGTCCTGCTAGCATTGGCCATTCTATGGTGTTCCCGATCAAGAACTCCATAGTGCAGTTGGTCAGAGCTAATTCTTTTTTAAAAAATAAAATATTACCATTACAAACAACTCAAAAGTGCAGTTGGATGGTATTACTGTTAAGTATAATTTTTTAATTGACACTAAAACGAGGAATGGCTAAGTGTGTATTGCTGAAAGGCTTTAACTGGAAAATTCCACTAAAGCTAAAGAAGTGGTTTCTGTGCTTTAACTGGTTGATAATTAACTGTTGTTATTCTCTACTAGCTAACACGTGAGTGTTTAACCTTAGATCAGGTATTTGGTTGCAAATCTCCATTTTGAAAGGGAGTTGCCTTTAGTCTTTTTTCTCAGGCTCTATGAGAGTAAGATGCCTCTCCAGGACTTGCATACCTTAAGGGGCTAGAATGCAGGCTAATGGAGCCTGTGAAAGAGAGAGCTATATTTATCAGCTCTGATTATAAGTTTATTTCTAAGAAGACGAACCTGTGCAGGACTTGCACAGGATATTGTATGGAATTATTTGGATGCATCATTTACTGCATTTTGTTCTGTTTAGAAGAAAGGTCTGCAAGTAAAGTTTTGAACAATCTAATGGGTCTGGACCAGGGGTCGGCAAGGTTTACCTCGCCTGGGCTGATTCACTCCAGCAGAGATCCCTCCGTGGGCCAGATCGCACGCACGCGCCCATGATTTCCGGTGTCTTCTCAGACACGATTTCTGGCACAGCGGAAGCGAGTCCCCACACTGTGCTGCACCGGTCTAGTGCAGTGCGCGGGGACTCACCGAGCAGGCACCTCGGTTTGGGGGTGGCTCGTGGGGCAGTTAAACGACCCCCATGGGCCGCTTGTGGCACATGGGCCTTAGGTTGCCGACCCCTGGTCTGGACAATGCTTCATTCCAAAAGGACCCAGTTCTTATGCATCCAGTCGCTTCAAACTGCACAATATTAATATCTGTAATAATTACATCATACGGTATACAAAGCAAATAAACAAATAAAAGAAATAAATGGTGACACACTAATATAAACCATGACATCCATATTTCCTGTGCTAGCATGGATTGTGAATGTTGAACATCTAAGTCCAAAGCATAGGAAATAAAATCTCACCAGATTACATAAAAGCATTCTGGATCCTCTAGCCCACTGGACACACTCAATTTACATGTAACCTTTTCTGCGCTAGCCAAAATCTGTAAGTTCTAATTAATTCTGTCCAGATCTAGTTCTCTGTCTTAAACAATGGTTTCCTATTTGGAAAGCTACTTTAAGAAACTAAGATACCTTAAACTGAGCTTAAGAGGGGAAGAGAAAAGAGAAGGGAGAAAGGAGCATATAGGCACATATATCATATTCAAGGTGACAAACCATGGTTTACTGGACTGGGAATGTTATGTCTGAACTATGCCTAAGGCTGTATTTGCATAGCTTTTCTCACACTTTGGCATATCAGTGCCAGGAAGACACAGTTTCTTAAAGGAGACGTGCCATGCAAGCCTATTCTGGCCTTGCTGTGACTTCTCTTTGCCGCACCATGCTCAAGGTGCATGTGCCTTTAAAAAGTGCCACGTAATTGTGCTCCTAAATACATAACACCCCCCACACCCCCTGCAGTTCAAACATCGCCTCTGTTCAGCAGCAAATTTCCTAGCGTCAAGCCTGCTCAACCTCTACAGCCAGAAAGACAATGTTTTCAGAAGAGTTTTGCCATTTCAGCATCAGGCACCTGTCCAATTTCATCAGAATTGTGTCTGCTACATTTTAGCAGATCCCCCCTCCCTCTAATGGTTCAACTACCGGTACATGCCTGCTCTTCATTTCCCAGTGCTGGCCCTCTGCAGCTGTACAGCTGCACTATGTAAGCCGTACCATGGAAGCCCTGAGCTTTCTCTCTCTGGACAGTTATACTAAACATTTAATTCATTTCACAAA